>CM059792.1:32345166-33595166 GCA_030435695.1 Brachymystax lenok tsinlingensis
GTTGGGAGCTTGGGCCGGTGGCCGAGAGGTTGCTGGTTCGGGTCCTTGATTCAACTGGGTGGGGCATCTGTCCTTATACCCTTGGACGGGGGCGCTTGACCCTGGTTACTCCTATGGGTCGCTCTGGATGGGAGTGTCTGCTGGATGACTGAATGTAATGTAAATGTTGAGCGGCTTCAATGGAGGTAGATTGTATGTTTTAAATATATATACAGTGGGGCAAAAAAGTATTTAGTCAGCCACCAATTGTGCAAGTTCTCTCACTTAAAAAGATGAGAGAGGCCTGTAATTTTCATCATAGGTACACTTCAACTATGACAGACAAAATGAGGAAAGAAAATGCAGAAAATCACATTGTAGGATTTTTAATGAATTTATTTGCAAATTATGGTGGAAAATAAAATAAGTTCTCCTGCCTTACAGGCCTCTCATCTTTTTAAGTTGGAGGACTTGCACAATTGGTGGCTGACTAAATACTTTTTTGCCCCACTGTATATATTTTTACAATAATACAAAATTAAAAAAGTCTAATTGGTTTTATAATTGATTTGTTATTTCGTACATGGCTGAAAATGTCTCATCATGTTAACATTTAATATTTATTATCGGCATAAAATATTGACCCTCATAAATCGTATCGGCATCAGCACTTGAAAACACATCGGTCGTACTCTAATCTAAACTTGTAGTAATCATGGTCGAATACCGACTGGGCACGCGGGGTACCTCCGCCATTGATTTTGTTAGCCATTCTCACTCAGATATATTAAAATAAATAAAATGTTATTGATCACATACACATATTTAGCAGATGTTATATTAACATGGCATAAGTCATAACAAAATGTGTAGAATTGCAGGAACTAAACTTTAAAACTACAAACATTTCTCTCAACCTCATAGCAAAATGGGTAGAATTGCAGGAAATTAGATATAAAACTGATTTCTTTTTTCTCTACCCCAGGGCAAAAATAGTAAAATTGCAGAAAACTTGCTATAAAAGTCCAATGACACCATTTTAATCTCAATATTAAATCATTTCCGGGTAACAATTTTGTACTTTACTGTGATTGTTTTTTTTGACTGTGGGTTTCATCAATGTAATTGCATAATTTACTTATTTGATTTAACTTTTTAAATATAATACTTAGACTTCTACTTCCAACTCATACATATAAATGTTTTGACCACGGTACATTTTACCTTAGTTATCCCTCTTTTCCTTTAGTCCAGTGGTTCCCAAACGTTTTATAGTCCCGCACCCCTTAAAACATTCAACCTCCAGCTGCATAACCCCTCTAGCACCAGGGTCAGCGCACTCTCAAATGTTGTTTTTTGCCATCATTGTAAGCCTGCCACAGACACACTATACAATACACTTATTAATTAAACATAAGAATGAGTGTGAGTTTTTGTCACAACCCGGCTCATGGGAAGTGACAAAGAGCTCTTATAGGACCAGGGCACAAATAATAATATAATAATCAATAATTTTGCTCTTTATTTTGCCATCTTACATAACTTTATTTGTTCATTGAAAAATTGTGAATAACTCCCCACAGGTTAATGAGAAGGGTATGCTTCAAAGGATGCACATAACTCTGCGATGTTGGGTTGTATTAGAGAGAGTCTCAGTCTTAAATCATTTTCCACACATAGTCTGTGCCTGTATGTCATGGCTTTTGCGCCATCAGTACAGATACCAACACATCTTGACCGCTAAAGTCCATTTCATGTCACAAAGCTGTCGAGTACTTAAAAAAGATAGTCTCCTGTTGTCCTGGTTTTCAGTGGTTTGCAGAAGACTTCCTTAATTGACCCCCGATAAATATAATGGACATATACCAAGGGGCTGTGCCAGGCCCGCCACGTCTGTTGACTGATCCAGCTGTAACGCATAGAATTCACTGGCAGGTATGCGAAGCAGTAATTATTTCAAAACATCTCCTGCCATGTCACTGATTCGTTGTGAAACAGTGTTGTTTGATGAAGGCATAGTCTGTATAGTTCTTTTTGGCCTTTTCCCCCAGCATTGTCCCAGGCCATATCTGCGGCAGCAGGAAGAATTAAGTCCTCCACAATAGTATGGGGCTTGCCTGTCCTAGCCACTCGGTAGCTCACTATATAAGACACTTCTAGCCCCTTCTTATTAATAGTATATGTTGCTTTTATACATGTCTTACTACTCAAAAGTTGTCTTAATTCTTGCTCAAAATACTCCTGTGGCTTATTTTTCTAATTGGCATGTGTCACGATCTTTGAAAGGAGCGGACCAAGATGCAGCGAGGGTTCCAGTATACATCTTTTAATTAAGTAGTGCAACTGGCAAAAACAACAAAGAAAGAAAGAAAGACCGTAACGCAGGTGTGGCTCAACACAGACACAAATACAAACGTTCAATAACCCACAAAACAGGTGGGAAAAGGGAACCAACTTAAATAAGGATTCCCAATTAGAGGCAACGACAACCAGCTGCCTCTAATTGGGAACCAACTCAAAACTAACATAGAGTTCAACTCACGCCCTGACCCAACATACCATAGAGAAACTTAGAGGGCTCTCTATGGCCAGGGGCGTGACAGCATGTTTTGTTTCTAAATGTCTGCGCAAGAGTGAAGGTTTCATTGAGTTTTGAGATAGTACTTTTGCACATATAACACACTGTGGCTGAGGAAAGGCACTACTCCCAATATAAGTGAACCCCAAATCAATGTAGTTCTCATCATATTTGCGCCTCTTTGATGGTCCACTGTCCCTGTCTGTTGTTCGGTGCTTTCCGGGATAAGGGAGCAGTAGCTCTTCGGCTGCATCAGATTCACAACTGTCAGTGTCCATGCTAGCTGGGCTAACAACAATTGTAGAATGACTGATGCTAGCATTGGATGTGCTCATGGAAGCAGAACAACTTGTGTCGTCGACAGGTGCAGGTGTAGTACTGCTGGTAGTAGCGGGCCATACTTTTGTTTAACCATTTATCAATTTTCGAGCAAATAGAATGAGCAGCAGCTACGCTTGGCTACATACGGACCGTTAGTGGAATTCCTGCGAGAGAGTAACGGTTAATGTGACTGGACATTCATTATTGGACTAGGCTACCTGTATTTGACATTGTGTTGTTATTTCGCTGTCACGACTTCTACTGAAGTCGGTTCCCCTCCTCGTTCGGGCGGCATTCGGCGGTCGACGTCACTGGTCTTCTAATCATCACCGTTCCACTTCTCATTTTCCATTTGTACTGTCTTGTTTTTCACACACCTGGTTTGCATTCCCCATCATTATCTGTTGTGTTTTTAACCCTCTGTTTTCCCCCATGTCTTTGTGTGTGATTGTTTATTGTTCAGCCGTTTTCGTTCCGACTGGTGCATTATATTTTCAGCCTCGCTTGTTTTACGTTTGTCAAAGTGTTGTTGTATTACGCGGTTAGGGTTTGTTTATTTGGTCTTTGAGTAAAGTGCTTTGCTCACTCAGTCCTGTTCTCCTGCACCTGACTCTTCATGCACCAGCTACACACGAACCCTGACATTCGCTTAACACTATATGGTTTAATTTTGTTTTTGGCAATGAAACAAGGCTACCTAGGCGAGAAAAAAAACTCACCCAAATGTATAGCCCTGTTGGAAAATATAAAGGGACTGTTTGAAAAATGTTATTATAATTCTTATTATAAAAAAAAAAAAAAAGTGAATCACATTTTTATTTGGCGTACCCCAGACGGCATTGCGCGTACCACATGAAAAGCACACTTCTCCAGCATGCCAGTGGCCATTGAAGGGGAGTATTTTCCCACTGGAGTTGGTGACGACCGAACTGCAGTCAGCTCATGACCCTGGTGAGGACAACGAGCAAGCAGATGAGCTTCCCTGAGACGGTTTCTGACAGTTTGTGCAGAAATTATTTTGTTGTGCAAACGCACAGTTTCATCAGCTTTCCGGGTGGCTGGTTTCAAACGATCCCGCAGGGGGAAAAAACGGATATAGAGGTCCTGGGCTGGCATGGTTACACGTGGTCTGTGCTTGTGAGGCCGGTTGGATGTACTTCTCAAAAAATGGTAGAGAAATTAACATTAAATTCTCTGACAACAGCTCTGGTGGACATTCCTGCAGTCAGCATGCTAATTGCACGGCCCCTCAAAACTTGAGACATCTGTGGCACTGTGCTGTGTGACAAAACTGCAAATTTTAGAGTGGCCATTTATTGTCCCCAGCACAAGGTGCACATGTGTAATGATCATGCTATTTAATCAGCGTCTTGATGTGCCACACCTGTCAGGATTTTCATGGCAAAGGATAAATGCTCTCTAACAGAGAATTTGTGAACAACATTTGAGAGAAATAAGCTTTTTGTGCTGATGGAACATTTCTGGGATCTTCTATTTCAGCTCATAAAACATGGGACCAACACTTTACATGTTGTGTTTATATTTCTGTTCAGTATAGTTTCTACTTGACTATTGCTTTTCAAATCACCTAGCAATGCTATTTGCAGAGTTAGTTTAAGGTAAATGTTGTGATTTTTAAGCCATTCCTGAACCTTCAACCAAAAAAGCTACATAGGGGCAATACCAAAATATCTAATGATTCTGCCTCTTCACAGCAAAATCTGCAGAGCTGGAATGATTGTATCCCCCATATACATAACATTATATTGACTGCAAGAATTTTGTATAATAATTTCAATTGAAAAACTAAGTTATGAATCAGGTGTTGTTTTGTGTATTATCAGTTCATAAACCATGTGCCATGGAATTGACACATCGAAAAACTCTTCCCAACTATTTTGCAATCGTTATGGCGCAGCTGTACATTTTTTGGTCATTAAATGGAACTGGTATACTTTTTTATTTATATTAAAAAAATCTACACATTTTGGTCTTTAACATAGTGCCGACAGACAAAAATTGCTTCTTAGCAAAGACTAATTTCTCAAGCAAGAATTTTGCAAGGACTGTCTGGGAGTGGTCTGAGTAATGAGGGGAAAACTGTAAATTAGATTTCATTGGCAGAGAGGTTTGCAACTTTCTTTCTTAATTGTCTATTAACTAATTTATTGCATGGTGATGTCACCATGAAAGGCCAAACTCCATCCCACCAAAACAGGCTGAAATGTATTTTCAAACAACTCTTAGGGCATTATCATCATGTTCACAATTTCACAGTATTATAACAACCTCATAGTGTTGAAATATATACATAAAACACAGGAAAATTACATTTGTGACTGCACTGGGTCCCATGGCAAAATGTGTATAATTGCAAGAAATTAAATATAAAGTGTACATTTGTCCCTCCTCTGTCAAGAGGGTGGCCACTAAAATGTTTTGCAGCGAGGTGGGGGAACCCCCAACCAAATCTCGCTTAGGGCGTCCAAAGGCTAGAGCCGGCCCTGGTTGAGTGCCCCCTTCAGTTCCATTAGAGACTATCATGTTATTGCACACAGAAAACACTCTCAATGTTTTTGTTACAGATTGTTGAGAAGTTCTCTGGAATTGTATTACTGGACCTACTGATAAGTGGATACTATTACATGTTTGCAAAATACTTATATTCAGCTGAGGTTAGTTTAATACCAGCCAATGTTGCCAAGTCCGGATTATTATCTGGATAGTTAGTAACAATCTGAAATGTAACTTTTAATGCTAGATATGGACTGGGTCTGGTTCTTTTTGGGCTCATTTTGGTTTGATTGTCTTACTTTGTATTAAAACATCACATGGTTTGAAATTAAAATATCTCTCGATTCATTCCTTAATTTTTTGTTTCTACAATGAAGGTGAATTCATCAGCATTAATAAATAATCAGAGTTCATAGGGAACCATGTCCAAGCCTAGGCTGAGATGACTAATGCTGTTTCATCAATACACTTTTAATTGCCTTGTGGACTGAACTGCAAGACCAAGATGTTTAAAATGCTGATTTATGATTTATTAGCAGTAATTAAAGATTCAGGACCGAAGTAGCTCTCTACCTCAGTGCAGAGCTGACTTTTGGCCCGGGACATGAAGAGGGAACATGGGATTTGACTCTTTCCCTTGTGTGGAGGTCAGAGACCTGGCAGTGTAGTGCCAGGACAATAACCTCTCCCTCAACGTCAGCAAGACAAAGGAGGTGATCGTGGACTACTGGAAACAGAGGTCCGAGCACGCCCCATTCACATCGACAGGGCTGTAGTGGAGTGGGTTGACAGCTTCATGTTCCTTGGTGTCCACATCACTAAGGATCAATCATGGTCCACATACATCAACACAGTCGTGAAGAGGGCACGGCAATGCCTTTTCCCCCTCAGGAGGCTGATAAGATTTGGACAAAAGGCCCTCAGATCCTTAAGAAGTTCTACAGCTGCACCGTTGAGAGCATCTTGACTGGCTGCATCACCACTTGGTATGGCAACGGCTTGACATCTGACCGCAAGGTGCAACAGAGGGTAGTGCATACGGCCCAGTACATCACTGGGGCCGAGCGCCCTGCCATCCAGGACCTCTATACCAGGCAGTGTTAGAGGAAGGCCCTAAAAATTGTTAAAGACTCCATCCACCCAACTCTTCTCTCTGCTGCCATAAGGCAAGTGCTACCGATGCACCACGTCTGGAACCAACAAGACCCTGAACAGCTTTTACCCCCAAGCCATAAGACTGCTAAATAGTTAGTCTGGGTAGATATTTGGTTAACTATTTAACTATCTGCATTGACCCTTTTTGCACTAACTTTTTTGACTCATCGCGCTACTGCTACTGTTTATTATCCTGTTGCCTAGTCACTTTATTCCTAGTTATATGTACGCACCTACCTCAATTACCTCGTACCCCTGCAAATCGACTTGATACTGATACCCTGTGTATATAGCCAAGGTATCATTACTCATTGTGTATTCACTACTGAAATTATTACTTTTTAAAAACTTTTCTATTATTTCTATATTTTCTTTCTCGCTGCATTATTGAGAAGGGCCATTTTACTGTTAGTCTTTAACTGTTGTTAATGAAGCATGTGACAAATACATTTGATTTGATTTGAAATGCCCTACATTTAATCAAAATTACACTGCGGTCAAGACAGGGCTGCATAAATGGGAATTAGACCTAACAGTTGTGTTTCTTAACTCTGGTCCTGCGGACCTTTGTGTATGGTGGATTTAGCTACTGCATAGCATTAATGGAAATATATTAATGCTATAAATATACTGTCAGATCAGATGCACACACAGATGCATACTATATCTTTAGCAGTTTGCGAGTTAGATTTGTTCAAACAGATTTTGACCATTTAATTGTGTCTTGTCAATGGGAATAATTGGTTGAAGTAAAATACACAGCGTGTCCCTCAGTTTACAATGCAGGTCAGGCTCTCCAAAAAACATAACCCATGTCTAGTGGTTCATTCCATGACATGCTCATAATGATGAAATGACCACAACAATTTTGGAGTTTAGGGGGGAGATGATGGCGTGGTCTGCACAACAGTTGATAGAACAGGGCAGCTGAAAAGTTCATTCACATCTATGACAAGGCCATTGGTGTTCCACAGGGTTCTGTTCTGGGCCCCACTGGATTTTCCCAGTACTCCACAACAACTACTCCCTTGCGATTGATCTCTATGAACTCTGGCCTGATAGACGCTGACCTTTGATCTCTTGGTTGTACACCTGCTCTAAAAAAAAACAGCAAAACAGGTGTGGGGGCCAGTTAGTGTTGCAGCCACTGAAAGTCTGTCTGGGTTACAACTCCAAATAGCCTATTACCTGTCAGACCTTAGCTAGGTACATATCCAAACTTACTAACATATTAATTTTTTATTCACAGTCGCTCTATCAAAATATTGTAAATATGTCTGGTGTTAGTTTTTGATGTATATCCCATTATCACCCCTGTTGACCATTCATTCAACTCAACAGACGGCGCAAATTCTTTAACAAGCAATTATTTCTCACATCATGTTTGATCGGAAGTTAATCCCTCTATCCTCTAACTCGATCAGGAGGACAGACATCCTGCTTTGAGGAACCATTAGTGGTCTTATTTCCCAACAACACCATAGAACAACAATACCCAACATTTGACAAGGCCCCTGAGGGACTGTGTTAGACGAGCTAGTAACGCTCATTGTCATGCTCAGTGGGTCAACCCTCATGCCCCCAGCCCAGAATGCAGCCATTATTCAGTTGAAAGTCCTGATAGACCTTGTGTGCTTTCTCATGATAGACCCATTCACCCTAAGTTCAACCCAGCTGACTCCCTCAGAGTGATAGGCAGGGGCCATTGTCTCCTGAGCAGCCGAAGCCATGACGCGCTAACCGCTATCCGCTATCTCTGCCTTGGGTTCCCTCCAGGGAGAGACTTTCCCTCTGTCTCCCAGGCCAAGACTGTTCCCTCGGGCACAACACATCCCTGGCCGGGCTGAAGGTATCATAAATAAAGGGACAGGGGAGCAGGAGAACAGTAAAACAGGCTCTACCCCCAACCCCTCGTTTCCATTCCTCCCCATAGGCCACTGGGGCCATTGTATATCAGGGGTTTCTCCCTGATATACAATGGCCTCCGAGCCGAGGGGGAAAAGAAAGGCAAAGCGACATTAAAGTGGGAACCAGGCCCCAGAAGCAAGACCTGATGTAATGATTAAAATGACAGGGGGAAGGACAGGGGGAGTGTGGGAGACAAAGGCAGGAAAGGACAAGGATAAAGAGGGAGAGAGAGAGGGATACATACATGTGCATGCACACACACAGACCTGACAGCCTCAGCTGGGGGTAGGTTTAGCTATGACAACACTATCACAAAAATATGGGGAGAAAGGCTAATGAATAGGTGATCTTTTTGCAGGGGCTTTCTGACTATGTGCCATTTCATAGCAACCCTTTACTGTACCTACCCCCACACACCAACATCCTTGTATTCACAGGAATAAAGGCCCTTCGCTCTCCTGCAGTACAATGACAGAAAATATGTATAGGAGAGGTGAGATGTGAGGTGAAACAGTGTGTGTGTGTGTGTGACTTCTTGGACTCTCCATGTCCCTCACTAAGGGATTGTCATACCCTCCACGCACAATTAGCAGCTACACACAACACTACAGTATGTGTGTGTAAAAACACCAGCCTACAACATAATTGGCCCAACCTCACCCAGGCATCCCCTGGTACGCTGTTATCCTAAACCCTGTTGGATTGGTACAGTATACAGTGGGGCAAAAAAGTATTTAGTCAGCCACCAATTGTGCAAGTTCTCCAACTTAAAAAGATGAGAGAGGCCTGTAATTTTCATCATAGGTACACTTCAACTATGACAGACGAAATGAGAAAAAGAAATCCAGAAAATCACATTGTAGGATTTTTTATGAATTTATTTGCAAATTATGGTGGAAAATAAGTATTTGGTCAATAACAAACGTTTATCTCAATACTTTGTTATATACCCTTTGTTGGCAATGACAGAGGTCAAACGTTTTCTGTAAGTCTTCACAAGGTTTTCACACACTGTTGCTGGTATTTTGGCCCATTCCTCCATGCAGATCTCCTCTAGAGCAGTGATGTTTTGGGGCTGTCGCTGGGCAACACGGACTTTCAACTCCCTCCAAAGATTTTGTATGGGGTTGAGATCTGGAGACTGGCTAGGCCACTCCAGGACCTTGAAATGCTTCTTACGAAGCCACTCCTTCGTTGCCCGGGCGGTGTGTTTGGGATCATTGTCATGCTGAAAGACCCAGCCACGTTTCATCTTCAATGCCCTTGCTGATGGAAGGAGGTTTTCACTCAAAATCTCACGATACATGGCCCCATTCATTCTTTCCTTTACACGGATCAGTCGTCCTGGTCCCTTTGCAGAAAAACAGCCCCAAAGCATGATGTTTCCACCCCATGCTTCACAGTAGGTATGGTGTTCTTTGGATGCAACTCAGCATTCTTTGTCCTCCAAACACGACGAGTTGAGTTTTTACCAAAAAGTTCTATTTTGGTTTCATCTGACCATATGACATTCTCCCAATCCTCATCTGGATCATCCAAATGCTCTCTAGCAAACTTCAGACGGGCCTGAACATGTACTGGCTTAAGCAGGGGGACACGTCTGGCACTGCAGGATTTGAGTCCCTGGCGGCGTAGTGTGTTACTACTGATGGTAGGCTTTGTTACTTTGGTCCCAGCTCTCTGCAGGTCATTCACTAGGTCCCCCCGTGTGGTTCTGGGATTTTTGCTCACCGTTCTTGTGATCATTTTGACCGCACGGGGTGAGATCTTGCGTGGAGCCCCAGATCGAGGAAGATTATCAGTGGTCTTGTATGTCTTCCATTTCCTAATAATTGCTCCCACAGTTGATTTCTTCAAACCAAGCTGCTTACCTATTGCAGATTCAGTCTTCCCAACCTGGTGCAGGTCTACAATTTTGTTTCTGGTGTCCTTTGACAGCTCTTTGGTCTTGGCCATAGTGGAGTTTGGAGTGTGACTGTTTGAGGTTGTGGACAGGTGTCTTTTATACTGATTAAGTTCAAACAGGTGCCATTAATACAGGTAACGAGTGGAGGACAGAGGAGCCTCTTAAAGAAGAGGTTACAGGTCTGTGAGAGCCAGAAATCTTGCTTGTTTGTATGTGACCAAATACTTATTTTCCACCATAATTTGCAAATAAATTCATTAAAAATCCTACAATGTGATTTTCTGGATTATTTTTCCTCATTTTGTCTGTCATAGTTGAAGTGTACCTATGATGAAAATTACAGGCCTCTCTCATCTTTTTAAGTGAGAGAACTTGCACAACCCCTTGACTTTTTCCACATTTTGTTACGTTACAAATAAAATCCTCAAAATCCACACAAAAAAACATTGGCAAAGCGAAAACAGGCTTTTAGAAATGTTTGCAAATGTATTAACAATTCAAAACAGAAATACCTTATTTACATAAGTATTGAGACCCTTCACTATGAGACTCGAAATTAAGCTCAGGTTCATCCTGTTTCTATTGATCATCTTTGAGATGTTTCTACAACTTGGAGTCCACATGTGGTAAATTCAATTGATTGGACATGATTTGGAAAGGCACACACCTGTCTTTATAAGGTCCCACAGTTGACAGTGCATGTCGGAGCAAAACCAAGCCATGAGGTCGAAGGAATTGTCCATAGTGCTCCGAGACAGGATTGTGACGAGGCACAGATCTGTGGATGGGTACCAAAACAGTTCTGCAGCATTAAATGTCCCCAAGAACACAGTGGCGTTTGGAACAACCAAGACTCTTCATAGAGCCAAACTGACCGATCTGGGGAGAAGGGCCTTGGTCAGGGAGGTGACAAATAACCTTATGGTCACTCTGACAGAGCTCTAGAGTTCCTCTGTGGAGATGGGTGAACCTTCCAGAAGGAAAACCATCTCTGCAGCACTCCACTAATCAGCCCTTTATCGTAGAGTGGCCAGATGGAAGTCACTCCTCAGTAAAAGGCACTTAACAGCCCACTTGGAGTTTGCCAAAAGGCACCTAAAGACTCTCTGGTCTAATGAAACAAAGATTGAACACTTTGGCCTGAATGCCAAGCATCACGTCTGGAGGAAACCTGGCCCCATCACTATGGTGAAGCATGGTGGTGGCTGAATCATGCTGTGGGAATGTTTTTCCGCGGCAGGGACTGGGAGACTAGTCAGGATCGAGGGAAAGTTGAACAGAGCAAAGCATAAAGAGATCCTTGATGAAAACCTGCACCAGAGCGCTCAGGAGCTCAGACTGTGGCGAAGTATCACCTTCCAACAGGAAAACGACCCTAAGCATACAGCCAAGACAATGCAGTAGTGGCTTTGAGACAAGTCTCTGAATGTCCTTGAGTGGCCCAGCCAGAGCTTGGACTTGAACCCGATCGAACATCTCTGGAAAGACCTGAAAATAGCTGTGCAGCAACGCTCCCCATTCAACCTGACAGAGCTTGAGAGGATCTGCAGAGCATAATGGGAGAAACTCCCCAAATACAGCTGTTTGAAGTTTTTAGCGTCATACCCAAGAAAAGTTGATGCTGTAATCGCTGCCAAATGTGCTTCAACAAAGTACTGAGTAAAGGGTCTGAAAACTTATGTAAATGTGATATTTAAGTTTGTTTTAAATATAAATTAGCAAAAATTCTAAAAAACCTGTTCTTGCTTTATCATTATAGGGTATTGTGTGTAGGTTGATGAGGGGAAAATACATTTTTTTATCAATTTTAGAATAAATCTGTAACATAAAATGTGAAAAATATCAAGGGGTCTGAATACTTTCCGAAGGCACTGTATATACTGTATATAGCCTAACCTCCCCTCTCACGTTGTTAATCCATTCTGCCATGGCAGTTTGACTTAGTAGTAGCTTACTTTGCTCTCTCTCTCTGTGACATTGTTTACCGTCTCTATGATGGTCTCACACACCACTAAACAAGCTTTTGCTACATTTTGTCCTCCACTCCGGAAACAACTCTTACTCTCTCACCCAACATCTCACTCATCATCTCACATTTTCCCCCTGAGCGGTTGAAGGGGAATGTTGACAGCCTCAAAAAGAGGTAAGGAGGAGAAACTGTAGTGTTGCTTTCAGAAGACTTGCCACATTCCTACACCTGACATTCAAGTAGAGGGAATGCACTGAGAGACCTTTCAAGAATATAGTAGCATAGATGGCTATAAATGATATTCAATTCAATACATAAACCTTGAATGAAAGGGTTTTCCCTGTTTGTGCCAAACCCTTTTCAGTGTCCTGTTAAAGATTTTACAGTCTCAACATTCATGAATAGCCTGATAGAACCAGCCTGATCACTGTGTTCACCATAGCCTCCATAAGGGTAATTTACAAAAGAAATGTATTAATAAACCAACTTGACCAGGGTTACACATTCATTTGATCTATTCTCACATTTCTCTGTTTACATTGTCTGACACTATGGTTTGAAATTCCCAGTATTAAAGCCAATGACCAAAAAAAAGACACTTTAAAGGGGCCATCTTGGATTCGAAGTACAACAAAGCAGGCATCCCTCCACTTGTTTTGGTAAACAGCGGAGGGATGGTGCTGTAGAAATGTAACCACTCTTAAATACATAGATACTATATGTAGAGTTATGGATGCAAGAACTTGCCATCCATGAGACCAAAATTATAGTTTCAAACATGTTTGAAAGTTATACAGTGTTGTTTCACAATTACATTATTTACAAACCATGGAGTAAAACCAGCCTATATTTTGGTTTCTGACAGGGTACAACAGTTGAACTAAACTCACAAGGTATTTCTATGTTATATTCTTCCAGAATCAATGGCTATACTGTATAGCCTATCATTAATCATTAACCTTGTTATCTTTTTGGAAGTGTTTAAATGACAAAAGTTTAGAGGGAATTGGAGATGAACAGCTATTCCAGTTGATAAAAGCACTCATTAACTCCTCTTGAGTTGCCTATTGAGTCTGAACAAACTTTTTTTTGTATTGAAAACAAAACAAGTTTTATTTTAATGCTGAATCACAAAGGCCAGGGCTCTGTATTTAACAGTATTTAAGAATCATCCAGAGAACAACCTTGCATTGGTTTACTACTGAGAGTGAAATAGTTTGGTTTCTATATACTGTTATATACTGTTTTCAATAACCTTTCAAATTCTCCTGGCAAACTTAATGAATGAATTCACGAAAACACTCATTATTCTTTCACACAAATTCCCAAGCACAACTTGTTTTTGTTTATGATACAGATTCTCATAAGAAATATCAATGGACAATTTGCATTATTGAGCGTGGCTGAAGTAATAACCTGAATACCAACATTAGCTCTCTTTCTGCGTGCGTTAAGAAATGAAAGGGGCTAAATTCATTGTGGGAGAATGCAGCCTCGGTTGTTCACTTCCAACAATCAGAGCCCAAAACATTCAATTGCCAGATCCGCGTGCAGATAATTACTCGCCAAGTGATTGTGATGAACACCAGTGTGTGGGGATGAGTCATGGCTATATGTAATTTCCACCCCGATTTTGGTCTCTTACTGACTGTTTACGTCCCAAATTGCACTCTGTTCCCTATTTTGTGCACTACTTTTGATCAGGGCTAATAGCGCTCTGGTCAAAAGTACTGCACTACTTTTGGGAATAGGGTGCCATTTGCAACCTCTGTTTGCATATTTCATACTGCTTGACCTTCACATCCAGAGGAATCGAAGAGAAAATGGTCAGAGATGTACTTTTTCTCAAAGTTATCCATAGAAAGCATTGTTGTATAAATGATTGAAAATACTTGTATTAGGTGCAGACATCAGATAAATAGGTGTTGTATGTTATTCTTTGGTGATACTCATATATACATAACATTATGGAACATTGACATTGTTGCTACATGTACACATTACGTATGTGTTGTGGTGACAGAGTGGGTTAGATGTAGAAGAATACTCCATATCACTGCAATTAAAAAAAAAACTACATTGAGCGCCAGCATGCTTTCCTATAGCCTATTGCCCTGTTAAAGGTCTTGAAAGGGCCAACCATCTTGAATGGCTGTGCCTGAATCGCACCCGACATCCCATAATCAGAAGCCTAGGAAACCAGGGCAGCCTGTTAACACTGGGAGAGAATCGAAATCAAGTCAGGGCCTCAGCGTAGCAGTCAGACAAAACACAGGCAGCTTTGTGGGAGCAGCTTTCCCCCATCACTGTTAGGATAGTGTGGGGCTATAATTGCTGTCATCTCGCCTTTCGGAGCCCAGGCGCAGACTGTGGGAATTGGAAGAGTCATTTAATCTCCAGGGAAACAAAATGATGGGAGCTCCAATTTGGCCAGCAGAAGTTGAGGGAGGGAAAGAGGGGATGTGGAGCGCGTCATTAGAGCCTAGGACCTGCACACAGTCTGGGGCCAAATTACTGAGCACGCAGGCGCTTGCTTTGGCCCTCCTACCCTCTGCGACTGTGGAGCCAGGCAAGGCGTCCATCTTGAGATAGATTGACATTCAGGCTCGACCATCACTGACGTCAACCACAATATAATCAACAACACATGTACTTCCTGTAACCTCAAATACTTTCTGAGGGATATGTGCATCTTGAATGGTCTGCTCAGTCATGTACAATCACAAACTAACCAATGCTGTGTTTGCATGTCAAAATGAATCCTTCATTATACAATTAGCAGTTGAAACCAGTTTAATTTCTGCCCTTTAATTGGTTAAATCCCATTGGATCCCATTGAAAGACAAAGAGTTAATGTCGCCTATGGCTCTCAGGTCGTCTGCCATATCATCATTTGGGTGGCAAACAGAAGGCTGGGGTCTCAGCACCTTTTCTATACACCAATTTCCTTCCTATTCACAGGGAGCACGGGAGAACAGAGGGACGTTCTCGCTTCACAGCCCAACAATTAACGTTGGGGCCTCACAAAAAAGGCTCAAAGAGAGAGCGAGAGAAGGAGAGAGAGAGAAAGAAAGAGAGAGAAAAAGAGAGACCAAATCAAGAGAAACAGGAAATTGGGCACCCACATAAAAGCATCCTTTGCTTTCTCTTATTCTCTACCTCTCCTTTTCTCTCCCTCCCTTAGGGTGGTTGGGTAGCAGCCAATCTAATTGAAAGGCAGATCAATGAAGAGATATGTTGTCATTTTCCAGCGCCACCCTCTTAATCAATTAATCTATAATAGAATCCGAGGAGCCTCTTAAAGGGCCAGCGGCTCCATTAACAGGTGCTGACAGATATAGGCTTGATTATTAGAGATGGAATAGTGAGAAACAAAAAGTAACAGATTTGCAGGGGATTCATTTCAAGAAATGTCCATACATTACATGGAAATATGTGACTTACATTTCTACCCTGACAAGATCAGTCCCCAATAATGACAAAAAACAACGCTCTTTGTGAGTTATTTTCGTCTTTTACAATGTCCGGTCAATCAGATAATGCACTTAAGAAAAATGACTGGGATTGGTTAAGGGCAACATACAGTAGAGGCTTACTGTACTATATGTTGCTGACGTTATCTTAAACCTCTTAGCGCGCCGATCCCTTTAGCGGGATCGTTTTCAGAGCAAACATAACGCGCCAAATTCAAAATACATATTCGTAATACATATTCGTAATATTTAACTTCGATATACAAGTGTTGCATAGTGTTGCATAGCCATCAAAAGCTCTGCTTCTTGGCAATATCACTGCGTTGTCAGATTTTAAAAAGGCTTTACGGCGAAAGCACTACATTTGATTGTTTGAGGCTAGTACCTCACATATTTTCCACATTAGCATAAATTCATATCCAGCTCGGTTCTCAAAATATCCATATCACAGCTAATATAAATCGCTTACCTTTCAAATAACTTCTTCTGAGGTCTTCCCAAGTGTCCAAACAAGATAATCCATGGTTCTTTTGTTAGAAAAAGTAAATAATTATATCCATAAATATCCGTTGTTTTTGGCACGTTACGTTCAGCTACTCCACCAAGCATTGTCAGTCTACTCGCCCGCTTTACAGTGAAGGGATCGCGTTCAAATTATACCTCTCATCTTTTCACAAACAAATCAAATATCATTAATAATGCATCCTTATGTATTCTTTTATGAATAATAGCGATCATATTTTACAAGAACGGTAAGTGAAACGTTAAAAGACTAAAAGAAAGTTGGTCGCGCTACGCTGCTTAATGCGTTCTCGTGAACGTGCACGCCTGTTTACCTATTTTCCTACCCGTAGTAATTCTCTCTCTAAGGATCTGGTCAGAGCTTTTTCCTCCATACCCTTTCCAGAGACTGTTGACATCTAGTGGAAGCCATAAGTACTGCAACCTCGGTCCTATTCCCCATAGAAAATATTACATGGGCTTCAAAATGAGAGGAGAGCCAAAGAAAAATAAATTCCGGACAGAAATTTCTCTGGTTTTTGCCTGCTAAATCTGTTCTGGAATAGCCACAGACTATATCTTAATGGTTTTATAAACTTCAGAGTGTTTCCTATCCAATAGTACTAAATATGTAAATATCCTAGTTTCTGGCCATGAGTGGTAGGCATTTAACTTTGGGCACGTCAGACAGGCGAAAATTCGGAAAATGGGACCCTAGCTGGAAGAGGTTTTAACACACTTTCAATTTTGTGTTTCCAAGCCATTTAGAGTAGTGCGGTGGCTAGAAGAACCATGTAATAGACTTTCCATTATGATCTGGAATGCCAGTAGTTTAAACCTACTTTATAATAAGAGCCATGAATCGACAACTCACTGGCACAATAAAATGTGTGTTTGTGTGGAAGAACGGATAAATCAAGGCAACAGCTGGGCGAGTGTTGACTTCCGACCAGGGATCTGTACCTTAAAGGCACTGTGCTCTCTGAGGAACCACAATTCAAATATAGCTACATCCCAAAGATATTGGGTGGGTTAATGAATCAAATGGGCCCGTGTTATGCAATTATATGCTTTGTAAATAAGGGAATACATTAAAACGTGTATAAATGCTTTGGAAAGCTATTTTCAACATCTTCACAGAGAGATGCTACAATTTTTACCTCAGAAATGTTGAATAGATGTGCAGTTACCACTTAAAATACAGGTTATTAAGTGTGTGTGTGCTTTGTTCTAAACCACACCAATGTAGGCTCAATTAAAACCTGCATTGTAGTATTTATGCAGTAGCATTTGGACATACCTTTTCCCAGAAGTAACATAAAATCCATTAACAGTGTTTGGGTGCTATAAAAACAGCTGGTACACTCCCCTCACAGGCAAAAGCTTCCAGTTTTCAATATATGACAGGTAGCTATCATGAAGCGTTGGTGTAAACAAAACATTTGTTTTATACATGTTACCCTTGCAGAGTCATGTACTAAACACATAAATAAAATGGCAGGTCATTTGGAAAACGAAACACTGAAGAGTGGCTCATGACATTTGCATATAATATACTTAACTCAATGGCCTTAACATAATTTCCAGCAAACGTTTAGAGCAGTTTGTGAAATGCAGTCAAGTACTATTCAGAGGCAGCGTTTTTGATCAGTCTCCATGGCAATCACAGTTTGATTTCTCTGCAATATGTGTGGACACTTGAGTTGTCGGATAGCAGCGAAAAATAATTAAATGGCAAGGCTTGGCAGATATTCAGTATATACAACAATGAGGCCCTTTGTGAAAGGGCGAACATTTACAAGCTAAAAAGACAGATCAAATTAAGATGAAATAGATTGTACAACAGTTTGTTGTCAGAAAAATCCTCAAACAAACATGGAACTTGAATAATTGTAATAATTCTGTATTATTGCTGTGTCATGCAAAAAAACTATTTTCCACATCTACATAACATGTAATCTTGCTTTGGAGTGCCGCAACCAAGGGGCAATACGCTCAACAGACTTGCTTGGCCAAAGTCCAATTGAAGCTGTCAGCTTTAATGGTGAGTGGTTGATCTGGGGCAATAAATCATGATATACTGGCACATGCTGAAACCTAGTCCACAGTCATTGGATTAATTAGCCATATTAGAGGGGTGGTCACTTCTGAGCCGGGCCATGTGATGGTCATGTGTGTTGTGTGATGTTCTGGGGGTTGTATGTATGGTTCATGTATATGGTTGTTGACGCTGTCTGTCTTTCCAGCAATCATTATGCATGGCTAACCGTGTTGCGCAAAGCAATTAAGGTTAGTTAAGCTATTTGCATTCTGATCACAGTTCACAATATTCTGAGAAGATCTTTTCCGGCTTACTCTTTCAAGGCGCATGAACTTTCAACCAGGTCTCAGGGCAATTCGTAGGATTTGGTATATATGACATATATGTTAGGTTAGGATACATTATGAATGGAATAATGGTTGTACAATATCATATGAATTGGATGAAGTAACGTATCATGCATCTTGGAGGATGTAAAGTATTATACGTCTTTCTCTGTTGTGTCTTAACAAGGGAGAATTACTGGGAGAATTTACATTGGTGTTTAGGAGAACTAACGACAAAGGTTAGGAGAATTTCCGTAAAAAGGAGAATTTACATAAAAGGTTAGGAGAATTTACGTAAAAGGTTAGGAGAATTTACGTAAAAGGTTAAGAGAATGCTAATGACAAAAAGAAAGGAGGGGAGAGAGAGAGAGAACCCCCAAAGGCGTCTTGTCAAATATTCCAAAAAGGTCATGCTCATCCGTTTTAGCATTTGTAATCCACAATGATAATTTACTTCAAACAGCAAGGCGTGACAAATGAAGCAGAGGCACAGCAATAGAAAGATCACCCCCTGAAAAACGGAAGTATCTCTAGGGCCGAGACACAGCATCCAACCATGTTGATAAGCTGTCAGACATAATACGACATCTAATGCCGGATAATTCATCTAAATTCATTGACTGCACCATTTTGCTGACAGCTTGGCCAAATGTTTGATGGGGCCCCAAACTAGCGGCATCCGTCACAGATGAGCTAAAATGTATTTAGGGACTGCATCATCATGTTTTATTCAATTACGCACTGGAGCTCAATGAATCAGTTTTTGCAATTAAGTTAAACATGCACATGCATGAAACATGAGGGTGATATCAAGGGTATTCAAAGTTAGGGTTGCTTTTGTTGTGCTTTAGGAGAAGGATGCATTTCAAGCTAAATGTTCTTAGATTGTGTAGACTGTGTTTGAATGCATGGATTTGTGAGTTAGGAATTTACAACAGAAACACTTTTTTGGGAGAAATCTACAATGGTGGCCTACACCAGAATACCAAGGAATCCTGATAACATCCCAGTCCTTATGCACAGGCAGATCAGTAAATGCCATCTCCAGAAGCATTTCTATGAATGTCAAGCACCACTTTTACTTGGGTATTTTGCAATAAGTCATATTTATTTGGCCGAGCGTCACTCTATCAAATCACTCCGTATTATTACCTACCGCTGTACTTAATGGGTCCTAATATGTCCGGCTCTGTCGAGTCTTATACTCTGCAGTTTACCCCTGTCCAAGCACATGTAATATTGCCTTTCGCATTCCATCAAGTCAAGACACAGCCCTCGTTCAGAGAGGTATAGTGACATTTTCTCAGCACGGTGGGGTTTGTTAAGATTCTAGAAGGGTCTATTTTATTCCCTGCTTTGTGTAAATAACATAATATCGGCCTAATGCCTATTCATGTGATTGTGAAGCCTGGTGTGTGTCTTTTCATACATGATACGTTTACATTTTAATTAATTCCGCGATCACGTGATTGATGCCAGTATCTCAAGGTAAATGTTATGGCAGGCTAAGTGAAATGCACATAGTGTTGAATAATGTATGCATTTTCATGTGAATATTTTGAATCAACATACCCCAGAGAGATAGAAAAATATGATTATAGGCCTAGCATTCTGAAAGCATCTTATTTGAACCCTCTAACTGGCAATACAAAATCTCCCCACAACCTTATTAATTAACACAAATTGTACGACTGATATATGACATTCATAACATTTCAAGTTAAAATATTATCCTGACACTAACTGACCTATTTTTGTGAAATGAGTTGAGACCAGTACATTCTACTGATCTGTAGACCGTATTTTAAAGGTGCAATATGCAGAAATCACTCTGCCATTTCCTGTTTGCAAAAAATTTTATAGTTCGCTTAATTTCAGTTTATGTGACAAAACAAGCAGTCATTGTGTAGAGAATCATTGTACCATCTAAACCGCTGTGAAATATATTTTCCATAACCGAAAATATTGTATATTTCTTGAAACATTTATTTTTTATATATATTTAGATTGAAGTAAAGGCATTGGCGTCATTATACATACAGTCTCGAAATGCGCAACATGGTGTATGCAATTTGTGTGTAATTTTGGTCCGTTTTAAGAAAGCTATGCAAAATATTTCTTCACGGTCTCTTTAAGTGTTCACTGTTTCGACTACTACACACAGGAGCTAGGGGGTGGGCTTTAGCCACGAGAGCGTGTTGCCGATAACATGACTTTTAATTCTGTTCATTCAAGAGTGAGGAGGAAGTGGGAGAAAGACACAGAGAAAGGATGAAAGTCTCTATCAAGAATTAAGCTGCATGTACTATATCAGAAGAATACCTTTTTGATGAGGAAGTTGACTCTCAATACAGAGGGACGGCGTTATGAAAAATTCCCATTAACAATACGGTGACAGTGGCAGAGAAAACTAAGAAAATAGCGCATATTCTAGTACCGACCTTATCCAGACACGTAATTTTGCCATCCTTCCGCGCCTGTTGCAGGACATTATCAGAGGAATACATGATATAAGTACAAGCCGAAAGGAACGAATTCTTCAGAATGTCTTATGTAGGCTTTTTTAATCAGTTGTAATGCTGCGAGTGGTTAGGTGGTGGAAATTGTCTCAAACTGTGGGGATGACTTTCCAAAGTTGTCGGATGCCACTTCTATAGACTTGACCGACAATACCCACATTTGGATAATTTAGATTTTTTGGGGGGATACCTTTGAAGACAACTTTATCATACATCAGAGGGTAATGGAGTTTCGCCTCACGTTGGATACCCTATTGATTTTTATTGCGCTTATTGGTTTGGTTTTTGGTAAGTTCAATGCATGATACAATTCTCCTATTTCTTATA
This sequence comes from Brachymystax lenok tsinlingensis, assembly GCA_030435695.1. Lineage (NCBI taxonomy): Eukaryota > Metazoa > Chordata > Actinopteri > Salmoniformes > Salmonidae > Brachymystax > Brachymystax lenok. The sequence goes on from CM059792.1 coordinate 32,366,684, forward strand.
TTTCATGCTCAGTGAGTTTGCCTATAAATGTGTTATCCGTTGTGATGCGTTTGTTTTTGGTGACACTCTCGGTCCGTTAACCAATTAAATGAAATGTGGGGGTTAGTTTTGAGCGCAAGGCTTCTGTGACAGACGCGCATTCACTTTTACTCATCTCGGTATAGGCCTAGTAAAAAAATATTATGGAGTGATCTTGAATAATAATATAATATGACAAATTCGTGTATTTTGCTCAAAACATTGACAATTGAGAAAGTTGATTACCACATTATAAACAATGCCCTTAGATGTGCATCCTTAATCCGTCCGTTTCTCAGCTAAACGCAGACTACTATCTATAAATGAGGAAAATATATCCGTGTACCTTTTAAACAGTGGAGGTTCTAGACCCTTTCAACTGGGGGGGGGCAAGCTGGGGCCAGTTGTACTGTTAGAGGGGCCAGTTACGTTAGACGTTATTGTTGTCATCGTTTTCTTCACTTCATTGCAGGCATTAGTAGGCAAAAGACAATGTGCCTCTAGTAAATGTATGGGTTTAATTAGTGTTCCACGTTGCCACTGTCTAATAACGAATGTAAAAAAAGAACGATAGCAAAAATTTGTTATGCGAAAATTATTTCATACTCCACATTTAGGGGGGCCACAAGGGGGCTTTTAAATGAGGAAAGGATATTCGTGAGGGGACAAATGTTTAGGCTATGAGGCCACCTTGACAAGCTTGAACAATCACAGAAATAACTCTTCAGTGATGCCACTGGGTTGGACACCACTTCAATTATGCAAACGAGTTTAAGAGAGGAAAAATGGATGGCTTGGGGACATTGGCAACATGTTGACCTCTGTTGTGACTGTGTCTTCAAGATCTATATTCTTGAATAACTAATGAGAGGAGAAAGGGCCAGAATTCAAACAGCTGAATGTTGCAGTTGTGAGTAATAAAGATGGATACTGTATGTCCCAATCACAGTATAATTTCTTATTTGAAGTGTTACAGATTTTTGTCACAGATTATGGATTGTTCTAAAGGGAAACTCACCCGGTTGATTAATACAACTAAGTTACCATAACTCGCGATCCCCATTGCATGTCGTATGGCCACTGGGAGGATTCCCGGTTGTATGCTGTTGCTGATTTAACAGGAATGACTGGGATTTTGTCATTTTCCGACAGCATGGTGTCTGGGACCCTGCCCTATACTGCTGAAGCTGGCTTTTACGAGGCTGTAAACATAGTCTATGAACCCAGAGCGTGACAACATCTGGGAAAGCACTCCTTCAATGACCACAAGGCTATATTGAATGCACACTCGTTCACAGCTTTGTCAAATCTTCCTAATTCAATGTTCCCATAACCTATGTCATTTTCCACCAGATTTTCCTCTCTTAGTCCAAATATAATTGTTATCCTATGTGTCCATGCAAGTTGTTTTCCACTGTACATGTCACCTTTCAACAAAAAGTCTCCAGCAACCATTCTCGCTATGCTGTGATGGTCCATCCCACTATCGCCCATCACTTTTTCACACCTGATAAGAGCCTTAAATGGGGGCCAGGGTCGAATTTCAAGGCCTAGCTTCAGTTTGTCAGTAAGGTGACGTTCAATCAACCCAGTTGCTAGTTTGTCAACCCTGTTTTCAGTCTCCTGAATGACCGAATGGGAGAGGGCCATGTGTTTGCTCAGCTCCTTTTGAAGTCACTGGAAGATGGCCTCAGAACAGCTGTCAGTTTTCTCATGACTGTCCCCAAACAGGCCTTTAATGAGGCCAAAAAGCCAGGATCAAACCTTTGACTCGGACCGTAATTACAGTACACACATCCCAGAACAGGCCTGGGTGGAGAATGGCTTATGTTAAGGGTCTAGAGTGCGTACGTACAGCTACAATAGAAACCACTAGCTAAGCTATGCATCTCTCTATCATCATCATTACTCAGTGAGTCATTTCTTAAACGGTGATGTGAATGATGGAGACTTTTGATGGGTAACAGGGATCCCTCACTAGCCTACCATAGACCAGGCTTTTCCTGTTTGTCTGTCGTAAACAGTGTCTGAGACGTCTGACTGCCACCAGCCCATAAAACATACAGTAGACAGAGAGCCGCATCCCCAAGTGAGGACACCAGACACCTTAATCATCTCGGTTCCGATCTAAAATCGTCACTTTGATAAGATCTAAAAAGATCTACAGACAGCGAGACACATCAGAGAGACAGACAGACAAACAGGCAGAGAGAATACAGAGGGAGAACGTTAGGTAAGACACAGTCAGAACCCTCTCTGTCAGAGGGCCCATAGGGGGCACAGGGGCACGTGCCCCTCAGATGATTATATTTTATTTTGGTTTTTGTTGTTTCTCTGTAATAGTACTAGCCACCAAATTGTATGAAGTTGGCTTTAGCTATCCCAGATAGGTTCCCAATCTCCCAACCTCATAACTAGCTACCAAGTTAGAGTAGCTAGCTTGTCTAACTATCTTAGCTGGCATGAGCTGTAGAGTTGATCCATCACCCATAGCGTGACTCAGCTTACCAAACATAAAGATATGGTCAAAATCTAAATCACTCTCACTATTAAAGACAGGCAGTTAACCCACTGTTCCTAGGCTGTCATTGAAAATAAGAATTTGTTAGGGCTAAAAAGAGCCCCCCTAACCTCTTTGCCACTGCCAGATAAGGCTGAGGTATCCAGTTCATCCGGGCATCAAAAGAAACAAACCACAGGGCCCATTTTTTTAACAGTGACTGCCGACAACTCCTCTCTCCAGACCTTGAAGAGTTCCAGCGCGGCTGTCCGAGGTGAAAAGGGGCCACAGGGCCCTCAACAATACCAGCGTGGCATCAATCTGATGGTCCCCTGGGCCGGGGCCCCAAGTCGCAGACAGCTTAATGGCCGGTGGCATTAGTTCCAGTGGTCCAGTGGTTGTATGAACGTTGATAAAACGTGGTGTGGACGCTGACCCCTAGCGCTGGTCACACACTAAGATGGACAGAGAGAGAGAGAGAGAAAAAGAGAGCGAAAGTGACAATGTCTGACTGTTACGGCTTTGTGTTTCTCTGGATTCTTTTCATTTTTACCGTAGAAATACAATGCCTAGAATATATTTTATGTCCTGTTGCTGTCGGCATAGGAATATAATTCATAGAAGGGATTTTTATCCTGTCACTGTCAACTCAAGCTGTCAACAACATTTTCTGCATATTTCGTTAAACTTCTGCTACTTGAGGACTATGTGTAGTTATATGCAGAACAGCGTGATGTGTGCTGAGGAAGAAGACATTTTAAAGTCTCACCCCTCCACATTTTGTCTGCGGAGGCTCTCAATAGATACCGGTTGAAATGATTGAATTGCAAATTAATAGTTTTCTTTGCATGAAATGGCAAAGTAAATAGGATGTTTTCTCTGCTATTGCTGTGTTAATCCAACATTAAAGTAATATCTGCGATCCTTCTGTAATGTGTGTGAATACATTCATCTCTTTCACTCATTCATCTCTTTCTGGAAAACCAGGGAATTTTACTGGAATTCTGAAACCCTAAACTTACACCTATAACCCCTAACCTATACCATATGCCCATAACCAACAACATTTTCCCCCATAGGAGTCTTGACTTCTCTGTGCCCTTGTTGCCTCCTGGCATGGGGCACATCCCTAATGCACAGTCTACAGCATGTACCATGTAAGTGTTTTGAAAATGCCCTTTTATAAGAAATGGTGTGTGTGTAAGAGAGAGCATATGTGAGACACAGGGGGAGTGACCTGTGTGGTTGTGCGGCGCTGTGGTGATGAAGACAGCGTGGGCACTGGAACATAGTGGAGGAGCTGTCCTACTCCTCTCAGACATCCTGTTCACACAGCCCCCTCCCTCGTCTGTCGGTCGGTCGGTCGGTCAGCCTGTCTGTCAGGGAGTCACACAGAGCGGCAGCATGTCTAGGGTAGTCAAATGGAAAACAGTTTCTGTGTGTTAGTTTGTTTGGTGTAGATATGTCTGTGAATGCACTGTTTGCTCTGTATGTGTTTGTCCATGAGTGTTGTGTGGCATTGTGTGTTTTCATATTCAATCAATACTCTTGGTGTGTTTCAAGTTTTAATGTCACGTGCACAAGTACAGTGAAATGCCTTTCTTGCAAGCTCCAAACCCAACGATGTGGTAATCAATATCAATGTAGCACTAACACAAGAAATAGACATAAGAAGAACACAAGAAGAAAAAAGCTATATACAGGTCATTTCCAATACCATATTTTCAGTGTGCAGGGATACTGGAGTGAAAGAGGTAGATCTGTTTCGGGGTAAGGTGACTAGGCATCAGGATATATGATAAACAGAGTACCAGTAGCATGAATGATGATTGTATGTGAGTGTGTGTAGAGTCAGTATAAATGTGTGTGCATGTTATGTGTGTGTTGGAGTGTCAGAATGCATGAGTGTGTAGAGCCTTGTGAGTGTGCAAAGAGAAAGTGCAAAAATAAAATACAAGGGTGAACTCAGTCTGTGTAGCCATTCTGTTAGTTATTTAGCAGTCTTATGTGTTTGTGTGTGTGGGGATGTGTTGTGCACCACTTCAGCCCGGTATCATCCTGATGTTATCTTGTGATTTGAATAACCTTTTTTGTGAATGTGCGTTCCACTCTGACAAAGTAAATCAGAAAAATTTATGGAAATCCCAATGATTACATGAAGGGCCATTTCCCTGCTTCAGTTTGATCCACCTGATGTAATGGAGGTAATTGGTAACTTAAAGAGGCAGGTCATGATGAGATCGGTGCCTCTTTGGTGAATTCAGTGTCTTCCTCGATTAACGTAGCGAATATCTTCACCAAATCAATGCAAACTGGTATTGTTCCTAAAGATAAAAAAATGCCAAAGTTACCCCCACTATACATCTGGGGATCCAAGATCTTTTACAAATGATCGCCTAATATGTGTTCGTAAAAACTACACTGATATGGCTCTTTTACCACTTGTAAATAGACCTTTCTCGATTTATCCAAAGTGTTCGACATCGTTGATCATGAAATATTACTTGCTAAATTGCATGATTATGGTTTTAATGATTATACATATAAATGGCTACATAATTATGTTTATGATTGAAAACAATTTGTATACGCAAATGGTTGTGCATCTACCAGGGCCAAGATATCCTGTGGCGTTCCACAGGGTTCAATCATTGGACCTTTGTTATTCCTAATCTCCCCTCTGCCACACCTCACATAATCAATTCTCTATCAAATACAGAGGTTCTATACTCTGGAATTCCTATCTTCACATTGCCAAAACATGATCATCCCTCAATAACTTCAAGCTTAGACTAGGGCCTGATGAACCAAACTACCCAGTAGTCTCCTCCATGTAACCTAGCTCTCACACTCACACACAAACATGCACACACACACATATAAACAAACATGTTTTTTTCTGGTATGCTATATTAGGGTTGGGCGGTATTCAGATTTTCATATCGTCATACCGTCCTTCTCACCCTGGAATTTACGGTATTACTGGCTTAGTACACAAGGGGGCACTGGAAAACACTACTACAAAATACTTTTGTAAAAAACTTGTTTTTCAACCACTCCACAAATTTCTTGTTAACCTCTTACAGCTAGGGGGCAGAATTCCTAGTTTCCGCCTGTCTGACGTGCCCAAAGTAAACGGGCTGTCACTCAGGCCCAGAAGCTAGATATGCATATAATTAGTAGCTTTGGATAGAAAAGACTCTAAATTTTCCAAAACCTGAAAAATTATGTCTGTGGCTATAACAGACCTGATTTGGCAGGCGAAAACCAGAAGGAAATCCGACCAGAAAAGAAAGCATTGAATCCAGCCACCATTTTCCTATTCCTATGGCGTCCCCTATATGGTAACAGTCTACTATTGATGGCTTTGGAATTGTATTTTGAAAAATAGTAGAGGAAAGAGTGCGCCGGAAGAAAAACAGTGTTTGGGCGAGTTCTGGGGAGAGCACTCGCGTGGGAATTTGCCTTGTCTATTGAACATAGTTGTTTCCGCGTCAAGTTTTATCGTTTTATAACATTTTAGACAACCTAAGGATTATATAGAGTCTTTGTTTGACAAAAATAGACAAAGTTTACCGGCAGCAATTTTGACAGAGGTGTTTCCTGTGGATTTCTGAATTCAATAGCGCCGTCTAAACTGCGTTTTTTGGATATAAATATGTACTTTATCGAACAAAACGAACAGCGCTTAGTTTTTATCGAAAATGATCCCGCTCACGGGATCCGTGCGGCAAGAAGTTAACAAACTATAGTTTTGGCAAGTCAATTAGGACATCTACTTTGTGCATGACACAAGTAATTTTCCAACAATTGTTTACAGACAGATTATTTATCATTATAACTTATAATTCACTGTATCACAATTCCAGTGGGTCATAAGTTTACATACACTAAGTTGACTGTGCCTTTAAACAGCATGGAAAATTCCAGAAAATGATGTCATGGCTTTAGAAGCTTCTGATAGGCTAATTGACATCATTTGAGTCAATTGGAGGTGTACCTGTGGAACTGCACGTGGGGACAAAGATCGTACTTTTTGGAGAAATGTCCTCTGGTCTGATGAAACAAAAATAACTGTTTGGCCGTAATGTTTGGAGGAAAAAGGGGGAGGCTTGCAGGCCAAAGAACACCATCCCAACCGTGAATCACGGGGGTGGCAGCATCATGCTGTGGGGGTGCTTTGCTGCAAGAGGGACTGGTGCACTTCACAAAATAGATGGCATCATGAGGAAGGAAAATTATGTGGATATATTGAAGCAACATCTCAAGACATCAGTCAGGAAGTTAACCTCTTAGGGATCCAATCCCGTGATTGGATCCCTAAATTCACTCAACTTATTGTGGGAAGCTTGTGGAAGGCATCCGAAATGTTTGACCCAAGTTAAACAATTTAAAGGCAATGCTACCAAATACAAATTGAGTGTAAATAATCTTCTGACCCACTGGGAATGTGATGAAAGAAATAAAAGCTGAAATAAATCATTCTCTCTGCTATTATTCTGACATTTTGACATTGACTTCTAACGCAGAATAATTTTTCATGCAAAAAATATAAAACGCATGAGAAATATCTTGCTGTGCTTACATTTCTATGTGTAGCCAGCCAACTTTTCTCTGGTAAAATGCATAGCTGGCTACATTCTTTCTATAATAGGCCAGCCAAATAGCGTTGCACTTCTGTTGTCATCTCATGAAAACAAAGCTATTTTCTGCCGAATGTGTTGCATTTTCTGTTTAGGAAAACTATATCTGCATGTCTTTGATCACTCTATAGAAGCAAAAAAAGCACGGTTGACTTTCAATATTAAACGCGACCACTGTCAATACACAGCTGGACTCACCTGCTCCCGCTTTCTCCCGTTGTGCTATATATAAACAAACACGTGTTTGGCTCAACTCTTCTGAGGAACTATGTAAGCTTCATAATGTAAAATAATTTGACAGGTGAAATACGAACGCGATCTGCTTATCTCATAGCGCATTGCACAAGTTGACTGCAGTCATTTACTTAAAAAATAGCTACAAATATTAAAATGTATTGAAAACTTTAAAGAAATAGTTTCAACGGTACTGACGGTATTGAAAAACCATCCAGCGGCTATTTCCAAATACCCGGTCTACGGTATATACAGTATATCGCCCAAGCCTACTGAGCATATCATGTACATTTATAATTTGGATGCTCTGTTTAACTGATTGAACAAACTTTTTTTTTAATTACAGTATATTTGTGTATTGGTTTTGTTTGTTAAGCCCTTTTGGGTTTCAACCTCACCTGCACACTGTTTTTTTACATGTTTTTTTATCTGTTCTGTTTTGTCTTTCATTTGTTTTCTTTGGTGCAAATAAATACAACCTAATCATGGTCTTCTTATATGGAGCTGTATTTGGATAGTTCCCCGCTAAGTAAACTAGTGGCCAACTTAGACCCCTCTGAAGGGCACTTCAAACAGCATTGGCCCACTGCCATGTGTACACTCGCATCAGGAGATCTCAGTCTAATGACTCTGAGCACACACACACACGCACACGTACACACAGACACACTTCCTTACCTCCACTGTTGACTTTTTATTTAACTAAACTCACACTTTCTATCTCCTGTCACTCTACCACTACTACTACTACTACTACTACTACTACTACTACTACTACTACGACTGCTAATACTACTACTACTACTACTACTACTACTACTACTACTACTACTACTACGACTGCTAATACTACTGCTAATACTATTAGGGAATAGACTCCCAGCTAGTCTTATTTGCCAACAACAATAGTCTGTCTGTTGTACTGGTAGTAGCTTTATCTTAGTTCCATTTCCATTAACAGCATAGAATTCAGTGGACAGTTATAATTGCTCAGCATTCTGGTGAAGGTCAGATGAAAACGTCACAAATAAATAATATATATGGCATATGGTAAAGAGGATTGGGGATAGAGTGAAGTTATCAAGCTTCTGTTTCTCTCTTCCCCCTTAGCCCTCCTCTGAAGTCTAACAACAGAGATCATTAGATGAGACAGAGCAGTAGGTAAAACAGACAACTTACTTGCGAAAAAGTGTCTATTTGTTGAAGAACTTGTCTGTCTGTCATGCAGCTTTGAAGCAGCTCAGGTAGGGGTTCCACAAAAGTGCAGCTAAGTTTTCAAATTGACTGTAAACAACCAAAATGATATGCGTAGTAAAAGGGTGCGCCCTCCCGCACCTGTAAGTCTAATTGTCACCCGAAGCAGCTGGCAGGATTCTACAAACTGGCAGGGAGACCATTTGGTATATCTCAGGTGCCAGACATTGCAGACTTGAGCACTTCGAAAGGTTCAGGCAATTGTTTGATGATTCATAATTTACCGTCCTCTGTTTCTCAAGGTGACTGGTTTCCTGTCAGAGTAGGGGAGAATTTTCTGTCATCGATTCCTTAATTTTGGCATCTGTCATTAGGATAAGTTCCTGTCAGATTTCCACCGAGTATTCCTGTAGTCTCAAATAGGAATGTCGATATGGGATAAGTAGTGAGAAGTAGGTACAGACGAGAAAGGAAGATCTTTCTCCACATTGAATTCCTCCGATGGTTGCTTGCTCCATTTCAAGTTGTGTCCATCCCTTATCACACTAGGACACATCCCTAGTGCCTTGTATTGCCTTGTATTGTAAAGCAGCCTTGCCAGTTTATAAGAAACTCTAAGGATTATATCTCTAATGTGAATTTTGCAGAGTGATTTTAGAACTAGCTATGTTGCATACTTTGCCTTGTTACCTTTACTTTATTATTTTGTTGTTCAGGCAGGCGCTAAGCTTGATCTGCTCTGGATAGCAGCAGAGTTGTGTAGGAACAGCCTTTGCAGCCAGACATTAGATATCCCCCCTGCTACACCATTCAACATATGCCTTGATAATATCCACCAAGTTCACTTTGGGCCCCTTTCCTCTTCTGTGGTGATATGTGGGGTCTGTGGGTCAGACAGGATATGAGTTAGGGCCAGTTGGTGTGAACTGTGTCTTCAGTTCCGGTGGGGTCTCTAATCCAAAAGAATGCTGAGACTGTGGTTTGCCACTGTGTGGGACAGTAAGCTGATGCTATCTCCCCCAGCTGTGGTGGTGGGCTGGTCACATTGGAATCCCCAAACGCCCCAGTGATATGATACAGCTAAGCAGAGGCTCCACTGCTGCACTCACTGACAGTTTATTTGTGATCTGCCTTTTACTCCCCTGCCTCCACGCTAAGTAAAAATGACTGCCTGTAGTCCGAGACCGACAGCTCTTTGTGAAACGTGATCGGTTGCAAAGCTGTTTTCCAGATGTCGCTGTTGTTTGGTTAATGATTATAAAGAAATAAGAAAATACTTGTTAGCATCTCTCTGAATTAGTTTTCAGTGGGATCAAATGTAGAAAGAGTTAAGCAGATGTAAGACTTGAGGGTGGCTTGTGAATCGCTGTAGCCTTCATGCAAAGTGGCAAGCCCTGGAAAACTCAACGTCAATATCTCGCTTATGATTCCTCTCTCTACTCTCCCCCTCCTCCTCCTCCTTTCTCTCTCTCTCATGTACAATTGACAGTGTTAGTAGGGGAGAGTCACTACTTCAAGGGAAATATAATAAAATTCTTAACAAAGCTATCTACATATATTTCAGGATATAATCAGAATTCATGTAAACATTATTGAAAACAAAGTGGTCTCTTGGCACAGCTTACCCTGGGTATGGGGTAAATTGAGCTTAGGAATAGGGTAAATTGAGCCCCCTTGGGGTAAATGTTCCACTTCTACACATTTCTGTACTGAATTAAATATTACCACCACCTTTTAAAACCATGTCTATCTTTATTTCACAAACACAATTCAACACAATCACAATAACATTTTTGGCTTTTAGGCAGTGACCCTTGCCAAGGATGTGGTCTCTGGTGTCCAACATGATAGATGTTGCCATTTCTTTAATGACTTGAACCAATAAAGTCCCAGAAAAAGAAAGATGAGTTTAATTCATGGATGGGGTTGTGGTATATTGTACATATTAAATGTATGCCTACATTCAGATTCTTGCTGTTCAATATCACTTACTTGCTCCAATTTGTAGGTAAGTTCTCTGCATTTGAGGTTTCTAAAGGTACGGACACACTGGTAGTGTTTGCCGGCAGAGTGTACTTAGCATCTCTGAACAGAGTGCAGGTAATTTGCAAACCAAGTGCAAACCGATTCTACATGTCTTGGTGAACGAACAGCAGATGAACGGTAGACCGTCATTTGGTGCAATGTGTTTTCGCCTTAATACTAGAACCGCTGAGCCGCGAGGGAACCCCCTTCAAGCTAATGAGCAGTCATTCTTACTGCAACTTTCTAACAATGTAATTAATAAATGTAATATTTGCTATCGCAAAAAATATAATTTGGTAATGTTTAGAATACACATTTTCCTGTTGTTCAAATAACACTATAGTTTTTGCCTTAGTTTATGTTACTGTAGGCTATATGTAAAAACAAAACAGAAAATTCAAATGTTCAATACATTTTATCCATGGAGTGCATTTGTTACAACTTTGAAACAGAAAGCATGTTAGAACATGGTAACAGCTTATTTTTATAATTATAAAGTAAAACAAATACCCCAACCACCAATATGCACTGTCAGCAAGACGCCAGGTCAAATGATGTATACTGGTAAACCAGTCTTGCTAGCTACATTTTCAGATATTACACATTTCAAATTTTGACAGAAAGTCGTTTTCCATTTCAAGTGTACTCTTAGCTCACTAGCTAACGTTACCTGTATGATCTTATTATTCATTTATCAGAGCCATTTGCTCTGCTAGTTATAGCCTAATGTTAGCTAGCTAATATTGAACCTGGACATTCATGCAGGGTATGGTTCATTGTTTACCTATGTCTTAACAGAAGAATCCACTATGCAAGTAACCATTTCAATAGAATGTCACTGTGACAACTGTTGATAGACGTAGCTAGTAAAGAGCGCAGAATAACTGACACAAAAAACGTAAATTGTTGCCAGCAGCACAGTTGCAGTCACCAAGAAAACATCAGTAGCCTAAACATAATTATAAGTGCCAAGTGGCCTTGATAAATAGTGAAAATCTTAATTTGCTTGACACACTTTGACGTACTTTTGTTTTGTTGTAGTTCGTAATAGCTTCCGGTTTTTCTTTATTGTGTTCCTGTTGTCTTGTCATTCTTCAGCACCGTTGCACAACGGCCATTGCACAACGGCCTTATTTTGTGCAGAGGGTGCTCGCCTCTCACTTTGTTCATGGTGCCGGCCAATGACAGTGAAGAAATTGTCCATGGTGATATTTCTCTCCTTGGCATCATAAGGTTCCACAAGCCTCATCACCACATTCTCCGATACTTGCTCACATGCTATCCAATGTAGATGTTTTCCCAGATATTGAAATTCGTTCAGCATGTACAATTACGCGCACTCTTACTGTGTAGTCTACCCCAAGTAGGCCAGAGTAGACTGATAAGACTGTTTGGATTCAGTGGACTGATGTAGGGTACAGACCATTTTGAGATTATAATTAGAACAGATCAATTCTTCATTCACAGTTGGTGAATATATAATAATGCATTGTTCAGCTCATCAACTCACCCATTCACCCCCTTTCTCCCCATCATACTTTACTTAATTTATTTGATCTGTTGTGATATGTGTGAAATTCGTTATAGTTTTGAGGCAATTATCAGGGTGATTATCAGCTGGGCACTGCACTTTCAACTGTTGGGAGAAGGAGCCGAGCAGGCCCTACTTTCAGGAGGAGCAACAGGGAACACCATTCAAAAAATGACATGTCCTCCTAAAACTAGTTATAACTCCAGTTCGTGATATTAAGATTCTAACAACGACAGTGTGTTACATAGACTTATTTAGGAAAAGTCGAGGACGGAGGGGGGCATGAGTAAAAAATTGGCAGAGTAATATATTTAAAAAAATTCATGAGCAGTCAAACTGACTGCTTTAGCAGTTCTAGTGTTAAGCCCATGAAACTGGTCCGCAAGATTTTTGATATGTTTAGCAGGTTCAGCAAGTATAGACTCCATGTCATCAGATAAGACCTTGTGTGCCTCTGCTACTCTATTATAGCTTCTCTTTCGCACATGTACATGTTCTTTTTTCCTTTTTGTCATTGTACCTATTCGGTGTAATTCAGTCTATTTTGTCATCCCTTGCTTCTGCTCGAATGGACTTCTTCCCTTCTTTCACTTCCTTGGCTGCTCGTTCAATAACCTCAAGGGGGGCTAGACCCCTGCTTGTTTTACATTTGTATACACAAGGCATGATGATGTCTGCTCTGTAACAATGAAAAATGCATGAAAAATTAAAAATTCTATGCATATTATGTATAAAATGTACTAAATGTAATCAATATGTGTATGGGATATGTTGGGCCATTGGCTCAACTTACCCCTGGCCAAATGGCACAATTTACCCCAAAGCAACATTTGGACTATATTAGCCCACACACCTACAAGGATGCACTTTCATGCACATTGTAGCTAATAGACATCATCAACGGATGTATAAAACAGTCTTAAAACAATCTACCTTGGTTTAAATACAAGTGTCATGATATCTATAACACAATAAATTCATCCGTCTTTTGGACCTACCTTGCTTACCACTTTTTCCATGTGGTTTATTCCTTCACAGACCTCTTCCTAAATACTTGGTCATGATTCATTTTGTGTATGGTTTCATTTTGTGAGCTTGTTTGCTGTTGTCTTGGTATAGAGTAAGAACACTCATGAAAGGAGCACTTGAAAGAAGTAAGAGTTACAATGCTTTTTGCTGCTGCATTCACAAAGCTCAATGTAACATCGATAGGTTTAGGCTACTACATGATACTCGATTTTGCCCTATACCTTTCATGAGGTTGCTACAAACTAGCCTACAAATGAAAGATTATAACAGAGGTGACAGACAGTGACACATTCAATACCGCCTTGCACACACTTGCCAGCATCTAGCTGATCTAGGGTGTAATCATTAGTCCAAACAGTTGCAAAACATTCCGTTCTGCAACCAAAATTAGAGTTTCTGTTGGACAAATTCAGGTAGGTATATTCCCATTTTGTTAAGTTTGCTTCCGTTTAAGAAATGTTTTTCAACAGAATCGGCAGAATGAATACACCCCTGATCACCTGCACAACAGTTCACTCTCATAGCAGCCACATACAAACAGCATCATCACTCTGCTCGTTGTATAATTCCTTCTCGCATCTACGAGCTGTCCTCTGAAAGTTTCCCTTCGCAGATGGACTTCAGTGAACAACATAACAGCTGTCTGTGACCAGGTGAAAAACATCTCCAAGCCAAACCTTTAGAAGATAACTGCTAACCGCTACACACAGCCTACATCATTGCCACCCTCATAGTCAACATAGCTACTACAAATAAAGTGTTAGTATACCCGCTACAATCACACAGTACAGTGTACAGCAAGCAGTTTAGCAGTTACACCGGCGGGCACCGGTGGCAATAAATTAATACAGCTGAAAGCTTACCTTGACCTGGAGTTACAGTGTTGGATAGCCATAGCCAGGTAGCTAACATAAATCGCATTCCTCTCTGTTTAGTCAGGTTGTTGAGTAGGCTAAATTAGCCAGCTGCATTAGCTAGCTAAGTAAGTGAAAAGGAAAAAAACATGATATTGACATTTCTAACTGAAAGGGGAAGACAAATGAGGTACACATTCTGGGCGAGAACATTGAAAATAAACTTTAACATCTCCATGTATCAAGACTCTGTTGACCCCCTGAGTCAGTTCTTTACTTTGAACTACATCAAAGCTTGATGGACCCAGAGCCTCTCAGCCATGTTGGTGGATAAACTACACTGTTAGATTACAAAAATTACCTAAGTTGTCTTTTCCTGTTGGTGGAAGATAACTTTGAAAGTCAACAAAGTATTTCAAAGTTGATGTGTTGTGGAAGTTTGGCCCCTTTTCCTAAGCTATCCTTAAGGCTTCGGTTTGGCTGCCGCCTAGCTGAACTTGGCTAGGCAAAGTGTGCTCGCATAAGACCTTCGCTTGAAAAACGAGAAAAAGCGGCAATAGTACTGTTTGTTCATCTTGAGACGCCGTAGCCAATATGTGACTCGTTTCAGGAAACTAGGCGTACTTTGTAGGTCACTACTTCACAGGAGAGCCATTTCAACGTAAACTTTTTTTTAAATCAAAATGTGTTTTTGGGCAGAAATGCCTTCTGGAGCATGTGAACTTTCATGTGCCTTAATTACAAACTTGTATGCCATCTGTAAATACAAATACAATTGTTAAATTACGACACTAATTGGTTTAGCCACGGAAAAAAACAGCAACCTTCCCGCTAGCCATGATTGGCTGAGATAATGAGTGGGCTGGACATGCCGAGAGATGGGTTCGCCATATAGCACGCTTCTGTCTATTTGAGCTGGTCAGTATGTGTAGGTAATCCTGTCTAATGCAGCTTTATATATATATATATATATATATATATTGCGTAGTAGAACTGCATAAGTGTTGCTCTCCACTTTCTGGAGGACCGAGTTTTGAAATCAGTGGAATTAGAGTATGATGTATAGGAGATGGAGAAAACATCTGTCTCCAGATTACATATTCAAACTAAGGGCAACCATGGCATCTGTGACAGGGAGAAGCATCCATCCATGATGTATATGGGTAAACTAGTCTCGCTAGATACATTTTCAGATATTACACGCTTCTAATTTAGACAGAAAGTCGTTTTACATTTCAAGTGTACTGTTAGCTCACTAGCTAACGTTACCTGTATGATCTTATTATTCGTATCTCAGAGCCATTTGCTTTGCTAGTTATAGCCTAATGTTAGCTAGCTAATATTGAACCTGGTTGGTTAGCTACCTGCACATTCATGCAGGGTATGATTCATTGTTTACCTATGTCTTAACAAAAGACTCCACTATGCAAGTAACCATTTAAATAGAATGTCACTGTTGATAGATGTAGCTAGTAAATTCGCCCTGGCTATTTACTCTGATAACAGAGCACTCTTGTCTGAGTGTGCCAGAGTGCAGAATAACTGACGAATTTGGAACTCTTAACACGAGTTGAATATGGCAAAAAAGCGTAAATTGTTGCCAGCAGCACAGTTGCAGTCACCAATGCTCTGGATAACATAAAAACAGCCTAACCAGCTCTGCTAGGGTGAGTAAAATGGTCAGTGATCTGTTCTCTCATTTGCGTCTGGAAGTGGCTAGCAAGCTATCCAACATTGGCCAGTTAGCTTTGGTGCGTGACTGCTGTTGTTAGGACAGAACGCTCAGATCAACCCTTAAAGAGATGGGTGGGGCTAAAGCTTAAGAGGGTGTGAATGATGTTGAATGGGTGTAGACAAATCAAATCAAATCAAATTGTATTTGTCACATACACATGGTTAGCAGATGTTTATGCGAGTGTAGCGAAATGCTTGTGCTTCTAGTTCCAACCATGCAGTAGTATCTAACAAGTAATCTAACAAATTCACAACAACTACCTTATACACACAAGAGTAAAGGAATGAATACGAGTATGTACATATAAATATATGGATGAGCGATGGCTGACCGGCATAGGCAAGATGCAGTAGATGGTATGGAGTACAGTATATACACATATATATGAGATGAGTAATGTAGGATATGTAAACATTATATAAATGGCATTGTTTAAAGTGGCTAGTGATACCTTATTTCATCCAATTATAATTATTAAAGTGGCTAGAGATTTGGGTCGATGGCCGAACGGCATAGGCAAGATACAGTAGATGGTTTAGAGTACAGTGTATACATTTGATATGAGTATGTCGGATACGTAAACATTATATACAAAATTGTTTAAGGTGGCAAGTGATACATTTGTTACATCCAATTCCTATGTTTAAAGTGGCTAGAGATTTAAGTCAGTATGTTGGCCGCAGCCACTCAATGTTAGTGATGGCTGTTTAACAGTCTGATGGCCTTGAGGTAGAAGCTGTTTTTAGTCTCTCGGTCCCAGCTTTGATGCACCTGTACTGACCTCGCCTTCTGGATGACAGCGGGGTGAACAGGCAGTGGCTCGGGTGGTTGTTGTCCTTGATGATCTTTTGGCCTTTCTGTGACATCGGGTGGTGTAGGTGTCCTGGAGGGCAGGTAGTTTACCCCGGTGATGCGCTGTGCAGTCCTCACTACCCTCTGGAGAGCCTTACGGTTGTGGGCTGAGCAGTTGCCGTACCAGGCGGTGATACAGCCCGACAGGATGCTCTCGATTGTGCATCTGTAAAAGTTTGTGAGTGATTTTGGTGACAAGCCGAATTTCTTCAGCCTCCTGAGGTTGAAGAGGCGCTGTTGCGCCTTCTTCACCACGCTGTCTGTGTGGGTGGACCAATTCAGTTTGTCCGTGATGTGTACGCCGAGGAACTTAAAACTTTCCACCTTCTCCACTACTGTCCCCTCAATGTGGATAGGGGGGTGCTCCCTCTCCTGTTTCCTGAAGTCCACGATCATCTCCTTTGTTTTGCTGACATTGAGTGAGAGGTTATTTTCCTGACACCACACTCCGAGGGCCCTCACCTCCTCTCTGTAGGCCGCCTCGTCGTTGTTGGTAATCAAGCCTACCACTGTAGTGTCGTCAGCAAACTTGATGATTGAGTTGGATGCGTGCTTGGCCACGCAGTCATGGGTAAACAGGGAGTACAGGAGAGGGCTGAGAACGCACCCTTGTGGGGCCCCAGTGTTGAGGATCAGCGGGGTGGAGATGTTGTTTCCTACCCTCACCACCTGGGACTGGCCCGTCAGGAAGTCCAGGACCCAGTTGCACAGGGCTGGGTCGAGACCCAGGGTCTCGAGCTTAATGACGAGCTTGAAGGGAACTATGGTGTTAAATGGTGAGCTGTAGTCGATGAACAGCATTCTTACATAAGTATTCCTCTTGTCCAGATGGGTTAGGGCAGTATGCAGTGTGATTGCGATTAGCTGCCTGTGGACCTATTGGGACGGTAAGCAAATTGGAGTGGGTCCAGGGTGTCTGGCAGGATGGAGGTGATATGATCCTTGACTAATCTCTCAAAGCACTTCATGATGACAAAGAAGAGCTCTCCAGTAGGTACCAAAAGATTCCAAGTCCATTTTCTCAAAATTTGTTCCTCAAATACAATGTATGATATATCATTTTGTGTCTCTGCTTTTATGGAATGTAAAAAACACTTTTTGCTACATAAGACCGAATCAAGTCGGTCGGTCACGTATACACTTCCGCAAAATAGTCAGAAGTAATCTAAGATAACTAAAGAAATCTGTCATGAATTTAATAATACGTTTTTTGCCGAAGAGATCTTAGTCGTGCAATTTTACATCTAAGTAAGATGTTTGGTGCAGTATTTCTCAAGTGCAAATTTTGGCATGAAAATTTGTTGTCTATCATTGAATGAAAACAAACACTACATTGAAGAATCCGTACTGTTGACCAATGACTACTACTGACTTCAGCTACCAACTTCGGCTTGCCTCGAGAAAAAATGTGTGCACGAACAACCCTTGCTGACGACCAAAACGAACAT
This sequence comes from Brachymystax lenok tsinlingensis, assembly GCA_030435695.1. Taxonomy (NCBI): domain Eukaryota; kingdom Metazoa; phylum Chordata; class Actinopteri; order Salmoniformes; family Salmonidae; genus Brachymystax; species Brachymystax lenok. Next base: position 32,384,747 of record CM059792.1, read on the forward strand.
AACGGCACAAAATGTTTTCATAATATTATGCATAAACTGTTCCGAACTGTTTCAGATGGGAAGCATGCAGACAGAGAGAGAGACTCTCAAAGACAGAGAGAGAGCCTCCGGTCATGAAACCCTCTAGCCCCAAGAGGGAGAAGGGAGAAGGAAACACCAGAGCAATTTCCTTTCCAGAGTTGACCCTGGCCTATTTAGTCACTCGCAACCAACAGAAGCTCAATTTTGAAGGCCATGGTTTTTACGACCCACCGTTTGTATTTTCATGCAAGTGCCACTTTTTGTTGTACCCTGGCTCAAAGAGTAGGCGGTTGGAGAGAAAGCACCCACTCTCCGCCCCCTTCCCACTCCCAATTTAACTTAGGGAAAGGAATGTCCATTTGCAAATAAATTCCCAGGCTTTGGCGAAAGGGAAGAGGAGGAGGTGGAGAAGGTGGAGGAGGGCTGCTGTAAAACAACAAACTTCAGTGTAGAGGGAGGGGAGGGCAGTCTGGTAAAAAGAAATGCAGATGAGGGAGGAATAAGAATGCTGGTTTTCTCTTTCTCTTTCCCCTCGTGCCCCTCCTCTTGTCCTACTATTCTGGTTGAAAACCCTCTTTAAACTCTCAGATGGCTGTCACTTCTATAGTAGCCACTGTACTGGAATTTCAATGTGAAAGGCTCCTTCCAGCCGTGGAGACTTGAAGTCAGAAATTTTATTTGAGGGAGTTGCGGGGAAGCTGGGCTGAGTTGGGGAAGCTGGGCTGAGTTGACTTAGCCGTGATTTCAAATGGTAAGCTAGTGCATGGATTAATCTTCTATTTTTAGCCTCACAGTGTGATAAGGATTTGAGGTGCTATGTTCTGATAGGCAGCCCAGGCCTGATTTATTCTCAAGTTCCTCAGGTGGAAATTAAAGAGATTTTTCACGGTGTCAAAATGTCTGACTCCGACTCAGCTAAGATGTCATCAGTGTTTTATGCTCAGGTTTGCCCCGCAGGGAGATGAAAGCAGGGTCTTCTCACATACTTTACCTCATGTGTCATAACTGCCATGAGAGTACTTTGGAGGTATGTGATGGGTGGGGGTGGGGGGTGGTTAGCAAGCTAGCTAGTTGTGTGGGGATGTTTAGCAAGCTAGCTGTATCAATTAGTCTTATGTATGTTGGTGAGTGTTGACCTGATGTGTTTGAATGAGGAAGACAATTATTCAATTGACCTCTAACCTCGGGGTTGAGCCTGCTGTCATGGAGATTTGAAATTGAACTTTTTCCCATGTCAAACCAAGATATAATTGCCTAATGCCTCCACGGGCCACATTTTAGCTGATGTAGTGAATTTGTGTGGTAAAAATTGTGTTTAACCATATTTTAATAATATTTTGACAACTTAGAAAACACAAAGAAAAAGTTTTAATGTGATCTTCGTTACGTTTGTGAGAAGTTGCACTAAATTGCTAGTGTCTCTTTTAAATCTTGAACAATGTTAGCCCTGTGTAAATGATTTGTCCCCCTCGGCCCGTCTTTCATCAGAATGTCAGTCAAGTTTGTACTTAAGTGATTTGTGGGAGTTGGATGATGTGCAGATTGAGTTTACTTCCCCAGATAAGTTGATCAATCTGCTTAGCGGGTAAAAGCCCACTAGGATAGACATGGTGAAATAAATAGTGGAGAGAGATGGCATGGAGTGGAATCCACTCTGGATGCTGGTACGCTCTCTTGTTTCAGACGACAGCGTTAAACCAATCCACTCGCTAACTTGAAGAAGAGAAAAACGCACAGCCACAGCAGTTTTTCATTCTCCAGTATAGAATTACATTTTAAGTCTGAACAAGACTATGTTCCCATACCAAGGCCATTGTGTTACTTTCTCTCTCTCTCTCATTTCAATTCATGGGATTTATTGGCATGGGAAACATGAAATGGATGTGAAATGGATAAACAAAAGTGAAATAAACAATAAAAAGTTAAAAGTGAATGTTACACTCACACAAGTTCCAAAAGAATAAAGACATTTCAAATGTCATATTATGTCTATATACATTGTTGTAGCGATGGAAAATAGTTATGAGTCTCTCTCTCTCTCTCTCATATGCAACACAACGCCACCATTTTCTCTTAGACTTAGATCTACTCTCCAGCTAAGAAAGGTCTGTCTAAGATTTTGAATTAAGTATTTTTTGTTGTGACAGTGCATTTGTGCATGTTCACTCTAATAACATTGACACGGTCCTGATGTTTCGTGCTAATCTCCTGATGCTGATCGTGCATCAGTTTATTAGTTTAGAATCAGCATTAGTTTAGCATTTGTCCCTGTCATTTTGAGGCTTACCCGACGAGCATGTAATACTCACATTTACTCTCCTCCTTTGCTGCTAATCAGTCACAAAAGCTTGCTGTGAAGTCTTAGCGGGCATGACAATATTGTATAGAATGTTCTTCTCATGAGGCTATTTGTATGTTTTTTTTTCAACTTTTATTTAACTAGGCAAGTCAGTTAAGAACAAATTCTTATTTACAATGACGGCCTACGTTAGCAGCAACCATAGCATGACCACACATTTCGGAATGATTTGATAAACATCTGTACTTTCATACACACAGTATCTGGTCAATACACCCATAGCCAAACAACTCATATGTAATCACACAAATGCCAGTATGTAACGTTAAAGCATTCTTATATCCATTGAAGACAAAGCAGCTCAACACTCTGTTGCAGTACATTGAGTAGCATTTTTACATTTATATTTTAGTAATTTAGCAGACAATGTTATCCTGAACAACTAACAGTAGTGTGCATACATTTTCATTCCTTTTTTCGTACTTGTCCCCCATGGGAATCTAACACACAAATCTGGCATTGCAAGTGCCATGCTCTACTAACTGAGCTTACACGGGACCATAGCCAACATTGCAGTAGCCTACATTGCACTTCAAGTGCTCCTCAGGTCAGTTAAGGAAACCCAAACCATTGCACAACTTTCTACCTTTAGACTAGGGCTGTAGCGGTGACCGTATTACGCCACACCAGCAGTCATTAGTCATGACCGCAGTCAAATTCCATGTGACCGTTGAGTCACGGTAATATCCTCTTATGCACTCTGGACATGCGTTGGTAGTACCCAACTCGCTAATGACGTTGCTAATGGCCTGGTACTAAGCACTCTATTGTCCCTCTAACCACTCTGACATCAATGCAAATGCGATCAAAAATCACATCAAACACTTATCATCAAAACAGAATCATGCTTTTAAAACTCACCTCACTGTGATGATCAATTTGAAGAAAGAAGTTCAACACCAGGTTAAAACTGAGTGGAATAAGCATAGGCCTATATGAGCCCAAGCTCCCACCCAAAGAACAGAATTAAAATAATGATTGTGTTGTTATACAATACATAGCCCAATAGCCTACAGCATATAATGCATGGCAGAAAAACAACAAAAGAACAGATTTAAGATGTCTTTGGTACACAATTGGTATATAATACAAAATTAAACAAATTCTAGTAGTAGCCTTTGAGTGTGGACTGTATTATCAGGCATACTGGATGGACTGGTTACCTTATGCTATGCTCCAAACTTTATTTCCTTCCTATCATTATAGTGAATTTGTATTTGATTTTGAATAGCTTAGTAATAGGGCATTTTTTTATTTTCATAATGAATAGGCTGTCACATTACCGTTAGCTACAGAATATCTCACCACTGTGTGTTTCCTTCTCTTCTCTCTCTTCTTCATTCCTTTCTTGAGAGAGGGGCTGTCAACAGTTTAATGAAATATGTTTAGTTGTTACTTTCGATGTTCCTGAACAGATTTCACTTGGTTTCCCAAATTAAGCACAGTTAGCTGCAGGAACAGGTTTGGCGAGCACATGGCATACAGAGTTTGGATGGAATATCACCTGCCGCACAGAGAGGGGCTGCATGTTCCTCAAACAGTGGTTGATTTATGGGGTGAAATATTGAAATTATGATCAAGTTTATTGGTCGCATACACAGATTTGCAGATGTTATCGCAGGTGCAGCAAAATGCTTGTGATTCTAGCTCAACAGTGCAGTAATACCTTGCAATAATAATTTTAAAAAGATACACATATAATCCAGAAACAATAAAAATAAAGAAAGTACACACGGATGACATGTCTTTGTTCCCTTGACCCTTTTCCTGCCCATTTGATAATGGGCCATTCTAAATCAAAATAAATGTTACATATTAGTAAAGACAAGATTCAATTGAGAATAGTCTGATTGGTGGAAATATGATCACTTGATGAGAGAACAGAGTGTGCAGCCTGAGGCAAGGAACAGAGCGCAATATTTTTTTGCAACTTTTTCAAATAATCTTAGCCTATAGTCACATCATGCAGCTCATACTGTATACAGTGCATTCGGAAAGTGTTCAGACCCCTTCCCCTTTTCCATATTTTGTTACATTACAGAAATATTTTTAAATGGATTACATATAAAAAAATCCTCATCAATCTGCACACAATACCCCATATTGACAAAGCAAAAACAGGTTCTTAGAGATTTTAGCTAATTTTGTAAATTGTCTGTAATGTAACAAAATATGGAAAAGGGGAAGGGGTCTGAACACTTTCCGAATGCACTGTATACAGTATGAGCTGCATGATGTGACTATAGGTTAAGATTATTTGAAAAAGTTGCAAAAAAATATTGCGCTCTGTTCCTTGCCTGACAATTTATTTACATAAGTAGTCAGACCCTTTGCTATGAGACTCGAAATTGAGGTCAGGCGCATCCTGTTGGTGGCAGGTAGCCTAGTGGTTAGAGCGTTGGGCCAGTAACTGAAAGGTTGCTTGATCGAATCCCTGAGCTAAAAAGGTAAAAATCTGTCTTCTGCCCCTGAGCAAGCCAGTTAACACACTGTTCCCCGGGCGCCGAAGACGTGTATGTTGATTAAGGCAGCCCCCCGCACCTCTCTGATTTAGAGGGGTTGGGGAAAATGCGGAAGACACATTTCAGTTGAAGGAATTCAGTTGTACAACTGACTAGGTGTCCCCCTTTCCATTGATCATCCTTGAGATGTTTCTACAACTTGATTGGAGTCCACCCATTGTAAATTCAATTGATTGGACATGATTTAGAAAGGCACACACCTGTCTATATAAGGTCCCACAGTTGACAGTGCATGTCAGAGTAAAAACCAAGCCATGAGGTTGAAGGAATTGTCCGTAGAGCTCTGAGACAGGATTGTGTCGAGGCACAGATCTGGGGAAGGGTACCAAAACAAATTGAAGGTCCCCAAGAACACAGTGTCCTCCATTGTTCTTAAGTGGAAGAAGTTCAGAACACCAAGACTCTTCCTAGAGCTGGCCAAACTGAGCAATCAGGGGGGAAGGGCCATGATCAGGGAGGTGGCCAAGAACCTGATGGTCACTCTGACAGAGCTCCAGAGTTCTTCTGTGGAGATGGGAGAACCTTCCAGAAGAACAACCACCTCTGCAGCACTCCACCAATTAGGCCTTTATGGTAGAGGGGCCAGACGAAAGCCACTCCTCAATAAAAGGCACATGACAGCCCGCTTGGTGTTTGCCAAAAGGCACCTAAAGGACTCTCAGACTATGAGAAACAAGATTATCTGATCTGATGAAACTCTTTGGCCTGAATGCCAAGTGTCACGTCTGGAGGAAACCTGGCACCCAACTTACGGTGGAGCATGGTGGTGGCAGCATCATGCTGTGGGGGTGTTTTTCCGCGGCGGGGACTGGAAGACTATTCAGGATCAAGGGAAAGATGAATGGAGCAAAGTACAGAGAGAGATCCTTGATGAAAGTCTTCACCAGAGCGCTCAGGACCTCAGACTGGGGCGAAGGTTTACCTTCCAACAGGACAACGACCCTAAACACACAGCCAAGACAATGCAGGAGTGGCTTCAAGTCTCTGAATGTCCTTGAGTGGCCCAGCCAGAGCCCCGATTGAACGTCTCTGGAGAGACCTGAAAATGTCTGTGCAGCAACTCTCCCCATCCAGCCTCAGAGCTTGAGGGGATCTGCTGAGAAGAATGGGAGAAACTCCCCAAATACAGGTGTGCCAAGCCTGCAGCGTCATACCCAAGAAAACTCGAGGCTGTAATTGCTGCCAAAGTTGCTTCAACAAAGTACTGGGAAAGGATCTCATTAATTATGTAAATGTATATTTCAGTGAATTATTTTTTATAAATTGTCAAAAATTTCTCATCCTGTTTTTGCTTTTTCCATTCTGTGATATTGTGTGTAGATTGATGAGGATAATAATAAAAAAAAATATCAATTTTAGAAAAGGTTGTAACGTAACAAAATGTGGAGAAAGACTTGGGGTCTGAGTACTTTCTGAATGCACTGTATGTTTAGTTTTGACATTCTAAGGTTTGTATCATTCAAACCTAAAGTTGCCAGATAACTCTAAACATAGTGTATAGGTACTGTTTCAAATTATCACTTTTATGGTCAACATAGCCACATCACATTCTATTTTATTCAACTAAGTTCAATTATATTCTTCTTACTATAAAATCAAATAATATATACTGAACAAAAATATACTCCAAATGTTCCATATGCACAAAAAGTGTATTTCTCATGTTTCTTTAGACCTGACTGAAATAAATTATGGATTTATTGTGATGGTGTATATTAAATTGATTTATTATACTATTTTAAATGGAGATATTCCAAAGGCGCGCATCATCAACTTGTATGCATAGTGGCCTGGAGATGCTGAATGTGTTTATGCTAATTAACGGTCAATTACAGCACTACTACACAAATTACAATGCCATCATAACGTTCATCCACACAAACACTATCTAGATACTATCCAACTCTCTTTACATGGGTAGGGTTGGAATTTGAACTGGCTTTTTAACACACACACAGTCCTTCCTATCTACAGTTGAAGTCGGAAGTTTACATACACCTTGGCCAAATGCATTTAAACTCAGTTTTTCACAATTCCTGACATTCAATCCTAGTAAAAATTTCTTGTCTTAAGTCAGTTAGGATCACCACTTTATTTTAAGAATGTGAAATGTCAAAATAATAGTAGAGAGAATGATTTATTTCAGCTTTTATTTCTTTCAACACATTTCCAGTGGCTCTGAAGTTTACATACACTCAATTAGTGTTTAGTAGCATTGCCTTTAAATTGTTTAACTTGGGTCAAACATTTCGGTTAGCCTTCTACAAGCTTCCTACAATAAGTTGGGTGAATTTTGGCCAATTCCTCCTGACAGAGCTGGTGTAACTGAGTCAGGTTTGTAGGCCTCCTTGCTCACACACACTTTTTCAGTTCTACCCAAAAATGTTCTATAGGATTGAGGTCAGGGCTTTGTGATGGCCACTTCAATACCTTGACTTTGTTGTCCTTAAAACCTCTTGGCGATAATTAAGGAGCGGTGGGGCGCCCCATCCTTGACAACATCCGGAAAAATGTAGAGCGCTAAATTTAAAATGCAAATGTAGTATTATAAAACATTCATAAAAATACAAGTGTTGCACACTCTTCAAAAGCTTAGACTCTTGGCAATCTCACAGCGTTGTCAGATTTCAAAAAGGCTTTACGGCGAAAGCATAACATTTGATTGTCTGAGGACAGCACCCCATGTGCTTCTCCATTAGCATAATAATAAAACCAGCGCGGGTGTCACAAAACACATAAAAATATCTTAAATAAATCGCTTACCTTTGAAGATCTTCTGCTGATGGTAATCCGAAGTGTCCAAGCAAGACATCCAATATTCCTTTTGTTCGAAAAAGTCCCTATTTATATCCATAAATTTGTTTGGCACGTTCTGTTCAGAAAATCCATCGTTCACTCGCCCAATATAGAAGACACAGAGACCGGTAAAAATATACCTATAAACGTTGTCCAAACAAATCAAACCACATTTCTAATCGATCCTTAGGTACACAATTATGTTTATTAATGATTATATTTCACACAGATAATATCTTGAGCGATAGAAAAGTAAAATTCGAGGCACGCGCTCCCGGGTCCTGCACAGACAGAAATTGCTTCCTCACTCCACTGATATAAACTTCCAGTATTCGTCCAATTTTCACGATAAAGCATCAAACCTTGTCTAAAGACGGTTGACATCTAGTGGAAGCCATAGGTACTGCAACCTGGGAGCTGGATTTCAGCAGATCCTATAGCAACTCATTGGAAAATGAGAAAGCTCACAAAATGACATTTTCTTGAATGGATTCTGCTCGGGTTTTTGCCTTCCATTTAAGTTCTGTATTACTCATAGACATTATTTTAACAGTTTTAGAAACGTCAGGGTGTTTTCTATCCAATACTACTAATTATGTGCATATCCTAGTTTCTGGGCCTGAGTACCAGGCATTTTACTTTGGGCACGCCAGACTCTCCAAAACTCCGAACACTGATGCCGCTCCCTAACAGGCTTAGCAATTTTGCCACATCTTTGGAAGCATGCTTGGGGTCATTGTCCATTTGGAAGACCCATTTGCGACCAAGCTTTAACTTCCTGACTGATGTCTTGAAATGTTGCTTCGATATATCCACGTCATTTTGTGCACCAGTCCCTCCTGCAGCAAAGCACAATATCTTTGTCCCCATGTGCAGTTGCAAACCGTAGTCTGGCATTTTTATGGCGGTTTTGGAGCAGTGGCTTCTTCCTTGCTGAGCGGCCTTTCAGGTTATGTCGATATAAGACTCGTTTTACTGTGGATATAGATACTTTTGTACTTGTTTCCTCCAGCATCTTCACAAGGTCCTTTGCTGTTGTTCGATTGATTTGCACTTTTCGCACCTTCCTGAGAGGCATGATGGCTGTGTGGTCCCATGGTGTTTATACTTGCGTACTATTGTTTGTACAGATGAACGTGGTACCTTCAGGCGTTTGGAAATTGCTCCCAAGGAGGAACCAGACTTGTGGAGGTCTACAATTTATTTTCTGAGGTCTTGGCTGATTTCTTTTGATTTTCCCATGATGTCAAGCAAAGAGGTGCTGCGTTTGAAGGTAGGGCTTGAAATACATCCACAGGTACACCTCCAATTGACTCAAACTATGTCAATTAGCCTATCAGTAGCTTCTAAAGCCATGACATAATTTTCTGGAATTTTCCAAGCTGTTTAAAGGACCGTCAACTTAGTGTATGTAAACTTCTGACCCACTGGAATTGTGATACAGTGAATTATATGTGAAATAATCTGTCTGTAAACAATTGTTGGAAAAATGACTTGTGTCATGTACAAAGTAGATCCTAACCTACTTGCCAAAACTATAGTTTGTTAACAAGACATTTGTGGAGTAGTTGAAAAACTAGTTTTAATGACTCCAACCTAAGTGTATGTAAACGTCCGACTTCAACTGTATACATTTCTGGAAGGCTCAGCTCCATGCTCTTCCCCATGGTTTTATGAGTTCATATTAAGCTTTGAAGCTGACACTTTCTTGCCCTTGTATACCACGCCAGGTGGGAATAAGTCCAGAGAGAGCCTAGGTATGTCAGTTATATGTCTATCTCTCTGGACATTCAGGCATAGGCCTACTTTCAGACAGTCTACTGTCTTCTCCCATAGTTTGTTAGCTACTCAATAGCCTTTTTCCCTTTTTCAAGTTGCAATTGGAGAAGTAGTACAATGTAGAGCTCACCTTGCCCTTTGAACACCCCTTTATAACAGCGGAGGCTCCTCAGAAGAGGAAGGGGATTACCATCATATTCAGTGAATTTCATGAAAATAAAAATTGTGAAATGGTTATCCTTTAAATAAAACTATGCAAAATATATTGACATCACCAAATATTTGATTAAAACACACTGTTTTTCAATGAAGGTCTACAGTAGCCTAAACAGCACTATCGTGGGTAGCAACATGGTGTAGCCGGAGGACAGCTTCTTTCTGTCCTCTGGGTACATTGACTTCAATAGAAATCCCAGGAGGCTCATGGTTTTCACCCCTTTCCGTAGACTTGCACAGTAAATATGACGTCTTCCGGAGGATGTCCACCAACCTATCAGAGCTCTTGCAGCATGAACTGACATGTTGTCCATCCAGTCAAAGGATCAGATAATTAATCTAGTACTGAAAGCATAATCTACAGCTAGATACCACTGCAGTGCATAAAATGAGGTGAGTAGTTGACTCAGAGAGAGAAAGATAATAGTTGAAGAGTTTGGATCAAATTAATTAATTAAGGAGAAGCAGCAGAAAGAGAGAGCTAGCTATATTTTGCTGTATTTTTTTCACTTTCACTTCTATTTACCTAGCAAGCTAATGCACTTAGCTAATTTAGCTTAATCGACAACCTGACTCAAACATAGAGGAATGCTATTTATGTTAGCTAGTTGGCTAAGGCTATCCAACATTGGAACTCTTCCAAGTCAAGGTATGCTTTCGGTTTTATTAAAGTATGTGGACACCTGCTCGTCGAAATCATGGACATTAATATGGAGTTGGTCCCCCCTTTGCTGCTATAACAGCCTCCACTCTTCTGGGAAGGTTTTCCATTAGGTGTTGGAACATTGCTGAGGGACTTGCTTCCTTTCAGCCACATGAGCATTAGTTAGGTCGTGCGCTGATGTTAGGAGATTAGGGCTGGCTCTCAGTCGGCGTTCCAATTCATCCCAAAGGTGTTCGATGGGGTTGAGGTCAGGGCTCTGTGCATTGTATACGGGGCCATTGTCATGCTAAAATAGGAATGCTGTAGTGTTAAGATTTCCCTTCACTGGAACTAAGGGGCCTAGCCCAAACCATGAATAACAGCCCAAGACCACTATTCCTCCTCTACCAAACTTTACAGTTGGCAGTATGCATTGGGGCAGTTAGCGTTCTCATTGCATCCGCCTAACCCAGATTCATCCGTCGGACTTCCAGATGGTGAAGTGTAATTCATCACTCCAGAAAACAGGTTTCCACTGCTCCAGAGCCCAATGGCGGTGAGCTTTACACTCAAGGTGACAATTGGCATTGCGTATGGTGATCTTAGGCTTGTGTGCTTGGCCATGGAAACCCATTTCATTAAGCTCCCGACAAACAGTTATTATGCTGACGTTGCTTCCAGAGGCAGTTTGCAACTTGGTAGTGAGTGTTGCAACCGAAGACAGATGATTTTTACGCGCTACACACTTCAGCACGTTTCCACTTCACAATAACAGCACTTACAGTTGACCGAGGCATCTCTAGCAGGGCAGAAATTTGACTAACTAACTTGTTTCTAAAGGTGGCATCTTATGACGGTGCCAATTTGAAAGTCACTGAGCTCTTCATTCTACTGCCAATGTTTGTCTATGGAGAAAGCATGGCAGTGTGCTCCATTTTATACACCTGTCAGCAACGAGTGTAGCTGAAATAGACGAATCTGAAGGGGTGTCCATATACTGTTGCATATATAGTGTAGCTATGTTGAATATGATGGTGACAACAATGTAGGCTGTGTGTAGCGGTTAGTGGTTATGGTATGAAGGTTTGGGGTACCAACTCAGTGGCCTCAGTAGTTATAGTATCCGCTCTGAGATTGGAAGGTTGTGAGTTCAATCCCTGGATGAGTCAAAACCAAAGCCTGTAAAGATGGGACCTGATGTGTCTCTGCTTGGCAATCAACATTAAGGAGATAGATTGGGGGTACGGCCCTGCGATAGACAATCATCCTGTCCAGGGTGTGTACTTCTATGTCAAGCTGCCTCTCGCTACAGAAACAGGAGATAGGCTCCGGCCCTATGAGCCATTCCGGATCGCACAAGGGAAGGCTACTTAGGAAGGTTTGGCTTGGAGAGTTTTTTTCACCCGGTCACAGACAGTTGTGTTGTGCACTGAAGTCCACAAGCAAAGGGAAAAGGTGAGAGGAGGAGAGCATGTAGATGCAAGAAGGAATTATACAACGAGCAAAGTGATGATGCTGTTTGTATGTGGCTGCTATGAAAGTGAACTGTGTGTGTGGGTGATCAGGTGTGTGTTCATTACGCTGATTATTTTGCAAAATGTTTATTAAGTGGTGCAGTGGTCTAAGGCCCTGCATCTCAGTGCTAGAGGCATCACTACAGACACCCTGGTTCGATCAAGGTTGCATTGCCATAGGGCGGCACACAATTAGCCCAGTGTCGTCCAGATTTGGCCGGTGTATGCCGTCATTGCAAATAAGAATTTGTTGCCTAACTGACTTGCCTAGTTAAATAAAAAATACAAATAAATTACAAATAAAAAATAATAATAACGGAAGCGAACGAAACAGGGATGGATCTAACTGAATTTGTCTAATAGAAACTCTTGTTTTGTTTTGCAACTGTTTGGACTAATGATTACACCCTAGATCAGCTAGATGCAGGCAAGATTGTGCAAGGTGAATGTGTCACTCTCTGTCACCTTGATTACTCCAATATTTGTCTCTCTACCTGTGCAGCTATGTTATAAACTTTAATTTGTAGGCTAGGTTGTAGCAACCTCATGATGTGTATAGAGCAAATTTGTGCATTACGAAGTAGCCTAAACATATCGATGTTACATTGAGCTGGGTGAATGGAATATGAATGACAGTCATCCAATATGCTGTAATAGAAATAAGGCCACGCACATAAAAATAAAAATAATCCCTAATCTTAAACAGCACCAACCGTTATGATAACATTGAACTCCAAAATACCCACATAGCATTAGCTCAGTCACACACCACGGTCCCTTCCTCTTTAAAAACCTTTGCTTAACGTTTCCACATGGGCTGCTCTGACAGGCCCTGCCTGTAATATTTATGAAGGAGCTCTTAAAGCCCTGTCATGCTGGGTTTCCCCACAACCTTCCACCACCCCTCAACGTAGGTCTGTCCAGCTTTTCTATACCCTAAAAGCTATTAGCTGAGTGTCAGTTGGTCCTATACTGTTCTTCTGCAGAGTCTGCCCTAGAGGGAAGACAACTACTCTCCACAAACAAATGGAGAGTGGTTTTTTGTTTAGTAGACTGTCAGATTCTGTGTTATACTTGGTTATAGGCATGAGTAGACTAAGCTCAGCTGGAATACAGGTTATTTGTGCTCTTCGAGAGGCAGTATTCAAGTTAAGATTTAGCAGCCAGTTCAAGGATTTGCTTTGAAAGGCCTATCACTCTCTATGATAACGACCCATGATACTCTAAGATATTAGCCACTAACTAAGGTCAAGCTATCACATTTGCTGTTTAACATATGATTTTAAACTCCATCTACCACCATTTCCTTTACATCAAGATTCCATACATTCCTTCTATAAGAAAGTAATAGGTTTGAGCGAGGGTCCATTACTCAATACAATCGTCTTCTATCTCCTCCATCAACTAAAAGCCATCTACCTTTGACTTGTTAATCCTATAACCCTGGAGGATTCGACCGTGGAGGGAAAGGCATTCGCCCAGTGGATACGAAGCCGCCCTCTTATCAGTTGTTATCAGACACAATTTGAACCTACATTCTCACACCTGGCTCTGTGGAGAGGTCTTGAGAGCCTCTTCCTCCCGAGTCAACTCGACTCAAAGACTCAAAAAACGTGTGGCTTCATAAAAAAATCGGCATTGGGATGCATCTCTGTAATTATTCACTCTAAAAACACAACAACAATAAAAACACTCTAAAAAAACACTCTCGCCCCACGGCGCTAGTGTTTCTGCTCCTGTTGCTATTCATACATAATTGTCCCATCAACACACTCTCATTAAAACTTGGGTGAATTACAAGGAAGCAATTTCTAAGCACTACAGCATCAAAACCTGCTGGACTTATTCTCATCTGTTCTCTCTCATCTGTTTTCTCTCTCTCTCTATCTATTCTCTCTCTCTCTCTCTCTCTCTCTCTCTCTCTCTCTCTCTCTCTCTCTCTCTCTCTCAAAACAGATGTTTTTATTGGCACGTTTCGCCAGAGATGCGTTTTGTTTGATAGTCAAATTTAGAGCATGTAATTTCTAAGCCATCAAGTTGGAGAACTATAACTCAACATGTCCCAGTTTCCTCGGGACCTATGCTTTTTTTTTCATATGTTGTTGACATGTGTTTGAGCCAGAATTGAATGTTGTTGTTGACTTGTTTATTGTTGTTTGGAGCCCACTCAGCCCATGTGTGGAGTGTCTCTTTTGTAAAAGAAAAGAGTCAGAGGGCTAAGGTGGAGCTCACAGAGAAAGCTGCCTCACCTAGTGATTAGCACCAACCCTCTTCCATCCTCTCCTGTAGGCGTGTGCATACTCAAGGAGCTCTATCCCCTCTCCTCTCCAGAATGTTAGTGCACACTCAAGGAGCCCTATCCCCTCTCCACTCCAGAAAGTTAGTGCACACTCAAGGAGCCCTATCCCCTCTCCAATTCAGAAAGTTAGTGCATACTCAAGGAGCCCTATCCCCTCCATAAAGTCAGTGCATACTCAAGGAGCCCTATCACCTCTCCCCTTCAGAAAGTTAGTGCATACTTAAGGAACCCTATCCCCTCTCCCCTCCAGAAAGTTAGTGCATACTAAAGGAGCCCTATCCCCTCCAGAAAGTTAGTGCATACTCAAGGAGCACTATCACCTCTCCCCTTCAGAAAGCCAGTGCATACTCAAGGATCCCTATCACCTGTCCCCTTCAGAAAGTTAGTGCATACTCAAGGATCCCTATCACCTGTCCCCTTCAGAAAGTTAGTGCATACTCAAGGAGCCCTATCACCTGTCCCCTTCAGAAGGTTAGTGCATACTCAAGGAGCACTATCACCTCTCCCCTTCAGAAAGTCAGTGCATACTCAAGGAGCCCTATCACCTGTCCCCTTCAGAAAGTTAGTGCATACTCAAGGAGCCCTATCACCTGTCCCCTTCAGAAAATTAGTGCATACTCAAGGAGCACCTATTACCTCTCCCCTTCAGAAAGTCAGTGCATACTCAAGGAGCCCTATCACCTGTCCCCTTCAGAAGGTTAGTGCATACTCAAGGAGCCCTATCCCCTCTCCCCTCCAGAAAGTTAGTGCATACTCAAGGAGCCCTATCCCCTCTCCCCTCCAGAAAGTTAGTGCATACTCAAGGAGCCCTATCCCCTGTCTCCTTCAGAAAGTTAGTGCATACTCAAGGATCCCTATCCCCTCTCCCCTCCAGAAAGTTAGTGCATACTCAAGGAGCCCTATCTCCTCCAGACATTTAGTGCATACTCAAGGAGCCCTATCACCTCTCCCCTTCAGAAAGTTAGTGCATACTCAAGGAGCCATATCACCTGTCCCCTTCAGAAAGTTAGTGCATACTCAAGGAGCACTATCACCTCTCCCCTTCAGAAAGTCAGTGCATACTCAAGGAGCCCTATCACCTCTCCCCTCCAGAAAGTTAGTGTATATTCACAACATAGAAGAGTATTCACCCTCTTCACTCTCTCTCCTGCTTTTACCTACTTACTGACAACAAGTCACACAACAGAGTACACTTTTAACCCGTTACCCCCTCTCTCTCTATTCCAGGATCCCGGCCCAGGTTGGAGGATGCCCCCCCGCGGATTGTGGAGCACCCCTCTGACCTGATCGTGTCCAAGGGTGAACCGGCCACCCTCAACTGCAAGGCTGAGGGACGTCCCAGCCCCATGGTGGAGTGGTACAAAGATGGCGAACGAGTGGAGACAGACAGGGAAGACCCGCGCTCCCACCGTATGCTGCTGCCCAGCGGCTCCCTCTTCTTCCTGCGTATCGTCCACGGTCGACGGAGCAAGCCTGACGAGGGGGTCTATGTGTGCGTGGCACGCAACTACCTGGGCGAGGCCATCAGTCGCAATGCATCGCTGGAGGTGGCAAGTAAGTGCCTTTGCTTTTGTCTGACATTTTTGCTCTTGGTGTCAGCCAAGATGGCAGAGATGGCTGGAGAATAGCACTGTAAAGCACTGACAGAGAAGAGGCAATCTTCCTGGACTGGGTTCATTAATGCGAATAAGTGACAGCTCAAGCGAATAAGTGCCATTGGAAAGGGAAAGGGTAGCGAGAACAACCAATGGTTGGTGTTTCCAGGTGTTAGCCCCCAAAAATCATCTCACGCACACGCACACGCACACGCACACACACACACACACACACACACACACACACACACACACACACACACACACACACACACACACACACACACACACACACACACACACACACACACACACACACACACACTATAGAAAACCCTGTGAGAATGGAAAGCAATGGAAGTTGGCGCCTAGCAACTTTTCACAATAGGACATTGCTGATATCTGTTCTGCTGTAATGAAATGTGGACGGGCCAATTTGATTCCACTATTAGATTAGCCAATGCGCTATTGCATTAGGATTTCATTATGTAATTCCGTTCTACAACAACATGGGTAATTTGAGTGTTTCAGTATTTTCAAGTTGTTTTTATTAATAGTTTTTCCTGATATGAGTTGAGGATGGTTTATTTGTATGTACTGTTGCCTGGTTTTCATTGTAGCCCTGGGAGGCTACAGTTACCCAATTCCTCAGAATCTGTTATAGGAGGATCTAAGCAGTTTATCTGACAGACTGTTGTTTGTATACAGTATTGACAGCAACATACACATATCTGTTAGAGTTAAATTCTTGTGAAGGCTGTCTTTGCCCCATGACTGACTATCCCCTCAAATTAGCCCTGAAACACAGAAACTGTTTTTACTAAGGTAGCAGTGAAAGTAAAATGCTTTCATCCATCCTTTTGTGGAGTGTATATTGGAGCCAATATTGCTCGCCTTAAAACTTGCAAACATCTCAGGAATTTCTAAATTCTTCTGCCCTTTGCTCAAACCCCCCATAACATGAAACTCACCTCCCGATGCACTAATAAGAAACAGCTGAAGAGAAGAGAAAAAAGGGGGGAAAACATCTCCCCTTCACTCCAAAAGTCAGTGAAACTCTAGACCCTTTTACAACACCTCGGGTCCTGCGTCCTGTTTTGGAAGGCTTCAAGCCTAATTTCCCCCTGACTGCTTCCACGGAAACACTAACATAAATTAGTCCCATGCTTGTTCTTTGTTGGGGTCGTTAAGGCGTACGGTGGTCACCTGAACAGAGCATAACTCCAAGGATTATCTTTTTACTTTGTCTTGCTCTCATATCCCGATGCCTCAAGTAGCCACATGTTTTATGGGATTGGCTGTGAGCAAGCATATTGGAGTTGTGTTCTTGAGCGGCATGACCGTTCAGAAGGGTGTGCTTTCAGCAGTAAAGCCTTAGGAGGTAATCGTCTGTGCTAGGGGATGTGGAGTAGGCTGCAGAACACAGGATACTTTGGATGCTGAGGAATAAGGCAATGTGTAGTGGAAATGTTTTTGTTGGAATCATGATTTGTCTGACTAGTATTTTCAGCCTCATATGCAATGATGGTCTTTTTGAGGCGGGCTGCTCATGTTAGCTCTAAGACTGGTGCTGGTTTTACAGAAGACATACCTTTCTTTTACCAGGTTAAGTTGATTGAGAAGACATTCTCATTTACACTGTATGGTCTAAGGAAGAGTTGCAATGGGAAGTGGTTGAATGAGCCAATGATGGCTCTCAACTTCTCTTGTCTCTATTTGATGCTGGTCTCCACCTTACAGCTGGCTTTCGACCGAGACACACACACGCACACACACACCGAACGCCTGCTCCGACCCTCAGGGAGAGACCCCCCCCTCACCAACACACACATCCCTTACTACAACGCACACACCCCCACACACTGCCCATTGTGGATCAGTGGCACTGCTCATACCTCCCATTTCCTCTCCCCAGAAGATAAGGATCCTATGTTTCCTCTTTCTCTCAGTCTGCAACCCCATGGTTATACGAGTGTGTGTGTGTGTGCACACATCTGACTTCCGGATCATTGGCCCCAGGGCTGGGGTCGCCTAGAGAGGAACTGCTCATCTCCATCAGTGGGCGCGTGCCAATGGTGCCTGCATGATGATGATGGTGGTGCCTGAAATACGACCCTGGATGCCAGGACCCTCTGTGCCACTGTGCCCATGCCAGGGGCACAGCATGGCATCGGAGTGGCGCGGGTATGGGGCGGGCATGGCAGTAGCCTTTCAGTGGCTCTTTGCTAGTTAGTGAGCTGGGGGTATGAGCCAGATTGCTCGGTGGGACGGCTCACTCACAGGTTCAGGGGGTTTAACCTCTAGTTGCTCCATCTGCTACCAGCGGAGAGGCACTGAGCTGCACAGATGAGCGGTGGTTTAGAGACCAGACAGGCACTGTCCATACTGTGTGTGGGTGTGTGTGTATGTGTCATTGTATATATAGTACATTAGTGTGTCTGTGTTGAATGTGTTCGCCAGTGTGTGTGTGTGTTTCGTGGATGGCATCCACATCAAAGACCATATCACATTTTACGGCTAAAAATGCAACGTAATAGCCATCGGTGTACAATAGACTCAACTGAAGAGAAGCTGTTTTAAATTCAGACTGCCTTTCCCCAGGTCGCCAGTCCATTGTTTGGTGTTTTATATTGCTCTGAAGGTTTTATGACTCCCTCTCTGTCTCTGTCTCTACCGCTGCTTTTATGGTTCATGAATATGTTTGAGGAGGAGAGGTGTGGAGGTGTACCAGAGGGGGACAGGGAGCAGGGTCAGTCCCTGAGATACATTTCAAATAGGATTGCCTGGGGTAACTTGGGAGAGAGGGGGGTCCCAAAAAGAGCCTGAAGGTCATGTGAAGTTCAGCTGTGGTTTCCAGGGGAACAGGTGGGGGCAGGATGGCAGCTGCTGGTGGAATTCTGGGAATTAACAGGTGAGGGGAGGATCTGACGACACTGTCCTCCCTCCTCTATCTGGTGTGTGTGTGGTTCAGTGTGTGTGTGTGTCTCAGTTTTTTATGTTTGTGTGTGTCTGTGTTTGTATGTGTGTGGCAGGAGCAGGGCCAACTTTATCACCCGTCCTAATCCAGGACGGCAGTGTCTGAGAAGCAGCTGAAGCGCACAAGCATACGCACACAAACACACAGCCCCACCCTTCTTCCAGAAAAATAGATTTTGAGGTTTTAGGGGATTAGGAACTGGGAGGAAGGGGGGGATTTTGAAGATAAGGTTGTCCTGAGTTGCTCCCTCCATTTTGAAATGGCCAAGCTGCTACAGGGCATGCTCTCCTCAGGCAGATTGGTTGCCCTTTTTGTTATTAACCCTGGTCAGGGCCAATATGGGCCACGTTTCTCCATAACTGCTTCACACTCCTGACTGAGCTTTTTCCAACCTCACGTCTAGCTAGGAGCATAAATTCTGAAATATAGGCCTGGGCCCATAGTCGCTAGCAGAGATTAGGGACATCAGTGGTTCCAAGGCAATTTGCCACTGTCTTTGAGTCTGACTGTCTCTGAGTTGATCTCTCTGAGTTGGTCAATCTCTGAGTTGATTTCTCTGAGTTGGTCAGTCTCTGAATTGATCTCTCTGAGTTGATATTTCTGAGTTGATCTCTCTGAGTTGATCTCTCTGAGTTGGTGAGTCTTTGAGTTGATCTTTCAGAGTTGATATCCCTGAGTCGGTCAGTCTCTGAGTTGGTCTGTCTCAGAGTTGGACTCTCTCTGAGCCCTCCTGTGTGTCCAGGCTTCACTAATGAGATCAGTGGGCTGGCCGCCAGGCTTGTGTAGGCTGAGGATGGGGCAGAGGACAGGATCAAGGGGGCTAAACAAAAGGAGGGGTCAGATGGCCCGAGGTGAGGCTGGGACCCTGGCTGGCCCCTCTTGTCCCCCTTCCCTCTGGTGGTCATTGAGCCGGCTCCACCGGCCAAATCTGACCTCCTCATAGGATCATGAATTAATTAGACCAGATAGGGGCTAACGAGACCAAGACCTGTGCTGGTGGCCTGGGGCCAGTGGTGTGTGTATTGTGTAGAGAGAGGGAGGATGGGGGTCAAGAGACGACAACAGCTGGTGTGAGGAAGAGCTTTATAAAAGTACCCCCTAACCCCCACCACGCACACACATACACACTCTCCATCCACCCCTGCCCCATGCTAATGAGCGGTGGGGCATCTGCAGGGCCATTGTGTGCCCTGGGTTATGGCAGAAACACGCAGAACAATAAAAGCCCGCTCCGACTGTTGTGACTAATCACACTCCATTATCTCTCATGGCTACTGATCACTAGCTCTGCCGGCTATACCGCCACACTGTCAAATCCACCAGACCCTCCCACTGACCTCCACCGTCTGTCAGATTCTGTTAGTTCCCAAACTGTTATGCAATAGTAGGAGTGCTAATTGGAGTCCTGTAACCTTGTTATACTGTGATCAAAGAATTCATAAAATTTGTTCGGGAATATTTCAAAAGCATGCGGTTCAGAAATAGATCAACTCCCATTCTTGTCCCCAAAGTGACTGCTGTGGGGTCAGGCTCTGTGAATATGTTGCTGTTTTTAGGTTCAACCAACGGCTGATTTTTCATTCCGTTTATTTTGTTGCATCATCCTCTTCCCCGGAGCCTGCCAGACGAGAGGCTGATTCAAAGTCAAGTTTTCTCTTAAATGACTCTGGGAACATTTTATTTACAGACGCATTAAACTCTGGGCGTTCAACAATACCATACATTGTTGTATTTAAAGCACATTTAAAGGGGATTTATTTGTTTTTAACTCTCCACACATGGTAAATGACCAAGCAAATGACCGTTTAAACTCTCTAAGCTGAAATTCACCTTAAGATGACCACCGCTTCAGAGTTGGAAAGGTCAGAGAAAAGCTTAAGTCATTCTACTGGATCTAAATGGATTTTGTCTCAGATCCATTTGCTTTGGTGTTTGTTGACGTGTGGTAAATGGGTGCATTTGAACTCCACGCCCTCCTTTCTCTGCCACGCTTGAGGGAGTTGTTTGGGAGTCTTCATGAGCAGGGCACATTAATGTGCACTGGGTAAATGACACCCAGCACATCTGACCGAGCACTGGACATTGCGATTTGCAGAAAGTCAGTAAAAAGCGCACCTTCGCCATCTGTTCCTGGACCAATTGTTCATCGGGAGCTGCCACGCTGCCCCTACGTCATGAATGGACAGATACAGTTGGACACAGTTAGACACTTGTCCGCTGACTCACACGGCTTTGACCGTCTCTGAGATGAGACAGAAGTGTCAGCAACTGACAACAACCACACAATCCACAAAATCAGGAAAGCTGGCATTGCCAAACTGACTGACCGCCGTGTGGGCAGTGAGGACACATGCAATCGTACCCTGTCAAACTCACCGTCTCCAGCCAGAAAGTGACAGAAGTGACAGAGGTGTGTATGTGTGTGTGTTCTCTGTGGAGATTGCTGACACCTAGCATAACACACACAAACCGCCTCCTATTCAATCTGCCTAATATCCTATCTCCATCCAATATACAAGGTGATAACATGACATGTACCTAGATTACTGATATAGGAATTTGTATGTTTAATTAATGACTAGAATATTTCACCCTGAAAATGTATCTAATAGGTTTTAGAGGAATAAGACAATAATTCTCTAATGTGTAGGTCCAGAACTTTTTTAAAAGACTAAGACATTGTGTTACTATTTTGCAACATAAGCAGGATGGAGTTGAGATAACAGAGGAAAAGGAGAACGGTCGACAGACGATTTATAACTGTGAAACCAACAACAGGAAAACAAACCTGACCATTGCAGTTCGGGACTCTGTTTGTTTCTTATACCTGGAGCTTTACAAACTCCAGGAAACAGATAGAGTTATAGTCTGATTTGATATAATAGTTCTGAGATAGAACAAAATTCTTGTGACAATTACAGCAATAGCACAAAAGCGAGAAGGAACCAACAGTGTAATAGTTGGCGCATGCCACTAGATGCTAGAACAATGTGGTGTCTGGCATTGTCTCCGGCCTGGCCGTGTTTGCGTAAGCATCTATTCTAAATCTCCCAATCACTAAATCTCCCGACTTTTGTCCTCTTGTCCGGGACAAGGAAAAAAATATGTCAGACAAGAAGAATATAGATTTAATGGACAATTTTGACAAAATCTGACAAATCACAATATCAAACAATTAAGGCCTATTCCAATCAGAATTGGATGTTGGTGTTTCCTCCAACACATTGTTGCGGCTGGCTTCTGGGTTAAGAGAGCAGTGTCAAGAAACAGCGCACGGCTTGGCAGGTCACGTTTCGGAGGAAGCAAGACTCTCTCCCAAGTCCGTTGGGGAGTTGCAGCGATGAGACCAGATTGTAACTACCAATTGGATGTCACGAAATTGTGGAGAAAAAAAACGATTTTCCATGTACATCAATAAAACAAAAACCTACGTGTCAAAGTGTAGGTGATATGCATATTGGCTACAGCCTCACGTCCAAACCGATGCTGACATGAGGGAGGCGGCAGAAAAATGTAGCCAATTTATATTTAATTTCATAAATATAGGTTAAACGCCAGTCATGTTTGACAAATGAAGGATAATTAACGTTTAAAGACTTGATTCTGTTGACATAGCCTACTCGAGGCAAAGTTCACTCAGATCAAATGGTCATAAGACCGGAGAGTGAAGGTGTCACGATCTCCTGAAGGGACAGACCAAGGCGCAGCGAGGTATCCAGTATACATGCTTTATTTGACACACGTAACTGGGACAAAACAACAAAATGAACGAAAACGAAGATCGTAACAATAACATAGACTGAAACACTAGCTATGTAACAAACAATAACCCACAAACCCCTAGTGAAAACTACAAACATATATATGGTTCCCAATTAGACTCTGTGTTGTTGTTTATTGTCGCACTGCTTTGCTTTATCTTGGCCAGGTCGCAGTTGTAATTCTCAGACAGAGATATAGTATGCATTCCAAATGGCACCCTATTTCTTTTATAGTGCACTACTTTTTACCAGGGCCCATTTGGAACATAGCTTCAAAACTAGTTTCAGTCAGAATGCTCCAGTGTGATGGCAGAGAGGTTGGAGAGGGCTTCTTGGCTGACAGCAGACATGTCTCCCTATCGTACTCTCCTTGAATTATGCTGCTCAGCTAAGCCTAGCTGCCTGGGCGACTGTAGACCAAATACAGACATATGCACGCAGGCACCCACACACGCACACACATACACAGCCCCCCCCAAAAGACACATACAGGAAAGGTGTGTGTGGGGGATTAACCTCTTGCCCCTGGTCGGATGAGCACAGCCAGAGCAGGACCACCGTTATAGGAGATGGGAATGGGCCATGAAGCGAGGCACTAGGTGAACCCTTCCCATGGTATGGGGGATTGGAAGGATTTACACCCCAATGAGGTGTGTGTGTGTATCCACAGGCTGCTTCCCAAGGATGAATAGACCAGTGCTGCTTTTGTGGGAAGAGGGCTAGGGGAGAAGGGGAGAGAGGAAAATAAAGCTAGAAAGGCAGAGGGGGAGTGTGATAGTGTGATGGGGAGAAGTAGTGGGTCGGACTGGTGTCGGAACCTTCCGGTTGTCGTAGTATTTTAATAAGGCCACTCTTGACTTGAAATATGTCTGTGTTTCAATCAAACTGGCCCAGTAGGCCTGAGATATGGGGGGGTGGAGGTGCATGCAGGAGAGGGTGAAGACCAAGCCAACTACCATATAAACTACCCTCCCCTCCCTCCCTCCCTCCCTCCAACTCACTGTTATGAAGGAGTTTACTGGCCTTCCCCACACACATATACTGTAGGCTGCACATATACACACACCTATACATGTACAAATATGAACATACACAGGCAAGGTTTCGCTCGCTCTCATATGAGGCCCTGCAGGTCACAGTCACCCTCCACATTGAGTAGTGCGGTCGCCACACACTCATTTATTACTCCAATTTGTACTCTGGCACTTCCGTCTGTGAAAGGCTGCTGAGGAGGGCCAGACACGGGCCATTTATGACCACTTAAAAAGGCCTGAAATGTTGCACCTTGACAGCTCACCTCGTCTATCTGTCCCTCCCCGCCTATCCCGGCCTCCGCCTACTATTTTCATGGCAGTCTGAGACACCGATTTTTATGTCATATAAGGTTGAATTACAAACGTTACAGTATTTATACATTGCGTTGTTATGAGTCGTGCTATGAGTGAGTCTTTATGAGGTGATACGGCCAAAGCTGATGAGTTTTGAGAAGCTTTAAAGAAGTGTATGTTTTCTGTCATGCATCCCTGGGTAGAGTTGGAAAATGGAAGTGAAACCTTATTTGTAAACAGTATTACCTCATAGTTACCCAAACTGACGCACTACTTTATGAAACTACTTTTTATTGTTTCATAAAAAATTACATTTCATGCAAAGCAACAAAGACAAAAGGAAGAATGCTTAAAAAGCAGTATTACAATGCATTGTGGTGTATCAGAACTCCCATCAACCTGGAGAGTCCTATGCGTTTTCTCTGCCATAAAGGAAATCATTTTTCATGCCCTGTCACCACCACGGTGGGGCCAGCTGCCTTTCATCCATCAGTTGCCCAAAGGCCAGAGAGGTTGGCCCAGGGATGGGGGTCTGTGAGGGAAAGGGGAGGAACCCCCAGCTGTTGTGTGTTAACAGGACTCAGGTGACGGGCCTAACCAGGGGAGACAGCTTCTAAATGAGTGGCGCAACAAGGACAAACATGCATCACAAACAAAAGAGGGGGAGAAAATTTGGATAAATGAGGGAAGGGGAGAAAGGAGAGGAGAAAACACACCACCAGGGTCCTATGGCTGGAGGGGTGGGACCCTCCTTGACTGGACCCTCCTCCCCCCAACCTCCCCTGCTCCCCCCTTCTCATTTCCCTATTGTCCCCAAGGCAATATCTGTCTGGGTCCGTCAGTGGTTGCCTCACCATACCAGTCCCAGCCTTCCTTACCGCCATCAACCAGTCTCATTATCAAGAGTGGGCCTTTCTTTTATCCCTATCGGGAGTTTGGAGATGATGAAACGTCAAGGAGAGAGCATGGAGGGAGGAGTGTGTGTGTGTGTGTGTGAGGGGGCCCTGGGTGGGACAGATGTCCTGGCCGCAGGTGCCTCTAAGCACCAAACAACTCCCTCCTCTCTTTGTACACACACACACACACACACTCACAAACACACCTACCCTCAAACCACCCGTCCAGCTCATGCCACCAACCCCCCCTACACCACACACACAACACACATACCCTCCATGACAGCTGTGGTTCTAGCAGTAGGACAGACAGGGCTGTCTGTAGAAGTCCCAAATAATATCGCCTACATTATGAGTATGAGGGGTAACTAGAGATCATCTGCCCCTCAGGTACACATTTATACACACATGCGTGTGTGTTTATGTCAATGTCACTCAATGTGTGTATGTGTGGCCACATGTGTGTTCGTGTTTTAAGCAAGAATTTACAGGCCTAATCCTAGTGAAAGTGTAGGGGCCAGGAGTCCATGGGGCCCCCAGGGAGAGGCCCCAAATGCATACCTCCTCCATCCCCCTACCTCCCCTCCCACCCGCCAACAATCACTTTTATTGATCACCAATTTGGGGACCCACCAAGACACTCAATCCCCCAACCCCTATACATCTGCCTACACATCTGGTGTCCAAGGCAAAATAAACATACAACTACCTCATAGAGAAAACGGACATGCAAACCCATAAGGGGCTAGGCCTGCTTAATTCAACACACAGGAGATGAGGCAAAGATTGCATGCATTGACCTTATCATCAATTTCTTTGGCCACTATACCTAGTCTGCCAATTGGCCTGGTTTACCACACGTTTACCACAGAAGCTAGCCAACTAACTAGCTACTAGCTAGTAGTCAGCTAGCCACTGCTTGCGGACACCAGCTACCTCTAGCACGGACAACTCTTGCCAGCCTACACAGCGCGACTCAAACCAAAGCAAATCTGACCTATTTTTCTCCACATCTCCAGATTCCTACCGCAAGCCCTGCACCTTTTTTCACCTGGGTCATCGCAGCTAGCTAGCTACTCCTGGCTAACGTCTTTGTCCCGAAGCAAAGACCAATTAGCCTGGAACCAGCCTGCTAGGCCCATCTGCTAGGCCCATCTTTCGGCTAACCGTAGAGGTCCATCAGCCACTCCTTGGGCTTCAATACCTATTTCACCAGCTGGCACGGACCCCCGCCGACCCATCACGATTGGACCACCGACGTGATTCGCCCGAAGGGGTTCTTTCTCAACTGGCTCTGCCGTCGCAACGTCCCCCATATGCCCAGCTGCTAGCATGCTAGCCGCGGCCTACTAGCTGTCCAGAGCACATCGGACTGTTAGTTTAACCTCTTAGCCTCTTGACACCATTTGTGAACTGAAATAAAATAAAATAAAATGTTATTTACATAAGTATTCACACCCCTGAGTCAATACATGTTAGAATCACTGTTGGCAGTGATTACAGCTGTGGGTATTTTGGGGTAAGTCTAAGAGCTTTGCACACCTGGATTGTACAATATTTTCCTATTATTATTTATACCATTTTCAAGTCTTGTCATATATTTTCAAGCAAATTTAAGTCAAAACTGTAACAAGGCCACTTAGGAACATTCAATGTCATCTTGGTAAGCAACTCCAGTGTATATTTGGCCTTGGGTTTTAGGTTGTTGCCCTGCTGAAAGGTACATTTGTCTCTCAGTGGAAAGCAAACTGAACCAGGTTTTCCTCTATGATTTTGCATGCGCTTAGCTCTATTCTGTTTCTTTTTATCCTAAAGAATATCCCTAGTCCTTGCTGATGACAAGCAAACCCATACATGATGCAGCCACCACCACCATATTTTTATTCTGTACAAGCTTCCTTCTGTTCACTCTGTCATTTAGGTTAGCATTTTGGAGTAACTACAATGTTGTTGATTCATCCTCACTTTTCTCCTATCACAGCCATTTAACTATGTTTTTATGCCTCATGGTGAAATCCCTAAGCGGTTTCCTTCCTCTCTGGCAACTGAGTTAGGAAGGACGCCTGTATCTTCTGAGGCATTGGGAAACCTCTGTGGTCTTTGTGATTGGATCTGTGTTTGAAATTCCCTGCTCGACTTAGGGACCAGACCGATACTGGGCCTGCTTTAAATGATGTTCAGCTTATAAAAGCTTTATGAAGCCTTCATAATGCCTGCATAAGCACTACATAAATGTGTTACAAAGCATCTATGACCGTATGTCATGCATAACAGAGATGTGGACTCGAATCACGTGTCTTGAATGCAAATTTTGGAACTTGATATTTGACTTGGCAAAAATAAAAAACACTTGCGACTCGACTTAGACTCGACCATCTATGACTCGTGACTTAACTTGGACTCGATTTGTCATCTAGCGCACTATGTAAGCCTGTCTGTCTTTTATATCGGAGTGCTGTAGGTTCTGTACATTCAGTATCTTGACCAATCTGATTCACGGAAATCACAGGTTGTGCAGGCAATGTTATGTAGCCTATTTCTAGCACATTTATTTGTGTTAGGAGAAAATGTGATAAAATGTGGTTTGGCTATATTCAACTTTGGCTGGCTGGCTAGGCTACCTTGACCTTTTCAATCCAAAATTACTGAAATAAATCAAACAATACTGATTACATAAATAGACTGTGTGTGTTACTTTTTAATTGCAGTTGCATAGACCTATACAATGCAAACCTGCATAACGCAAGCTCAGCGCTGTGAGTTCTATTGTCCAAGTGCAGTGGTTGTGTCTGTGTAAAGGCAAGTCTAGTTTTAAAATATAATTAATATTAACACGTACTAGGTTGCTGCAGTTTGACAGGGTTTCCATTCTTCCATAGGGCCAGAGACGTTTTTCCAGAATTTTTTATAACCATGTGACCTGTTTAGAAAATATTTGTATACCAGGTAGCCTAGTGGTTAAGAGCGTTGGGCCAGTAACTGAACAGTCAATGGTTTGAATCCCCGAGCTGACAAGGTGAAAAATCTGTCTGTGTTCCCTTG
Source organism: Brachymystax lenok tsinlingensis (assembly GCA_030435695.1). Classification (NCBI taxonomy): domain Eukaryota; kingdom Metazoa; phylum Chordata; class Actinopteri; order Salmoniformes; family Salmonidae; genus Brachymystax; species Brachymystax lenok. The sequence goes on from CM059792.1 coordinate 32,412,495, forward strand.
AGCAATGCAATTAACCCCATAAATCTGGTCCCATTGCCAATATAAATAAAATTTTACAACTACTAATGAATCACTGTCAGACCCAATAGGGTCCTGATTTATACCTGGTTAGGTTACCAAATTAGGAAAAACTATTTGCCCAACCACTCTGGGACCTGTGGTGTCACCTCTGTATCAGGGCATCATCGGATCCAAAAATCATTGCATTCGGTTTCAATTGGCATAAAAAACTTAACCATTGACTTCAGGACTCGAAACCCAAAATTAGGTACTTGGGACTTGACTCAACCTGAGCTGTGGAACTTAGGACTTTACTTGAGACTTGCCCATTATTACATGAGACTTGACTCGAGACTCGAAGGTTAAGACTTATAAAGGGTGACATGTTGTGCTGAAGGATGGCATATAAAGAGCCATACCGTGGTGTGCTGGGCCCAGTGGCGTCATTAGGCTTTGGCTTCCGGGGGCTTCAGCCGGATGTTTTTAATTCAGCACCGAATCTTTTGATGTTATTTCTTACATTTCAGTCTGATATGATTTTCCATAATCACACATCGCTTGCGCTATGCATTATAATTATTACTTTTTTACTGACAAATGATACTGACAAAAATGCACAACAATGCAATATACTGCGCTAGGCAGTAGCAGGCACTGAAATAACGCCCCTGTAGTGATGCGGTGCCTGCTGTGATTGGTTGACATTTCACAACACAGTGGACCGCTCACATCCCTTGACCCCTCCCACACCTGTACAACACAGGTTAGCTGTCAATGTCATCACTCAGCGAAGCGCCTGTCGCTCAATCAGAGTCTGCAGTAGCAAATATAGATATTCTGAACTTTTCCGAAAGAGTGGGGAAGCTAGCAGGTTGAGCAGGTTGAGGCAGCAGTGAATGAGGGGGAGAGGGCAGAACAGCCAGAACGTCAAAGTGCAGCAGCAGCAGAGATGACCAGAGGTTTGTGCAGGGTTGGTGACAGCTAACTAGCTAGTCTCCCTCTGCATGAGGGTTGGCTAATACTAATAAACTAGCTGTAGCGCTCAGCATCGTTAAGCTGTTGGGTGTCAGTCAGAGTTATTTAACAGTATATTTAGTGAATGGGCAAGCTAAGGAAGATGATATAAGTTATGATATTGGGAAAAGTGTTTATTTCCAGTGAATTTATTTGATGTGTTTTGTTTCTGTAGCTAGTAGGGCTGTCCCCGATCTTTGTCGACCAAGAGTAGTCTGTTCTTTCAACCAATTGATTGGTTGCCATTTTTAAACTAGTATTATTTCTAATATTGACATACACTGCTCAAAAAAATAAAGGGAACACTAAAATAACACATCATAGATCTGAATGAATGAAATAATCTTATTAAATACTTTTTTCTTTACATAGTTGAATGTGCTGACAACAAAATCACACAAAAATTATCAATGGAAATCAAATTTATCAACCCATGGAGGTCTGGATTTGGAGTCACATTCAAAATTAAAGTGGAAAACCACACTACATCCTGATCCAACTTTGATGTAATGTCCTTAAAACAAGTCAAAATGAGGCTCAGTAGTGTGTGTGGCCTCCACGTGCCTGAATGACCTCCCTACAACGCCTGGGCATGCTCCTGATGAGGTGGCGGATGGTCTCCTGAGGGATCTCCTCCCAGACCTGGACTAAAGCATCTGCCAACTCCTGGACAGTCTGTGGTGCAACGTGGCGTTGGTGGATGGAGTGAGACATGATGTCCCAGATGTGCTCAATTGGATTCAGGTCTGGGGAACGGGCGGGCCAGTCCTTAGCATCAATGCCTTCCTCTTGCAGGAACTGCTGACACACTCCAGCCACATGAGGTCTAGCATTGTCTTGCATTAGGAGGAACCCAGGGCCAACCGCACCAGCATATGGTCTCACAAGGGGTCTGAGGATCTCATCTCGGTACCTAATGGCAGTCAGGCTACCTCTGGTGAGCACATGGAGGGCTGTGCGGCCCCCCAAAGAAATGCCACCCCACACCATGACTGACCCACCGCCAAACCGGTCATGCTGGAGGATGTTGCAGGCAGCAGAACGTTCTCCACGGCGTCTCCAGACTCTGCCACGCCTGTCACGTGCTCAGTGTGAACCTGCTTTCATCTGTGAAGAGCACAGGGCGCCAGTGGCGAATTTGCCAATCTTGGTGTTCTCTGGCAAATGCCAAACGCGTCCTGCACGGTGTTGGGCTGTAAGCACAACCCCACCTGTGGACGTTGGGCCCTCATACCACCCTCATGGAGTCTGTTTCTGACCGTTTGAGCAGACACATGCACATTTGTGGCCTGCTGGAGGTCATTTTGCAGGGCTCTGGCAGTGCTCCTCCTTGCACAAAGGCGGAGGTAGTGGTCCTGCTGCTGGGTTGTTGCCCTCCCACGGCCTCCTCCACGTCTCCTGATGTACTGGCCTGTCTCCTGGTAGCGCCTCCATGCTCTGGACACTACGCTGACAGACACAGCAAACCTTCTTGCCACAGCTCGCATTGATGTGCCATCCTGGATGAGCTGCACTACCTGAGCCACTTGTGTGGGTTGTAGACTCCGTCTCATGCTACCACTAGAGTGAAAGCACCGCCAGCATTCAAAAGTGACCAAAACATCAGCCAGGAAGCATAGGAACTGAGAAGTGGTCTGTGGTCACCACCTTCAGAACCACTCCTTTATTGGGGGTGTCTTGCTAATTGCCTATAATTTCCACCTGTTGTCTATTCCATTTGCACAACAGCATGTGAAATTTATTGTCAATCAGTGTTGCTTCCTAAGTGGACAGTTTGATTTCACAGAAGTGTGATTGACTTGGAGTTACATTGTGTAGTTTAAGTGTTCCCTTTATTTTTTTGAGCAGTGTATATTGTTTTATTCATGTAAACTATATTCACTGAGCTTGTCTGATGATTTAAGCACACGGTTTGATTAAATCATTAAGATACACAAATGACTAGAGGGAGACCGACTAGCAATTGATTTGATTGAAAATTATCCCTGAATCATCCTCTGGAATAACGGGCATTCTGAAGTAATAATTACATAACCAACGGATTTTGGTAACAGAACTTTTCAGTCAGAAATGGCGATAATTAGGTTGCAGCTTCAGCAACACGGACCGCGCAATAAATAATTTGATGTTCTGTGGTTGTCGCTGCAGAAGGGAGGAGAGAGAGAGACAATGGGTGCTAGTCACAGTCAGTTGCTGTCTCTTTTTTTTACACAGCGCAGCGAGTCTGAGCCCGGCCAGGCACAATCAAATCAAATGCTAGTCGGTCTCCCTCTAGTCATTTGTGTCTTAATGATTTAAAGATTTGAAGCCTTTTTGAAATCTGACAACGCTGTGATATTGCCAAGAATCAGAGCTTTTGATGACTATGCAACACTTGTATATTGATGAATATTTAATAATTCAACTTCTAAATTTTTTATTTTATGTTATTTCTTACATTTCAGTCTGATATGATTTTCCATAATCACACATCGCTTGCGCTATGCATTATAATTATTACTTTTTTACTGACAAATGATACTGACAAAAATGCACAACAATGCAATATACTGCGCTAGGCAGTAGCAGGCACTGAAATACGTCCCTGTAGTGATGCGGTGCCTGCTGTGATTGGTTGACATTTCACAACACAGTGGACCGCTCACATCCCTTGACCCCTCCCACACCTGTACAACACAGGTTAGCTGTCAATGTCATCACTCAGCGAAGCGCCTGTCGCTCAATCAGAGTCTGCAGTAGCAAATATAGATATTCTGAACTTTTCGAAAGAGTGGGGAAGCTAGCAGGTTGAGCAGGTTGAGGCAGCAGTGAATGAGGTGGAGAGGGCAGAACAGCCAGAACGTCAAAGTGCAGCAGCAGCAGAGATGACCAGAGGTTTGTGCAGGGTTGGTGATAGCTAACTAGCTAGTCTCCCTCTGCATGAGGGTTGGCTAATACTAATAAACTAGCTGTAGCGCTCAGCATCGTTAAGCTGTTGGGTGTCAGTCAGAGTTATTTAACAGTATATTTAGTGAATGGGCAAGCTAAGGAAGATGATATAAGTCATGATATTGGGAAAAGTGTTTATTTCCAGTGAATTTATTTGATGTGTTTTGTTTCTGTAGCTAGTAGGGCTGTCCCCGATCTTTGTCGACCAAGAGTAGTCTGTTCTTTCGACCAATTGATTGGTCGCCATTTTTAAACTAGTATTATTTCTAATATTGACATATATTGTTTTATTCATGTCAACTATATTCACTGAGCTTGTCTGATGATTTAAGCACACGGTTTGATTAAATCATTAAGATACACAAATGACTAGAGGGAGACCGACTAGCAATTGATTTGATTGAAAATTATCCCTGAATCATCCTTTGGAATAACGGGCATTCTGAAGTAATAATTACATAACCAACGGATTTTGGTAACAGAACTTTTCAGTCAGAAATGGCGATAATTAGGTTGCAGCTTCAGCAACACGGACCGCGCAATAAATAATTTGATGTTCTGTGGTTGTCGCTGCAGAAGGGAGGAGAGAGAGAGACAATGGGTGCTAGTCACAGTCAGTTGCTGTCTCTTTTTTTTACACAGCGCAGCAAGTCTGAGCCCGGCCAGGCACAATCAAATCAAATGCTAGTCGGTCTCCCTCTAGTCATTTGTGTCTTAATGATTTAAAGATTTGAAGCCTTTTTGAAATCTGACAACGCTGTGATATTGCCAAGAATCAGAGCTTTTGATGACTATGCAACACTTGTATATTGATGAATATTTAATAATTCAACTTCTAAATTTTTTATTTGGACACTTACATTTTACCGGGTAGTGTCGGGAACGGGGCCCCAGCGCTCCTTAATTATCCCCAAGAGGTTTTAAATGAAAAACAAGAAAACTTACTAAAACTTTAAATTGAAAAAAGTGCCTTGAATTTTAAATAAATGTGTCACCAGCAAAGCGCCCCCACACCATCACTCCTCCTCCTCAGTGCTCACAAAGACATGGCAGTTGGAACCAAAAATCTCAAATTTGGACTCATCCGACCAAAGGACAGATTTCCACCAGTCTGTCGGCAGGTAGCCTAGTGGTTAGAGTGTTAGGCCAGTTACGGAAAGATTGCTGGATTGAATCCGTGAGCTGACAAGGTAAAAATCTGTCGTTCTGCCTCTGAACAAGGTAGTTAACCCACTGTTCCCTGGTCATTGTAATTTGTTAATGACTGACTTGCCTAGTTAAATAAAGGTTTCACAATATCCATTGCTTGTGTTTCTTGGCCCAAGCAAGTCTCTTCTTCTTATTGGTGTCCTTAAGTAGTGGTATCTTTGTAGCAATTCGACCATGAAGGCCTGATTCACAGTCTCCTCTGAACAGTTGATGTTGAGATGTGTCTGTTACTTGGACTCTGTGAAGCATTTATTTGGGGCTGAAATTTCTGAGGCTGGTAAATCTAATGAACATATCCTCTGCAGCAGAGGTAACTCTGGGTCTTGCTTTCCTGTGGCGGTCCTCATGAGAGCCAGTTTCAACAAAGCGCTTAATAGTCTAGGTCCAAGAGGCTTCTAAACAGCGTCTACCCCCAAGCCATAAGACTCCTGAACATCTAATCAAATGGCTACCCATACTATTTGCATTGCCCCCTCTCCCTCTTCTACACTGCTGCTACTCTCTGTTATTATCTATGCATAGTCACTTTAATAACTCTACCCACATGTACATATTACATCAATTACCTCAACATTGACTCTGTACCGGTACCCCCTGTATATAGCCCCGCTATTGTTATTTACTGCTGCTCTTTTATTATTTGTTATTTTTATCTCATACTTTTTTTTGTATTTTCTTAAAACTGCGTTGTTGGTTAAGGGCTTGTAAGAAAGCATTTCACTGTAAGGTCTACACCTGTTGCATTCGGCGCATGTGCCAAGTAGGGGCAGCAGGGTAGCCTAGTGGTTAGAGCGTTAGACTAGTAACCGAAAGGTTGTAAGTTCAAATCCCTGAGCTGATGAAGTACATTCTGCCCCTGAACAGACAGTTAACCCACTGTTCCTAGGTAGTCATGGAAAATAAGAATTTGTTCTTAACTGACTTGCCTAGTAAAATATACAATTTGATGTGCGACTGTACTTGAAGAAGCTTTTCAAAGTTCTTGAAATTTTCCAGATTGATGTCTTAAAGTAATGATGGACTGTCATTTCCCTTTGCTTATTTGAGCTGTTCTTCCATAATATGGACTTAGTCTTCTACCAAATAGGGCTATCTTCTGTATACCACCCCTACCTTGTCACAACACATCTGATTGGCTCGCATTAAGAAGGAAAGAAATTCCACAAATTAACTTTTAACAAGGCACACCTGTTAATTGAAATGCATTCCAAGTGACTACCTCATGAAGCTGGTTGAGAGAATGCCAAGAGTTAGCAAAGCTGTGAAGAATCTCAAATATAAAATATATTTTGATTTGTTTAACACTTTTTTGGTTACTACATGATTCCATATGTGTTATTTCCTAGTTTTGATGTCTTCACGATTATTCTACAATGTAGAAAATAGTAAAAATAAAGAAAAACCCTTGAATGAGTAGGGTTGTCCAAACTTTTCACTGGTACTGTAAACAAAAGTTGATAGGCTACATGTAGGCCGTTCATATATAGCATATGCGCAGCACTTAGTTAAATTTCTCGAATGAGTTATTGTTTTTTTACGCAAACCGAGAGCAACACCTGTCAAACTCAGACATTTCTCTCAAAACACAAGAATGTCGATTCGACTAGTATTATCAGAGGACTTTGGAGTTTGCCAAAAAACAGTAGGTTATTCTGGTTGGAATTGTTACACTCCTGCCATAAAAAAATTACGTTACCCTACATCCGACCAGTAAATCTAATCCCGTCCGAATAGGACAAAATAGGGCCTGACCTATAGTCAGGGCCGCTCTGCTGCCATAGGTTAGACCAAAAATGCTGCCCCCAGAAAAACTAGAATAGTCCCAGTAAGTAAAATTACATTGGAAAGACGTCTAAAAGACGTATTTTCCAGACATTGAAGTTCGGTTCAATTTAGGTTCTGAATGAAAGGTGAAAAGGTATTTTCCATATGTTTAAAATATATAGTTTCCCAGGACACTGAAAATGCATATTTTCCGGAAGTTGAAAAATACGTAATTTCTGGACGTTGAAATCAGGCTCATTTTGTGTTCTGAATGTGTCACGTCCAGGCCTGAGAAAGACAGGCTGGAGTGGTTAGTTTTGTTTTTGGTGTAGGGGTTTTCTGTTCTAGGTTACATATTTCTATGTTGGGGTAATGGTTCCCAATTAGAGGCAGCTGAGTGTCGTTGTCTCTAATTGGGAACCATATATATGTTTGTAGTTTTCACTTGGGGTTTGTGGGTTATTGTTTGAGCATAGCTTGTTTTGTTGTCAGTTGTGGGCATCTTCACGATCTTTGTTTGTTTTTGTTGTTTTGCCCAGTTACGTTTCTTAATAAAATATGTATACTGGATGCCTCGCTGCGCCTTGGTCTGTCCCACAAGGAGATCGTGACAGAATGAAAGTTGTAAAGAAGTCATATAAATGTTTATGGTTTTACTAAATCAAGGCTGGTCCAGACCGGACCAAATCTGAACTAAACATACAGTGGGGAAAAAAAGTATTTAGTCAGCCACCAATTGTGCAAGTTCTCTCACTTAAAAAGATGAGAGAGGCCTGTAATTTTCATCATAGGTACACTTCAACTATGACAGACAAAATGAGGAAAAAAAATCCAGAAAATCACATTGTAGGATTTTTAATGAATTTATTTGCAAATTATGGTGGAAAATAAGTATTTGGTCAATAACAAAAGTTTATCTCAATACTTTGTTATATACCCTTTGTTGGCATTGACAAAGGTCAAACGTTTTCTGTAAGTCTTCACAAGGTTTTCACACACTGTTGCTGGTATTTTGGCCCATTCCTCCATGCAGAGGAATTTAGGAATTTAGGAATTTATGATAAAAAGATTGTGGGGGCTGTTTTATTAGAGTTCAGTGCGGCTTTTGACATTATCGATCATAGTCTGTTGCTGGACAAATGTAAGTGTCATACCTTTACACTCTCTGCTATATTATGGATAAAGAGTTACCACAGAGGGTGTTTTTTAATGGAAGCCTCTCCAACAAAATCCAGTTAGAATCAGGAAATCCCCAGGGCAGCTGTCTAGGCACCTTACATTTTTTTTATCTTTACTAACGGCATGCCACTGGCTTTGAGTAAAGCCAGAGTGTCTATGTATGCTGATGACTCAACACTATACACGTCAGCTACCACAGCGACTGAAATGACTGCAACACCTAACAAAGAGCTGCAGTTAGTTTCAGAATGGGTGGCAACGAATATGTTAGTCCTAAATATTTAAAAAAGTAAAAGCATTGTATTTGGGACAATCATTCACTAAATCCAAAACCTCAACTAAATATTGTAATGATATTGTAATGCGGTAATTGAGCAAGTTGAGGTGACTAAACTGCTTGGAGTAACCCTGGATTGTAAACTGTCATGGCCCAACAATATTGATACAACAGTAGCTAGAAAGGGGAGAAGTCTGTCCATAATAAAGAGCTGTTCTGCATTCTTAACAGCACTATCAACAAGGCAGATCCTACAGGCCCTAGTTTTGTCGCACCTGATCTACTGTTCTGTCGTATGGTTAGGTGCCACAAAGAGGGACTTAGGAATATTGCAATTGGCTCAGAACAGGGCAGCACAGCTGGCCCTTGGATGTACACAGAGAGCTAACATTGAAAATATATATGCATGTCAATCTCTCCTGGCTCAATATGGAGGAGAGATTGACTTCATCACATGTTCAATGCACTGAGCTAGCTCTTTGAACTACTGGCACACAGCTGGGACACCCATGCATACCTCGCAAGACAGGCCACCAGAGGTCTCTTCACAGTCCCCAAGTCCAGAACAGACTATGGAGGCACACAGTAATACATAGAGCCATGACTACATGGAACTCTATTCCACATCAAGTAACTCATGCAAGAAGTCAAATTTGATTTAAAAAAAACATGCCTTATTATTTCCATTTAGGCTATGTAACAATTTGTATAAAAAAATATATATATAAATAAATAAACTGCCCGTTATTAAATTGGTGAAAATATTGAATTAAGCTTTTATTTATATTAGTTTTTATTTATTTAGCTACATACCTTTCTTATTGTTGTTGCATTGTCAAGAGGTTAACCTGCAAGTAAGCATTTCATTGCACTGTGTACTCCATGTACAAACAAACTAGAACTTAGAAGGAAAGGGGGAGGGCAGCCAGAAAGAGAGGGGGGAAAATATTGCCAGCTTTGTGGTTAGATTGTTGGTGAACAAAACATAGAGAATACATTGGCCCTTAAGTTATGTTTCCTCAAGTGTTATGTAATCTAAAAACCTCACATTCGCTGGTATAACTGACAAAATTAATCATATAGGTCTTATAACTTAATCCATGTTTTAGTTTACAACCTGCCACATCCCACGAGCGTCGGAGCCGGTGTAGTACAATTCGATTTTAGTCCTATATTGACGCTTTGCCTGTTTGATGGTTCGCCGGAGGGCATTGCGGGATTTCTTATAAGCTTCTGTTTTAGAGTCCCGCTCCTTGAAAGCGGAAGCTCTACCCTTAGCTCAGTGCGGATGTTGCCTGTAATCCCAAAGGTGTTTGATGGGGTTGAGGTTAGGGCTCTGTGCAGGCCAGTCAAGTTCTCCCACACCGATCTCGACAAAACCATTTCTGCATGGACCTCGCTTTGTGCACGAGGACATTGTCAATCTGAAACAGGAAAGGGCCTTCTCCAAACTGTTGCCACAAAGCACAGAATTGTCTAGAATGTCATTGTATGCTGTAGCGTTAAGATTTCCCTTCACTAGAACTAAGGGGCCTATCCCGAACCATGAAAAACAGCCGCAGACCAATACTCCTCCTCTACCAAACTTAACAGTTGGCAGGTAGCGTTCTCCTGGCATCCGCCAAACCCAGATTCGTCCATCGGACTGCCAGATGTTGAAGCATGGTTCATCACTCCAGAGAACGTTTCCACTGCTCCAGAGTCCAATGGCGGCAAGCTTTACACCACTCCAGCCAACGCTTGGCATTGCACATGGTGATCTTAGTCTTGTGTGCGGCTGATCGGCCATGGAATCCCATTTCATGAAGCTCCATACAAACATTTATTGTTATTGAAGTTACTTCCAAAGGCAGTTTGGAACTCGGTTGTGAGCGTTGTAACCGAGGACAGACCATTTTTACGCGCTATGCTCTTCAGCACTCTGTTGTCCCGTTCTGTTAGTTTCTGTGTCCTGTCACTTTGCGGTGGAGCCATTGTTGCTCCTAAACGTTTCCACTTCACAATAACAGCACCTAGAGTTGACCAGGGCAGCTCTAGCAGGGCATACCTTTGACAAACTGACTTGTTGGAAAGGTGGCATCCTATGACAGTGCCCCTTTGAAAGTCATTGAGCTATTCAGTAAGACCATTCTACTGCCAATGATTGTCTATGGAGATTGCATGGTTGTCTGCTCAATTATATACACCTGTCATCAACAGGTGTGGCTGAAATAGCCAAATCCATTCATTTGAAGGGGTGTCCACATACTTTTCTATATATAGTGTAACTTTTCTATATATAGTGTAGCTTCTTATCTGTCATGTTTGTATAAAGGACATCACGCTGCTTGCTTTGTGATGACCTTTTTCTCCCAATTTCACCCATACCTGGCGCGAACTCAGGACCTCTGCCTTGCTAGCACACGTGACCGCCCTCATGAAGCATCTTACCAGTTGGCTCCACACGAAAAGCTACCTATTTGCTGGAGCAAGTAGGGACAGATCAGGCTCAGTAGTAAGTTTCATGTCCGCATGTGTTACATTTGGAGTTGTGTTGTGCTGTTAAGCAGACACCTGCATTTTTCTTTACAGTTGAGTTGCCCTGGTCATGTCAGTTTACAATAACTTTAAAGAGCAACTGACCCTAAAAAACAACTTCTCTAGAAAACAACCTATGTGGCATCGATATGAGTCCGACACATTTATTCTACTGTCAAATAGGATAATTTTGGTCATAAAGTCAGTCTCGTCCTGAACTGAGTTTTGTTAGACTTGTGGTTGTGACTGCATCACAATGTAAATGAAGGTTGGGTTTGTTTAAATCCTGCCCACATCTGGCAGCACACAAGTAAACATCAATTCGGAGTGCAGCTGCACGCGACCTGATCGTAATTAATGTGGTAAATTTGGGTTGACTTTGGATATCCCAATAGGGATAGAATGGGACCATCGATAAATTACGCAATGTACACAGGACAATATGTTAATATTCCAATAGCTCAAAATTTCAATGACTTAAAATCCTCAAACCAACTATAAATTGTAGGAATTCATATACAAATTCTTATACACTTCAAGCTGCACTGCAGATTCTAATTTGTTTTATTTATTTGCCCAAATTAGAAGAGCTGAAATTAGCAGATGTGGTGAAAAAGACAGTGAAATGACTATTAAAACAATTGTTTACATTTGCACTTTATAACTAGGACAGGATGAGAGAGGAGGGTAGACAAGCAACAGCAGCATAGAATACTAAGAAAGAAGAACTGAAGAAAGCAGAGAAAGTGATGTACTGTAGAGAGGCTGAGGAAGGGTGAGCACATAGTAGACTGTATCACTTAAAGCTGACCTATGGATTCTAATTACTGTACTGTGTGTGTGAGTGTGTGTGCACGTGTGAGTGACTGAGTGTTTGGGTACTGTGGGATGCTTTAATCAGTTTGGCTCATTGGACAGGTCAGCGTCTTCTGTAGGTTTTAAGTTGTTGAGTGGTTTTTGGCAATACACTGTAGCTGGATGTGTTCCAGATTTAAAGACCCACAGTAGCAACTGTAATTGACTACTGTCTCAATGTTAATCTCAATGAGCACCAAATTCATGCATTTAGTTGTGGAACCCCCCGAATGGCTTTGGGCTAAGCACCCAATGTCTTCAAATCCTAGAAACACCCCTGGCTGTGCCCAGTCAGGTCTTTGACACAACAACATAACGAACCATACCATGCAGTGCTGGGCCCAGTCAGGTCTTTGACACAACAATATAACGAACCATACCATGCAGTGCAGGGCCCAGTCAGGTCTTTGACACATTCACCCACTCCAACACAGAAAGATCAGCCACAAAATGTTGGCACCATTGTAACAGGTTGTAATCAAGTCCTGGTCTCCAGCATGGGAACAGAAGAGGAATATCTGGTGCGGTAGTCTCAGGTGGGACTCTAAATCATCTTGGCTATGACGCACACGCACACACACACAAGCTTTGCAGGTCCATCAACCCATTTAAATTCCTATCACACCCTACAGCAACCTGTGGCTCATGAGAGAACCTTCCTAAATCATCAGAATGTTAATAACCTCTTTATTGACACTTTATGTAGTGTCCTGTAATGATTTGTTTGAAGTGAAACACCTTCGGTCATTCAAACACATCCACAAAGACTCTATATCACATGACACTGTACTTACTTTAAAGTCAGACCACTTTGGTCATTTATAACACACAGTTTAATGCCTTGTATCGTATGACACTGTATATATTATTAAGTCAGGCATCTTTGGTCATTCATAACACATACATAAAGGCTTAATGATGTCAATACAAATGTATTAACACTTTCAGAATTTTCACTAACAGCTTAAACAAATAAATATTAAAGACATGTTTAAACCATACATTTCCTTTTATTGTAATTTTTTAAAGCAATGCACATACATTAAAGTTTCACAAAGACCAACAATGCATTTACATTGAACATTACACAGGGCTGTGAACAGCGTAGCTTACTGCTGAGCTGACAGGCGAATGGTTCTGGCCTCTGCCTGCTGGAGGTACTGCATGTTGGTTCCAACCTTAAAGTAACAACAATGAAAGTTAAGCAGGTCTGTTAGGAAATGGGCATACTCTAAAAGGGGAGATGGGAAACTCCATTCAATTTGTATTATTATATTCCTCTTTCATTTACAATTCTCATGACATGACACGTGACTGTATCTAGGGGATAATTTTTTTGCTGAGCCCACTAGCTAGCCAAATTTCATTAGCTAGTTAGCTAGCAATTGCTGTGAAGTAACTCAACACTTAACTACTACAAACACATTTAAATTACAATAAATGAAAGGTTAATTTCCACATTTTTCGCTGATCTGTGGCACCACTAGTGGACGTTTGATTTGCGAACTCATCACATGTGCGCTTACTGCACTACAGAAACACCGTTAACCAAACAACAGTAAAGGGCATGCACACTGAATTAAAGGGCAACACACTCAAAAATACAAGTTAATATAAAATTTCCAAGACCTCAAATGTCGTCCCCAGATGTGGTTTACGAATTGTTGTGAACACAGAAACCGTGTTGTTTTTCTATTAAAAAAGTGTGACAAAAACTGAAACAAATGTGGGAAATCCAAAACTTGGATAAACAAAACCGAAACTGAATTAGGCAAAAAATGTAAACGCATTTTAAAAGGCCCTACCAACGTTTTTTGCAGTGCATGACTACACTTTAGACTGTGTGATATCCTGCAGCCCAGCATTCAGATCCAATATTGGCTATGTACCTAAGAGGGAAAGCAGTTGGGCCATCCTAGAAATATTTTATCAAATCAAATCAAATTCCATTGGTCACATACACATAGTTAGCAGATGTAAAATGTGAGTGAGTGAAATGCTTGTGCTTCTAGTTCCGACCATGCAGTAATATCTAACAAGTAATCTAACAATTTCTTCTTTAAGAGGCTCCTCTGTCCTCCACTCGTTACCTGTATTAATGGCACCTGTTTGAACTTGTTATCAGTATAAAAGACACCTGTCCACAACCTCAAACAGTCACACTACAAACTCCACTATGGCCAAGACCAAAGAGCTGTCAAAGGACACCAGAAACAAAATTGTAGACCTGCACCAGGTTGGGAAGACTGAAGCTGCAATAGGTAAGCAGCTTGGTTTGAAGAAATCAACTGTGGGAGCAATTATTAGGAAATGGAAGACATACAAGACCACTGATAATCTTCCTCGATCTGGGGCTCCACGCAAGATCTCACCCGTGGGGTCAAAATGATCACAAGAACGGTGAGCAAAAATCCCAGAACCACACGGGGACCTAGTGAATGACCTGCAGAGAGCTGGGACCAAAGTAACAAAGCCTACCATCAGTAACACACTACGCCGCCAGGGACTCAAATCCTGCAGTGCCAGACGTGTCCCCCTGCTTAAGCCAGTACATGTTCAGGCCCGTCTAAAGTTTGCTAGAGAGCATTTCGAGGATCCAGATGAGGATTGGGAGAATGTCAGATGAAACCAAAATAGAACTTTTTGGTAAAAACTCAACTCGTCGTGTTTGGAGGACAAAGAATGCTGAGTTGCATCCAAAGAACACCATACCTACTGTGAAGCATGGGGTGGAAACATCATGCTTTGGGGCTGTTTTTCTGCAAAGGGACCAGGGACGACTGATCCGTGTAAAGGAAAGAATGAATGGGGCCATGTATCGTGAGATTTTGAGTGAAAACCTCCTTCCATCAGCAAGGGCATTGAAGATGAAACGTGGCTGGGTCTTTCAGCATGACAATGATCCCAAACACACCGCCCGGGCAACGAAGGAGTGGCTTCAGAAGAAGCATTTCAAGGTCCTGGAGTGGCCTAGCCAGTCTCCAGATCTCAACCCCATACAAAATCTTTGGAGGGAGTTGAAAGTCCGTGTTGCCCAGCGACAGCCCCAAAACATCACTGCTCTAGAGGAGATCTGCATGGAGGAATGGGCCAAAATACCAGCAACAGTGTGTGAAAACCTTGTGAAGACTTACAGAAAACATTTGACCTCTGTCATTGCCAACAAAGGGTATATAACAAAGTATTGAGATAAACTTTTGTTATTGACCAAATACTTATTTTCCACCATAATTTGCAAATAAATTCATAAAAAATCCTACAATGTGATTTTCTGGATTTCTTTTCCTCATTTTGTCTGTCATAGTTGAAGTGTACCTATGATGAAAATTACAGGCCTCTCTCATCTTTTTAAGTGAGAGAACTTGCACAATTGGTGGCTGACTAAATACTTTTTTCCCCCACTGTATGTTCAGCTACTCCACCAAGCATTGTCAGTCTACTCGCCCGTTTTACAGTGAAGGGATCGCGTTCAAGTTATACCTCTCATCTTTTCACAAACAAATCAAATATCATTAATAATGCATCCTTATGTATTCTTTTTATGAATAATAGCGATCATATTTTACGGATGGTAACTGAAACGTTATAAAAGGAAAAGAAAGCTGGGCGCGCTCACGTTCTCGTGAACGTGCACGGTTGTTTACATTTTTCCCTTCCTGTAGTATTTCTTCTTCTATAAGGATCTGCTCAGGGCTTTTTCCTCCAGACACTTTCCAGAGACTGTTGACATCCAGTGGAAGCCATAGGTACTGCAACCTGTGTCCTATTCCCCATTGATTTATATTACCAGGGCTTCAAAGTGAGAGGAAGGCAACAGAAAAAGGAATTCCGGACAGAAATGTCTCTGTTTTTTGCCTGCTATATCTGTTCTGGTATACCCACAGACTATATCTTAATGGTTTTAGAAACTTCAGAGTGTTTCCTATCCAATAGTACTAATTATGTGAATATCCTAGTTTCTGGCCATGAGTGGCAGGCATTTAACTTTGGGCACATCAGATAGGCGAAAATTCGGGAAAATGGGACCCTAGCTGGAAGAGGTTTAATGGCTGTGATTGGCAAAAACTGAGGATGGATCAACAACATTGTAGATACTCCACAATGCCTACTTAAATGACAGAGTGAAAAGAAGGAAGCCGTATAGAATGAAATATTCCAAAACATGCCAAAGTAAAGTAATACTGCAGTAATACTGCAAAAAAATCAAGCATGGGGGTGGCTGCATCATGTTATGGATATGCTTGTCATCGTCAAGGACTACAGAGTTTTTTTAAATAAAAATAAACGGAATAAAGCCAAGCGCAGGCAAAATCCTAGAGGAAAACTTTGTTCAGTCTGCTTTCCAACAGACACTGAGAGACACATTCACCTGTGATCAGGACAATTACCTAAAACACAAGGCCAAATATACACTGGAGTTGCTTACCAAGATGACGCTGAATGTTCCTGAGTGTCCTAGTTAAAGTTTTGACTTAAATCGTCTTGAAAGTCTATGGCAAGACTTGAAAATGTCTGTCTAGCACTGATTAATAAACAACTTGACAGACCTTAATGGGAAAATTTCAAAGTCCAGATGTAAAACAAAAAAAATGTTTTACATCTGTAATCGCTGCCAAAGGTGATTGTAACATGTATTGACTCAGGGGGTTGAATACTTATCTAATTCACCCCAAATATTTTTTGCTCATTGGCAAAATATTACACAACAGAATGTGGAAAACATCAAGGGGTGTGAATACTTTCTGAAGGCACTGTACATAGGGCAGCAGTCACTAAGATGCAGGGTAGAGTAGCGGGTGGTAGCTTGCTAGTAACAGTGACTAAGTTCAGGGTAGGGTACTGGACGGAGGCCAGTACCTCCCTGTTCACCAATGACTGTGTGGCCACACACATCTACAACTCAGTCATCAAGTTTGCTGATGACACAATAGTGGTAGGCCTGATTACCAACAATGATGAGACAGCCTACAGGGAGGAGGTGAGGGCCCTGGCAGTGGTGCCAGGAAAATAACCTCTCCATCAACGTCAACAAAATGAAGGAGCTGATCGTGGACTTCCAGAGAGAGCACGTCCCCATCCAAATCGACAG
This sequence comes from Brachymystax lenok tsinlingensis, assembly GCA_030435695.1. Classification (NCBI taxonomy): domain Eukaryota; kingdom Metazoa; phylum Chordata; class Actinopteri; order Salmoniformes; family Salmonidae; genus Brachymystax; species Brachymystax lenok. The sequence goes on from CM059792.1 coordinate 32,429,327, forward strand.
GGCCGCAGTGGAGAGGGTGAAAAGCTTCAAGTTCCTCAGCGTGCACCTCACTGATAACCGGAAATGGTCCATCCACACAGACAGTGTGGTGAAGAAGGCGCAACAGCACCATCTTCAACTTCAACTTCAGGAGCTGAAGAAACTCGGCTTGGCCCCTAAGACCGTCACTTTAGGTAAATCCACAGTCGTATAACGTATTAGAATTTCAATCTCTTTTTGGAATCATATCACTGGGGTCTGGGGGGCTTGTAAAAGTGTGTGTTATGTTTTGTTGGTTGTAAATCAGATCAATGTTTGAGGATGATAAAACACAGCGATTAGTGTGTGTGGAGGCGTAGATGACCCGTCTCCTGTGTGTGCGCGCGCACGTGTGTGACAGATTGCCTTATATCAGCTTGAGATGCAAGTGGACAGATTGACAGATGACCGCCGCAAACCCCCACACAATAGAGCCTGAAATGGAGACCTACCTCTCTTTCTCTCTTCCCTCCCCCTTTCTCTCTCTCTATATATTTCCCGCTCACTTCTCTTCCCTCTCTCTCTTCGTCTCTCTCCTTTTCTCTCTCTCTTTTCACCAGCCTGAGACGATACATCATTCTCTGTCTCTCTCTCACTCCATCATCTATATGAATATTTATTCATGAATAGAGCTGCTGTAAATTACTGATGCTTGTCAGGTGGAAAGAACGCACACTAGCCTCTTCCTGAACATCGGATGAATGTTTTGATGAATGTGATGAACGTTTGATGAGCATTTGATGATGACAATAAAGTGGACTTTTAATTAAAAGTGAGCCACCTGCCTGCTTCAAGCGTTTACTTCAAATCAGGAGCCCAAACGATGCACTTATATTTTAGTGAGATCCTGACATTGAATAGTGTTGTTGTAGTGGGGACATGTTAGAAGCATGACATTGCAAGAGTAATTCGCTGGTCACTGGGGAAGAGATTTATTCCGTAAATACACAGTTTACATTGTTGATTTTGTTCATATGCGTGGCTTATTTTCTTTGTTAGATTCAATGTAATGGATGTTTTTGCATGTAGATGACAGTGGTAAGCTTAGACTTGCAATTTGTCATTTTGTGTGACTAGTGTATTTGTCAATGGTGTAGACAAACAGCTACATTGGATGAGAGACGCGCGTTGACAGCTAACTCAAACAGACGTGCTGCGTGATTGTTGACTCTGTAAAAGAGCTCACTTAAAAACAGAAAAGGCTTCTGAGATGAGAAATTGATTTTTGTTAGGTGATAGATGGAATAGGGTTGCCTTCATTAGGGTCTACCTCTCTCATGAGGTGTGTTCGTGTGTATCTGTGTGTGTTTATGTGTGTTTATGTGTGCATATATGTCTTTTTTTTATCTATGTATGTGTGTGCATGTCTCTCTGCATGTGTGTGTGTGTGTCTCCCCCTCTTAATTTAAGTGGACCATGCAGGCCTGGGGGTAGAGATTATGCCTGGCTTTTTTGAGGAGCTTCCCCCGAGGGGCATCAGCACTGGCGGGTCAAGGGTCACCTGCTTAATCTGGTCCCCCAAGGGCTTTATGGGTAATTGCCAGTGCCTAATCAAGTTTCTGTGGAACCCCTTTTCTCAATGATGCTGGCCAGTCAGTGGCTGAGTCCCAAATGGCACCCTATTCCTTATATAGTGCACTACTTTTGTCCAGAGCTCTATGGGCCCTGGTCAAAAGTAGTGCACTACATAGGCAATAGGGTACCATTTGTGATGCATTCAGTGAAGCAGAGGCAAGTGAGGAGAGGGATCCAGGGACCTAGGATCAAGGGCCCCTTGCATCGGGTGTGACAGGTCAACACAAGCTTTCCTTAACCTTGTGGCACTCCAATCCGGACCCAGGATGTAGCAAGCTAAATAAGTTCCCTGAAACCACATGCCATGACTGGACAGGTCCCTGAGTGATTTTGGTAGAGAACTGTTTTGGTCTTGATTAATGATGGTTGGGGTAAGGTTTGAATGAGGTTGATATAAGGTCAGGGGCTGTGTGCGTGTGCGCGCATGTGTGTCAGGCCCTCAGTTGATGTGCCGATGGGAGAGTGTGGGTCCCAAAGGCTGTGTGGTCCACTCCAATGATTGGAGTCTAGGGAAAGGGGTGGTAGTATGGGATCTAACATATACCCTATGGGCAAGTAAGCACACACATGCACTAGGCAAGGGCTTAGAAATAGCAATGATATACTCATAACTAAGGCACTACAATCTACTATCCTCAAGGAAACTGAGACGTGGAGTGTTATAACATCAGTCTCAACAGTTCATTTACTGTTCATTCATCCCAGAAAACATCTCTTCCAGCATGTACTGTATCTCCATGATACTGTTACTGTTGAAGGAAATCAAAAAATATCCCCCATTCTCTCTCAATCAGACACTTCGATCTGGCATGACCTTGCTTATAAACAAAACAGGCTGATGTATGGAGACACACACACACACACACTGGACGCCACGCTATCTTGACATTTGGAGAAATTATTACAAACATAAGCGGGATGAAAGGGCCCCATTGACAGAGATAGGGAGAGTGAGTCCTCATAAGGGACGTAACCCATCAGTAGAGATAAGGTGTCCTCATAATGGATGTTAGCCATTGACAGAGATAGGGAGTGTCTTCATAAGTTCCATAAAGGATGGTTATGGTAATGTCCTCAGGTTTTGTTGGCTTTTCTCAACCTTCATTATAGGAGCGAGTTGTCATTAATCAGATAGACTAAGCTCAGAACCACCCTGCTGGGGTGACATTGTGAGGACATTAGCACTGTAATTCAGCCCCTAATGACCAGTAAAGGGATAGTGGTGCTTTTTGGAGTGTGACAAAGCTTTTGATTGGAATATCTAAATAATAGACAATATAGTGATTCAGTGCTGTTGCGATTAATATAGGGTAAGGCCTTCCAACTTTTTTGGAGGAAAACCTTAGAGGGAAATCTTTCCTCTTAACATTTGACTGGAAGATTTGAGGGTTTCACACTTTCAATTCTCATGAGAGCATGTTCAGTGAGGATGTAGTGAGAACGTCCATGCATTGATATTACTTATTGATATTACTAATCAGGTCATCATAATATATGCAACACATCACCCCCATAACTCTCTCACACATCAATAAATCATCCACCATCATTGATGTCCGAATCTCAATTCACTCTAAACTTCAAAGATGAGTGGCCGATTTTGTGTAGAAAGTTGAGTAACTTTAGAAGCCAAAGACACCCCCCATTTTCACAAGTTTCCCATTAGCTAACTGTGGGACAGAAGCTGATGTCAAAGGGAATTTTGGGAGGGTACAAATATGAGGGTGAGATTTGAGGATAGGTGCCTGGGGTTGGACAGTGATTCCTCTCAAATACGAACTCCACTATGCTCATAGTTATTTTTAACACAATGATACAAGCTACTGCCATTTTCCAACAGACTCCATTCAGTTTAATTCATATCAACAGCAGTCTGGTATTACAGTAGATCAGTGCTTAGTTTGTAAATTGGGAGGTGCTGGAACAGAAAATGAGTGAGAGAGGGGGGTGACCTGGGGAGTTCTGTGGTACTGGAATGCATGAGGGGGAGAAAAAAAATCACCTTTACAATAAAGCATTGCATGCATATCATCGCATTTGTGTAGTGACATAGAGCAGTAGAGTTGAGGCCCTTATTAAAAGAAGTTGCACACATTGGGAACATTTTTAGTAACCTAGGGTCTGGAAAAACTTTGGCTTTTTATAAACGCATTACATGCAATTCTGCATCATTTTACATGACTGGAGACTTTTTTAATAGAGCACAAATTATCGAAATGACAGGCTTTGGGAGGGTACAATGACAGGCTTTGACACTGACAAACTGAAAATATGAGCTCAATGAAAACGACCTCGTCTTGAATCCATCAATAGCCTAGGCCTAGGTGTGTGGAAACACATATTGTAGGCTACAATGTGAGGAGGAAATTATAGTCCTAAAAATGCTTTCCAGTTTCTCTGACTCACCCAATGATGCGCAGGTCACTCACTGGTGATGGCAGATGCGCTCGTGCCAAAAGTCTCTCTCTCTTTCTTTTGTAAAGCAATATTTGGAAGTTGATCAAATAGCCTACAGTATAGAGTCTCTGCTTTTCAGCAGGAGCCATTTGCTTTCCAACCTGTGTTTTATATTTTGTTCACTGACAGATTTTCCACGCGTTCCCGACTGTAGGTTATTCCTTGTTATTGGGCTACAATCAACAGCTAGGCTATTTTTTTTTTTAATAAGCAAATTATCCTATGGTGCTAAATTATAGGCCTTCCTTCACATGATGTAGTAGGCTATTCTGAATGATTTCATTAACAGACAGCAGGAATTCTATAATTTTGGCAAATGTATTTAAATTCATCAGGGGTGCTGCAGTTCCTTCAGAACCCTTCGCGCGGCTATGCTTCTATTAGGAAATAAATGATGAAGTGCAACACCGGATAGATGACAGTTGCAGGCTCATGTCTATCAGAGCAGAGAGATCATACAAATTGAGTTCATTCTAGTTATGTGAGAGATACTGGTGCACTTCTCACAGAGCCGCGGCCTTGTGTTGATCTCAAACATACAGTAAATTACAATGTTGAGCAAACCATAAACCTGAGCCTGGCCCAAACTGAATTACCTCTTAGAATATTAGAGGGAAACTCTTAGAATATACAGAGGGAAAGGCTGAACTATTATGATCTCGCTATTACCTATCCAATCTTATTGCATCAACAAAGTGCTTAGGGGTTGATTTGGAATTGGGCAGTAGGCGTAGTGCCTAGAATTCTCTCTATTCAATTCCATCTGCAATAGTGCTTTATTGCAAGAAATACATGTGTAAAATTACCAAAGGAAATGATTTTGAGGAATCATTGCTATATAATAACCCCCTCTCCAACCTCTCTCTTACCTCCAGTCCTGAGGATGACTTCAGGCAGACACCCAGTGACGTTGTGGTGGCGGCAGGGGAGCCAGCGGTCATGGAGTGCATCCCCCCGCGGGGCCACCCGGAGCCCACCATCTCCTGGAAGAGGAACAACATGAAAGTCAACGACCACGACGAGAGGATCACTGTGAGTACTTTTTATCTGTCTATAGAAATATACCTCTGTTGCGTTTCATTATTGTGGCTATCCAAAAAAGAGCTGCAGGCCTGCATATTCGTCTATCTTTACCTACAGTACCACTCAAAAGTTTGGACACACCTACTTATTGGATTTTTCTTTATTTTTACTATTTTCTACAATGCAGAAAAATATTGAAGACACCAAAACTATGAAACAACACATATGGAATCATGTAGTAAAAAAAAAGTGTTAAACAAATCAAAATATATTTTATATTTGAGATTCTTCAAAGTAGCCACCCTTTGCCTTGATGACAGCTTTGCACATTCTTGGCATTCTCTCAACCAGGTTCACCTGGAATGCTTTTCCAACAGTCTTGAAGGAGTTCCCACATATGCTGAGCACTTGTTGGCTGCTTTTCCTTCACTCTGCGGTCCAACTCATCCCAAACCATCTCAATTGGGTTGAGGTCGGGTGATTGTGGAGGCCAGGTGATCTGATGCAGAACTCCATCACTCTCCTTCTTGGTCAAATAGCCCCTACACAGCCTGAATGTGGGTTGGGTCATTGTCCTGTTGAAAAATGATAGTCCCACAAAGCTCAAACCAGATGGGATGGCGTATCGCTGCAGAATGCTGTGGAAGCCATGCTGGTTAAGTGTGCCTTGAATTCTAAATAAGTGACACCAGCAAAGCACCCCCACACCTCCTCCTCCATGCTTCACAGTGGGAACCACACATGCGGAGATCACCCGTTCACCTACTCTGCATCTCACAAAAACACGGCGGTTGGAACCAAAGATTCCACCAGTGTAATGTTCATTGCTCGTATTTCTTTGCTCAAACATGTATCTTCTTCTTATTGTTGTCCTTTAGTAGTGATTTCTTTGCAGCAATTAGACCATGAAGGCCTGATTCATGTAGTTTCCTCTGAACAGTTGATGTTGAGATGAGTCTGTTACTTGAACTCTGTGAATAATGTATTTGGGCTGCAATTTCTGAGGCTGGTAACTCTAATTAATGTATTGTCTGCAGCAGAGGTAACTCTGGGTCTTCCTTTCCTGTGGCGGTCCTCATGGGAGCCAGTTTCATCATAGTGGTTGAAATGTTCTGCATTGACTGACCTTGATGTCTTAAAGTAATGATGGTCTGTCATTTCTCGTTGCTTATTTGAGCTGTTCTTGCCATAATATGGACTTGGTATTTTATCAAATAGGGCTATCTTCTGTATACCATCCCTACCATGTCACTACACAACTGATTGACTTAAACTCATTAAAAACAAACAAAATTCCACAAATTAACTTGCATTCCAAGTGACTACCTCATGAAGCTGGTTGAGAGAATGCCAAGAGTTAGCAAAGCTGTCATCAAGGCAAATGGTGGCCACTTTTAAGAATCTCAAGTATAACATATATTTTTATTTGTTTAACACCTTTTGGTTACTACATGATTCCATATGTGTTATTTCGTAGTTTTGATGTCTTCACTATTATTCTACAATGTAGAAAATAGTAAAAATAAAGAAAATCCCTTGAATGAGTAGGTGTGTCCAAACCTTTGACTGGAACTGTATATACAGATAGTTGTCTGTCTGTCTGTCTATCTATCTACACCTATACATATCTATACGTATACCTATAGAACCTAGAATTCCTATATTTATACCTCAGTTTCATAATTTCAGTGTTGTATCCATAGACTGGGAGGTTGTATCCCTTAGTTTGGCAGCTGAACACTGGTCAATGCTATCATGGACAATCATGTGGATGGAATTGCATAGATTTTAGATTTTTGTCAATTATGGAAGTGAATAGATTATATAGCTCATTTAATTGAATCTATTTGATGTGTAATGACCAAAACCTGAACCCACCAGTACAACAGACCACCTCTCTGCTCTCCCTGAGGCCTAAAGCACTCAGATACACTACACACATAACTCACACTACAGTCACTTATCTGTTTAGATGGCTTTGGGTATATGTATTCCACATTTGTCTATGTGGAGGTTCTCTCAATGTCAAATACAACCACATAAATAAGAGGAATAGTCAGAGGGGGGATGGGAGAGAGAAAGAGAGAGAGTGGAGTGGGGTGAGGTTGGAGAAAGAGTGAGGGACAGAAACGTAAAGAGATAGTGACAATTCGATGCAATGGGTATGGAGAGAGAGAGATAAACAGACGCAGATGCCTAAATGTGTTGTTTGCTTAATAAACAACGTGACAGAATGAATAGGCTTGGGGATATGACAAGCACATCACCACGCTTCCTTCCCCCCTGCGGTGTCTTTTAAGGGGACACTGGTGGCTTACTTCTTGACTCTCTCTTTCTCTCTCTCTCTCTCTCTCTCTCTCTCTCTCTCTCTCTCTCTCTCTCTCTCTCTCTCTCTCATAGATTCGAGGAGGAAAGCTGATGATTTCGAACACGAGGAAGAGCGACGCAGGCATGTTTGTGTGTGTGGGCACCAATATGGTGGGGGAAAGGGACAGCGACCCAGCGGAACTAGTGGTGTTTGGTGAGTGGAGTTTACATTCAGATGACCTTGCTTTCCCTGGTTCTGTCTTTTCTCTGGTCCTCTCTATTTTCTACTGTGTATTTATCATATTTTCCCAACGTCTCTCTTTCTCTAAGAGCGGCCCATGTTCGTTAAGCGTCCTGTGAACCAGGTGGTGTTGGCTGATGACACGGTGGACTTCCTGTGTGAGGCCCACGGAGACCCCGGCCCCACCATCCGCTGGAGGAGAGAGGAAGGAGTGCTGCCCCGTGGCAGGTGAAAACACACAGAGACAGAGACAGAGAGACAGAGAGAGAGAGATACACAGCATTGCATTAGTCACCAGAAATCAATGAGAGTGAATGGACCCCATGTACAGTAGCATACCATGCTATCATTCTATATATTCACCCTGGTCTGTTGTTGTTGTTGCAGGTCAGATATCCGCAGTGACCACAGCCTGCGTCTGACCCAGGTCCGGGCTGAGGACGAGGGCACCTACACCTGTGTGTCTGAGAATAGCGTGGGCAAGGCAGAGGCATCGGGCAGCCTGCAGGTCCATGGTAAGACCAGGCACAACACACATTAATATGGACTCACACATATATGGGCATGAGTGACACACACACACAGTCTCTTATGTAAAGCTGACAGGCATCATTAAAAGTTTTGTTCAATTTCAGCAGCAGTTGATTCCATCTATAATGACTTAGGTCTCCTGCACTTTTTGACATTTTACTTTTGGAACCCTCCATACACACACACTACACACACACAAACACACACACACATGCGTGCGCACATACACACACATAAGTAAAGACACAAGTGCACACACACGCACCAATGTGTGTGAATTATGGCAACATTATTTAGTTTGGAATATTAACAAGGTATGCTAGTGTGTGTGTGTTTTTTAAGTATAGCCTAGCCATAGCAGGGGTTGAGGTCAATTTAATTTAAATTCACTCAATTCAGAAGATGAATAGAAATTCTGTTATTTTTCACTTCCTGAATTGACTAAATTGACTCCAACCGGAACCATACTACAACCCTCCAACCTGAGCCATACTACATGAAGCATAATCTAATGATGATACACTAAATCTTGGTTCATTGGACTGCACTGCTCATTAAATCAAGTCTCAACTCAACCCATCTCATTTTCATTCATCTCTTTGTTTTTTCTCTCTGCTCCATTTTTCTCCATCTCTCCATTCCAGTGGGTCCATTCAGTAAGTACACAATTTCATCTCGTGTGTGTGTGTGTGTGGGTGTGTGTCGGGAGGAGGGCAAGGAATTATCTGATTACATGTGGTTGCCATACAGATGTAGGATCTTAATTTGAGATAGTTTGCTACAGCAGGAAAATAATCCTGCAGCAACAGGAAATGTGAATTATTATGTGGATTATTACAGTTTTTTTCAATTGTTTACACGCAATTTTGAAAACCGGGTTCTTTTTTTCAAAATATAATCACAATTATCCAAACACCACACTCAATTTGCATAATTCCTAGATTGTTTGCAAAATGACACACTTCAGTCAAAACATACACACTTCAGTCAAAACATATACACATATTTGTGAAAATGCTATTAGTTTTCATTTAACCAACACAGTCCTCAATGATCAGACACTATTGCAGCCAGTTTCACACTGCTGTGATAAATAAAAAACACAATTGTAAAAAAACTAATTTTAGGAAATAGCATGTGCTAGATTTTTGGCCAGACATTGTTATGTAAGGGATCATTTAGATGAAAAAAAAAGTAGTGACAAACCCACAACATTCTTCATGATTAGTTTGAGATATAGGGAGAATGTACACAAATAGGCCTACTATAAACTTACCAAGCACTGCACAACACTGATGCTGCAGACTGAATATTTCAAGTATTTATTTCAATACTTACAGTATTTCTTACCATAATCAGTTACAGTAATCAACCAACAATGAAATCAATGAAACAAATAAAATCTGTAGACAAATAAAAATTACTGCATGAAGTACATACACTTTGACTCTGAAGAAAAACTACTGTAAAAGCAACAAGAATACTGTAACTATTCATCATCTCTCCGTCTGGCTGGATCAGGCCATAAGATTTCATCCACATCACAGGCTATGTCTTCATTGGCAAGGCACCGTTGGAACAATCGCCTCGTGTGACGAATCCACCCCTGCACAGAAGCTGCTTCGATATGATCACAGGCCTGCTCCATGGCCTGAATGAGGGGCAAATGGTCATAGGGCCGCAGGTCGTATACCTTCCACCGCCATGCTGAAAAAACTATTCTATTGGATTCAGGAAGGGGAGTATGGGGGAAGGTATAAGACTTCAAATTCAGGGTGCTCATGGAACCAATTCTGGACCAGAGCAGCCCGATGGAATGAGACATTGTCCCAAATGACAATGTACCACATCTGGTCCACTTGGTTTAATGCTGTGACAATCTCGTGCAATCTGTCAAGAAATGCAAGTATTAGATTTGCATTATAGGGTCCCAGATTTGCATGGTGGTGGAGGACCCCATTTTGTGTAATAGCAGCGCAAAGGGTGATGTTACCCCCTCGCTGCCCTGGCACATTGGTGATTGCCCTGTGTCCAATTACATTTCTCCCTCTTCTTCTTGTTTTCGCAAGGTTAAATCCAGCCTCATCCACATATATAAATTCATGTTGAATTTCTGCAGCATCCATTTGCAAGACTCTCTGAAACACAGTAAAAGACAATAGGATGCTATTCAATATCTATTGCACAGTATTTTTTGTGCCAGAACATTATGAGCAGTGCACAATACCACACCATAGTAAGATGAACAATACATACCTCCACATACTCATTGCGCAGATGTTTCGCTCTCTCTGAATTTCTGTCAAATGGTACCCGATACAGTTGCTTCATGTATATTTGATTTTCTTGAGGATTCGACCTAATGTTGACAGAGAGACTCGTTGGATGTTATTGAAAATATGGTCATCATTGATGATATTGGCTTGGATTTCTGCAGCCTGATACAATTATTGGTCAAAACCATGTTCACAATGGTGGCCTCTTGTGCACGCAGTGAACATAGGGCCCCTTCCACCTTGGTGTCCTCGACCCTCAATCCTATGTAAAACAAATATATAAAAATACACATGCAGCCTACTGTCAAAAGTCACAGTAAACAATATTGATGATAAGTACAGCAAGCTTCAGTTTCAATGTACTGTGTGGTTAGCTTACCTGTTTTCTCGATGAAATGTCCGAATTACTGACGCAACAGTATTTCTGCTGAGATTTGGTTGAACTCTTTGTCCAGCTTCCATCAGTGTCAGTCCATGGTTGATAACATGGTCAATAAGTGTTGCACGGATTTCTTGAGTCAAATTTGGTCCTCGTCTTCTTTGTTCAGGTTCTATCAACTCTTCAAGTCCTTCTCTACCTCTTCCTCTACCTAGGCCTCTTCCTCTATCTCCTTCTTCTCCTCTTCCTCTACCTCCTTCTCCTCTTCCTCTACCTAGGCCTCTTCCTCTACCTAGGCCTCTTCCTCTATCTCCTTCTCCTCTTCCTCTACCTCCTTCTCCTCTTCCTCTACCTAGGCCTCTTCCTCTACCTCCTTCTCCTCTTCCTCTACCTCCTTCTCCTCTTCCTCTACCTAGGCCTCTTCCTCTATCTCCTTCTCCTCTTCCTCTACCTCCTTCATCTCCTCTTTGAGCTCCCCCTCTCATTCTCACTCTTCTTCTTCTTCTTCTAGCTCCTTCCATTTTTGTTGAAGACAGGTGAACTCACCTGCTGCCTTTTATAGCACACCTGAGTGCTGCGTTTTCAAATTAGCACATGTGTGCTTCCACACCTGGTGGATGTGATTATCCAATTCGTTCATTAGTGTGGTCATTTGCAATCCGGGGCTTTGTAATGACAAGGAAGTAACCTCAAAATCCTTATCTGTGTCTAAGGTGTGAAAATGTGTGTAGAGTTTTACAAATCACTGTGTGTAATGTTTTGCAAAAAGGGTGAAGCAGACATTGTGTGTAATGTTGTGCAAATCTGTGGAGGTGTTTAGCTCATTGGAGTAGAATTTTGCAAATTGTGTGGAAATTTTTATTTTAGTGTGTAAACAATCATTTTTGTAGGGGTTAATAGATTGTTTGTTAGGGCAAATCAAGTTTTAATTTTCAGATTGGAAATTACAAACTTTAGAGACCTTTTTAAAACTTAAATACACTACATGTTTGCATTTCCTGTTACATATATTTTCAGGATTTAATATTCTTAGTAATTACTTAAACATATTATTTTAAACATATAATAATTTAGTCATTAAACATAAATCATATGCATTTATTCATAACAATTGCTGTGCAGGAAAATTCTCAGCAACAAAAGACTGATCAAATTAAGATACTACATTTGTATTGGGCATAGTAGAAACCCCTTGTTTGCTTTTATACTGTATGATTGGGGGGAAAAGTCAATAGTCATTAAGTGCCCCTGGCAACCCTGTCAAATCATACTCTGACAATACCATATGTATGTTGTTGTAGGTGTACAGAAAAGGCTAGCTCTGCATGCATCAATATCACAGACCAGTTTGATCCAATTTCATTTTTTGGCATTTTAATGTTTATGGTTGAGGTGTCAATGGTTGTTGCTGTATTTATAGTGCAGACTATCTATAGTACAGACCATTTTGTAGATGAACTCGAAGCTGATTGCTGACGTTGAGCCATGACTGTCACATTCTTGTTCTGAAGCCATTCCAGTGTTGCTTTGGCTGTATGCTTGGGGTTATTGTCCTATTGGAACGTAAATCTCCACCCCAGTCGAAGGTCTTTTGCACTCTGAAGCAGGCTATCAAGGATTAGCCTGTGTTTTGCTCCATTCATTGTTGCCTCTATCCTACCAGTCTTTTTTTCGGTTGCCAGCTGGACTGTGTTTCCTCCGACACATTGGTGCTTCTGGATTAAGCAAGCAGTACCTCAGTTTACTTGTTGAAATGATACAGGTGAGTTCAGCTATGGGGGCCCTATCTGGGATAGACAAACAATCTCAAAGGATATTTTTTTTATCATGCCCACAGCACGAATAAAATCATGACATAATCTCAACGTGGTATTTCCTAAAATGCCCTGTGTATTAGCATGTGACAATAGAGGGATAATTATGCCGGTAAGACTGAGAGAGACTGAGAGAGAGAGAGACTGAGAGAGAGAGAGAGAGAGAGAGAGAGAGAGAGAGAGAGAGAGAGAGAGAGATTGAGAGAGAGAGAGAGAGAGAGAGTCAGCAAAACATGGATAGAACATTTTGTGGACTAACATGTAAGGATTTTAGTATAAAAATCTGTTTCAATTGTTTTCTTCTGGGAAATATCTTGAAGGAAGATGTCTTAGCACAGAACATTGTTCTTAGGGTACATTGAACTTTACCAGTTTCAAGCTTAAAATGCATTTTTGACGCAGTATTAACAGCGTTTGGGTGCGTTTTTAATTATAAGTGGGTCTACTCCTGCGTGTGTGTGTCTGTTGTCTGTCTGCGTCACTGTGTGACTGTGACAGCTGCCTGTCACTCTCTGCCCCTGAGGAGGTTCTCTCCGAGGACACGGCTGTGCTTTGTTTTACTGTGTGTGTGTGTGTGTGTGTGTGTGTGTGTGTGTGTGTGTGTGTGTGTGTGTGTGTGTGTGTGTGTGCATGTGCATATGTAAGACAGCTTGAGAAAGAGAAATGACTGTTCTTGTGTCCATGTGTGTGTGTGTAAGATAGCTTGTTTGCGTTTGTCTGTTTGAGTGTGTGTATGAACATCACAAGAGCAATGACAAGCGCAGATGACTGCTGGACAGACCATCGTCAAATTCGCTCCACTTTGTCCATCGGACTCATGTGGAAAAGAAGGGTGCAGAAAAAGCTGAACCGGCCAGGGTTTGACATCAAAAGTCTGGGTGATGCCAGCAAATGACAACATCTCCAGACTGTTCTAAGTGCAGAACTGCACGAATAATATCCTAAGGATATTGAAACACACTGGAGCATGCTCAAGTCCACCATCCTTAACGCCTGCAAGGACACCCTCGGCTATAAGACCAAAAAGCACAAGGACTGGTTTGATGAGAATGACTCTGAAATTGAACAGCTCATTGACACCAAGGGAACTAAAACACAAATGGTGAACAGAAAAGGCCCTGGAGATCCAGCAGCTGGCAGACACTGGAGATTCCAGAGGCTTTGAGGAGCTCCTCAACAGAAGTACAACAGTTGAGCTAGAGGTCAATGATCACGTCCCTCAGAGACTAACAAAGGAGGCGACCAACATACATGCAGAGTTGGTGAACGGATGATCTCCGCGCGTGTGGTTTCCACCGGGAAGCCTGGAAAAGGAGGTGTGATGGTGTGGGGGTGTATTGCTGGTGACACTGTCTGTGATTTATTTAGAATTCAAGGCACACTTAACCAGCATGGCTACCATAGCATTCTGCAGCGATACACCATCGCATCTGGTTTGCGCTTAGTGGAACTATCATTTGATTTTCAACAGGACAATGACCCAAAACACACCTCCAGGTTGTGTAAGGGCTATTTGACCAAGGAGAGTGATGGAGTGCTGCATCAGATGACCTGGCCTCCACAATCACCCGACCTCAACCCAACTGAGATGGTTCGGGATGAGTTGGACCGCAGAGTGAAAGAAAAGAAGCGCTCAGCAAATGTGCCCTTTGGAAAAGCATTCCTCGTGAAGCTGGTTGAGAGAATGCAAAGAGTGTGCAAAGCTGTCATCAAGGCAAAGAGTGGCTACTTTGAAGAATCTCAAATATAAAATAATAAGATAAAAGTTAAAGAATGGAATTAAGAAATATATCAATATTAGGACGAGCAATGTTGGAGTCTGGAGTATATATATATATATATATATATATATATATATATATATAAATAATGGGATTTTTCCTACTTTCACTACCTGGGGGCGGCCCGTCAGGAAGTCCAGGACCCAGTTGCAAAGGGCGGGGTTCAGACCCAGGGCCCCAAACTTAATATTGAGCTTCACTATGGTGTTGAAGGCTGAGCTGTAGTCAATGAACAACATTCTTACATAGGTATTCCAGAATCTCAGTATGGCTTTCGTCTAAACAGAGGCACCACCGAAATGATCTTCACAGCACCACAACTGCAAGTAAAAGCAAAAGCAACCACTGTACATGACCTTTATAGACCTTACAAAAGCCATTGACTCTGAAACGCCATGCCCTCTGGCTGATTCTGTAAAAAATCGGCTGCCCTGACAAATTCACCAGAATACTGTGAATACCAGAATGACAGCTTCAGTGCTCAGGAACAGAGGTGCTGAAACTGAACCCTTCAAGGTGGACACTGTTTTTTAATCTTTATCGCTTCCATCCTCCACCTCACAGGCCAAATCCTGTACAGAACAGACGGCAAACTCTTCAACCTGAACAACTTCAAGGTCCACCAACACTTCCATTGTGTAGCTTCATTATGCAGATGATAATGCCATCACTGCCCACTCATAAGAGGACCTTTAGGGCAGCCTGGATGCTTTCACAAAGGCAGACAAAGCTTTTCAGTCTGGCCCTAAACATAAAAAAATACAAAAATCCTCCACCAACCACAGCCTGAAAAAAAAGACCAGTCCCAGCAATACACATTGACAATACCACTCTTGGAAATGTGGACCACCTCCCTACCTTGGCAGCCTTCTTTCCTCCAAAGTTGGCATTGACGTGGAAATACACCGCCACCTAACTGTGCCAGTGGAGCCTTCTCAAGACTGAGGAAAATAGTCTTTGAGGATCACGACATCCAGGCCAGAACCAAAATACTGGTCTACAAAGCAGTAGTGCTCCCTACCCTACTGTATGGGTCAGCAACATCGACCACATAGAGCAGACACCTTGTTATTTTCTTTTCTTTTCATTTAACCTTTATTTAACTAGGCAAGTCAGTTAAGAAAAAAATGGCCTACCAAAAGGCAAAAGGCCTCCTGCGGGGAGTGGGATAAAAAAAAAATATAGGACAAAACACACATCACAACAAGAGAGACAACACAACACCACATAAAGAGAGACCTAAGACAACAACATAGCAAGGCAGCAACACATGACAACACAGCATGGTAGCAACACAACATGACAACAACATGGTAGCAACACAACATGGTAGCAGCACAAAACATGGTACAAACATTATTGGGCACAGACAACAGGTCAAGAAGGTAGAGACAACAAAACATCACACAAAGCAGCCACAACTTTCAGTAAGAGTGTCCATGATTGAATCTTTGAATGAAGAGATTGAGATAAAACTGTCCAGTTTGAGTGTTTTTTGCAGCTCGTTCGTGTTGCTAGCTGCAGCGAACTGAAAAGAGGAGCAACCCAGGGATGTGTGTGCTTTGGGGACCTTTAACAGAATGTGACTGGCAAAACGGGTGTATGTGGAGGATGAGGGCTGCAGTAGATATCTCAGATAGGTAGGAGTTAGGCCTAAAAGGGTTTTATAAATAAGCATCAACCAGTGGGTCTTGCGGCAGGTATACAGAGATGACCAGTTTACAGAGTAGTATAGAGTGCAGTGATGTGTCCTATAAGGAGCATTGGTGGCAAATCTGATGGTCGAATGGTAAAATATACTGTATCTAGCCGCTCGAGAGCACCCTTACCTGCCGATCTATAAATTGTCTTCATAATCTAGCATGGGTAGGATGGTCATCCGAATTAGGGTTAGTTTGGCAGCTGGGGTGAAAGAGGAGTGATTACGATAGAGGAAACAAAGTCTAGATTTAACTTTATCTTGCAGCTTTGATATGTGCTGAGAGAAGGACAGTGTACCGTCTAGCCATACTCCCAAGTACTTGTATGAGGTAACTACCTCAAGCTCTAAACCCTCAGAGGTAGTAATCACACCTGTGGGGAGAGGGGCATTCTTCTACCAAACCACATGACTTTTGTTTTGGAGGTGTTCAGAACAAGGTTAAGGGTAGAGCAAACTTGTTGGACATTAAGAAATCTTTGTTGTAGAGCATTTAACACAACATCCAGGGAGGGGCCAGCTGAGTACAAACTGTATTATCTGCATATAAATGGGCTTGGCGATGTAGGGGCAGCAACCTTAAAAACTGTTTTTGGGGGTCAAGTTTCAAGAGCTCCTTTAGCACCTCGGACTCAGTGACTGCCTGCAGGGAGAAACCTTGTAGCGAGGCAGGGGAAAAGAGGGAGGAGCATCGGGGATAGTCGCATTTGAAGGGGTGGGGGATGAGGAAATGTTGGATGGGCAATGAGGCATGGCTGAGTCAAATAGGAATCCTGACTTAATGAAGTGGTGATTAAAGAGCTCAGCCATGTGCTTCTTGTCAGTAACAACCACATCATCAACATTAAGGGACATGGGCAGCTGTGAGGAGGAGGGTTTAGTCTCCAGGTCTTTAACTGTTTTCCAGAACTTCTTGGGGTTAGACCCACAGAGAGAGAACTGCTCCTTATAGTAACTAACTTTGGCCTTCCGGATAGCCCGAGTGCACTTATTTCTCATTTACCTGAAGGAGGGCCAGTCTGCCTGAGTATGCGTGTGCCAAACCTTTTGACAAATGGAATTCTTGAGGTGGAGTAACTCTGCCAGATCATGGTCAAACCAGGGGTTGAACCTGTTTTTAATTCTCATTTTCTTTATGGGGGCATGTTTGATAACAATATCAAAAAAGAAGGTCCAAGCATCTTCGACAGAGGGGATCAAGCTGATTCTATAGCATTTTACAGAGGCCAGTTCATGAAGGAAGGCTTGCTCATTAAAGTTTTTTAGCAAGCGTCTATTACAAATCAGGACACGTCGTTTCACTGAGCAGCCATTGCGAACACAGACTGTAAAACAGTGATCACTAAGGTCAATACAGAAAACACTAGACTGGTATTTGTGAAGATAACATCAAGGAGAGTAGCCTTTTCTGGGTGTTTGGAGTCATACCGTGTGGGATTGGTAATAATCTGAGAAAGATTTAGGGAGTCCCATTGCTTTAGGACTTGATCAGGTGGTTTCAGCATGTCCCAGTTTAGGTCACCTAGCAGGACAAATTCAGACTTTGTGTAAGGGTCCAGGAGAGAGCTTAGGGCAGGTAGGGTACAGGCCGGTGCTGATGGAGGACGATAGCACCCAGCAACAGTCAACAAAGAGCTATTTGAAAGTTTAATGCTTAAAACCAGCAAATCAAATTGTTTGGGGACTTGGTGGAGACAACCGAACACTGAAGGTGATCCTTGGTAAAGACTGCCACTCCCCCACCTTTGGAAGATCTGTCTTGCCGAAAAAGGTTATAACCAGAAAGGTTAACATCAGTGTTCACAACACTCTTCCTTAACCACGTCTCAGTAATGACCAACACATCTGGATTGGAGCTGTGAACCCACACTTGTGTTAACGTGCAGAAAACCCAAGCTTTACGAGAGCAGAAATCAGTGAAGCAGATATCAGACCACAAGTCAGAATTGGGGCTAGCAACAGTAGTTGGGCCAGGGTCTACATGCACATGCACACAGTAATACAATCAAGGCAAGGCCCACATATGACAGGGAGAGCTCTGCAGTGCTGATTTATGCAGTGCTGATTTATTTATCTGAATGTGCATCAGATGGCAACAAGATAATATTGTACAGCAATTTCATCAGGTAACATGAATACAAAGCCAGCGAGAGGTGGTTAGAATAGGATGGGAGGCCAAAAGTCTGGGTAACCAATAGAGAGTCAGAGTCTCTGGAGTCGCACCACCAAAATGCCTTCGCAACATCATGAGGATCAACTGAGAAGACAGGCGCACCAACACCAGTGTCCTTGATGAGGTAAACATCAGCATTACCACCAACACTGCTCAACACCAGCTCCGATGGACTGGCCATGTTGTCGTGATGCCCAACTCTCGCCTCCCGAAACAGGTCCTGTATTCACGACTAAATGCAGGACAGCGGGCTCCTGGAGGACAAATGAAGCAGTACAAGGACAACCTAAAGACTAACCTCAAAAAGCTCCACATAGACATCTCCAGCTGGGAGGACACTACGAAAAGATAGGTCGACATAGAGGAAAACTGTACAAGAAGGAGTAGCACATTATGAAGAAGATCTCCGCCATGCCGCAGAAGACAAGCAGCAACTTCGAAAGGAGAAACTTTCCATCAATAAGGCCCAACCACCATCCACCACCACCATTCACCACTCACCACTGCACCAAAATATGTGGCTCCCGGATCAGCCTCTTCAGCTATCTGAAGACCCACAAGCAGGACCCATCAGGAGGACAATCATACTCGACCCCAAGTGATCGCCGATGATGATGATGAGTGTGTGTGTATGAGAGCCCTATCTCTCTTAGTGCATGGTTTTAGATCGTCTGTTGTAAACACTGTCTGCTGCTGTTTGATTTAGAGGCCTGCTGTGAGTTGCTCTGTTCCATACAACTTCAACGCTGAAACTAACTGCACTCTGATCTGGCTTAGTGTAAGCACAGTATGTGGGGGCTGAGGAGTCAGTTGAAAAGTACGATACACACACAAAGACACACACTTCCTTGTGAACATGCATCTGTATACACACACAATACACACACACAGCTGCTTTACCTCTCCGTCTGACCACCACTCTCCTTCCTAACAGACCTCCCTCACGTATCTCATCACAAAGAAAGAGTCATGGACTCCCACAGGCTAAAATAGACTCTCGTATGCGTGTCTCCCCAGTTATGTGTGTACTTACTTGCAATAGGCACTTAAAATAATTCAAAGCAAGTATCTATCATTTTTAATTTCAAGGTTGATAAATCAAATAATATATTTCTCCAGCCCCATCCCTCAGCTTAAAACCAAACCAAGTGGCTAATTCATTTGGCTGACAAGATTGTGGCTTTAAAGATCGAACTTAGTAGAAGGCGGAAGGCATTTCTCATTTCTTGCCTATGCCACATCTGATACGTTTTCTCAATTCTGGTGTTATGTATATTTTAGATCAACCAATACAGTGTGTTCCCCAATGAGCTATTCCATGTGAGAACGTTAATGCTTCTCCATTTTTCCTGTCTCTGAAGCTCATCGCTGTAGCGCTGTGCTCTTTATGGCTAATTATTTATTGTAGCCATAGGCGATGTGTGAGTGAATGTGTCTCCTCAAATCAAGCATCGCCATTGTTATTCTCAAGATGATTAAAAAAAACTCTAAAAGTAGCTGGGTTTGCGCTTGTCTTAATTGTCTTAGTTGTCTTAATCAAACCCCTTGTCTAATGTGGACTGGATTTGTTTTATCGGTATTGTTATCAATATATAATCAGAGTGTGTTGTCTTTGTGTGTGTGCGCACAAGCCTAGGGTGAGGTAGCATAAGATGTGGTTATTACGCTGCGTCTCTGCACTATTTCAGTGCTTTCATCAACCGTGACAATGGGATTGAATCAATAGGAGCGCATGCCCCAGGGCATGCCCCTACTACATAGACAGAAAAGAGGGATACATAGATTATGTCAATTGCTGGTGTTACTTTTGTTTGCTAGCTAGCTAGCTCCCCTAGCCCAAATGACAGACAGTAGGGGATGTGTTTCAGATTTGACCTTAAGGGTCAGCATGTTGACCTTTGGGGTCGGCATGTGGCGTTTCGTTTGACCCCTGAACACGACCCTTTGCGACCTCTGCCCGGATCCATTTTGCGGGTGATTTATCCGGTTGTTGACATGCCGATCACACCCGTCCCATTGTGCAAAGAGCGAGGGTGACAGGAAGAAGGGGTAGCTTTGTCTATGGGGTGTCGTTCTGGAAAAATGAAAGCTTGTGGTAGGCCTACACACTTCAGAAATAGAGCAACCATCCTGAATAAACACACCCCCAAAGTGAAAATACACACAGGGCAGTTAACCTAAGGTGGTTATAGCTTTTCTGTTAGACTAACTACTCTGGGTGGGTCGATAATGATTGCTGGGGTCTGGCTCCTCTATTGGTTTGATGAATTGAAAGCGGAGATAAAGAGGATGCAACCCAAAGGCTGTCAGGACCTGCGTCAGGACCTGCCTCTAACTCTCTTTGCCTTTCTCTCTCTCTGCCTCTCACTACCCCAACTCACTCGCTCTACCCCCTCTCCTTCTCTCTACCTCTCCTCTCTACCCCTCCTTCTCTTTACCCCCTGGCCTTCATCTGTCTGCTCTCTAATTGAGAGTGAAAGTGAAATAAGAGAGGTGGATCAGCCAGGGAGATGAGAAATCAATTAGGCACTACAAGGGCAAAGGTGTCATAATTACACATTCAGTCCCTCTGCAATAATAGACAATAGCTGGTAGTGTGATTAATAGCAATCAAGAGGCTGTGTGTGTGTGTATGTATGAGAGAGAGAGAGAGAGAGAGAGAGAGAGAGAGAGAGAGAGAGAGAGAGAGAGAGAGAGAGAGAGAGAGAGAGAGATGGATAGAACAGGAAAACATGGATAGAACATTTTGTGGACTTAGATCAACATGCAAGGATTCTGGGAAATATCTTGAAGGAAGATGTCTTAGCACAGAACATTGTTCTTAGGGTACATTGAACTTTACCAGTTTCAAGCTTAAAAGGCATTTTTGACGCAGTATTAACAGCGTTTGGGTGTGTTTTTAATTACAAGTGGGTCTACTCCAGCGTGTGTGTGTGTCTGTTGTCTGTCTGCGTCACTGTGTGACTGTGACAGCTGCCTGTCACTCTATGCCCCTGAGGAGGCTCTGCTCTCTCCGAGGACACGGCTGTGCTTTGTTTTACCGTGTCTGTCTGTGTGTGTGTGTGTGTGTGTGTGTGTGTGTGTGTGTGGTGTGGTGTATGTGTGTGTGTGTGCATATGTAAGACAGCTTGAGAAAGATAAATGACTGTTCTTGTGTCCGTGTGTGTGTGTAAGATAGCTTGTTTGCGTTTGTCTGTTTGAGTGTGTGTATGAACATCACAAGAGCAATGACAAGCGCAGATGACTGCTGGACAGACCAGACCTTGTCATAATTACACATTCAGTCCCTCTGCAATAATAGACAATAGCTGGTAGTGTGATCAATAGCAATCAAGAGGCTGTGTGTGTGTGTATGTATGAGAGAGAGAGAGAGAGAGAGAGAGAGAGAGAGAGAGAGAGAGAGAGAGAGATTATGAGGATGAAGTTTCATTCCTCTCACCCCCATTGTATTATTTTCCTCCGTCAAAGGCATCTGAATACAAGGTTCTAGATCAAGAAGTGACCTCCAACCTCCAGATGTGTGCCCCAGTTTAAGGTGTACATGACTGGGTAGGATAGAGAGGGAGGGTGGGCTCCTCTATATGCACCACTGAGCATGTAGAAATCCAAAGAACCCTAAATTCTTGTAAAAAAAAATATAATCTTAAAATTATGTAACTGTTAGATTGGTAGAGTTGTCAAAGTGGTGGTCTGTATTTTATTCACTCTAAACAGAGGTGTGTGTGTGTGTTTGTCCATAGTGTTTGTGAGCACAGGGTGCTCTGGTAGGCCTCTAAGCATTCCACACATGCACAGTGTCAATGGTGACAGCTTGGTGGACACACTGCTTGCAGACACACTCACAAGAAGACAGGATAGCAAGTGCACACCAAACACAGGCATACACACACGCACATGTTCACACAAAGAAACACAACATAACATAATCTGGATGTCCTAACATACTCTTCCCTCTCTCTGCAGTGCCCCCTCAGATTGTGGTTCGGCCCCGGGACCAGATCACAGGCCAGGGTCGCACCGTAAACTTCCTTTGTGGTACCAAGGGCAACCCTCCACCTGCTGTGTTCTGGCAGAAAGAAGGCAGCCAGGTAAAACACCCACCATAGAATACTGTATCAGGTCAACACAGTTGTTCTGTATATACCAATATGACCACTTCACTGTGGAAACTGATGTTCAGTCAGTGTGGTTCTGGCACAAAATGGCTGCCATGCCAACGGCAGGCCATTGGTCAAAAATTAGTAATTGATGAAAGAGGACAAAGGAGGCTGACATGAATTGTGCAGAGCAACAGACGGGCTACAGTTAGTCAACTAACAGTCCAATACAACATTGGTGACCCATTAAAGAATTGGAGTTTACACTAGCGTTCAAAAGTTTGGGGTCACTTAGAAATGTCCTTGTTTTTGAAAGAAAAGCAAAGTTTTTGTCCATTAAAATAACTTAAAATTGATCAGAAATACAGTGTAGACATTGTTACTCCTGTAAATAGTACCCGCAAAACACCAGTCTCAATGTCAACAGTGAAGAGACGACTCTGGGATGTTGGCCTTCTAGGCAGAGTTGCAAAGAAAAATAAAAAAGATTAAGATAGGCAAAAGAACACAGACACTGGACAGAGGAACTCTGCCTAGAAGGCCAGCATCCCGGGGTCGCTTCTTCACTGTTGACGTTGAGACTGGTGTTTTGCGGGTACTATTTAATGAAGCTGCCAGTTGAGCTACTTGTCCTCTTGCTCAGTTGTGCACCGGGGCCTCCCACTTCTCTTTCTATTCAGGTTAGAGTTCTGTTCTGTGAAGGGAGTAGTACACGGCGTTGTACCAGATCTTCAGTTTCCTGACAATTTCTCACATAGAATAGCCATCCTTTCTCAGAACAAGAATAGACTGACGAGTTTTGAGCCTGTAATCGAACCCACAAATGCTGATTTTCCAGATACTCAGCTAGTCTAAAGATGGCCAGTTGTATTGCTTCTTTAATCAGAACAACAGTTTTTAGCTGTGCTAACATAATTGAAAAGGGCTTTCTAATGATCAATTAGCCTTTTAAAATGATAACCTTTGATTAGCTAGTGAGTGATGGTTGTTGATAATGGGCCTCTGTACGCCTATGTAGATATTCTATTTCTGATTGAGAATCTTCACAGTGATGGTGAGTTAAGACAAACTCATTTTTCTTTGCCTCAAACAGTAAATAAACAGTATTTTTTCACATCCATTGAGAATGTCAATAACTCCTCAACGTAGCCTATTTGAAAAATCTTTCCAGCTCTCTCCCTTTCAATAACCACTCAGCATGAAACGGAAAGAAATGTCATGCTCTGGTCGGGTGGAAACGTCATAAAATAGGCCTACCTGATTACTTCTTATCCCTTGCGCAAAAAGCCTACAGCGGTGTCTGTCTGTCTGGAGCTCACTGGCACAGGAAACTGGGGGCCCAGAATATTTGATACAATGTTGCAAGTTTGTTAGCACCAGCTTCTGGCTGACCAAGTTAATGGTTGATACAATGTTTCAAGTTACTTGCAGACATGCATAGTTTATAGGATTTTATTTTTTTATCAGGATATTTTCTACCTGCGGGCTGCAATGTTTTTATTTGTTGGCTTTATGTATGCTATTTTTACACATTGGCAATGGCAATAGAAGTTATTATACCTTTATTTCAACAAGGAACACAGACTGAGACCAAGGTCTCTTTTACAGCTGGGCCTTGCGTATACATGTTTACATATACAGTTTAGGTACAATGATTAAGAAACTACACAAGACAAACACAAACAATCACAGATAACACAAAAAAATATAGCAGCAGATGATTACATTTACACACAGGTTATTCCCCTAACAGCACAAGAGCTTGCATTGCTTTTAGATTTGTATCATTTTAATCTAGATAGTTTTGATTAACCACATGACATTGACTTTGAGATAGGAACACCTTTTTATAAATAAAATGAAACCGTTCCATGAAAATGTGCATATGAAAAAATATAGCTGTCATGCATAACTGTCATGCAGATCAGTAGAAATGTTACGATAACTTGGCACCTTAAATTGAAAAGGAAGCCGACCACTGGTGTAGCCTATCACTGGGAACTGCAAAGGCCAGCAGCAGCGGGCAGCAGGAGGAGGATCGGGAACAGGTATTTTTCTTCTGGTTAGGCTATATTGATCAATGGCTCCCTCTTTAGTAATTTGTCCTCACACGCATATGCTCTCAAGCGCACACACTTTTTGAGGCAGTGGGAGGTGAACCCTGGTGTTAGTCTATGGTGTAATGTGCAATATACTTACAGATCTCACCAGGAGTATATAGGCTCCTTAGGCAAAATAGGAAATAAGTGTGTGTATGTGTCTGTGTGCGTGTCACTGTGAGAATCCAGAGAGCTCTGTGAAGCATCACAGTCTGCGGCAACATGCTGAAAGGCCTGGTGGTGAGAGTGTGTGCGTGGGAGCCTGTAGCATCACTCTAAGGGACAAAAGGGGTGATGGAGAGAGAGATATGAAGAGAAGGTGGATAGAGGGAGAGAGCGGTTGGTATAGTGGGTAGAGGGAGAGGTAGAAACAGAAAGAGAAGAGAGAAATGGATAGATGCTAATGTAAAGAGAGAGAGAGAGAACCCATTTGTAGCCCTGCCAGGGCTGTGTTAGATAACACCAAACTGCCTGGCTCTAAATAGCACAACAGTGGGCTTCTCTTTGGTCTAACTAACTATTCCCTCTATCCCTCTGCGCCCCTCTCCTCCCTCTTTCCTTCCCTCTGTGCCCCTGTGGCCCTCTCTTTTTTCCCTCTTTCCTTCTTTGCCCTTTCCCTCTATTTTTTTATGTCCCTCTGTGCCCATCTTCTCCCTCTATCCCTCGCTTTATCCCTCCCTCTATCCCTCCTTCTATCCCTCCTTCTATCCCTCCATTTATCCCTCCTTCTATCCCTCCTTCTATCCCTCCTTCTATCCCTCCCTCTATCCCTCCTTCTATCCCTCCTTCTATCCCTCCCTCTATCCCTCTGTGCCTGTCTCCTCCCTCTCTCTATCCCTAAGCGCAACTGTGGCCCTCTCCCTTTTTCACTCTTTCTCTGCCTCTCACGCACACACAATTATCCCATCTTTTACCTCTAGCCATGGGCTGTCCACCAACCAGCTTTAAGCCTCTTAGAGGACAGAGTCAAAGAGCACCGCACATCTGCAACTCCCCAAAATATACACATACACATACATACACTGCATGCATGCACACACAGACATTCTCTCTCTCTCTCTTTCATGTGGCCTTTCAGATGACTGAATTATCTTAAGTGTATCCACTGCTTTCCACTTTCAAAATTCCACTCGCAGTTTTACACAGCCAAGAACCAAATTATGTTCAAAATAATGTGGTGTTATGAAATGCTTTACCTGTTGTGTGAAATTTTGTTGTGAAGTTTTGTCCCCCTGTGCTGACTGGTTTTAGCCTACCTGTTATGTGACAGTGTGTTGTGTCATTTCCTGCCTACCCAGATCCTGCTGTTCCCCATCCAGGAAGCTGCCCAGTCGGGCCGGTTCTCTGTGTCTCTGAGCGGGGTGCTGACCATCACAGACGTCCACAGTGAGGACTCGGGATACTACATCTGTCAGGCTATCTCTGTAGCTGGGAGCATCCTCACCAAGGCCCTGCTGGAGGTCGAGAGTGGTGAGTGTCTGTGGGAGGAACACAAACTCTAGAGGGCTTCACGGATCCACATATACCCAAGACCCGATCTGGGACCCAAGCGGGTCTGAATCCACCTATACCCGTGGGGTGGCAGGTAGCCTAGTGGTTAAAGCGTTGGGCCAATAACCAAAAGGTTGCTGGATTGAATCCCCAAGCTGACAAGGTAAAAATATGTTGTTCTGCCCCTGAACAAGGCAGTTAACCCACTGTTCCCCGTTAGGCCGTCATTGTAAATAAGAATATGTTCTTAACTGGCTTGCCTAGTTAAATAAAGGTTAAATAAAAATCACAAATTCTAAATAAGGTCACGGGTCTCAGTTGGATCTGATATGATTCGTCTCGGGTATGTGTCATTTTAACTGACTTGTCCAGAATGGCATGTACAGATCAGAATGCGATTGCTGCAGTAGAGACAGAGAGAGACATTTTATAATTTATGCTGCTGCTTTTGCTTTTCAAGAGAGAGGAGCGCCGCGCGTAGCTTGCTGTTGGCCAATCATAGAGTGCCTTTTTGCTATAGCAATAGCCATATTCTAGCTCTAACCCTAACCCCATAATGACAAAGCAAAAACAGTTTTTTAGAATGTTTTGCTAATTTAAAACTGAAATATCACATTTACACAAGTATTCAGACCCTTTACTCAGTACTTTGTTGAAGCACCTTTAGCAGAGATTACATCATTGAGTCTTCTTGGGTATGACGCTACAAGTTTTGCACACCTGTATTTGGGGAGTTTCTCCCATTCTTCTCTGCAGATCCTCTCAAGCTCTGTCAGGTTGGATGGGGAGCATTTTCAGGTGACAGAAAGTTAAAGGAAAAGGATAGACTACAATGACCAAGAGCCAACCGGGAGGCAGGCTGCTACTTAATATTCTGAATGGAGTTGTTGTTATTTGTAACAGTAGGATGAGAAAGTGCATGCACTGCAGCCTCAGTTAGCTAGTTTAACTAGCTTCTCCCGGTTTGAAGCAGTCAAGACAGATACTAAGTAATCCGCTTCTCCTGGTTTGATGCAGTTCAGACAGGTACTGCATAATCATATTTGATGATAAATAACTTAGCTTTGGCAGCTATGGCAGCAAGTCGGCTTGGTTAGTTGCTGTCTCTCCCTTCCTCCTCCCCATGTCACTCACTCACAGTATGGCCCTTCTCCCCTGCCTGCTAGAGCGGCACCTCTGGGTCTGGATCCAACCAGGTCTATACGGAAAGGGTCTAGTTGTCCTCGGGTCCATTCCGAACAAAAACAATAACCTCCCCTGTTATTGTAATGGTGAGAGGTTAGCATGTTTTTGGGGTATGATATGTGCGTAATTATTCACGTTTCATTTAGAACCATCCGTTATCATGGTAGCATCCACATTACTATAGACGTGTTTAGAAACATATTATATTCTTATTCACCATAAAAGTGTCCTCAAAATGACACAATGCATCCTTTACCATACATATCTATTGGGTACAATATAATCTGAAACACATCCAAAACAAACAGCAAATGCATCCAACAAGTTTCTAGAGTCACAAGCTTGATATAATCATTGCGTGCTAGGAATATTGGACCAAGTAATAAACTTTCTACTACTTTAATACACATAAGTGAATTTGTTCCAATACTTTTGGTCTATTAATATGGGGGGGACTATGTACAAAAAGAGCTGTAATTTCTAAATGGTTCTCCCGATACGGATGAAAATACCCTCAAATTAAAGAGGACAGTCCACACTATAACCTTACGGTTATTGTATCATTTCAAATAAAAGCGCTGGAGTACAGAGCCAAAAGAACAAAACATTTGTCATTGTCCCAATACTTTTGGAGCTTATTGTATATCAGTCCCTCCAGGGTTCCGCAATTCTGCGATCACATATATTTTGGTAAAATCAACAACCCATGCATATTATGCAAGGCCTTGCAAATCTGACCAATCAATGCACTATTTCCGCATAAAACAGTCAAATCATTACATTTACATTTGACATTTCTGTAATTTAGCAGAAACTCTTATCCAGGGCAACTTACAGTTAGTGCATTCATCTTAAGATAGCTAGGTGGGACAACCAAATGTCTCAGTCATAGTAAGTACATTTTTCCTCAATAAAGAAGCTATCAGCAAAGTCAGTGCTAGTGGCGGGGGAGTCAAGTGCGAGTGTTAGGTGTGGGTACTGTGGGATTATTTAAGATACTCCTTGAAGAGGTAGGGTTGTGTTTTTTGGAAGATGGGCAGGGACTCTGCTGTCCTAGCTTCACGGAGAAGCTTGTTCCATTGGGGTCCCAGGACAGAGAAGAGCTTTGACTGGGCTGAGCAGGAGGTGCCCTCCCGTAGGGGTGGGAGGGCCATGAGACCAGAGTTGGCAAATCATATCAATATTATCACATAAAACTGACCCATCACCGCAGTACAAAAAGAGGGCTCACAATTTTAACCAATCACTGCATATAATGGTTCAATCAAGCCACACGTCAGCAAACTTTTTCCCTCGTCAATGCATTTTCAGGACAAATTTAACAAAATCAGGGCATATTGCCATGCAAAATGTCCGATATAGGGTTGCGAAGGGAGATATACGGATAAACTGCCATAATTTTGGTATCTTTCAAGGATTTTCTGTAACCTATCACAAGACATCTAGTGGCCCTGTTGGGTACTTTAGATTATTAAAGGTGTCTGTAATTAGCTCTGTCCCTCTGTGTGGCCTTGTCAATGTATATGACAAAATTAAATAAGATGATTTCAAAATGATTTTAAATAAAATTTAAAAACATTATCATAAACCATCAACTTAATGAATACCTTTGGTGGTTAATATGAGTGTTCCAGCATGAAATATCCTTTTTTTTTTGACAGTATGTATTTGTTGTCAGTGTTTTGGTGACAAACTGGTGGCAGCTGTGAATAAAAGTCAATAGTTGGAAGAGTTGCAGAGTTCATTGAAAATAATGCTTAAATGCTTTTTTCATTAATTAGGCTATTTTTTCGTTAACCATATGGTCTATCTACTAGAAACTCATGGACAATATGGACACAGATATAAAAAATGAAAATTATATATGAATATATATTTTTTAAGTTATTACAGTATAAATTACCAAATTTAAAATAGATTGCCATAGATTTTCTGTTAATTAACAAATTTACTGAAGATTCCCGGGACTTTAGTAAATTACCAGTACCTTTGCAGCCCTAGTCAGAATTGCAAAAAATCTAGCATTTTTTTTATGCAAATATCCCAAGAAATCACCAGGAAATCCTGGAGGGATGATATATCTCCTAAAGTTGATTCAGCTGCGGGATCGGGGCACCACCAGTACAGAGCTTGCTCAGGAATGGCAGCAGGCAGGTGTGAGTGCATCTGCACGCACAGTGAGGCGAAGACTTTTGGAGGATGGCCTGGTGTCAAGAAGGACAGCAAAGAAGCCACTTCTCTCCAGGAAAAACATCAGGGACTGCCTGATATTCTGCAAAAGGTATAGGGATTGGACTGCTGAGGACTGGGGTAAAGTCATTTTCTCTGATGAATCCCCTTTCCGATTGTTTGGGGCATCTGGAAAAAAGCTTGTCCGGAGAAGACAAGGTGAGCGCTACCATCAGGCTTGTGTCATGCCAACAGTAAAGCATCCTGAGACCATTCATGTGTGGGGTTGCTTCTCAGCCAAGGGATTGGGCTCACTCAGAATTTTGCCTAAGAACACAGCCATGAATAAAGAATGGTACCAACACATCCTCCGAGAGCAACTTCTCCCAACCATCCAGGAACAGTTTGGTGACGAACAATGCCTTTTCAAGCATGATGGAGCACCTTGCCATAAGGCAAAAATTATAACTAAGTGGCTCAGGGAACAAAACATCGATATTTTGGATCCATGGCCAGGAATCTCCCCAGACCTTAATCCCATTGAGAACGTGTGGTCAATCCTCAAGAGGCAGGTGGACAAACAAAAACCCACAAATTCTGACAAACTCCAAGCATTGATTATGCAAGAATGGGCTGCCATCAGTCAGGATGTGGCCCAGAAGTTAATTAACCTCTTAGCGCGCCGATCCCTTTAGCGGGATCGTTTTCCAGAGCAAACATAACGCGCCAAATTCAAAATACATATTCGTAATACATATTCGTAATATTTAACCCGATATACAAGTGTTGCATAGTGTTGCATAGCCATCAAAAGCTCTGCTTCTTGGCAATATCACTGCGTTGTCAGATTTTAAAAAGGCTTTACGGCGAAAGCACTACATTTGATTGTTTGAGGCTAGTACCTCACATATTTTCCACATTAGCATAAATTCATATCCAGCTCGGTTCTCAAAATATCCATATCACAGCTAATATAAATCGCTTACCTTTCAAATAACTTCTTCTGAGGTCTTCCCAAGTGTCCAAACAAGATAATCCATGGTTCTTTTGTTAGAAAAAGTAAATAATTATATCCATAAATATCCGTTGTTTTTGGCACGTTACGTTCAGCTACTCCACCAAGCATTGTCAGTCTACTCGCCCGTTTTACAGTGAAGGGATCGCGTTCAAATTATACCTCTCATCTTTTCACAAACAAATCAAATATCATTAATAATGCATCCTTATGTATTCTTTTATGAATAATAGCGATCATATTTTACAAGAACGGTAAGTGAAACGTTAAAAGACGAAAAGAAAGTTGGTCGCGCTGGCGCGTTCACGTCTCGTGAGCGTGCACGTCTGTTTACCTTTTTCCCTACCCGTAGTAATTCTCTCTCTCTAAGGATCTGGTCAGAGCTTTTTCCTCCATACCCTTTCCAGAGACTGTTGACATCTAGTGGAAGCCATAAGTACTGCAACCTCGGTCCTATTCCCCATAGAAAAATATTACATGGGCTTCAAAATGAGAGGAGAGCAACAAAAAAATAAATTCCGGACAGAAATCTCTCTGGTTTTTGCCTGCTAAATCTGTTCTGGAATAGCCACAGACTATATCTTAATGGTTTTATAAACTTCAGAGTGTTTCCTATCCAATAGTACTAAATATGTAAATATCCTAGTTTCTGGCCATGAGTGGTAGGCATTTAACTTTGGGCACGTCAGACAGGCGAAAATTTGGAAAATGGGACCCTAGCTGGAAGAGGTTAACAGCATGCCAGGGCGGATTGCAAAGGTCTTGAAAAAACAAGGGTCAACACTGCAAATATTGACTCTTTGCATCAACTTCATGTAATTGTCAATAAAAGCCTTTGACACGTACGAAATGCTTGTAATTATACTTCAGTATTCCATAGTAACATCTGACAAAAATATCTAAAGACACTGAAGCAGCAAACTTTGGAAATTAATATTTGTGTCATTCTCAAAACTTTTAGCCACGACTGTATATTGTATAGCTGTTCATACACACAAGTCTGGGACAGACACACACATGCTGAACACAAACACAAATCAGGAAATCATGGCATGTTTAAATCTCCCACCTGCCTGAACATTGTCGTTAAAGAATGGATTCCCACCGTTCCATAAATTCATGACTAGGCATCCAAAATAGTTGTTTGCACCGTCACAGCCTCTTAGTGTGTGTGTGTTTCAGTTTGTTTGTGTGTGTATGTGTGTGTATGTGTCAGAGGCTGATGGGCAGAGCTATTGGAGGGCTCATTGTAATGGCTGGAATTGAATTAATGGAACCGAGTCAAATGTGGTTCCCACATGTTTGATGTGTTTGATACCGTTACACTTATTCCATTCCAGCCATTACAATGAGCCCATCCTCCTATAGCTCCTCCCACCAGCCTCCACTGGCGTGTGTGTGCATGCGTGTGTGTGCTTGTGCATTCCTGTGTGAGTGTGTGTGTGCCAGTTTGTGTGTGTATGAAAGCTAATCTGTAAGGACAGAAACCTAGTGTGAGTTTCCCTGGAGTTAGTGATCTCTAGGGGGTAATCAACTATCACACACACAGCCAGCTTCAATTAACCAATCTCCTAAACCCAACCCAGCGCCTTCCTCACATTCATATCCCATTACCAGCTAACACTTTGAATGCATCCTAAATGGCACTCTATTCGCTTTATAGTGCACTACATTTGACCAGAGCCCTAGGTCAAAAGTAATACACTATAAAGGGAAAAGGGTGCCATTTGGGAATCAACCTATTTCCGACTACCTAATCATAATTTTTTATGCTGACATGTTTCATGGACTGCTGTTTTAGCCAATGGACTACACCCCCCCTCCCACCCCACCCCCCTCCATCACTTCCTTCACAACTATTTAAACCCAAATCAATTAAAGATTCTTCAAAGCCATCCCACATAAAAAATTGTCGCCCCCCTAAGTCCCCCAAATGAACAAACAGCAGGAGGTAACGCGAGACGTAATCAAAAAGGACAAGTCGGAATGGCGCTATGCAAATTAACCTCGCCGGGAACACATGCTCCCCTCGTCCCGCCGTGCCAAATAAGGAAGGGGATAAACTGTTGTTTAGATGCATTTGTGCTCCGTGTCTGCCTCAAAGCACTGTACCTTAGCTAGCATATCGCAGCTTAGCAGACAGACAACAACCTAAGTGTACATTGAGGTAACAGCTAAATGGTAAATATATGTTTCTCATTTTCCCTTTGTCATAGTTCAGCCATGGTGTTTGAGTTCATAAACCAACAATATCACTAGCTATGGCGTTTCAGCAAAAAATGCATTTCTGGGTCCCGTAGAAAGATATTTGTCTCGTGATGATACAGTAAGACTGTAGTTTTGATATACATTTTGAGGTACATTTTGTGTTAATGATTCTTTTTGTCAACATTGTCTGGGGTACAATTACGCAAAACACACAATTTTTTAAACTTAAATAAATGAAATACGACTAAATGTAATTGAGCAGACTTCATGTCAATAGACTACACACTGAAAGTGAGGTACAGTGGTACTTAAGTAACGTTGGAACTAAATGTTGCTCTGTAAGATGTCAGCACACACACAGTAATGTTTACATGATGGTGTACACACAGACATACAGAGTTGGCATAAACAGATACATATACAGTGGGGCAAAAAAGTATTTAGTCAGCCACCAATTGTGCAAGTTCTCTCACTTAAAAAGATGAGAGAGGCCTGTAATTTTCATCATAGGTACACTTCAACTATGACAGACAAAATGAGGAAAAAAAATCCAGAAAATCACATTGTAGGAGTTTTAATGAATTTATTTGCAAATTATGGTGGAAAATAAGTATTTGGTCACATACAAACAAGCAAGATTTCTGGCTCTCACAGACCTGTAACTTCTTCTTTAAGAGGCTCCTCTGTCCTCCACTCGTTACCTGTATTAATGGCACCTGTTTGAACTTGTTATCAGTATAAAAGACACCTGTCCACAACCTCAAACAGTCACACTCCAAACTCCACTATGGCCAAGACCAAAGAGCTGTCAAAGGACACCAGAAACAAAATTGTAGACCTGCACCAGGTTGGGAAGACTGAATCTGCAATAGGTAAGCAGCTTGGTTTGAAGAAATCAACTGTGGGAGCAATTATTAGGAAATGGAAGACATACAAGACCACTGATAATCTTCCTCGATCTGGGGCTCCACGCAAGATCTCACCCGTGGGGTCAAAATGATCACAAGAACGGTGAGCAAAAATCCCAGAACCACACGGGGACCTAGTGAATGACCTGCAGAGAGCTGGGACCAAAGTAACAAAGCCTACCATCAGTAACACACTCGCCACCAGGGACTCAAATCCTGCAGTGCCAGGCGTGTCCCCCTGCTTAAGCCAGTACATGTTCAGGCCCGTCTTAAGTTTGCTAGAGAGCATTTGGATGATCCAGATGAGGATTGGGAGAATGTCATATGGTCAGATGAAACCAAAATAGAACTTTTTGGTAAAAACTCAACTCGTCGTGTTTGGAGGACAAAGAATGCTGAGTTGCATCCAAAGAACACCATACCTACTGTGAAGCATGGGGGTGGAAACATCATGCTTTGGGGCTGTTCTTCTGCAAAGGGACCAGGACGACTGATCCGTGTAAAGGAAAGAATGAATGGGGCCATGTATCGTGAGATTTTGAGTGAAAACCTCCATCCATCAGCAAGGGCATTGAAGATGAAACGTGGCTGGGTCTTTCAGCATGACAATGATCCCAAACACACCGCCCGGCAACGAAGGAGTGGCTTCAGAAGAAGCATTTCAAGGTCCTGGAGTGGCCTAGCCAGTCTCCAGATCTCAACCCCATAGAAAATCTTTGGAGGGAGTTGAAAGTCTGTGTTGCCCAGCGACAGCCCCAAAACATCACTGCTCTAGAGGAGATCTGCATGGAGGAATGGGCCAAAATACCAGCAACAGTGTGTGAAAACCTTGTGAAGACTTACAGAAAACGTTTGACCTCTGTCATTGCCAACAAAGGGTATATAACAAAGTATTGAGATAAACTTTTGTTATTGACCAAATACTTATTTTCCACCATAATTTGCAAATAAATAAATTAAAAATCCTACAATGTGATTTTCTGGATTTCTTTTTCTCATTTCGTCTGTCATAGTTGAAGTGTACCTATGATGAAAATTACAGGCCTCTCATCTTTTTAAGTTGGAGAACTTGCACAATTGGTGGCTGACTAAATACTTTTTTGCCCCACTGTTTATCCATTGGCTTGCCTCTGTTTGCAAGGCATGGTGGTTTAGTGAGCCTATAGCCAGGGCCTGTGCTTCACTACAGGATGGACAGTCTATGGAGGGATGGGATTTAGTACCAAGGGGCAAAGCGTACACTATTGATGTAAACTGCATACTGTACTACTTACGTTCTATATTGCTCAATGAGAGTCAATGCAGAGAGTCTATGGAGTTAAAACGATACTTAAAACGATAATAATACTGTTTATCTGTGGACACTGTTCACTATTCAGGCACTGGCCCACACATACACTCAAGCACACTCATGCACACAAACACTCCGCTCCTCCATCCCATATTTCAGCTTCTATGAAGGTAAATTGACATGTATCCACTTACGCCATATGGCTATTTAGCACACAAAACAAAGCCACTAAGTACCAATGCTTCTTATAGGACACATCACTGCACTCTGTAAACTGGTCATCTCTGTATACCCATCGCAAGACCCACTGATTAATGCTTATTTATAAAACCCTCCTAGGCCTCACTCCCCCCTATCTGAGATATCTACTGCAGCCCTTATCCTCCACATAAAACACCCGTTCTGCCAGTCACATTCTGTTAAAGGTCCCCAAAGCACATCCCTGGGTCACTCCTATTTTCAGTTCGCTGCAGCTAGTGACTGGAACGAGCTGCAACAAACACTCAAACTGGACAGTTTTATCTCAATATCTTCATTCAAAGACTCAATCATGGACACTCTTACTGACAGTTGTGGCTGCTTTGCGTGATGTTTTGTTGTCTGTACCTTCTTGACCTTTGTGCTGTTGTCTGTGCCCAATAATGTTTGTACCATGTTTTGTGCTGCTACCATGTTGTGTTGCTTCCATGTTGTTGTCATGTTCTGTTGCTACCATGCTGTGTTGTCATGTGTTGCTGCCTTGCTATGTTGTTGTCTTAGGTCTCTCTTCATGTGATGTTGTGTTGTCTCTCTTGTTGTGATGTGTGTTTTGTCCTTATATTTCTATATTTTTTTTTAATCCCCGCAGGAGGGCTTTTGCCTTTTGGTAGGCCGTCATTGTAAATAAGAATTTGTTCTTAACTGACTTGCCTAGTTAAATAAAGGTTAAATAAATAAAATAAATAGTATGTGATGTGGCAATTGCAGGAATTGTGTCCACAATCCTGGTGGTATGTTGTGAATTATTATTTCCTTTCCAATATGTTTTTTCATAAAAGTATCCCCTTGGCCTCTTGGAATGGAGTCCAATATCTCAAACCTAATTTCAGCATGTACTGTACCCAATCCCAGCAGTCCAATGTCCTTGGTTTTACCATTAGAACTGTTGGATACATTGGAGAGGGAATGGTAAATGCCAAAGTAATTGACTCGTCAATGACTTATTCATGGTCCTCCGCCTCCCTCAAGCCGCTCGACACACAAATAGTTTTCCAGGTCTACTCAAATAAATATTAAATTATTCAGTGCTAGTTTGGCATGTTAAGCCATAACATTGATTTCTAGTGGGAGAAAGCAATATGAAGATGTTTTGGTAAATGTGACTGACCAGTCTTATGTAGCAACATTTGAAATTGTGTTTTTTACATTGAATAAAAGCAGAGACTCAGAGCTATAAAATGGTATATCACACACTACAGTTGAGGAACAATGGGAAAGTAATTCTGCTTTGAAAGTTGATACATTTGTAACCTAACTTTTGAGAAAATGGCCTTTGAATTTGTTGGTTCACCTATTGGAGAGCTCCTCTTTGTCTACACCCATTCAGCATCGTTCACACCCTCTTAAGCTTTAACCCCAACCATTTCTTTAATCCGAGCATTCTCTCCTAACAACAGCAGTCAAGCATCCAGGCTAACTGGCTAACGTTGGCTAGCTACTTCCAGACACAAATGAGAGAACAGCTCACTCTGACCATTTAACTCGCCCTGAAGAGCTGATTAGGCTGTTTTTATGTTATCCAGAGTGTTGGTGACTGCAACTGTTCTGCTGGCAACAATTTACGCTTTTTTGCCAACGTTTACTGACACCAGCCATATTCAACGGGTGTTGAGCGTTCTTAAATTCGTTGGTTATTCATACACGTAATGTTAGCTAGCGAGCCAGCCAACTAACATTAGCTAGCGAGCTAATAGTACACTAACTTGAAATGAAAATTTCTGACAAAATTAGAAACGTGTAATATCTGAAAATGTAGCTAGCCAGACTATCTTACCCATATACATAGATGGACGCTTCTCCCTCTGTCACGGATGCCATGGTTGCCCTTAGTTTGAAGATGTAATCCGGAGACAGGGGTTTTCTCCATCTCCTTTACTATCATACTCTAATTCCACTGATTTCAAAACTCGGTCCTCCAGAAAGTGGAGAGCAACACTTATGCAGTTCTACTACACTATATATACAAAAAAATACGGATTAGACAGGATTACCTACACATACTGACCAGCTCAAAAAGACAGAAGCGTGCTACATGGCAGACCAATCCGTACTCATCTCTCTGCATGTCCAGCCCACTCATTATCTCAGCCAATCGTCGACTTACCGTGAATGAAGTGCTTTGAATGTTTCGAGTAACCGGAGCCCACAGATTTCCATCATCATCGCGACGCATAGCCTGAAACTATGAGGTTAGTCTAACCTGGTCCTTGGGCAGTTGAGGAAACTTGATTTGGTGGTCTTTCTCCTACTGTTGTTTAAACAAAACGGTACCCAACAGCTTTTCGGCATCTTAGCTATAAAAGCAGGGTTAGTTAGCTAACATTAGCTAGTGTGAGTTGTCAGGCTACTTATCAGCCTCACGGCAGTCAAGCAATGCATTCTGCCAAGAGTCGTTCACAGTCTAGTTCGGTTGCAGCCACAACTAGACCTCATATTTGTTTGCCTAGCAGTTAACAAATGTGCATTGTTTAAAGCACACATTTACAAGTCTCAGTCAAAATGACAGCTCCAATAAGTCCCCTATGGTGAACGACATGTGAACGAGAGGCTCATAGAACCATGACTCTTTCAAGTTCACCGTTAGGGGGTCCTGTAGTTATACTGCACTGTAACTGCAGATCAACTGCAAAATTATTGTAGTAAAAAAAA
This sequence comes from Brachymystax lenok tsinlingensis, assembly GCA_030435695.1. Taxonomy (NCBI): domain Eukaryota; kingdom Metazoa; phylum Chordata; class Actinopteri; order Salmoniformes; family Salmonidae; genus Brachymystax; species Brachymystax lenok. The sequence goes on from CM059792.1 coordinate 32,466,971, forward strand.
CTGTTATTTTGTACACAGTATTTGGAACCTACTGCAGTTATACTGCATTCTAACTACAGTTATACTACAGTGTACTACAGTTATACTGCACTCTGACTGCAAGTGTGTGGCTATCTGGCTAGTATCAACAAGGGCTTTCTACAAAATACCGAACACCATAAACTAAGCAACACATACAGACATGCAAAAAGAAAGGAGGACCAAGGCACTCTTCATGTAATTAACTAAAATGCCTTTATTTGTATGGCATGTTCAATGGAAACAACGTTTAAAAACGATGACGTGTTTCGGCTGCATGGCCTTCGTCAGGGAGAACAAAGAAATGATAATACAATGCATTGCCTAACAACGCTACTGCCACCTTCTGGTTTGGAGTATTAAAAAATAAGTTCGTTACGGTCTTGGTAGTTACAGTTTTGTCCCATCACTGCAACTCCCCTAGAGGCGAAGGTCGAGAGCCATGCATCCTCCGAAACACGACCCTGCCAAGCCGCACGAGTGGCTGACAGCTTCAAGGTCTCTCCATGCTGCAAATGTTTAGGATACATTAACGAGACATGCCGTAACTGTTTATTACGATTAATGTATGTATATTAGTTGTTTTATGATCTCTAAGACAGCTATCTCATTAATATATAGCAATGTGTTTGTATTCTGTAGCTGGTTGGTGGAGGATGGTCCTCCTATAGAATACACTCAACTACACTCTCTTAACGTATCTCTCTCTCCTTCTCTCCCCCATACAGCATCCTCCGATCGAGTCCCACCCATCATCCGCCAAGGGCCGGCCAATCAAACGCTGGCGCTGGGCTCCACCGCCCATTTACAGTGCCACGTGATGGGCAACCCTCTGCCCAGCATTCAATGGGAGAAGGACGGCCAGAGGATCCTGGGAGACGAGCGTGTCAGCCTGATGGAGAACGGAATGTTCCAGATCACAAACCTGCAGGTACCTGAAAATAACTTACATAGAACGTTCCCAATAATTCTTAAGAACATAGAAAGAATGTTCCCAATAATGCTCATGAACGTAGCAAGAATGTTCCCATTGATTCTCTTTCCCTCCTCCTTCGTTAATGCCATCACTCCCTAGATATTAGTATATGAAATTAAACGCTTCACATTTTCTCTCAATGCCCTTTAACGTCTCATCATGGCCAATCGTCTGAGCTAATTCTCCTAGGTGATACTAAGCAACCGCATGCAGTAACAACTAGTGCTGTTTCAAATGCAATCCAATCAACTTCTCTGCCTTAATGGTTTTTAGCCTAATTTAATTCACTGTATCATTATGACTCACTGCCAGTCACAGCAATAGGCATAGCAGTTTTGAGATTCCACGGCAAAGCAACCTGTCCGTTTGATATATTGATATTTACTCATTGAGCGTCATACAGGTCATACTAGCCGTCCACTCTAAAACACAACTCAGCAATCTAATGCAATCTAATTGAGAGACAGATAATAATATTGGAATATCATACTGGCAGAGTGGCTTTATGGTTTATGGGCGACTCAGTGATTTAGTGATTGGTGGTTGAGTTTCTGTGGCGTCGTGAAGCTTAGCGGTGATGCATATTCGCCAAGGTAATGAACGAGTGCAATCGTTAGTGGTGGTATACGCACGGATAATGATATCCATTCTACCAAGAGCCCTCTGGGGTTACGGGCTGCACCTGCAGGTCACCGGAGTGTGTGGCGAGCTTCGGGGCCGGCTGACGCGTTAATTAATTGATTGTTGGGCCCAGAGTGATTAACGATCGCCATGACTTTAATTAAATCCTTGTAGGGGCTTTGAGAGAGGCAGAGAGGGGAGAGACAGAGAGAGAAAAAAGATTAAGTCAAGCATCTCAATGTACCAACACATTTTTCATGCACTCAAGATGTAGCAACACTCTTTGGTACTTCCTCTACTGACTGCATTAGAGAACTTCTCACATCTCGACTCGCCTCGACTAGATGGACTGTACTTATGGCCAATTCTATCTTTTTGAATCTTGGACACTGTCCCTGCTTGTTTTTAATTGCTCTCCTTCCCTTTTATCAGGGCGCTCATTTTTTAACTAAAGCAGAGAGGGGCACAGGAAGTTGACTTCTGGTGGAGGGAGGAGAGGTGAGACAGGAGGGTGGGGTGGAGAAGAGAGGGCAGGGGACCTGACAGATGGTCTGTTTGTTCCTCTCTGTGACTGAAGAGATGCCCATTACCCCGGGACCAGAGCAAGAACGGGGGGGGGGATAAAGGAGAAAGAAAGACAGGATATTGAGAAAGAGATGAGATGGAGAGAAACAGAACAAGTCAAGGAAGATGCTATAATATAGAGAAAGAGTGCACTGGAGAGGATATCAGAACAGTGAGGATGTGGAGAAAATAACAAATTCATTCCATAACCAGGAACGAGCAACTCTCGCCGCCTCATACATTTTTAACAATCTGTTTAGCGCAGCACCCAAAGCTGCCAACCATGATTAATAGTTGGATGCCCGACCGTTTACCCCTTCCCACTCCTTTCCTCCAATCACCAGTCACCAACATGGACCTGCCGCCACAGACAGTCACATCCTTGGCTGCCATACAGGTCCGTTCAGGGTTAGCCGGCCTATAGGAAGAGAGAAGGAAGTGATGTACTGTTGGACTTGAAGTCACCTCTCCTGTCTCTCTTGGGGCTTTTAGACAGGGCACTTAGACTTGTGTAATGCCAACGCTACTGCAACTGGCTAGCCAGCCACACACACACACACACACACACACACACACACACACACACACACACACACACACAAACAGAGAGAAGTAGTGGATGGCATCCAAGCACCAACCACATTGCATTATTTTGATTGCATTGTGTTGTCTCGCTCTGTGTTTTTGTAGTGTGCTTTGTATAATTAATTAGCTTCGTTTTAAATAAGAGTGGTCTTATATTAACCAAAAGGTCTGAAAACCTAGTTGTTAGTTTGAAGTCTGTGTGTGTGTGATTGTGTAGCCCACTAACCTGCAAGCGGGTGGCCGTGAGCTGTCACAATCATTAGATCCTTGTCTGCAAATTAAAGTCTCTACATGTTCCACTGTTGTAAGCAATTTCTAGCCCCCGTCTAGCTCTGAGCTTCCCAATGAATTTTTAATGACCCACACTTAGTCTCTCACACACACTCACACACACACACATGCGCACACACACACACAGTTTCCCTTGCTAGTAGCATAGCTGTGCATCATCAACCCAGATTGCTGCTTACTGTTGAGTGCCTAGTATGCAGCAGTCAGAGCCACAGAAGTATGAAGTGCTGTATGAGCGGCATAAGTTTGCAGACCCCCTCTGGTTACATATTCCACCTCTTTTCAACGTCATGTTCATTATGCCCAGCACAATGCCATTTTCTACATAATGTGAACGGTCCTTTATCCTCCTTTAAACGTTGGGGTACAACAGTTGAACTAAGCTCAAGAGGCATTTATAAGTTAGTGTTCTTTAAAAATCAATAGGTAAATATAATAAATGTATAAGTCCAAAAATTGATGTAGCAATAGAAGATTGCCCCTTTAAACTCCCACATTGGTACCAAAGGATCAGGGCCCATATTTATAAAGTCTTTCAGAGTAGGTGTGCTGCTCTATTATCAGTTTAGCCTTTTAGATCTTAATAAATACAATTATTTTTACAGGGGTGACCTGATCCTAGATCAACACCTCTAACCCGAGACGCTTTATGTGCACAGGCCCAGAGGTACCATAGTAAAAAAAACTCAAATAACAGCACATATGCTCCAAACCCTTTTTGAGGAACTGTTGTTTCTCTATTAAGGAACTAGCTAACAGTGTCACAGCTACATGTGAGACTTCATTAACAGCAAAACGGAATGTTACTCTTTATTAATGTTCATGGGACCATATGAGCGCAAATGTCCATATACAACAACTATGTTCCAATGGAACATACTGTAATTAGAATACTTCCCCATTAATCATTATGAGAATAGTACTTATTAGATCAGAGCAATAAAACATATGGGTATCTTTGGGGAGATATACATAATTATTATACATAGTTAACAGTCTTTGGAGACTACAGATAGCCCATAGATTCTAGGTAGATGTTCATGTTGACTTATCTGCTTCTGTGCATATACACCGATGTTAACTAGGCCCTCTCTCTTGTTGCCAGGAAACCGACTCGGGGGCCTACACCTGCGTGGCTTCCAGCTCGAGCGGAGAAACAACATGGAGCGGTGTACTCACTGTGAAAGGTAAATGCCCACACATACACGCACACACACGCACACACACACACGGACACAGTGAATGGTAAATGTACTGTAATAAACTCCTCTCTATAGACTATTAGATTTCCTCTCTGACATGTCATTGTCATGTTGGCATGAAGGATCGAGAGACAGACGCAGGAATGCGTAATAGGGATTTTTATTAAGCACAAATTACGGTGTGCCGTGTAAAAGCACGGGACGAAGACCAAACAAACAAGTAACAAAAACACAGGGTAGAAACCCAAACAAAAGAGCGAGGAGTACCTTGAATAAATAACACGCGCACAATGATTAACACACGGGACGAGACCCGTAATCATCTGCGCAATCCACAAGGGCACGAAAGCCCAAAACACACAGCACAGGTACTCACACGCACCAACGGACATTGTAACAATAATTGACCCCCAATAGAAACCAAAGGGCACATATATACAAATACATTCAGTGGGAATAGGGGCCAGGTGTGCGTAATGAAAGTTCCGAAGGGATCCGTGACAGTCATGCCCATATAAGATCATTGAATCGAGAAATAAGGCAGAGGTCTTGTGATATTGTGGATGGGATCACACTTAGGGGCGTTGTTTGGCCCAAGGCGAAGCAGAGGGATGATGAGTTGGAATAAGTAGTGTCTTATTGTTGTTATGAAATGCTAATGTTTGATGAAGCTTGATAAGATGGTATTTAGTGCCTTCTAATGCATCGTAAACCAACCAAGCAGAAACTCGGATAATTCACAACTAAACTGTTATTCAGCCAGTTCGTCAAAGTCAGTTACTGTGATCAGGGCTAGGGTGTTGTTTCCATTTCAACTCCTTACTGACAATAATGTCGCTTTTCAATTCATAATTGACTGAATTTAATTGGAATTGACCGTATTGCTTTAATTATTTATTCGTAACTCTTTAGCCCACAAAAGAGCTAGTCTTCCAACAACAGCTATATATTGAGAATGGTTGCACTACTACTAAATATAGGAGATCCTCTACCATCCAGCTACCCTCTCATCCTCTGTCTCTGTTGTCTCTTTTTAAATGCATTTTAAATAAAGTTTGATTTGATTGGGATTTTCAGAGAGTGGAGGTTCGTCTGTGCCCCAGGCATCAGAACCCTTCCAGCTACCGGGACCGCCCCAGAAGCCTGTGGTGACCGACGTGACCCGCAACAGTGTCACCCTCACCTGGCAGCCCAACGCCCACGAGGGGGGGGCTGCCGTCACCTCCTACATCATCGAGGCCTTCAGGTGGGTGGAGTCGACAGAAGAAGATAGACCTTGGCCGCGTTCAGTAGAACTCAACCTTGTGGTACATTCTGTAGAACAGACAGAAAGACAGATACAGTTTTTTGTTAGAAGTAACACATAACATTTGAAGACACACTTGCCCTAACACACATTTTCTATCCTCCAGCCCACTGCTCTCTCTCTAGCTAGAGGTTTCTGTGGGCAGCCATCCCTCATCCTTTCTTAATGGTGTGTCAGCACATGAGCCGTGTTAGCCGGGCATGACAGGCAGGAGGGCTCACACACACACACACCCCTGCGGACACGCCGACTCTGACACCTTTCACATTCTAATCAACCCTAGCTAGGTTGGAGGCTGGACCATGCTAACCCACTACCCAAACCTCCCAGCTGCCCCCACTTTGCTTTTATTCCACATCAAACAAATCACATTTTATTGGTCGCATACACATATTTAGCAGATAATATTGCAGGTGTAGCGAAATGCTTGTGTTCCTAGCTCCATCAGTTCAGTAATATCTAACAATTCACAACAATACACACAAATCTAAAAGTAAAAGAATGGAATTAAGAAATATGTAATATTAGGATATATATTATATATAATATTAGGACGAGCAATGTCAGAGTATGTGCATATACAGTACCAGTCAACATTTTGGACACACCTACTCATTCCAGGGTTTTTCTTTATTTGGACAATTTTCAACATTGTAGAATAATAGTGAAGACATCAAAACTATGAAATAACACATATGGAATCATGTAGTAACCAAAAAATTGTTAAACAAATCCAAATATATTTTATATTTGAGATTCTTCAAAGTAGCCACCCTTTGCCATGATGACAGCTTTGCACACTCTTGGCATTCTCTCAACCAGCTTCATGAGGTAGTCACCTGGAATGCAATTTCAATTAACAGGTGTGCCTTGTTAAAAGTTGTGGAATTTCTTTCCTTCTTAATGCGTTTGAGCCAATCAGTTGTGTTGTGACAAGATAGGGTTGGTATACAGAACATAGCCCTATTTGGTAAAATACCAAGTCCATATTATGGCAAGAACAGCTCAGATAAGCAAAGTGAAACAACAGTCCATCATTACTTTAAAGACATGAAGGTCAGTCATTTCTGAAAATTTCTAAAACTTTGAAAGTTTCCTCGAATGCTGTTTCAAAAACCATCAAGCGCTATGATGAAACTGTCTCTCATGAGGACCGCCACAGGAAAGGAAGACGCAGAGATGCCTCTGCTGCAGAGGATAAGATAATTAGAGTTACCAGCCTCAGAAATCGTCAATTAACTGCACTTCAGATTGCGTCCCAAATAAATGCTTCACAGAGTTCAAGTAACAGACACATCTCAACATCAACTGTTCAGAGGAGACTGCGTGAATCAGGCCTTCATGGAATAAACCACTACTAAAGGACACCAATAAGAAGAAGAGACTTGCTTGGGCCAAGAAACACGAGCAATGGACATTAAACTGGTGGAAATCTGTCCTTTGGTCTGATGACTACAAATTTTAGATTTTTGGTTCCAACCGCCGTGTCTTTGTGAGACGCAGAGTAGGTGAACGGATGATCTCCGCATGTGTGGTTCCCACCGTGAAGCATGGAGGAGGAGGTGTGATGGTGCTTTGCTGGTGACACTGTCTGATTTTATTTAGAATTCAAGGCACACTTAACCAGCATAGCTACCACAGCATTCTGCAGCGGTACACCATCCCATCTGGTTTGCACTTAGTGGGACTATAATTTGTTTTTCCAACAGAACACTGACCCAAAACACACTCCAGGCTGTGTAAGGGCTATTTGACCAAGAAGGAGAGTGATGGAGTGCTGCATCAGATGACCTGGCCTCCACAATCACCAGACCTCACCCCAATTGAGAAGGTTTGAGATGAGTTGGACCGCAGAGTGAAGGAAAAGCAGCCAACAAGTGTTCAGCATATGTGGGAAATCCTTCAAGACTGTTGGGAAAGCATTCCAGGTGACTACCTCATGAAGCTGGTTGAGAGAATGCCAAGCGTGTGCAAAGCTGTCATCAAGGCAAAGGTGGGCTACTTTGATGAATCTTAAATATAAAATAAACCCTTGAATGAGTAGGTGTGCCCAAAATTTTGACTGGTACTGTATTTATATATACAGTGAGGGAAAAAAGTATTTGATCCCCTGCTGATTTTGTACGTTTGCCCACTGACAAAGAAATGATCAGTCTAATTTTAATGGTAGGTTTATTTGAACAGTGAGAGACAGAATAACAACAAAAAAATCCAGAAAAACGCATGTGAAAATTTTTATAAATGGAATGCCATTTTACTGAGGGAAATAAGTATTTGACCCCTCTGCAAAACATGATTTAGTACTTGGTGGCAAAACCCTTGTTGGCAATCACAGAGGTCAGATGTTTCTTGTAGTTGGCCACCAGGTTAGCACACATCTCAGGAGGGATTTTGTCCCACTCCTCTTTGCAGATCTTCATTAAGGTTTCGAGGCTGACGTTTGGCAACTCGAACCTTCAGCTCCCTCCACAGATTTTCTATGGGATTAAGGTCTGGAGACTGGCTAGGCCACTCCAGGAGCTTAATGTGCTTCTTCTTGAGCCACTCCTTTGTTGCCTCGCCATGTGTTTTGGGTCATTGTCATGCTGGAATACGCATCCACGACCCATTTTCAATGCCCTGGCTGAGGGAAGGAGGTTCTCACCCAAGATTTAACGGTACATGGCTCCGTCCATCGTCCCTTTGATGCGGTGAAGTTGTCCTGTCCCCTAAGCAGAAAAACACCCCCAAAGCATAATGTTTCCACCTCCATGATTGGGGATGGTGTTCTTGGGGTCATAGGCAGCATTCCTCCTCCTCCAAACACGGCGAGTTGAGTTGATGCCAAAGAGCTCCATTTTGGTCTCATCTGACCACAACACTTTCACCCAGAGGTCAAATCAAATCAAATTGTATTTGTCACATACACATGGTTAGCAGATGTTAATGCGAGTGTAGTGAAATGCTTGTGCTTCTAGTTCCGACCATGCAGTAGTATCTAACAAGTAATCTAACAAATTCACAACAAATACCTTATACACACAAGGGTAACGGAATGAATACGGAGTATGTACATATAAATATATGGATGAGTGAGGCAGGATGCAGTAGATGGTATGGAGTACAGTATATACTGTGACAAACCTCTTCAAGGTTAGGAGCGTTTGTAACAATTTAAGTGGGAAACAGTCACCAAAATCACACCAACTGAGAGTTATGTAGAACAGGACAGTACCTGTGTGCTTGTTTCTCCGTTCTGGTGCACCCAGGCCACTGGCAAGGTCAAGGATAGCAGGGTTCGGTACACAAATCAGGTTCTCAGTCGGTCCAGGTCCAAACGCCGACAGGTAAGTCCAAAACAGTCCAGTTCATACACGGTATATCCAGCCAATATCTTGTTTCTACCTCTAAGCTTCATAGATCCTTCCAGCACTCTCTCTCCCTTCCTGGTTTGTCTTGACCTCTTATATGTGGGTTGGCCCCACCTTCTGAGGGTTCCCCTTGCTTCTGGGAATTGTAGTTTTGGCGGTCGGCCATTTTGTGATCTGTAGTTCTGACCAGGGTTGCCATTTTAGTGATAGGGCAGAGCCCGTTTATTAGTTCTGCTCTCACATATCTGCCATTTATCACTCGACCCCTTCTTTGCCACACATCTCCCCTAGATCCGACCCCTAGGTCGGGCTACATGCAGCAAAATATGCGTGCATGCGGGATAACCCATCCACATTTCCCATTTCCTTCCCTGCTCTGTGTTTTAAGTCAAAGTGGAATGGTTGGAGACTCAAAAACCACCGCATCACCCGAGCATTCTTCTCTTTAGCCCTATGCATCCAGGTGAGTGGGGCATGGTCACTGATGAGGGTGAAGTGGCGCCCTAGCAGGTAGTATTTCAGGCTTTCTAAAGCCCACTTTACTGCCAGAGCCTCTTTCTCAACGACTGAGTAGTTGGTCTCCCGTGGTTCCAGCTTCCTGCTTAAAAACAGGATGGGGTGTTCCACCCCTTCTACCTCTTGGGATAGCACTGCTCCTAAGCCGACCTCTGAGGCATCCGTCTGAACCACGAACTCTCTATCAAAGTCTGGTACCACCAACACTGGATTACAGCAGAGAGCCTCCTGTAATGTTCTAAATGCTTTGGTGGCCACTTCATCCCATTGGACCATGTTTGGCCCTCTGGCTCTAGTCATGTCGGTGAGTGGGGCGGCCACTGTGGCATAATTTGGGATGAACTTCCGGTAGTAACCGGTCAACCCTAGGAAGGCTCGAACCTGCTTCTTATTCACTGGTTTTGGCCATTCTCTGATTGCCTCCACCTTCTTACGTTGGGGTTTGATTAACCCTCTTCCCACGGTGTATCCCAGATACTCTGTTTCCTCTAACCCCACGTAACACTTGGCAGGGTTCGCTGTGAGCCCTGCCTTTCTAAGGGCATCTAATACTGCCTGTACCCGGGGTAAGTGGGATTCCCAATCTGGGCTGTAGATCCCCACATCATCTAGATAGGCTGCGGCGTACGCTTGGTGCGGTTTCAGGACCTTGTCCATTAGCCGTTGAAAGGTGGCTGGGGCCCCGTGTAAGCCGAATGGCATAACAGTGTATTGAAACAAACCGTCAGGGGTTGCAAAGGCTGTCTTTTCTTTGGCTCTGGGGGTCAGAGGAATTTGCCAGTACCCTTTGGTTAGGTCCAGGGTCGTAATGTACCGAGCTTTACCAATTTTTTCAAGTAGATCATCTACTCGGGGCATGGGGTAGGCATCAAACTTGGAGATCTCATTTACCTTCCGAAAGTCGTTACAGAACCGCAAAGACCCATCAGGTTTGGAGACCATCACAATTGGGCTAGACCACTCACTATGTGACTCTTCGATCACTCCCACTGCTAACATTTTCTCTGTCTCTGCTCTAATCGCAGCCTTTCGAGCCTCAGGTACCCGATATGGCCTCATGTTCACTTTTCTCCCTGGTAGGAGACGATATCATGAGCCGTAACTTCAGTTCGGCCGGGTACCTCTGAAAACACATCTCGGTTTTTCTGGATCAGGGTCTTTACTTCCTGTACTTGTGCTGGGGACAAAGTAGGTGAGATATTTACTTGGCTGTTTCCTGAGTGTGTGTGGGGTACGTGACCATTAGTGTTTCTCTCTCTCTCCATGCTTTTAACAGGTTTATGTGGTAGATCTGTTCCTGGGGCCGTCGACCTGGCTGTCGGATCCGATAATTCACTTCTCCTATCTTCTCCAGTACTTCATATGGTCCTTTCCATGTGGCTAGTAGTTTGCACTCTACCGTGGGGATCAGCACTAACACCTTATCTCCCGGTTGAAATTCCTCAGGGTAGCCTGCCGATTATAAGTGTGCCGCTGGTGCTCTTGTGCTTGTCTCATGTGCTCTCTGACGATGGGCATGACTGTGGCTATCCTGTCTTGCATTGCCGTGACGTGCTCTATGACACTAGTATACGGGGTGGATTGGTGCTCCCAGGTTTCCCGGCGATGTCTAAGATTCCCCGGGTGCCTCCCATATACCAACTCAAAGGGGGAAAACCCCAGAGAGGCTTGGGAACCTCTCTAATGGCAAACATCAGATACGGCAACATGAAATCCCAGTTTTTCCCATCCTTATCGATTACCTTCCTGAGCATCGATTTCAGGGTGCGGTTGAATCTCTCAACCAACCCGTCTGTCTGAGGATGGTAAACCGATGTCCTCAACTGTTTCACCTGCCACAATTTACAAAGGTCGGCCATAAGGCGGGACATAAAGGGGGTCCCTGGTCAGTAAGGATCTCCTTTGGAACCCCTACTCTGGTGAACAGGAGCACTAATTCCTTGGCAATATTTTTGGAAGCCATCGTCCTAAGGGGAATGGCTTCTGGGTAGCAGTGGCATAATCTAGAATAACCAGAATGTATTGGTGCCCTCTGGCGGATTTGGGTAGCGGGCCCACTATATCCATTGCTATCCTCTCAAAAGGTGTTTCGATTATGGGGAGTGGCACTAATGGGCTTCTAACAGCTGGTCGGGGAGCTGTTAACTGGCACTCCGGGCACCCTCCACAATGCCGAGCCACTTCAGCCTGAATTCCTGGCCAGTAAAACCTCCTTACGATCCGGTCTCGGGTTTTATCAATACCCAGGTGTCCACCCAGAATGTGCCCATGAGCGAGATCCAGTACTGTCTTCCGGTACCGGGTGGGGACCAACAATTGTTCCACCACATCAACCCCTATTTTTGAGACTCTGTACAACAAACCCTTTTTCATGATGAAGTGGGGAAAACTAGTAGGCATCATCCCATCATTTATGGGAGTACCATCCACGACCTGCACATCTGCTCTGGCTTGCTGCAGAGTAGGATCCTGGTTTTGGGCCGTCCCGAAATTAGTCAGGGACCCTGCCAGGTCTGTTGGTTCTAGATCGTCATCCTCTGGATTCAGATCGACCCCAGCCCCACTAGTACTGGGCTGCTCGTTATCAACGAGGTCTGCCACTTCTTCATCCTCCCCTACTAGCACCTGTGAGATTGGCCCCTGGGAGACCTCCTTTCTTGTCTTTGGTTGAAGGCTACATGTTACTACTGGCTTGGTCAGGGTTGTTGGCTTCTCAAATATGCCATTCTTTTGGCCTAACTTCGCAAAGTTAGGAAAGTTTCTACCCAGTATTACATCATAGGGCATCTTTGGGACCACGCCAACCTCATAATCCAGCAGCCCTTCCTCGGTTTGGATGCTCACTACGGCTGTGGGGTACGGACGGGTATCCCCATGAATGCACGTAACACTGATATCCTGACTTGTATCCAGTTTATGAGTTGGCACTAGGTTTGCAACGACCAGGGTTAGCATACTGGGCGGCAGGTAGCCTAGTGGTTAGAGCGTTGGACTTGTAACCGGAGGGTTGCAAGTTCGAATCCCCGAGCTGACAAGGAAAAGATCTGTCGTTCTGCCCTGAACAAGGCAGTTAACCCACTGTTCCCGGCGCCGAAGACGTGGATGTCGATTAAGGCAGCCCCCCGCACCTCTCTGATTCAGAGGGGTTGGGTTAAATGCGGAAGAAACATTTCGGTTGAAGGCATTCGGTTGTACAACTGACTAATAATGGTGACATTGACTACTGCCGGAATCCAGAAGGGCTTCAACCTCTTTTCCTTCAACATTCACCCTGCACATATGTTTATTTCTTGATTTTTCAAGTACTGTGGTTACCACAGGACATGCATACCACATATCAGCTTCTTCTTTTTCACCGAGGTTACATTGCATTGGCTCTTCTTTAATAGGGCAGTAGGCTGCAATATGTCCTGGTCGATTACAATTGTAACAGATAACAGGGTTTCGGGGGGGAGACCCCCTCAACCCCTGGTCCCGGTTTCTGGCTTTTTCCGTAGTGGCTTGGCCTGATTCTGATTCTTTCCTCACGGCCCCTCCAAATGTTGGGACAGTCTTACCCAGTCCGCTGATTCGCCCAGGCCTGGGGAATGGGAATCTTTCCTCCCCAGCTGTTCCTGCCGTACAATACCGTTCAACCAGACCCACAAGATGGTCAGCGGAAAGTACCTCGTTCTGGCCAACCCATCGTCGAACTTCTTGGGGTAGACCTCGTTGAAACTGGTCAAGTACAATGGTCTCGACGATCTCGGCGGATGAACGGGTTTCCGGTTGCAACCATTTCCGTGCCAGGTGAATCAAGTCAAACATCTGTGTTCGGGGCGGTTTTCCAGGTTGGTACGACCACAGGTGGAAGCGATGTGCCCTCACAGTATCAGTCACTCCCAGTCTAGTCAGAATCTCCCCCTTTAGTTTATCGTAATCCTGTGCATCTTTCAACTCCAGGTCGAAATACGCTTTTGAGCGTCCCCTGCCAGGTATGGTGCCAGAAGCCCTGCCCATTCTTCTTTCGCCACTTCTCTCGCTCTGCCGTCCTTTCAAAGGTGGTGAGATATGCTTCCACATCATCCTGCTTTGTCATTTTTTGAAGAAAATGATTGGCCCGCCTCTGGGTATTTGTAGCTGGTAACTGAGCCCCAATTTGGTCCGCTAGCCCCTTTAGGCCTTCTCTTAACTCCCGGGTGTTTCTCTCTTGCTCTTCTCTGAGCAACTGATTGGTGCGGAGCTGGACCTGTAACGTGTCCTGATACATTCGCATTGCATCCTGATGAGCTATTTGTTGAGCTCTAGTTGCTTCTTGTTGGCGGCCGCTTGTAACAGGGCCTGTATGGCTCCCTCCATACTCATTTTCCCGAAAAACTACCCTAACCAAACAAGCCACAAAAAAACCTAACTCCCTTTGGAGTGCTAACTAAACTTTTTTTTTTTTTTTTTTTTTATCTAACCACAGGTATGATGCCGTTTCTATACTGCCCGCATCCTCCTCCACGTGTGACAAACCTCTTCAAGGTTAGGAGCGTTTGTAACAATTTAAGTGGGAAACAGTCACCAAAATCACACCAACTGAGAGTTATGTAGAACAGGACAGTACCTGTGTGCTTGTTTCTCCGTTCTGGTGCACCCAGGCCACTGGCAAGGTCAAGGATAGCAGGGTTCGTACACAAATCAGGTTCTCAGTCGGTCCAGGTCCAAACGCCGACAGGTAAGTCCAAAACAGTCCAGTTCATACACGGTATATCCAGCCAATATCTTGTTTCTACCTCTAAGCTTCATAGATCCTTCCAGCACTCTCTCTCCCTTCCTGGTTTGTCTTGACCTCTTATATGTGGGTTGGCCCCACCTTCTGAGGGTTCCCCTTGCTTCTGGGAATTGTAGTTTTGGCGGTCGGCCATTTTGTGATCTGTAGTTCTGATCAGGGTTGCCATTTTAGTGATAGGGCAGAGCCCGTTTATTAGTTCTGCTCTCACATATCTGCCATTTATCACTCGACCCCCTTCTTTGCCACAATACACATATATATGAGATGAGTAATGTAGGAAATGTAACATTATATAAATGGCATTGTTTAAAGTGGCTAGTGATACATTATTTCATCCAATTATAATTATTAAAGTGGCTAGAGATTTGGGTCGATGGCCGGACGGCATAGGCAAGATTCAGTAGATGGTTTAGAGTACAGTGTATACATTTGATATAAGTATGTCGTATAAGTAAACATTATATACAAAATTGTTTAAAGTGGCTAGTGATACATTGTTACATCCAATTCCTATGTTTAAAGTGGCTAGAGATTTAAGTCAGTATGTTGGCAGCAGCCACTCAATGTTAGTGATGGCTGTTTAACAGTCTGATGGCCTTGAGGTAGAAGCTGTTTTTCAGTCTCTCGGTCCCAGCTTTGATGCACCTGTACTGACCTCGCCTTCTGGATGATAGCGGGGTGAACAGGCAGTGGCTCGGGTGGTTGTTGTCCTTGATGATCTTTTTGGCCTTCCTGTGGCATCGGGTGGTGTAGGTGTCCTGAAGGTCAGGTAGTTTGCCCCCGGTGATGCGTTGTGCAGTCCTCACTACCCTCTGGAGAGCCTTACGGTTGTGGGCGGAGCAGTTGCCGTACCAGGCGGTGATACAGCCCGACAGGATGCTCTCGATTGTGCATCTGTAAAAGTTTGTGAGTGATTTTGGTGACAAGCCAAATTTCTTCAGCCTCCTGAGGTTGAAGAGGCGCTGTTGCGCCTTCTTCACCACGCTGTCTGTGTGGGTGGACCAATTCAGTTTGTCCGTGATGTGCAGCCGAGGAACTTAAAACTTTCCACCTTCTCCACTTCTGTCCCCTCGATGTGGATAGGGGGGTGCTCCCTCTCCTGTTTCCTGAAGTCCACGATCATCTCCTTTGTTTTGTTGACATTGAGTGAGAGGTTATTTTCCTGACACCACACTCCGAGGGCCCTCACCTCCTCTCTGTAGGCCGTCTCGTCGTTGTTGGTAATCAAGCCTACCACTGTAGTGTCGTCAGCAAACTTGATGATTGAGTTGGATGCGTGCTTGGCCACGCAGTCATGGGTAAACAGGGAGTACAGGAGAGGGCTGAGAACGCACCCTTGTGGGGCCCCAGTGTTGAGGATCAGCGGGGTGGAGATGTTGTTTCCTACCCTCACCACCTGGGACCGGCCCGTCAGGAAGTCCAGGACCCAGTTGCACAGGGCTGGGTCGAGACCCAGGGTCTCGAGCTTAATGACGAGCTTGGAGGGAACTATGGTGTTAAATGCTGAGCTGTAGTCGATGAACAGCATTCTTACATAAGTATTCCTCTTGTCCAGATGGGTTAGGGCAGTATGCAGTGTGATTGCGACAAGGCTGCGTCTGTGGACCTATTGGGACGGTAAGCAAATTGGAGTGGGTCCAGGGTGTCTGGCAGGATGGAGGTGATATGATCCTTGACTAATCTCTCAAAGCACTTCATGATGACGGAAGTGAGTGCTACGGGCGATAGTCATTTTGCTCAGTCACCTTAGCTTTCTTGGGAACAGGAACAATGGTGGCCCTCTTGAAGCATGTGGGAACAGCAGACTGGGATAGGGACTGATTGAATATGTCCGTAAACACACCAGCCAGCTGGTCTGCGCATGCTCTGAGGACACGGCCAGGGATGCCATCTGGGCCGGCAGCCTTGCGAGGGTTAACACATTTAAATGTTTTTCTCACATTGGCTGCGGTGAAGGTGAGCCCGCAGGTTTTGGTAGCGGGCCGTGTCGGTGGCACTGTATTGTCCTCAAAGCGAGCAAAGAAGTTGTTTAGTTTGTCTGGGAGCAGGACGTCATGGTCCGCGACGGGGCTGGTTTTCTTTTGTAGTCCGTGATTGACTGTAGACCCTGCCACATTCCTCTTGTGTCTGGAGCCATTGAATTGTGACTCTACTTTGTCTCTATATTGACGCTAGCTTGTTTGATTGCCTTGCGGAGGGAGTAGCTGCACTGTTTGTATTCAGTCATGTTTCCGGTAGCCTTTACCTGGTTAAAAGCAGTGGTTCGCGCTTTCAGTTTTGGCGCTAATGCTGCCATCAATCCATGGTTTCTGGTTGGGGAAGGTTTTGATATTTGCTATGGGTACAACATCACCAATGCATTTGCTAATAAACTCGCTCACCGAATCAGCGTATACATCAATGTTGTTGTCAGATTCTATCCGAACATATCCCAGTCCACGTGCTCAAGCAATCTTGAAGCATGGAATCAGATTGGTCGGACCAGCGTTGAACAGACCTGAGAACAGGCGTTTCCTGTTTTAGTTTCTGTTTGTAGGCTGGGAGCAACAAAATGGAGTCATGGTCAGACTTGCCGAAAGGAGGGCGGAGAATAGCCTTGTATGCATCACGGAAGTTGGAATAACAGTGGTCCAGGATTTTACCAGCCGGGTGGCACATTCGATATGCTGGTAAAATTTCGGGAGCCTTGTTCTTAAATTAGCCTTATTAAAATCCCCAGCCACAATAAATGCAGCCTCAGGATATGTGGTTTCCAGTTTACATAGAGTCCGATGAATTTCTTTCAGTGCCGTCGATGTATCAGCTTGAGGGGGGATGTACACGGCTGTGATTATAATCGAGGAGAATTCTCTTGGTAGATAATACTGTCTGCATTTGATTGTAAGGAATTCTATGTCAGGTGAACAAAAGGACTTGAGTTCCTGTATGTTGTTATGATCACACCACGCCTCGTTAATCATAAGACACACACCCCGCCCTTCTTCTTACCAGATAGAAGTTTGTTTCTGTCGGTAGCGATGCGTGGAGAAACCAGGTGGCTGTACCGACTCTGATAACGTGTCCTGAGTGAGCCATGTTTCCGTGAAGCAAAGAACGTTGCAGTCTCGGATGTCTCTCTGAAAGGCAACCCTCGATCGGATTTCGTCTACTTTGTTGTCAAGAGACTGTACATTGGCGATTAAAATACTCGGAGAGGTGCACGATGCGCCCGTCGGCGTAGCTTGACCAAAAGACCGGCGTTTCCCTCTTCTCGGCGCCGCCGTTGTTTTGAAGTAGCCACGTGCTATCCAGTCTGTTGTTGTGTTTGGGTTAACGAAAGGAGAATCCTCTTTGGGAAAGTCGTATTCCTGGTTGTAATGTTGGTAAGTTGACGTTGCTCTTATATCCAATAGTTCCTCCCGGTTGTATGTAATAAAACTTAATATTTTCCGGGGTAACAATGTAAGAAGTAAAACATAAAAAAACAAAATACTGCATGGTTTCCTGAGAACGTGAAGCGAGGCTGCCATCTCTGTCGGCGCCGGAAGTAACTCTGGTCCTCTGAATCATTCAGATGTTCATTGGCAAACTTCAGACGGGCATGTATATGTGCTTTCTTGAGCGGGTGCTGCAGGATTTCCATCCTTCGCAGCGTAGTGTGTTACCAATTGTTTTCTTGGTGACTGTGGTCCCAGCTGCCTTGAGATCATTGACAAGATCCTCCCGTGTAGTTCTGGGCTGATTCCTCACCGTTCTCATGATCATTGCAACTCCACGAGGTGAGATCTTGCATGGAGCCCCAGGCCGAGGGAGATTGACAGTTCTTTTGTGTTTCTTCCATTTGTGAATAATCGCACCAACTGTCGCACCTTCTCACCAAGCTGCTTGGCGATGGTCTTGTAGCCCATTCCAGCCTTGTGTAGGTCTACAATCTTGTCCCTGACATCCTTGGAGAGCTCTTTGGTCTTGGCCATGGTGGAGAGTTTGGAATCTGATTGATTGATTGCTTCTGTGGACAGGTGTCTTTTATACAGGTAACAAGCTGAGATTAGGAGCACTCCCTTTAAGAGTGTGCTCCTAATCTCAGCTCGTCACCTGTATAAAAGACACCTGGGAGTCGGAAATCTTTCTGATTGAGAGGGGGTCAAATACTTATTTCCCTCATTCCATTTATAACATTTTTCACATGAGTTTTTCTGTATTTTTTTTGTTGTTATTCTGTCTCTCACTGTTCAAATTAACCTACCATTAGAATTATAGACTGATCATTTCTTTGTCAGTGGGCAAACGTACAAATCATCAGGGGATCAAATACTTTTTTCCCTCACTGTATGTATTTGTGTATTTTAAATTTAACTAGGCAAGTCAGTTAAGAACAAATTCTTACTTACAATGACAGCCTACTGAGGAACAGTGGGTTAACTGCCTTGTTCAGGTGTAAAACAACAGATTTTTACCTTGGATTCGATCCAGCAACCTTTCGGTTACTTGCCCAACGCTCTAACCACTAGGCAACCTGCAGCCCCTATATACTCTATTTACAGTACATGTATATGTGTGATGGGATGTATAGACAATATGGACAGAATATTTTGTATATCTGTAGAATACGTTGAATATAATGGAATATAATAGTGTGTGTATGTGTATACATACATACATACATACATACATACATACATACAGTTGAAGATGGAAGTTTACATACACTCAGGTTGGAGTCATTAAAACTCGTTTTTCAACCACTCCACAAATTTCTTGTTAACTTCTTAGGGAGCGGTGGGGCGCCGCACTCCCGACACTACCAGGTGAAATGCAAGGCGCCAAATTATTAAACATGCATCAATATACAAGTGTTTCATAGTCATCAAAAGCTCTGCTTCTTGGCAATATCACAGCGTTGTCAGATTTCAAAAAGGCTTTACGGCGAAAGCACCACATTTGATTGTTTGAGGATAGCACCCCACATATTTTTACCATTACCATAAATTCATAAGCTATCACGGTTCACAGAAAACACATTTCACAGCGAAAACAAATCAATTACCTTTTGAAGAACTTCTGCTGAGGGCTTCCCAAGTGTCCAACGAAGACAATCCATGGTTCTTTTGTTAGAAAAAGTAATGTATTATATCCATAAATTTCTGTTTGGTTGGCGCGTTATAATGAGAAAATAGAGCCTCCAATCATCCATTGAAACGTGAAGAGAACACCTGCAACTTATACCAATATACTTGTCTAAGAACAATCAAACATAATTTTAAATGTATCCTTAGGAACACTTTTATGTATAAATAGTATAATATTTCAACCGGAATATAAACTGGGCGATAAGAAAGGAAAAAACCAAAGAACGCGCCAGCCGGGAGCGCGTATTTACTTGTATTGACATCTGTGTGGACAATTCCTTATTCGTCTTCTTCTCTGCTCTAAAAGCATCTAAAAAGAATCAGAACACTTTCTCGAGACTGTTGACATCCAGAGGAAGCGATAGGTACTGCATTCATATGCCCTTATATGGGCATTTTCATAAGGGAGGGGTTCTAAATGAGCAATGTGTCAAAATCACTTTTTCCAGGACAGAAATTCCTCAGGGTTTCGCCTGCCATATGCGTTCTGTTTCACTCACAGACAAATGGTTAACACTTTTGGAAAGTTCAGAGTGCTTCCTATCCAATGGTACTAAATATGTGCATATCCTATTTTCTGGGCCTGAATGGGAGGCATTTTACTTTGGGCACGCCAGGCTCTCCAAAACCGCCCCCTCAGCTGCCACTCCCTAACAAGTTAAGGACAACAAAGTCAAGGTATTGGAGTGGCCATCACAAAGCTCTGACCTCAATCCTATAGAAAATTTGTGGGCAGAACAGAAAAGGCGTGTGCGAGCAAGGAAGCCTACAAACCTGACTCAGTTACACCAGCTCTGTCAGGAGGAATGGGCCAAAATTCACCCAACTTAGCTTGTGGAAGGCTACCCGAAACGTTTGACCCAAGTTAAATAATTTTAAGGCAATGCTAACAAATACTAATTGAGTGTATGTAAACGTCTGACCCACTGGGAAAGTGATGAAAGAAATAAAAGCTGAAATAAATAATTCTCTCTACTATTATTCTGACATTTCACATTCTTAAAACAAAGTGGTGATCCTAACTGACCTATTTTTACTAGGATTAAATGTCAGGAATTGTGAAAAACTGAGTTCAAATGTATTTGGCTAAGGTGTATGTAAACTTTCGACTTCAGCTGTATATACAGCAATAGTTGAATAGGACGGCGTTGGCCAGAATAAAGTATATACATATGAAATTAGTTAAACGGTATGTAAACATTATTCAAGTGATCAGTGTTCCATTATTAAAGTGACCAGTGTTCTATGTCTATGTACATAGGGCAGCAATCTCTAAGGTGCATGGTAGAGTAACGGTAGTCGGCTTGTGACAGTGTCTAAGTTCAGGGCAGGGTACTGGGTGGAGGCCGGATAGTGATGGCTATTTAACAGCTATTTAATGGCCTTGAGATAGAAGCTGTTTTTCAATCTCTCGGTCCCAGCTTTGATGCACCTATACTGACCTCGCCTTCTGGATGATAGCGGGGTGAACAGGCCGTGGCTTGGGTGGTTGATGTCCTTGATGATCTTTTTGGCCTTCCAATGACATCGGGTGCTGTAGATGTCCTGGAGGCAGGCAGTGTGCCCCCGGTGATGCGTTGGGCAGACGGCACCACCCTCTGGAGAGCCCTGCAGTTGCGGGCGGTGCAGTTGATGTACCAGGGCGGTGATACAGCAAGACTGGATGCTCTCAATGGTGCATCTCTAAAAGTCTGTGAAGGTATTAGGGGCCAATTCATATTTCTTCACCCTCCTGAGGTTGAAGAAGTGCTGTTGTGCCTTCTTCACCACACTGTCTGTGTGGGTGGACCTTATCAGTTCGTCAGTGATGTGTACACCGAGGAAATTGAAGCTTTTCACCTTCTTCACTGCGGCCCGTCGGCGTGCTCCCTCTGCTGTCTCCTGAAGTCCACAATCAGCTCCTTCATTTTGTTGACGTTGAGGTAGAGGTTATTTTCCTGGGACCACTCCCCAAGGGCCTTCACCTCCTCCCTGTAGGCTGTCTCATCATTATTGGTGATCAGGCCTACCACTGTTGTGTTGTCTGCAAACTTGATGATTGATTTGGAGATGTGCATAGCCACGCAGTCATGGGTGAACAGGGAGTACAGGAGGAGGTTGGCACGCTGCCTTGTGGGTGCCTTGTGTTTATGATCAGCATAGTGGAGGTGTTGTTTCCTACCTTCCCCACCTGGGGGCGGCCCGTCAGGAAGTCCAGGACCCAGTTGCACAGGGCAGGGTTCAGACCTAGGGCCCCGAGCTTAATGATGAGTTTGGAGGGTACTATGGTGTTGAATGCTGATCTGTAGTCAATGAACAGCATTCTTACTTAGGTATTCCTCTTGTCCTGATGGGATAGGGCAGTCTAGTGCGATGGCCATTGCATCGTCCGTGGATCTATTGGGGCGGTAAGCAAATTGCAATGGGTGTCTGGTAAGGTGAAGGTGATATGATCCTTAACTAGCCTCTCAAAGCTCTTCATGATGACAGAAGGTAATGCTGTGGGGCGATAGTCATTTAGTTCAGTTACCTTTGCTTTATTGGTTACAGGAGCAATGGAGCACCTGGGGACAGAAAACTGGGATCGGAAGAGATTGAATGTGTCCGTAAACACTTCAGCCAGCTGGTCTGCGCATGCTCTGAGGACTCTGTTAGGGATGCCGTCTGGCCCTTGTTAACACGCTTAAATGTCTTAATCATGTCAGCCATGGAGAAATAGAGCCCGCGTCGATGGCACTGTGTTATCCTCAAAGCGGACAAAGAAGGTGTTTAGCTTGTCTGGGAGCAAGATATCGGTGTCCGCAACGTGGCAGCTATTCCCTTTGTAATGACACACACACAAACACATACCGCGTTCAGCTTAGTACACCTCCATGGAGCTTAGTGGGGTAATCTAAAATGGTAATGTATTTAAATGCGGCTGGCACAGACAGACAAGTCCTTGGGCTATTGTACGCTGAGAGGAAATTTGCCCCCATCCCAACCTGACTTACTAGCCCTCTCATCCCTCTTTTCTCACCTTGCCCCCTGGGCAGTAGTTAGCACTGTGCCCTCCTGGAGGAAGGTATCATGTGACCATGCCACTAAATAATAAACAAGAGGTGACATTTAATCTAAAGAAGAAGAGTCAGGAGAGGAAAATGCAAACGGGACCGTCAAAGCCAAAGAAGCTCAAATTGTTTCCCTCTAGCTTCATCAGATGCGTTGTTCACAAGATTTATCACATTTATTTATTACAGTGTGAAATGGTATCATTATGCAAGTGATCTCAGACATTTTCATAAAAACAATTTTAAAAGGACATTAAACATGACATAAACACAGCTGGCGTTATTGTTATTGTAATCAGAATGAAGACAGTGAATAATAGTTTGTCACTATAGAGTAATGACATCGTTGTCACTATAGGGTATAAGGAAGGCTTGCCTTGCACAGTTACTTTACTAACAAAATTGGAAATGACACGACATCATTGTCTGTGGTCTCTTACTCTAGCCAATCAGCGGGCAGTACGTGGCAAACGGTGGCTGATCTTGTCAAGTTGGAGAAACACACTGTCAGCGGTCTCTTCCCCAACACCATCTACCTGTTCATCGTCCGAGCGGTCAATGCCTACGGGCTGAGTGACCCCAGCCCCATCTCTGAGCCCGTCCGCACACAAGGTCAGTACCTGGGAGGGGATAAAACAGTTTTACTGGACATTTACTATGAAAGACAATTATTTCTCAAATTTTGAGGCATTTTATCATGAAAGCATGGCGGTCGGAAGGCTTCATACTTCATAAAAACTATTTTGATTATTTCAATCAAGTGTATGTGAGCTACAGTAAGCATCTACTATAGTTTTACTGATTATTTTGTGTCTGATGTTTGTTAATGTTGTGTTTGCAGATGGGAGTCCTACAGGTCAGGGAGTGGACCACAGGCAGGTCCAGAGAGAGCTGGGAGAGGTGGGTGTTCATCTTCAGGAGCCTGTCACACTCACTGCCTCCAGTGTTCAAGTATCATGGACGGTGAGTACCCTATGAGTTTTTACATATTCTTTTACAGGAGAAATACCATCTGTAACGATGTGCGCTGAGAGTGGGGAAGCAAGTTCAGGGAGTGAGTGTTTTAATAAAATACACGGAACATAATACAAAACAAGAAACACTAACTGCACACAGACATGAAACTGAAACAGAAACAATGACGCTTGGGGAAGGAACCAAAGGGAGTGACATATATAGGGAAGGTAATCAGGGAAGTGATGAGTCCAGGTGAGTCTGATGACGCGCAGGTGCGTGTAACGATTGTGACAGGTGTGCGCCATAACGAGCAGCCTGGTGACATAGAGGCTGAAGTGGGAGCACACGTGACAGTACCCCCTCTCTGACGCATGGCTCCAGCCGCAGGACGCCGACCAAAATGACGATCCTGGGGATCAGGAGAGGACTGGTCACCTCTGCTGAGGCGTGGGAACCTGTCGGCGGCTGGGTTGCGGGAACCTGACAGACCGGCTGAGGCAGGGGAACCTGGTGATCCGGCTGAGGCATGAGAGCCTGACAAGCCAGAGGAAGCAGGGGAGCCTGGCGATCCGGTGAAGGCATGAAAGCCCGACGAGCCGGCTGTAGCAGGGGAGCCTGCCGATCTGTCTGAGGCATGAGAGCCTGTAGCGGCTCCCGGAACCGACGTCATTCCCACCAAAACAAACAAAAATAAAAACACTCCCTGATGCTTCCCTTGGGTGAGGCGTCATTCTGTAACAATGTGCGCCGAGAGTCAGGAAGTCAGTTCAGGGAGTGAGTGTTTTAATAAAATAAACAGAACATAATACAAAACAAGAAACACCAACAGCACACAGACATGAAACTGAAACAGGAACAATGACGCATGGGGACGGAACCAAAGGGAGTGACGTATATAGGGAAGGTAATCAGGGAAGTGATGAGTCTAGGTGAGTCTGACCCGCAGGTGAGCGTAATGATGGTGACAGGTGTGCGGCATATCGAGCAGCCTGGTGACCTAGAGGCCGGAGAGGGAGCACACGTGACACCATCAGTTGTACTTTCACACTCTGGAATGATTTTTACTGTATACCCATTTCCAAGAGCAGTAGAACTGTAATTCATAAATGTCCCCCCCTTTCTTCTCCCTCCCCAGGTAGACCGTCAGTCCCAGTACATCCAGGGCTACCGACTCCTCTACCGGCCCAGCGGTGGAACCTGGCAGCTGCAGGATGTCAAGGCCCCGTCAGAGCGCCTGGTCGTGGTCGCCGACCTGCTCACAGGCACAGAGTATGAGATCAAGATCCGGCCTTACTTCGACGAGTTCCAGGGCAAGGACAGTCAGCTGCTGCTGGTCAGAACAGCAGCGGAAGGTAAGACTGGCTAGAAGCTACTGATACTCACAACTTCTGATGAGACTGACACAAGCCCTACTGAGACCGAGGCTCTCCTAATATGGACACGGTACACCTGAGATAGCCTGTGTCCATAATGGAGGGAATGGTGGGTAACAAGGGTTTTAAAATAGTTTTTTCTCAATGGGACTTCCAGGTTCAAATAAAGGCTTTTAAAGTGGTGATGGATTGGTGATACTCAGTCGTTTCTGTCAAATAAAATGTGCCCTCAGTCAATTCACCCAGTAAAATAAGGGTGAAATACAAAATACATTTTAGAAGTGGTTTTAAAAAAAACCTTTTTAGTACTTTTCTTGGAACATTTTGAAGACTCTGGCTTTTTGAAAATAGCTAGCTATTCAGGAGCCTCTAGGAGTCACATCACAGTTGAACACCTGTGTGACCTTTACATACTGTTATGAAGATGAAGCACTGTTTATAGTTCAATAACCATTTGATGGCATTTGATGGAGTCTGCCATTTTCATCAATCTCAAATCATATTTTCGCTATCTTACCAAATGCCCCTATTTCATTTTTTCTATATCATTTTTTTTTTTCACACCTTGCTCGTCTCTCTTCTCCTGCAGTCCCAAGCGCCCCTCCCAGAGCAGTCACCGTGGTTACAGTGAAGCTGAGCAACAGCTCCAGCATTAGTGTGTCCTGGGAGCCTCCTCCCGCCGACATGCAGAATGGAATAATTCAGGAGTACAAGGTATGCTGACTGAACCAGAGAAAATGACATGATGATTGGATCTCTCCAAAAACATGGATTCATAGTGGTGGTATTTTCATATAAACAACATGGACATTACATAATACTAGTTACATAATTACTACATCGTTTCTTTGGGATTCATTAAAACAAGTAATTGGAAACAAAGGAGTAGCTATGAATTGTTTTGAATTCTTTGAAGCAAGTACCAAAAAGTACCCATTGTTGCCAAATAAGTATTTGCTAAATAACAAATATCATGTGAACACCAGCTCAAACAGGACTGCTAAATAAATTGTGTCCATATAATGACTGCCTCAGTCACAACAGGCAGTCCTAATAGGATGTTGACATTTACTGTCATGAGTCTTGTCCTGGAGGCAGAACTGAGTGATTTCTTCTTAGATAGGCCAGCTAGAACGTCAAAATTGGCTATATTGTAAAAAATATATGAAAACTAAAATTTGTTTTTTTTTAATCTTCATTTAAGGTTAGGTGTTAGGGTTAGCAGTGTAGTTCATGCCGGAAAAAAACGCTAACCTGCGTCCTAATTTGGACACCGCAAATTTGACCTCTTCCATCTCTCACACCAATTCACCGTCCTCCAACCATCAACAGGTGTGGTGTGTGGGCAATGACACCCAGACCCGCTACCACATCAACACCACCGTGGATGGCACTGTCCTCTCCACCGTACTCAAGGGGCTGCTGCCAGGCATCCTGTACCAGGTGGAGGTGGCAGCAGTGACAAGCGCCGGAGTGGGCATCCACAGCCAGCCTGTGTCCATCCTAATCAGTGAGTCCCCCCAGAACCACAAGCTAGCAGAATTAGACATTTCAGTTCTGGGATATCAAGGAGATAGTGGGGGTAGCTAAAATTACTGAAATTATTGCTAAGCATTTTTTTTCACATTTAAATGTTTGGTCATTTAGCAAACGCTCTTATCCAGAGCGACTTACAGGAGAAATTAGGATTAAGTTCCTTGCTCAAGGGCACATCGACAGATTTTCGTCTCAGGGATTCGAGGCTGGTTATGATACTTACCGGGTAAAAGTTAAATATCACTCCACTAACTACTTGCCGCTCTCCCTCAGAGCTGCCAGTGGAGGCACCATCAGTGCCCGGTACCGGGGGGGGCGTGGAGGGTGACGAGAGCAGCGTGAGCCTGGCCGAGCAGATTACTGACGTGGTGAAGCAGCCGGCGTTCATCGCTGGGATCGGTGGGGCCTGCTGGGTCATCCTCATGGGTTTCAGCGTGTGGATCTACTGCCGCCGCAAGAAGAGGAAGGAACTTAGTCACTACACTGCATCGTTCAACTACACGCCTGCTGGTACTTTACACACTTTATATGATGCAATCTTTACACATCACTTAATGTTACTTTACCACAACATCAAAGAAGTATGTTGTAACCCGCCTTACCATATCAAGTACTCTACTGCACTTTACAAAAGGCTACTATTTCACCTTAAAGTTACCTAACAAAATATTTACTTATTGCATTCTAATATAATATATATACTTTACAATGGAGTGCAATGGAGAAGAATGTTCTGTTTTCTCTTTTCAAAACTGGTTGAATGGCTATTTTTATCCTTTAGGCACTTACAACTTACCAAAAGTGACATAGTAAACGAAAATCACCTGCCTCCAACCAAATTCATTTGAATTCTTCTGAATTCGTAATACTTTTTTTTTTTTTAAATCTACATTTCAGTTTAGATGTTTTACTTGATGTGCAGTTGTAAATCAAACAAATCCTTGTGTGAACACCAAAAGGTATTTCGATGCATTAAAAGGGGACATCTGCAGTTGCTACATCCATTTTCTGACTTATAACTTAATGATATGTACCCATTGATTCTTGAAGAATATAACATATACAGTAAATGCCTCGCGAGCTAAGTTCAACTGTCATACCCCATCAGAACCCAAAATATAAGGTTGCTTTACTCAAATGTTTGAAACAAAGCAAATGTAAACAAACACTATACAGCCTGAAAACATGGTTAGAACTATAATTTTGATGTCATGGACGGTTAGTCCTTGCATCCATAGCTTTGTCTATGAATTTGAGAGTGGTTACATTTCTCCACCCCATTCCTCAGCTTTTTACTGAAACAGAATACGAATGCGCTTTGTTATTTTTTAGGGGTGCCAATATATTACAGCGAACTGTACCATACTGCACTGTGGCAGCCAACCATACCTTACTGTATTTTACCTTGCCAATCACACCTGAATGCACATTTTATTTGTTCTGCAGTTGGCTTTCCACATGGAGAGGCATCTGGACTTAATGGAAGGTAAGGATCCCTGTTTATATTATTTCAAGTTGACTTTCACATTCTTTTTATTAGTCCTTTTTTGTTGTAAAGTGATGAGAACAAAGTTGTGGATTGGCATCAGATATGATCATAGTGTGTGACTACCTACATGTACATATTACCTCAATTACCTCGACTATCCGTTGCCCCCTCTATATAGCCTAGCTATTGTTATTTTACTGCTGCTCTTTAATTATTTGGTACTTTCATTTCTTATTTTTTTGTAGGTATTTTTCTTAAAACTGCATGGTAAGCATTTCACTGTAAGGTCTACACCTGTTGTATTCGGCGCATGTAACAAATAAAAATGGATTTGATTTGATTAATTATGTTTTAGGCCTGGCATGTTGGGTGGCAACATGGGCAACTACCCATGGCTGGCAGACTCTTGGCCCACCACCAACCTGGTCCACAGTGGCAAGGAGGTTGTCAACTGCTGCACCTCCAAACATGACACGGCAGAAAGATACTACAATGGTATGAGACACGACATGATTCTGCTCACGATGGCCATTTTGTTTTGTACACAACCAGGGATTATCTCTTCAATGCCTTTTGATCTAGTCTCTCTCTTTGAAGAAATCTCAATGTATAGTTGCCATCTGCACGTGATATAAACTTGAACGGTATATTACGGGGCTGCCAACATGCATGCATTTTGCGTACCAACTACGCAATTCTCTGTCCATGTACGCAGGTGCGAGTTCCAAGTTAAAAGTACGCAGAAATTAATAGGGCCTGATAATGTTTTATTTTTTTACATTTTAATACAAAATAAATCCACTGAGTAAATCTAACAGCAGTTCACTCGCATTTGCTAGTGAAAGAAATTACATGCAAATACGAAAAATAACTGGTCGCATTTGTGCAAGTGTGATATACATTTAATTCTGCGTCCCATTAGTTGTATTTTCCATGTAACATTACGAGGATCACGCAACCTGATAGACTGTAACCAGGGGTGAAACGGTTCACAAAACTCACGATTTGGTACGATATGGTACAGTGGTGTCACGGTTCGGTATGGTTTCGATACATCGACAAAATAAATGCCTGAGAAATATGTAATTTGTATTTAGATTTTCCATTTATTATAATAGTAAACATGGGTAGCTTGAATTCCCAGGAGCATATGGAAGCAAAAAACAGCAGTGCCTGTCTTATAACATGAAATAAAATAGTCATTTAAAACAGAACTTCAACAAGAGTGCATAGTCCAGCAGCATATATCAAAATTAAGTCACATAGCAGTGCCTTAAACAAAATAGGACCACATGAGACTGGTTACTTGAAAATGTGTTTTTGCAGATGTTCTACTTTTTCTTTAAAAAGATTAGTCTATCCATATTATCTGCAGTAAGCACAGATTGGCTTACTGTGACAATGTCAGCCGCTGTAGAGAATACCCTCTCGCTAGGGATAGAGGTCCCAGGCACAGCCTGCTAACATGGGCAACCACTTCTCCCCACAGCCTTCAGGCAACATGGGCAACATGAGCGTATAATAGCTCTTTGGTCTTCCACCATGTAAGTGGATCAGCATCCAGGGGAATACAGTCCACTTCCCTGTATGAGGTCACCTCCTCCTCTATGACCTTGACCTTTGACTTGGTTCCCTGCTCCTGGGTCGTGAACAACTCCCCAAAAAGCTCAGTCATGGCAGACTTATTTTCTGGAGGAGAACCCCTGTCGCCTGCCGTCTCTGGAGGGGGGTTAGCTCCTGTGGTATCTGTGGCTTGACCCTGCAGAATTAAATTAGATAAAAATACTATCTCTGAAGTGGCTTTAAAAATATGATTTGTTGTTAGAAATATATATCAGACACTATTATGACAATTGCAATTATTACTTTATAATGAATTGTTAAATCACTAATTAATAAAATAACAAATGTCACATTAACAAAATAAATACAATTCCTGTTGTATATTGGTCACAATCTCTGCTGTAAGTTCATTGTAGACTCTCAAACGAGCAGCAGCATCCAGGTGCAGCAGGGACTTGACCTGGGGGTCTAAAGCGGTGCTCTTGTGTAAGAAGTCTTGGAACAGGGTCAGCATATCTAGGCTCCAGGTTAACACTGATAGCAGTCTTGACATCCCTTACTGCGGGTTCATCTACATCAGATCCCACCATTGATTTCAGGATCATTGTTTTCATAGGCAGGACCATGGAAACTGATGGAATGCTCTCAGTGCATATCAGTGTTGTGACAGTTTTGAGAGGTTTGCACACTTTGATAACTTCCTCTGCTAGTCTTATGTTATTTTCAGACAAAGTCACAATATCTTTGACATTCTTCCTCACAGCTTGAACTTTCTGCTCAAGGTATCTCTCAACCATGTCATGGCTTGAATTCCATCTAGTAGGGACATCTTGGATTCATTTGTGGTTTCGCAGCTCCAGCATCTCGTTTTGTTTTGAAAACATGTGCAGCAGTTGTGCTTTTATGACAGAAGGATACCACCTTCCTGATCTTTGCTAGGAGGCAAGAGATTGGATTCACTGACATTGCTGTTTGAGATGCTAGATTAATAACATGAGCAAAGCATCCTATCTGTGGCCCCAATCCAGCTAGTGCAACTGCATTTACAATATGTCTAGCGTCTGTGGTCACAGGAATCGTTAGATTATCCATCACCAACTTCCACACTGCAACTACTTCCCTTAGCTCTCTCTCTCTCTTTGACTACTCTCAAGGGGACGTGTTTGAAGGACATGGCTTTTTATCTCCCACTCTGCCGTAATGAAATGAGCCATAATGAAATGTCAGTTACAGTAAGTTAGCTCTCTGTAGCTCTAGACGTCCAACTGTCTGTTGTTAGAGCAACAGACTGCGTTTCTGACAACTCGCTCTCAAGTTGTTATTTCGTTTTTTTGTATAAGGCAGGTATTAATGTCTGGGCAAAATGTGTACGGGAAGGAATAGTGAAGCGTGGCTCGACCACTTTAAACATGTTTCTGAACCCTGCATTCTCCACCACAGAAAAGCGTCTCATATCTGCTGCTATGAATTTTGCCTTCGTTGCATTGATTTCTTTAGCCCTACCGGAGTCAGCCGCATATTGTTGCCTGAAGGCTTTGGGGAGAAATGGTTGCCGATTGGTTTCCGTTTAATTTTTTCGCCTAGTCACACTGATTGGCACTTTGGGGTGATGTCGGCGCAAATGAGTAGTCATGTTACTCGTATTGCCACTCTAATATGCTATCGGCAATGAACAGAGCCTACATGTTGTAGAAGTTTTATCCACCCCTCGTTGGCAATCCCCGTAATAGTTTACAGGGAAGCCGAAATGTTCCCAGACGGCAGACCTGAATGATACTGGGGCGTCTTCTAGTTCTGGCTTGCCAATGTTTGCCATGTTGTTCCTTTGCATTTAGCTAACTGTTAATTCCTAATGATAAAATAACTAATGAGCGGAGCTGCAGACAACTATAAACAACTTTATTACTATGTGGATATTTTTCCCATATTTACAATGAAATATATATACATATATTTCCTAGCTATAACATATGATTAATGTATTGTTCAGTTCGCAGTGCGTACCAAAACCGTGCTATGATCCACATCACAAAAAGCATTACAAAATTAGAATCAAAAATAAATATAAACATCTTGCCATTAAATGGAGTCGGGAGTTTAGAAGACTGCGCGATGAAGGATGGATGACTGTCCGGTATTAGCTATGCAGGCAATGCTTCTAAAATGCCTTTGCACTAGATTTGAGATTTTATTAATTTCGAAAATCTGAAATGATAAATGGCCTGCAAAGATATACAGTAGGCACCTTTACATTGGCTGAAACAGCGGACTCTTCTAGCGAACAGCGTTCAGATTCCCTTTGCGGTAGCCTACTTTAGCTTTGTGTAGCCAGTTTGCAGTCTGTGTCGATGCAACCATTTGTTTTTGTTTTGATGTTTTCAAAATGATTTTGCTTTTGGTGTTGATTAGGAACCGTGTCTAAAAAGCCAATACTTGTGAGCTGGTCCTAGTGATTGGGCCTGTTTGAGAGGTGACAAGCGTTCCTCTACTATAGAGACTAAACTTGGGGGCATGTGCTAAGAAACATATTATAGATAAGCCCTCACCTGGCAACTCTTGAAGCAAAGTCACGCCATCCTCCATCAAATGTGGACCTACTGACAAAACCGTCGACTTGACTCCGTATCTGTTCAAGCAAAGGGATATCGGGGACAAAGTGGCAAAACAAAAGAAAGAAAAAGAAGGACCAAAAGATCTTACAAAACTTGAGAAAGTCCTAAAATGTCTCACAGATCCGGTATCAAAAATCTATTTATACTTTTTACAGAGAGCCATACCAATTTTTTATGTCGGAAATATGATTCTACAACGAGAGGAGCCGTGCATTACAATTTTACTGTCAACTTTAGAGATGCAACTGCAGAAACTAATGTTGTCCTTCTGCAAGCCAGACACTGTCACTACCATGAGTAGTGGTGTCAAAGCTACACTCTACCTGGAGAGACAAAACCAGCTTCCTGATGAGGAGCTGTCCATTGGCCAGGACACCCGCAACTACATAGGAAGCCAAGGCAAGCTGGATCTAAAAGACCTTCTATGCAGATGTAAGAAACATATTTTCTTCTGCAATAGACTCCATGTTGCTGAAATTTCCATTTGGAGATGTGCTCCTCCAGCATGCAGTGGTCGCTGACATTGCCAACGGGCAGACTGCCAAGTTCTCGTCCCTCAACTTTTTCATGGCACGCTTTCCCTGCATTATTCCTGAGAGAACCTCTGTTGATCTGGTGGAAGATGAGTTTAGACTCTTTCAGGCAACAACCTTTGAGCAGAGTCTGGTCAACATGCGCAAGAATCAGGCCTGAAGAGAAATCGGCACAATGAAAAGGGGGGGGCAGCCTGGTCTACTCCCACCTTTCGGCTGTGATGCTGGGAATATTGGTCATATTCCACAGCAATGCGAATATTCAGTCTCGTTTCTAAGAACAAAACCCAGTACAGAGCCTCCCTCAGTACAGACATGCTGAGTGCCCTCGTTACCAATAAGGTTTGCCAGAGGAACTGTTTGCCACTGAGAAGTGTAAGGCTAAATCTGCTAGCTACCAGGCAAATCTGTCTAGGAAATGATTTCCTGAACATTTGAAGGTCTCCAGAAGATTTGTTCTGGAATGCTGTCAAGAAAGAAAGTATTCCAAACGAGCGTGCGGGGGGGAGAAAACCCCAATTCGGTGCATGAGTTGAATCTTCAATTTCCTGCATGCATCCGGTACTCTAAAAAGTTGGACAGGTTGAATTGTTGTACTTTTTTATTTTCTTGTTCTTAACTAACTACTGTATCCTGTATACAGTGCATTTGGAAAGTATTCAGACCCCTTCCTTTTTGTTACGTTACAGCCTTATTCTATCATGGATTAAATAATATTTTCCTTGTCAATCTACACACAATACCCCATAATGATAAAGCAAAAAATGTTTTTTAGAAAAACAGAAATACCTTATTTACATAAGAATTCAGACCCTTTGCTATGAGACTCAAAACTAAGCTCCGGTGCATCCTGTTTCCATTGATCATCCTTGATGTTTCTACAACTTGATTGTAGTCCACTTGTGGTAAATTCTATTGATTGGACATGATTTGGAAAGGCATACACCTGTCTATATAAGGTCCCACAGTTGACAGTGCTTGTCGGAGAAAAAACTATGCCATAAGGTCGAAAGAATTGTCCGTAGAGCTCCGAGACAGGATTGTGTCGAGGCACAGATCTGGGGAAGAGTACATTTTTTTTTTTTCTTCAGCATTGAAGGTCCCCAAGAACACAGTGGCCTCCATCGTCCTTAAATGGAAGAAGTTTGGAACCAGCAAAACTCTTCCTAGAGCTGGCCACCCGGCCAAACTGAGCAATCAGGGGAGAAGGGCCTTGATCAGGGACCCGATGGTCACTCTGACAGAGCTTTATAGTTCCTCTATGGAGATGGGAGAACCTTCCAGAAGGTCAACCATCTCTGCAAACCTCCATCAATCAGGCCTTTATGGTAGAGTGGCCAGACGGAAGCCACTCCTCAGTAAAAGGAACATGACAGCCCGCTTGGAGTTTGCCAAAAAGCACCTAAAGGACTCTCAGACCATGAGAAACAAGATTCTCTGGTCTTATGAAATCAAGATTGAACTTTTGCCTGAATGCCAAGTGTCACATCTGGAGGAAACCTGGCACCATCCCTACAGTGAAGCATGGTGGTGGCAGCATCATGCTGGGGGGGTGTTTGTTAGCAGCAGGGATTGGGAGACTAGTCAGGATCGAGGGAAAGATGAAAGGAGCAAAGTACTTAAGAGATCCTTGTTGGAAACCTGCTCCAGAGTGCTCAGGACCTCAGACTGGGGTGAAGGTTTACCTTTCAACAGGACAACAACCCTAAGCACACAGCCAAGACAATGCAGGAGTGGCTTCGGGACAAGTCTCTGATTGTCCTTGAGTGGACCAGCCAGAGCCCAGACTTGAACCCAATCGAACATTTCTGGAGAGACCTGAAAATAGCTGTGCAGCGACGCTCCCCATCCAACCTGACAGAATTTAAGAGGATATGCAGAGAAGAATGGACAAACTCCCCAAATACAGGTGTGCCAAACTTGTAGCGTCATACTTAAGAAGAGTCAAGGCTGTAATCGTTGCCAAAGGTGCTTCAACAAAGTACTGAGTAAAGGGTCTGAATTCTTATGTAAATGTGATATTTAAGTTTTTTATTTCTAAAAACCTGCTTTTGCTTTGTCATTATGGGGTATTGTGTGTAGATTGAGGGGGTTAAAAACATTTGAATCCATTTTAGAATAAGGTTGTAACGTAACAAAATGTGGAAAAAGTCAAGGTGTCTGAATTCTTTCCGAATACACTGTATGTTATGGTAACTGTTTTGGGTAATACAAGAATCGCTTAACTCCCATAACAATACTAACTCTGCAGTTAAATAACAATAAATTATCTCATTACCATAAATCAGTCACCTGTCACCTGAATCTGACATCTCACTTCTGACCCCTCTCACCACCAGAAGCGGGCATCTCTAACTACCTGAACCAGACAGAGAAGTACAGCACGTGCAGCTCCAACGAAGGTCCTATCTACAGCACCATCGACCCCAACGCCGAGGACCTGCGTAGCTTCAACAGCCCCTACTCCTCCACCACGCCCTACGCCAGCACTCCCATCATGCCCTTCACCAACCAGGCGCTCCAGGGGTCTCACAGCCCCACAGAGCAAGATGGAGGTCACTGGATCCCCCAGCCTGCTGGACCCTCTTCCCAGTACGCCCAGCCCGAGCGCTGCAGGACGGACTGCGGTAAGACAGTGTTTAAGACTGTGTTTCCATTGGTAAATGTTCAAGGTGGGGCACCAAGACCCCAAAGCAACATTCACAAAAATTTAAACATAACTGCAGGCACCTTGACATTTTTGGAGCCATGAAACCGCATTACGGTACCTACTAGTTAGCAACGAGAGAGGTAGCGGTAGCTAACCTACTGTGTAACACTGATTCATGTCTCAAAAAATGACAAGGGATCTCCAGTTATGTTTCCATTTTGCAGTTTGTGACATATACCCGTTTCAAGAATATTAAAACTAATTTAGAGACCTTAGGACCTCCATTGAACAGCACTAAACCAGCTCTTTGTGTGTCTATGTGTAGGTAAACCCAAGCAGAAGTCCATGGGGAAGGCGGTGAAGACCCCCTCTCTAAAATGGACTGATGCCCTCCCCCCGGCCCCCTCATCTGGGGAGCTGGAGCAGTGTGTGGTAGAGGATATGCCCATGGATGACCATGAGGACATGGAGCTAGGGTAAGCACACAGACACACATGAATACACATAAGCGTGAACACATGCGCACACACACACTCTTACGATGTCTGGCATAACACACACCAACTAAACACACACGTACACACCAGTTACACCATCTTCTTGCTAACTTTGAGGTCATACTGATTGAGGTATGGTAGCTCTCTCATGTAACCTCTGTGGACATTCTTTATAGGTCTGTATACTGTCCTATAGAACTATGTGCCTCTGACTCTCTCGCACCGTGTTTCTCTTGGCCCATGTCCTTGCACTCTCAGGCCTCACTGACACATAGTGGTGGGCCAGGGCTTTGTGTGGAGGTTAATGACGTTAGCCTTACGTTGCCTTTCTGTCTGACAGGACAGTCTCATCTTTGGTCTCTGTTAACCCGTTGCTAGCTCTGGACCTCAGTGCACCTTGAATTCCAGGTCCCCGCTGAACCACATTACTGTCACACTGCAAAATGGATACACGCGCATTAACCTACACACATAGTCACACATGCACGCACACACTTCATATAACACAGTATTGTCAAGGCCAGCAAGTCAGTATTCACAACGTTTTGGCAAGGGGACCATTCACTTTTCGCTCCTAACTGCCACTCACTCCTCCCGAATAGGCTATGCTAGCAGATCAACTAAAGCAGCCATGAGGCTTAGAAACTTCTTCCTCTAAGCATTTCTGACAGCTAGATTACATTGGTGCTATCCAAGAAGCTAGCAGGCAGTTAGCAATTTAGCCACCATTCCCAAGTCCCAACCCTCGCTTACACATTGACCCCGTTAGCTAATGACATTAGCCTACGTTAGCCCGTTCCCCTTCTCATGTTCTTTTCTCCTGGTCACCAGAACAAAGTAATCATTCAGCAGCCTTCTCATGCACCGCTCCATCTGGCCCCCCTGCGGGTTAGCCGTTAGCAGTTAGCAGAGATTGGTGATGAACCCACGATAACAGCGTTAACCTATGAGTTAGCCCCTGTGGCTAGCTGAGAGGAACGTTGGCCTGGCATTATGACATTAGCTAGCTTACTCCCTGGCCTCTGCCATTTCCTCCATGATGTACACACACATGAACATACTTAGCACTCACACACAAACACGCACACACATACTTCTCTACCAAACACAAACGTATAAAAACTGATTCCATGCACACTTATGAAAAACATAGCTGAAAAACATTTCCCATGTTGTGAAGAAGCCAGTTCAGTTTGATGGAAATGCCTTAGGCATAGAAGGACATGGAATGTGATTTTCTTCACCCAGGTGAAGTCTCTTGTTCAGACATGGCCCTCAGCTGACCTGTAACAGGTATAGTGTTGCCCACAGGGAAGACTGTCTAATGATGCTGTAGAGCAGTGGAAATTAATACGGTACAGACAAATACTGTAGGCATTAGAGAGGGAGGCCCACCCATAGAATACTTTATAATTTAATAGGATCTCTATGGTGCCACCATCGTGAATATGTTATGATCGATCTACTGCTCCATAGCACCAACTGCACAAGCAGTGATGTACTGGTGACTGTTTTATAATGGTCCAGATAGAAATTGCACTTAGACACAGATCTAGGAAGAGTTTATCCTACCCAATCCTGACCATTAATAAGGAAAATGTAAAAACTGACCATAGATCATTTTCTCTATGGTCCACGTCATCCTGTCTAAAGTGAACCTTTAGAATAATTATATTTAATCGCAGGTCTGATGAGGAAGAGTGGTGCCCGCCCCTTCCGGAAAGAACCTATCTGATCGAGGGCTGCGAGGAAGGTCCCGCCCCTCCCCTCAGGGGTGACGCCTCGTCCCCCGCCACCTCCTATAGTCACCAGTCCACCGCCACCCTCACACCATCGCCCAGAGAGGAGAGCCGCCATCCACCCCACAACACAGCACGCCTTCACCACCTTGATGGGCAGCAGCTAGCATGGTATGACATGACAAAACAGTCAAATTCTAAAAGTCACATCATGTATGTACAGACACACAGTGGTAACAGTAGCACTGTAGTCATACTAATCACAGGAGGTTGGTGGCACCTTAATTGGGGAGGACAGGCTCGTGGTAATGGCTGGTATCAAATACATCAACCACATGGTTTGATACCATTCCATTTGCTCCCTACCAGCCATTATTATGAGCCGTTCTCTCCCCTCAGCAGCCTCGACTGATACTAATGGTGATGGCAGTGAATACCTCTAGTTCAAATTAATAAGATGGTAATAACATAGGTATAATCATTGCTTTGGTATGGTAACTGCCCAATGTCATTAACAGCAGATAACACAATGCTCATGAAATGAGCAGTAAAATCCCCACTCAAACAAACAAAACAATAATTAAATTGTGTAACATATCTTCGTAGTAAAATAACAGAAGTATGTCATTACCATTGCTAACCACCCACTCTTTCTTTGCCGTTTACAGTAGGTTACCTTGTGGTCCCGTCCCAGTGCCCCGGGCGCCCAGCCCACCCCTCACCCAGTCCAACCCCAACCTCTCAGCCCAGCAACACGGTGAGGGCTCCGAGGGGGGCACACCGCTCCGCAACAGCTCGGCCCACCGTCGTGACCTCAGCCAGGGGGCAGCACTGAGTGCCGACAATGTCAGCTCCACCACACCTGGTCAGTGACGCTTAACGCTCTCTGCAAACACACACGAGTGAATGCACCACATGCGGATGTGCATAAACACATACATTCAAAGCCAGAAGTGCACGCACACGCATGTACACACACAGAAAATGTATTACATTTATATCCAGTATGTAATTCATGTTATTCGTAACACCTAAACAATCAGCTGAAATTACATAAGGCATTGCAATGTTGTTATTTATCCATGTTTAGTGCTTCAAAGGAACAATGTCCAATTACCTTCTAGTAATGTTTTCTGTCTTTCTGGCTGACCTACAGTAAGAGCTCAGCCCTCCCCAGCTGACAACACACACACTCCCCCCGGCCTAAAGTCTCGAGTGAAAAAGAAGACTTCCAAAAGCGGAGCTTACAGAAGAGAGTTGCTTAACCAAGGAGGTGGGTGTGTGTGTGAGCATATATTCATTGATTAGTTTGTTCACACACACGAATGCACGCACGCACACGTGTGAGTGAACAAACAAATCAATGAATATATGTTGGGCATGAGCATGTCTCTGTGTGCCTACATTATATGTTTATATATTTACTGGTCTTCCAGTGCAGTCCAACCCTAACCCTGTTGTCCATGTCTCTTCTCCTCAAGACCTCCCTCCTCCACCAGAACCACCTCCAGAGAATGGAGCAGTGCGGTGCCCAGGAGGGGCTGTAGACTGTGGCCAAGCATCCCTGGACAGAGAGGGAGAAAGGAGCACCCCCCACAGGAAGGGATCAGGACAGCGACCCCAAGATGGTGAGTGGTGCAGATACTGAAGTGTGGTGTTCAAACCCACACACATGCACAGTCTCATATTCACAACACACACACAATCACAGCCAGAGCCTTTGCAGTTGCCTATTAGCACTCACTCCCAAACAGTCACTCCTTCACCCAGAAAATACTAATTCACACAAATAATATTACATAAATCAATTATGCTCATAAACCTGTTCTCACACACACACACACACACACACACACACACACACACACACACACACACACACACACACACGAACATATGAATACATTTAATTTCACAAATCCATCCATTAAAACTATTATTACTTCCTCTTTCCTTCAAGACCCTCTTTCATCAGTAGAATAGCCATTTGTCTCACTCTCCATTCCCAATATGGAAATCCCTGACCCTAATTCTCCCCTCTCCTCCAATCCCATCTCCTCCACAGATGAGGACCTGCTCCCGTACAGCAAGCCCAGCTATCTGGCGGGGCGGGGGTGTCAGATGTCCAGTAACTGCTCCACTACAGGAAGCTCCTCGTCGCGGGGCTCCACGGGGTCACGAGGGGGTCCCGGCTCAGGCAGGAAACGCAACGAGGTGAGACAAGGGTTCGGGTTCTTGGGAGCCACAATATCTGTTTTTTTCTTCTCGCTAGAATTTAGTTTAACTATTCATATAAAGAAGGGGGCAAGAAAAGACTACATTAGTAGGAATAGTGGTAATACAAGGGGACCATGGTTGGTTCTAGTTATTGGGAGCTACAATGTCTGCTAGAGTTCAGTGGTTAATAGAGGGGTGAGAAGAGATACTACAGCAGAGGCCACCTAGGGCAATGTCATGATTAGTGTTTTAGCTAAGACGGGACAGGCAACTCTTTGTCTACTGTTCTCCTTTCAAAAGTGTCAGCTCACTATCTTTCCCTGCAGTTGTTGTATCTCACTTGGCCAAAAATGTTTCCGCTTTCATAGGCCATGTACTATAAAAAATACATATTTAATTAATTCAATTGTACTCCTCTACCACGCATTGGTCTTTGTCAATAAAGCAAAGGTACTGGAACTCATGAGAAAAATAAAGCATTGCATGCATATCATCGCATTTGCGTAGTGTCATAGCAGTAGAGCAGAGGCACTTACAGAAGTTGCACACATTGGGAAACATTTTTGTAGCCTAGGATCCGGGGAAAATGTAGCCTTTTATAAACACATTTCATGCAATTCTACGTCATTTTGCATGACTGGAGACTGGGAGAATATTTTTTATTGCACACAAATAATTGAAATGGCAGGCTACTTTGACACTGACAAACTGAGAATCTGAGATTAATAAAAACTACCTCGTCTTGAATCCATCAATAGCCTAGGCCTAGGTGTGTGGAGACACATATTGTAGGCTACAATGTTAGGAGGAAATTATAGTCCTAAAAATGCTTTCTAGTTTCTCTGACTCACATAATGATGCGCAGGTCACTCACTGATGATGGCAGATGCCCTCGTGCCAAAAGCCTATCGCTCTTTCTTTTGTAAAACAATATTTGGAAGTTGATCAAATATTTTGGTAGCCTACAGCATAGTCTTTTCAGCAGGAGCCATTTGCTTTCCAACTTGTGTTTTCCCTCGATTGTATTTGAAATATTGCGAAAGGCCTGTTTTGTCTGCATGCTGTTTTTTTTACTGACAGATTTGCAGCGCTTTCCTGACTATAGGCTATTCCTTGTTATTGGGCTACAATCAACAGCTAGGCTACTTTTTTAAAAGAAGCAATTGATCCTCTGGCTAAATTATAGGCCTTCTCATGGTGTAGTAGGTTATTCTGAAGTATTTCAGACAGCAGTAATTCTATAATTTTGGCAAATTTATTTCAATTTATCTGGCGGCGAAGGGCTCCTCCAGAACCCTTTACGCGGCAATGATTCTATTAGGAAATAAATGAAGTGCAACACTGGAGAGATGAGAGTTGCAGGCTCATGTCTATCAGAGCAGAGAGGCAGAGAGATCATAAAAAGTTCATCTCATTCTAGTTATGTGAGAGATACTGATGCACATCTCACACAGCCATGGCCACGCGTTGGTCTCAAACATAGGTCACCATGTTGCGCAAACCTTAAACCCAGGCCGGCCCAACCCAAATTAACTCTTAGAATATTAGGCCCAGGCTGAAAATCTACTTTTTGACATCACGTTTTTTTGTGGGGGAAGGAGAATTAAGGAAAAGACAACTCGAATGAACTTTGATCGCTTTGATTAGAATTTTTACATTGCAAAAAGTGAAAATTATTTTTAATACCTGGAGAGGTACCGGATCCAGCCAAATAAGTGCCAGAACAAAACAGTCCATAAGAGGTGGTTATACTGTCTATTGTTCAGTGCTAGTGTCATACATAAATAATCATTCATTAGCATGGAAATACTGACACGAGGGATAACTGAGAAAAATGACAAACCTTGTCAAGCCTGTAGTACAAATACTATATATTGTATCTCTATAAAAAAATATGCACATACTCACAAATACTTCATCGCTCTCCATTAAAATATACACTCATGTACACACACACACACACACACACACACACACACACACACACACACACACACACACACACACACACACACACACACACACACACACACACACACACACACACACACACACACACACACACACACACAAAAAAAATCCCCTGCACAGTGTATCATAATTTCAAGGATAGCCCCGCACCCCACTCTCCCTCTGTAGTGCACTACTGAGGGTACACTTCTCTGCGTGATCGTTGCTTATATGCACTCCCTGCAGGCTCCCTGGTGAGGGGATGCCCCCCCTCTCCCCTCCACTGCCCTTCTTGCTCCACCAGGAACATAAAAGCCAGAGCCTTACAATAGAGGGACTGTGTGTTTCACTGGGGAGCCAGTTGCGGGTTACCCCTCTTTCTGTCATGGTGCTGAGCCTTATCTTTCCACTTGGACAGAGCGGTTGAATGGGGTCTCTGTGTGAATGGGGAGGGAGTTGTTCTTTATCCCCCCAGTGGGGGATGCGTTTTGTGTGACTCCCTCAGATCTTGACTTCCTCGATTAACGGCCAATCCCTCGGGTGATTACAGAGTCAAGTAATCCATGAAGGACGAACCAGAGCTGCTCCCATAGGGCGGTTGACTAGAGTTTGGGTTACAGTGAGATTTTATGGTTATTAGTAAAAATGTGGGTTTTCTCCCAAAAGTGTATACTTAAAAGCAGCTGAGTAAAGTACTTAAATAAAAAAACTTTAACGTACTACTTAAGCTGCTTTTCGTCATATCTGCACTTTATTTTATCATTTATATTTTTTACAACTTTTGCTTTTACTTTACAACATTTTAAAGAAAAGTTTGTGCTTTTTACTCCATACATTTTCCCTGACTCCCAAAAGTACTATTTTATATGCTTGACAGGACAGGAAAATGATCAAATTTACCCACTTATCAAGAGAACATCCCTGGTCAAATTACTGCCTCTGATCTGGTGTACTCACCCCACATGCTTCATTTGTAAATTATGTCTGAGTGTTGGAGTGTGCACCTGGCTATCTGTAAATTAAAATAAGATAATCGTGCAGTCTGGTTTGCTTAATATAAGGAATTTGAAATGATTCATACTTTTACTTTTGATACTTAAGTATATTTTAGCAATTACATTTACTTTTGATACTTAAGTATATTTAGAAACCAAATACTTTTACAATTTTTTATATTAAGGTATCTTTACTTTCACTCAAGTATGACAATTGGGTACTTTTTCCACGACTGCTTAAAAGCCACCTCCTTAAGCTCTGTCATTTAGTTTTGTATCTGGTTATGGGCTCTGTTTTGAAAATAAATTGACAAATAAATACATTTTGTTGTATTCAAAACTAGCGATGTAGACTCCCTTTGTGCTTTGTGAGAGCTCCTTACTGTTATGTGCAGATAATAAGTTCTGTGTTTTACCCCTTTTATTCACGTTTGTTGACACGTCTGTCTGTCTGTTGCAGGAAATGAGATGAGTGGATACCGAAAGACTTGCAGAAAACAAAACACCTTTGTCTTTCGACGTTCCTTTGATGCCTCCCATTTTCTTTCTTCGATCGAAGCAAACAGGAAAAAAATTAAGATCACTTTCTGAAGAAGAACGGATTTTCATAAATTGTTTGATATTATTATGATTATTTATGACTCTCGGGCTCGGCCCGTATTAATTTGTAAATAGCCATCTCTGGACTGTTTTTACGTGGGCTCTGGATAAAGGGAAAGAAAAAGTATATTGTATTTATATGGAAAAACACATGTATAAAAAGTTAGTCTTGAATGTGCCAACGTCATTTTGTAGAACTGTATACCGTTCGGAAAGCTTAAAGACTATTGCACTCTTGTTGTGGTGGAGAAACAACAACAAATATGAAGCACAAAGTGTGTTCATGTCAGGCAGCCGGCTGGACAGCTGAAACTGCAGGGGTCCTCGGCCACTCAGGACGCCTCTGCCTGTCTTCTCTGGATCCCTATCGCCCGTGGTCCCATGAGAATATTATTTTCCATGTTTTTTTTTTATTATTTTTTTTTTTTACAGAGGAAGCTAGTTGTGAACCGACAGACAACGTTGTGAAAAGATTGTAACCGTCACTTTTGAAGGACTGTTGCTGCGATTGTGCGACAACTTGCATATTCTGTTAATAAAACCAAAATAACCTGTTCTGTCAACAAACTTTTTGGTAGTCTTGTTGTTTTGTAATAATACAATAAAATACATTTGTTGAACAATAAAGTGGGTACTTTTTCAAAAGAATGTCTATAAATAAGTTTACTGTGTACGACGCCCCCTTCTTTCCAGGTGGAATGAAAATGTAAAAGCTTAGCTGAAGTCATGTTTTCTTTATTTTCTTCCTGAAGCCTCTGACTATTCACAGTACATTCCACCTGGTTGGCTCTGCATGGAGAAGTATGCAATTCCCAGGGACCTTAACCCAGAGCGATAAATAACATGCACACTCTCCTCTGCCCACCTGAGACATCACACACAACCCTGAGGTGCCCTGTACACACACACACACACACACACACACACACACACACACACACACACACACACACACACACACACACACACGTGTCCTGGGAATACTCTCATTGTGCCCCAGCAGTGAACTGAAAAAGCGCACGATGGGTTGTCTTTGTACCGTACTGTAGCCTACTGTTGTGCCCTGGAAAAACAAGGCATGTTGCAGAAATGTGTCTTTTGAGCCTAGCTGGATCAAGGAGTAATTCAAATGGGAGTGGGAATGGGACTGCTCCCTGTGTAGTTAATGGGGATGCACTACTATGCAAGTCAGGTCACAAGAAACACAGACAAAGACAGGAGACACACAGGTCTCCGAATTAACATATTCAGACCAAGTCTTGCTTTTCAGACATGTTTTCAATATCTAGTACCCAGTTATTGTCTGTACAGGGAATGTGTTTTTTAAACAATGATGTACAACTGATACAAAGCACTTCTACATTCATGTATCCCTAAACACTGAATCAACTCTTGAGAACAAAATATACTGAGCTATCGCTGACAGACTAGCTCACAGGCCCTCTCAACACACTGTAGACAAGGAAGAGCCTTTAGGACTCGCCCTCAAACCTCATCCCCAGTTATCTCCCACCTTCATGGCTTCCTGGAAGGCCCCTTTCCTGCCTTTAACCCCCCCCCCCATTTCTCC
Organism: Brachymystax lenok tsinlingensis; assembly: GCA_030435695.1. NCBI lineage: Eukaryota > Metazoa > Chordata > Actinopteri > Salmoniformes > Salmonidae > Brachymystax > Brachymystax lenok. Next base: position 32,511,574 of record CM059792.1, read on the forward strand.
CCTGTTGCCATTAATCATCCAGCTCATTCATTAGGCCAGTGTCAAGCCAGAAACGCCCACTAGAGAAAGAGAGAATAGCCTGAGAAAGAGAGAGCGAGATGGAGAGATGAGGAGTTGGGGATTGGGTGGGTCATTAAAACCCCTGTCCCATCCAACATGTCACATTCCAATTTCCATGTTAATTGCATGGCAGAGAAGAGATGGATGCTTTTGACTTTTGGGCAGACGTCTGTATGCAAAATGGGTCGCAAATAAAGGCGTATGCAGTCAAGAGGATATGTGAGCAGAAGTAAATAGTATGTGTGTATGAATGTAAACTTTTGGGGATTGAATTTTAGTTGGTTGAGTTAGTATGTTTGAAGAAAAGAGTAGAGAAAGGAGAAGAGGAAAGGAGAAGAGGAGGAGAAGAGGAAAGAAGAAGAGGAGGAGAAGAGAAGAGGAAAGGAGAATAGAAGAGAGGAAGCTGGAGGGACCCTTCTGTCAAATCTGGTCCAGACCAGATCTGGGTCACAGAAGGCAGGCTCCCATGGGGTCTGACCAATTCACCGTAGACTCTGATCACACAATGCACAGAAAACACCACCAACCAGGGCCAACCAAACCCCCCCAATATGACACCACCACCCAGCACTGTGTACATGTACAGTTGAAGTCAGAAGTTAACATACACTTAAGTTGGAGTCATTAAAACTTGTTTTTCAACCACCACAAATTTCTTGTTAACAAACTATAGTTTTGGCAAGTCGGTTAGGACATCTACTTTGTGCATAACACAAGTAATTTTTCCAACAACTGTTTACAGTCAGATTATTTCACAAATTTCATCCAGATGCAGTCAAATCTAACTGGACATCCCAGTCCAAATACACGAGGAAGCATTGGATTATATCTCTCTCATTCAAAGTTATACTCCCTAGAGAAAGCAGTGACCAAACACAGATGGCATAATATAATTTTTTTCTCCCAAAATGCCTAATCCCTCTGGTGAAATGGCAATTATGACATAAAAATGTATATGTAAATAAAAACAGAAAGAATGTGAGAACAAAAGTACAAAACAAGCATCAAAGCAGACCTGGGTTGAAATAAAATGTTAAATAATTTCAAATAATGCAACTGTGTTTGAGCAAGCATGGCGAAATGGAATCAAAAGAATACTCCCAAAAGTATAAATCTCGCACATTTGTCAATCGAGGCAGGCTAAAGCAAACACTCAAGGTATTTCAAAGATTGCAAATTGTATTTGAACCCAGTTCTGCTTGGCAGCAGACATTGGGGCACAGTTTCTGTTTCTGTGTTCTCTGTCCGGGCCAATGGATTACCTACAGGCTATAAAAAGCTGCCATTTTGGCACAGGCCTAACCCAGCAGTACCGTGTGTTTGTGTGTAGAGGGAGGAAGTCTGTGTGTGTGTGTGCAAATGTGCATGAATTAAGTGTGTTTGCATGCTTATGTATGTGTGTGACACGGTTGTGTGCATACGCTTGTGTGTGTGTGGGTGGAGTGGGGACTGGTAGCTTTTCGTGCTGAGCATATGGCCGTGGGGTAGTGAGCACTGTGATATGAAGGCTAATCCCTCTGGATGTGTAGCCTACACATACGAGGAAAGATGAGGACACTGTTGTGTAATGTCATTTCTGTCTGTTTGTTTGTGGTAGTGGGACATGGGGATTAACACTAAGTAACAACTCAATACAGACTAAAGCAGCAACGTCTTTCCTTGCCAAAGAAGCTATTGACCAAAGTTTAACACACACACACACACACACACAATTGACCAAACGTGAGAAGCAATACAGAGCGACCAGCAGTGATCTGAGACCAGCTGGGCCAAAATGCTAGACATCATCAAAGATGATATTCTTAAAACGATAAAAATATGTTTTATGATTATAAAACCCTCCTGTTGTTCATCCTCTACATTACAAGGACATAATCTTTGTAAGTGCCACTGAATATTACATTTGATTTAAAGGTTTAGTGTCACATTAGGATTGAACTAGGATATAATTTGAGTTGGATACCAGTTGGTATCAAAACATTTGCGGGAGATCATCCTGATCCACAGAATGCGATTGGTAGTCTCAAAATATAATTCATTCATCTTGGTTTGCTGGTCTGTTTTTGCTTATGCCAACTTGTGGTTGTCTTACCAAAACTGGCAAATTTAGCAAGGCAAGGATGAAACAGGTACAGTACACAGGCTAATATCCACTGCTACTTGAGAAAGACTTCCTGGATTAAACATGAATTACTAAAAAGAAGTTATCAGACTGAAATGTATATGTTTTTATTATCAATAAGGCCACAGTAGAAGACACTGAGTTAGTTAAGCTTCAAATACTATTATTAAGTAATGCATAAACATGTATATAAAAGGAATAATTATTTCTCCTCTCCAATAAGACACATTAGTACAGTCCTACTGAACCTATTCTTACAAAAGGAAGACCGTTACAGCATGAGAAAAACATTCTACTTATTGCTAAATTTATACACATTTCATTTAGATACACAAGTACATAGGGACAAATCCTAACCTCAGACATGCAAGTGTGTTTGAGACGTTTGAGCTAGTCATGTATTAATGTCAAAGGGAGAATTGCGAGAGAAAAAAGTTGAGTGATGCACACACATCTGAAGTCATGATTCAGCCCTCAATGTTTACCTTGAAGTCAAAGGGAAGAGAAATTAAACAAAATCTGAAATAGAACATAACTACGTCTTCCAAATTCTAGTGTAACAACTTAAATGTTTAGCTCTCATTATAAAATCAATTGAGACAAAAGCACATTTAATAATAATGAAAAACATTATAAAACTTTAGACAGTCTTTTGTGAACAAAGGATGATAAAAAGAAGAGGCAGAAAATGGGTTGGAAAGTCACAGTGTTCATGGTTCATTAAATAAAATCAGTTGCGTATATTTACATTCTATTGCAAATGAATGATCAGTGAATGTTCTGTACAAATTTTCTCCTGTTGTTTTCAATACACTCTAATATGGTAAAATCATAGCCTGGTTAAACCAGACTGAATGCTATAGCCCATGGAAGATTCTGGAAGAAAAAGAATGCACTGCATTACAGTAATAGTGCCACTAAAATCATAACACTCCAAATATTTGTTCTGGAACGACCTGGTATGACATGAGTTGAGATAATTTTGACAAACTTTTTAAAAGTTGTTTTTGGGGCTGCGGTTAAACTCTTGAAAAGACCATCCCAGGTTAGGACATATGGAGAACACAAAATGGAGGAGGATCCTTAGAAATACAAGATGCACATTCTAGGAATTATATTTTCATGGGAGAGACTGCCCTGAGGTATTGTGGGAAACATAGTTCAGGTAACCAATAGTGGTCTGGATGGGAGAGGTTGAATGGTCAACTTCATTTCATTCCCAATTACATCTTCTACTCATGACTTGTTGTTAAACCACTAAAAGGAAAACAAAGGCCACTTCCTAATTCATGGATGAAACTTAAAATTACATAGTTTTTCTCCTGATTTTCTATGAGTACTTTACAAATCATGAGTAAATTAAATGCATGTCTTGGCATTGAAATGGATTTCACAAAAAATGTATCATCATAAAGCCAATCATCGCTGTGAGGTTGTCCTTGACCCCCCCCTCGTCCTCAAACCCTACCCCCTCCGGTGGCCTGGCGGTCCTCACAGTGACGGTCAGCACGACGATGCCCCCAGGTGTCGCAGGGGGGGGGTGCATCTGCCTGGGAGGGGTACTGGGCGCGGTACTGCGCCTCCATCTCCTCCACCCAGGTTGTACTCCAGTCCCAGACGGGCATAGGATCCAGCTCCCCGAAACACTCCGCTCCTTCATCTCGAGCTGGAGGGAACAGGGCACTGAGGGGCGAAGCCGGGGGAGAGAAGTCTGGAGAGGAGAAGAAAACTAGAGTTATCACACACACAGATGCATGATACCATGACACACCAGCAGACACCATGTGGAGAGATATATGATACCATAATACTAATAAATATATGATACCATGATACAGAGAGATATGACAACTGATACCATGATACAGAGAGATATGACAACTGATACCATGATATAGAGAGATATGACAACTGATATCATGATACAGAGGGACATGACAACTGATAGTTTGGACACACCTACTCATTCCAGGGTTTTTCTTTATTTTGACTATTTTCTACATTGTAGAAGAATAGTGAAGAAATCAAAACTATGAAATAACACATATGTAGTAACCAAAAAAGTGTTAAACAAATCAAAATATATTTTATATTTGAGATTCTTCAAAGTAGCCACCCTTTGCCTTGATGACAGCTTTGCACACTCTTGGCATTCTCTCATGTAGCTTCATGAGGAATGCTTTTCCAACAATCTTGAAGGAGTTCCCACATATGCTGCTTTCCTTTACTCTGTGGTCCAACTCATCCCAAACCATCTCAATGGGTTGAGGTTGGGTGATTGTGGAGGCCAGGTCATCTGATGCACTCCATCACCCTCCTTCTTGGTCAAATAGTCCTTACACAGCCTGGAGGTGAGTTTTGGGTCATTGTCTTGTTGAAAAACAAATGATTGTCCCACTAAGAACAAACCAGATGGCATGGCGTATTGCTGCAGAATGCTGTGGTAGCCATGCTGGTTAAGTGTGCCTTGAATACTAAATAAATCACTGACAGTGTCACCATCACACCTCCTCCTTCATGCTTCACGGTGGGAACCACACATGCGGAGATCATCCGTTCACCTACTCTGCGTCTCACAAAGACACAGCGGTTGGAAACCAAATATCTCAAATTTGGACTCATCAGACCAAAGGACAGATTTCCACTGGTCTCGTGTTTCTTGGCCCAAACAAGTCTCTTATTCTTATTGATGTCCTTTAGTAGTGGTATCTTTGCAGCAATTCGACCATGAAAGCCTGATTCATGCAGTCCCCTCTGAACAGTTGATGTTGAGATGTATCTGTTACTTGAACTCTGTGAAGCATTTATTTGAGCTGCAATTTCTGAGGCTGGTAACTCTAATGAACTTATCCTCTGCAGCAGAGGTAACTCTGGGTCTGCCTTTCCTGTGGCGGTCCTCATGAGAGACAGATTCAACATAGTGCTTGATGGTTTTTGCGACTGCACTTGAAGAAACTTTCAAGTTCTTGACATTTTCAGTATTGACTGACCTTCATGTCTTAAAGTAATGATGGACTATCGTTTCCCTTTGCTTATTTGAGCTGTTATTGCCATAATATGGACTTGGTATTTTACCAAATCTTCTGTATACCACCCCTACCTTGTCACAACACAACTGGCTCAAACGCATTAAGAAGGAAAGAAATTCCACAAAATAACTTTTAACAAGGCACATCTGTTAATTGAATGCATTTCAGGTGACTACCTCATGAAGCTGGTTGAGAGAATGCCAAGAGTCTGCAAAGTTGTAATGCAAAGGGTGGCTACTTTAAAGAATCTCAGGGTGGCTACTTTAAAGAAATTTGTTTAACAAGTTTTGGGTTACCACGTGTGTTATTTCACAGTTTGATGTCTTCACTATTATTCTGCAATGTAGAAAATAGTCAAAATAAAGAAAAAAACTTGAATGAGTAGGTGTGTCCATACCATGATACAGAGAGATATTACATGACAACTGACATCATGATGAAATAGATATGATAACAGAAAGGTGACTTTTTAACAGGGCCAAAGATTGCCTCTTTGTACCATATCAACAGTAAAAACCTGATGTATGATGCATACGCTACTTAGAATCCATTGTCTACTTGTTAATAGCCCATTTGGCCCATTCTCCTCTCTCTCACACACCACGCACACGCACACGCACACACACACACACACACACACACACACACACACACACACACACACACACACACACACACACACACACACACACACACACACACACACACACACACACACACACACTTAGCAATCCAATTTGTATAATGCACAGTGCACAATCAGGACTCTGTTTCACTGTGGCAACACTCCTGTATTAAAAATAACAAATGGGCAAATGGAATAAAGTTGAATCAGCCATACGCACATTTGGATAAAGGACAGAGTGATTAATTAAATGACAGTCTGAGAACGATTACTCGCTAGCGCCTTCAATTTTCTGAGAGCTGCTAAGTAATCGGTAGTTGCCACCCCTGAATCCTGAGTTTACCCCCTACCTAACATACACACGCACACACACACACACTTGAGTAATTGCACACAACACACAAACACTCCACTGTGTGTGTCTGTGAGATACACTCTCACCTCAATCACATCGATCTGTCCCATAGGTCAGTCTCAGTGGCCACAAAAGCACTGACATTTCCCAAATGTAGTCCTCCCAGAATACAAGACCACTGCTTAACTCTAGTCCAGGCTACATCCCCAGTGGATACAGAGCACGCCGATAAGCTACACAAAGGAAAACTGGTGACACCTGATCGTGTGGTCAATTCCATTTCACTACCAGCTACCCGAGGGAATAAACTACAATTCCATTTATGAGTTGTAAAGTCGTTGTTAAATACTATAGACAATGTTCAATTCATGAATAAACATAACCCTGATGTAGCCTGAGACGTCCACCAAAAAATCTTCTTACACAAGTATATCATGACCAAACTATAGAGGCTAGAGGTAAAAGAGGAATCTGTTGTATATCAGACTCCAAGGCACCATTTTAGGATTGTACAGTATGGTAAGAGTGCACCACCTAGTGGTAGTTGGTGACAAGACATCTCAATCTCAAGTAACCTGTTAGCAAGTATGATTGACTAATGTATGAAATATAATTAATGTGTGAATACATTTTCTCTAGTAGTCTTGCCTGAGAAAGAGGCTCCACTCATGGACTCTGCGGCCACAGTGGCCAGCACGCAGGCAAAGTTGGCGTCGTTCATGAATGAGCCGTCCGACGAGCTGATGAAGCTGGTGCGGGCGCTGTTAGCCATGTTGCCCTCTGACATCGACCCCCAGCCGTTCCACAGCGAGCCCTCCCATTCGCTGCAGAGCGACAAGGGTGTGCTATGGAGCCGGGCCCGTCGAGAGCCCATTGGCTGGGGCTCCTGGTCGTCAGTCAACCTGTCCTCCAATTGGTTGGAGGGGAGGAGCCCACAGATGTAGCCCAAAGTGGGAGAGAAAGGGCGGGACAGGGAGGAGGAAGGAGGATTCTCCGGCGTTGTGCTGGAAACAGGAAGTGAGGTAAGATGATAGGTGAATGAAGTAAAAACTACTGATACCGGTAAAGCAATACTGTACTAAAATAACAAACAGTATTGTAATATCCAACACTATTTTATTAATAAAGAGACTGGCTATTCAAATATAGAATATTACTGACAATTATTTTGGGTGTCTTTAAAAGCCCTTATCAATCGATGTAGTAGAATAGATAGCGTCAAAGCACAGCCCCTCAATGACTCTGACAGTAACCCTCTCACCCTCTCCTAGTTGCCACCCCTTGGTTTCCATGGCAACCCTACCTGCGCCTCTCGGCCTTGGGGCTGAGCTCCAGGTACTGGGTGACTTCCTGGGAGGTTATTGTCGTGTCCTGCTCCTCGTCTAATGACAGGCAGTAGGAAGCAGTGGACAGGCGGCTATAGGAGGGGAAGCCCGTGGTGTTGGATGGGGGGCCACGGAGACCGGACGCAGCACACACAGACTGGTGAGACCCGGCATCCACCATCAGCTTAGTGGACCTGCTGGACCTAGGTGTGACGAATAAAGGTCAGAAGGTCATTTCCAATAATTCAGACTAAATTCATGAGACATTTATAAGTTATATTCTTCAAGAATCAACTTGTGTGTCATAAATTAATGAACAAAATGGCTAAATCACAGATTGGGTCTTTAAGCCCAAATATTAGCATTTATTTACATTAGGTATAAGCAAAACATTAGACCCTAGTGTGGAGAAAATCACATAGGTAGTTATACTTTGTGCTTAGTTGCCTAAACGTACTGTAGTTACAAGAAATTCCCATTTATTTTGTGATAATAGTGCTATTCCATGCAAGAGAATATAGTCGTACTAAAACTAAAATTTAGACATTTTCTTTGTTAAAACTGTGGTTGCATGCCCTTCATGGTCATGTAAATTGGCATTTAATTGGTGCGTGTTGGTTGCTGTTCTATGAGCCGTGTCAAGGCCCTGTCATCGAGGCTAAGAACACAGAGGAAGTACAGTCATTTTCCCCAGTGGGAGACAGGAAACCAGTTCAGGCCATCCGGTTTTACTATAATGGCAGAGGAAATGGAGGGAAGCAGAGCGCAGTGGCTCATTAGAGAGTGGGGAATGGGAGAAACTGTGATAGATTGGTGTCAAGAAGAGTTTAATAGGAAGTAAACAAGGGAGCCCTGTGGCAGAGCGTGAGAAACACACGGCTCATAGATACTCATATGTGCTCAGATGTACTGTAGATGACTGGTCTTATTGATTCAAGGGGCTAAATACAAGGTCCATAAGGAAGAACCTTTTGATTCTTGGTTATTGTTCAGAAGTGTCTCTGAGAGCACCAATCATCAACACACTACAGGGGAATTATTAATATAATGCTACAGCCAATGGAAGATGTAACAGATAGTACATTTATTGAGCTCAGTTTATTGAGCTCAGTGTCATGTGTGGTAAGTGTTAGTCAACATAAGTAGCCTTGGTTTTGAGACTGGGGCAGGACGTCTTGAACAGTGGCACAGAGAGAGGGGGAGCAGGATTGGGGAGCCTTGCCAATGTCTGTGTGTCTCTGTTTGGGTGTGTGTGTGTCTGTGTGGGTGTGTGTGTCTGTGTGGGTGTGGTTATGTTTGTATGTACATGCATGTGTGTGTTCCTCACCCTTCCTCTGAGGTGAGGCTGTGTGTGTCAGTGGTGTCGTCCATGGGCAGCGGGGGCGGGTTGGGCAGCATGTCCACCAAGTGCAGTGAGGCTGAGTGGTGCAGGAAGCGGGGCGACGCCAGGGGCTTGACGCACTCTGAGCGCCCACCTGGAGGAAGAATACACACAGGCACCAAGGTCAACACAACAACAACACTGTCAAGGACAGTGGTTCTGTACCATCCATTCCTGGGGGAACCTTCAGGGGTGCACATATTTGTTCTAGCCCTGCACTAACACACCTGATTGAAGATAAGCAGCTAATTTACAATCCCTTGATTAGTTGAATCAGGTGTGCTAGTGCTGGGATAAAACAAAAAAGTACATACCCTAGGGTACAGTGAAAACACTGGTCCTAATTGTCCCTGAGCATTAAAAGCCTTTAGGGTATGAGTGGTGTAAGATAACAGTACCTGGTGGGAGGTGGCTGAGCCTCTGTTTGTAAGGCACTCCCCTCACAGCCAGCGCCTGGCTCCTCGATGACACCAAGGGGGCGCTGTTCACTGCATGGAGCTCTGAGGGAGGAGACAAAGTCTGTGAATCAAAAGTAACGACAGATCGATGTTAACCAATAGCAAGGACATCAACACCATTTAAGAAGGCCACATTGACTATCACCTCGTTTGTAATTCTTCTCCCATGACTCCTTGAGCACGCCCATCTTGGGCTGGGCTGGGGGCAGGGCCTGGCCATCCTTGACCAGCGAGGTCTTGACAGCGGTGCGCACCGGCTCTGCGCCGTGCAGGGAGTAGTGTGAGGAGGAGGAGGTGTGGCAGTGGGGCCTCTTGGGGCATCGGGTGGGGCTGTTGAAGGTCTTGAGGCTGTTTCCCGTCAGGTCCACGTAGAACGTCCCATAGACACCGCAGCTGTCGGGCACAATGGGGACAGCCGAGTCCAGGGAGCCGGGGTCCTTCTTGGCTGTGATTGGCAACGCTGGAATAAGAAGAGGACCTCTATCTGTTATCCTCAATGATCTTAAATGCTTGCTTCCACTTGTGTGGATTTTAAAATGCTTGCATCCACTTGTGTGGATTTTAAATGCTGTGCATACACTTGTGTGGCTGGAATTATGTTTGAGTTATCGATCTAAGATTGGAGAAATTCTGAGGCAGAACAGATCAGGTGTATTGTTTAGATAGCAGAGGTGGTTCACTGAGCTTCCATAATGAATAGCAGAGGTAGCAGATGAATAGCCTCAGACCTAAACCTTTATGTTAAAAGCCTACTCTTTTAGTACACAGGGCAAACTAACTGAGTACCGAGTTGCATTATCAACTGGTCCAGGGCCAGTCTTTTTTTATCCAACTCATAATGCTTACATTAATAAGAACTGCAGTAGGGTGAACTGATTCTAGACAAGCTGTAAAGCAGAACTCACTAGTCTTCCTGAAGCCGGGGTTCTCTTGGCTCTGAGCCCACATGCCCTGGTACTTCTCACCACTCTGGGCCAGTCTCCACGCACCCGAAGTCCACGGTGAGTCTGGGGCCGCCATTCTGCAGAGACGCAGGTCAATCAATCAATCAGTCAGTAAATCAGTCAATCCCATGTATTGGGTATGGTTAAAATGGCAAAACTAGGAGGGACATACAGTGGATCAGATCATATTATACACATGAACATTTTACAAAACAAAAAGTTGTGAAATCCTTTTCAATGAGCGACACTGTCTTCCACCTACCGGTGTTTGATGATTAGGTCCTCACTGGCCAAACTGTACAAACCTGTAAAACCCAGAGTAACAGTCACTTGGTCGATTTCACAATGAGGTATCACAGCTAATACAGGAACATTGGAGATGTTAATGGTAATCCTGTCATTTAACACTGTCAATCAATCGGATTTATAAATCCCTTTTTACATCAGCTGATGTCACAAAGTGCTATTCAGAAACCCAGCCTAAAACCCCAAACAGCAAGCAATGCAGACGTAGAAGCACAAGCTTCCATAGCATAAGCTTCCATATCATTGTAGCATCACTACAACGATAAAGATGCTAAAGTGTCCTTGATATAAATTCTCATATAGCATTTTACTTTGAATGATGAGAAAGGAATTGGATGTAACAAATGTATCACTAGCCACTTTAAACAATTTTGTATATAATGTTTACATATCCGACATTACTCATATCAAATGTATACACCATCTAAACCATCTACTGAATCTTGCCTATGCCGTTCGGCCATCGACTCAAATCTCTAGCCACTTTAATAATTATAATTGGATGAAATAAATGTATCACTAGCCACTTTAAACGATGCCATTTATATAATGTTTACATATCCTACATTACTCATCTCATATGTATATACTGTACTCCATACCATCTACTGCATCTTGCCTACGCCGGTCAGCCATTGCTCATCCATATATTTATATGTACATATTCGTATTCATTGCTTTACACTTGTGTGTATAAGGTAGTTGTTGTGAATTTGTTTGATTACTTGTTAGATACTACTGCATGATCGGAACTAGAAGCACAAGCATTTCGCTACACTCGCATTAACATCTGCTAACCATGTGTATGTGACAAATAAAATTTGATTTGATTTGAAGTCAAAAGTAAAAACCAGCCTATGTAAGTAAAAGCATGCCTGCTACTATACAACCTTGTGGTGTAAAACCTCTAGTTACACATTATATAGCTACAACCTATCTGGTTTTAGCCAAATAATACTCACACATTAAAACCTGATTAGCAGCTAACGTTGATTACGAAGCCATAACAACACAGTTGACTAGCATAGCATGACATATCCATGTTAAAATAACCTATGCTAAGCTTATGCTAAAGATACAACATATAAGCTAGCCCCCACTTCCAGCCCAGACAGACCTTTAGCCTTGCCGTGGCCTCGTCCCAGGTGGTTGTCGGGTCGGGTATGGCGGCGGTACAGGCAGAAGGCAGTCACCATTAGGACGCACCACAGGAGGGCGCCAACGCCTCCGATGAACACAGGGTCCCTCAGCACAGCCAGGACCTGAGACAGGTCATTACTGGGGCTGTCTGACTGGGGGGCCCCGGGCCACCGGGAGTCTGTAAGAGGGAGGGAGGGAGGGAGGGAAAAATAAGACATAAATAAATAAAAACCCAGAGAGACAGAGACAGAGAGAAGAAAAGAGACAGACAGAAACAAAATAAGGCAGAGACAGAGAATATGATAGAGGGAAACACTATCACACACATGATTGGCAATGTGGGTATATATATATATATGTATACACACACACACACACACACACACACTAAAGCATATGGACAACCCGAATCCACCCAAATGAGTGGATTCGACTATTTCAGTGCTGTTATTGTGAAGTGGAAACGTTTAGGAGCAACAACGGCGAAGCAGCGAAGTGGTAGGCCACACAAGTTTACAGAATGGGACCGCCGAGTGCTGAAGTGTGTAGCATGTAAAAGTCATGAAATGGGTTTCCATGGCTGAGCAGCCGCACACAAGCCTAAGATCCCCATGCGTGATGCCAAGCAACGGCTGGAGTGGTGTAAATCTCGCTGCCATTGGACTCGGGAGCAGTGGAAACGCATCCTCTAAAGTAATGAATCGCACTTCACCATCTAGCAGTCCAACGGACAAATCTAAGTTTAAGATCATTGAGGATAACAGATAGTGGTCCTCTTCTTATTCCAGCATTGCCAATCACAGCCAAGAAGGACGCCTCTGTGTTCTTTTGCAAAGAAAAGGCCATATCTCAGACTGGACAATAAAAATAAAAGATTAAGATGGGCAAAAAAACACAGACACTGGACAGAGAAACTCTGCCTGGAAGGCCAGCATCCCGGAGTCGCCTCTTCACTGTTGATGTTGAGACTGGTGTTTTGCGGGTACTATTTAATGAAGCTGCCAGTTGAGGACTTGTGAGGCGTCTGTTTCTCAAACTAGACACTTGTACTTGTCCTCTTGCTCAGTTGTGCACCGCCCCGGTCCCACTCCTCTTTCTATTCTGGTTAGAGTTCTGTTCTGTTCTGTGAAGGGAGTAGTACACAGCATTGTATGAGATCTTCAGTTTCTTGGCAATTTCTCGCATGGAATAGCCATACATTTCTCAGAACAAGAATAGACTGACGAGTTTCAGAAGAAGTTCTTTGTTTCTGGCCATTTTGAGCTTGTAATCGAATCCACAAATGCTAATGCCCCAGATACTCAACTAGTCTAAAGAAGGCCAGTTGTATTGCTTCTTTAAACAGAACAACAGTTTTCAGCTGTGCTAACATAATTGCAAAGGGTTTTCTAATGATCAATTAGCCTTTTAAAATGATAAACTTGGATTAGCTAACACAACGTGCCTTTGGAACACAGGAGTGATGGTGTTTGATAATGGGCCTCTGTACACCTATGTAGATATTCGCAAAAAATCTCAGGTATTTGGTAGCAATGCCTTTAAATTGTTTAACTTGGGTCAAACGTTTTGGGTAGCCTTCCACAAGCTTCCCACAATAAGTTGGGTGAATTTTGGCCCATTCCTCCTGACAGAGCTGGTGTAACTGAGTCAGGTTTGTAGGCCTCCTTGCTCGCACACGCTCTTTCAGTTCTGCCCACAAATTGTCTATAGGATTGAGGTCAGGTCTTTGTAATGGCCACTCCAATACCTTGACTTTGTTGTCCTTAAGCCATTTTGCCACAACTTTGGAATTATGCTTGGGGTCATTGTCCATTTGGAAGACCCATTTGCGACCAAGCTTTAACTTCTTGCCTGATGTCTTGAGATGTTGCTTCAATATATCCACATGATTTTACTTCCTCATGATGTCATCTATTTTGTGAAGTGCACCAGTCCCTCCTGCAGCAAAGCACCCCCACAACATCATGCTGCCACCACCGTGCTTCACGGTTGGGATGGTGTTCTTCGGCTTGCAAGCATTCCCCCTTTTCCTCCAAACATAACGATGGTAATTACGGCCAAACAGTTCTGTTTTTGTTTCATCAGACCAGAGGACATTTCTCCAAAAAGTATGATCTTTGTACCCATGTGCAGTTGCAAACCGTAGTCTGGCTTTTTTATGGCGGTTTTGGAGCAGTGGCTTCTTCCTTGCTGAGCGGCCTTTCAGGTTATGTCGATATAGGACTCGTTTTACTGTGGATATAGATACTTTTGTACCTGTTTCCTCCAGCATTTTCACAAGGTCCTTTGCTGTTGTTCTGGGATTGATTTTCACTTTTCGCACCAAAGTACGTTCATCTCTAGGAGACAGAACGTGTCTCCTTCCTGAGCGGTATGACGGCTGCGTGGTCCCATGGTGTTTATACTTGCATACTATTGTTTGTACAGATGAACGTGGTACCTTCAGGCGTTTGGAATTTGCTCCCAAGGATGAACCAGACTTGTGGAGGTTTTCTGAGGTGTTGGCTGATTTCTTTAGATTTTCCCATGATGTCAAGCAAAGAGGCACTGAGTTTGAAGGTAGGCCTTGAAATACATCCACAGGTACACCTCCAATTGACTGAAATGATGTCAATTAGCCTATCAGAAGCTTCTAAAGCCATGACATAATTTTCTGGAATTTTCCAAGCTGTTTAACTTCTTAGGGAGCAGCGCATGAGGTGACCGTTTTGGAGACCCTGGCATGCCCAAAGTAAAATGCCTCCCATTCAGGCCCAGAAAATAGGATATGCACATATTTAGTACCATTAGAAAAGGAAACACTCTGAATTCTCTAAAAGTGTTAACCATTCGTCTGTGAGTAAAACAGAACGGATATGGCAGGCGAAACCCCCGAGGAATTTCTGTCCTGGAAAAAGTGGTTTTGACACATTGCTCATTTGGAACCCCTCCCTTATGAAAATGCCCATATAAGGGCATATGAATGCAGTACCTATCGCTTCCTCTGGATGTCAACAGTCTCGAGACAGTGGTCAGATTTTTTTTAGATGTTATTAGAGCAGAGAAGAAGAGGAATCAGGAAGTGTCCCCAGAGATGTCAATAGAAGAGGACGCGCGCTCTCGCCAAGCGCGCTCTGTGTTTTTTTCCGTTCTTATAGCCCAGTTTATATTCCGGTTGAATTATTATAGTAAATATACATAAAAGTGTTCCTAAGGATACATTAAAAATTATGTTTGATTGTACTTGGACAAGTTTATAGGTATAAGTTGAACGAGTTCTCTTCTAGTTTCAATGGATGCTGTAGTTTCTGATTATAACGCACGAACCAAACAGAGATTTATGGATATAATACATTACTTTTTCTAACAAAAGAACCATGGATTGTCTTCGTTGGACACTTAGGAAGACCTCAGCAGAAGTTCTTCAACAGGTAAGTGATTTGTTTTCGCTGTGAAATGTGTTTTCTGTGAACCGTGGAGGCTTATGAATTCATGGTAATGGTAA
Source organism: Brachymystax lenok tsinlingensis (assembly GCA_030435695.1). Taxonomy (NCBI): domain Eukaryota; kingdom Metazoa; phylum Chordata; class Actinopteri; order Salmoniformes; family Salmonidae; genus Brachymystax; species Brachymystax lenok. The sequence continues at coordinate 32,526,803 of CM059792.1, forward strand.
AAATATGTTAGGTGCTACCCTCAAACAATCAAATGTGGTGCTTTCGCCGTAAAGCCTTTTTGAAATCTGACAACGCTGTGATATTGCCAAGAAGCAGAGCTTTTGATGACTATGAAACACTTGTATATTGATGCATGTTTAATAATTCAACTTTTGGATTTTTAATTTGGCGCCTTGCATTTCACCTGGTAGTGTCGGGAGTGCGGCGCTAGCGCCTCAGCGCACCTTACTGGTCCTTAAGAAGTTAAAGGCACAGTCAACTTAGTGTATGTAAACTTCTGACCCACTGGAAATGGGATACAGTGAATTATAAGTGAAATAATCTGTCTGTAAACAATTGTTAGAAAAATTACTTGTGTCATGCACAAAGTAGATGTCCTAACTGACTTGCCAAAACTATAGTTTGTTAACAAGAAATTTGCGGAGTGGTTGAAAAACGAGTTTTAATGACTCCAACCTAAGTGTACGTAAACTTCCGACTTCTACTGTACAGTGTTACACACATCTGTTTCTTTCATCTTCAAACCTTCCAACCACATTGATGCTTTCAATGAACTGGACTGCAAATTGCACAAATCTACTATTGTAGTCTTGTTTTATGTAAGGTTTCGTAACCCTGTGGTGTTTGGTTGACCATACAGATATCTGTGGCGTGTTGTCACTGACCTATGACCAGTCTATGGGGGTCACTCTGCACCCCGACGCCAGCTCCGTTGACTGCTGCCACCTGGACCCAGTACTCTTTGCCCGGGTACAGAGGGTTTATTTCCAAACTGTGGGTCCCACTGTCCACTGTCCAGTTCAGGTACTGCTGTTCCTCCAACTGCACACACCACAACTGGACAGGACAAACGCACACACAGAGATCAAAGAGGGAACCAAGGAAGCATTACAGAGAACTGTGTGTGTGTGTGTCTCTATCAGGACTGCTTAGTTGAATCAGTTATTTTGCACTTGAACAAAAGCTTGCACACCAGGGTTGCAGAGGATCCCCGTCAATACAATGTCTAATTAAATTGTGAATGTGAATTTATTATGTTAAACAAGGTCATTGAAAAAGAGGATTGTTTCAACACTTTACATAATGTCAGGCATACAGAGAAAATAAACTCACCCTGGAATTTCTTGCATGCTCTCAAACATGTCATAAAACACATTGTGGCGCATACAAGAATGCTAGGTGCTAGATTTTTCAGGCATAGATGCAAGAAGGTAAAGGTGTAGGTAGCCATCTTATTCTTACCCGGTATCCCTGGATGATGCCATTGTGAGCTTTGTGGGGTGGAGGCTCCCAGGTCACATAGACCGTGTCATTGTGGTCAGGGGCCATCGTTATGGAGACGGCCTGAGGTGGGGCACTAGGCACTGAAGGAAGATGGAGTGTCATGAAAATAACAATACACTTGTAAAAACCACATATGACCCATCTTGATTCAAATCATAGTTTTTCATCTTCATAGTGCAAATAAGCACAAAGGACCACCTTTATTCAATAAAGTCGGACTACTCCTGAGCTACAGTATCCAAAGACACACCTACAGTATATTTGCATACTTTTTGGTTTACAGTTGATAACCACCTGCTAACTTTTTTTAACCCTTCCTTACCCGTTTCAGGTACACGCAGGTGCCTGGTGTTGCTCTCCCGGCCATACAAGCTGCTGCCGTAGGGACGCACTTTGAACTCATACTTGTAGCCCCTCTTGAGCGGGCCGACCAGTGTTTGAAAGTTGGGTAGTGGGACCCTCTTAGCAGCCCAGTCCGAACTGGCAGGCAAGAGAGAGCGACAGAGGACCTCGAAACCATCCAGGTATTGAGGCTGGGTTGGGAAAGACTGGAGCTGAAAGAAAAATTAGTTATCAAGCAATAATGAGATATGCACTTTTGATTGTAGAAACTAGGGTTGCAATGGGAGGGTATATTACTGGTTACTTTCGAATTTTACCAGTAAACTACCAGAACTTTGGTAACTTTCAGGTTTGGGGGGAATTTTATCACACGACATCTAGTGGCCATTTTGGGAACTTCAGATTATCACAGGTGTTTTATAGCCTTCTGTGTGGCCTCATCACATGTAAAACATATAAAATAATCAAATACGATTATTTTTGAAATAACAAATACACTGGCAAAGCTGTAAAACATTATCCTAAATATAAACCATAAACTTTGTGAATACCATTGGTGTTTAATATGTGGGTTTCAGCATGAAATATCTATATATTTCTTTACACACCTTTATTTATTTTACTATGTCAATATGTCTTTTGTTGTAAATCTTTTGCCGCCAAACTGGTGGCAGTTGTGAAAAAAGTAAATAGTTAGAAGAGTTGCAGAGTAAATAGAAAATAATGCCATTGTTGATTATATTATTTTTTCATTAATTAGGCTATTTCCTCTTTAACCATTTAAATGTCAAATAATATATATATATATTTAACCTTTGTATTTAACCTTTATTTATATCCACTTGAAACTCATGGACAATATGGACGCAGATATAAAAAATGAATACTAGATATGAATACATTTTACAAAATGTTTTCAGGTATAAATTGCCAAAGTTAACATAGATTGCCATTCATTACTTGATAATTACAAAAATTACTGAACATTATGGCAGTTTTGAATTCTTTGAATTTTATCTGTTGCTAGATTTCCATCCAATTGGCGACAGATATTCATGTGAATAGTCTAAAATCTGCATAAAGCAAATATGTGCATTTTCCCAACAGTGGTGTGTTTCCACCAAACGGACTTGTTGAGGATAGAAATCAGTGCGTGATGACATAAATGATTTTGTGTGGACTAAGTTTTCATGTACCAAATAAAGTTTCCAGATGTGGGTAGGCTAGTCTACATGATGAGTTTTATATGGAGAAGAGCGAGAATATTTTTATTTGTCAAATGGCAGTCACCGTCACTTTCACCACCCAGTGAAGTTCATCATCATTTATTTAATCTGTATCCTAATAAACTGCATCGTTTCCCCGAGTCGTAGTGGGAGGACCACACACCATATCATCACGTGACTCCAAGTTTACTTCGAAATGACGGTTCTTATTATTATTTTTTTATCTTTTTATTTTACCTTTATTTAACTAGGCAAGTCAGTTAAGAACAAATTCTTATTTTCAATGACGGCCTAGGAACAGTGGGTTAACTGCCTTGTTCAGGGGCAGAACGACAGATTTTTACCTTGTCAGCTCGGGGATTCGATCTTGCAACCTTTCGGTTACTAGTTCAACGCTCTAACCACTAGGTTACCTGCCGCACCATTATATCAATATTTGTTCATAAAGGCATTTCCACCACCATTTTTCGCATAACTGATTTTAGAGACATGAAAAGATCCCACTATGTCAAACGAACAAATGATCTGTCAGCATTTATAAAATGGTACTGAAACTTCCTGTTTCCATCACAGCTGTCATAATTTGTTTTATATACAGTGGGGCAAAAAAGTATTTAGTCAGCCACCAATTGTGCAAGTTCTCCAACTTAAAAAGATGAGAGAGGCCTGTAATTTTCATCATAGGTACACTTCAACTATGACAGACGAAATGAGAAAAAGAAATCCAGAAAATCACATTGTAGGATTTTTTATGAATTTATTTGCAAATTATGGTGGAAAATAAGTATTTGGTCAATAACAAAAGTTTATCTCAATACTTTGTTATATACCCTTTGTTGGCAATGACAGAGGTCAAACGTTTTCTGTAAGTCTTCACAAGGTTTTCACACACTGTTGCTGGTATTTTGGCCCATTCCTCCATGCAGATCTCCTCTAGAGCAGTGATGTTTTGGGGCTGTCGCTGGGCAACACAGACTTTCAACTCCCTCCAAAGATTTTCTATGGGGTTGAGATCTGGAGACTGGCTAGGCCACTCCAGGACCTTGAAATGCTTCTTACGGCCACTCCTTCGCTGTTCGGCGGTGTGTTTGGGATCATTGTCATGCTGAAAGACCCAGCCACGTTTCATCTTCAATGCCCTTGCTGATGGAAGGAGGTTTTCACTCAAAATCTCACGATACATGGCCCCATTCATTCTTTCCTTTACACGGATCAGTCAGTCCTGGTCCCTTTGCAGAAAAACAGCCCCAAAGCATGATGTTTCCACCCCCATGCTTCACAGTAGGTATGGTGTTCTTTGGATGCAACTCAGCATTCTTTGTCCTCCAAACACGACGAGTTGAGTTTTTACCAAAAGTTCTATTTTGGTTTCATCTGACCATATGACATTCTCCCAATCCTCATCTGGATCATCCAAATGCTCTCTAGCAAACTTCAGACGGGCCTGAACATGTACTGGCTTAAGCAGGGGGACACGTCTGGCACTGCAGGATTTGAGTCCCTGGCGGCGTAGTGTGTTACTGATGGTAGGCTTTGTTACTTTGGTCCCAGCTCTCTGCAGGTCATTCACTAGGTCCCCGTGTGGTTCTTGGATTTTTGCTCACCGTTCTTGTGATCATTTTGACCCACGGGTGAGATCTTGCGTGGAGCCCCAGATCGAGGAAGATTATCAGTGGTCTTGTATGTCTTCCATTTCCTAATAATTGCTCCCACAGTTGATTTCTTCAAACCAAGCTGCTTACCTATTGCAGATTCAGTCTTCCCAACCTGGTGCAGGTCTACAATTTTGTTTCTGGTGTCCTTTGACAGCTCTTTGGTCTTGGCCATAGTGGAGTTTGGAGTGTGACTGTTTGAGGTTGTGGACAGGTGTCTTTTATACTGATAACAAGTTCAAACAGGTGCCATTAATACAGGTAACGAGTGGAGGACAGAGGAGCCTCTTAAAGAAGAAGTTACAGGTCTGTGAGAGCCAGAAATCTTGCTTGTTTGTATGTGACCAAATACTTATTTTCCACCATAATTTGCAAATAAATTCATAAAAAATCCTACAATGTGATTTTCTGCATTTTCTTTCCTCATTTTGTCTGTCATAGTTGAAGTGAACCTATGATGAAAATTACAGGCCTCTCTCATCTTTTTAAGTGAGAGAACTTGCACAATTGGTGGCTGACTAAATACTTTTTTGCCCCACTGTACAGCATGCCTTTACTCGCATAAAAAAACTGGATGGAAATGTGGTATGAAAATAATGTTCTAAACAAACATAAAATATGGCAGGCCTGAATCTTAGTTTAGCAAAAGGTAAATTCCTTACATTAGGAGTTCACTATTGAAGTGCTAGCTGGGGGATACTCTCTCAACGTCTTGATGCAGTCATCTGTTATGTGAAAACAGTTTTCATAGTAATACATGCACCTCCATGTGACGTGTCTGATGTCTGTACCTTCCACTGCACTTGGGACATGTTGGAGTTTGGAGTCAGCACCGTCACATTCTCCAGAGCTATGCGCAGGTCCGACAACTCTCTGTGAAGGTCCCTCTGTCTGGTGCTTGCAGCTTCTGTGAAGGAGTGAGAAAAATCTTAATAGAAAATCCTGTTGTACACTTTTCTATTCATATATTGAAATTCCAGTAGAGTATTCTGTGTTCCCCTGGGAGAAAGAAATACATTCTATTCTAGCTGTAAGGAAATAGGACAGGATCAACTTTAATTTCCCTTGGGGAGAATTGGCTTAGACAACCAGTACTGCTGTATACAAAATAAACACTGTACATTACACATTCAACAAATACACAACACACAAATGTAGTGGTGAAGGCCCAAGCTAAGCATTCTTACCCTCCACCACTAGCTGTGCGCTGGCAGTGACCACCCCCACATCGTTGACAGCTGTGCAGGTGTACCTCCCAGAATCCTGTGGTGTCACGTAGTGGATCTGGAGGCTCTGGTCAGGATTTACTAGATACCTACAGACATGACACAGCAACCAACACAACATTCACTATAGCAACTGTATGAAATTATTAGAAATCAAAGAATTACTTATTATTATTAATATTATTGCATACTAATAATGCATGTTTTGTACTGACTGTGCAGAAGAGTAGCTCAAAGAGTCCCAAAGATTACACCCCCAAGACTTTTGTCTACTTTAATACACATAAGTGAATTTGTCCAAATACTTTTGGTTCCTTAAAACAGGGGGACTACATTACAAAAAGTGCTGTAATTTCTAAACGGTTCACCCTAACATTTAAGCTGACAGTCTGCACTTTAACCTCATAGTCATTAGATAATTTCGAATCCAAAGTGCTGGAGTACAGAGCCAAAATAATATATATATTGTCACCATCCAAATACTTTTTGACCTCCTGTATATAATAATATAAGCCATTTAGCAGACGCTTTTATCCAAAGCGACTTACAGTCATGCATACAAACCCCATGTTGTAATACATGTTCCATGTCATACCTCATGTCAAGAACAGTTTCTAGTATAGATTTAATGGGCAATAAAGTTTTTGTTGAATCAAGAATCAGACCTGCCGTTGGGCAGAGGGCCTTGCTCGCGGCTCCACTCCACAGCAGGCATGGGGTCTCCTTTAGCCTCGCAGTAGAACTGGGTAGACTCCCCTGTCCCCACCGACACATCCTGAGGCTTCAGCACCAAAACTGGCTTGGCTAGGGATGGAGAAAGCATGGGCAAGTACACAAATTATGGTTATTCATATCATATCTCTAAGCATTAAATGCCATGCTATCCCTTATATCAATAGCAAACACTGACATACTTTTTTCACACTGATATGCCGACCCAAACTGTACTGTGCGGACTCTGTTCTTTTCACATTTTCATTTCCAGCACCGTTCCAGCAACTATGGTGCATGCATAACCATGCCAGCGAAGTACAGCTTGGCTCAGTAGTGTAAAAAAGGTTATTGCTAAAATGGTACTGTACATGGAGTCAGGGTTCATCTTACCTAGGACAGACAGGCGGGCGGCCCTGCTCTCTCTTACTCCCACTGTGTTGGAGGCCACACAGATGTACACGCCAGAGTCATTTTTCTGGACTGGGGCGATTATCAACTTCCCATTCAGTTCCTATAGGTCACATGGGGAGCATGCACATACAGTTAAAAATAAATTAGGATTTTGGGGGGGATAGTTTTTCATCCAAGGTGACGTCCTCTTTTATTAAAAATGGAGGAAAATGTATGAAGCAGCCTGTGGTTTTAATCAAAATGTTGTACAACAGTGCCCTCTATTGGTAATACTGTGATACCACTGACATGATTTTTATTTATTTATTTATTTTACCTTTATTTAACCTGGTAGGCTAGTTGAGAACAAGTTCTCATTTACAACTGCGACCTGGCCATTTGAGAAATAAGTATTCAAAACAGTATGAATTTCAGCTCCTGCCACCCCTGGTAATTAGTTCAAAAAATGAATTACAATAATATTGTAATGAATTTAAAATATTATAGAATATCTGTTCCATATTATGGAAAAACCATAGTGTCTTGAAAATACATTTACTGCACTGAAATGCACAGACTGACAACTGTACCATTGTCAATTTCTCATTTCAAAAAGCATAGAAAGAAAATGTTATAAAGGAGGTCTCACAGTGTAGTGCGGGTTGGTGTTGTTGATGGGGACCCCGTCTTTTCTCCAGGTGACATTGGGCTCGGGGTGGCCCACCGGCGGGCTGCAGTTCATCACCGCCACCTCCCCCACAGCCACGTCCACGTCACTGGGCTGCACCCGGAAGTCCTCACGCAGAGCTGAAAGAACACACAGAGGTCGTCCATTCATAAACAGTGGGTTTGAGACTAGCTGGTGCACAAGGCCATAACATTACATTGGATAACAATGTCAAAGTCAGTCTACAAGCCTGTAGTTCATAAACATTGCCAGGGAAACATGTGCCCAGCACAACTCGCATCACTGTCACTGGCTTCCTAAACAATTCCCAAACAATTCATAGAGCAAACTTGACCTGTCTACATTGATATAAGCACAAGTACATGACAGACAAGCCTGACCTCTTTACAGGAACAAGTCATGTTTACTCAATAGTTAAGAGTCACTGTGAACCATTTCAGTTGAAGGTCTAAGGAGCTCCCTTCCATTATATCCAAAAGGACAGAGACAATGTGTACATTACCACATGTTTAGGATGTCTGTTTAAATCTTCACTGATGTCATAACATAGGTATTACATTAGGACATCACATGGAATCATGAGACAAAAAGTATTTGGTGTCTACTTGGTCACACGTATGGTTACAATGGTCTAGTGCCATAAACTACTATTCTTGAACTCAATAATTGTCTAGTTATGATAGTGCTGCATGGCTCACTACTAACGTAACAGTTCAACTATACTTACAAAAGGTCACAATTGCGCAATTATCTTATTGAGACTAACCTGGATAAATAAAAGGTTTAACACAAACTATACTACAATCGATCTGCTATATAACTCAATCAAAAGTAAAGTGCCACTGTTTACTGTCCCAATGGCTCCATGCCTCCACCACGTACTGCTCCAGGGAGGTTCCCCCAACAAGTCAATCAGCCACTAATTATACCATCCAGCTCAGGAATCCAGTGGTCTGTGGGTGACCCTATTTTGGGTGCAAACAGAGGCTGGGGGTCAGGGGTAAATTAGCAGAGTGTTTGTCCTGGGAAGGTGGTAAACATTGAGTTTGGACCCCCTTTAATTTCAGTTTGCTACAGCTAGCGACTGGAACGAGCTGCAACAAACACGCAATTTCTTCATTCAAAGACTCAATCATGGACACTTTTACTGACAGTTGTGGCTGCTTTGCGTGATGTATTGTTGTCTCTACCTTTTTGCCCTTTGTGCTGTTGCCTGTGCCAATAATGTTTGTACCATGTTTTGTGCTGCTACCATGTTGTGTTGCTACCATGCTGTGTTGTCATGTGTTGCTGCCATGCTGTGTTGTCGTCTTAGGTCTCTATTTATGTAGAGTTGTGTTGTCTCTTGTCATGTGTGTTTTGTCCTATATATACATATATATATATATATATATATATATATATATATATATATATATCCTTTTATCCCAGCCCCCGTCCCTGCAGGAGACCTTTTGCCTTTTGGTAGGCCGTCATTGTAAATAAGAATTTGTTCTTAACTGACTTGCCTAGTTAAATAAAGGTTAAAAATATATATATATAATAATAATTCTACTCAATGATCACACGGACAATCTCAACATCTCTCGCAGTGGTCTGTGGTTACTGGGGGCTTTCTGTGGACCTGAAGGATCATATATCAGCTTGATATCACATTTAAGATCAGCATGGAGGGAGAGAAGAAGTTAATGGGACAGGATGTAGGAGCCACAGAGGGCAATCCAACCAAGACAACAGAATGTATTCTAAGGCCAGATTTTCACATCCATCTGGCATAGTGTTTTTCAGTACTTGTAAGGCAGCTGTGTGTGGCTTTGGTTCCATCTCAGTATGAGCACACCTGATTCAGCCAATCAAACCCTCGAGTGGTTTATTAGTTAGTCTGCACACTCCTTAGATGGATACATAGTCTCTTCACTCACATGATCTATTACAGTAGGACCTCTCGATAACATGGTACCTCTCTTCATCCTCTGTGGAATTTATAACAAGATACACATGTCCATCTAATTTGAAAGACATCCCCACAGTCTTACCTACGATATAGAGGGAGGCGTTGCGGCTGGTGGCCTTGCCAGCGATGTTCCTTGCCATGCACGTGTACACGCCCTCATGTGAATGACTCCGCCTTCCTGGCACCACGCTGAGGAAAAAAAGGCTGCCCTCCGACAGGACGATGGGCCGCGATTGGCTGTCCAGCTTGTCCATCTCCAGGGGCTGGCCATTGCGGAGCCACTCGATGGAGGGCTCCGGTGTGCCGTCGGCGCGGCAGGAGAGGGTGGCGGGGCTGCCTACCTTGACCACCACATCTGAGGGGTGGTGGACAATCCGCGGGGGCACATCCACCACATCCGTCCTCAGTCTGGAACCTGGAGGGAACAAGAACAGTGGACGGAGGAAAGATGGAGAAATTCAGGTTCTGTAAAAGTAGGGTATAGCAGCTGTTAATTCACAGAAGCTCTGACAATAGTTTATAACTATTACTATGCATACTATGCATTTAGCATCGAATGGGGTCAAGACGATTAAGTCATAGTCGTTTCCCATGAGAAGCAGCAGGCCTATAACTTCCATCGTCAACTAAGTAAAATACATGGGCCTAAAGCTGACAAATAAAACCATTAGAAAATATCCTGATGAAAATTCAAGTTCTTTCAAGTTCAAGTTTTATTAGTCGTATGTACGGAATACGCATGGTATACATCGCATTCATCGCTCTACTCCACCTGTCTGCCCCATTTCTATCTGTCTTGACTTGAGCTATTGCTAGTGAAGGGCAACATTGTATCAAATCAATCAACTGTTCCTAGCAAACTTGTATCAACAACATTATACAGTCTATTCCGGGCCCTCAGAGTTTCTTGACTTTGTTGTCCTTAAGCCAATTTGCCACAACTTTGGAAGTATGCTTGGGGTCATTGTCCATTTGGAAGACCCATTTGCGACCAAGCTTCAACTTCCTGACTGATGTCTTGAGATGTTGCTTCAATATATCCACATAATTTTCCTTCCTCATGATGCCATCTATTTTGTGAAGTGCACCAGTCCCTCCTGCAGCAAGGTTTCATCAGACCAGAGGAAATTTCGCAAAAAAAGTACGTTCATATCTAAGAGACAGAACGCGTCTCCTTCCTGAGCGGCATGACGGCTGCGTGGTCCCATGGTGTTTATACTTGCGTACTATTGTTTGTACAGACGAATGTGGTACCTTCAGGCATTTGGAAATTGCTCCCAAGGATGAATCAGACTTGCGGAGGTCTACAATTTTTTTCTGTGGTCTTGGCTGATTTCTTTTGATTTTCCCATGATGCATTGAGGCATTGAGTTTGAAGGTAGGCCTTAAAATACATCCACAGATAAACCTCCAATTGACTCAAATGATGTCAATTAGCCTATCAGAAACTTCTAAAGCCATGAGATCATTTATTTTAATTTTCCAAGCTGTTTAAAAGCATTGTCAACTTAGTGTATGTAAACTTCTGACCCACTGGAATTGTGATAGTGAATTATAAGTGAAATAATCTGTCTGTAAACAATTGTTGGAAAAATTACTTGTGTCTTGCACAAAGTAGATGCCCAACCGACTTGCCAAAACTATAGTTTGTTAACAAGAAATTTGTGGAGTGGTTGAAAAACTAGTTTTAATGACTCCAACCTAAGTTCATGTAAACTTCCGGCTTCAACTGTATACAGTGTGTGCAAATGAAGTAAGGAGGTAAGGAAATAAATAGGCCATAGTGGCAAAGTAATTACAATTTAGCAATTAACACTGGAGTGATAGTTGTGCAGATGAGGATGTGCAAGTAGAAATACTGGTGTGCAAAAGAGCAGAAAAACAAAACAATATGGGGATGAGGTAGTTGGTTGGATGGGCTATTTACAGATGGGCTGGGTACAGCTGCACTCTGTAACCTGCTCTGACAGCTGATGCTTAAAGTTAGTGAGGGAGATAAGTCTCCAACTTCAGTGACTTTTTCAATTCGTTCCAGTCATTGGCAGCAGAGAACTGGAAGGAAAGAGGGCCAAAGAGGTGTTGGGTTTGGGGATGACCAGTGAAAAATACCTGCTGGAGCGCGTGCTAAGGGTGGGTGTTGCTATGGTGACCAGTGAGCTGAGATAAGGCAGAGCTTTACCTAGCAAAGACTTATAGATAAGTTGGAGCCAGTGGGTTTGGCGTCGAATATGTAGCGAGGACCAGCCAACGAGAGCATACAGGTCGCAGTGATGGGTAGTATATGGGGCTTTGGTGACAAAACGGATGGCACTGTGATAGACTGCATCCAATTTAATGAGCAGAGTGTTGGAGGCTATTTTGTAAATGACATCGCCGAAGTCAAGGATCGGTAGGATAGTCAGTTTTGCGAGGGTATGTTTGGCAGCATGAGTGCCAAAGGAGGCGAAATAGGAAGCCGATTCTAGATTTAACTTTGGATTGGAGCTGCTTAATGTGAGTCTGGAAGGAGAGTTTACAGACTAGCCAGATACCTAGGTATTTATAGTTGTCCACATATTCGAAGTCAGAACCGTCCAGAGTAGTGATGCTGGACGGGCGGGCAGGTGCGGGAAGCGATCGGTTGAAGAGCATGCATTTCGTTTTACTAGCATTTAAGAGCAGTTGGAGGCCACGGAATGAGTGCCGTATGGCATTGAAGCTCGTTTGGAGGTTTGTTATCACAGTGTCCAAAGAAGGGCCAGATGTATACAGAATGGTGTTGTCTGCATAGAGGTAGATCAGAGAATCACCCGCAGCAAGAGCGACATCATTGATATATACAGAGAAAAGAGTCGGCCCGAGGACTGAACCCTGTGGCACCCCCATAGAGACTGCCAGAGGTCCGGACAACATTCTTCAAAGTAGCCACCCTTTTCCTTGAAGACAGCTTTGAACATTCTTGGCATTCTCTCAACCAGCTTCATGAGGTAGTCACTTTGGAAGGTAGTCACCTGGAATGCATTTCAATTAACAGGTGTGCCTTGTGAAAAGTTAATTTGCTGAATTTCTTTCCTTCTTTAATGCGTTCTAGCCAATCAGTTGTGTTGTAGGGGTGGTATACAGAAGATAGCCCTATTTGGTAAAAGACCATGTCCATATTATGGAAAGAACAGCTCAAATAAGCAAAGAGAAATTACAGTCCATCATTACTTTAAACAGTGAAGTCGCAAAAACCATCATGCGCTATGATGAAACTGTCTCTCATGAGGACCGCCACAGGAAAGGAAGACCCAGAGTCACCTCTGCTGTAGAGGATAAGTTCATTAGAGTTACCAGCCTCAGAAATTGCAGCCCCAGTAAATGCTTCACAGACTTCAAGTAACAGACACATCACAACATCAACTGTTCAGAGGAGACTGCCTGAATCAGGCCTTCATGGTCGAATTGCTGCAAAGATACCACTACTAAAGGACACCAATAATAAGAAGAGACTTGCTTGGGCCAAGAAACACGAGCAATGGACATTATTCTTTTTCTTAACTGCATTGTTGGTTGTTGTATTCGGCTCATGTGACAAACAACATTTAATTTGATTTGATTATACCGGTGGAAATCTGTCCTTTGGTCTGATGTCTACAAATTAGAGATTTTTGGTTCCAACCGCCGTGTCTTTGTGAGACGCAGAGTAGGTGAACGGATGATCTCCGCATGTGTAGTTCCTACCGTGAGGCATGGAGGAGGTGTGATGGTGCTTTGCTGGTGACACCGTCAGTGATTTATTTAGAATTCAAGGCACACTTAACCAGCATGGCTACCACAGCATTCTGCTGCGATATGCCATCCCATCTGGTATGCGCTTAGTGGGACTATAATTTGTTTTTCAACAGGACAATGACCCAACACACCTCCAGGCTGTGTAAGGGCTATTTTGTATCTTTTTATTTAACATTTAATTAACTAGGCAAGTCAGTTAAGAACAAATTCTTATTTACAATGACGGCCTACACCGGCCAAACCCGGACGATGTTGGGCCAATTGTGTGCCGCCATATTGTGCACCGCCCTATCAAACAAATTGAGATGGTTTGGGATGAGTTGGATGGCAGAGTAAAGAAAAAGCAGCCAACAAGTGCTCAGCATATGTGGGAACTCCTTCAAGACTGTTGGAAAAGCATTCCAGGTGAAGCTGGTTGAGAGAATGCCAAGAGTGTGCAAAGCTGTCATCAGGGCAAAGGGTGGCAAGGGTGGATACTTTGAAGAATCTCAAATATATTTTGATTTGTTTAACACTTTCTTTGGTTACTACATGATTCCATATGTGTTACTTCATAGTGTTGATGTCTTCACTACTTTTATACAATGTAGAAAATAGTCAAAATAAAGAAAAACCCTTGAATGAGTAGGTGTGTCCAAACTTTTGACTGGTAATGTATGTAATGGGGAATTTATAAAAATAAACAATCAAACAGCAAACAATTCACACAATGAATGTCAAAGAACTGGCAAGAGATATCTGAGCGCATTCTGGAGAACTGAGTGCATGCATTCTGGAGAGAGACACGCATATCTTGACCACACATGCCTCCCCTTCTTGTCTCAACATTTTAAATTGTGCGGTTGTGCTTCAAGAATTGACCATAGCACGTTTGTATGAAGGTCTGTTTATTAAATAGTTTAATCCATACTCAAAACCTCTGGAAAATTGTCCATTATTTCATTTTTATAAGGACACCAAAAAAAGAGGCAGTAAAGAACCTATTCAAGTAAGTAAATGTATTATTAGCTAGCTAGCTAGCTAGCTACAGTATTGTACAGGCTAGCTCAAACGAACTGCTAACGTAGCTAGCTATCTAGCCACCTATACTGTATAGCTAGTTAGCTATGTGAATTAAATAAATCACCAGATAGCTACCTAACTTCATATTAGCTAGATATCTTGTAAAAAAACACACACTTCAAATGCATTTGTAGGTAGCTAGCTAGCTATCTATCTAGCTAACAGCAATGGAAGAGAGTGAAAGGATTAGCAGCTCCAGCTGTCAAAGAAGGAAGAGAGTAGGCTATTGTGGATGGGGCAGGTACCTTTGTGTAGCTTCAGTACTTCGAGAGAAAAACTTAGGACAGAGATAATAGCAACATAATATTCAGTGATTTCTAATTTGAGTATAATGAAGCCTGCTTCTTTGTGATGTTTTCTGTCCTCAGATACAGAGAGCTATGAAAGCCTGTCTGCAGATGAAGAGGTCCCAAAGAATGTTCCAAGAGCAGTGGTTCTCAAACCTGGTACTGGAGACCCAAAGAGGTGCACATTTTTGTTTTTGCCGTAGCACTACACATCTGATTCAAATTATCAACTCACCATCAAGCTTCAAGGGATATTTATGTATTCATTTGTGATGCCATCCTTGATATGATCCTTCTATTGTCACATGTTTCACATGCACGTCTGCGCACATGCATCTATCTATCCAATATTATCTTTTGTAATGAGAGATATTTCCCAACCAAGGGACAGGCATGAATTCCTCCACGGTCAGGCCCTCAGAGATGGCACCCTGGACCTCCCCGAAGACAGCCTGATTCCAGGAGCAGAGCACCAGGGACCCCAGCCCCATGCGAACATCTTCAGGAGGAACATGGTCTTCAACTACCACCTCTCCCGAGCCAGGCTGACCGTTGAGGGCACTTTCGGCATTTTTACATCCCAGTTGCGGATGTACCAGCGAGTCATCAGGGTCCACCCTACTAACGCAGAGGCGTGTGAAGGCTAACTGTGACCTGCATACTGTAACTTCATGAGGATGGACACGAGGACCAGGAGGGGACCTGCAGCTCACTGCTGTGTGCTAGAGGAAATGTCTGCTGCTCTGCAGGATGTTGCCAGGATGGGGGCCAACAACGCAGCACGAGAGGCAATCCCTGTGCGGGAGACCTTCACCTCCTACTTCTACGAGGAGGGTGCGGTTTCCTGGCAACATCTTGCGCGATAGACTACTCTATGCACAACCAAAGGCTCTTTTAAGAACCACGCACATTGCAATAAGAGTATTCTTCCATTTACTTAGCAATTCCCAGTTTCTCTCCCTTTGATTTCTACTTCTCAGGTTAGGGTACTGTTCAAAACAGGCTCTTTTAAGAGTTACCCATATTGAAAAAATGTAGAACACTAAGACACTCTACAACCCACACCTGCATCAATCTGATGGATTGATTGTGTTCTGCAGTAAGAAAGCTCAGGTGTATTACTGTGTGGGCTGTGGCTCCTTCCACCTTCAAAGAATAGGCAAGAGGACCAACCATGGAGAATAGAAAGACACTCCATTATTTCTGTTTACATAACTATGCAATATGTGTGTCAGTGGAGGCTCCTCAGAGGAGGGAGGACCCCCCAGTGAATTTCATAAAAATACAAATAGTGAAACAAAAGTTATCTTATTTAGATAAAACTATACTAAATATATTCACGTCACCAAATAATTTATTAAAGCACACTGTTGTGCCTCAACAACACTCTGTAGGGTAGCACCACGGTGGAGCCGGAGGACGTCTAGTTTCCGTCTTCCTCTGGGTACATTGACTTCAATAGAAAACCTAAGATGCTTGTGGTTCTCACCCCCTTCCATAGACTTACACAGTAATTATGACAACTTCCGGAGGACGTCTTCCAACCTATCAGAGCTCTTGTCCACATTTTTTTACATTGACATTTTAGTTACTCAGATGCTCTTATCCAGAACAACTTACAGTAGTGAGTGCATACATTTTCTTTCTGGTCCCCTGTGGGAATCGAATTCACAAGCCTGCCGTTGCAAGTGCCTTGCTTTACCAACTGAGTCACATGGGACACCCAATCAAAAGATCAGAGAATGACTTGAGCACTGAAAGCACTGAAAGCATAGCTAGCACTAGCTGTAGCTTATGTGCATAAAATGTTTGCCTCAAAGAGAAAGACAATAGTTTAACAGTCTTGAACAAATTCATCTCTCCAAAAATAAAGCGAGAAGTGAGAGAGCGGTAGAGAGAGAGCTAGCCATATTTCTTTCACTTTCATTTTCACTTACTTAGCTAGCGAATGCAGCTAGCTAGTTTAGCCTACTCAAACACCTGTTTATTATACAACATTTACACAAACACTTGAATGAGAAAAGGCTGACATGAGAACTGGTAAACTAAACACTGACTATCGGTGAATAACTGTTAATTGTAAAATCTACACAATGTCTCCCCTTGTGGGAGTAAGAATACTTTGGTAACATTATGACCAGTATTTGTTTGTTTTTTGTTGGAGAGGTTAAGTTAATAATGGGATGGAAATACTTTTGAGTTACATATCCTTAGGAAAAGCTTATATTAGCATAACAAGGTTGTTGGTTGAAGTGTATGTCTTTATCTCTTTGTTCAATTAATGTCAGGGGTATTTGTCATTTACTGAAACGTAAGGCTATTTTCCTGTATTGCAAACGGTTTAATGCAGACTTTTACTTTCTATAAGAGATTCATGCTTGTTCTTCCGATCTAGCTTTTTGGAAAAATCAATGGGGTAACGATATCTGGTTAGCATATGGCAACAACCACTCTGCAGGTGCAGCAGTTTTAAGAGGTGCATTTAAAGGGAAGGTCATCAGTAGTAAGACTCACCACTCTGGACGTTGGTTAATTTTAACAGTGAATTTCAACAGTAAAATGTTTTTATTAGGGAATATTTATGCATCCAACAACAAACAAAACAACAGGATATTATTTCAAGAACTTGAAGAAGAGATTAATAGAGTTATAGGTGTATTTCTGGATATCGAAATTATCTTAGGTGGAGATTTTATTTCTGTATCTAATGTGATGATTGACAGATATCCCCTTCCTAACAGATCCAGCATTGGTAATCCTGCATTTAATAATCTATATCTTGGTCTTGGATTAGTCGATATTTGGAGATCTAAATATCTTGATAAAAAGGACTTCACTTGGAGTAACAAGGACATGTCCAGACAGTCAATAATTGACTTCTGGTTGATTTCTAACTCATTAGATAATACTGTAGTTGTCAGAAGGCTTGGTGTAGTAGTGCAAAAAGAGTCAGGCGCAGGACAGAAGAGATGAGCAACACAATGTAGTTTACTCAAACTTTTACAAAGTAGAAACAAATACCAAGCCCACCAAATGGACTGACATCAATTGAAACAATTACGCACACAAACATGGGGGAAACAGAGGGTTAAATAATGAACATGTAATTGGGGAATTGAAACCTGGTGTGTAAAAACCAAAGACAAAACAAATGGAAAATTAAAAGTGGATCGGCGATGGCTAGAAGGCCGGTGACGTCGACCGCCGAACGCTGCCCGAACAAGGAGAGGGACCGACTTCGGCGTAAGTCCTGACAGTAGTCAAGGTATCCATTGAACCATTAATTCTTACTGATCATAAAGTTATATTATTTTCTTTAAATATTAATGGATCTAAAGTTAATAAACCGAATCTGAGTTTTTGGAAACTCAATAGTAGACTGTTGGAAGATGATAATTTCAAGATGAATACCAAAGATATTATACAAGAAAATTGGAGGAAAGCCCAACTATTTAAGTCTTATGGAAAATATTGGGAATTAATGAAGTATGAAATAAGAAATCATCTTTACAACTAGAAATGGACCGAATGTATGAAGAGAAAGCAAAAGGGGCATTTGTAAGATCAAGAAGGAGATGGTTGGAGGAAGGTGAAAAAAATAAAATAATACTTTTACAATTTAAAATTCTGAATTTACATCTATTCCTACGCTTAATATAGATGGCAAAGAAAAAGAAAACCCCCCCAAAAAAAATCCCTATTAAGCTTGCTAACTTTCATAAACATTACTTCTAACTTGGAACGTACAAACACAGTTTTTCTCCACATAGGTATACAATCTGGAATAATAAAGACATAAAATACAAAAACAAGCCTTTGTTTTTCCAGAACTGGTTTGACAACAACATTATCTGGGTTAAACAATTATTGAATAATGATGACAACTATATGATTATCCAGAATTCATGAGAACACACAATGTTACATTCACTCCTGAGGAGTATCACATTGTTGTTAGAGCTGTCCCTAAAGGTGTTATTCTTCTTTTAGGAGAATATAACAATACTCCCAAGTGCAACTGTTGAGGATTTTGTAGCCTCAATACAACTAGAAGGAAATGACATTTTAAACTGTAAATGTAATAACATGTATATAAGAAAACTAGGTCAAGATGTTACTATTCCCTCTGTTAAAATGTACTGGAATGCAGCCCTAGGACAAGTGCTGGAATAAAGTCTTGTTGTTGTCTGGCAATTATTGTATCTCTAATAAGGTGAAATAAGTATTATATAAACTAATTCATAGAATCTGCCCTGTAAAGACCTTCATTATACACAGATTTAAAATAGCTATTGATAACAAATGTGAATTTTGTGCTTGTGATCAAGAAACTCTTGACAATTTATTTTGGGACTGCTCTTATGTCAGAAGATTTTGGAGTGAGTTAGAAGATTTTATTTTAAAGAAATGACTATAAATGTTAATCTGAGAGACTGATATTATGTTTTATTTTGATCCAAATGATATGGACCCTGATTTAACTTTCATTGTTAATTTGTTTATTTTTATGGAAGATTCTTTATCCATAAAATGAAGTAGGCAGAGAACAAACTCATTATTTAAGATATAATTTAAATATTATTTTGAAATTATAAGAAAATATAAAAACAAAAAAGCACTACGCACCATTAAAAAAAATTACAAATTGAGAACTTGTTCTCAACTGGCCTACCTGGTTAAATAAAGGTAAAAAAAAAAAAATAACACCTGTCTCAAATAGAGAGGGATGCTATGGTACCTAGCTGGCTATGGCTATCCAACACTGGAACTCTTCTAAGTCAAGTTAAGCTTTTGGTTTTATTAATTTATTGCCACTGGGGCCCGCCGGTGTAACTGCTAAACTGCTTACTAACTGTACAGTGTACTGCATGCTTGTAGAGGGTTTACTAACACGTTAGTTCTAGTAGCTATGATGACTTGACGTTTGCTAATAGGCTGTGTGTAGTGGTTATGATATGGTCACAGACAGCTGATGTGTTGTGGACTGAAGTCCACAATTGAAGGGAAAAAGTGAGAGGAGGAGAGTGCGTAGATGGAATTATCCAACGATCAAAGGGATAATGCTGTTTGTATGTGGCTGCTGTAAAATTGAACCATGTTTGCGTGTGATCAGGGTTGTATTTATTACATTTGATTCTGTTGGAAAACATTTCTTAAACGGAAGCAAATAGAACAAAGCGAAGACAGCTCCATTTCAGATGTGTTGGTCATTACTGAGACGTGGTTAAGGAAGAGTGTTTTGAATACTGATGTTAACCTTTCTGGTTATATCCTTTTTTGGCAAGACAGATCATCCAAAGGTGGGGGAGTGGCAATCTTTACCAAGGATTACCTTCAGTGCTCGGTTGTCTCCACCAAGTCTGTCCCCAAACAATTTGATTTGCTGGTTTTAAGCATTCAACTTTCAAATAGCTCTTTTCTGACTGTTGCTGGGTGCTATTGTCCTCCATCAGCACCGGCCTGTACCCTACCTGCCCTAAGCTCTCTCCTGGCCCCTTACACAAAGTCTGAATTTGTCCTGCTAGGTGACCTAAACTGGGACATGCTTAAACCACCTGACCAAGTCCTAAAGCAATGGGACTCCATACATCTTTCAGATTATTACCAATCCCACAAGGTATGACTCCAAACACTCAAAAAAGGCTACTCTCTTTGATGTTATCCTCACAAATAATCCTAATAGGTATCAGTCTGGTGTTTTCTGTAATGACCTTAGTGATCACTGTTTTACAGTCTGTGTTCGTAATGGCTGCTCAGTGAAACGACCTGTCCTGATTTGTCATAGACGCTTGCTAAAAAGCTTTAATGAGCAAGCCTTCCTTCATGAACTGGCCTCTGTAAAATGGTATAGAATCAGTTTGATCCCTTCTGTCAAAGACCCTTGGACTTTCTTTTTTATATTTTCAGTGGTATGTTAACAAACACACCCCCATTAAGAAAATGGGAATTAAAAACTAGTTCAGCCCCTGGTTCGACCGTGATCTTGCAGAGTTACTCTACCTCAAGAATTGCATTTGGCGAAAGGCTCGGCACACTCAGGCTAACTGGCCCTCCTTCAGGCAAATGAGAAATAAGTGCACTCAGGCTAACCGGAAGGCCAAAGTTAGTTAATTTAAGGAGCAGTTCTCTCTCTGTGATTCTAACCCCAAAAAGTTCTGTAAAACGGTTAAAGACCTGGAGAATAAACCCTCCCCCTCACAGCTGCCCATGTCCCTTAATGTTGATGATGTGGTTGTTACTGACAAGAAGCACATGGCTGAGCTCTTTAATCACCACTTCATTAAGTCAGGATTCCTATTTGACTCAGCCATCCCTTGCCCGTCCAACATTTCCTCATCTCCCACCCTTTCTAAAGCGACTATCCCCGATGCTTCTCCCTCTTTTTCACCTGCCCCGCTACAAAGTTTCTCCCTGCTGGCAGTCACTGAGTCCGAGGTGCTAAAGGATCTCCTTAAACTTGCCCCCCAAAAAACATCTGGGTCAGATGGTTTAGACCCTTTCTTCTTTAAGGTTGCTGTCCCTATCATCGCCAAGCCTGTCTCTCCTTTCTGGGGAGGTTCCCATTGCTTTGAAGGCAGCCACAGTTTGTCCTTTATTTAAAGGGGGAGATCAAGCTGATCCTAACTGTGATAGGCCTATTACTATCTTACCCTGTTTATCAAAAGTGTTGGAAAAACTTGTCAATCATCAACTGACTGGCTTTCTTGATGTCTATAGTATTCTCTCTGGTATGCAATCTGGTTTCCCCTCAGGTTATGGATGTGTCACTGCAACCTTAAAGGTACTCAATGATGTCACCATTGCCCTTGATTCTAATCAATATTGTGCTGCTGTTTTTATTGACTTGGCCAAAGCTTTTGATACAGTAGACCATTCCATTCTTGTGGGCCGGCTAAGGAGTATTGGTGTCTCTGAGAGGTCTTTGGCCTGGTTTGCTAACTACCTCTCTCAAAGAGTGCAGTGTATAAAGTCAGAAAATATGCTATCTCAGCCGCCACTGCCTGTCACCAAGGGAGTACCCCAAGGCTCGATCCTAGGTCCCACACTCTTCTCAATTTACATCAACAACATAGCTCAGGCAGTAGGAAGCTCTCTCATCTATTTATATGCAGATGATACAGTCTTATACTCAGCTGGCCCCTCCCTGGATTTTGTGTTAAATGCTCTACAACAAATATTTCTTAGTATCCAACAAGCTTTCTCTACCCTTAACCTTGTTCTGAACACAAAACAAAGGTCATGTGGTTTGGTAAGAAGAATGCCCCTCTTCCCACAGGTGTTACTACTACTTCTGAGGGTTTAGAGCTAAATTAGCCACCTCATACAAGTACTTGGGAGTATGGCTAGACGGTGCACTGTCCTTCTCTCAGCACATATTAAAGCTGCAGGCTAAAGTTAAATCTAGACTTGGTTTCCTCTATCGTAATCGCTCCTCTTTCACCCCAGCTGCCAAACTAACCCTGATTCAGATGACCATCCTACCCATGCTAGATTACGGAGACACAATTTATAGATTGGCAGTTAAGGGTGCCGAGCAGCTAGATGAGCAGCTAGATGTTCTTTAACATTCGGCCATAAGATTTGCCCCCAATGCTCCTTATAGGACACATCACTGCATTCTATACTCCTCTGTAAACTGGTCATCTCTGTTTACCTGTCGCCAGACCCACTGGTTGATGCTTATTTATAAAACCCTTTTAGGCCTCACTCCCGCCTATCTGAGATATCTACTGCAGCCCTCATCCTCCACATACAACACCCGTTCTGCCAGTCACATTATGTTAAAGGTCCCCAAAGCACACACATCCCTGGTTCGCTTCACTTTTCAGTTCACTGCAGCTAGCGACTGGAACGAGCTGCAACAAAACACTCAAACTGGACAGTTTTATCTCAATCTCTTCATTCAAAGACTCAATCATGGACACTCTTACTGACAGTTGTGGCTGCTTTGTGTGATGTATTGTTGTCTCTACCTGTCATGATCTTCGGGAGTGACAGACCAAGGCGCAGCGAGGCATCCAGTATACATGTTATGTTTATTAACATAAACGAAACTCACGTAACTGGGCAAAACAATAAACAGAACAAAACGAAGATCGTAACATATAACATAGACTGACAACACGAACAAAGCTAAACAATAACCCACAAAACCTAAATGAAAACCCCAAACATATATATGGTTCCCAATTAGAGACAACGACACACAGCTGCCTCTAATTGGGAACCATTACTAACATAGAAATAGAACACCTAGAACTCAAAACCCTACACCAAAAACGAAACCTAAACACGCCAGCCTAAAACTCTGGCCTGGACGTGACAGTACCCCCCCCAAAGGCGCGGACTCCGACTGCGCCACCCAAAAGTCCATGGGGGGGTCTTCGGGTGGGTCTTTTGATCCCAGGTGGCGGCTCCGGTGCTGGCCATGCTGGTCCGAAGTCACGCGCCGGAGGCCCTGGGCCATTTGCTGGACTGGGGACCCTCACTGGCGGCCCCGGACAGGGGACCCTCACTGGCGGCTCCGGACTGGGGACCCTCACTGGCGGCTCCGGACTGGGGACCCTCACTGGCGGCTCAGGACTGGGGACCCTCACTGGCGGCTCCGGACTGGGGACCCTCACTGGCGGACCTGGACATGGGAAGCACACTGGCCCTCTGGTGCGGGGAGCAGGAACCGGCCGTACTGGGCTCATAACGCACACTCTGGTGCGGGGAGCAGGAACCGGCCGTACTGGGCTCATAACGCCGCACTCTGGTGCGGGAGCAGGAACCGGCCGTACTGGGCTCATAACGCGCACTCTGGTGCGGGGAGCAGGAACCGGCCGTACTGGGCTCATAACGCGCACTCTGGTGCGGAGAGCAGGAACCGGCCGTACTGGGCTCATAACGCGCACTCTGGTGCGGGGAGCAGGAACCGGCCGTACTGGGCTCATAACGCGCACTCTGGTGCGGAGAGCAGGAACCGGCCGTACTGGGCTCATAACGCGCACTCTGGTGCGGGGAGCAGGAACAGGACGTGCTGGGTTCACGACGGGCACAGGGATCCTGGAGCCTGGAGCAGGGACTGGACGTGCTGGACTCTCTAAGCGCACAGGGGGCCTGGTGCGCGGAGCCGGAACAGGACGTGCTGGACGCTCTAAGCGCACAGGGGGCCTGGTGCGCGGAGCCGGAACAGGACGTGCTGGACGCTCTAAGCGCACAGGGGGCCTGGTGCGCAGAGCCGGAACAGGACGTGCTGGATCCACTACACGAACAGGGATCCTGGAACAGGGACATGATGTACTGGATCCACAACACGCACAGGAGACCTGATGCGTATAGCCGACACCCCTCTCCCAGGTTGTTCACTCATCCTGGCTTCACCGATGAGGGGAGCTGGAATGTCGTGCACCGGGCTGTGCGCGTGGACAGGAGACACCGCACGCAGAGCCGGCGCAGGATATTTCGGTCCCAACAGGTGCACTGGAGACCTGGCGCGCAGAGCCTGCACCCCTCTCCCAGGTAGCACACTCACCCTCCCCTGACAGATGAGTGGCGCTGGAATCTCACGCACCGGGCTCTGGACACGCACCGGAGATACTGCACGCAGAACCGGTGCAGGATATCCTGGTCTAAGGAGGCGCACCGGAGACCAGGAGCGCTGAGCCGGCACCACCCTTCCAGGCTGCACACTCACCCTCCCCTGACAGATGAGTGGAGGTGGAATCTCTAGCACCGGCCTATGAACGCGCACTGGGGACACCGTGCGCAAAACTGCATAGCACGGCGTCTTACCAGTGCGACGCTCTCCCCAACGCTCTCTCCACAAAACACGAGGAGTTGGCTCAGGAGTCCCTCCTGAACCGGCCAACCTCCTCATGTGCCCCCCCAAAAAAGTTTTTTGGGGCTGCCTTTCGGGCTTCCGTGCCAGGCGAGTTCCAATTAACTTTTCTCTCTCCCTGGAGCGACGATAATCCTCCGGCTGAGACCATGGTCCTTTCCCCTCCAAAATCTCATCCCATGTCCAAGATCCCTTGCCATCCAAAATCTCCTCCCAAGTCCAATGTTCCCGAGTCTCTCGCTGCTTGGTCTTCTTATGGTGGGTTATTCTGTCACGATCTTCGGGAGTGACAGACCAAGGCGCAGCGAGGCATCCAGTATACATGTTATGTTTATTAACATAAACGAAACTCACGTAACTGGGCAAAACAATATACAGAACGAAACGAAGATCGTAACATATAACATAGACTTACACCACGAACAAAGCTAAACAATAACCCACAAAACCTAAATGAAAACCCCAAACATATATATGGTTCCCAATTAGAGACAACGACACACAGCTGCCTCTAATTGGGAACCATTACCCCAACATAGAAATAGAACACCTAGAACTCAAAAACCCTACACCAAAAACGAAACCTAAACACGCCAGCCTAAAACTCTGGCCTGGACGTGACACTACCTTTTTGCCCTTTGTGCTGTTGTCTGTGCCCAATAATGTTTGTACCATGTTTTGTGCTGCTATCATGTTTTGTTGTTACCATGTTGTTGTTATGTTGTGTTGCTACCATGCTGTCTTGTCATGTGTTGCTGCCTTGCTATGTTGTCATCTTAGGTTTCTCTTTATGAAGTGTTGTCTCTTGTTGTGATGTGTGTTTTGTCCTATATTTATATTGTATTTATTTTTAATCCCAGGCCCCCGTCCCCGCAGGAGGCCTTTTGCCTTTTGGTAGGCTGTCATTGTAAATAAGAATTTGTTCTTAACTGACTTGCCAAGTTAAATAAAGGTTAAATAAAATAAAAAGAGAAACATACCTGAATTTGTCCAATAGAAACTCTTGTTTGCAACTGTTGGACTAATGATTACACCCTAGATCAGCTAGATACAGGCAAGATTGTGCAAGGCGATATTGAATGTGTCAATGTCCGTCACCTTGATTACTCAAATTTCTCTCGACCTGTGCACCTACATTGTAAACTTTCAGTCATAGGCTAGGTTGTAGCAACCTCATGATAGGTATAGGGAAAACTTGAGTATCATGTAGTAGCCTAAACCTATTGATGTTACGTTGAGCTGGGTGAATGGAATATGAATGACAGTCATCCAATATGCTGTAATAGAAATAAGGCCATGTTCATAACAACAACAATTGTCCTCCCTCATCTTAAATGGCCCCGACCACCACTGATGTGTGTGTGTGTCTGTTTTTCAGTATAAAGTACTCTGCAGCCACTCAGTGGGGACACTGACACGCCCAGATTCATGTTGAACATTTTCTGTTTAACAACCTTATTTTCTCAATAACAGTCTCCCTCACTTAATCCTTCTCCCCCTTCTCCTTATATCAGCTGTGTCGGTGAACCCCTCCCGCATCCAAACTGCCTGCCTTACCTTTACCACTACCCACATGTACACAGTACAAAAATATAAATTAGAGAGCATTAGAGAGCACTTTTTTTTAAAGGTATCTGTGTCCAACAGATGCATATCTGGATTCCCAGGTCATGTGAAATCCATAGATTAGGGACGAATAAATGTATTTCAATTGACTGATTTCCTTATATGGGGCGGCAGGTAGCCTAGTGGTTAGAGCGTTGGGCCAGTAACCGAAAGGTTGCTAGATCAAATCCCTGACAAGGTAAAAATCTGTCGTTCTCCCCCTGAACAAGGTTCTCCTAGACCATCATCCTAAATAAGAATTTGTTCTTAACTTACTTGCCTGGTTAAATAAATAAAAATGAACTGTAACTCAGTAAAATCTTTGGAATTGTTGTATTTATATATTTTTTCTGTGTACATACTGTATTACCTCAATTACCTCAACTACCTCGTACCCCTGCACATTGACTCGGTACTCCTTGTAAATAATCTCGTTATTGTTTTTATTATGGGCTCGTAAATAAGTATTTCACTGTAAAGCCTACACCTGTTGTATTCGGAGCATGTGACCAATAAAATTTGTCTTGATTTGAATTGATACAGAGGGCACAACATGATCACAGAGGTGAAATGTTACTTGGTCAGGTCAACAGGAAGTATTATTAAAGAGATAGTTTCAATTATTTTTTGGCGCTATCATCAAGTTTTGGCAGGCTGATGGAATCAAAGAAGGCTGATACATCAGAACCAGAAGCATCAGATCTTGAAGAATATAATTCTGAGTAAAATTCTTTGAAGCAGTTGTTTCTCTCTTTAGGATCTGTCCGCCTGGATTGCTCTATTTGCCTAACTAGCAACTTTTCCGGATTGTCCCCTAGTTCAAATGTTTTTTGTCTCAGCTTTAGTAGTAGGTTACTGACCTGTGAACCAAGAATATAATTAATTTCAAAATATTGTTGTAGTTAACCTGAAAGAGTGAAGTTCTGTATGTCTCCTCCAACCGCCTACGATTCACTTTTTTTTATGGCAGACACATATGAAATAATATGACCTCTCATAATCACTTTAAAAGTTTCCCATAGTGTATAATCAAAGTCACCATTATTAGTCAGTTGTACAACCGAATGCCTTCAACTGTAATGTGTCTTCCGCATTTAACCCAACCCCTCTGAATCGACATCCACGTTTTCGGAACAGTGTTCAAGGGCAGAACAACAGATTTTTACCTTGTCAGCTCGTGGATTCGAACCTGCAACCCTCCGGTTACAAGTCCAACGCTCTAACCACTAGGCTACCTGCCGTCCCCAGTGTCATTAGTCTTGGCTATCATGCAGTCAATGAATGCTTGGTCTCTGAGCAAGGAGTGGTTAAAGCGCCAACTGTAATTTTGTTTTGGTAAAGAAAGATTGACGGACAACATAATTGGACTGTGGTCGCTTATTAAGATGCTATGGTGTTTCGAATGAAGCACATTGGGTATCAGTTTGGAATCTATTAGGAAGTAGTCGATTCTAGAATAAGACTTGTAAACATGAGAGTAGAATGAGTAGTCTTTGTCTGTGGAATGTTGCAGTCTCCAGATGTCCACTAGATTCCTGGATTTGATTAGATTATTTAGAACCTGGACAGAGGTGATATTTGGAGGAGTAAGTGTAGACAATCTCTCAAGATACGGATCAAGGTAACAATTCAAATCACCTCCAATTATTTGATTAGTGGTACTAAGATCTGGGAGCAAATCAAAAACATTACAAAATAATTGTGGGTCGTCAATGTTAGGACCATAGACGTTCAACAGGGTGACAGGGAAAGAATTGACGTTCCCTGATACAATGATGTACCTACCGAGTGGGTCTGTAGACATTGAGGAGAGTTGAAAAGGGGTGGTTTTACAAAAGAGAATAGCAACACCTTTCGCTTTGGAGGAGAAGGGTGATTGATAAACTTGAGAAATCCAGTTGGATCTCAGATGCCGCTGCACCGTGGCTTTTATGTGTGGATCTTGTAGGAAAATGATGGCAGCACTAAATGATTTCAAGTGCTTAAATAGCATGCCCCTTTTGCGTGCGTGCCCAAGACCATTCACATTTCACAAGACTAATGTGACACCTTTAACATCTGACTGATTTCCAAGATCGTTTCCTGACATTTATATCCAAGAGAATTTCAAATAAAACTTAAGCATGTTCGAATTAAGCATGTAGGAATTAAATACAACTTGTTTGGCAGCAGAAAACAAAAACCAAACACAGTAACAGACCCCAGAGAACCTCCCACTTCTTCCCCAGAGAACCCCTCCCCACTGCTTCCCCAGAGAACCCCCCCACTGCTTCCCCAGAGAACCCCTCCCCACTGCTTCCCCAGAGAACCCCCCACTGCTTCCCCAGAGAACCCCCCACTGCTTCCCCAGAGAACCCCCTACTGCTTCCGAGAGAAACCCCCTCCCCACTGCTTCCCCAGAGAACCCCTCCCCACTGCTTCCCCAGAGAACCCCCCTCCCCACTGCTTCCCCAGAGAAACCCCCTCCCCACTGCTTCCCCAGAGAAACCCCCTCCCCACTGCTTCCCCAGAGAACCCCCTCCCCACTGCTTCCCCAGAGAATATTTTTGCAAACTAGAAACAAAAAATGTAACAATTAAAGATTGTGGAGAGGAGATTTGAAGGAACGCTTCTACTCCATACGCATGCGCACTAGCACCCCCGATCTTGGGTCAGTTTTGAAGGCTACATACAAATACAACAGGCTCCCCAATGCTTTTCATACCATAAGCAACTCCCACCTTCAAAAATGAGTTTTACAGTGATGGAGACGACATTGTAGTACAGTATGAATCAGAGGCTAATGGCAGATAAAGATACGAGTGAGGAAAACATGAGGGACAAAGTCGCCTCAAACAAACTCAAAGTGGAGCAAGAGTATACTTAAGAGTCAGTAATAGTGAGCTTTTACAGTACATAGACACCACACCCAGAGGGTGCCCCTAGTCCAGGGTCAGCTCACACACTTAAGTAAGAACAGCCAACAGAAAACAAGCAGAGACTCCGGCTACCAACAAACAATGTCTATTCTTAAGCCAGCAGCATTGGAATTCCCATTGTTTAATTGCCCTATGGTATTGGATGACTCCAAGTTGGAGGAAGTGGGGGGATTCTGCTGTACTTCCTGCATGGGACAGGAAGCTAAACCAGTCGAAAGGCCGTTCCCCCCTCTAAATGATGGAACAAAAGCGCATTCACACAAACAAAATCAAGAGGGCTCAAAGGGAAATCCGTCACCTGTGCCTTGAGCGTTGGGAAGTGGCAGCGTACCCCTGCTATTACTGGCCTGTCAACAATGCCCTTATTGAATGGCAATGTCAAAACATGTCAATCACATGGGCCAATGGGAGGGACTTGGGAGGATGATACCCTATTGATTCTAAGGCTTAATTGCGGATATGTACTATTGGATAAAAATCACTTTGGCCATTGAGTTGCGATGGGCTATATGTGCCTGTGTTGATTTATATATTAAAATATTGCAACTAGAACAGCTATCTGATGGATGCTTTCATCATGCATGAGAGGACATGCTTGTCAAGATCTTTTTCATAGGTTTTCAGATGTAATTTGCAACACTAGGCTAGCCATAAGCCTACTCCTGATCATAGGATAAGACATTCTTGGCAGTGGCTTGCTATGTAAAGTCTATATTCTTTCGGACAGAGCTATTTCGTGAGGAAGAAACATCCTACAATTATTTTGAAAATCTAATATGATATTTTTATATGTTTATTATTTTCAAAAGCTCTATAATACTCTTATAAATCTTTCCTAAATTGTCACTTCCATATTGATTGGAATAACAATAGTGTGTCACAAAGATGGGCTGACTTGGCAGGTGCTGTAGGCTAGATCAAGTGTTAAATATTTACTAAACAACAAAGTGCCATTGAAAAGTAGGAAAATGAAATGTAAAAATACATTTGTTCCTCTCTTTTTGAAAAAAGCAAGGTATACATAAAAAAAAAAATCTGTAACAGGTGAGAAATATATTCACTATTGATCATACAGAAAAGCCTGAAGTCTGGCTTTAAAAAGCTAAGCCTATCAATAAACAAATGGTGGCTCTGATACCACTGGAATCTCTGTTTGTAAACTGTTGTTGAGATAAAGTTGTTTTGTTGAGCGAGAAACTTCTGTTGAGAATGAGTTCAATTCATTCAATACCTCACAAAGCAGGCAACAATAACCCAGTCAATTAGTATACAACTACGGTATTACAAACTTGATTTATTCCATTGATAGCAATAATGAGAATTCAATTAACACTAAATGCATTATCAGATATGGCATACAATCGATGGTTACCATAGATGGGCCTACGTTACATAATACATATCAAAATAAAAGCCTTACCTGCAAGGTTGCCAAGAGTTGCGAAAAATACCAACAGTCTTGTAAACACCTGTTCCGTCATTTTAAATGTTAGGTCACCAAAACACAGCTTGTAAACAAATTCTTATTGCATCGTTCACCTATCTGGTGCATATTATTTCACTTGAGGACTTTCGTTTCCTTTCAACTTTTACGCACGAAGCAAATTTCAATTTGAGGAATTTCTTATCAAGATTGAATTTTTTTTTCAAGATATTTCAACGTTTGTTTCGTTTGCCATTCCGTCACACAATGACTACCGCTTTATCTAGATCCAACAAAGCGCCAACGCAATTAGGAACAGTCCCTAGTGACTATGATGCGAACAGAATTGAGGTAGGCGAAGCGGCAACAAGTCACCGCCTAAAAAAAGCGACACTCCCACGTTTTAACTCCCTGGCTGGAAATTACTTGAATCGCATGAGGGGCTTACACCACCGTTTTATCACCAACACCTGCTAAGCATTACAAACATAAATGGCAAGAAATAAAAAAGGACTGCCACTGCATACATAGGCTATACAGGATATATTGTGGTCTACTTTGAACATAAATTGTTTCCTGAAACGCAATAATAAGATCATTTGCATCTGGGGCACTTTAAAGCCTACCTTATTCGTTTACATTTATTTACATGTTCCCTTATTTGAAGTGCCAATTTCAGGGTTATCAATTCTGGTAGCCTACAGCAATATTGATCCTCATAAGCTATATTGGTTTCCTGCATTCTTAGAACGCTTATAATACAGCCATGCGGACTGGTCTTCAATTTCCATGCTTTTCTTTGAAAACAATTTGTAGCAGCAGTTCTGTCAACCCTAAATGGAGAGGCAGGAAATGTGGAGGCTCCCATGTTTCTAAACAATAGATGTAAATTATATGATCTCATCTCTCATGAACTGAGGATATGTTACAGTTCTTGCAATCATGTCATATCTCATGGTTTATCATTGCATTATTTCATCTACTGAAAAGATGTTTCACAACAAGGAATTGGAAATGCAAGGAATTGTTTTGTAGAGAGAAGCAATCCCAATAACATCTGCTAATATCAACAGCCTTTTCAACTGAATTTAAATTACTTATGGAGAGGTTTGACTTGCTGTAGCCTACAGATTCATGCAGAGTAGCCCTAAAGAACATATGCATTCAGATGTTCTTTTAATATTTAGTTTTAATTGAGACAAAATGGATCTCTTTTTTCCATCCTGCTACAAATCCACCCGGATGTCATCACCAAGTGATACATTACAGCAGAAACAACAAGGAGGTCAGTCTAGAGCATAGCTGTGAGGAGAAAAGAAAACCAACTTCAGGAGCTAATAGTTACTTATCCCAATTACACAAGATCCCCTGTGCAAACAGGGCTCTCGGAGGAGAGAAGAGAGCGATAAAAGGGGACTGCCGCTGGTAGTTAATTCCCTCCCAAAAACTACATAAATAAAGTGTTGTTTAGTGAACCTGCCATTGTGTCGGTCTAGAAAGGCCCAGTCGAGGTGATGGACGCTTATATTGATCCAACAACTTGGGCTAGATGGCCTTGGCATTGGCCAGATTTCAGCCATGAACAAAAGGTTTAGAGAGGCTGAAGGAAGGTGGCTAGCCCTAAACACAATGCATGGAAATGGTGGTGGGTTAAAGATGTGCTGAGGGATGGCTTTACAATTGACCTCCTCTCAAAGGTCAAGGAGGTGTTGAAATGGGTGAGAGAGATGAATGGAATGAGAAAAATAACGTGTTAAAAAAGAGGGACTTAATGCTAAAAGCTTTTGAAGTGTTTTTTAAATTTTATTTCAAGTAAGCTAGAAATATATATACTTGCAACAGGTGCCATTTAAGATGAGGATGATCATTTTTTCATGAGCCTGGCCTTATTTCTATTACAGCATATTGGATGACTGTCATTCATATTCCATTCACGGAGCTCAATGTAACATCAATAGGTTTAGGCTACTACACGATACTAACATTTTCCCTATACTCATGAGGTTGCTCCAACCTAGCCTATGAATGAAAGTTTACAATGTAGATGCACAGATTGAGAGAAAAATTGGAGAAATCAAGGTGACAGACAGTGACACATTCAATACCGCCTTGCACACTTTTGCCTGCATCTAGCTGATCTAGGGTGTAATCATTAGTCCAACAGCTGCAAACAAGAGTTTCTATTGGACAAATTCATGTATGTTTTTCCCAGTTTCATTCTATTTAAGAAATGTTTTTCAACAGAGTCGTCGGAATGAATACACCCCTGATCACACAGTTCACTTTCAGAGTAGCCACATACAAACAGCATGAACATTTGGCTCGATGTATAATTCCATCTCACATCTATGCGCTCTTCTCTTCTCACGTTTACCCTTCGCTTGTGGACTTCAGTGACAACACATCAGCTGTCTGCGACCAGACAAAAAAAACTTTCCAAGCCAAACCTTCATATCATAACCCCTAGACATTGTTGTCACCATATTAGCTAACAACGTTAGTAACGTCATAGTCAACCTAGCTACTAGAACTAACTAAACCCGCTACAATCATGCAGTACAGTGTACATTCAACAAGCAGTTTAGCAGTTACACCGGCAGGCCCTGGTGGCAATAAATTAATACAACCAAAAGCTTGACTTGGAAGAGTTCCAGTGTTGGATAGCCATAGCCAGCTAGTGGAACGTGAAAAAAATACAACAAAATATATCTAGCTCTAACTCCCTCTTAATCTAGCTCTAACTCCCTCTTAATTTTTAAAGAAATTAATTTGTTCAAAACGGTTAAACTATTGTCTCTCTCTCTCTTTGAGTCAACTACTCACCACATTTTATGCACTGCAGTGCTAGCTAGTTGTAGCTTATGCTTTCAGTACTAGATTAATTATCTGATCCTTTGTTTGGGTGGACAACATGTCAGTTCATGCTGAAAGAGCTCTGATAGGTTGGAGGACATTCTCCGGAACTTTTCATAATTACTGTGTAAGTCTATGGAAGGGGGTGAGAACCATGAGACTCCTAGGTTTTGTATTGAAGTCAACGTACCCAGAGGAGGACGGAAACTAGCTGTTCTCCTGCTACACCATGGTGCAACCCTACCGAGTGCTGTTGAGGCTACAGTAGACCTTCATTGAAACACAGTGTGTTTTAATCAATTATTTGGTGACATGTGAATATACTTAGTATAGTTTTATCTAAAAAGGATAACTTTAATGTTTCACTATTTTTCTGAAATTCACTGAGTTGGATGGTCCTCCCCTCCCTCCTCTGAGGAGCCTCCACTGACTTGCAATCTTTTTTGAAGCACCACTACACAAATGTATCTTAAAACAGAAGCAATCCAGTGCTATGTCATTTTTGTAGTTACACACTGAAAACCAGGTCAAAGATCACAAAAAGTAATTAGATTGAGGATAAATTATTGTTTCATCAAAGGTACACTATAAATCCCAATGTGCTGTCATTACTCAAAACCTTTGTGGAAACCCGTTGCACTACCATGTCAGAGTACAGTTATTTGAAGTGATTTTGTAGGGGGTCCAGATTTGAGTTGTATCAGCTTAAACATTTTGAATAAGTCAAGAAATGTTTGAAGTACATTGATCTTTAATCTCATTGTTAATTAAATGCTAAACTTAGTGTCTTGAATGCTAAACAGATGTGTTAAGAAATGGTTAATATTGTTGATTGAACTTAGAATAAAGACATTTTGTTACTCAATATTTTTTGTTACACAAACATAAATAAATATTTTCAAGCTGCTGCTAATAACACGTTAGTAGATTCATTTATAAACATGAAGAGATTGCAAGTCATCTGTTTGAGCAACAATTGTTCCTTAAAACAAGTTGAAAGAAAAATGACATTCCAAACGTTTTGGCTGCAGTTTGAGGGTTTCAACAATATTGATGCAAATACAGCAACAAGAGTCAACTCCGGTGAATCTGACCCAAGTCATCTCATACTGGTTTTCCATCAATCGTTCCAATACATTTTTCAGTGTTTTCCGTCTTAAAGATGTTGCGCATTGGTCGTCACACTGGGACACATGCTGAGTGTAATGTTTCTCATAACAGCTTGGGGCAGGCATAGCGGTCTCAGGCTACGATTAAATAATACACCAAACATGCAAATGACAACCTTAAATAATTCATATATAACTGATCATTTTCATATGCATTTAACTTTTCATTAGTAATTGGATAGAAAATATGTATGCATATTGACCAAAATTTATTTGACTTTGTAAGCAAACTTGATGTCTTTCTGTACTATTATTTAATAAGTCAATATATTATAAAATATCAAATACATTACCTAATCAGTATTAATTAATTATGTAGCCTAACTCCACAACTTCTATCCTGCAATGAACTGCTCCAAATATTGATATAGCAGAACATGGAGAACTGTCTGGGCTAATAGCATCAGCACTCCACAACTCTATTGAACTCATCAATCATTCTTTGTTATGGTAAAGGTTTCCCTCAAAAGATGTCTGAGGGAGGTCAGGGGGAAGGAAGGGGGGTGCTTACCTTTTCTCCGGTGTGGCTTGTCCCTGTGTGGTCGATGCTGCCGGTGCTCCAATCGATGACGGTCATGCTCCTTGACCGGTGTCTTTGACCCCTCGACCAGTCCCGGCTCAGGTATACAGGTGCATTGGCACTGACACTGGCGTGACCCTTCCGCCCAGGTATAGAGCCAGGTCACCCAGAGCAGCCAACTGCCAACTTGCATCTTCTAGCCTCCGCGTCTTCCCTATCTGAATGACACAGCTCTACACTGAAGCTCCTAGCCTAAGGCACCATGCCTTACCATGGTAGACATTGAGCCCAAACAGGCACAACTCAACTAGTCTCTCCCCCTGACAACTCTTGGACCTCCCTGCGTTAAATTATTGGAGATTGTTATAAAGAATGTTTTTTCTTTATATTCCTTCCACCCCAGCTTTTGTGATGCCCTTCCCTCCCTCTTTCTTTTTTGCCTCTCTCCTTGCTCTCTCACTCTCACCCTCCTCTTTCTCTGTGCTTCTTTTTCTTTGGGGGTAAAAGAAGTTGGGGAAACAATGATTGAAAAACAAGTTTCAGGCCCCATGCTGGGAGAGGAGGGCAGGGAAGGGGACCAAATGGGTCCTGTCTTTTCCAACAACATCTGTGTCATTCGTTCTGCACGGAGCGGGGGGACCGAAAACAAGGCCTGGAGGGGGAGGAGGAGGGGAAGCGAGTTTGGGCGGTGGGTGGGGGGTGGGGAGATACAGAGAAGCCTGTTTCACCTAAGCTATACTGAACACAAATATAAACGAATTTCACATGACTGGGAATACAGATATACATCTGTTCGTCACAGATACCTTAAAAAAAGGTAGGGGCGTGGATCAGAAAACCAGGAGTATCTGGTGTGACCACAATTTGCCTCATGCAGCGTGATACATCTCATTCTCATGGAGTTGATCAGGCTGTTGATTGTGGCCTGTGGAAAGTTGTTGGATATTGGCGGGAACTGGAACACACCGTCGTACAAGTCCATCCAGGCCAATGGAAGAACTGAGACATTTTCAGCTTCCAGGAATTGTGTACAGATCCTTGCGACATTGGGCCGTGTATTATCATGCTGAAGCATGAAGTGATGGTGGCAGATGAATGGCACGACAATGGGCCTCAGGTTCTCGATCCTGGTATTTCTGTGCATTCAAATTGCCATCGATAAAATGCAATTGTGTTTGTTGTCAGTAGCGCATGCCTGTCCATACCATAACCCCGTCGCTACCATGGGGCACTCTGTTCACAACGTTGACATCAGCAAACCCCTCACCCACACAATGCCATACACGTGGTCTGCAGTTGTGAGGCTGGTTGGACGTACTCGCACATTCTCTAAAACGTTGTTGGAGGCGGCCTATGGTAGAGAAATTAACATTTTCTGGCAACCGCTCTGGTGAACATTCCTGCAGTCAGCATGCCAATTGCACACTCTCTCAAAACTTGAGACATCTGTGGCATTGTGGTGTGTGATTAAACTGCACATTTTAGAGTGGCTTTTTATTGTCCCCAGCACAAGGTGCACCTGTGTAATGATCATGCTGTTTAATTCGCTTCTTGATATGCCATACCTGTCAGGTGGATGGATTATCTTGGCAAAGGAGAAATGCTCACTAACAGGGATATAAACACATTTGTGCACAAAATTAAAGAAATAAAGCGTATGGTAAATTTCTGGAATCTTTTATTTCATCTCATGAAACATGGCACCAACATTTTACATGTTGTTTATATTTTTGTTCAGTGTAGATCAGTCCCATTAATAAAGTGTCTACCAGCTGACTGATCACGTCCAACACAACACCACTTTCTCCACTCGATCAAAGGAATTTGATATGCAGTGCTCCTCCACACCCATTGGTTTGTGTTCTAAGATTATTTCTTCAAGGGTGACTCACTGAAGTAGGCAGGCGGTATCTGTTACTGTGTTCCCCCCTTTCTTGCCCATAGTGCTTTAGACCGAATACTAGAGAGGGAGTGTTTCCAAACAAGTCTGACCCTCTCTGATAACTCTAAATGCATTAATGCCAAGAAAGGGCAAGCCTTTGTTGGAGGATATTCAAGCTTTTCCGACAAGGAATATTACAATATGCCACGAAAAGCCAATGCAAGATGGAAAAAACTAGACATCAAGGCTGCAGCATTCTCATTTGTTCAGGTGGAGATAATTTATTTTCACTGTGACAATTAACTTTTTCTGAGCTCATGTATCAATTATCTGGCTGCAAAGACAGCCAGTTCCCTTTGATGAGGAATACGTAAAAGAAAAAAATGGCAACAAAGCGTTCTTTTTTCCCCTCTCTGTCTTCCTTTAACAAGGCAACTCAAACCCCCATTGCCCACCCCCCACTAGCGCAACTATCCAGGCAAATTTGTAGCTGCCTGCTCACACAGTATGAGCCCTCATACATCATCTTGGCTCAGCGATCACAATCAGACAAAAGTTTTTTACAACGACCTTGTAGAAACATTCTACTCCGATGTTCCTATTCAGTCCAGCTGGTTGGAGAGTAGAGAGGCCTTGGGGGGAAATAGGTAACAGAGGTACCGTGCTGGGCTAACACATCAGACCTGATCTTGGGTTTTACCCCAACAACCTCGACTGATTTTCACTTTGTGCCCTGTAACCGCTAATGGACAATGACTTGAATTTGATGAACTAAAAGTCACTATGACTGGTCTCTTCTGCTGTATGCATCTCTTCCAGCAGTGAGCAGTACACATTAGAACACATAGCTAGCCAAAATGTAAACCTCATAACCA
This sequence comes from Brachymystax lenok tsinlingensis, assembly GCA_030435695.1. Lineage (NCBI taxonomy): Eukaryota > Metazoa > Chordata > Actinopteri > Salmoniformes > Salmonidae > Brachymystax > Brachymystax lenok. The sequence goes on from CM059792.1 coordinate 32,564,450, forward strand.
CCCAGCAGCATACCACCCTGCATCCCACTGCTGGCTTGCTTCTGAAGCTAAGCAGGGTTGGTCCTGGTCGGTTCCTGGATAGGAGACCAGATGCTGCTGGAAGTGGTGTTGGAGGGCCAGTAAGAGGAACTATTTCCTCTGGTCCCAGTGATTGGGGACATTGCCCTGTGCAGTGTCATCTTTCAGATGGGATGTTAAATTGGGTGTCCTGACACTCTGTGGTCACTAAAGATCCCATGGCACATCATAAGAGTAAGGGTGTTAACCATGGTGTCTTGTCCAAATTCCCAATCTGGCCCTTGTACAATCGTGGCCACCTAATCATCCCCAGCATCCAATTATCTCATTCCTCCCATCTGTAACTACAGTGAGGGAAAAAAGTATTTGATCCCCTGCTGATTTTGTACGTTTGCCCACTGACAAATAAATGATCAGTCTATAATTTTAATGGTAGGTTTATTTGAACAGTGAGAGACAGAATAACAACAAAAAAATCCAGAAAAACGCATGTGAAAAATGTTAGAAATTGATTTGCATTTTAATGAGGGAAATAAGTATTTGACCACCTCTCAATCAGAAAGATTTCTGGCTCCCAGCTCTCTTTTATACAGGTAACGAGCTGAGATTAGGAGCACACTTTTAAAGGGAGTGCTCCTAATCTCAGTTTGTTACCTGTATAAAAGACACCTGTCCACAGAAGCAATCAATCAGATTCCAAACTCTCCACCATGGCCAACACCAAAGAGCTCTCCAAGGATGTCAGGGACAAGATTGTAGACCTACACAAGGCTGGAATGGGCTACAAGCAGCTTGGTGAGAAGGTGACAACAGTTGGTGCGATTATTCGCAAATGGAAGAAACACAAAAGAACTGTCAATCTCCCTAGGCCTGGGGCTCCATGCAAGATCTCACCTCGTGGAGTTGCAATGATCATGAGAACAGTGAGGAATCAGCCCAGAACTACACGGGAGGATCTTGTCAATGATTTCAAGGCAGCTGGTACCATAGTCACCAAGAAAACAATTGGTAACACACTATGCCGTGAAATCCTGCAGTGCCCGCAAGGTCCCCCTGCTCAAGAAAGCACATATACATGCCCGTCTGAAGTTTGCCAATGAACATCTGAATGATTCAGAGGTGAAACTGGGTGAAAGTGTTGTGGTCACATGAGACCAAAATGGAGCTCTTTGGCATCAACTCAACTCGCCGTGTTTGGAGGAGGAGGAATGCTGCCTATGACCCCAAGAACACCATCCCCACCGTCAAACATGGAGGTGGAAACATTATGCTTTGGGGGTGTTTTTCTGCTAAGGGGACAGGACAACTTCACAGCATCAAAGGGACGATGGACGGGGCCATGGACCGTCAAATCTTGGGTAAGAACCTCTGTCCCTCAGCCAGGGCATTGAAAATGGGTCGTGGATGGGTATTCCAGCATGACAATGACCGAAAACACACGGCCAAGGCAACAAAGGAGTGGCTCAAGAAGAAACACATTAAGGTCCTGGAGTGGCCTAGCTAGTCTCCAGACCTTAATCCCATAGAAAATCTGTGGAGGAAGCTGAAGGTTCGAGTTGCCAAACGTCAGCCTCGAAACCTTAATGACTTGGAGAAGATCTGCAAAGAGGAGTGGGACAAAATCCCTCCTGAGATGTGTGCAAACCTGGTGGCCAACTACAAGAAACATCTGACCTCTGTGATTGCCAACAAGAGTTTTGCCAACAAGTGCTAAGTCATGTTTTGCAGAGGGGTCAAATACTTATTTCCCTCATTAAAATGCAAATCAATTTCTAACATTTTTCACATGCGTTTTTCTGGATTTTTTGTTGTTATTCTGTCTCTCACTGTTCAAATAAACCTACCATTAAAATTATAGACTGATAATTTCTTTGTCAGTGGGCAAACGTACAAAATCAGCAGGGGATCAAATACTTTTTTCCCTCACTGTATTTCCCAGGTCATTGCTGTAAATGAGAATGTGTTCTCAGTCAACTTACCAGGTAAAATAAAAATCAGATTTTAATATCTGGTTGGCTACAACATCTCCCCAGTGTGATTTCAGCTCCAGTCTAATTATTGAGTTGAATGAGCTATCACTATTCTATTTCAGGAGTATTTCTATGCCAAGTCAACAGTACAAACACCTCTTGCATCATTTGCCATTTCTTCAACACATTCATTGAGTATATGATACTATTTCAATGAAAATCACTCTTTGATTTTGATTGATACAATGAGCAAGACCAACAGGTGTGTCCTGTGACTGTCCTCCCTGTGTATGAACTAAAAACAGACCACCACACACACATTTGATACTATGTATCAACAGATATTTTTGGGGGACCAGTGACCACCCACCACAGACAACCCATCTCTATCTCCATCATTTTGACCACAATCTTCTAAAGCCTGACACCGTTGTCCCTTCTCCGGGAAGTGGCCCATGTTCGGACATCTTTCCCCCACAGGGACCCCCAAAGAGCCACGCTTTGCCCCGCGATGGGGCGTCGGGTCCTAGCTGCCAGGGGGCCATTGGAGAGCACTCTGACCTCTAAATTGGGCCTTCATCTTCCCCCCGGGAGGAGCGGCTTTGGGGTAATCCCCTCCTGAGAGGCAGAGGCGACGCCTGGTCCTGGGACTCGAGATTTGTCCCCGGGTGTGTGGGGCACTGACAGCACCCTCTGGCCTCGCACAAAGGGGGTAATGGAGCGAGACCAGGGCGGCAGTGAGAAAATCCACACTCCTCGGCCCCAAAAATACATCAGCTGTTACCGGGCAACCCGGCATCAAGCTCATTTCTACCCCCAGAAAAAAGCTCTGGTGAAGCAGCCAGTCAAGCCAGGGTGTGAAAGGACTCGCTGGAGGTTTGGATGTTCTCAGAGTTCCACTCGTTGGGCAGGGAGTCCTAATTCAAAATTCAAGATTTAGAAGCGGCTAACCCATTTTTTGCCGTTCCCCTGTATAAGCCCTCATCAAAAAATGTCTTACGTTTTGAAACCTATAACAAATTGGCAATGGAGGCCTGCTGAAAACTTACCAGCCGAGTGGATCCAAGATCCATCGTCAATACTGCCACAGCTAAACCATGGGCTCTTGTCTCCTATCAAACAGCATGGATGGGATAATCTAACCTTGGGTCAGGATATTGGAGTACTGATAGAGGGTCTTCAGGGTTAGCTTGAGTGAGAGCAGAAAGGCTTGGTGAAACTGGCCATATTGCACAAGGAAGGGAGAGGGTGGGGGTGTGAAAGGCAGGAGTTCTGCTTGAGTGGATCTCAATACAGGATCTAGTGAGGAGCACCCTCCCCTTCCCCTCCTTTTAACCCTCCCCTGCTTCAAAACCAAGCACCCACTCCCACATCCTGGGCTTTGCACACACCTCTTTGCCCCCACATCTCTCTCCCTCTTTTTTCCTCTCTCCAGTCTCCCCATCTCTTTGTATGTCCAGCTGGCTGCTACACAAAGGCTCTGGATCGAGGTTCCAAATGAACCTCAAACCCCAGACGCTTTGTTCTGCCCATTTTCCCACTCCCTATTGGGAGTTTGGTAACAAAATTTACAATGAAGAAGGGATAAAGCAAAAAGAAAGTGATAAGAGAGTTATGTTTTTTAAAAGATAAAGCAAGGAAATGCACTAGGATCGGCTGGAGAAAAGAACTTTGTGCTTGCATTTTCCACAGGCCTTGTAAGTGTCAGATTTGGAGCCTGAGGCATCTGAAAGATGTGTTGGCGGTAATCAGTGGCATCTGCTGCATTGCAACCTTGAAATACCAACTGCTGTTGCAGGAAAAACATTTCAAAAGGACCATTTCAATGACAACCCCCACACATTTGCAAATAAATTAGTCTCTGATAACAATTCAACGTGTAGGCCAAATTCGTTGACTACACTTAGAGGTAAATTCTATCCAACAAGTGTCACTATGCTTCAAAACATTCTACAACTATGACATTCTTCGGTAACACTTTACTTGACACTCAGCGTCATAAAACGTTATGACACGGTCATAAAAAGGTCCTAACAGCTTACTTAACTTGTCATAACCTGTTATGACCCATATATTTACACCTGTTGTGACATATTTTGTTATTTTATGGCTGGTTATGACACCTACAGTGTCAAAATCCACATTTATTCAAATGTATTTTTTCCCTACCAAGGTTTTGCACTAGATTACGTATTATGACGCTGGGTGTCAAGTCAAGTATTCCCCGTTCTTCTGTTCTCCTTCTACCCCTCTATGGCTAAGATCATGTTTTGTGGTAATCACGCGCTCAAGTACAGGCAAGGAGCCCCCCCTTGGGTTGGTCTCAGATCCATCCCAGGCCAGGCTCAACCAGCACCCGTTTCCCAGCCTGTGTGAGAGGGACCGTTCGTGGTGGATGGGCCTGACCGTGTAAAAAAGGCCTGTCTGGGGAAACGTGGGCCGGAACTAATAGGATTGGTTTTGATTCATTAGATTCGCTTTCATCATCCTGGTTGGAATTTCACTGCACGTCCCGTTGGGCTTCACACTTTAAATGGGGGGGGCTGCAAGGTTCCAAAAGGGGGGCTGAGCACTTGTAATTGAGCCCCTACATTGTAAAAAGCTTCATACTCTGTGGAATCATTAGCAGTGCTATCATAATGTCAATCTGCAACAGTACGGTATGATTAATGACAACAGGAGAGCTGGCATCCTTCTTACATCTGTAGGTTACTAGCTATACCCTAAAGGGCAAAGGAACCATGTTTGTTTCATTGTGTTATGTTGGCAATAATAGACCCCTGGTGTAACCCTACTGCAGGGTTTCCCAAACTCGATCCTCGGGACCCCAAGAGGTGCACGTTTTGGTTTTTCCCTAGCTGATTCAAATAATTGCTGCTATAACGGCCTGCACTCTTCTGGGAAGGCTTTTCACTAGATGTTGGAACATTGTTCCAGGGACTTGCTTCCATAGTGCAATAAGAGCATTAGTGAGGTCCCCTCTTCGGGCACTGATGTTGGGCGATTAGGCCTGGCTCGCAGTCAGCGTCCCAATTCATCCCAAAGGTGTTCGATGGAGTTGAGGTCAGGGCTCTGTGCAGGCCAGTCAAGTTCTTCCACATAGATCACGACAAATCATTTCTGTACGGACCTCGCTTTGTGCACGGGGGCGATGTCATGCTGAAACAGGAAAGGGCCTTCCCCAAACTGTTGCCACAAAGTTGGAAGCCCAGAATCACCTAGAATGTCATTGTATGCTGTAGTATTAAGGGCCTAGCCCAAACCATGAAAAACAGCCCCAGACCTAAATTCCTCCTCCACCAAACTTTACAGTTGCATTTATAGCAGGTAGTGTTCTCCTGGCATCCGCCAAACCCAGATTCATCTATCAGACTGCCAGATGGTGAAGCGTGAATCATCAGTCCAGAGAACGCGTTTCCACTGCTCCAGAGTCCAATGGTGGCGAGCTTTACATCACTCCAGATAATGCTTGGCATTGCGCATGGTGATCTTAGACTTGTGTGCTGCTGCTCGGCCATAAAAAACCCTTTCATGAAGTTCCCAACAAACAATTATTGTGCTGACATATGTTCCGAAGGAAGTTTGGAACTCGGTAGTGTGTTGCAACCAAGGACAGGTGATTTTACCTGTGAGCTTGTGTGACCTACCACTTCGCGGTTGAGACATTGTTGCTCCTAGATGTTTCCACTTCACAATAACAGCACTTACAGTTGAGCTGGGCAGCTCTAGTAAGTCAGAAATTAGACAAACTGACTTGTTGGAAAGGTGGCATCCTATGAAGGTGCCACGTTGAAAGTCACTGAGCTGTTCAGTAAGGCCATTCTACTGCTAATGTTCGGCTATGGAGATTGCATGGTTGTGTGCTCGATTTCACACACCTGTCAGCAATGGGTGTGGCTGAAATAGCCAAATCCACTATTTTGCCCATGTAGTGTCGTTTTTATTATGACTTTCAAGGATCTTCTACAAAACTGGCCTCACAGTATCACATATTACTGTTTTGTTAGTGTGTGAATGTTATGGGATAGTTGGTATACTGTATGATTAGTGTGTGAATGTTACGGGATAGTTGGTATACTGTATGATTAGTGTGCCATCCTGGAGATTACATGTCCAGACATACAGTATGAAATCTACTTTCAGGATTAGTGAAGATAGTGCAAGTTGTACAATGCATTCATGCAGTTTTATCTGAGACCGAAATTACATAACTTCAAAACAGTAGCACCCATTGTTTGAGGAAACCCCCCCAGAATTTGCACTTTCCCGCTTTGTTGTATTCTTTGAGACAGTCTTTCAAAGAAGGAAGGCATCAGTCAGTCGAAAAATTTACATTTCAATGTAGTCGAGTGCAGATGCAATCTGGTTTAAATGATGGCAAATGTGACAGAACACAGAATGCATCCGGAGTTAATGAACACACCTACTCCATTTAAACTATGTGAGAGGGCTACTACTTCACATCACAATACATCACATCCTCGCTACTGACAGTTCTCTCTTCATTCAATTAGCTCAACTGACTTGAGAGACTTCAGGAATCAGACAGTTATGAGGAGTGTAATCAAAGAAGAGATCTTAGTTAACCAGATTCAATCAAAATGCCATCCGGCTGCATAAGAACAATGTAGACAACAAGCGCTATGCATATTCATTACAGGGTCTAATACAGGACTAGGCCTCAGTTCTTTAGTGGCATTTTGGATGATTTGTGAGAAAGAATTAGTATGATGACTAAGTTCTATATTTCAAACACTTCTAGTAGCAGGAAAGATTTCAGTAGGTGAGATTAACAACATTGAAATGTTTAATAAAGTTATCCTAAAAATCGCAATACAACTATTTTATAAATACAAGTGGAAAAAAAAGTGAATGTCAAAAATATACATACAGTTATCAGTCTTATCCTCTGGATTTCTAAATCAGGCAATAGAGAAATGCATTCCATTAACGCAAGTGCTACCCCACCACCACAATTCAAAGTAGCCTAATTGCTATCCATAAACACAAAACATATTGTCTATGTTTACAGTGGCCTATACCAAAGAACATAGTATCCTCTTTCATTTCAGTTGGCCCAAAATTCCCCCCAACGACAAACAACGGTCGATCACGGAGAAAACATTGGACCAGTCTGTTTTTGGGCTCAGTTGCCAACCTGTCCTGCGCTCGATTTCACTAGGGCCCTTCTTAGTTGGCCTCTTCTCCAGCGCTGCACATTGGGCCCTGGCCACGAGTCTAGCAGGCCAACTTGGCCTGGCCACTCAGCTCTAGTGTGTTCAAGGGCTTGGCATAGACAGCTTCCAGGAAATAGAGGGGCAGCAGGCCGAACAGAGCAACCAAGAAGCCTACGCTGGCCACCGACAGCAGGACGTATCAGCTGATGAAGAAAGTGTCTGCGATCTGCAGGAGGAAAGAGATGTTCAGACAGTTATCAGTTCCTTGGTTTATCAAATAAGTACAAACTGATGATGAATGGGTTAGTTTAGGATAGATTATGGTTTGTATATGTTTGATAATTGGGTAACTTGTGTTTTAAATGGTCGGTGTAAATCCTCTTTCTTCCAACAGATGTCACAAGTGAGCCACTGCAACCAGTGCTGGGGAGGGGGAGGGAGAAAATGGGAAGGCAAGGCTAGGCAGGTTCCCCCTTACACTTCACTATAAGCCAAATGTTAAAAAGGCCCAGTGCAGTCGAAAACGTGATTTCCCTGTGTGTGTTATATAGGCACACACTATAAGGGTGGAATAATACTGTGAACTTGTGAAAATTATGATAATGCCCTTTTAGTGTAAGAGCTGTTTGAAAAGACTGCCTGAAATTTCAGCTTGTTTTGGTGGGATAGAGTTTTGGCCTGCCTTGACATCATCAGGAGGTAAATTAGTTAGACCAATAACAAATTGCGTTCCAAACCCCTCTGCCATTAAACAGCAAGTTTCCCCCTCCCCCCTCAGACCATACCCAGACAGTGCTAGCAAAATTCTTGCTTGAGAAATTGCTCTTGCTTAGGTACTAATTGTTACCCAGAAAAGATTTGATATTGAGATGAGAACAACTGCATTGGGCCTTTAACATGGACTTTGGTAAATGTATCAGTGTCTGACTTGACTTAGTAGTTATTATATTGTACTCAAGCAAACATGGCCTCATTCAAGAAATTGACATGATAGTGCAAGAGACTTGATAATAGTGATGTGAGTCATTCAAGGCTTTCTTTTAAGCTAATGATCACTCAATGTCTGCAATATGATTACTTGTTGCATCATCCACTTGAAATGTATTTTCAACTAAAATCATTTTTGCATGTTGAAACTTGATTCATGACACAAAAAAATGTAATACACTAAGACCAACCTTCCTCAAAAGATAGGATACATTCTAGGGCCTTGGTGTGAGGCGGGGGACATCGTCTCTGGCGAATGCAGTGTTCTCTCATTTAACGCATCTCACTTTCTTATTTGCCAATTAGCCAGCGAGCAGAGCCCAGAGCTGGGGCCCATGTTTTATTAATGTGGCATCGGACTGCTCGGTACTGGGGCCCTGTCTGGGGCAGGCCCTAATTGGCACTGTGTTATTTTGCTTTTGTTTAACAGCGAGAGGTTAGCGGTTTCTTACACTCGTGTTCACGCACGCAGTGTGTGTGCAAAATGGCTACATGGACGGTCTGCATTGACCCTCTCTCTCTATGCACATTCTACACACTCACACTCTCACTTAATTCTCTCACACACACATAACGTGCACACACATTGATACTGTACACCAGTGGAGGCTGCTGAGGGAAGGATGGCTCATAATAATGGCTGGAATGGAGCGAATGGCATCAAACACATGGAAACCATGTATTTGATACCATTCCACTCCAGCCATTACCATGAGCCCGTCCTCCTCAATTAAGGTGCCACCAACCTCCTGTGCTGTACACACACTCTCAATCATCATATATGCTGCTGCTAGTCTGTTTATAATATATCTTAGTCACCTTACCCCTAAGGTACTGGATTGATAGAGGTAGACATGTATAGGGGTAAGGTGACTAGGATATATGATAGACTAGCAGCAGCATATATGATGATTGAGAGTGTGTGTATAGCACAGGAGGTTGGTGGCACCTTAATTGAGAAGGACGGGCTCATGGTAATGGCTGGAGCGGAATGGTATCAAATACATGGTTTCCATGTGTTTGATGCCATTCGCTCCATTCCAGCCATTATTATGAGCCATCCTTCCCTCAGCAGCCTCCACTGGTGTACAGTATCAATGTGTGTGCACGTTATGTGTGTGAGAGAATTAAGTGAGAGTGTGAGTGTGTAGAATGTGCATAGAGTGAGTGTGTATAGAGAGGGTCAATGCAGACCGTCCATGTAGCCATTTTATTAGCTATTTAAACAGCGCATATTCTTATTATAGCACACACATAATAGCTAGTTATTAGGAGGAAAGTCACATAGAAACATAGAATGTAATTTAATAGGATCTCTGTGGTAAGGAATAGCTGGTTGAGCCTCTTCTAAGACAGCCTTCTACAAGATAGTTATACCCCCGTGTTTCAATAGACCTTCTAGCATTGTTTTTGATGTAATGATAGCTAGTATTCCAGTTGTAGACTATTGAGACAACTATTTACAATGTGCAATCAGCAGCAGAATTAAAACGATCTTAGCTAAGCTTGTTTATTTTTTATTTGAATATGGCCTAGAAATGATGTACCCCACCGGTAATCTTTCAAATCAATAAAATAAAAAAATTAAAAAAATACACATTCCAAAGACTTAAACCTAAACCTAACTACATTAACACTTCGCTGTGGGAACATACAGTGAGGGAAAAAAGTATTTGATCCCCTGCTGATTTTGTACGTTTGCCCACTGACAAAGAAATTATCAGTCTATAATTTTAATGGTAGGTTTATTTGAACAGTGAGAGACAGAATAACAAATAAAATAAATAAAAACACATGTGAAAAATGTTATAAATGGAATTGCATTTTAATGAGGGAAATAAGTATTTGACCCCTCTGCAAAACATGACTTAGTACTTGGTGGCAAAACCCTTGTTGGCAATCACAGAGGTCAGATGTTTCTTGCAGTTGGCCACCAGGTTAGCACACATCTCAGGAGGGATTTTGTCCCACTCCTTTGCAGATCTTCTCCAAGTCATTAAGGTTTCAAGGCTGACGTTTGGCAACACGAACCTTCAGCTCCCTCCACAGATGTTCTATGGGATTAAGGTCTGGAGACTGGCTAGGCCACTCCAGGACCTTAATGTGCTTCTTCTTGAGCCACTCCTTTGTTGCCTTGGCCGTGTGTTTTGGGTCATTGTCATGCTGGAATACCCATCCACGACCCATTTTCAATGCCCTGGCTGAGGGACGGAGATTCTCACCCAAGATTTGACAGTACATCGTCCCTTTGATGCGGTGAAGTTGTCCTCTCCCATTAGCAGAAACACATCCCCAAATCATATTGTTTCCACCTCCATGTTTGACGGTGGGGATGGTGTTCTTGGGGTCATAGGCAGCATTCCTCCTCCTCCAAACACGGCAAGTTGAGTTGATGCCAAAGAGCTCCATTTTGGTCTCATGTGACCCTAACACGTTCACCCAGTTGTCCTCTGAATCATTCAGATGTTCATTGGCAAACTTCAGACGAGCATATATATGTGCTTTCTTGAGCAGGGGGACCTTGCGGGCACTGCAGGATTTCAGTCCTTCACGGCGTAGTGTGTTACCAATTGTTTTATTGGTGACTATGGTCCCAGCTGCCTTGAGATCATTGACAAGATCCTCCCGTGTAGTTCTGGGCTGATTCCTCACCGTTATCATGATCATTGCAACTCCACGAGGTGAGATCTTGCATGGAGCCCCAGGCCTAGGGAGATTGACAGTTCTTTTGTGTTTCTTCCATTTGCGAAAAATCGCACCAACTGTTGTTACCTTCTCACCAAGCTGCTTGGCGATGGTCTTGTAGCCCATTCCAGCCTTGTGTAGGTCTACAATCTAGTCCCTGACATCCTTGGAGAGCTCTTTAGTCTTGGCCATGGTGGAGTTTGGAATCTGATTGATTGATTGCTTCTGTGGACAGGTGTCTTTTATACAGGTAACAAACTGAGATTAGGAGCACTCCCTTTAAGAGTGTGCTCCTAATCTCAGCTCGTTACCTATATAAAAAGACACCTGGGAGCCAGAAATCTTTCTGATTGAGAGGGGGTCAAATACTTATTTCCCTCAATAAAATGCAATTCCATTTAGAACATTTTTCACATGCGTTTTTCTGGATTTTTTTATTGTTATTCTGTCTCTCACTGTTCAAATAAACCTACCATTAAAATTATAGACTGATACTTTCTTTGTCAGTGGGCAAACGTACAAAATCAGCAGGGGATCAAATACTTTTTCCCTCACTGTAGAGATCCTTAAAAAGTATTCAGCAAATCCTGAATGTATTCACATGATCATGAATGCATGCAGCCAAAAATAGATTGCCTGAATCTGATTCCTCGGGTCCATGTGTGAGGTGATCTTGCCCATTGGCCTAAACTAACAGGACACTAGGCCTACAGCACTATGCATGCGTCCCAAATGGCACAATATTCCCTATTTAGTGCAGTACTGCACCAAATAGAGAATATGGTGTCATTTGAGACGCAGTTCATGTCTCCTTGTAGTTCTGGTTTTCCCATACACAAACCTAACACAAACTGGCCAGGCTGGCGGTGCCCTCTGTGGGGTGGCAGCTTGGCAGATCTGGCTGCGTTATTTGGCAGGCGGTGCAGGAGGAAAGCACTGCAGTCTGTTTATGCTGCTGTTGGGGAGAGATAAATCAGACCAGGTCTTTACGACAAACACACCGCCACATGTTCTGAATGCAGCTCTGCAGCCAGGGCCAGCAGGCCACTCTGCTAGGCCTACATACATGGACCACACAACAAAAGCCACAATGATTTAAACATTTTTGCAGTTTACATGTTTGGGACAAAACCCTCTGTGTTGTTCAGGGGAATCATTTGATCAACTCAACTACTCTATTCATATTCAATAGATCTTTATACTCCATTAAAAATCAGCCTACACCGCACTGCAGTGATTTAGCAGACATAAAAATAAAATGTTTTTATTAACTTTTATTTTTTTCAGGGTAGCCCAATTGAGACCAGGGTCTCATTCCCAATGGTGCCCTGAATTTTTTTATTCTCACAAACAGGAAGAAAAAAAATAAATTACAAATGAAACAAGAATAAAAAATAAGCACAAGGCCCAACCTCAACCCTACAATTCCAACATAACAGTGTATGTGTAATCCTGAGTGACGTTCAGCCAGTGCACAGTAAAGTGCTGTGTGGCCAGTACAATTTTTGGTGCTGCTGTTAGTACCCTGTTCAACTTGAGTATAAATATTAGAAAACACATGACACCAGTGGCTCACACTTCTGAAGAGAGCCTTTGAAGCCCAAGTGTGCCAACAACAACCTTATGCTCTGACATGGTACCTATTAAAGCAGCCAGCTGCAGTTGCAAGTGTGTGTGTGATTACAGTATTATAGCTTACCTCCATGTCTTTGAATGGTGACAGGGTCTCTGACCTGCGTTGGAAGAACACCAGGATAAGAGTGGAAATGAGGGCCAGCAAGAAGACAGGGATGACCCCTAAACTGTTAGTCAACAAAAACAATACAGACATATAATTTATATTAAACACGAAAACTAAGTGTGAAGTAGGGATTGGTCAGTGGCCAATTCTCTACCAAGGTATTCCAGCACACATATTTGACCTACTACAGTAGCTATGTTGGTCTATTGTACTTCAAAACAACGTGTAGGCAGGTTGCTTAGGATTCAAACCTTCTCAAACAGACTAATTCATAGTCTTATAGGTGGTACTCCCACCATAATGTGAGTTGTACTGTACACAGTACAAATGGAAAATGTTATATTCTTCATTAAATAATTTTCCTAGTAATCACTTGATTGGGTGTTCTGTAGGACTAATGCAAATTAGGCCAAGGGCACTCCAATCAACCCAATCAAATCTGTAACCAGTAAACGAACCCCTTTTTACAAATGTTCATGCTTTGTTTAGACAGGCAGCACAATTGTGATACATTTTTTTTTCACTAATTGGTGTTTTGACCAATCAGATCAGCAAAGAAAAATATCTGATATGAAGAAAAATCGCATGGATTGGTCAAAATACCAATTTTTTGGAAGAAAAAAAATCCTAATTTGTCTAGCTGTCTAAAGGCAGCCTTAGTGAAGCAATTCATTTTCTCAGTAAAATCATGACAGAACCATTTCAGCAGTAGTGAAAAACATGTAGCCTAGCTGGTATCAGTGGAAATAACAGTTACTCTAAAGTCAAATGACACTAAGGATGCAGGGCCTAACTATTTAATAGAATCTCTGAAATAAATTATAATGTGTACAGTATAATCCATTGTATAATCCTCAAAAGTGTAGGCCAAGGGATTGAGGTGGAAGAGCCAGTGGGGCATTCACCTATGACCCTATGATTACAGGACATGCCACAACACCACCTGTGACATGACAGCCTGGTCTCAGTCTAAGACGTAACATAGTTTAGTCCGGGACACTCAAAAGAGTATGATATGTTACCTTTGGTATTGTTATATAAGACAGATGGTTACTTAAGGCAAAAATTAAAGTAGGGTGGTTGGTCGGGGTGGGCATAGAACGAACATCTAGCAACCCAATGGTTGCGAGTTCAAATCTCATCATAACACCTTCAGAAATGTATAAACTGACTACCTACAACTTTTTAGCTAATTTCAACTACTTCGCATGTTATCTAACCCTTCCATTATCCCTTTTAGTTAACCCTTCCCCTAACCCTAACCCCTAGCTTAGCTTATGTTAGCCACCTAGCTAGAATTCCTGACATATCATACGTTTTGCAAATTCGTAACATATTGTACATGTAATAAGAATTGTAATCCGTAACATATTATAGGAAATGGGTGAGGGACATCCTAAATTAATATATACACTATATATAAAAAAGTATGTGGACAACCCTTCAAATTAGTGGATTCGGCTATTTCAGCCACACCCGTTGCTGACAGGTGTATAAAATAGAGCACAGAGCCATGCAATCTCTATAGACGAACATTGGCAATAGAATGGAATTACTGAAGAGCTCAGTGACTTTCAACGTGGCACCTTCATAGGATGCCACCTTTCCAACAAGTCAGTTCTTTACATTTCTGCCATGCTAGAGCTGCCCCACTCAACTGTAAGTGCTGTTACTGTGAAGTGGAAACGTCTAGGAGCAACAATGGCTCAACCATGAAGTGGTAGGCCACACAAGCTCACAGAAGGGGACCGCCAAGTGCTGAAGCGCGTTGCAACACTCACTACCGAGTTCCAAACTGTCTCTGGAAGATACGTCAGCACAATAATTGTTAGTCAGGAGCTTCATCAAATGGGCTTCTATGCCAAACAGCCTCACACACGTCTAAGTCAACGCCAAGCATCAGCTGGAGTGGTGTAAAGCTCACACCATTGGACTTTGGAGCAGTGGAAACGCGTTCTCTGCAGTGATGAATCACGTCACCATCTGGCAGTCCAACGGATTAATCTGGGTTTGGCGGATGCCAGGAGAACACTACCTGCTCCAATGCAAATGTAAAGTTTGGTGGAGGAGGAATAATGGTCTGGGGCTGTTTTTCATGGTTCAGGATAAGCTCCTTAGTTTCAGTGAAGGGAAATCTTAACACTACAGCATACAATGACATTCTTGACAATTCTGTGCTTCTAACTTTGTGGCAACAGTTTGGGGGAAGGCCCTTTCCTATTTCAGCATGACAATGCCCCCGTGCACAAAGCAAGGTCCATACAGAAATGACTTGTCGAGTTCAGTGTGGAAGAACTTGACTGGCCTGCACAGAGCCCTGACCTCAACACCATCAAACACCTTTGGGATGAATTGGATCGCTGACTGCAAGCCAGGCCTAATCGCCCAACATCATTGCCCGACCTCACTAATGTTTGTGGCTAAATGGAAGAAAGTCCCTGCAGCAGTGTTCCAATAGCTAGTGGAAAGCCTTCACAGAAGAGTAGAGGCTGTTATAACAGCAAAGGGGGCCCAACTCCATTAATGCCTATGATTCTTTTTATGAGATGTTCGAAGAGTAGGTGTCTACATACTTTTGGTCATGTAGTGTACCGTACGAAACATATACTAAATGGAGAGTACAGAATAATACAAATACTATAGTTTGCCTTAAAAAAATAAATTATATCCTTGAGCTGCTATTGTCTATTAATGTTCTGTAGTATGTCATGTTTCATGTGGACCCCAGGAAGAGTAGCCGCTGCCTTTGCAACAGCTAATGGGGATCATAATAAAATACCAAAAGACCAGGTTGGCAATCGCCATGAAAGTCCAGACCTCTTGGCAGAGGTAGAAGTAGGCTATTCAGGGTAATGCAAATGAGAAAGTGCTGTACAGTGTTCACTGGTATCATATCAGAAAAAAATATAATGTGTACAAACTACTCAAATGTGTTTAGGTATCTAGCTAACTTAGGCCTGCATGTGTGTATGTATTCACAACTTACTTAGTTGGTCCATTAGCTCTCAAGAGGATCATTCCCAGCACGAAAGCTGCAATGAAGAAAACCCCAGTGCCCACGCCCAATACCCGTAAGAGCCATTCTTCACCAAATCAAAGGGCTAGGCTAACGCGTTAGCTAGCTAATTATTCACATAGGTCTTGAGGAGATTCAAATTAGCTAACTAGCTAGCTAACTATGTTAGTTAGCTAGTGTTGTTGATCAAGCAAAGCTATTTGGGTGAAATTGTGTTTCTACAAAACGAGTTGCATCCTATAATGCCAATTGCATCGTTTGAACTGGCTTTTTGCACTCGCTGTTGACAGTCAAGTTTGATTAAAAAAAGCTTGTGCGTGCGTAATGTTACTAACATCCTTCCCAAATATATCACTCACTGTTCCAGACCGCTCATGATAATGGATTTGTGAGCCCAAACATTCCAAATGTCGCCTACCAACCGCTTCCATGCGAACTGTTTAGCAACTACCAACTGGCTCTCTTGGTTACAAATAACCTTCAATTTCATAGGATAGACCACTAGGGCAAAGAGCCATACAGAGTGGTTGTTACTAAATACCGAATAGAATGCTGGGAAGTGTAGTGTATTCTAGTCCTAGCTGACGTTGCATCTGAAATTGTGTAGGCTCGCTTGTGTTTATTTGCCATGAACTACCTAGGCTTTAACTTTGGATGCTTTTTTTTTACAATAGTATAATCACGATAAATCCAACGAATGTGGTGATGATTATGTTGGTGATTCAACATGGGTAATTTCAATCACAGGCTGCGCAGAATGCTTTTCAGACAATATCCAGCCTACAATTTCATGAGCGTTGACACCAAGGCTAGGCTATGACAAAAACTTAAGTTGGCCTACTAAATCAAATCAAATCAAACTGTATTTGCCACATGCGCCGAAGAAAACAAGTGTACACTTTACGTGAAATGCTTACTTACAAGCTCTTAACCAACAGCACAGTTCTCAAGAAGAAGAAAATATTTACCAAGTAGGCCAAAGTAAAAAGTAATAAAAAGTAATACAATAAGAATAACAATAACGAGGCTATATACAGGGGGCACCGGTACCAAGTCAGTGTGCAGGGGTACAGGCTAGTTGAGGTAATCTGTACATGTAGGTGGGGGCGGAGTGACTATGCATAGGTAACAAACAAACAGTGTACAGCAGTGTACAAGAGGGAGGGGTGGGGGGTCAATGTAAATTGTCCGGTGGCGAATTTTATGAATTGTTCAGCAGTCTATTGGCTTGGGGTAGAAGCTGTTGAGGAGCCTTTTGGTCCTAGACTCCGGTACCGCTTGCCGTGCAGTAGCAGAGAAAACAGTCTATAACTTGGGTGACTGGAGTCTGACAATTTTATGGGCTTTCCTCTGACACCGCTTATCATATAGGTCCTGAATGGCAGGAAGCTTGGCCCCAGTGATATACTGGGCCGTTCGCACGACCCTCTGTAGCGCCTAACGGTCAGATGCCGAGCAGTTGCCATACAAGGCGGTGATGCAACCGGTCAGGATGCTCTCGATGGTGCAGCTGTAGAACCTTTTGAGGATCTGGGGGCCCATGCCAAATCTTTTCAGTCTCCTGAGGGGGAAAAGGTTTTGTTGTGCCCTCTTCATGACTGTCTTGGTGTGTTTGGACCATGATAGTTTGTTGGGGATGTGGACACCAAGGAACTTGAAGCTCTCGACCCGCTCCACTACAGCCCCGTCAATGTTAATGGGGGCCTGTTCGGCCCGCCTTTTCCTGTAGTCCACAATCAGCTCCTTTGTCTTGCTCACATTGAGGGAGAGGTTGTTGTCCTGGCACCACACTGCCAGTTCTCTGACCTCCTCCCTATAGACCGTCTGCCTCATCGTTGTCGGTGATCAGGCCTACCACTGTTGTGTTGTCAGCAAACTTAATGATGGTGTTGGAGTTGTGTTTGGACACGCAGTTGTGGGTGAACAGGGAATACAGCAGGGGACTAGTGAACATGATACATCTTAGAAATGATGGTCATAATAATATTTGTAGCCTATTGCCACTGTAGTATTGGAATAATATATCATTATGAATCATGAATAGCACAGACCTAGACCTATAGCCTAGCTCTTCTTTTTTTCAGTGGTGTGTCATAATTGTGAAGTTATGCAATGTATCCATCCTCATACTAGGATGTCTGGTACAATGTTTCCAATGAATGTAGCCCATCACTTGCTTGTCTCACCGTGAATATGTAATTTTTAATATGCGCCGACAGGGGGCCGGCAGACTCCGCGGTTTGAATAGATGGAGATGCGCAGGGCCGGGGTTTGTGTGGTGGGAGACCAGTGGAGGTGATGGGAGGGGTGCTACGAGGAGGCAGAGGAGGAAGGGGTGGAGGGGGTGGGGGGTGGGGGGTGGGAGGGTCTTACATGGTACACGTCACTGCTTGTGCAGGGGAGTATAGGCTGTGTTGTCAGCCTAGTGTCAGTCTGATGAAGATTGGCATTCAGGTAAGCTGTCATTCATTTTCAATGTCAGAGCATGGAGCAGGCTAACACTCCAGCGTCATTACAAAAGGCAGCACATTATTCATACAGACAGGGCCATGCTAGAGAAAGAGAGAGATAGAGAGAGAGAGAGGGAGAGAGAGAGAGAGAGAGAGCGCGAGAGGGAGGAAGTGAGAGAGAGAGCGCGAGGGGAAGAGAGCAAGATAGACAGGGAGAGAGGGGAGGAGGGAGAGAGTGCATGTGCGAAAGGGAGGGAAGAGGAGAGGAAAGAGAGAACAGAGAAGGGTAATACATTTTTGTACTGGATGGAAAGACGACGATTTTTGCTTGATGCAGCGTTTGGATTAATAAAATAGCCTATGTATATGTTTCAGATAATGACATTAGGCGTTTTCGTTTTGCGTGGACACTTTAGTTTTCAAGGGATATGGAGAAGAGAGAATTATCGAAGACTGTACTAGACATTTTTAGAGACTGCACCTGAACGTGCTTTCCGACAATGGATTCATGCTCATTGAATAATTATTTCTTAATTAATTAATATGCATGTATATATTTAGTTATATTTGCAAATATGTTTTTACTTGCATAGCCTATATGGTAGACCTATTTCAAAGGATATGCATTTTATTCATATTTACATCGAGTCGTGTATAATTTTCATAGATTTTCACCTGGACGATTGTCTTTAAACTTCCTTGTATTCGATCTGATCATTTAAAGCTTATTGTTATAGATGGGCTATAGGTGGAAGTAATGTATCCTCTTTTCTAAGGACAAAAACACGTTTTGCTGTCAGACTTGGCTGGGGAAAAAAACGAATAGTATAGGACTAACTTTAGGCTACAAATAGTCCTGTTTGGCACCAATAAGCGATCCCAAATTCACTGTAAATAACTGCTAATGTATGTGATAGAAATATAAGAGGATGAAAGTCGACAAAATTGTTTATGCGTGACAAATGGGCTACATTAATAATCTATTCACGTATAGGCAATTGAGGCGCATTATTTTGCGTTTATGGCACATAGATTATGCGTTATGCTAGCCATTGTAGTCTAATCATTTACAATTTGTCTAAACTACAAATGGTAGGCTGGTTATGGCTTGTCAGTCAAATCGTGCAATAGCCTGAGCATGGCAAAGAGTTTTAAAGATTTTATTGTAGCGCTATGTGGTTTGGATTAGATAATTTGAAGTCTTGGCACTTGGCGCTCCAACAAAGCAATCCAACCCACTGCCCTATTTGTGTGCATTATAGTCAGTGTTTTGGTTTGAATTAATCTGAAATAGCATCTTGTAAAATATTGTTATAGTTATAGTTACAAGTCGGATGACTTTAATCCATGTATCAAAATAAATTTGGCACTTTATTAGCTACTGTATTTCTTTCTATCATCATAAGTGAATGCCTTGTGGCTGTCATCAACTCAGTGACTACAATGTTTGCTTTTCATTGCTGAGGCATACCCTGCAAGACCTCTCCAGACTGAACATTAGCGCTCTTTGTGTGGCACGAATCAATGCCTAGTCGCTATATATACTTTCTATTTTGGATTACTTGTTTATTCCAGGACTGGGCTTTTAGTGGGCTGGGCATTTGACATGAACACACATAAATTTCACATAATTTGGAGTTGACTCCAGTCATGTATTCACAATTAATTCCCATGTATAGATCATTATAAATAATTAAGATATTTTGATATTACGTATTTTTTTGTCTAAGTAGTTTAGGCATTATTGGGTTAACTCACTTTTGTTTATTTATATTTAAACTAAACTGATATATACATTCAATGTATTACCACAAAAATGATTATATAAACTCCCTTTGAAGGAGTATTCCATACAACCTCTCAAATTCTGATGGTAGTTATATTCAGAGAGCATAATTCAAAGCAGTTTATATTTAGAGCAAAGTCAGAATATGCATCTTATTTGGAAATAGGAAATTAAGCCATGTACATGCCAAGTAATTGTAAACATGAAACGTATAAAACTACTGTAAAGAAACATATATATCTATGTAATATTGAAAGCTAATCTTTAGGCCTCACTCAACTAAAGGGCCCTGTTCAATCAACTTTCAAGAAGGCTGAAAGTCCTTGTGGTATAGTGTTGAACATGATGCAGGGTCAGTATTGTGCACAGTGACCCTTATCCCTTTATAAATGCAAAATCTGATGTCTTTGCATGTTGTACTCACATTACCAAGCAAGAAATGGTAATAAGATGCTGTGACAATGTATTCACAAGTCACTTAACAAAAGCTAGTGTCTCAGGCATTTAGTCCCCTAGGTATCTACCACATATGGGACAGTCGTAAACACTTCAATGGACCAGATTCGTTTGAACTTTGACTATGAACATAAACAATGCATTTTCTTAATTTGTCTTTATTTGTGTTGACAGAAGAATACGAGTTAAAGAATGAATGTAACTTGTGTGTAAAATAAATATCAGACTCATGACCCAAGAAAATAATTCAAAAGTTAGTTGTGGAAATTAAGAGAGTCAAATAACACGCACACACACACACATACTATAATCTCCATTTTGTCACAAACCACTCATCCTTAGTGCTTGTGCCATGTTGTCGTGTACCCCACACGATTCAAAATGTTGGTAGATCGGGGTATTGACAATTTAGATGCTCCAAAACCCTGCTGGGGTCCTAATTGCTGATTTGTGTCATGGGACAAGCAGCCCAGGGGCAAAACTGCAGATACAAAACACCCAGACATTATTTGCATATTCCCATTCCCCAGTTTATGGGTCAATTACATTATTACGTGCAATGCTGTGCTCTCCTGCAGCTTTTTGGGGATAACCACTAATAAAGTAATTCAGTTGCACAAATGAAGGAAATAAGCAGAGCGAGAAAAGCATATGTTATAAACCAATTTGTGCGTTTATGTGTGGCCATAAAGCCATTGAGAAAATTGAAGCGATGTGCAAATGCCTGCTATTTCCTTGCCTTAGCCCCTAATACCACCTCCTTCACTGTTCCAAAGAAACAAATACATCATTTTCTCTGAGAAAACCATCAAGGTTTTTCAGGTCTCATTCTAACTAATAACCCCATTTCATAATCTTCGTCTTAGCAGTCAGATGGAGGGAAAGAGAGAGGGGGAGAGAGAGAATGAGAGAGAGAAGGGGAGAGAGAGAGAGTTGTTTTGTTTGAAATCATTCATGAGGCCTTAGTCTGCTGGGTATATCGCTTTGGAGTGCACCAAGTCTTGTTCTATCCCAGGGAACATTTGGGCCTTTTTCTCTGCTGTACAGGCCTTCATAGTGCAGCACACCAGCAGACCTCGAGACGATTGGGATGCATGTTGTGGGCCCTACATTAGGGGCCCTCACCGGCTAGGCCCACTAAGCTTGCTTGATCCCTATTGCTCTCTTGAGGAGGGATGAGGCCTGCTTTAAACGTCGGAGGGCTCAGTGTAAGGACGACCCTGGATGCTTTTATACCTTATCCCTCGCCCCATTATCCCACTACTGCTGCGTTGGCATCACTCTAACTCTAAGTCCGTCACCGGGGAGCGACATGGAGAGGAAACAAATTTGCTTGATTTATGCTCTGGAGGAGCGGTGGATGTATTTAACGATCTGCCATGTTGTTTGTGTCATGTGCAATTGGCTGATCCTTCTCTGCTGCTTGCTCAGTCTGCAGAAGGACTGAAAATAGATAGGGTCATGAAAATGCATTAGAACTCTCTGAGATGTTTTCGAGGTTTTTTCCAAAGCCACTACAATTGAATAGCAACCAGCAGATGTGAATGGATTTAGTTCCTATTACTTTAACAATATGCTTTCCAAAATCATCAGATCACCAAGTATACTAGACAAGATCTTTATGGTTCTGTAGAGGCTGTCCAGACAACCCTCATGGTTGGAGAT
The DNA here is from genome assembly GCA_030435695.1 of Brachymystax lenok tsinlingensis. NCBI lineage: Eukaryota > Metazoa > Chordata > Actinopteri > Salmoniformes > Salmonidae > Brachymystax > Brachymystax lenok. The sequence goes on from CM059792.1 coordinate 32,586,401, forward strand.
CTGAATATGAGTCTATAACTATAAAACAGCACAGCATGTCATAGCATTGAATAAAATTTTAAATCATTTGCTAATGATTTTAGCATCAGCACTTTGATCGTATTGGCCTTTTTTTAGAATGAGGAAATGAAGTAACAGCAGGGAGACATTCCCGAAACTAAGCAAAACTCACTAAACAGAATGCTGATGTTTTTAATTGTGTTTAGTTGAAGTGGATGTAATTATAGTGTGATAGATCATAGTCAAGCTGTGATTACAGCTATTTATTGGCAATAATGACAATAACGTTTATTGAAAGTACATTTAAACTTCTTTACAATATGATGGTGATGATGATGATGATGATGGTGATTATTCACACCAAAATCAAGTTGTTGTTTTTTTACTGTAAAAATTATTATGCAAGGATCAAAAGCTAAATCAAATTAGCAGCAGCTTATTATTAATTCTGCATTTAAAGACCTTTAACAAGACTGCAAACCTCTTTGTGCTTTTGCTTTTTATCTCTGGTGGAATGCAGATAATCCTAATAAATTAATACAGCCTCACAGGGAGAAATATGAAGCCTGCCAGTAAATCCTGAATTTATTATATTCAAGAGCCCTAGGAACAGCTGAGCAGGGTGAGGTTAGAAATATTTGATTTTGATTCAACAGCAGATCAAAGCAGAGAAAATCACACCAACCGCTATGGATGCCACATATTTGTGAGCTCCCTTCTCCAAAAATACATACATGTATGGGCAGCAATATGGTAACCCTACAGTTGGTTAAAAAACACACACCCTTAGTGGGCGACTCTTGGAACGTAGGTTAAAACTACAGCTAGAGCTACCGTTCATATTCCCACAATTAGTTTTGAGGTGTGAAATGTCATTCTCGAGTTTCCTAGACATTTTGACTGTCTGTGTTACAAAGCATTGACCGAGATACAGAGGGCATGGAGAGAGTACTACTCCTTGGTGGTAACCATGTGCCTACAGTTGTCTTGATGGAATCTGGTTGGCCATTTCCTCATGTTGATGATTGGCACTAGACAGTAGTAGACTGTACTTAGAAAAACAGTTCACAGGTCCATTGAATGGATGCAATCTCCTAAGTGCCATTTTGTCCTAAGAAGTGCCATCTCTCACAATTTGCTGGAATGACATCACTCAGCCCTTTCTGCCTTACTGTATAATTCCTGTGTATTTCTCAGTGTATTGTATTACAGGACATCACTGGTTTGGAGAACAATATTTTCCCTCTGTACTCTCACCTCCTGGCTTTTTAACATTAGTCTATAATCGAGTTTCCTTCCCTGCAAATCCATCTGTACACCTTGTTTTTGTTCTCCCTATGATGTCCATAGAGGTTTATTATCAAAAACCAGATGCAACGTCTGACATAGGAAATCAAGGACATTTTTCTTATGGGCTTTGTTATAGCAGAAGCAGTGCATCAAAGGACTGAATGCATTGCTTAAGCGGCGATGACAGAATAATTTATTGTATTGCGTTTTAGTGGAAATTCCACTTATTAACTACAAATGACTTCCTCAATGTGGTCCAATCCCTTGTAAAAAGCACCATGATTTTATGCTGACGTTGACTAGTGGGAGTGCATTTTATTTCTCCCTGGTAATGTTATGTCTTATGTTTTACTATACTTTGACTCTCCAAAATACTTTAAGGAGTATCGTTTCATCCCCGCAATATAGTGCATTAACGCATTTTGGCCGCAGGGAGACTGTAAAGCTCCCAGCTTCTCTCGGCTTTGACATATTAGATGATTTAGGGGTTCTTAGCAATGTAGCTCTTTGAAAAAAATAGGTCCCTCTAAAGCTAACTCTTCTAGGCTTGAGCCAATGGTTCCATAGTTTTGTGCATTGTTCACGTTGAACTCGTTGATATTCAGTCTATTTTGGGGATGGAAGTGAGCAATTTTTTACATTAAGCTTGTCCACATGTCAATAAGATGTACTTGATAGTGGATACTGTACTTATTTCACGTTGTCCAATCTTTAAGTATCTGAAATATACTTTTATTCAAAGTAAAGTTTGTGGACGTTTTCCCATTCTGTTCCCTAATCCTAAAATAGCAAAGTTAATTAAGAAAATAATCTCCTTCCAAATTGATGAACCTCTTTTTGCAGTAATTAACACAGATTTACAAGTGGGAAAAACACAAGAACATCAGATAACTGTGGGCGATTCATACACATGCTTCCTCAAGTTACTTTAATGGTCTTTGACAACTTTTATTGAAACCAAAATTTTTAAAACGTCAACTTGCAAAGTGCACAGTACACCAAGAAGGCCGTATCTGCCATATTCAGATAATTCAATCATTGCTTTCCCCTCTCTTGTTCTCACCCCATTAGTTTCTGAAAATTATGAGTCTGGCACTCTGGCACTCAGTGAGGGTGTGTTAGAAAACAATATGCGAGTAAGAAAAACACTGACTTTATGTTAAAGCTACAGGATTGTGTTGAGAATCAGTCCCTTTGCACTTCGCTTTTAGTCAGTTAGGCTGGATTCTTTTGCTGTTTTCCTCGTTAAAGTTTTTAGATTTTGTTTGGAATTTCAACAGCTGCTTGCTTCCCTTGCTCAGTCACAGAGTTTGCTGGCACAATTCCTCTGCACGTTCTAGTTATTGTATAGAGAAGCGAAGTAGACTTGTTGTGACATCAGTCACAGTTAATGTGAGAATGTAAAGTTGTGGCCGGTTGCCCTGCAGGATAGGTCAGAAATGTCTGAATATCTCGCTGCTCTTTCAGTTCCTTTGCAAGCAGATCATGTTTAGCCCTAGCCTGTGTTACTTAGCCTCCCTACAAGAGAGCATGCTCCTGTATTGCTGGATGGCTAGAGCCCAAGGGGGCCAGGGTGGGACCGAGACACTGATCTAAGGTCCGTTTTGCATCCCTAACCTGTAATGATTAAGGTTTTGGGTAGGGTAAGCTGATCTGAGATCTGCGCAATCTAGATCTGCGCAATCTAAGGGCGACTTTTAAACGCTACAGGTTTTCACTCCTCAACAGGAAATGCTCAGTGACCTGTTTATTGAGATCCCATTGAACTTTGTGTCCAGTAATTTAATTTAATGTAAATGAAACGACTGTGTATGAATGTGGGGACTCTTATGCCTTGATTCTTAGTGGCACACACACACCACTGTGAATGAAAGCTGTGTGTTTGTAAGACATTTTAGGCTAATGCCAGTTCTGATTTAAGAAGTGGTTGCATTTTTATGACTCAACATGCATCTTACTTCCCACTGGCTGTTCCAAACCACACACGCCAATCCTTATTTTATGTTCTTTCGCATTTGTTACGTTTTATTGGGCCCAAGGCATCAAGTTGTTGCCTTTCAAGTCAGAATGTAAACAAGAAGATGGCAGATGTATAAAGTGGATGCAGAGGCTCTGGTAAATATTATCATAACAGACACAAACTCTAAAGGAATCTGCACACAGAACAGTTGGCGACAAAATAATGGAAGTAGTTTTATTGTCCATGTTAGAGTTCCCCTGTCTTCCTTATACCCATTGTACCAAGGCTTTTATGTGTCTTAAAACAATGGCCCTAGTTCCTATTTTCCAATTATCCAACTATCAACATACAATAGAATTAACTCTTTCTATATAGTAAAACCTTTAGACATTTACCATTGTCTTTAAATAAATAAAACATTTTAAATTACGTGACTAACCTCATCTTATCAGGGTGGCTTTATAGCAGTAAATAAAGAAAATATGAATTTTAATAAAATGTCTAATTGTATTGTCGTACAGACATTTTATAGATGTTAATTCAAGCTTGGCAGTACATTATATAGAGTAGTATGTAGAGACAGTACTCATTTTCAACCTAGTCTATCACTGAGCTTTTCTCCACTACAAAGACTTTTGTGACTTGTGTCCATAATTGGTTACCACTCTTTTATCTTATTATCTGTGTGTGCATCATTATTGCAGTCATCACATTAGATTATTTCATGCATAATAAACAGATTCAAACTGTGTGCCGGGTAATTAGTATGTTAGGATATGCGCCGCGATATGAGCTTTGCTTTTCTAATGATCCTATTGTTCCTTCTGTCTCTGAAAAGTGTGAGTTACTGATACAAATTTGGCACGGTTGAATAAGCAATGTATTTCATCATACCATTTTCTTTCTCTATACTTTGCTCTTCTTGGAAGCTCCAGCAAATAGAAAAAGATACTAAATAAATATTACAGAGAGCGATAGACATGATTTGATTCTGGTTTCTGGTAGATAGATATTAGTCGATTTAAATCACAGATGTGCTAAAGTCCGTTCACAAAGAAAGAGTCCTTTGATATTTTATGTGTTGATAGCTCCACTCTAGTCTGTGGAATTTGCAATGCATTGAACTGCATGGTTTTGATACAGGTTTGGAACTTCTTGACAAGTTAAGGCCCAGTGGCTTAAAACTCAACTGACTTTTAAATGATCACTTTAGTCTGTTTGTTGGCAGACATGTTAAGGTTTTTAGGAAGAGAAGAGTACAGTTCTCTGTAGAGGTCTAACAGACAAAAATTATAAAAAGTAACACAATAAAATAACAGTAACAAGGCTATATACTGCGGGTACCGGTACCGAGTCAGTGTGCGGGGGTACAGGTTAGTTGAGGTCATTTGTACATCAGCTTTTTTCAACAGAATTTAAGCTAATGTTTTCTATTTTCTGCACTCTGCACTGTACTCATCTTGTCATGAATGACTGGATGAATAATATATAGGAATGAACAGAGTCCAGAAAATAAGGATTTTAAATCCTCTTTTCCCCCTCTCATGGTAAATCTTCTCTTTTTCACATGGTTGGGGTCAATTCAAATTGAAGGGAGTAAACTGAAATTAGTTTAATTCCAAAACGCTATATATCTATTTTCATAAATGTTGGTAAATTAGCTTTTATTGTTTAAAAAATTATTAAAGAGGTTTGTGTGACTTTTCACTGTCTAATCATGGCATGGGGTTGTTCAATGACAGACATGTATTTGTTTAAAATCTATCTCTTGATGGTTTCATTTTAGAGAGACAAATAATTTTACTACATGTTATATCCACCTCACTCTCAGAGAAATAAGTAGTCCTGCTAGGTTTTAGCCGATGCTCTCATCCAGAACGACTTACTGTGAGTGCCTTCATCTTAAGATAGCTAGTTGAGACAACCAGATATCACAGTCAAATATACAGGATACGAAAATTCCATTCCAGCTAAACAACGGATATATAGCATTTATCAGAAAACACATTTTAACACATACATCTAAAATATTTTAATTAAAAGTCTGAGAACAGTCATATTTTACACACATACAGTGCAGTATGAAGGTATCCATAAGCAATAATTTCTGATAAAAGAACAGAAATAAAATTAAAAAAATCTATGAAAAGTAAAAGCTATTTATTTTTTAAAGTTTTTCAATTTCTAAATGTTTTATTCAAATCACTTCCAGAACTGACTGCCTTAATTTCGAATTGACCCCAACCTTGATTTTCCCCAATGCATAACATACAAAACACTGATAACCAGCCTATGACCATGGAGGTTTTCTCTAGATGCTTTTATGAGCAACTACATGCCTTTTCAATGGCCATAAAATACCACATATACTGTTTATATCCATTTATAAAACCCCACTGCAAATTGTTTATAACCTCTCTGCAACCTGCTCCACCACTAACTCATAGTAACAATAGACTTGTCTAGTTTCATCATATTTGATTGGATGGTTTGGACAGGCCTGTCATGGCATCATCTGGACACCCAGAACCAAATTTACAAGAGACTAGTCATGTCAGAACATTAACAGGTTTAATTCCTGTGGCTGATCCAGTGAGCTTACCAGAGTCATAACCACATAACCGCCTGTCTCCGCCACCATACCATTCTAAAGACAGTGACTATTGACCAACCAACCAACCTGCTTCCCCAAGGTCAGAGTTGAAACAGGACACCTATAATGTGCCACGGTGGGTTCACAAAAGGCGCAGCACCGTACACCGGAAAATACCAGACTATGTCACCTAATAGTGAACCACTGTCCTCCGTCTTCCACTTGACTTCAGTCCCCCCCCCGCCACCTACTTTAAATATCTAATTTTATAATGGTGTCCCTCAAAAGGTTGATGACAGCTCTGTGCTAAAAGTGAAATGTAAACAGCTGCTGTGTAGCGTAGAGCGACTGGTGTGGGGCTGAACACGGCAGCCAGTGTGTCTGTGGCTCGCTGCCATGTCGGCAGTAGAATGACAAGGCCTAAGGTGAGGTGAGAAGCCTTTCCACAGCCAGAATTTCTGGCAGTTCTGTTCGGTGTCTGCCCGGTCAAACTCCCCTGTGGCAAATACATGGCCCACTCCCCGGGTTGGCTCGGGCCAGGGTCAGTTATGTGTAAATGGACATTGTAGCCCCTGAATACTGATCTTGGGTCACGTGTGTTTGTTTAATCTTAATGAGTAAGGTTAGGGATCGGGAAGGGAAAGCTGATCCGAGACCAGGGCTGTGCAACTGTCTGTCAGTGCAGTGCTTTCTGGAGGTGAGATGTCCCCAGTAAAGAGCAGGATGGTGTAGGATCACTTGCACCTTCGTCTTGATTCCAGTGTGTGTGTGTGTGTGTGTGTGTGTGTGTGTGTGTGTGTGTGTGTGTGTGTGTGTGTGTGTGTGTGTGTGTGTATGTGTGTATGTGTGTGTGTGTGTGTGTGTGTGTGTGTGTGTGTGTGTGTGTGTGTGTGTGTGTGTGTGTGTAGCAGCCATTTAACAGGCTGGCTGTTGTCCCTGGTTTCCTGCTGTGGTGGTATTTATAAACGGTTGAAGACATTTAATACAGATTGCAGCACACCTCTCAGCTTTCCCGGTTCTCTTAAAGACATTTTGTACTCAGAAACATACAGACAAGCACATACATGATACATCTATCCAGAGTTTGAAATGAGCTGGTGCACGCTGGTACTGATTACCGGCACCTCAAATGTTCTAATTCTTGAGGACCAGCACATCTTATAGAATATTGCTTCAACAGGTCCACAGACGAGGCATTCACAATCACACTGCACACTGCCCTAACCCATCTGGACAAGAGGAATACCTATGTAAGAATGCTGTTCATCGACTAAAGCTCAGCATTTAACACCATAGTAACCTCCAAATTCGTCCTTAAGCTCGAGACCCAAGGTCTCGACCCCGCCCTGTGCAACTGGGTCCTGGACTTCTTGATGGGCCGGCCCCAGGTGGTTAGGGTAGGAAACAACATCACCCCGCTGATAACACTGGGGCCCAACAAGGGTGCGTTCTCAGCCCTCTCCTGTACTCCCTGTTCACCCATGACTGCGTGGCCATGCACGCCTCCAACTCAATAATCAAGGTTGCAGACGACACCAGTGGTAGGCTTGATTACCAACAACGACGTGACAGCCTACAGGGAGGAGGTGAGGGCCCTCGGAGTGTGGTGTCAGGAAAATAACCTCTCACTCAACGTCAACAAAACAAAAGAGATGATCGTGGACTTCAGGAAACAGCAGAGGGATCACCCCCCTATCCACGTCGACGGGACAGTAGTGGAGAAGGTGGAAAGTTTTAAAACTGAAATGGTCAAACTGAAATGGTCCACCCACACAGACAGCGTGTTGAAGAAGGCGCAACAGCGCCTCTTCAACCTCAGGAGGCTGAAGAAATTTGGCTTGTCACCAAAAACATTCACATACTTTTACAGATGCACAATCAAGAGCATCCTGTCGGGCTGTATCACCGCCTGGTACGGCAACTGCTCCGCCCACAACCGTAAGGCTCTCCTTAGGGTAGTGAGGTCTGCACAACGCATCACCGGGGGTAAACTACCTGCCCTCCAGGACACCTACACCACCCGATGTCACAGGAAGGCCAAAAAGATAATCAACAATCACCCAAGCCACTGCCTGTTCACCCCGCTGTCATCCAGAAGGCGAGGTCAGTACAGGTGCATCAAAGCTGGGACTGAGAGACTGAAAAACAGATTCTATCTCAAGGCCATCAGACTGTTAAACAGCCATCACTAACATTGAGTGGCTGCTGCCAACATACTGACTCAAATCTCTCGACACTTTAGTAATACAAAATTTGATGTAATAAATGTATCACTAGCCACTTTAAACAATGCCACTGTATATAATGTTTACATACCCTACATTACTCATCTCATATGTATAGACTGTACTCTATACCATCTACTGCATCTTGCTTATGTCATTCGGCCATCGCTCACCCATATATTTATATGTACATATTCGTATTCATTCCTTTACACTTGTGTGTATAAAGTAGTTATTGTGAAATTGTTAGATTACTTGTTAGATATTACTGCATGGTTGGAACTAGAAGCACAAGCATTTTGCTACACTCGCATTAACATGTGTATGTGACAAATACAGTTTGATTTGATTTGATTTCAAATATTGACCCTTGTACAGCTAAATTAAAACAGTATAAACATTTATGAACTATGTGCTTCAGAAAGGGTTAACCTTTTCCTTCCTACTTAGAGAAAGAGAGAGGAGTCTGGAAAAAAAACAGGCTAAAGGTCAGCTAGCCAGGCTGACTTCAGACACAGACGGAGAATTCCACACTGTCTTGACTTTTCAGACCCTTGCCCTTCTTCTGCCAAGTTCATTGTGTTCCCTCTTTCCTCCGCCCGCTCTCCCTTCTGCTAGACAGAGAGACAACAAATGAACTTCTGGGAGACGATGTGGGCCCATTGGAGGCGCAATGGAGTAATATAAAACAGGCATGTCTGTATCTGACCCTCCAAAAATAGGGAAGACACCACCAGGGGAAGATGGTCCGTGGACAGGAAGCTAGTCCCTAGATTTCTGGGAAGGAGGGAGTGTTGGTTCGCCTGGGTTGTGCTGGGATGACACAGGTTGGAGCTGGGTTTGTGGCTAGGACTAGGGATGAGGCTATTGGGGTGGGACTAAGGGGCAGCGGAAAGGGACATGGCTCATGGGGCCATATCCCTAGCTCATGAGAGCTACATCTATAGAGCTGAGGCTGGAGCTACTTCTATAGAGCTGAGGCTTGAGCTACTTCTATAGAGCTCAGACTGGAGCTACGTCTATAGAGCTGAGACTGGAGCTACTTCTACAGAGCTGAGGCTGGAGCTACTTCTAAAGAGCTGAGGCTGGAGCTACTTCTATAGAGCTGTGGCTGGAGCTATTTCTATAGAGCTTAGGCTGGAGCTATTTCTATAGAGCCAGAGCTGGAGCTACTTCTATAGAGCTGAGGCTGGATCAACTTCTATAGAGCTGAGGCTGGAGCGACTTCTATAGGGCTGAGACTGGAGCTACTTCTAAAGAGCTGAGGCTGGAGCTACGTCTATAGACCTGAGGCTGGAGCTATTTCTAAAGAGCTGATGCTGCAGCTACTTCTATAGAGCTGAGACTGGAGCTACTTCTATAGATCTGAGGCTGGAGCTACTTCTATAGCTGAGGCTGGAGCTACTTCTATAGAGCTGAGACTGGATCTACTTCTATAGAGCTGAGGCTGGAGCTACTTCTATAGGGCTGAGACTGGAGCTACTTCTAAAGAGCTGAGGCTGGAGCTACGTCTATAGAGCTGAGGCTGGAGCTACTTCTATACAGTTGAGTCTGGAGCTACTTCTATAGAGCTGAGGCTGGAGCTATTTCTATAGATCTGAGACTGGAGCTACTTCTATAGAGCTGATGCTGCAGCTACTTCTATAGAGCTGAGGCTGGAGCTACTTCTATAGATCTGAGACTGGAGCTACTTCTATAGAGCTGAGGCTGGAGCTATTTCTATAGAGCCAGAGCTGGAACTACTTCTATAGAGCTGAGGCTGGATCTACTTCTATGGAGCTGAGGCTGGAGCTACTTCTATAGGGCTGAGACTGGAGCTACTTCTATAGGGCTGAGGCTGGAGCTACTTCTATAGAGCTGAGGCTGGAGCTACTTCTATAGAGCTGAGGCTGGAGCTACTTCTATAGACCTGAGGCTGGAGCTACTTCTAAAGAGCTGAGGCTGGAGCTACTTCTATAGAGCTGAGGCTGGAGCTACTTCTAAAGAGCTGAGACTGGAGGTCCTTCTATAGAGCTGAGGCTGGAGCTACTTCTATAGAGCTGTGGCTGGAGCTACTTCTATAGAGCTGAGGCTGGAGCTACTTCTATAGAGCTGAGGCTGGAGCTACTTCTATAGAGCTGAGGCTGGAGCTACTTCTATAGACCTGAGGCTGGAGCTACTTCTAAAGAGCTGAGACTGGAGGTCCTTCTATAGAGCTGAGGCTGGAGCTACTTCTATAGAGCTGTGGCTGGAGCTACTTCTATAGAGCTGAGACTGGAGGTCCTTCTATAGAGCTGAGGCTGGAGCTACTTCTAAAGAGCTGTGGCTGGAGCTACTTCTATAGAGCTGAGGCTGGAGCTACTTCTATAGAGCTGAGGCTGGAGCTACTTCTATAGAGCTGAGGCTGGAGCTACTTCTATAAAGCTGAGGCTGGAGCTACTTCTAAAGAGCTGAGACTGGAGGTCCTTCTATAGAGCTGAGGCTGGAGCTACTTCTATAGAGCTGTGGCTGGAGCTACTTCTATAAAGCTGAGACTGGGGGACTGGGGGACTGGGGCCTGGTGCTCAGATCTGGTGTTAGCAAAAGAGCAGATGATGCACTATTGGTTGGCCCCACTAGACCCATGGGGGCCTGAGGAGCATGGTTCAGGTCATACAAGTTATGTGCGCTAGCTAGAGAGCTCCTTCAGTTTTATTAGATTGGGGAGGGTGATGGAATATTATAAACTGCATGGACGTGTTACGACTTGTCATATCGAATAGCATTTTAAACACATTTTCATGTCATGAAGTAGTATTGACAAATTATGTGAAATGGACATGTATCGTTGGCACTGCTGGGTGGAGTTTGGTCTTACTGGCCAAAGGGCCTTAGTTATCGCTAGTGTAGACAACATTGCTAAACACTAGTTTGAGTAATGTTTTAGTGCTAATCGTATGTAATTTAAAATTTTCTAGAATAAAACCATTTGGAAAATATAGAATAGAAGATGGAAGTCATTTAGAGTTGCAGTGCATTAGGACATACTGACGAACCAGTGACCACACCCCAAAGTTCATATCTCTTCAATGTTACTTTCAAATGTTCCGTCCCTGTACTTCCTTTTGCTTTACGCTCTACATCTCCCACCACTGAAAATAAAGGTAGCAATTTGCTAACGCTTTAGTAGGAATCACATTGTATATGCACATTTTATATTCATAGCTAAGTTATTAAGTATTATTGGCAATTTATCAGTGTTTTCTTATTCACACACTGAATAAATGCCTTATTAGCAAACACACCTATGTATAAACTGCAAATTAGTGACTATGTGATTCTATATCAAAGTGTTAGGTTTAAAGATTTTTTTGATACATTTTATTTCATTGACAGTAAGGTTAAATAAAAACAAATATCTTCCCATTACAGAGATAGAAGTAGCTATTTGGAATCACTGAATCATTTACAAACATTGGACAAACGTTGCTTCCATGACTATGATGCAAAGAATCAATTGCCGGTACAGAAGCAGCATTCCAGTTTTAAATGGATTGCATGTTTTTTCAGGGCTTTATGAAGAGGATAAGAGGTATCAATTTTTTTTGTTGGTATTTCCTTTTTTTTATCCAACCTGACTCATCAGTTTGCTCAGTGATATTTTTAGCCAGTTAATTCCTTTTCCTGTTTGGCTTTCCCCCTGTTTGCTCATGAGGAGAGGAGTGGAACCTTCTTCTTCTGTCAGATCTGACTGGAGCAGAGGAGAAATCTATGTTTGAAATAATCAACTGACACGACAGTGCAGCAGTGACTGATAAAAAGTACAAAGACAATGGCTATGATGACTTTTCATTTTTTTTACTCAACTTGGTTTATCTTTAGGTATTGTTCAGGTTGAACAAAATTGATTTTGTAGTATGTGTTGTATGGTGTTCACTCACATTTGGGAGAGTAAAATTGTGGATGTAAAGTATGGATGTATAGTATATGGATCAGTGTGTGTGTGTGCTTGTATATGCATGTGTGTATTGTTCTGTGTGTGCATGTAAGGGTGGATAGGGTGTAGTGCGGTGTGTGTATTATGTGTGTTTAAGTCCGTGTGTGTCCCGTGCTTTGTCTGCTACAGCTGCCTATATCAGCTGCTTGCTCGTTAAACGTTGGGTGTGAACCCCTCGTGACACCATGCAGTGTCCTGTTACCCCTATGGGAATACCTACAATTGTCATCCAAAGCTTCCTTAACTCCCTGGAATTCTACAGTCGTTATCCTTAAACAACAGTCTTAGCCATACTGCCTGATAGTAGGCCTAGTCCCAAATGTTGAGCTTAGAATAACTTCTAAACATGCAAATGTATTCTAAGCTATTCCAAATGTTAAGTACATAGTCTGTGTTTCAAAAGAACCCTGAAAACTGTGTGATGGTGAAAGAGGAAATAGTTTGCACTGTAAGGGTTCTTCTTCTGTCAAAATGCTTGATTACTGCTATTATGATTATGGCCAAAATATGTTCCCTCCCTGAAATAATCATCACCTAAATTGTTAATGTGATACTACATTTTGAAGAGTGGTAGAGGCATACACACATATATATATATATATATATATATATATATATATATATATATATGTATTCTTTTTTAAGACTATAGAAAGAGTTAATTTCACAGGCTTTATACTGTAAATGTGGAAGTACCATTCTGCGTTTCTTATTGCGTCAGCACCCTATAGATGGCCAAATTACCTCACTTCCTGTTTGGCCAGAATAAAGAAACTTTTATAATTGTACATCCTGCTTGACAGTGATCTGTGTGATATTCTGGTGTACAGCTGTAAGGCATGACAGAAGATTTAGGTCCCATTGTGTGTGTGTGCAGATACCACTGTAAGGATTTTATATTGAGTTAATTCTATAGATACAGATACATTCAGTTTGGTGTTTGTTGCAAGCATGGGGGGTCAAGTTTATGCATTGGGTTTTTGAGTTTGAGTGCATGTGCTACAGAACTCTGCATTATACAAAATGAATTAGCTTCTTCATGCCCTGCGTCTTATTGTAGAAAAACCTAGCTCACTTTTCTTGTATCTATGGAAATGTAATTATAGCATAATGCCACTTTCGTTATTAGAACAGAGAGACTGTGCATATGAATCAGTCTACTGTTGTCATAGTAACATGAAGCACTAAACCTTGGAGCAGCTGTTGTTATGGCAGGCTTTGAACAGCTGGGGGGCTATTGCTGGCAAGGGATTGTGGGAAATGAGTCCTTTGGTCCTCCCTGCTCACCTTGACCTTCCTCCTCCGAAGAGGAGAGTTTGGGGATCTTAAAGAGGTCCATCTGGAATATTCCACTGTGTACTGAGTCTGTGTATGGTTATAGGATATTTATTGAACCTTCAGAACGCATAATAATGCTATCTTCTCTGAACATGTTTGCTTGAAACTATAACAAACTACGTACTCCACAATATGAATGATAAAAAAAAAATAGCAAATGAGCTGGATTGTCTCGTAACGTGGGGCCGCAAATGAGTTTGAAGCATTCGAATGCATCTCGTTATTCGAGAACAAATGTTGTACACGGCCGTGATAAAAACTCACTTGCAGGAAGCACAACAACTTGTCCAATTCCTTCAGCATTAATCAAGTCAAAGCATAACCCGAGAGCAGCGCCCCATCCTCCTACTGTTCGCTTTAATGAAGAATTCCTCAACTGGGGGACTGTGCATGTGTGTGTGAGCCTGTGTGCTAGGCCTGCTCGCATGAGGCGACATGCCAGAGTCCTTGAGACTCTCAGACCGAGACAGTGACTGTATGTGAGAAACATCAAACACCCCACCTCCCCCTCTCCCAAGTCAGGCAGGCCCACTATCTTCTCTCCATGTCTGTTTAGGGGCCAGCCAGCCGGCCATGCTGACAAACCTTAGTGGGGCCGGTGTGGTGGTCTGCTGCTGCAGGAATGCTTCCTGCTTCCTCTGTGGTTTGTGAGAAACACAGTGATTAGCCCTCCAGCCCCCCAAGGGGAGCCTCTGCTGCTTGGCCCCACTCTAATTCACTTTGACGTCAACAGGAAGGCCGGTCCAGGGCCCCAGGGGGGTTGTCCTGGAGAAAGACTGGGGGGACTCTTGGGCCTGGGCAGGCCAGGCGGCTGAGCGGCCAGAGAGGAAGGCCACTGCTGGCCCTGGAGCTTAGGGGAGGCTTCTAGAGGGATTACATACCAGTCTAAAATGTTTTCTTTGTAGCTGGAGGAAACCTGAGAAAGGCCTCCCCCCCCCATCTTTCTTGGGTGACTGTTGTGTTGGTGAATTGAACAACCCAGGCTAGAGGCTACATCCCAAATTTATTTTAAAAAGCCTCCTCTCCTCGTCTCTTTTCATGAGCATTGGTCTGAAATGAGTTTATACATTGAACCTAAATAGTGTATGGTGGAAATCCAGTTCTATCACTTGTTGGTGGTCTTGAAGTAAAGGAAAAAAACAAGCCAAGTAACTACATCCATCCTCCCCCAGTCTGTTATATCTCCAGTCTTCAAGCTCCCTAGCCTGTACTTCACACAGTCCCCATTGAGCCATACAGGTCTTGGTAAACGTAGGCCGTTCAGAGCTCCAGTGTTAGCAGGTAGCTGCTGGAGTCTCTAGCCTACTGGGAGGACCACCACACTCCCACTGACAGGAGACACGACTAGCCGGCCAAGCGAAAGATTATGTGTCCAACCCTAAATGGTTGATTGAACTTAAATCTGTTACATGTGCACATTGACTGACTGCACTGCACCATAACTCCTTGAAACTTGGGGAGTCCAAGAGCCTATGGAATTACTAGGCACAAAGGAGTTTATCTCAGAGACAAAGGTTCCTTGCATCCTAGATATTCTATATTCAACATATTTACATGCATAATATGGGGGTATTTTCATGACAATTCTGTAAAGATAAGAAATATCCCTGGACCACTATCATTGCAAAATTACAATAAAATGCTTTGCTTTCTCATGTGTACAGTATGTGGGAAATACTGTATGTTAAAAAGTGGCTTAATACATGTGTACTCACACAACAATATTTCCTGTTTTGCAGACTTTGTGTGGAGGACCGGACACTAAGGCGTGGAAGAGCAGACAACGACAACATTGACTACTGCTTTGTTGCAGAGGGCAAACTAACTGTAAGTTTTTCCATCACCTTTTCACAGTCCTGAAATAGGGAAGTAATAGCTCGGACACACCGTGTTTGCCTGCCAAGAGTACTTAGGACCTGTGAACATAATGCCATATGTAATTTGCGAACCAATTTTACATGTACACTGAACAAAAATATAAACGCAACATGTTTCATGAGCTGGAATAAAAGATCCCAGAAATGTTCCATATTCACAAAAAGCTTATTCTCTAAAATGTTTAACATAAATGTGTTTACATCCTGGTTAGTGAGCATTTGTCATTTGCGAAGATACTCCATCCACCTGACAGGTGTGGCATGTCAAGAAGTTGATTAAACAGCATGATCATTACACAGGTGCACCTTCTGCTGGGGACAATAAATGGCCATTCTAAAATGTGAAGTTTTGTCACATAACACAATGCCACAGATGTCTCAAGTTTTGAGGGAGCGTGTAATTGGCATGCGGACTGCAGGAATATCCACCAGACCTGTTGCCAGATAATTGAATGTTAATTTCTCTACCATAAGCCGCCTCCAATGTGAGGTCTGCGGCCTCACAACCGCAGTCCACGTGTATAGCGTTGTGTGGGCGAGCGGTTTGCTGATGTCAATTGTGAACAGAGTGCACCATGGTGGCGGTGGGGTTATGGCATGGGCAGGCATAAGTCTCGGACAATTGCATTTTATTGATGGCAATTTGAATGCACAGAGATACCGTAACGAGGTCCTGAGGCCCATTGTCGTGTCATTCATCCGCCTCCATCACCTCATGTTTCAGCATGATAATGCACAGCCCCATGTCGCAAGGATCTGTACACAATTTCTGGAAGCTAAAAAAATTCCCAGTTCTTCCACGGCCTGCATACTCACCAGACATGTCACTCTCTGAGCATATTTGGGATGCTCTGGATCGACGTGTATGACACTGTGTTCCAGTTCCCGCCAATATCCAGCAAATTCGCACAGCCTCTGAAGAGGAGTGGGACAACATTCCACAGGCCACAATCAACAGCCTGATCAACTAGGCAGAGATGTGTCTTGCTGTTTGAGGCAAATGGTGGTCACACCAGATACTGACTGGCTTTCTGATCCACGGCCCTAACTTTTTTAACTCTTTAAGTCTTCTTCGCTAAAGTTGATGTTTACATACTGTATGTTTGTTTACAGCACCATTAGAGACGAGGTTTATTTAGCAGGGCCTAAGTGTAGTGTTTAGGCATGTGTTGTGTATGCATGACTAACATCTGTTACATCTAATACTGTCGAACTGCCTCTTCCAATCCAACTGCAAGTGTTTTTATCTTCCATGATAAAGGCTAAGACTAAGAGCACACTATTAATTGTAACTCCTACCTTAAACAAACTGCCATGCAAGAGTAGTTCAATCTCTTTGATTTACTCAACTCCTTCGTGGTTCGGTTGAGGTAGCACAACATCAATCATTTAAGGCCTCTTCCTAATTTCGCCGGCTAAATTGTATTTCCAAATTGGACTTTTTAAGTTGTCTTTACTTCTCAAAGGGAGTTCATTTCCCAAAGTTTGGATGCTGCCTTTTCCCATCTTGTTTTTAATAGCAGTTAGATTCACTCTAAAAACACTATTTATGTCTTTAATGGCTGAGCGGGCCAGGATGGAATTGACTGTAGTTGACGAGTTCTAAGTGAAGCTGTGGGGGGAGTTCGAGACGAGGGCTTTACCGTGACACTATAATGACAGGCAGCAGTGAGGTGAACTCATTTTTATCAAAGGGGGAATAGGATGAGAAGGGAGGGTGGAGGGCAGAAAGAGAGGGAAGTCTCTTTAATTGAGTGTGAAAGCAGCTGGGTATTCCGAGCTATTTCCCGCCACAGCAGTGGTGCATTGGTGCTGCCCGTTTCCATATCATCCCAGCCCTAATCGCTCCCAGCCCCTGCTTCCTCTCTCCCGCCTCTCCTCTCCAACCTGAATCCTTCGGAGCCCTGCACGAGGATTGTCTTACGCTTGATTTTGTTAGACCTAACAAGATTTTGCTAATTAAATCTCCTGGCTGGAGCCACCATCTTGCCTGTCGTACAGACCTATTGTTTGTATAGATCTTTTTAGACAAATAAACATTTTCATTCCGAAGGCAGGGGGAGAGGAGAGGAGGCCTGTGTTGCTCTTCCCACTCCTCCTATGTTGCGCCTAGCTGCTTGACTGCATTTCTGATAGTCCTTATAGGTTTATACCTAGGATTCTGTGTGAGGGAAGAGGCAGCCATCCGCACCAGGTACCACTGTCTCTCCTCAACGGAATTGCAGCCATGAGATGAAAGCACAGATAGAACAATGAGCCAGATGTTTCACCGGATGTATTTTTTAAATTTATTAAATTTACACCTTTATTTAACCAGGTAGGCCAGTTGAGAACAAGTTCTCATTTACAACTGCGACCTGGCCAAGATTAAGCAAAGCAGTGCGACAAAAAACAACAACACAGAGTTACACGTGGGATAAACAAAAGTCAATAACACAATAGAAAAATCAATATACAGTGTGTACAAATGGAGTAAGGATGTAAGGCAATAAATAGTCCATAGTAGCGAAGTATTTTCAATTTAGCAAATTAACACTGGGTGATAGATGTGCAGATGATGAGTAGAAAGTAGAAATTAAAAAGAGAAAGTAGAAATACTGGGGTGCAAAAGAGCAAAAAAAGTAAATAAAAACAATATGGGGATGAGGTAGTTGGATGGGCTATTTACAGATGGGCTGTGTACAGCTGCAGCGATCGGTGAGCTGCTCAGATAGCTGATGCTTAAAGTTAGTGAGGGAGATATAACTTCAGCGACTTTTGCAATTTGTTCCAGTCATTGGCAGCAGAGAACTGGAAGGAAAGGCGGCCAAAGTAGGTGTTAGCTTTGGGGATGACCAGTGAGATATACCTGCTGGAGCGCATGCTACGGGTGGGAGCTTTACCTAGCAAAGACTTATAGATGACCTGGAGCCAGTGGGTCTGGCAACGAATATGTAGCGAGGGCCAGCCGACGAGAGCATACAGGTCGCAGTGGTGGGTGGTATATGGGGCTTTGGTGACAAAACGGATGGCACTGTGATAGACTGCATCCAGTTTGCTGAGTAGAGTGTTGGAGGCTATTTTGTAAATGACATCGCAAAAGTCGAGGATCGGTAGGATAGTCAGTTTTACGAGGGTATGTTTGGCAGCGTGAGTGAAGAAGGCTTTGTTGCGAAATAGGATGCCGATTCTAGATTTAATTTTGGATTGGAGATGCTTAATATGAGTCTGTAAGGAGAGTTTACAGTCTAGCCAGACACCTAGGTATTTGTAGTTGTCCACATATTCTAAGTCAGAACCGTCCAGAGTAGTGATGCTAGTCGGGCGGGCGGGTGAGGGCAGTGATTGGTTGAAGAGCATGCATTTAGTTTTACTAGTGTTTAAGAGCAGTTGGAGGCCACGGAAGGAGTGTTGTATGGCACTGAAGCTCGTTTGGAGTTTTGTTAACACAGTGTCCAAAGAAGGGCCAGATGTATACAGAATGGTGTCGTCTACATAGAGGTGGATCAGAGAATCACCCGCAGCAAGAGCGACATCATTGATATATACAGAGAAATTAAACAATGTGGTACCCCCATAAAGACTGCCAGAGGTCCGGACAACAGGCCCTCTGATTTGACACACTGAACTCTATCTGAGAAGTAGTTGGTGAACCAGGCGAGGCAGTCATTTGAGAAACCAAGGCTGTTGAGTCTGCCGATAAGTATACGGTGATTGACGGAGTCGAAAGCCTTGGCCAGGTCGATGAAGACCTGGCAGTTATGCTATCGCTTAGTGCCTTGAGCGTGGATGATGTGCACCCGTGACCAGCTCGGATACCGGATTGCACAGCGGAGAAGGTATGGTGGGATTTGAAATGGTCAGTGATCTGTTTGTTAACTTGGCTTTCGAAGACTTTAGAAAGGCAGGGCAAGATAGATCTGAAGCATCCGGTTGGCATTTCCACTCAACACCAAATGGTAGCCCAGTGGCCCAGTGGCCGGCAGTGGGAGGAGTTGGAGCGAGATGGATTTTGGGTGACATTCTGCACATTTTCTCTGTTCCCAAAACTATACTGAACAAAAATATACATGCAACATCAAATCAAATAAAATGTTATTTGTCACATGAGCCGAATACAACAGGTGTAGATCTTCCCGTGAAATGCTTACTTACAAGCCCTTAACCAACAATGCAGTTCAAGAAATAGAGTTAAGAAAATATTTACTAAATAAACTAATGTAAAACATTTAATAAAAAGTGACATAATAAAATAACAATAACGAGGCTATATACAGGGGGTACCGGTACCGAGTCAATGTGCAGGTGTACATGTTAGTCAAAGTAATTTGTACATTTTACTGAGTTACAGTTCATATGAGGAAATCTGTCAATTGAAATACCTTCATCAGGCCTTAATCTATGGATTTCACATGACTGGGAATACAGATATGCATCTGTTGGTCACAGATACCTTAAAAAAAATTGACCTCACATTGGGCCTCAGGATATTATCATGGTATATTTGTGCATTCAATTTGCCATCGTAAAATGCAATTGTGTCCGTTGTCCGTAGTTTATGCCTGCCCATCCCGTAACCCCTCCGCCACCATTGGGCACTCTGTTCACAACAGTGACATCAGCAAGCCGCCCGCCCACACAATGCCATACATATGGTTTGCGGTTGGGAGGGCGGTTGGATGTACTGCGGTTGGATGTACAAAATTCTCTAAAACGACATTGGAGGCTGCTTATGGTAGAAAAAAATGAACATTCAATTATCTGGCAACAGCTCTGGTGGACATTCCTGCAGTCAGCATGCCAATTGCACAATCCCGCAAAACTGTGCACAACATTTTAGAGAAATACGTTTTTGTGCGTATGGAACATTTCAGCTCATGAAACATGGGACCAACAGTTCTTATGTTGCATTTATATTTTTGTTCAGTATAGAATCTGTTACGAACAGAGTGGACTATGTTTTGTAGACTTTACCCTTTGCCAAACATTAAAAAAATTACTTGGGTTAGTTATAAAAAATATTTGGTGATAGTCTCTTATGAACCCTGTCAATGGCTTTCTAGCTCTTTCCATTCCTTCACATCATCGTGTTCTTTTATCGATAAAAGGGCAGCGATCATGCAGCTTTACTATCCTGATAAACACAGCTGTTCACCCAATCCACACTGGTCTGTATGGATTAATAGAAAACCTTTAGACATTGATAAATGCTTTCATAGTGCACACATAGTATGACCAATTCTAAGATGGATAGATGCATAAGGATACAAATATTGTCTTCCTCTCCTGTTGTCCCATTTGTTGTCATTCCTAACAAGGAAACAGCCTGTAAAACTACATGCAATAAAAAGGTGTTTCAGTAACCAAAATGTCCCTATCAGTCCCAGTGTATATCTCCCTGCATTGTATAGCACTGTGTTGTGGTGTTCTAGGGGAAGTGTCACAGGGTGGGCCCAGGTCTAAACACAGGCGATGCCTGGAAGGGGCCTTGAGAGCATTGTTGACAGCAGCCATTTGTCCTTCTATTATGGATGCCCCTTCATGAGACTCTCCCCGACTATTGTGGGAGCAGACCTGTTTCCCGCTTAGGCCCTGCTCACCCAGTGCCAGGCCTCGCAGTCTCTCTATCCAAAGGCTCCATTGTAACCCCCTTCCACCTCCTGCCTCCAGTCTCCTCTTCCCCTCAATGCCTGCATCACCCTAACTCCCTCTTGGGTTCGGTTCTGTCCAGACCTCTGCCACCTCTGTCCCCATTGTGGGTGGTGTGGGCAGGCTGCCCTGGTGAAGGCCTGTGCTTGGTGATCAGGTTTCTTCCACCTGTCGCTCAGCTTAGGGAAGGAGGGGATGTAGGGAGGGAGCCAGGGGAGATGCCCAGGCATCTGGCACCAAGCGGGGCTTGCCATGTGCCAAAAGTACTGGATCCAATGTTCTGGACCTTTCATTTCTTCTCATTGAATTTAATTTCTCCACTGTGAAGTTCTTTATCAAGGAGGACAAAATAAATGGTGGTAGGGAATTGTATTGTTAGCATTAATGTTAGCATGTGGCTAATAACTAGCATCTCAAAGCTAGAGGTTATTTACAGCTAATTTTGCATTGTTGGAATCAAAGCTATGTGTTTATTGTTTTGATATGTCCATACAAGTGTTTAAGGAATGCCATTAGGACTCCGATGAGTACCTTGTGTACAGTTTCCTGTTCACGAAATTGTATCTAGCATATGAAGTATCTAGCACATGCATAGCAAGGTTAACATAGCATAGTACTGATACCCCTGTATATAGCCTCACTACTGTTATTTTACTGCTGCTCTTTAATTATTTGTTACTTTTATTTTAATTTTTTTACTTATGTATTTTTTACTTAACACTTTTTTTTCTTACAACTGCATTAAGCATTTCACTGTAAGGTCTGCACCTGTTGTAATCGACGCATTTGATAAATACAATTGGATTTTATTTGAATTTAGAGATGGAGGCCATTAAACAGATTACATCTAAAATGCTCACTCTCAGGTGAGTCAACTAAGCTTATTTTAGATTGAAGCACCTGACACCTCCCACTGTCCTTACAGACAATTAAATAGTGTACGTTGCCATTTCCCATAAGGAAATCCAATGTAAGCCCTTGAGAAAGTAATTTAGCTTGCACTGCCTCCATAAATATCAAGCCATATTAGTGGATTTTCTGTGAAACTGTGAGCCTAGGGTGCCACCGAGTGTAAGGGAATTTTCCTAATGTATTAAACGATTTAGCTGTCATTTCGATAATGGAATGAAAAACGGAAAAAGGTAACAAATTGGAGTACGCCTGTAAATATAGTCCTGAAACTTTTTTGTTGGGAAATCTCAAGTTAACCTGTTTGCCTTTGATCATAACTGTTAGCACATTAGCTACCCCGCTATCTCCCATCCCATCTTTCTTGCCATCTCAACCTCAACCATCATCCCCCTGTGAAACCCTTACATCTCCTCACCCTGCTAGCTACCCAACCCTGCTCTTGTTACCCCACATACCCAGCAACCCTAATTCTAATTATGTTGATTTAACTTAGCCACAGCCCCCTCCTCCATCCATCCCTCCATCTGAATGGAAGCTTATTAGTTAGATTTTTTTTTTATTATTCCCCATTTCTTGGGGTCCCTGTCGGCATTTCCAATTACTCTCACCGCGCGGCTGTAATTGCCTCCATGCTAATGGCCGCCAGACAATCGTGCTAAATGAGGTGAGGCTGAGAGGCTGTGAAACCGACTTCATTAAGAGCTAATGGGATTTTATTGGGGGGACTGAAGACCCAGCTCATCATAAAGGGACGATGGAAGGAAAACAAAACAGATGGAGAGGAAGAGCCGAAAGACTCTGCGACGTAGCTCCCTGTGTAGGCAGCAAAACACTACAACTATAACCTCACCACGCCACCAACCCCCCACCCCATCCCTGAAGAACATTATAGCGTTGTTGAAAGGACTGGAGGGTGGAAGGTTTTATAGAAAGTCTGTGGGCTTCCACTTGTGTCATTGTATTTCAATTATAGTAAAAATTCAGTTTTTTTCAGAATGTTTATTTGTCTTTGTTAAAAAGTATTCTAGCTTGTAATTATGTAGCACTTATCACAGCAAAAACATTATTTCACTTGCAATCTTCTCTCTCAGATTTTAAGCAGATCAATAGAGTCAAGTTGGTAATATCACAGTTTATTTTTTCATCACCTATATGTACAATAGATACAGACACTAACTAACTCAGTAATTAACTCATAAAAAAATAGTACTGATGAAACTACCAGACAGAGATGTAATGCCCTGGTTTTAACCCAGTTGAGGCATCCAACGTGCTGTGCTGAAATTGAGGTAGTATTCATGCATCTGTGCAGTGGGGGATATGGCAGTGCTTGTTGCACTCTGAAACAAGGAAAGTACTCAACTCAAGAAGAGGGCACACAAAGTGCTACAAGAATAGCTTTCACAGCAGCAACGTTTGGTTTTGTACATATTGTTAAAATACTTTTGTGTTCGGTTTATATATTTTATAGGGGAAAGAGATATGATAACTCCTTCACTGTGCAGAGGATATCTATGGAATGGAGATGAGTAAGATAGCCAATCACTGCCGATAGGCAGCAATGTGATTCATCTCGTGTTAAGATGTTTTCCAACCCAGACATGTACAGTATGTATACAGTATGTATGTATTTGGTAGTGATGCCCATGAAATGGATATGAATATTCCCTTGTCTGTCATCAGTCTGCCCTTGGTATGCATGTGAAGTTGGTCCACCATTTTGGAGAACCCCTATAGGAATTGCTACATTGTGAGGCTTGCAGTTGCGGATCAGTTGCCCATACTTTAATCCTCTGCGCCATCTTAATGCTGCTACGGTTGGCCTGCTGTGGGATTCAGCTCAATGGGCCTTTTGGCTCCTCTGTAAGAGGGTCCTGCCAAAATCTATTACACGGTGAATAAAGCTAAGTGTTCACCTGCAGGAGCATTTAGACCCAGTGTGCAATGGATACTGTTTAGTGAACATTAGCTACTAATCTCACTTTGCTCCATTCTGTCGCCATTCAAATATCTAGGCTACTCAGTCCATTCACAGGAATTGAGAAATCGTGATTTGCACAAAATACATGACTGTTTGGGATCAAAAACGACATGTTTCTATCTGACTGACTTGTCCAAAGTCTCTCAAAAGACAATCGAACGATTCAAAGTTTCCTGGCCTCCTGAAAAACTTCCAGTCCAACTTTACTCTCTTGCTTTTCTTCCACATATTCCTTGTCTTCATCCACACAAGACAGTGTACTCAGTGTGTGTACCCAATGTTTGTTCTGGGTGGTTGTAGGCCTGTGCTGTGTCCTGCAGCCGATTTAGCCCTGGTCTTGGTAGTAACAGCTGTTCTCCAGCTGCCAGTAGCTCCTGCTGGGAGTAAAACAGGCCCAAACCTCCAGGGTCAGAGCTGTGGTATGGCGGTCTCCACGGCAACTGGCGGAGGATCTAGAGCCCTGAGAACAATCCTGCCACTGAGATGAGGGAAGCGCTATGGCTCGCCTCTGAGCACAACACAGGGGAATGCAGGAGGGAGAGAGAGAGAAATGGATAAGAGGGAGTGAGGGATGGGGAGAGGAGGGACAGAGGGAGGGAGAGAAAGAGGATAAGGAGAGGCAGGTGGGAAGGAGGGGGTGAGAGAGAAGCTTGGTTTTAGCCCTGACAAAACAGCAGTTGTCATGTTAACCCAACCCCCTCCTCCTTCTCCCCTTCCTTCTCTCTTTCGCTCTCTCTTCAACCCTTCACCTAGCTCAGTTATTCCCCACAGGGAGTGAGGCTATGGTGGGAGCCTGATCTTCAGCCTCCAGAACTCAGAGGCAGGGTTCGAATGACTGAAACACTATATGTAAGACTTAAAAAATGTCCCTGGGTGACATATTGTATTCATCTGTCCAACCAGTGATGATTAGAACAAAATCCCTATCACTTTGCCAAAATGTTGAGTATTTTTGTTATATTACACACAGCAATGAGCAAGCTATATTCTATGAAAATAAATGCTATTTTATGATCCATTGTAATTCAATAAACTCTGGCTTTTCATGCCATGTAAGGTAATTTAATTTGATTTCGGCTGGTTCAGATAAGTTTGTTGCTCTAACTTCAGTAATGAGGTTATGCCTACACTGTTAGTCTCAAACTGCAGACCACATCAAAGCTATTTACACTGTGGTAGGCAATGGCCATCAACTTGTTAATTTTTTTATATTTCTGTGATCACACAAAAACTTAAGAATAAAGCTTCCACCCACCGTCCTTATGTACAAACAACATCTCCAAGATTCAAGTCAGCACAGGAGACAATAGAAACAGTAACAGAAAGAGTAACAGGTGTTAGCGAAGATGCAGTGCCACTTGAACCACCGTATCTGCTGATCAAGGTTTCACTTTAAGTGGAAGGAGAAATGCTTGGCATGCTTTGTGGACCTTCTGATGATAATACATGTAAATCAGTTTAAGACAAAAGGAAATTGAGAATCCAACCATCTATTGTTATGGTACATGAAACATTTTCAGGACATTATTGTTCTGTTCTACATGTAGAGGCCACCAAGCTTCACCTGTAGCTCGACATGTAAGACACAAACAACACTTGACTTAGAGGGAAGGGAAAATAATGCTTGTTATTTACCTCAAGGTCAACACTTTTTGCCCAAACAGTGACAGAAACACAGAAAGAATGGCGGGGTTGCACTGTCGGTTTCTATGGTAACAGGCTCCCTGCGAAAAGGTCACCGTCAGAGGCAGCCTCAGAAAGGCACAAGAGGATTATGGGGGATTTGGAGGGGGAATAAAATCAGTTAAAAAAATATATATAAATACATTTCTTCTTTAGAATATGTGAACGATGATAGAAACATTTGATTTGAATAGTGCAATTACATGGCTCCAAACGACAAGGGCCTCTCTTTTTTCTTATGATTTTTTTATTTTCTTATGATGTCAGAATTGAAAAGGGAGTGTGGTCGGCAGTCGACTGCCAACCAAGCTTTGTGCTCGCAGCTGATACGTACCTGCCTTGCCCCCTCAATCACTGGCGGCTCCTTCCGTTCCCGTCTCTCTCAAGTCATTTAATTAAGTCAGTCTCGCTGGCATGGCTGGCAAAGATAATTGGAGTGGGTTTTTGGATGCCATTTACTCTAAATGTCGGCTGTTTCTTTCCTTTCTTCTCGGTATGCCTTGGTCTGTCTCAGTCTACCTTCCCCCTCTTCTGGCATGGAGGCTGATGGATCCACCTACCTCCCCTCCTCTCTTCTATCTCTCGTTCACTTCCATCTTATATTCAAATGTGAAATATGGATTAACCTTGTCTGTGTGGTGCGTGGCATACCGCAGAGAAGTTCCTGTGAATTGCAAATTTGTGCCGACGCTGCAATTTAATGGCAAATCAGGCCAGGGCAATTTATTCTTCTTTGAAAAAAGTACAAATTTCTCACTGTCAAGAATACTGAAAATGTATAGGGAAGACATTTTACAATAGCTTAAGAATCACTGATGATGCTTTATGATAGTGTCAGTGATGTAGGCAATGCTTTGATGATCTCGAAGTCAATCAATTGTATGTTCTTTCTCAAAATAATTTCACATTGCTTCCATATGTAGAGATGGATTATTTATACAGTTCCAGTCAAAAGTTTGGACACACCAATCATTCAAGGATTTTTCTTTATTTTTACTATTTTCAACATTGTAGAATAATAGTGATGACATCAAAACTATGAAATAACCCATATGGAATCATGTAGTAACCAAAACAGTGTTAAACAAATGAAAATACAATTTATATTTGAGATTCTTCGAAGTAGCCACCCTTTGCCTTGATGACAGCTTTGCACACCCTTTGTTTAACACTTTTTTGGTTACTACATGATTCCATATGTGTTATTTTATAGTTTTGATGTCTTCACTATTATTTGACAATGTAGAAAATAGTAAAAATAAAAAAATCCCTGGAATGAGTAGGTGTGTCCAAACTTTTGACTGGTACTGTATATTGTATGTGACGAATAATGACCCCAACGTTCTAGTCAAGAGTAGGTGCAGTTGAACTCAGATTAAGACTCCAAAATATGGTTTTGCAACATTGTGAAGAACGTCTAATCTCTTAATAATACATAATTTCAAGTTCTTTGTGTTGTATTGTGTGCATGAGTAATGAGAGAGCAGGAATGGAGCAATGAGTGATATGTGCAACACTGTAAAAGTCTTAACTGTGTGCAATGTGCCGATGGGTGTTAACTGCACACTTTCTGCCATTTGCAGTGTTCACTTACTTGAGTGGTAAAAATAATACTACATTTACATGACATGTATGTACCCTCAATGTATAATGTGGTGTATGCAGTGTATTGTACATGAGTGTTTAGTGTGTGCAGTTTGTGGCATGCGCGGTGTGTGTAAGTGTTAAGTAGGCAAGGACTCCTCCGGGCGGGCCCCCTATCAATCACAAAGGGCCGGGCCTGTTGCTGAAAGGAGGCTGCAGTGGGCCACCCATCCAGCCTTGCCGCTCGGGGGAGATCCAATGTCCTCAGAGCTCTAATGCACTCCAGATGTCCTGTTGGTTGGGGCTGGGCCTGGGCTACAGGGAGAGAAGGAAATCTATGGAGCTATGGGCAGCAGTGGGTAGAGTTCATTAGGCACCAAACTGAAGAAAATTGACCGAAACGAGGAGAAACTACCTGAGCTTGGCCAATAAGAAACACTTGTTTTCGCTTTCCATTGTAAAACGTTTTTGCTACGTTGTACACAAATAAATAGGACCGTGGTGACGGCCTGGGAAAGGCCCTGTTTCGCCACCTCCCAAATGCTTCCAAAAGCCCAGAGGAGAGATAGGATTCCTAGGTTATACCCTGGACTAAGCCCATGTATGGTTGAAACAGACAACCCCCGAGTCTCCATCATCACACAGGGTATTTAGACTGCAGTTTCTGACTGTGTGTGCTTATGCCGTTCCCACCTGCACTGCCAGCCGCGGAGGCTAGGCTACACATGTAACCGGGATCACACGGCTCTGGCTTCGATGCAGACATACTAGCCTTGATGAGCATTTCGGCAAAGTAAATAGTCATGTGTTGCAGAGAAAGGAGGGAGTTTTGACTTTGCAGACTTGAAGGTAGTGGAAGGGGATGTTGGCAACATTTAATTTGGGACTCTCCTGTGGATTGGCTCAAATACGTATTATCCTCGGCGGAGGCTGAGGCAGATGGAGGGACTTGTTGATGCACCTGCAGCAGCTCGCCAATTCAGTTCTGATCGTTGGCTCATGATAGCGGAGCATGGACCTCTGTGGGAGGTTTTCCATTTTTTTTCCATTTTAAAACAACATTGGTAATACTGAGTCCTCGTCCTCTCTGTTCTCTCTGGTGTTGGGTGCTGTCCTCTCTTTTTTGTCTCCTTCTGACTACTTTCTCTACATCTCTTCCTCTCGCTCTCTTTCTTTATATACTACTATTTTCCTCTCTCCCACTCCCTTTCTCTAGTTTTCTCTCTATCTCGCTCCCCCTCTCTCCCTCTATCTCCCACAAATGCTCCCCTCCACTCCCTGTGGCATTTGAGAGAGGAAATGTAATATTGGATTGTTTGGTGTTTCTAAGGATTCCATTCGGCTGGGCTCCTGCCCCGACACAAAGACAAACATCAGCTGTCGTTGCCAAGAGCAGCAAACACCAGCATCTCCCTCATTAGTGGCCCCTCTCATTTCATAGCCCTACTGCTTGGTTTGAGTTCGAGACGTCTCTCCTGGCTCTCCATATGTCCCTGACACTACACTCGACATTACTGTATACCCACTACAATCGTTTCTAATAATGGTCACATAGGTTGAAGTTAGTTTTTTTGGGGGTATCAGCAAGTTGAATTGTAATTTCAAGGCCATTGGGAACGGTTTGGGACAGTTATCAGATTTCCATTTTATGGGAAAAATACATCTGGATTAAGAGATAAAATTAGGGAAGTGGTTCATTGTTGCAGGGGATGAAACTGGAGATAATCCAATAATTCTGAAGGGAGCATCCATGAACTGGATTTCAATTAGCTAGCATATTCCGTAGCATAGCTACTGTATCTTGGAGACAGTTTTTAGACTGTGCACCAGTCCCTCATTTAACTCAACCCAGAATTGGTTATCCTTCGGTTTCCTCACAGGTCCAAACCCACATTGTAAAGGAACACCCTCATGAGGTGAAGGTCTTTCTCCCGACCACCTCTCCACATGTCATCCACCTTGCCCTGGTTCCTCCACATGCTATCTTAGTATGACCGCCTTCTGCAGTTCATCCAGACTCTGACGAGGGGTCCTCATCCCAGGCTAAGTGCCTACCCCAACATCCCCTCCCGCCCCGCTCTACTCTCAAGCATCCTTTTGAAATGGAACCCCCCAAACCCCTCCCCACCTCCCTGAACCCTCTCTGCCAGGAATCTACTGACTATCACGGCTGCCCGTCCCAACCATTCTAACCCCTCTACACTTCCCCGCGCTTCTGAGCGACGCATGCCTGCTGACTCGTTACAACTTCAGCTTTAAGCACGAGGTGATTTCGTCCCTCTGTGACAAAAAGAAATTGCTCTTGTTTCAGTTCTACAAAATGATTTTCTATTGTTTCTTGTTGACAGCTCTGAATCCATTAGAGAATATTTCAACGAGATGAGACTGGGTTTGCTGCATTCACTAGTCTCCCCTTTTATAAGCGGAGCTGCAAGGTTCACAGTCAAGGGAGTTTGATCCTTTGTCTGGATAGGCCAGAAAATGTGACGTGTCGCTCCCTATGCAAATTAGGTGTCAATTTGTTTTCTAAAAGTTGCCGGGATGTCACATTCATCACACTTATATTGGACCTTTGTTATTCCTAATCAATATCAATGACCTTGCAGAAATGGAACGGGTCACATCCACTAGATTTTTTGGAGTTCTAATTTATGAAAGGTTATACTGGAAAGATCATATTCAATTTGTCTGTAGCAAAAAAATGAAATCTGTTGGTATCATCAGAAAGATTAGTGGTTTGGTTCATAAGGCTTGCTTCCTAACTCTATAATATGGCTTAATTTACCCATTTCTCATTTATCGTAATATTGTCTGGGCCAGTACATATAACTCCTACCTACACAAATTACTCATCATGCAAAATACAAATACAAAGTCCAGCCACCTCCTCTAATTACCTGGCTTCATCTGCACCTTTGTTTAAGAAACTCAATATCTTGTCTATTTACGACATTAATGTTGGCCAATTATACACTTTCATCTACAAATACTCATACCTCCCAGACAGTTTACCTAAACCCTTCAATGGATCCTTCCAGGTTAATTCTGAAATCCATCTATATAACACACGACACTGTGATAACCTTCACCCTCTAAACTGCTGCACCAACATATAGTCAATTTTCTATCAGATACAGAGGTACCATACTCTAGAATTCTTATCTTCACATTGCCAAAACCTCATTATCCCTCAATAACTTCAAGCGAAGACTGGGGGTCAGCCTGATGAGCCAAACTACCCAATAATCCCCTCCATGTAGCCTCTCACACACACATGCACACACACACTCATAATAAAACATGTTTTTTATTGTTTACTGAGTAAATCATGTTCAATTATAAATAACATGCTTTGTTTAACTGATTGAACCATCTTTTTTTTTATGTACTTATATTTGTGGTGTGGTTTTCAAGCTCTTTTGGGCTTCTAACCTCACCTGCCCACAGTTTATTTATTTTTTTAATCTGTACTGTTTTCTTTCACTTCTTCTCTTTGGTGTGAATAAATAAAACCTAAAAAAAACTACATTGTTAGGGGAGAGCTGGGACGAAAGTAACACGGGCAAAGTAACACCCCCATTTTCTCAGATAACACAGAAGCTAGAATGACGCAGAGAAGTCAGCACGTTCCTAATATGGAGGACGACCTCCCTGCAAAAAAAACTGTACAGTCGTATCAACAAAACGTAGTTTTGAGCGATGTGAGTAAGAAAAATATGACCCGGAAGTGATTTTTTGTTGTAGAGTTGTATTTAATTGTTTAATGTTCCAAACATACATTATGTAATTTTCTTAATCCATCTAGTGAATAAATGACAGCAAAGGTTTCAAGTGTCATGCTAGCTAGCTAGTCATGGGTTTTAGCCTGGGAGAAGTTACAGTTGAAGTCTGAAGTTTACGTACACCTTAGCCAAATACATTTAAACTCAGTTTTTCACAATTCCTGACATTTAATCCTAGTAAAAATTCCCTGTCTTAGGTCAGTTAGGATCACCACTTTATTTTAAGAATGAAAAATATCAGAATAATAGTAGAGAGAATTATTTATTTCAGCTTTTATTTCTTTCATCACATTCCCAGTGGGTCAGAAGTTTACATACACTCAATTAGTATTTGGTAGCATTGCCTTTAAATTGTTGAACTTGGGGAAAATGTTTCGGGTAGCCTTCCACAAGCTTCCCACAATAAGTTGGGTGAATTTTGGCCCATTCCTCCTGACAGAGCTGGTGTAACTGAGTCAGGTTTGTTGGCCTCCTTGCTCGCACACGCTTTTTCAGTTCTGCCCACAGATTTTCTATAGGATTGAGGTCAGGGCTTTGTGATGACCACTCTAATATCTTGACTTTGTTGTCCTTAAGCCATTTTGCCACAACTTTCGAAGTATTCTTGGGGTCATTGTCCATTTGGAAGACTGATTTGCGACCAAGCTTTAACTTTCTGACTGATGTCTTGAGATGTTGCTTCAATATCCACATAATTTTCCTTCCTCATGATGCCATCTATTTTGTGAAGTGCACCAGTCCCTCCTGCAGCAAAGCACCCCCACCACATGATGCTGCCATCCCTGTGCTTTACGGTTGGGATGGTGTTCTTCGGCTTCAAAGCCTCCCCCTTTTTCCTCCAAACATAACGATTGTCGTTATGGCCAAACAGTTCTATTTTTGTTTCATCAGACCAGAGGACATTTCTCCAAAAAGTATGATCTTTGTCCCCATGTGCAGTTGCAAACTGTAGTCTGGCTTTTTTTATGGCGGTTTTGGAGCAGTCGCTTCTTCCTTGCTGAGTGGCCTTTCAGGTTATGACGATGTAGGACTCGTTTTACTGTGGATATAGATACTTTTGTACCTGTTTCCTCCAGAATCTTCACAAGGTCCTTTGCTGTTGTTCTGGGATTGATTTGCACTTTTCGCACCAAACTACATTCATCTCTAGGAGACAGAACGCGTCTCCTTCCTGAGCGGTATGATGGCTGTGTGGTCCCATGGTGTTTATACTTGCGTACTATTGTTTGTACAGATGAACGTGGTACCTTCAGGCGTTTGGAAATTGCTCCCAAGGATGAACCAGACTTGTGGAGGTCTACAATTATTTTTCAGAGTTCTTGGCTGATTTCTTTTGATTTTCCCATGATGTCAAGCAAAGAGGCACTGAGTTTGAAGGTAGGCCTTGAAATACATCCACAGATACACCTCCAATTCACTCAAATTATCTAAATTAGCCTATCAGAAGCTTCAAAAGCCATGACATCATTTTCTGGAATTTTCCAGTCTGTTTAAAGGCACAGTCAACTTAGTGTATGTAAACTTCTGCCCCACTGGAATTGTGATACAGTGAATTATAAGTGAAATTATCTGTCTGTAAACAATTGTTGGAAAAATTACTTGTGTCATGCACGAAGTCAATGTCCTAACCGACTTGCCAAAACTATATTTTGTTAACAAGAAATTTGTGGAGTAGTTGAAAAATGAGTTTTAATGACTCCAACCTAAGTGGATGTAAACTTCCGACTTCAACTGTACATGGGAGATGGGTGGGACGAAAGTAAAACAATGTAAACTCATGTCCTGGAATAAAAATAAAAATATGTTTAAGCACAGGCTTAAACATATAGTTCATATTGCTTTTATAATGTTAGTTAAAGATCACCAAATGGCTGAATGTTATATATGACATCATTAGAATTATGCCTTCAATTGATTTGATGGATCAGCTTCTCGCATACTAAGCTTTTATTGACAGGTTAGTGGTTAAACATATATATATTAATGATTCTGGTTCATGTCACAAGATGTGTGTGTAGCTGGTGCGTGTGAGTCAGGTGCAGGAGAGCAGAGATAGTGAAACGAAGGCACTTTAATCATCTGTAGCACAGTTCAAAACTGAACGCAACAATTGCGTCACAAAACAAATGCCTACAGGGAAAAAAAGTAAGGAAGCACAAAGTACAAAAATAAGTCTGCCGGAACGTGCCACTGACATA
Source organism: Brachymystax lenok tsinlingensis (assembly GCA_030435695.1). Lineage (NCBI taxonomy): Eukaryota > Metazoa > Chordata > Actinopteri > Salmoniformes > Salmonidae > Brachymystax > Brachymystax lenok. The sequence goes on from CM059792.1 coordinate 32,619,407, forward strand.
AAACAATCACACACACAGACATGGGGGAAGCCAGAGGGTTAAATAAGTGATGAGGGAATGACAACCAGGTGTGTGGGGAAACAAGACAAAACAAATGGAAAATGAAAAGTGGATCGGTGATGACTAGATGACCGGTGATGTCAACCGCCGAACACCACCCGAACAAGGAGAGGCACCGACTTCGGTGGAAGTCGTGACAAATGACCTCATGTCAAACCATGGAAATGTGATAAGCATGATGAGTTTGTCATTTGTGAAGAGAATAACGACTTTTATTCTATCAGGACACAAGGAGCACGCATGACAAGCTGGAGAACACCTGATTGGTAGAGCTAAGCATGAACAGTCATTAAAAATGGTTAACAACATCTCCTACTACATTCCCATTAAAGTGAGATGAGCAAATTATGGTTAATATAGCTATCATGTGATCCATTTAGTCCGATTAATATTGTAAGTAAAAAATATTGCGATGTTGACGCATGGGTTATTTTCATAAATTACGAACCTACAGCATTAATTATTCAAATCGACACAAAAATGAAATTATGGCTGATAGTACATTTGTTGAAAGTAATGAGCATTACAAACAAGAAACATGGAGATAAGACTGATATTGTGCACTTCTTGCCAGCTGTTACTTCCGTCCCAAGGCTGTGATACTCCCGCCCTGCCGGCAGGTACACAAGTAATGTTGCGGTAGTTCTGTTCTCTGTCTATTTAATTTCAACTAATTTACCCTAGAAATGAATTTGCAGTTGCTAATGGTAGAGGACATACAGTATATAAGTTGTTTATCATAAAATATGCTGAATCTAGCTCTATCGATCTTAGAGTAATTAGGAGAAAAACTAAGTGTTACTTTAGTCCTGGTTCTACCAACATCTTGACTAAATTCAACACTTTCATTGCACCCCATACAAAAACTTCTCACTTGTTTAATAATTAAGGTCTGCCAGAGCCATGGCCCAGTTAAACACGAGTGCCGGCCCATGTAGATGGAAAGAGAAAAGTCTGAGCCTTTTGGGTAAAACACCTGGGTAAATCCTCAGTGTAAATCATGTACCACAACCACAACCTAAAGTTTAACCGGAGTGACACAGACCTCATTCACTCACACGTCCGCCGATAAGGAAGTATCCATTTTAAGGGCTTGCAGATGCAATAGCAGATAAGCAACACAATGTTTCCATCGGCGTATCGCTGGTGAACATAAGAACGGAAGAAGAAGAGAGAGAGGGCCGTGGAAACCATTAGACGACAGCAAACTCTTGAAGATTACTCTCCTCTCGCCAAGCTCAGGAGTTCCAATTTCAGGCACAATTTTCAGCCTTCAATATCCCAATTTTTATCAGCTTAAAGAGGAAATACAACTACTGTGTGTCAACTGTGCGATACGCTGCTTGCTCTCATCTGCTCTGCCCTGCCCTGCGTTGGGCTAATAACATCAAGAGCCGGCTTAGCACAACGCACATAATAAAAGTTATGTGGTGTGTAGGAGGATGCAATGAAGGTCCCCAAATGAAAGTCCATTAAAGTTTGACTGCATCTGAAAGTCTTTGAGAGAGCAAGGGAGGGAGGAAAAAGCAATTGCCTACAAATACAAGGAAGAAGCCTTAGTGCTTTAGAGTTTCAAAACAGAAAGGGAAATAGGCTATACTGAATGTTTTCCAGTTCACCTGGAAAATAATGTCAATGCACAATGAACACCAATTAGATCAGTCTTTATTAGGCTGGCTAATGCATTAATTTATTTCGGTCTGACAGACAGAGCACAGGAAGTCTGATTGAAAATGGCAATCTATTCTAAAATGATCTGGCTGTTTTGATTGGTGTCATCAACAGAGCTCTGGAATTGCATTGTTATCATACTGTAGTTCACCTGCTAGATACAGTATATCAATGTTTTATGATATTCTCCCCATAAGCTTTACCGCTGAAGAAACAAATACATATTTGACATATCTGTCAAAAAACTGTGGCTAACCTTTTTATAGTTCCATTGCAGGCATTTTTATCTAAATATCAAATAATTTTTGGGTAACAATTAAATACCTTACTGTGATTGTTTCAATAAAAAAATGTAATGGTCAAAAAGAAACAAAAATAGCTTCTTAGCGAATGGCAATTTCTAAAGCAAGAATTTTGCTAGGACTGTCTGCGAGCGGTCTGAGTGGGGAGGGGAAAACTGAAAATGTGCAGTTATTATCAGAGAGATTTGGAACTCTTTTTAATTGGTCTATTTATTTGTTTATTTTGTAATAATACAATTGTACAGTATGTAAAAAAAGAATAAAACATGGAATTGGGCCTGCACCCCAACTCCCCATTCCCTCCAGCCCAACGTCTCTGTCCGGTTGGGACGGTTAAATTCCCTATTAAATGTTAAAGAACAAAGAACAAATTCTGTCAGTTAAAGAACAAATTCTTATTTACAATGACGGCCTGTTGTGATACAGCCTGGATTCGAACCAGCCTCTAACACTGAGATGCAGACCGCTGCGCTGCGCCGTTGCACCAACAACCAACAAAATGAACAAATGAACAAGACAAACGAAAACAGAAAACAACAATGCATAAAACAAAAGGACAACAAAAAATATAACAGTAAGGCCAGCTGAATATGTTTGAGTGCATGTATGGCACTATTTACATGTGTGTATGTGTGTGTGTGTCCGTGCATGTGCACGTGTGTGCATTTAAAAGAGAGTGTGTATATGATATGCATGTGTATTAACACCTGTGCGGCATCAGCCTCAGGCAAACAGGAATTACCTGTTACAACACTGCCCCCTCAGTGTCATTCAAACTTATTTTTTGTTATGTTTTAGTTTGACTTAATATTTTGACTTTTATCTTTGACCGTCATTCTATCCCCCGCCCAGAAACTCCACTCCAACTTGTCTCCAATTCCACATTCCAACTTGCTTAGATTTGCTTTCAATGAGAATGACAAATTGTCACGACTTCGCGGCCGGGGGTGCCTCCTATTTAAGTTGGTTAGGCCCGCCTCCTTTTGTGCGAGTTTGTATTTCTGTTTGTTGGTAGACGTTTCGTTTTATTCTCATTCGCTGTAAATGAGTATTCTGTTTTGTTTGGCCGTCTTTGTTTAAGTGCGCCTGTTTGGTGTGTTTCGTGATTGTTTCATTTTCGCACGTTATTAAAAGACTGGTCTGCATTTAAACCTCTGCTCTCTGCGCCTGACTCCACACCTTACCAGCCTGCCTTGTGACAGAAGCCCGCACCAAAATACAGATGAGTCAGCAGGAGCAGCTTCTTCCCCCTCTCCCTTCTATGGAGGAGCGTGTTCTCCATCATACAGCCATCCATCATACAGCCATCCTCCACCAAATTGGGTTGGCGATGGATCAGATGATGGAGAGGATGGACCGATGGGAGAGGAGTGGTCTCCTTTCCTCACCTCCAGCTCCTCTTCCTCAACCTATTCCTCCGGTGGTGTCCGGATCCAGCGCACTTCGTCTTGCGCCCCCAAGGGAGTACGATGGGACGGCGGCTGGATGCAAGGGTTTCTTGATCCAGCTAGAACTTTACCTGGCCACCATTCGCCCGACTCCCTCGGGGGAGGAGAGCGTCAGCGTCCTCATCTCCTGTCTAATGGGTCGAGCCCTGGGTTGGGCTAATGCTGTGTGGAGTAGCCCTGACTCCGCTAGAGAAGACTACCCTGAGTTCACCCGCCGGTTCCGGGCCGTGTTCGACCACCCACCATAGGGCCGAGCGGCCGGTGAATGGCTGTTCCATCTAAGACAGGAGATGAGGAGCGCGCAGGACTTCGCGCTGGAGTTTCGGACCTTGGCTGCTGGAGCGGGGTGGAACGACAGGGCTCTAATGGACCACTACAGGTGTAGTCTCCGGGAGGACGTCCGAAGGGAGCTAGCCTGTCGTGACGCTACCCTCTCTCTAGATGAGTTGATAGACATGTCGATCCGACTGGACAACCTGCTGGCTGCTCGCGGGCGGACTGAGAGGGCTCTGTTAGTTCCACCTCCCACTCCTCCTGGTCCTATTCCTATGGAGTTAGGGGCGACTGGTTCAAGGGGGACCGGAGGAGGAGTCTCCTCTTGCACCAATTGTGGTCGGAGAGGACACACTACCGATCGGTGCTGGAGGAGCTCTTCTGGGAGTCGAGAGGGCAGGCAGAACACTACTCGGTTACCCCAGGTGAGTCAGCACCAAACTCACCCAGAACTCCCTGTTGGTCACATGTTTTTACCTATCTCTTTCCCTGATTTTTCTCCCTCTCTCCAGCATAAGGCGCTAGTCGATTCAGGCGCAGCTGGGAATTTTATAGATCGCGGACTCGCTTTTAAATTAGGGATTCCGCTAGTGTTAGTTGATCAACCTATCCCCGTGCACTCCCTAGATAGTAGACCGTTAGGGTCAGGGCTGGTCAGGGAGATTACGGTTCCACTGGACATGGTAACGCGTGGGGATCATAGGGAACGGATTAGTCTGTTCCTTATTGATTCACCTGCGTTTCCGGTGGTGCTGGGGATTCCCTGGCTGGCTAGTCACAACCCCAGGATTTCGTGGAAACAGGGGGTTCTCCAGGGGTGGTCAGAGGAGTGTTCAGGTAGGTGTGGAGGAGTTTCCATCGGTGCCACAACGGTGGAGTCCAGACCAGGTTTCCACTGTGCGCATTCCCTCAGAATATGCCGATTTGGCTCTCGCCTTCTGTAAAAAGAAGGCGACTCAATTACCACCTCATCGACGAGGGGATTGCGCGATAAATCTCCAGGTAAACGTAGCACTTCCCAGGAGTCACGTGTACCCGTTGTCACAGGAGGAGACGGTGGCTATGGAGACATATGTCACTGAATCTCTGAGACAGGGGTACATTCGGCCCTCCATCTCACCCATCTCCCTGAGTTTCTTTTTTGTGAAGAAAAAGGAGGGAGGTCTGCGTCCGTGCATTGATTATAGAGGTCTAAATTCCATCACAGTGGGATTTAGTTACCCGCTACCTCTTATCGCTACGGCGGTGGAATCATTTCACGGAGCGCGTTTCTTCACGAAACTGGACCTCAGGAGCGCATATAATTTGGTGCGTATCCGGGAGGGAGATGAGTGGAAAACTGCGTTCAGTACCACATCTGGCCATTATGAGTACCTCGTCATGCCGTATGGGTTGAAGAATGCGCCAGCAGTCTTTCAATCTTTCATAGACGAGATTCTCAGAGACCTGCACGGGCAGGGTGTGGTGGTGTATATCGATGATATCCTGATCTATTCCGCCACACGCGCCGCTCATGTGTCTCTGGTGCGTAAGGTACTTGGACGACTGCTGAAGCATGACCTATATGTCAAGGCGGAGAAATGTGAGTTTTTCAAACAAGCCATTTCCTTCCTGGGTTATCGTATTTCCACCTCTGGGGTGAGGATGGAGTGTGACCGCGTTACAGTCGTGTGTAATTGGCCAACTCCGACCACGGTAAAGGAGGTGCAGCGGTTTTTAGGGTTTGCCAATTATTACCGGAGGTTTATCCGGGGTTTTGGTCAGGTGGCTGCTCCCATTACCTCACTGCTGAAGGGGGGCCCGGTGCGGTTGCGATGGTCGGCGGAGGCGGACAGAGCCTTCAGTCGCCTGAAGGAGCTGTTCACCAATGCTCCCGTGCTGGCTCATCCGGACCCTTCTTTGCTGTTCATAGTGGAGGTGGACGCGTCCGAGGCTGGTGTTGGAGCCGTGCTATCGCAGCACTCGGGGGCGCCACCGAAGCTCCGCCCCTGCACTTTCTTTTTGAGGAAGCTCGGTCCGGCGGAGCGAAACTATGATGTGGGGGACCGGGAGTTGCTCGCTGTGGTTAAGGCTCTGAAAGTGTGGAGACATTGGCTTGAGGGGGCAAGGCATCCTTTTCTCATCTGGACTGACCACCGTAATCTGGAGTATATCCGGGCAGCGAGGAGACTGAATCCACGGCAGGCTAGGTGGGCCATGTTTTTCACTAGATTTCACTTTACTATTTCTTATAGACCAGGTTCCCTTAGTACGAAGGCTGACGCACTGTCCCGTCTCTATGACACTGAGGGGCGGTCAATCGAGCCTACCCCCATCCTTCCAGCTTCATGTCTGGTAGCACCGGTGGTATGGGAGGTAGACACGGACATTGAGCGGGCGTTACAGTTGGAACCTGCGCCTCCGGAGTGTCCAGCATGTCGTCAGTACGTGCCGCTTAGTGTTCGCAATAAACTGATTCGGTGGGCTCATACGTTACCCTCTTCCGGTCATCCGGGGATTGAGAGGACGGTGCGGAGCCTTATGGGGGAAATACTGGTGGCCCACTTTGGTTAAGGACGTGAGGTTTTATGTCTCCTCCTGTTCGGTATGCGCCCAGAGTAAGGCTCCTAGACACTTACCTAGAGGGAAGTTACAGCCCCTCCCCGTTCCACAACTACCGTGGCCTCATCTGTCGGTGGATTTTCTCACCGACCTTCCCCCGTCTCAGGGAAACACTACGATCCTGGTTGTTGTGGATCGGTTCTGCCGTCTCATCCCATTGCCCGGTCTCCCTACGGCCCTACAGACTGCGGAGGCCCTGTTTACCCATGTCTTCCGGGACTACGGGGTGCCTGAGGACATCGTTTCTGATCGGGGTCCTCAGTTCACTTCACGAGTGTGGAGGGCGTTTATGGAGCGGCTGGGGATCTCGATTAGTCTGACCTCGGGTTTCCACCCTGAGAGTAATGGGCAGGTGGAGAGAGTGAACCAGGATGTGGGTAGGTTTCTGCGGTCGTATTGTCAGGACCGGCCTGGTGAGTGGGCGAGGTACGTCCCATGGGCGGAGGTGGCTCAGAATTCACTTCGTCACTCCTCCACTAACATGTCACCGTTCCAGTGCGTGTTGGGCTACCAGCCGGTCCTGGCATCAGAGCCAGACTGACGCTCCTGCGGTGGAGGAGTGGGTGCAGCGCTCAAAGGAAACCTGGAAAGCCGTCCAGGACCATATCAAACAAGCTGGTGGGCGGCAGAAGAGGAGCGCTGACCGTCACCGCAGTGAGGCCCCCGTGTTTGCTCCGGGGGACCGGGTCTGGCTCTCGACCCGGAACCTGCCCCACCGCCTGCCCTGCCGGAAGCTGGGGCCGCAGTATGTAGTGCCATTTAAAGTCCTGAGGAGGATAAACGAGGTGTGTTATAGGTTACAGCTTCCTTCTTACCACCGTATTAACCCCTCGTTTCATGTGTCTCTCCTCAGGCCGGTGGTAGCTGGTCCCCTGCAGGAAGGTGAGGTGCTGGGGGTTCCTCGCCCCCTCTAGACATCGAGGGGTCCCCGGCGTACGCAGTCCGCTCCATTCTGGACTCTAGGCGCCGGGTGAGGGGTCTACAGGAGGGGTACGGTCCGGAGGAGAGGTGCTGGGTACCGGTGGAGGACATCCTAGATCCATCACTGCTGAGAGAGTTCCACCGCCTTCATCTGGATCGCCCTGCGCCTCGTCCTCCGGGCCGCCCTCGAGGCCGGTGTCGGTGCGCTGCGGGGGCCGTGCGTCAGGGGGTACTGTCACGACTTCGGCCGGGGGTACCTCCTCTGCCTGTTCGGGCAGCGTTCGGCGGTCGTCGTCACCGGCCTACTAGCTGCTACCGATCCCTTTTCCCTCATTGTCTATTGTATTGGTTTCACCTGTGTCTTGTTTAGTTTGTAGGCTAGGGCTATTTAAGTTGGTTAGGCCCGCCTCCTTTTGTGCGGGCTTGTATTTCTGTTTGTTGGTAGACGTTTCGTTTTATTCTCATTCGCTGTAAATGAGTATTCTGTTTTGTTTGGCCGTCTTTGTTTAAGTGCGCCTGTTTGGTGTGTTTCATGATTGTTTCATTTTCGCACTTTATTAAAAGACGGGTCTGCTCTCTGCGCCTCTGCTCTCTGCGCCTGACTCCACACCTTACCAGCCTGCCTTGTGACACAAATCTATAACACACATTTCTGTGTGAATTTAGTTGGGTCGCCCAAAAAGCTAAATATTGTAGCCTTAAATACAGTCTGTGAACACATTTTTAAATGTATAAATTGATGGTTTGGATTACAGTATGCCAAGGTCATATTTTTCCATATTCTGTTCTAGTTAAAAGGTTGTTCAAATTCACTTAGATCTGTGGACCATACTTTTTGATGGCTAGCTCAGGATATGAGTTTTCCAAAAGTTGTTTATATATTATAGCGATCAGTCTTTTCGGAAGCCAAGCTAATTTATTTATAAATCCCATAATTGGATGGTCAAGTAGTTGGGTTTCCCAAAGGACTCCATAGGCCATCATTGCTGACCCAAGTTCTAAATATAGAAAAAAGGAGTTGCCTGGTAATGTGTATGTGTCTTATTGGTTTTTAACTACTTTACCGCATGGTAATGTCACCATGGAAGGCCAAAACTCCATCCCACCAATTATCACAGGAAAATCACGTTTTTGACTGCACTGGGACTTTAACAGTTAATGAAGATTAAATGTAAAAAACAGTGACAGTAAAACAGAGGTGAGTTCAACAAGGGTTCTGTTTGAGGCAAACATATTACTTAGTAACAATTTCAGTTGAACGATTAGCTCCTTTTTGTAAGGATTACTGTGGCTTTTTTACAGTTTAGACCCGAAACAGACTCTTCAGTTCACTGCACACTACAGGTGTGCTATCTTAATTTGATCACTCTGTTGTCGCAGAAAATGTTCTCATTTCCTGTTACTGCAGGATTATTTTCCTGTTGTGAGATACTGGTCAAATTAAGATAGCACATCTGCACCTTCTCAAACTGTTAGCTAAAGTTAGTGAATGCTGAGGCTAAGTTCAAACAAATGGAATGTGTTAGATAACGAGGCAACCCAGCAGCATTCCCCCCTGCAAATGCTGCAGGGAAGTGGTGTTGGAGTCAGTAGGGGGCACTCTTCCCTTTGGTCTAAGGCAATCCCAATGCACCAGGGCAGTGAAGGGGACATTTCCCTGCGTAGGGTGCCGTCTTTCAGATGAGATGTTAAAAAGGTGTCCTAAGTCTGACTCTCTGTGGTAATAAAAAATCCTAAGAGATGTCTTGGCCAAATTCCCAACCTGGCTCCATTCAATCATGGCCACCTAATCATCCTCCTGATTCCCAATTGGCGTATATCACGCCTCACCTCTCCACCATGATAGCTGATGTGTGGTGAGTGTTCTGGCACAAACATTGGTTGCCATGCATCACCCAGGTGGGTGCTGCATATTGGTGGTGGAGAAGTAAGTTCCCCCACTTACTATGCAAAGTGCTATGAGCACCTACTGTAGGTGGAAAGGCGCTATATAAATCCAATCAATTATTATTATTATTTTTAGCTAACATTCACAAACTATTTCTGTTGTTGAATGCACGTCTGCACTTTATCCAGATTTTATACAGTTTATACAGTTTTTAGGTTTTGCAATTTTGTGTGAAACATCTATATTCCTCTCTTTTTCATCCTGGCGTTGCATGTGTACTCTATTTAGAAAAAAACACCTATTTAAAAATAGAGCTTTTAGCTATGCTAATAAGGTTATTTGCATGCGAACCATCCGCCTTTAGGGAATTACAAAAATTTCACCACACTGTAGTCTCAACAACATCCATTTTAGTCAAGTCTTTAATCTAATTTTAAAAAGCAAGACGGAACGCAATCACATCAGAATCTGTAATATCCAAACAATAATTTTCATAAAAAAAGAAAAAAAATCAGGATTGGGCGACTGATGCGGTTGAATGTGGATGGAAAAAGCTGTGTGTGTGTTCCACACTCCTGTACTCCTAGGAAATGGTAGTGTGTTATGTATGTTTATTTGGCACATTTAAATATATGAAGGACATTATCACAAAATCTGCTAAATAAGGTAATTTTGACTGGTTTGTATGAAAGAGTGAGGAGTAAACATTCAGAAACACTTTCTGTGAGTCACCGGACTTATAAATGCATTATACACACTTATGCATTCATATAGGGTCTTATAAAGAACTATTCATCTTTATGCATTATAGTACTTGTGTGTGATGCATGAAGGAATCTATAGCCTTAATGCATTTAAAAGAAAACATTTAAAGGAGATGTGAGCTATTATGAATGTGTATAGGAAGATTTATGTTGCACTATGTGGCATTATAACAAGTTGTTCAAAGATAGTGTTACCCATCATTCATCATTTTTGTTTTATAATTATACAAACTTATACATACGAACAACAACTTACAGACACACACAAACAGCGACTACATCTCATCTGCCCAACATTCCCAAATTTAATGGACACTTTGCAAACTTTTCAGACTTAATTAAATGATCGGTACAATATTTAGAGTGAAGACAAAGCAAAACGATGGTATTCTCACTATAAATCAATCTGCAACAGAGTCTCTCCCTCAGTAGTATCTGTGCAGTGACCTCTGCTGAACTTATGTCTATAACAATGTCTATGAGTGGCCTTCACCAAGCCACAGCATTGAAGCCATCCCCATTGAGGTGCGTGTGTTTGTCTGTGTATGTTTCTGTGTATGTTTCTGTGTTTGCATTTTAGTATATTTTTATTTTTTACAGGGACAGTGCACATTAATCAACTTTTCAGTAAAAGAGATAGGTTTAAGCCAGCCGGCTAATTTTCAACCGCAGTCCCTGGGAAAGTTATTATAAACAATTACAATAACAAAATAGCAGTGAGCACATGCAGAGCAACCTTGGACAAGCAACACGTAGCACGCAGACAGAGCAATAGGACAAAAAGCAAAAAACTAAAATACATAAAAACAACAAAGTGTTTCCACAACTCACAAGCTACAGACAACAGATAACATGGAAAGCGACAATACACAGCCAGGGATTATGTTCATTATGTCTGTGTGAATGATAGTAGGATGAATGCTAAGTAAGGAGACTAGGAGAGGTTGAGTATAGAGAGGAGGGTGGGAGGCGGGTAGAGGTGCTGGTTGAGGAGGCTCTACCTGCTGCTTGGCCAGGTTAATGAGGTGGATTGGGAGAAGAAGGCTGGGCCCTGTGATGTGTGGGCCTCTTCCTAGCCTAGGGCCATGTGGCCAGAGGACCACTGTTGAGCCCAACCGCCTCGGGCGCTACGATGTGGTGTATGTGTGTTTGTGTGTGTGTGGTACCCATTTATATGTCATGACGCTGGTTATGCCAAAGGGATGTGTGTTTGTGTGTGTGTGTATGCAGCTGTAAGTGTGTGAGGGTGTGTGTGCCTGTAAGTGTGTGAGCGTGTGTGCATGCAAAAGTGTGTGTGGTTTCCCCCTTCCCCCAACCTCATTACTGCCTGTCAAGGACTTCCCTCTAACACGTTGAATGACCCACCAAGGCCTCCCTTTCTCTTCCCTTTGCATTGCAAATCTACCCCTACGAATGAGCAGTGATTGGATACCCATATTCAGAATACCTCATTTATTTCTTCATCTGTGCTATTGCTTTGACTCAGGACATTAAGATGCATGATATTTGGGCTAGGTGTGACCTCCGATGCAAATGTTATTCATCTCAGTCACCAGGAAACTCTGGAACAGGATGGACAAAAAGGGAAAGGGGGTCAGTTTCTGAAATGGCAGCCCTTTGGCTTAAACAAATGTTGTAGTGGTTGCATCGCAGAGTGGTTTTATCCTTTATGATCCTGAATGCGCAGTTGAAATCGGAGCATGGCGCAATAACTTCAAAATCACTTTTAAATTGCCACATTCCAACATGTTCTTCTTAACATGAGAGTCTGGCATTGTGCAGCATGAAACAATCATATGTGGGATCGATCTTGAAGTAAGTCTGTGTTGTGCTGTTGATAGTTTCTCAGTATGTGTGTGTTGGAAAGACTCACGCAACATCCTCCAACACATGGTTTCCTTAATTCCTTCCCAGCCTTTTTCGTAGAGCCAAAGAGTATTTGGATGAAGTGTGTGCTGTAAACACTCATCTGACCACATCCCCTTGACTGCAGGCATCACCTGTTTTCTGTTTGCTGGGAAACCTAGCTGAGCTCTGTTCAAGAGCGCCAAATCACTGTTTGTCAGTCACATCAATGGAGATGTCTTTCAACTTCAAACATTCACCCTAATTTCTTACTAACACATCTTCTCACTGTTTGTGTTTGGTGGGGGAGTTAATTGTTTAAATACTGAAGCTCACATTTGGTAGAAATATGACCCTGGCTTAGTATTAGCAAAAGAGGAATAGGAATGTGTATGTATGTGTGTGTGTGTGTGTGTGTGTGTGTGTGTGTGTGTGTGTGTGTGTGTGTGTGTGTGTGTGTGTGTGTGTGTGTGTGTGTGTGTGTGTGTGTGTGTACGTGTTTGGGTGCATGTGTTAGAGAAAAAGAGAGAAAGAGAAAGAAAGAGTGTGACAGAGAGTGTGACATACATGGCTATGTGTATCTGTTTTCAGTCACAGTGAGTAAGACAGAATTTGAGAGATTCGGAGCCAGCCAGCTACATGAGCAGCTAGACACCACGGTGCTTTCCCCCTCCCCAGCCAGCCTCATCAATAGCCTGGACTCCCTAGACGCTTGTATAAATTAGCCACTGTTATCAGACGACCTAACGATTGCTGTCCGGGTTCATGTCAAGAATTATCGATGACATCTTTAGCCTTTCCTCAGCCAGGGCTCTCAAGGAGCATGAGGCCCCTGGTGGGAAGGCTCAGCGATCGAACCCAAAGTTCCTGCCACATCAGGGAGATCACTCTAGTTTGAAGTCGAAGTTAGACATCCATCCAGGTCCCTAGAACCTCTAGAATTGCCTTCAAAACCGGCCACTAAGGGCAACTCTGAGCCCTATTACCTTCAAGTAGGCTGGCGGCTTGCTAGGGCGTTGCGGACAGTGATTGTGGAGCGCTCCGGCGCCGAGGGTTGTGTTTTCAATCCCAGTGTTAAACAATATTTTTTTCTTCTGTTTTAAGCCTTTCTTAAATCAACCCTTAACTTCTCTGAATTAATTCCTAAACTTAACCCTATCTTAAAACGTAATGAAATTTGAAAGCCCCAGCCCGACTCAAGTGTTTTTGGTAACAGTATCTCAACTTTAATGTAAAAAACTGATGTTTACCTTAATTTCACACATAGACATTTGGAAGAAGGTGGACAAACATCAAATCTCAAGTCAACTGGTTGGCCAAATAGCTAGACATCGGCCCTGTTCGAATGCCTCCGAAAAGTAATCACTGATCTGAAATGGTTGGATTGGTGAAAGTGATAGGGTGATAACCTTGCTTTCACCCATTTAATCACTTGTAGATCTGTGCTTACCTCAAGGAACTGAGTCATATGCTTATACAGCTTACACTTATACAAAATTCCACAAATTCCCTGACTACCTGAAAACAAATAAAGGTTATGACCGGAGACCAGTTTTTCCTGACTACATTGTGACCTGACCATGTGGATAAGTCTGGAACCAACAGGATCATGAATAGCTTCTACCCCCAAGCCATAAGACTGCTAAGTAATTAACCAACTAGCTACCCACACTTTCTGCATTGACCCTTTTTGCACTAACTCTTTTAGACTCTATGCACACACAATGGACTCTACCCACACACTCACACATACTTACACTGACACTCCAACACATACAGACACACACACGCACGAATGCGCACACACACGAATGCGCACACACACACACACACACACACACACACACACACACACACACACACACACACACACACACACACACACACACACACACACACACACACACACACACACACATAGTGGATTCGGCTGTTTGATTTGATTAACATTTGATTTGATGATGTGGTGGTCTAGGGTGTATCGTGGCTATTACGAGGTCAAATATGAACATACTGTGTCAGGTAGCGTAGTAGAGCATTTGTTAGATTTGACAGTGAGCTGACTGTGTGACATTTAAACACATTCCAAAGCAATCATCTGATCACAATGCAGACATGGGATGGTTATGGCACACATTGTACTATCAGGTCAAGTGTGGATGGTATTGGACTCAATCGTATCAAATGTGACCGGATATGGATTTTATATCTATACTAGGGGTAAGTGGTGGCAAATTGGGATTCAGCCACTAACTGGCTTTGAGTCAATATGATGTAGGCCGATTTTACGGCTCATAATAGAAATTAACCTGGTTGGAAAATGTAATTTGTAAAAGGAGTGGTCTTTACAGTAATATTATACACTTCCTTGAATCTGATTAAATAGTACAATTGTCTCCCTTTGCCGCCACGCTCCTCCAAATTTAGAAAAGCCTTTGATGTTTATTGAATAATGTTATGACTTTTTATGCTTCTTTTTATGCTTGCCTTTGTATTTTGGAATTGACTACAGGCAATTCTCCATTGATATGCATTGTGCATTCTAGAATATTTGAGGTGTGCTCTTTGATAAATACAAAAACCTTTCGTACATTAGGTCCTCAACCAACTGGCACGTACTTTGTGGTTTATGGTGTAGCCATATTCCTCTTAGTTGGTCCAGTGAGTATTTGGTCTTGTATTGGAATAATTTATAGGCACTGATCAGTGCTGCTTTGGGACAGGGTCATTTTGTCCCTACCATTCTACCAGGCTAGTTTTGTTGTCCATTTGGGTGTTATATTTTAACTTCATAAAAATACAGGTCATGTTATTATTGGCCCCTTTGTTGTCCCCATGTGTGTGTTTGTGTGTGTCTGTGTTTGTGTGTATGTACAGTGCCTTCAGAAAGTATTCATACCCCTTTACTTATTCCACATTTTGTTGTGTTACAGCCTGAAATCAAAATTTTCTAACCCATCTACCCACAATACCCCATAATGAAAAAGTGAAATTTATTGAAAATGAAATACAGAACTACACTTTATATACAAAAGTATGTGGACAACCTTTCAAATGAGTGGATTTGGCTATTTCAGCCACACCCGTTGTTGACAGGTGTATAACTTCGAGCACAAAGCCATGCAATCTCCATTGACAGACATTGGCAGTAGAATGGCCTTACTGAAGAGCTCAATGACTTTCAACGTGGCAGTTCGTCAAATTTCTGCCCTGCTACAGCTGTCCCGGTCAATCAATCAATGAAATGTATTTATGAAGCCCTTTTTACACCAGCCGATGTCACAAAGTGCTATACAGAAAACCCAGCCTAAAACCCCAAACAGCAAGCAATGCAGATGTAGAAGCACGGTGGCTAAGAAAAACTCCTTAGAAAGGCAGAAACATAGAAAGAAACCTAGAGAGGAACCAGGCTCTGAGGTTGGCAAGTCCTCTTCTGGCTGTGCCGGGTGGAGATTATAACAGTACATGGCCAAGAAGTTCAAACATTCATAGATGACCAGCAGGGTCAAATAATAATAATCACAGTGGTTGTAGAGGGTGCAACAAGTCAGCACCTCAGGAGTGAATGCTAATTGGCTTTTAATAGCCGATTATTCAGAGTTAGAGACAGCAGGTGCGGTAGAGAGAGAGAGTCGAAAACAGCAGGTCCGGGACAAGGTAGCACATCTTGTGAACAGATCAGGGTTCCATAGCCGCAGGCAGAACAGTTGAAACTGGAGCAGCAGCATGACGTGGTGGACTGGGGACAGCAAGGAGTCATCAGGCCAGGTAGTCCTGAGGCATGGTCCTAGGGCTCAGGTTCTCTGAGAGAAGAGAAAGAGAAAGAGAAGGAGAAAGAGAAAGAGAAAGAGAGAAAGAGAGAAAGCAAGAGAGAGAATTAGAGGGAGCATACTTAAATTCACACAGGACACCGGATAAGACAGTAGAAATACTCCAGATATAACAGATTGACCCTAGCCCCGACACAAACTATTGCAGCATAATTACTGTAGGCTGAGACAGGAGGGGTCGGGAGACACCGTGGCCTCGTCCGACTATACCCCCGGACATGGCCAACCAGGCAGGATATAACCCCACCCACTTTGCCAAGCCAGTGACTCAGCCCCCGTAATAGGGTTAGAGGAAGAGAATCCCGGTGGAGAGAGGGGAACCGGCCAGGCAGAGACAGCAAGGGTGGTTCATCGCTCCAGTGCCTTTCCGTTCACCTTCACACCCCTGGGCCAGATTACACTCAGTCATAGGACCTACTGAAAAGATGAGTCTTCAATAAAGACTTAAAGGTCGAGAACGAGTCTGCGTCTCTCACAATGATAGGCAGACCATTCCATAAAAATTTAGCTCTATAGGAGACTGCCCTGCCTCCAGCTGTTTGCTTAGAAATTCTAGGGACAATAAGCAGGCCTTCGTCTTGTGACCGTAGCTTACGTGTAGGTATGTACGGCAAGACCAAATCGGAAAGATAGATAGGAGCAAGCCCATGTAATGCTTTGTAGGTTGGCAGTAAAACCTTGAAATCAGCCCTATCTTTAACAGGAGAGGCTAGCACTGGAGTAATATGATCAAATGTTTAGGTTCTAGTCAAGATTCTTGCAGCCGTGTTTAGCACTAACTGAAGTTTATTTAGTGCTTTATCCGGGTAGCCGGTAAGTAGAGCATTGCAATAGTCTAATCTAGAAGTGACAAAAGCATGGATACATTTTTCTGCATAATGTTTGGACAGAAAGTTTCAGATTTCTGCAATGTTATGTAGATGGAAAAAGCTGTCCTTGAAAAAGTTTTGATATGTTCGTCAAAAGAGAGATCAGGGTCCAGAGTAATGCCGAGGTCCTTTACAATTTTATTTGAGACGACTGTACAACCAACAAGGTTAATTGTCAGATCCAACAGAATATCTCTTTGTTTCTTGGGACCTAGAACTAGCATCTCTGTTTTGTCTGAGTTTAAAAGTAAAAAATTGACACCATCCACTTCCTTATGTCCGAAACACAGGCTTCCAGGGAGAGCAATTTTGGGGCTTCACCATGTTTCATCGAAATGGACAGCTGTGTATCGTCCGCATAGCAGTGACAATTAACATTATGTTTACGAATGACATCACCAAGAGGTAAAATATATAGTGAAAACAATAGAGGTCCTAAAACGGAACCTTGAGGAATACTGAAATGTATCGTTGATTTGTCAGAGGACAAACCATCCACAGAGACAAACTGATATCTTTCTGACAGATAAGATCTAAACCAGGCCAGAAATCTCAGACCAATTTGGGTTTCCAATCTCTCCAAAAGAATGTGGTGATCAATGGTATCAAAAGCAGCACTAAGGTATAGTGGCACGAGGACAGATGCAGAGCCATTAGCATAAATTCATAAACCATCGCGGTTCACACAAAACACATTTCACAGCGAAAACAAATCCCTTACCTTTTGAAGAACTTCTGCTGAGGGCTTCCCAAGTGTCCCACGAAGACATCCAATGGTTCTTTTGTTAGAAAAAGTAATTTATTATATCCATAAATCTCAGTTTGGACGGCACGTTATGATCATAAAATACAGCGTCCACTCGCCCATTGAACTGTGAAGAGAACGCGTTCAACCTATACACTTGTCCAAGAACAATCAAACATCATTGATAATATATCCTTAGGAACACTTTTATGTATATTTACAATAATATTTCAACCGGATTATAAACTGGACGATAGGAAAGGAAAAAAACCACAGCGCGCGTGAGCCCATGAACGCGCGCATCCTCTTCTGTTTACATCCGATGACCAGTTCTAAATTCTTCTTCTATTACCATCCAGATCAACTATAACATCACCAAACACTGTCTAGAGACTGTTGACATCCAGTGGAAGCAATAGGTACTGCAATCTTACTCCCAGAAATGGCTGTTTTCAATAGGGAGGGGTTCAAAATGAGGCAACGTGTCAAAAACACTTTTTCCAGGACAGAAATTCCTCGGGTTTTTGCCTGCTATATCCGTTCTGTTATACTCACAGACATTATGTTAACACTTTTAGAAACTTCAGAGTGTTTCCTATCCAATAGTACTAATTATGTGCATATCCTAGTTTCTGGGCCTGAGTGGGAGGCATTTTACTTTGGGCACACCAGACTCTCCAAAACCGTCACCTCGGGAGCCGCTCCCTAAGAAGTTAAAAGGTAATTTACCACTTTCACGAGTGCAGTCTCAGTGCTATGATGGGGTCTAAAACCAGACTGAAGAATTTCGTATACATTGTTAGTCTTCAGGAAGGCAGTGAGCTGCTGCGCAAAGGTTTTAAAACATTTTTTTGGAGAGGAATGGGAGATTTGAAATAGGCTGTTTTTTTTATTTTCTGGGTCAAGGTTTGGCTTTTTCAAGAGAGGCTTTATTACTGCCACTTTTAGTGAGTTTGGTACACATCCGGTGGATAGGGAGCTGTTTATTATGTTCAACATAGGAGGGCCAAGCACAGGAAGCAGCTCTTTCTGTAGTTTAGTTGGAGTAGGGTCCAGAATGCAGTTTGAAGGTTTAGAGGCCATGACTATTTTCATCAACGTGTCAAGAGATATAGTATTAAAACATTTGAGTGTCTCCCTTGATCCTAGGTCCTGGCAGTGTTGCGCAGACTCAGGACAACTGAGCTTTGATTAAATACGCAGATTTAAAGAGGAGTCCATCATTTGCTTTCTAATGATCATGATCTTTTCGTCAAAGATGTTTATAAATTTATCACTGCTGAAGTGAAAGCCATCCTCTGTTGGGGAATGCTGCTTTTTTAGTTAGCTTTGTGACAGTATCAAAAATAAATCTAGGATTGTTCTTATTCTCCTCAATTAAGTTGAAAAAAATAGGATGATCGAGCAGCAGTGAGGGCTCTTCGATACCACACGGTAATGTCTTTCCAAGCTAATAGGAAGACTTCCAGTTTGGTGTAGCTCCATTTCCGTTCCAATTTTCTGGAAGTTTGCTTCAGGGCTCGGGTATTTTCTGTATACCAGGGAGCTAGTTTTTTATGACAAATGTTTTTTGTTTATAGGGGTGCGACTGCATCTAGGGTATTACGCAAGGTTAAATTAAGTTAGGCGGTTAACCGATTGTTGTACTCTGAGGTCCTAAGGTAGGTGGAGGGAGTCTGGAAGGGCATCTAGGAGTCTTTGGGTTGTCCGAGAATTTATAGCACGTCTTTTGATGATCCTTGGTTGGGCTGCCCTGACCTTGATCCTGCCTGCCACTCTGTACCTCCTGGACTCTGACCTGGTTTTGATCATTTTCCTGTCCACGACCATTCTCTTGCCTACCCCTTGGATTGTAATAAATATCAGAGACTCTAACCATCTGCCTCCCGTGTTTGCATCTGGGTTTCGCCTTGTGCCCTTATAGGTTTAGCATTTCTACAGCATTTCCTTCCAGAAGCCATGAGAAAATTGTCCGGCTGCGGGGACTGTTCGAGGGGATTTATACTACTGTCTGTACTTATTTATGGCACAGATGCTGTTTCATCCTTTCCTACACTTAAATTACTCTTGCCTAAAGATTGCATCTGAAGCTGGGCTTGCAGCACTGCTATCCTCACTGTAAGGCAATCATTCTACTGTATATTATGAGTACAGCGACTGCAATTAGAATGCATAATGTTAATGTTACTACTTAGCTTCGGCTGGTGAAGGTCCTGTAGAACCATGTCCAGATAAAACGTCCGGGGTGAAAAAGTTGATTGAAAAAGGTTGAGCGAGGGGGGAAAAACCCCAAAATAAATATATATTAAACGGTAATTAAAAAGCAAAAAACGTAAAGTTGCCAGGCAGCAAAGTAACGATAGAAACAAAACGCACCGCAGCACGTAAACAAATCCACAAGTTGTGACAGGAAATTACTCCTTGGCCTGTCACTTCCTCACCTGGTTCTCCTTCTGGGACCGGTGTTCCAGGGGTGGTCCGACTCCCCACAGTATGACTCCCCTGTTGACGGCGGCGTTTACGTTCCTCTGGGAGTGGTGATAGAGTGAGGATTGGAATCAGGTGTGTGTAATGATGATGACGAGACAAGTCCGGGGTTGATGAGTGAAGGGCATTTTCCAGCAGCAGGTTTGGCAGCAGCTAAAAGGCCAGCGATGCCAAACACCTGAGCTGAACAGGAGGCTGGTGTGACAGTCCATGGTTGCAACACACTACCAAGTTCCAAACTGCCACAGGCAGCAACGTCAGCACAATAACTGTTTATTGGGAGCTTCATGAAATGGGTTTCCATGGCCGAGCAGCCGCACCCAAGCCTAAGATCACCATGAGCAATGCCAAGCGTCAGCTGGAGTTGTGTAAAACTTTCCACCATTGGACTCTGGAGCAGTGGAAGAGCGTTCTCTGTAGTGATGAATCACGCGGACGAATGCCAGAAGAACGCTATCTGCCTCAATGAATAGTGCCAACTGTAATGTTTGGTGGAGGAGGAATAATGGTCTGGGGCTGTTTTTCATGGTTCAGGCTTAGCCCCTTAATTCCAGTGAAGGGAAATCTTAATGCTACAGCACACATTCTAGATTCTGTGCTTCCAACCTCGTGAGAACAGTTTGAGGAAGGCACTTTCCTGTTTCAGCATGACAATGCCCCATGCACAAAGTGAGGTCCATGCAGAAATGGTGTATCAAGATTGGTGTGGAAGAACTTGACTGGCCTGCATAGAGCCCTGACCTCAACCCCATCGAACACCTTTGGGATGAATTGGAATGCCGACTGCAAGCCAGGCCGAATCGCCCAACATCAGTGCCCAACCTCACAAATGTTCTTGTGGCTGAATGGAAGCAAGTCCCTGCAGCAATGTTCCAACATCTAGTGGAAAGCCTTCTTAGAAGAGTGGAGACTGTTATAGCAGCAAAGGGGGGACCAACTCCATATAAAACGCATGAAACGCCACTTTAAACAATTTTGTATATAATGTTTACGTATCCGACATACTCATATCAAATGTATACACTGTACTCTAAACCATCTACTGAATCTTGCCTATGCCGTTCGGCCACCGGCCCAAATCTCTAGCCACTTTAATAATTATAATTGGATGAAATAATGTATCACTAGCCACTTTAAACAATGCCATTTATATAATGTTTACATATCCTACATTACTCATCTCATATATATATATATGTGTATATACTGTACTCCATACCATCTACTGCATCTTGCCTATGGCAGTCAGCCATCGCTCATCCATATATTTATATGTACATACTCGTATTCATTCCTTTACTCTTGTGTGTATAAGGTAGTTGTTGTGAATTTGTTAGATTACTTGTTAGATACTACTGCATGGTCGGAACTAGAAGCACAAGCATTTCGCTACACTCGCATTAACTGCTAACCATGTGTATGTGACAAATAAAATGTGATTTGATTTGATCTGTAAATATCCCATCGAACTACCTCATTCCCATACTATATTTATTTATTTATATTGCTTTATATTGCTTGTTCTCAACTAGCCTACCTACTTATTGACTGAAGAAATTTCAGCTTTTTCATTTTTCAATTTCTAAAAACATGATTCCACTTAGACATTATGGGGTGTGTAGTCCAGTGATAAACAAATCTCAATTTAATCAATTTTAAATGCAGCCTGTATCACAACACAATGTGGAAAAAGTCAAGTGGTGTGAATACTTTCTGAAGGCACTGTAGGTGTGTATGTATTTGCCTGTACATCAATGTGGTTGTGTTAAAAACACAGTTAGGTAGCCTACTGCATTCCTTTGAGGTATGGGAGACTTGAGAGGCCACCTAAAATAATGTGCAATAATTGGAATTGCTTTATCTTTTAGACTCATCAGTTAATTTGCAATTTTCCATTTAATTACCAACTCGCTCCCTGCATTTGCAATTAAAATGAGCACTGATAACAGAGAAGATGCCTTTTAGCTGATACCACTTGGAATGAGAACACAAGCCAGGAATAGCAATCAGTATACAAATCACACTCACACTAACACACACAACATCCTCAATTTGTATGATTTGGAACGGAGCTCGTCAGATGTAATAAAATATGTGAGCCAGAATCCAGTCCAAAGCTGTGTTGAGTGGAGGGCTGAGTTGAGGGGCTGTTATGATTTTTTGGCCTCCCAGGCACATTTTCACTCCACTAGGATGGGATGAGCTCACTGGTAGAGAACGCCTGTCCTCTGTGTCGTCCTGTCTATGTCTGGGGCAGAGTTGAGCAGCCGTTCGCATCACTTCCTGTCCCTTCTGGCTTTCTGGGTCTATGTCCTGTCTTGTGCACTTGTGACCCCTCAAACACAAAGACAATGTTTCTATTCAGAGTAGAGCAGGCACATTATTTAAATGTGACTGGGTATGCTATAGGGCTGTTTTTAAAGAGCATTTTATGATGTCTCAGTTATTTGCATGGAAGCATGGGGATTTGTGCCCTGTTTTTGTCTTTTCTGCCTGTAAAATACAGTTGAAATGGTTCAGTCCAAAGCAGCTCCCTGTGCCTTGCTTTGGTATGACTCACAATGTCAATATGACTTAACTTCTGGGCACCTCTGATCGTTAACAATTACCATACAAGTTCAGCCTTCTTAGTAAGGATGACAAATATAATCTATTCCACAGTACCGCTCCCAATCTTTCTGTAAACACACAAGCAATTACTGTGAGTCATACCATAGCGTCCTGAGGGACCTTCATGCTCATGACTAGACATGCTGATTCACAGTTGTGCTTTGCTTTGCATGGGAATAGTGTGTGTGTGTAAGCATGTTTTTTGTGTGTGTATGTGTGTGTCTATGCATGCATGTGTGTGTCTGTGTGTGTTCAAAAGATTGAGTGTTGTAGAGAAGGGTAGCTTTCAAGAGGTCAAGCCAAGTGGGTCAGGTCTGCGTGTGCTGAACAGGGGTGTGTGGGGGGTGAGGAGTGGGTTAGGTCTGAATGTGCTGAACAGGAGTGTGTGGGGGGTGAGGTCAGCAAGAGGGGATAGACACTCTGTGGGTGTGCGTGTGTGTACGTACGTGAGTGGATGCATATGCGTGTGTTAGTGTGTGTATATATGAATGTGGGTGTAACCGGTGTGAAATGGCTAACTAGTTAGCCATGCGTGCTAGTAGCGTTTCAATCGGTGACGTCACTTGCGCTGAGATCTATTTAATCCATTTTGAATTCATGTGGAATAAGTCAAAGGTTATGAACACTTTCTGAAGGCACTGTACATGCAAAGAAAGACAGGTCAACGTGGGTATTGGTGTATACTGTATACACAGACAGACAGGTCAATGTGTGTATTGATGTATACACAGTACACAAACAGACAGGTCAACATGTGTATACTGTATATACAGACAGGTCAACATGTGTATTGGTGTATACCGTATACACAGACAGACAGACAGACAGGTCAATATGTGTATTGGTATATATACAGTACACAGAAAGACAGGTCAATATGTGTATACTGTATATACAGACAGACAGGTCAACATGAGTATTGGTGTAAACCGTATACACAGACAGACAGACAGGTCAATATGTGTATTGGTGTATATACAGTACACAGACAGACAGGTCAACATTTGTATTGGTGTATATGCACAGAAAAACATGTCAATATGTGTATTGGTGTACAGAAACCACTTGCTGGTACCACACTCGACAATACTAGAGATCAAGCTCAAATGAAACTGTATTCAAAATGCAACCTCTTAATCTTCCAGCTAGGGTCCCATTTTCCGAATTTTCGCCTGTCTGACGTGCCCAAAGTTAAATGCCTACCACTCATGGCCAGAAACTAGGATATTTACATATTTAGTACTATTGGATAGGAAACACTCTGAAGTTTATAAAACCATTAAGATATAGTCTGTGGCTATTCCAGAACAGATTTAGCAGGCAAAAACCAGAGAAATTTCTGTCCGGAATTTATTTTTCTGTTGCTCTCCTCTCATTTTGAAGCCCATGTAATATTTTTCTATGGGGAATAGGACCGAGGTTGCAGTACTTATGGCTTCCACTAGATGTCAACAGTCTCTGGAAAGGGTATGGAGGAAAAAGCTCTGACCAGATCCTTAGAGAGAGAGAATTACTACGGGTAGGGAAAAAAGGTAAACAGACGTGCATGTCCTTGCTTCAGGTCCTGAGCTACAGAATGTTAGATTTGGGTACGTCAAGAAATTGAAAAAAAGGTCCAGATCCTTAAGAGATTTTAACAATGCAATACACTTGACATTTATCACAATATCAGGGTTCCAGGGTTATAATAAAGGAATGCTCCACGGCCAATAAGATTAGGTAGCCGGAATGTTGTTTTATGTATACTAGGATATATTATTTGACTTAATATTAGGTTAATATGATTGTATCAAAAAGTTAGGTATTGTAGTTAAAAAGTTAGGTATGTAGCCCACAGTCACATAGATAGACCATTAGAAACACACTGAGGTGAGGCCTGCTGTGTTTACCTAACAGGTTGTGATGCAGGTAGGGGGTCCCTGTGTGTGTGTGAGTGTGTGTGTCAACTCCAGAGACCCTATAAGCCAATTAGCTCCCCAGGGAACTCCACTTGGTACAGTAGACAACCCTGCAGGATTCCTCCAGCTCTGGACAATAGCAATTAGTCCACTGACTGGAGCTTTAATTGGACACTGATTAGATTGGTGTCATAACTATAACCTACTATGCACTACATGGGGAAAACAAGGGCACTGATCCCCTTTGTGTGTTACGTTGTTGTCTTATTAGTCCGTGCTAGCTACCTCTAGCACGGACAACTCTCGCCAGTCTACACAGCACGACTCAAACCAAAGCAATTCGGACTTATTTTTCTCCACATCTCCAGATTTCCTACCGCAAGCCCTGAACCTTTTTTCACCTGAGTCATCGCAGCTAGCTAGCTGCTACTCGGGTGGCCACTACTGGCCAATGTCTTTGTCCTGAAGCCAGAACCAATTAGCCTGGAGCCAGCCTGCTAGGTCCACCTGCCATGCCCGTCTCCCGGCTAGCCGTAGAGGTCCATCAGCCACTATTTGGGCTTCAATACCTATTTTGCCAACTGGTCCGGACCCCCCGCCGACCTATCACGACTGGACCACCAACGTGATTCGCCCGAGGGGTTCTTTCTCAACTGGCTCCGCCATCGCAACGTCCCCCATATGCCCATCTGTTAGCATGCTAGCCGCGGCCCGCTAGCTGTCCAGAGCACATCGGACTGTTAGCTTAACAGGCCCATCGAACAAATTCTTTGGCCACTATACCTATTTTGCCAATTTGGCCTGGTTTATCACACGGAGCTTTGCTCTCCGTATGCCGACGGAACAACACGAGGGGGCCAAAACAGACTTTCTCCCATCACGAAGTCCCTCCAAGGCCCTTCTGCTAGCTATTAGCCCCGGCCCGCTAGCTGCCTGAAGCCACACACTGGACTCCTATGACCATTCGGCTACGCATGCCTCTCGATAACGTCAATATGCCTTGTCCATTGCTGTTTCGGGTTAGCAATTATTGCCTTATTTCACTGTAGAGCCTCTAGCCCTGCTCAATACGCCTTAGCTAACACTTTAGTTCCACCTCCCACACATGCAGAGACATCACCTGGTTGAAACAATATTTCTAGGGACAATATATCTTTCATCGTCACTCTATGCACAGGTTTACCCCCACTGTACTCACGTCCTACCATACCTCAGTCCATATCATTTGTTTACTTCTGTAACTGTAAAAGCCTTGGTTTCATGCATGTTAACATTAGAAGCCTCCTCCCTAAGTTTGTTTTATTCACTGCCCTAGCACACTCTGCCAACCTGGATGTCCTAGCCATGCCTGAATCCTGGCTTAGGAAGACCACCAAAACCCCTGAAATTTCCATTCCTAACCATAACATTTTCCGACAAGATAGAACTGCCAAAAAGGGCGGTGTTGCAATCTACTGCAGAGATAGCCTGCAGAGTTCTGTCTTACTATCCAGGTCTGTACCCAAACAATTCGGGCTTCTACTCTTAAAAATCCACCTTTCCAGAAACAAGTCTCTCACCGTTGCCGCTTGCTATAGACCAATCTCTGCCCCCAGCTGTGCCCTTGACACCATATGTGAACTGATCGCCCCCCATCTATCTTCAGATCTCGTGCTGATAGTTGACCTAAACTGGGACATGCTTAACACCCCAGCCATCCTACAATCTAAGCTTGATGCCCTCAATCTCACACAAATTATCAATGAACCCACCAGGTACAACCCCAAATCAGTAAACACAAGCACCCTCATAGATATCATCCTAACCAACTTGCCCTCTAAATAAACCTCTGCTGTTTTCAACCAAGAGCTCAGCGATCACTGCCTCATTGCCTGCATCCGTAATGGGTCTGTGGTCAAACGACCACCCCTCATCCCTGTCAAACCCTCCCTAAAACACTTCAACGATCAGGCCTTTGTAATCGACCTGGCCCGGGTATCCTGGAAGGATATTGACCTCATCCCGTCAGTAGAGGATGCCTGGTCGTTCTTTAAGAGTGCCTTCCTCACCATCTTAAATAAGCATGCCCCTTTCAAAAAATGTAGAACCAGGAACAGATATAGCCCTTGGTTCACTCCAAACTTGACTGCCCTTGACCAGCACAAAAACATCTTGTGGCATTCTGCATTAGCATCTAATAGCCCACGCGATATACTTTTCAGGGAAGCCAGGAACCAATATACACAGGCAGATAGGAAAGCTAAGGCTAGCTTTTTCAAGTAGAAATTTGCATCCTGTAGCACAAACTCAAAAAAAAGTTCTGGGACACTGTAAAGTCCATGGAGAACAAGAGCACCTTCTCCCAGCTGCCCACTGCACTGAAGCTAGGAAATACTGTCACCACCGACAGATCCATTATGATTGAGAACTTCAATAAGCATTTCTCTACGGCTGGCCATGCTTTCCACCTGGCTGCCCCTACCCCGGTCAACAGCCCTGCACTCTCCACAGCATCTCACCCAAGCCTCCCCCATTTCTCATTCACCAAAATCCAGATAGCTGATGTTCTGAAAGAGCTGCAAAATCTGGACCCCTACAAATCAGCCGGGCTAGACAATCTGGACCCTCTCTTTCTAAAATTATCTGCAGAAATTGTTGCAACCCCTATTACTAGCCTGTTCAACCTCTCTTTCGTATCGTCTGAGATTCCCAAAGATTGGGAAAGCTGCCGCGGTCATCCCCCTCTTCAAAGGGGGAGACACTCTAGACCCAAACTGCTACAGACCTATATCTATCCTATCCTGCCTTTCAAAGGTCTTCAAAAGCCAAGTTAACAAACAGATTACTGACCATTTCGAATCCCACCGTACCTTCTCCGCTATGCAATCTGGTTTCAGAGCTGGTCATGGGTGCACCTCAGCCACGCTCAAGGTCCTAAACGATATCATAACCGCTATTGTTAACAGACATTACTGTGCAGCTGTATTCATTGACCTGGCCAAGGCTTTCGACTCTGTCAATCACCACATTCTTATTGGCAGACTCAATAGCCTTGGTTTCTCAAATGATTGCCTCGCCTGGTTCACCAACTACTTCTCTGATAGAGTTCAGTGTGTCAAATCGGAGGGCCTGTTGTCTGGACCTCTGGCAGTCTTTATGGGGGTGCCACAGGGTTCAATTCTCGGGCCGACTCTCCTCTCTGTATACATCAATGATGTTGCTCTTGCTGCTGGTGATTCTCTGATCCACCTCTACACAGACGACACCATTCTGTCTACTTCTGGCCCTTCTTTGGACACTGTGTTAACTAACTTCCAGACGGGCTTCAATGCCATACAACTCTCCTTCCGTGGCCTCCAACTGCTCTTAATTGCAAGTAAAACTAAATGCATGCTTTTCAACCGATCACTGTCCGCACCTGCCCGCCCGTCCAGCATCACTACTCTGGATGGTTCTGACTTAGAATATGTGGACAACTACAAATACCTAGGTGTCTGGTTAGACTGTAAACTCTCCTTCCAGACATATTAAATATCTCCAATCCAAAATTAAATCTAGAATTGGCTTCCTATTTCGCAACAAAGCATCCTTCACTCATGCTGCCAAACATACTCTCATTAAACTGACCATCCTACTGATCCTCGTCATTTAGAAAATAGCTTCCAACACTCTACCCACAAATTGGATGCAGTCTATCACAGTGCCATCCGTTTTGTCACCAAATCCCCATAAACTATCCACCACTGCGACCTATACGCTCTCGTTGGCTGGCCCTTGCATCATACTCGTCGCCAATCCTGCTGGCTCCAGGTCATCTACAAGTCTTTGCTAGGTAAAGCCCTGCCTTATCTCAGCTCACTGGTCATCACAGCAGCACCCACCCGTAGCACACGCTCCAGCCGGTATATCTCACTGGTAACCCCCAAAGCCAATTCCTCATTTGTCCTCCTTTCCTTCCGGTTCCCTAATGCCAATGACTGGAACGAACTGCAAAAATCACTGAAGCTGGAGACTCATATCTCCCTCACTAGCTTTAAGCACCAGCTGTCAGTGCAGCTCACAGATCTCTGCATCTGCACATAGCTCATCTGCAAACAGCCCATCCTACTACCTCATCCCCATACTGTATTCGTTTATGTATCTTGCTCTTTTGCACCCCAGTAACTTGCACAATTTTCTTCTGCACATCTACCATTCCAGTGTTTAATTGCTATATTGTAATTACCTCGTCACCATGGCCTATTTATTGCCCTTACCTCCCTTATCTTACCTCCTTTGCACTCACTGTATATAGACTTTTTTTTCCTTTTTCTACTGTATTATTGACTGTCAAATGTGCAGCAAAACATGTGGAGGGAGAGAGGGAGAGAGGGAGAGAGAGGCGCAGGCAGGCAGCAAGCATCCAGCCTCACGCTACTAGAATCTGAAGTCAAATGCACAGATTATGTCAGACCTGGGCCCAGAGGGTAAATCTGAGTAAGAAATAAATAATGATGTTCCAAAAAAGGTCCAGTTGCCAGGACCACAAATACAAATTCCATCTAGACATCGTTGCCCTAGAGCACACAAAAAACTATACATACAGTGGGGCAAAAAAGTATTTCGTCAGCCACCAATTGTGCAAGTTCTCCAACTTAAAAAGATGAGAGGCCTGTAATTTTCATCATAGGTACACTTCAACTATGACAGACGAAATGAGAAAAAGAAATCCAGAAAATCACATTGTAGGATTTTTAATTTATTTATTTGCAAATTATGGTGGAAAATAAGTATTTGGTCAATAACAAAAGTTTATCTCAATACTTTGTTATATACCCTTTGTTGGCAATGACAGAGGTCAAACGTTTTCTGTAAGTCTTCACAAGGTTTTCACACACTGTTGCTGGTATTTTGGCCCATTCCTCCATGCAGATCTCCTCTAGAGCAGTGATGTTTTGGGGCTGTCGCTGGGCAACACAGACTTTCAACTCCCTCCAAAGATTTTCTATGGGGTTGAGATCTGGAGACTGGCTAGGCCACTCCAGGACCTTGAAATGCTTCTTCTGAAGCCACTCCTTCGTTGCCCGGGCGGTGTGTTTGGGATCATTGTCATGCTGAAAGACCCAGCCACGTTTCATCTTCAATGCCCTTGCTGATGGATGGAGGTTTTCACTCAAAATCTCACGATACATGGCCCCATTCATTCTTTCCTTTACACGGATCAGTCGTCCTGGTCCCTTTGCAGAAGAACAGCCCCAAAGCATGATGTTTCCACCCCCATGCTTCACAGTAGGTATGGTGTTCTTTGGATGCAACTCAGCATTCTTTGTCCTCCAAACACGACGAGTTGAGTTTTTACCAAAAGTTCTATTTTGGTTTCATCTGACCATATGACATTCTCCCCAATCCTCATCTGGATCATCCAAATGCTCTCTAGCAAACTTAAGACGGGCCTGAACATGTACTGGCTTAAGCAGGGGACACGTCTGGCACTGCAGGATTTGAGTCCCTGGTGGCGTAGTGTGTTACTGATGGTAGGCTTTGTTACTTTGGTCCCAGCTCTCTGCAGGTCATTCACTAGGTCCCCGTGTGGTTCTGGGATTTTTGCTCACCGTTTTGCTCACCTTGTGATCATTTTGACCCACGGGTGAGATCTTGCGTGGAGCCCCAGATCGAGGAAGATTATCAGTGGTCTTGTATGTCTTCCATTTCCTAATAATTGCTCCCACAGTTGATTTCTTCAAACCAAGCTGCTTACCTATTGCAGATTCAGTCTTCCCAACCTGGTGCAGGTCTACAATTTTGTTTCTGGTGTCCTTTGACAGCTCTTTGGTCTTGGCCATAGTGGAGTTTGGAGTGTGACTGTTTGAGGTTGTGGACAGGTGTCTTTTATACTGATAACAAGTTCAAACAGGTGCCATTAATACAGGTAACGAGTGGAGGACAGAGGAGCCTCTTAAAGAAGAAGTTACAGGTCTGTGAGAGCCAGAAATCTTGCTTGTTTGTATGTGACCAAATACTTATTTTCCACCATAATTTGCAAATAAATTCATTAAAAATCCTACAATGTGATTTTCTGGATTTTTTTTCCTCCTTTTGTCTGTCATAGTTGAAGTGTACCTATGATGAAAATTACAGGCCTCTCTCATCTTTTTAAGTGAGAGAACTTGCACAATTGGTGGCTGACTAAATACTTTTTTGCCCCACTGTACCTCAGCCTAAACATCTGCGCCACAGTTAACTTCCACAAATCTGTAAAAGATCTGAGAGACAAGGCATGAAGGGCCTTCTACGCCATCAAAAGGAACATAACATTCGATATACAAATTATACTTGATATACTTGAATCAGTTATCGAATCCATTGCCCTTTATGGTTGTGAGGTCTGGAGTGAAACCAAGAATTCACAAAATGGGACAAACACCAAACTGAAACTCATGCAGAATTGTGCAAGAAATAACCTCAGTGTACAACGTAAAACACCAAATAATGCATGCAGAGCAGAATTAGGCCTATACCCACTACTGATCAAAATCCAGAAAATAGATGTTAAATTCTACAACCACCTAAAAATAAGCAATTTCCAAACCTTCCATAACAAAGCTATCACCACAGAGTGATGAACCTGGAGAAGAGTCCCATAAGCAAGCTGGTCCTGAGGCTCTGTTCACAAACACAAACAGACCCCACAGAGCCCCAGGACAGCAACACAAATAGACTCAAACAAATCAAAAAAGATAATTACTTGACACATTGGAAAGAATTAACAAAAAAAAAACTGAGCTAACTAGAATGGTATTTTGTCATAAACAGAGAGTACACAGTGGCAGAATACCTGACCACTGTGACTGACCCAAAATTAAGGAAACCTTTAACTATGTACAGACTCAGTGAGCATAGACTTTCTATTGAGAGAGGCCGCCGTAGGCAGATCTGGCTCTAAAGAGAAGACAGACTATGTCCACACTGCCCACAAAATTAGGTGGAAACTGAGCTGCACTTCCTAACCTCCTGCCAAATCTATAACCATATTAGAAACACACATTTCCCTCAGATTACACAGACCCACAAAGAATTCGAAAACAAATCAAATTTTGATAAACTCCTATACAGTATCTTTTGGGTGGAATACCACAGTGTGCCATCACAGCAGCAATATTTGTGACCCGTTGCCACAAGAAAAGGGCAACCAGTGAAGAACAAACACCATTGTAAATACAATCCATATTTATGTTTATTTATTTTCCTTTTTGTACTTTAACATCGTTGTAACACTGTGTATAGCTATAATATGACATTTGGAATGTCTCTATTCCTTTGGAACTTTTGTGAGTGTAATGTTTTCTGTTCATATTTTTTTCTCACTTTGTTTATTATCTATTTCACTTGTAAACATATATTTCCAATAAAAATAAAGCCCTTTGAAGAGAGAGAGAGAGAGAGAGAGAGAGAGAGAGAGAGAGAGAGAGAGAGGTGACAGGGAAAACACAGGGAGGAGAAAAATAACAGATAGTTCAGTATTCTTCCCCTCTCCCATTACTTAATCATAGCAGCTCCTGGTGGCTGCCTTGCACAGTAATAAACCAGACAACTGCTGCTCAGTCATTCTCAACACAAGATAGCTTTTACATACTGTACAGCAAGTTAATCATTTTGTGGATTTTGTGAAAGTGTGTTTTCTGCTTACCTTTGTCAAAATGTGGCAATTGCTGCATAAGCATATTTATTCAAGTCATTAAATGGTTTTAAATGTGTTTAATAAAATGTGTTATCACCCTGTTAAATCCAAACAATCAAGTATTTTATTAATGTACATTGAAATGCACCATGTAAGTTAGTGAGAGTAGCAAGGAAAAAAAACAACTAAAGCTGATTAGGAGGATAAGTAAATACCAGGGCCTATTCATACAGATTCTCAGATGAGTGTTGATCTAGGATTGGTCCCCCCTGTCAATGTAGTCTTAGGGCTCAATTCAATCCGTATAATGGATGTTCAGTGCTTTAGCGTAATTGAAATTTAAAGGTAATTTCAGATTGAACCGACATATGCAGTGTTTACCAAGAAACGTGGAGACTGCATTCATTGCCTTTAAATTTCAAACGCGCTATAACGCTGAACTTCTGCGAAATGGATTGAATCGAGCTCTTCTTCATCATGGTCAATTGTAAAAAGCACAACTGTAGATCAGCTCTACTACTCTGAGACACTTTATGAATACGGGCTCTGACCCCGGACCAGCAGTTAGAGGCCACTTCTACCACAACACAACACCTGATGTTTACATACAGTATAATCAGTGTTGGGGAAGCTCATCTGAAAAGATTAGCAAGCTTCCAATTACTTTACACTTTAAGAAGTTAAGGTACACTAAAGCTAACCTTAAGAAAAATATTATTTACTTAATAATAAGTAAAGTTACTTTCAAAAAGTAGTTCACATCCAAACTACATTGTGAAAAATTATCATATGTAAATCTGAAATGTCAATGACTACAACTTGCAAGAACAGATAACTTTGGGGCCATATGTTAACATAATGTGTAATTTAGCCTATATAAAAAAAAAAAGTATATTTCAAGTGAAGATTAGGCAGGTCTGATGCTGAAAAATAAAGTAAATGATTGCCTACTTCACCCATATCTTTTTTTGTTTTTGCAAAAAGAGTTGTGTGTAGTGACATGCTACATGGCAAAAAAGTAATTAACTACTGAAAACACAACCTAGATTAGACTTTAGTTCAACAACATGAACTACATGTAGTTCACTACTCTACAAAAATGCATGTAATGTACTCCTAACACCATGTGTGTTTGTATCCCCCTGCAGGTCTCCATGTGAAGCTGTCCCATGATGCAACATGTGTCCCCAGCATCAGCACTGACAATGATGGCCACTCAGAGCGTTCCTCCACCATCGTACCAGGAGAGCCAACAGGTCAGTACACCTATAGTGGTCAGCTCAGGGTTTGAGTCCAAGACAGTTTTTTATTTCAGTCAATTCAGGAAATGGATTGAAATTTAGTAAATCAATTGAAAAATCCTGAGTCTCTTATTTGTCTTTAGTCAAGTGCACTTCTGAACAAACATTGTTATAAGAGTTTGAAGTAGAGGCTTGCCCAAACTGTAGATCTAGGACACATGCGACGGTAGCACCTTAATTGGGGGCTCAAAGTACAGTAATGGCTGGAACAGAATAAATGGAATTGAATCGAACACATCAAACACGTGATACCATTCCATTCACACCATTCCGTCCATTATTATCAGCCGTACTTCCATCAGCAGCCTCCTGTGATCTAGGACTTACCCTACCTCAATCTCAACCACCGTCATTAGGAGACAAAATTACCTGAGACCAACAGTTCAGCCTCAACCTCATCCTAGCTATGCAGCATCCTGGAGAAGGAAGTAGAGCAGGTTTGCCAGAGCACCTCACCACTCCCCCTCCTTGTCTCCTCTCTACCACTCTTTCCTTGCGCCCGGAGGATTAGTGCCAGGGGAGATCTCCCGAGCCACAGTCAGCGCTGGCAACAAAATGCAAATGAGAGCTAGTTAAGTGTGAAGAAGCTAATTTATTTCCCATTTGGAGCCGGGATTAAGACTTGAAGCTTCCTCCCCAAACCAACACAGAGGGGGGTGGGGTAAGGAGGGGTTGGAGGGGGGAGGAGGGGCTTAATTTCCTTCTCTCCAAAGGCTGAGGGGAGAGAGAGGACGAAGGGGGGAGAACGAGAAAGAGAGGTGGGGGTAGGGGACCAACACAATTGAAGAGGCATTGTACACATCCAGACCGTCACATCACATTAACACGCTCATCTTTTATAGGCCTTGTAGAAAGATCAAGCCAGATGTCTATCCACTCTCATGTAGTTCACAGAATCTGATAAGGTGTGTGTCTGCACGCTAGAGATAAGATAGTGGAACACAAAAACCTAGTCTTCTAAGTCAAAAGCCCATTCAAAAGAGGGCTTATGCACATACAAATCTGGGACCATGGCTACCAGTCTATGTATTGTAGTTCACTGTGGTTCTGTTTGCTGTGCCCTCAGATGACAGGCACCACCCAACAGAACTCCAAGGCCCAGCAGGTCCACATCACAGCATCCTCGGCGGCTGGGAACACCCCTGTCAGTGTGACCCTTGACCCCCAGGCCCAGCTGGAGTCAGACAAGCGGGCCGTGTACAGGTAAGATGTGGTCTCAAAACATACATTTACAATGGAAATCTCTTTGTGCCATACTGTAAATTCTCTCTGTTAATTCAGAAAACCTCTCCAAAAAGTGGAAAGGCAAAACTCATTTGAACAAACCTTGAGAAGGATCATGCATTGAAGGGAACACCGGTCCTCTTCTGTTTGGTTGGTTTAACACACACACAAGCACGCACACACAAAAACGCACTCCCAATGCTACAGTAACGACGGTTGGTTATCTCCATTTTCAAGCACTTTATTTGTGTAACTTCTGAATGGTACATACAGTACCATGTTAGGAATGCCCCTTTAAAGTGCAGTATTGCAATTAAGAAGTCCTTGTAAGCAGGGGTGTCAGGCACACATTATTTTATAGGGGGCACAAAGTACGTGAGGATAGAGGCGGGGTGGTTGGAGAATTTTTGCATTTTCAAACACCTGAAACAGCTTTTCTC
The DNA here is from genome assembly GCA_030435695.1 of Brachymystax lenok tsinlingensis. NCBI lineage: Eukaryota > Metazoa > Chordata > Actinopteri > Salmoniformes > Salmonidae > Brachymystax > Brachymystax lenok. The sequence goes on from CM059792.1 coordinate 32,654,220, forward strand.
CAGCAATCTAGAGGCATAAACATTATGCCTAATTCAAAATCAAAAATATGTATATTTGTCACCATATGTTATCTAAGCATACCTCGTTACATGTTTCATTGTCATTTTAGTGAAGGTGCAATTCTGACTGTTGTAAATCACACATCTTAATACTGTATACTGCACTACCATGCCTAGGATATTATATTCACATTACAACACAATACATGGGATCATAACACACATCATCAATACAGGAACTTAATTATGTTATCATAATTAATACGCAAAATGTCATGATATTATCATATGGTGTCAGATTACATTTAAACCAAGCATTTTTCTGCATATTTAAGTATACATCTTGAGCTGTCTGTATCCTCCTGACTGGTGGTTCTTATTACTACGTAATATGCTTCTCTGCATCTCTGCTAAAATCTGGGTAAAAGATTGAAAGGAATGTAAGTCTTATTCAGTACATTTAGTAATTGATTGCTTTTCTAAAGTCTACCAACCTTGCCAGCAGGCATGCCAGTTAGACAAGCTCCTCTAACTGGATTGCTAGTCTGAAACGGCTTGGTTTCTAGTAATGAGGTTCAGATATTGGGAACATATCTACCTGGCTAGATAAAGCCAACTTTATAAAATTGCTAGGTGGCTAGTATTACAGGGAAACAACAAAACATTTAATTTATTCATCAAGAAGAAATCAATAGACTACATAGCTTGATCAAATTAATTTACAAACATACCTCCTGCGAGTCCTGCCCGTCAACGGCAGCTAAAATCAAATCAAATTCTGTGTGTCACTCTACACTCTCTCTCTTGCTCCGTGGTGCACATTGGAAGGAACCACTTACTACTGAGAATAGGGTACACTTTTCCTGGTCCAGTCTGTGTGCCCCCTCCCCAAAATACCGCCGATAGATCTTTATCATAATTATGATAAAATGTGGGCTTAAAAATGTATTAGTAATTAATTTAACAAGCCTCTGCTTGTAAGAGTAATGAAGGGAATAGACAGTTGCTGCCAACTGAAAACTAAACACAGATTCTGAAAAACACCCTCCTCTCCCAACTCATCACTTGAATATTAATGTACTTTCATAATGGGCTAATATTATCTATTTATGAAGTAAATTATTCATAGAACACATACTTTTTTTATATGTTCAGCAATCTCAGAGTGAGAAATCATGCTCCAGCAAGAAACCACTAGTTTGTGCTACCAAGAAGAATTTATATTCTCCCCTATACCGTCGTTAGCAAACTCTAGGATGACACTGCATACTCTTTGCTCGGCTCGCTGTCCTGGCTCCTTGGCTCTCTCCTAGTGCGGTTATCAACTGCTCTTGTCTGAGTGTGCTCTTGGCCCTTGGTTGGCTGCTCAGGCCCCTTAGGCGAGAGCTGTGAAGGCCTCGCCAAGCCTGGGGCTGAATTTCTAAGCTCCTCTGAGATACAAGGCTTCTCTTTGATGTAAGCAGCCAGCCTGAGGGGGGCTGTGGGCGCTGAAAAAGACAGACTCAGCCCCAGCCCCTTGCTGCCTGTTCACTCTATACAGTTCCCTCCTGAAAACACACACTCACAGGCGGGCTCGCCGTCGTGCTCACACACACATACACGCACACAAATGGATGTACTGTATATGCACACACACACACACACACACACACACACACACACACACACACACACACACACACACACACACACACACACACACACACACACACACACACACACACACACACACACACACACACACACACACACACACACACACAGCTAACCCTACTACTTGAAGGGTATGAAACTGAAAGCAAAGGGGCTTCAAAACGTTGCCTTTTCAGCCTCTCCGACACTTCTAAATATTCTTACAACATTCTAAACATCTACAGACAAAGCAGACAGTTTCCTGTCTTCCTCTATATTGATCATCTTCTATAGTGCGCTCACACCATGCAGCAGCACAACACACAACACATCTTCGCTACTGCAGTGCCAAAAGCTAACTCGACACACTGTACATTGAATACAGTATACTGTAACTAGTCAGACTGTGCCAATTGATTAACAAATTGTTGGAAACCTTCTTGGATTAAAGATAGAATGCTCCCATCTTTGTCTTGTTTTCTTATTTGGATGGCCTTTATGAGAAAATACTGTGCTATAATTAATAAAAGACTGTTATACACAACCTTAAAGCATGTTCAATGAGTAGCCTTCAAAGCCACTGTCTTGTCTCCCTCCCACGACTGTCGGATGATGCAAAGGAAACAAATACATTCTCAATTCCAGAAAGCTGCTCCTCCCCTGTTCGGCACTGTTCCAGTTCCCCGCCGCCATTCGGGGGTTGAAAAGTTTCAAAGCGAGACAAAAGTTTAAATTAGAATCGCTGTAATTTCTCCAGGAATTTAGTCAGCAGCATCTCTTTCTTATTAATGTTTGTGCACACGTCAGTTCTTTTCGCTAATTGCCTGCATAGTGAGTTTGTTGTATGCGGAAGAGCTGTCTAGCTCCTCTAGTCTCTTTGATGAGTCTTCTCTTAATTATTACCAGCGGACTCAACGTGTGATAGTTGTAATTAGCCTAAGAAGCACTGGATAAAAAATGATATTATTATTATTATATACACTACCATTCAAAAGTTTGGGGTCACTTATAAATGTCCTTGTTTTTGAAAAAAATGATTTTTTTTTGTCCATTAAAATAACATCAAATTGATCAGAAATACAGTGTAGACATTGTTCATGTTGTAAATGACTATTGTAGCTGGAAACAGCTGATTTTTAATGGAATATGTACATAAGCGTACAGAGGCCCATTATCAGCAAACATCACTCACATTGTGTTAGCTAATCTAAGTGTATCATTTTAAAAGGCTAATTGATCATTAGAAAACCCTTTTGCAATTATGTTAGCACAGCTGGAAACTGTAGTGTTGATTAAAGAAGCAATAAAACTGGCCTTTTTAGCCTAGTTGAGTATCTGGGGCATCAGTATTTGTGGGTTCGATTACAGGCTCAAAATGGCCAGAAACAAATAACTTTCTTCTGAAACTTGTCAGTCTATTCTTGTTCTAAGAAATGAAGGCTATTCCATGCGAGAGAAACGTATCTCGTACAACGCTGTGTACTACTCCCTTCACAGAACAGCGCAAACTGGCGCTAACCAGAATAGAAAGAGGATTAGGAGCCCCCGGTGCACAACTGAGCAAGAGGACAAGTACATTAGAGTGTCTAGTTTGAGAAACAGATGCCTCACAAGTCCTCAACTGGCAGCTTCATTAAATAGTACAGGAAAACACCAGTCTCAACGTCAACAGTGAAGAGGCGACTCCGGGATGCTGGCCTTCTAGGCCCAGATGCAAAGAAAAAGCCATGTAAATGTTGCAATTCTTCAGCCATTCTTGAACCTGTTTCTTGAAAACAAGCTACATATGGACAGTACCAAAACAAATAATCTAATGATCCTGTAACTGCAGCAAAATCTACAGATTTGGGATGGTTGTATTCCCCATATACTGTATATAACATTCTACTGGTTGCAAGAATTTTGTATAATCAGTTAAATAGAAAAACTCTGTTTTGAATCCAGCGTCGTTTTGTGTATCAGTTCATAAACCATGTGCCATGGAATCGGTAATCCCTTCCCAACTATTTTGCAATCTATATGGCACAGCTGTCATTTTTTTTGTCCTTAAATGAAACTGGTGTACTTTTTTATTTATCAACATTTTCTTTAACCAATACTGGTCTTTAATTCAGGGCTGACAGATAAGTTCCTTAATTTCTCCCCCATCCTCTTGCCTCTTCCATTTTTGGGGTAATTTCCATATATTTTTGTTAGCTGCGTGTGTGACATAACTCCACCAGTCCTATTTATGATATCATTTACAAATTATTTGTAAACATTTCTTCCAAAAATATAGTTTTTTTATTCAATTAGTATATTTGAGTATAACTATACTATTTGTTGTAATATTTGATGTGTCTTTTCCGGTGGATTAAACTGACATTGCAACCAACTCTCTATGGGACATTCTTGAACACAGGGTGAGACATTCTTAATGATCTACTAGAGAACCAGTTCAGATAACTTTTGTATGACTGAAGCCTTTAGCTAATTGCCTGGATAGTGAGTTTGTTGTGTGCGGAAGAGCTGTCTAGCTCCTCTATTCTCTTTGACGAGTTGTCTCTTAATTACTACCGGTGGAATCAACGTGTGATAGTTGTAATTAGCCTAACGAGTTATGAACCTTGCGATGAAGAAGCGCTAGATCTGGCTTGTCTTATTAGCGAGCTAGCAGGGGGTCTGTTTTCCAGCAGTCTCTCCACAATGCCCAACTGATGGAGGTTCGGCCCACTTTTAGATGGAAACACGTCGGCGGTTCAACGAGAGGCGTTATTTAATATGTTGTGGTTGTAAATGTCTTTGTGATTTTAGATGTGAAATGTGGGATGGGGAGAATTTAGCTATGTGGTTTTGATTTGTAAAGCTGCATTAAAAATGGAAAACATGAACGTATCTCACAGAATCGATGTGGAAACTATTTTTGCGTCCATGGGTTATTGAGATATTGAGGTGCAGTATGTATATGGCTCTGTTCTGTAGATAGAGAAAATAACGGACGTGCCGTAAACTTGTAACCTACATAATGGTTGACACAAAAGTCCCGTATTTGTTATACATCTTAAATCTCAAAATGGAAAGCAACCAGCCTTACATGCTATAACATGCTTATTTTCAACAGTAAATATATATATTTTTTTTTTCCCTTGACATTGGTGCCAATGCCATCCTTCTTTAAATGGCCCAAATTGCAGTGCAAATCCCTGTATGTGGTGTATTATGATTTACTCTCCTCCGTAGTGGGTCTGTGCTGAAAGCTTCTCTTATGCTGGTTCACCCAAGTGTTTTGCATTGATACCGGATTTAGAACCCTGTGTATGTGGGATGTGTGTATGTATGTACAGTTGAAGTCGGAGGTTTACATGCACCTTAGCCAAATACATTTAAACTCAGTTTTTCACAATTCCTGACATTTAATCCTAATAAAAATTCCCTGTCTTAGGTCAGTTAGGATCACCACTTTATTTTAAGAATGTGAAATGTTTGAATAATAGTAGAGAGAATGATTTGTTTTATGCTTTTATTTCTTTCATTACGTTCCCAGTGGGTCAGAAGTTTACATGCACTCAGTTAGTATTTGGTAGCATTACCTTTAAATTGTTTAACTTGGGTCAAACGTTTCGGGTAGCCTTCCACAAGCTTCCCACAATAAGTTGGGGGAATTTTGGCCCATTCCTCCTGACAGAGCTGGTGTAACTGAGTCAGGTTTGTAGGCCTCTTTGCTCGTTTTCAGTTCTGCCCACACATTTTCTATAGGATTGAGGTCAGGGCTTTGTGATGGCCACTCCAATACCTTGACTTTGTTGTCCTTAAGCCATTTTGCAGCAACTTTGGAAGTATGCTTGAGGTCAATGTCCATTTGGAAGACCCATTTGCGACCAAGCTTTAACTTCCTGACTGATGTCTTGAGATGATGCTTCAATATATCCACATAATTTTCCCTCCTCATGATGCCATGTATTTTGTGAAGTGCACCAGTCCCTCCTGCAGCAAAGCACCCCCACAACATGATGCTGCCACCCCTGTGCTTCACAGTTGGGATGGTGTTCTTCGCCTTTTTCCACCAAACATAACGATGGTCATGATGGCCAAACAGTGATATTTTTGTTTCATCAGACCAGAGGACATTTATCCAAAAAGTATGATCTTTGTCCCCATGTGCAGTTGCAAACCGTAGTCTGTCTTTTTAATGGCAGTTTTGGAGCAGTGGCTTCTTCCTTGCTGAGCGGCCTTTCAGGTTATGTCGATATAGGACTCGTTTTACTGTGGATATAGATACTTTTGTACCTTTTTCCTCCAACATCTTCACAAGGTCCTTTGCTATTGTTCTGGGATTGATCTGCACTTTTTTGCACGCATCTCTAGGAGACAGAACGCATCTCCTTCCTGAGCGGTATGACGGCTGCATGGTCCCATGGTGTTTATACTTGCGTACTATTGTTTGTACAGATGAACGTGGTACCTTCAGGCGTTTGGAAATTGCTCCCAAGGATGAACCAGACTTGTGGAGGTCTACAATATCTTTTCTGAGTTCTTGGCTGATTTCTTTTGATTTTCCCATGATGTCAAGCACAGAGGCACTGAGTTTGAAGGTAAGCCTTGAAATACATCCACAGGTACACCTCCAATTCACTCAAATGATGTAAATTAGCCCATCAGAAGCTTCTAAAGCCATGAGATCATTTTCTGGAATTTTCCAGTCTGTTTAAAGGCACAGTCAACTTAGTGTATGTGAACTTCTGACCCACTGGAATTGTGATACAGTGAATTATAAGTGAAATAATCTGTCTGTAAACAATTGTTGGAAAAATTACTTGTGTCATGCACAAAGTAGATGTCCTAACCAACTTGCCAAAACTATAGTTTGTTAACAAGAAATTTGTGGAGTGGTTGAAAAACAAGTTTTAATGACTCCAACCTAAGTGTATGTAAACTTCCGACTTCAACTTCATGTATGTTTGTTTGTTTGTATGTATGTGTGTGTGTGTGTGTGTATGTGTTTGTATGGATGTGTGCATGTGCGTATGGGGGGGTAACAGTCACACTGACACTCATTGAAGTCCAGTAGATGGACTTATTCACAGGGAAGAGAGGAATGAGAGAGTATGTGTGTTAGCACGCACCACTTGTGTGTGTGTGTGCATGTGTATTTGACTGTGTTTGTGTGTGTGTGTTAGCACACACAGGCATGTGTTTCCATAGAGCAAAGACTTTGAGGTGCAGCAGCGAGGCAAAGGAATCCCATATCATACCCGGCGGGAACACTTTTAATTTGACAGTGCACTGGGATGGGGTACGCCATGCAGGCTGTCTGCACTTGGGCCTCGGTAATGCACCATAAAGTCTGTTTACCATCGCTGCTGTGAAACTCTCGCTGCCATTTCGGCTCCCATTGGCTTCCGACATCCTAACGACCAGCACTGTTTGATGTCACAAAGCTAGCCTCCCGTGTTCTTTTAAAAGGCTTCCCTTCGTGAAGTCAGCTGCCTGGCGCTAAATTGCCTCAAGACGGAGGAGTTAGAGGAGTTTGTGTCAGAGCCCTGTGGTTTATTGGCTCGGTCAGTCCAATATCTGGAAGTTTTTTACAAGGTTTTTGCCTTATTACTTGACTGAGGTGGAGAGAGGAAGGGCAATAGGATATTTGTGAGGTTAACCAGTGATGTTAACTTCGATATTGTTATGGATACAGAGAATTTGTGGAAATCTTTGTTAACGTCATATAATCTAGGCAATCCAATGATAAGAATGACAATAACTTTAATTTAGGTACTTTTGAAAGTAATCATCTTCGATAACGTCAGTTGCAGGTAATCTAACTCTTAAACATTAACAATCACAGCTGATATGACTGAATAGATTCAAACTGATTGGACAGTTTGAATGGTGAATACAGAGTACAGCTTGAAAGCAGTAACATGGAAAGAGGAAACTGGCGCAAAACTGGATTGATGACAGTGTCACGCTCCGATGAAAGGAAGGTGACACCAGCCCATCTGCCTCCGTCTCCCATGGGCCCACTTGCTCTCTACAATCTGACTGTGACAGAGACTGACAAGGACATAGGCAGACACACACACACACACTTACACACACACACACACTTCAGATGTTCCATACAGCAGACATTGCACCCTGTGCCAGCTTTGCCCATCTACCGCGCATTGCAGGCCATGAAGGGAGGATGGATGGGGGAAGAAAGAGAGAGTAGGAGAGACAGAGAAAGAGGGTGGATGGGGGAAAGAATGTGTGTGTGTGCCCCCTGCACAGGGTGTGCTTCAGACATGTAGCCTGGGGGAGAGGGCCTTGTCAAGAGGAGACACAGCATGGTTCCTGCTACAGACTGGGTTCTAATAAAGCGCCCGTGCATACGGCAGGACTGATTAGGAAGACAAACACGGTGAACATACAGAGAGAGCCACCTCCCTCACCGCCTCTCTACCCCTTCATCCCCTGGCTGGGCTGCGTAAAGCTCCCAAACAAAAACAGTGTTAGAGAAAAAAAATGTGGAATAGCAACACATGGTTGCTCTTTCGAGGGGAAGCACTGAATTGTCCAATTTCTGGAAATAATTTGATTTAACATTTTTATGAGCGGATGATTTTTCTATATCTAATGAATAAATAAGTCAGAGTTATAAGTACAGATCAATAAGCCAAGACATTTCAACTCCAAATTTACGCTACTTTTGGCCATTATATACAGTAGGTATGTAGGTTGTATCACATCTGACTGTGATTGGGAGTCCCATAAATAAAAATAAACAAAGGTAAATAAAGGTAAATAGGGTGCCATTTGGATGCACCCAATGCCTTCGATTTACCTACGAAACTGCAGAAAAATTGTCTGTTTTTTATAATCATTCCCCATCCTTCATGTTTAAGTCATCACGTATCCTGCACCTGTGATTCATGGAGAAACGTTTCGTTGTGGTGTTTTGTGGTGGCCCGGATGGTGCAGGAGGAGAGACTTTGTGCTTACTGACTCATCCTGTAAATGGCTCTTTTATGGCCTGAGTAACGATCCCCCTGTCGGCCGTCTCCACTCCGTCGCATTGCAGATAGAGCCTGGCTGTTTTTTGGCGCTCAATGTGATGGTGGTGGGTTGGGAGGTCCCACTCTAATGCAGTGCAGGCAGGCATGGACACAAGCGCACATGCACAAATCTGACTTCCTCCACACACCTTAGGCTGTCCAGGTAAACAGTGTCCATATTAAGACAGCCTTAGTCTCAGCAGGACTTGTACAGGTTAAGGGTGCATTCTCCTCAGTCTGATCCACTCACTGATTTACCACTGTCTGTTCTAGGGTTTGAAATAATTTCACTATTTGAATAGTATCATACATTTTTGTCAGATATGCAGATATTCGAAATACATGTGTTTTTTTAACTTAAGTTTCTAACCGGAGTACTGCTGCGCGAGGAAGAGACTGGCGCTCTATTGCTGCAGCTGCGGAGGGGGCAGTGTGTGTGAGATGAGTGAGCTGAGCAGACAGAGGGGGAGAGAGAGATGCCAAGGCAACTCGGGCTACAGCCAAGACTAACTAACTTATAGTAGCCACAGTGTTATTTATCATCCCATACAGTATATCAGTGCCTCTCTAGCTAGGCTAATTGAGGCCACATGCTGTGCTTTCACCCAAATCCCATTCAGATAAAACAACAGCCTACCTTTTGGTTGCTTGTTGTAGCTTACGTCTTCTCATTTCGCTAACTTTTAATTCCGTAATTTTATTCCAATTTGCATTGCATTAGGGAACTCTCACCCCACTTGCTACACACTGAGCCTCTTTGCCGCATTGATTGGCCAACATAAAAAACAAGCTACACACATGATGGCTACTTTTTATCAAATTAATAATATTTTTTTTATGGTATATATACTTGAATATAAAAATGGCACATGGATATTTTTATTTAATTTAGAAAAAGCCTTTGTGTTAAAATAGGCCTAGAATTTTTTGTGGGGCCCAAAATGTATACTCACACAAGTATTTGAATACTAACGTATTTGAACCATTCAGATATCCTAATATTTGAATAACTATGCACATCTCTGGTCTGTTACATAAGTATGGGGCGATATATGCATACAGAAGTACTTAAATAGTGAACATTAAATCGAGTGAAGCTAAATGTGACACATTATTGAACTGAGAAACATTTTCATGTTAATTAAAATGGTACATTTACATATTTCCGAGCTGAGCAGCTCAATGAAAGTAAAACCAGGTAAAAAGTTCAAAACCAGGAAAAAGGTCCAAAACCATGGGAAAAAATCTAATCTGGTAAAAGGTCAATCAATGACTGTTATATGCCTGGAGCCTTACAGTACTGTTTAATAAATCCCTTTAAAATATGGATTAAATCATATATTCACCAGTGGTGGAAAAAGTCTCCAATTGTCATACTTGAGTAAAAGTAAAGATACCTTAATAGAAAATAACTAAAGTAAAATTTAAATTCACCCAGTAAAGTCTAAAAGTATTTGGTTTTAAATATACTTAAGTATCAAAATATAAGTACAAATCATTTAACATTTCTTATATTAAGCAAACCAGATGGCACCAATTTTAAAATGTTTTTTTTATTTACGGATAGCCAGGGGCACACTCCAACACTCAGACATCTTTACAAACAAAGTATTTGGTTTAATGAGTCCACCAGATCAGAGGCAGTAAGGATGACCAGGGATGTTCTCTTGATAGGTGTGTGAAGTTGACAATTTTCCTGTCTTGCTAATCATTCAAAATGTCACCAGTACTTTTGGGTGTCAAGAAAAAGGTGTGTAGTACAAAGTAGATTATTTTCTTTAGGAATGTAGTGAAGTAAAAATTTACAAAAATATAAATAGTTAAGTACAGATACCCCAAAAAAGGACTTAAGTAGTACTTTAAAGTATTTTTACTTAAGTACTTTACACCACTGGTAATTACTGCTATTGTTTATTATTTACTCCCTTGTTTGTCCTCATACTGTGGTGTTGGAGGTGTGGGCCAGTCGGCCAATAAAACTTGCTGTGCATACCCATAATGCCTAGGGTTATTAGAAGAAGCTCCATGGCAGGGGTGGACTGGAACAATAATTTAGCCCTGGCGTTTTATCTTAATATCAGAGGCTAATTAATTTGGGGTTCAACACCTGAGGAGGTATAAACTGAAAACACATGAACTATATCAAATATCTTTGTAATACAACTTTCCTTCCGTGGCCTCCAACTGCTCTTAAATGCAAGTAAAACTAAATGCATGCTCTTCAACCGATCGCTGCCTGCACCTGTCCGCCCGTCCAGCATCACTACTCTGGACGGTTCTGTCTTAGATTATGTGGACAACTACAAATATCTAGGTGTCTGTTTAGACTGTAAACTCTCCTTCCAGACTCACATCAAACATCTCCAATCTAAAATTAAATCTAGAATTGGCTTCCTATTTCGCAACAAAGCATCCTTCACTCATGCTGCCAAACATACCCTCGTAAAACTGACCATCCTACCGATCCTCGACTTCGGTGATGTAATTTTTACAAAATAGCCTCCAATACTCTACTCAACAAATTGGATGCAGTCTATCACAGTGTCATCCGTTTTGTTACCAAAGCCTTATATACTACCCACCACTGCGACCTGTACGCTCTCGTTGGCTGGCCCTCGCTTTACACTCGTTGCCATACCCACTGGCTCCAGGTCATCTACAAGTACCTGCTAGGTAAAGTCCCGCCTTATCTCAGCTCGCTGGTCACCATAGCAGCACCAACCCGTAGCACGCGCTCAAGCAGGTATATCTCACTGGTCACCCCCAAAGCCAATTCCTCCTTTGGCCGACTCTCCTTCCAGTTCTCTGCTGCCAATGACTGGAATGAGCTACAAAAATCTCTGAAACTGGAGACACTTATCTCCCTCACCAGCTTTAAGCTCCAGCTGTCAGAGCAACTCACAGACCCCTGCACCTGTATATAGCCCATCTGTAAATAGCCCAACCAACTACCTCATCCCCTACCGTATTTATTTATCTTGTTCCTTTGCACCCCAGTTTTTCTACATTGCACATTCATCTACTGCACATCTACCATTCCAGTGTTTAAATGCTATATTGTAATTACTTTGCCACCATGGCCTATTTATTGCCTTACCTTCCTTATCCTACCTCATTTGCACTCTTTGTATATAGATTTGTTTTTTTTCTACTGTATTATTGACTGTTTGTTTGTTTTACTCCATGTGTAACTCTGTGTTGTTGTATGTGTCGAACTGCTTTGCTTTATCTTGGCCAGGTCGCAGTTGTAAATGAGAACTTGTTCTCAACTTGCCTACCTGGTTAAATAAAGGTGAAATAAAAATAAATAAAATAAAAACGACACAGGGCGAGACCCAGATGCAGACACAGAAGGCAGATGGTTAGAGTCTCTGATATTTATTAAAATACAAGGGGCAGGCAATAGGCAGGTCGAGGACAGGCAGAAGTTCAGTAACCAGGTCAGAGTCCGAAAGGTACAGGGCGGCAGGCAGGCAGGCTCAGTGTCAGGGCAGGCAGAAAAGGTCGGAACCGGGAGGGCTAGAAAACAGAGACAAAAAAAACAGGAGCACGGAAAAACACGCTGGTAGGCTTGATGAGACAAAACGAACTGGCAACAGACAAACAGAGAACACAAGTATAAATATAGTGGGGAAGATGGTCGACACCTGGAAGGGGGTGGAGACAAGCACAAAGACAGGGGAAATAGATCAGGGTGAGTATTGAGGACCACGATCAGAGACATGGTCGACAGGGAGTCCATGGATTCGGAAGACGTGCTGCAACATGAGCTAGGCCGTCTCCTTGGCTGAAGGTAACTTGAGGAGAGGGATGAAATGGGCGGCTTTAGAGAACCTATCCACTACTGTCCGGTTATTGGTGTTGCCTTCAGACGGAGGAAGCCCAGTAACAAAATCCAGAGATATATGGGACAGACAAACAGGCTGCGCCGCCTTAAGACAATGTGAGTGGCAGAACGGGCTCCAACCCAGGATAGAACCAGTGGTCCAGTCCATAACGGGGTTGTGCCTCTGTAGCCATGAAAATCCCAAAACAACAGGAACATGGGGAGATTCCCTAAGAAGTTGTATGGACTCACTGGGATTGCCCGACACACGCAGGTTAATGGGCACCGTACACTGGCAATGATGCGTCCGTCCAGTGCTATGGTGTCCATGGGAACGGAGAGAAGTTGTGTGGAGATACCCAGCTCCGATAGCATCCATAAAACTCTCATCAACCCAAGAGTCAATGAGCACCCGGAGAGATTTAGACCGGTCACCCCACAGCAGGATAATGGTATGAGTAATGGGAGTTAGAAAACTCCCTGTATGGCCCACCATAGTACTCATACCTAACTGATGAGTCTGGTCTTTCACTGGACAGGTGGATTTGTAATGCCCTGTAGCACCACAATAAAGGCAACTGTTGGAGTAAAGCCTATGTTATTGTTCCTGAGGTGACAATCTAGCTCTGCCCCGTTGCAATGGCACAGTAGAAAACGAGCCGCCCGTGTACAAACGAGTGGGGGCGAAAACAGACCTCCTCTCCCTCCTGCATTCCCGTAGACGTCCATCGATCCTTATCGTTGAGGCTATGATGGAGTCAAGGTCCAGGGGTAACTCCCGAGCTGCGAGCTCATCTTTAATCTCCTCCGATAGTCCATGAAGAAAAGTATCGAACAGAGACTCCGGGTTCCAGGCATTCTCGGCGACCAACATGCGAAAGTCTACCGCGTAATCTGCCACACTACGGGGTTCTTGACGTAATCAAAGCAGCTTTCGGGCCACCTCTCTCCTGGATGCGGGAGAGAAAACCGGGCCGGCCCATCTTGGTCACCTTTTTAATTTGTGTGTGTCAATTTTGACCAGCCCACCCAACTAAAAAATGGTCCAGCCCTTCTGGCATCTGCCAGAAGCCCTGCCACATGGGGTCATATTTCCATTACACCAGTTTTTGTGTGTGTGTCTGTGTGTTTACAGAGAACACCACTGAGCAAAGGCAAACAAACATTTCACTCCAGAGCTGAAAATCATCACTAGTGAGAAAGGCAGCTGTTGGAATCAACAACATGACAAATTGCTATATTATCTCATAGGAAAATAACTGTCTACAACACTTAGATTTCTTAGATCAGCAGCAAGTTAAATTATAACTAGTCCAGTTGAACACCTGCCATAGAATAGGACCTGAAAAACAGGCCCTAATGAACATAATACACCTTTGCAGACAGAGGGAGGAAGTGGTTGGCACTTATACTGAACCCCCCTTCCCCCTTCCCCCACACACACACACACACACACACACACACCCCATGGACGAGGCCGTGGGGACTGCAGCTCGGTGATCTGCGCATGGCCGCCTGTTTAGTATTCGTCTCACGTCTGGCCGAGGGAGCCACATTAAATCGGGATCAGGTAGATTACAGTCTAATATAGCGGGCTATTAAAGGCTGCAAATGAGAGCCATAGGTTAGATCCAGAGCAGAGGCCCACTCTCCCAGCATCCTAGAGTATTCCTGTGTGCTCCATGCCTGCTTTCCCCCTACCTACCTACTCCCACATGCCACCTACACACACACACACACACACACACACACACACACACACACACACACACACACACGTTTGTTCGTACATACGCAGATGGATTCATGCATGCATACACGCAGGCACAGACCGACACACGCACGTGGCAAAATCAAAGGCTACAGAGGCAGAAATGCTACACGCGGTGTCAACCTGCCTGAAATATGCACCTGACCACAAGGGGAGCAATGGGAGGGCCAATAAGTAAGGGGATGAGAGAGTTTTTTTTTTAAATTGTTTATCTTATGTGTTTCCGGAATCCTGTGGCAGATTTTAAATTATTTTGGGCTTGTACATCTATTTTGAGGTGCAATACATTATTTCAACTGTTCTTTTTTGCTATTTTAAAAAGCAGATGAATGTAAACAAATATTAATACAGATTGGTACAGTTCATGCTACATGGTAAAATAAGTGAATATGTAAGGTGGAACATTTCCAGCCAGAGATAATCATCATTATTATAAACAAAAAGAGCAATAGAAAAAGACACCCAAACCCACACACAAAATAATACAAATAAAATGTTAAGTCTCATTACTGGGCTCCATTTTTTTATTAATGTAGGTCTTTTTAATCTAAGTGAATGTGTTATTTATTCCGTCTCATACAGCTCCCAAACCTTTTACAGCCACAAGTTATATGTTGGAAGGTTGGGTTTCAACCATTTAATTGGAATGCTGTGAGCAAAATCTGCAAAAGACAGTTCTGACCCCTTCCCTCTATGCACTCTGGAATCACCCCCAGGATAGCCACCAAGGAGTGTTGTGGTGTTTCTACATGGTACACCTCATTTAAAGCTGTATAAACATAATCCCAATTCACTTTCAACTTTGGACATGACCAGAATGTATGTACTTAGTTGCTCACTTGTTGCTCACTTTTTACATAGACAAAGGTTTACACAATGCTGTTCGAGGTCACTGCTCTAATTGTGTAACACAGAATGAAAATAGCCAACAGTACTATAGACCCTAAGTCTGGAAAATACATTTTACACAATTTGTATTGTACATGCAATATCAAAGGTCCTGGTTGATAGTCTGTTTTCATATTCTTATCTCAGGCTCTTATCCTTATGTAAAGAAGCCTACATCACAAAATGGCAACTACTTCTAAACCTCTAATCAACACACTTCATGGATTGGTGATAATCCCTGTTGAATTTATGGTGTGTTTTGGTCAAATCAGATCACATTGTGTTCTCAACTTCACTCCAATAGTTGATTATTAATTAAGTATAGTTTTCAAACTATAGTACCAAAATAAAATAAATAACTGTCGCTTGTCTTTTGAATGGGTGAATAAAGGTTGAACTCTTATTGATCATCGTCTCAACCAAATATTACCCATATTTCCATGTTGAAATGACATGTGCCCAGTGAAATTCTGCCACACATCCAGTGGCAGGCTAAGTAAAGATGCAGGAGTAATGCATATGATTGATTGAAAAAATCAGCCTACACACACTTTAATCAGAAGCAATTAAAACTCAAATTGCATCTGATTGAAGTGTTCAGAGATTCCTTTTTCACCACCTGAGAAGTAAACAAAATAATGAACAAACTGTTTGACGCAACCCCGTATCACTGTATTATCAATAGTTTGGACTAGGGTTGTTAAAAATCAGATAATTTCCCCCAAATTCCCAGGTTTTCCAGAACTCCTGGGTGAAGTATTTTTGACACACTACTTATTCCCTTCTGATTCTGGGAATCTTCAATCCAGGAATTATGAAAACCTGGGAATTTGGGGAAGTTGTGCAACCCTAGTTTGGATCGTTTTCTCATGTTGCCTAGGACATTTAGTTATGGTATGAATCAATATGAAGACGTTAAGTGGGAATGATATGGAAATGATCCATCTGCAAAGCCCCATCTGTTTAATGTCATGGTTTCAACTTCTGCAACTCAGGCAAGAACGACTGTTCACTGCAGTATCTTTATTATTGGTGTCAATGTAAAGGAGAAAATATATATCAGTTTTGTCAGAATTTACAGAGATTGGTAAAGTTTATGGATACTTGAATTGACTGGACAAGACTATAACATGAAACAAATGAAATAGAACAGAAGATAAAAAAATCTTAATCACTTCTTGTTGTTAGGAAATCCAACTAGCCTAAGGATATGGTTGCACTCACACAAAAGAAATGTCATACTTGCTTCCGTTATAGGAAAGGGTCTGAGCCTTTGTAGTGCTTTGGTGAGGGGGATCTCATCTGAAGAGGCAGAAGGAGACCTCGGTCTCCCACATGACCTATCCTTGGAGCATGAATGCTAAAGATTCTCTGCCGGAAAATTTTGGACCACATGGCAATTCTTGGTAAAATTAGATCACCTTTCCCAAATACATTGATCAAGAATGAGAATAAGGGGTTGGCTTATGTTAGGCCCTCTCCCACCAAAAAATAAATGCAAGTGTAAAATAACTCCCAGCATTTTGACACACCTTTGTAAGACAACTTAAAATGCAACCTTAAAGGCAACCTAAACACATTCTCATTTCTATCAAACTTTAAACCAAAATTCTAAATGGAGAGTTTCATACTTGCGTCTGATCCTTTGCAGCGATTTGGTGAGGGGGGGAACCCTCAATTAAGAAGGCAGAAAGAGACCTCGAGCTCCAGGGTTAAGCCATGTGAGAGACCAAGATGATTCTCTGAAATAATAGATTAGACAGCATCATGCCAATTGTTTTTACAAATAGAATACCATTAGCAAATACAATGATCAGGAATAAGATGTTGGGGCCTCCCGAGTGGCGCAGCGGTCTAAGGCACTGCATCGCAGTGCTTGAGGCATCACAGCAGACCGTGACCGGGAGACCCATGAGGCAGCGCACACTTGGCCCAGCGTCGTCTGGGTTAGGGGAGGGTTTGGCCGGCCGGGATTCCTTGTCCCATTGCGCTCTAGCGACTCCTTGCGGCAGCCAGGCGCCTGCAAGCTGACTTCGGTCACCAGTTGTGAGGTGTATCCGAGTTAAGCGAGCTTGGCAGGGTCATGTTTGGGAGGACGCATGGCTCTCAACCTTCGCCTCTCCCGAGTCCGTACAGGAGTTTCAGCAATGGGACTGTAATTGGATATCACGAAATTGTGGAGAAAAAGGGGTCGTCATTACTTGGTGGCTTGTGCTGCATTTGAGCCTTCTTGGTAGCAGTGGCACACGTTTTCTGGTATATCAGGGCAAAGTTTGGAGGGGACTTGGGTAGACCTTTGCCTGAAAATAAACATGCAAGTGTTTAATAACATCCTTTTAAGTTTTATTGAAGTGGAAGAAGACTTCTAAATAGTCAACATAAACACATAACCTACTTTAAACCAAAATTCTACAACATGCAAAAGTTAACCTCCCAAGCCCTACCCCCTAGCCTGGAAATCCGGACGGATTTCAGCTCAGTTTCACTACACTAACAATAGTGAAACATGGAATGATTCTGTCTGGGTTGAGGCTACCGTCCCTCTTGCCACACGCTTGGAGATTTGAAAGAATCAGTTAAAGTAATACGGTAAAAGGTCATACCACTCTATTAACAGGCAAGGTGGTTGTTTGGTGTCTAAGGTTTAGTGAAAACGGGTCAATTAGTAATCAACATGGCAGACTACCATACTTACATAACTTGGAGGCAGTAGTGGCTGGAGGTGGGAGATGACATTCCTCATGCAATTCTTAACATGCGACAATAGAAAGAATAAAAACAATGCCAATTAAATTGAATGTACACAAACTGCCAATATGTGTTGAAGCATACCAGTTATAAATTCTTTGAATGTAGTTTTCTTTCGGTTTCTCTTGGAGAGCTCCTCCACTTCACTGGCTTTGATGATTTTGACGTCTTCACATTGCTGTTTTGATTCTGGATGGTGGGTGAAGGTTCAATACAATTTAACAATCAATTGTAACAACCAGCATTTTTTACTTATTGCTATTTTATTGCTATTTTGTACATAATGTTGCTGCTACCGTCTCTTATGACCGAAAATAACTTCTGGACATCAGAACAGCGATTCCTCACCATGAACTGGAAGAAGATTTTTCCTTTAACTTCTTAGGGAGCGGCAGGTGAGGTGACGGTTTTGGAGAGTCTGGCGTGCCCAAAGCAAAATGCCTGCCACTCAGGCTCAGAAAATAGGATATGCACATAATTAGTACTATTGGACCGCCACAGGAAAGGAAGACCCAGAGGATAAGTCCATTAGAGTTAACTGCACTCCAGATTGCAGCCCAAATAAATGCTTCAAAGAGTTCAATCAATAAAATGTATTTATAAAGCCCTTCTTACATCACCTGATGTCACAGAGTGCTGTACAGAAACCCAGCCTAAAACCCCAAACAGCAAGCAATGCAGGTGTAGAAGCACAGAGGCAAGGAAAAACTCCCTAGAAAGGCCAGAACCTAGTAAGAAACCTAGAGGAACCAGGCTATGATGGGTGGCCAGTCCTCTTCTGGCTGTGCCGGGTGGAGATTATAACAGAACATGGCCAAGATAAGTAACAGATCTCAACATCAACTATTCAGAGAAGACTGCGTGAATCAGGCCTTCATGGTCAAATTGCTGCGAAAAACCACTACTTAAGGACATCTTGTGCCAGAAACACGAGCAATGGACATTAGACCGGTGGAAATCTGTAATTTGGTCTGATGAGAATCAGAGTAAGTGAACAGATGATCTCCGCATGTGTGGTTCCCACCGTGAAGCACGGAAGAGGTGGTTTTGGGGTGCTTTGCTGGTGAAACTGTTGGTGATTCAAGGCACACTTAACTTCTTAAGGAGCAGCAAGGTGCGCTGGGGCGCTAGCGCCCCACTCCCGACACCACCAGGTGAAATGCAAGGCGCCAAATTCAAAATCCAAAAGTTGAATTATTAAACATGCATCAATATACAAGTGTTTCATAGTCATCAAAAGCTATGCTTCTTGGCAATATCACAGCGTTGTCAGATTTCAAAAAGGCTTTACGGCGAAAGCACCACATTTGATTGTTTGAGGATAGCACCCCACATATTTTTTCATTACCATAAATTCATAAACCATGCGGTTCACACAAAACACATTTCACAGCGAAAACAAATCAATTACCTTTTGAAGAACTTCTGCTGAGGGCTTCCCAAGTGTCCAACGAAGACAATCCATGGTTCTTTTGTTAGAAAAAGTAATGTATTATATCCATAAATCTCCGTTTGGTTGGCGCGTTATGTTTTCTCTCCAATCGTCCATTGAAACGTGAAGAGAACTCGTTCAACTTATACCTATAAACTTGTCCAAGAACAATCAAACATAATTGTAAATATATCCTTCGGAACACTTTTATGTATAAATAGCATAATATTTCAACCGGAATATAAACTGGGCGATAAGAAAGGAAAAAACCACAGAGCGTGCAAGCCGTGAATGCGCATTTACTCCTATTGACATTCTCTGTGGACACTTCCTTATTCGTCTTCTTCTCTGCTCTAAAAGCATCTAAGAAGAATCAGAACACTTTCTCGAGACTGTTGACATCCAGAGGAAGCGATAGGTACTGCATTCATAGGGGTTCCAAATGAGGCAATCTGTCAAAACCACTTTTTCCAGGACAGAAATTCCTCGGGTTTTCGCCTGCCATATCCATTCTGTTATACTCACAGACAAAATGTTAACACTTTTAGAACATTCAGAGTGTTTCCTATCCATTGGTACTAAATATGTGCATATCCTATTTTCTGGGCCTGAATGGGAGGCATTTTACTTTGGGCACGCCAGGCTCTCCAAAACGGTCACCTCGAGCGCTGCTCCCTACGAAGTTAACCAGCATGGCTACCACAGCATTCTGCAGCGATACGCCATCCCATCTGGTTTGCACTTAGTCCCACTATCATTTGTTTTTCAACAGGACAATGACCCAAAACTCACCTCCAGGCTGTGTAAGGGCTATTTTACCAAGAAGGAGAGTGATGGAGTGCTGCATAAGATGACCTGGCCTCCACAAACCCAACTGAGATGGTTTGGGATGAATTGGACCACAGAGTGAATGAAAAGCAGCCAACAAGTGCTCAGTATATGTTGGAACTACTTCAAGACTGTTAGAAAAGCATTCTTCATGAAGCTGGTTGAGAGAATGCTAAGCGTGTGCAAAGCTGTCATGAAGGCAGTGGCTACTTTGAAGAATATAAAAAATAACATTCATTTAGATTTGCTGAACACTTTTTTGGTTACTACATGATTCCATGTGTGTTTTTCATAGTTTTGACGTCTTCACTATTATTCTACAATGTAGAAAATAATGTAAAAAACCCTTGAATGAGCTGTTGTGTCCAAACTTTTGACTGATACTGTATAATTATTAAATATATTTTCCTTTTATTTTCCCCTAACCCTACCACCTGTCCCCTAATTGGAGTAAACTAATGGACCACAACACGTAGGCTTATACTTCCAGCATATACATACTATATACATTTTATGGACACAATGTATTTTACATTCTCAATGTATTTTTTATTCTCATAGTTTCTACAGATTGTAAATTAAAAACACTTTTTTTCTAAAATTACTATTAATTTATTGATCGATTGACTATGACTTTTCAAATCACCCAGCAGTTCTATTTGCAGAGTAAGCTCCAGGTAAATTCAGCCATTCCTGGACCTGCGACCAAACAGTCGCCTCGTCTCTTGAACCAATGGATTATGTGGGCTTTTATTTATTTTCACCCCTTTTTCATGATGTCCAATTGGTAGTTACAGTCCTGTCCCATCTCTGCAACTCCCGTATGGGCTCAAGCCACACTGCTTCTTGACACACTGCTTCCTTAACCTGAAAGCCAGCCGCAACAATGTGTCGGAGGAAACACCGTACAGCTGGCAACCGAAGTCAGTATGCATGGGACAAGGACATCCCAGCCGGCCAAACCCTCCCCTAACCCGGACGACACGGGGACAATTGTGCGCAGCCTCATGGGTCTCCCGGAACAGAGCCTCTGACAACTTGGTTTTCTGACAGGAAGACAGTACATGTTTTAGGGCCTCATTTAAGGAAAATCATGACACCCAAGCACACCGTATGCATATAATCTAATAGAAACCATGAAATACAAGAAACTCCAGAGTCTACTAATGGAGATGTAGCTACTTGATGGCTAGTCATGTAGGCCAAGTTATTGAATTCATAATTTCTCTCTAGATGTGTCCTCTCTGAGTGTAACTCTACCCTTGCGTTCCAAGAGCCTTTAATCTGAAACTATTTATTGCACCCCTGGTGAGGTTGTTTTCATTATCCCACGATCCAAGCTTCACACATATACCACCCTTTGTTGCAGTTTGAGAAGATCCTGCTTCACACAATCAGACGACCTCTTAATCTCATCCCTATCAAACAACCTTTCAGTACGATCACTTGTTGTAACACTGGAGGTGTCACTCAAGTTACCATCTACACTAGTTTCAGTAGAAATGTCAGATGTTCCATTATCGCTAGACTCTACAAGAGCTAAAACAGCTGCATGGCATTTATGCCACCGTTGATGATAAATTGCAATAGTCCAACAAACAATCCAAATAAGTCTATAGGTGATAAAATGATTGTCTTACCTCTTCAGCAATTGTCTTCTTCTCCGCAGGGCTTGTTTAGCTTGAAATTGGTTGTGCTTTGTGTTAATTATCATAGGCTTCTCATACTAATAAGGCAATCAGGTCAATTGGGTGCAGGTGTCAGACGGCATCACAAACAGGTTGACAAGATACTGTACCTTTTTCACTAGTGTGGCAACACTTCAAGCAATGTAAATCACAAAACATCATATGACAATTTAGCCCTATAAATAGAATGCCAAATTCATTATATTAATATTAGTAATAATATTGTCTTATCAATATATATATACTGAACAAAAATTTAAACTCTGTCACAAAACACAACGCCACAGATGTCTCAAGTTTTGAGGGAGCGTGCTCTTGGCATGCTGACTGCAAGAATGTCCACCAGAGCTGTTGCCAGATAATTGAATGTTCATTTCTCTACCAATGTTGTTTTTGAAAATCTGGCAGTATGTCCAACCGGCCTCAACTGAAGACCACGTGTAACCACGCCAGCCCAGGACCTCCACATCCGGCTTCTTCACCTATGGGATCGTCTGAGATCAGCCACCCGGAGAGCTGATGAAACTGAGGAGTATTTCCGTCTGTAATAAAGCCCTTTTGTGGGTAAAAACGAATTCTGATTGGCTGGGCTTCGCTCCCCAGTGGGTGGACCAGTCTCCCAAGTGGGTGGGCCTATGCCCTCCCAGGCTCACCCATGGGTGTGCCCCTGCCCAGTCATGTGAAATCTATAGATCATGGCTTAATTTATTTATTTAAATTGACTGATTTCTTTATATGAACGTAACCCATTAAAATTGTTGAAATTGTTGCATGTTGCGTTTATATTTTTGTTCAGAGTATTATGAATCTTGAGGAAAGATATTCCTGAACAACGTCTATTTGCGCCCCTACTGGATGGAAATTACAAGTGTAATGGCTGTGCTCAATGCAATGGCACTTATAAATCTAGATCCTTCAAACACCCCCAAACAGGGAAACATATCCCAAATCAAAGGTGTTATTACGTGCTCCACTAAGGCAGTTATTTATCTTATAACTTGTCCTTGTGGTATAAATTATATTGGTAAAACAAAGCGCAAATTAAAAGTCCGTATCTCAGAGCATCGTAGCACCATTAGGTGCAAAAACTCAACTTACCCAGTTGCGGCCCACTTTTTGGAAGCAAACCACTCGATTTCGTCTCTGCGTTATATTGGCATTGAACATGTCACCCTCCCTAGGAGAGGGGGTGACCTCGATAATTTATTGTTAAAACGAGAGGCTGCCTGGATCTTAAATTTAAAGACCCTTGCTCCCTTCGGTCTCAACGTAGACTTTGACTTTGAAGCCATTCTTGTGACTTTGAAGCCATTCTTGTGATTATTTTGACTTTGCCGTTGTAATTGTTTGTAGGCTTATGTAGCCTAAATTGAATCTATGATCGTATGCTATCCATTAGTTTTTTGTATGTTCTTTGTATGCCATTTTAATATTTGAGAATTAACCAATGATATTAGGCCACACTTGGCCATGATTACAGACACCTGTGTGTGTGTGACACTATATAAACGAGTCACCCGGCAGTGTTTGTGATTATACCCTGATGAAGACAGCTTGCGTGTCGAAATGTCGGACATTACATTTTTGCATCTGAGCTCCTAGAGTGTGCGGCTCTCCTTTATTTTCAGAGTATTATGAATAACATATTTATAAAATACAATTTCCAAAGGTAAAAGTGTATTATTAACATAATTCATGAAGTAAATAGTAAATACTTCTAAACTTCTATCAATCAATCATAAATCAATGATAGTATACCTAGCTACACATTGAAATGATGGTGTCCTTTGGGCAAATCAGATTTCAATGTACTACATTGAATTTAGCCTACATAAACCCAGTCTTATTCTGAATTTACTTTCACATAGCTTGTGTAAAACAAGTTAAAGTGGTTACTTTCAATGATTCAATGTTGTTACGGTAGAGCATTTTTTTTTACCTTTATTTTATCAGGGAGTCATACTAAAACCAACAACTCTTTTACAGATGAGCCCTGAATAATATACATTACAGAAAATACACATATCAATATAAATACTAAATGCAAGCAGAAAGAACAACATGGTCATAAAAATAATGGATCTGATGTTGCATGACATAAAGTGTGCTGCAATTTCCACGAGATTCAACGTATACAGTACATAGTTTTGATGATTATGTTGAAGTTAGGTTAAGTAATTGTATTTCAATGTTTGCAACGCTGGTTGAAATGATATGAAAACACTACTGGTTGATTTCTTTTTGCAAATCCAAATGTGTTTCAAACATAGATTCAACGTCACGATATGTTGACAAATTACATTGAAACAACTAGTTTGTGCCCAGTGGGATCTCATTGTCTACCGTTTTTGTTTGTCTGTTGCATTTGTCTGTTGAGTTAATGATCAAGTTATCTTGCTAATGCAGTTCCTAAGTGTCAAATAGAGGATTGTTGCAGTACAACATGCTGTAGTTAACACACAATGCACAACTAAACATCCCACTCAGGCCGGGATTGAATCTGATCGCACATTGGGACAATGTGACATTTAAAGGTAATTTCCGATTGAGCCGACATATGCAGTGTTTACTGTGAATGTGGTCTCAGCGAACACGGAAACATTGCCTTTAAAAGGACCATTGTCGAAAAAGAGCGATCGGATTGAATATCGGCCTCAGTCTGTTAACATGATTCACACCTCAAATACACCAATACCGATGCAACTTCTTCTCAAACAGAGTTGTTTTTCCTCTTTGTACCTAGAACTACTCCTTCTATGGCAATCAAGATACAACTAGAGCAGTTCTAAAGTTTAACTACTTCCTGTCTTCTCCTATTCTTCCAGACACCCTCTATTCCCACTGCTGGCCCTGCTGTTTGAGAAGTGTGAGCAGGCCACCCAGGGCTCCGAGTGCATCACCTCTGCCAGCTTCGATGTGGACATCGAGAACTTTGTCCACCAGCAGGAGCAGGACCACAAGCCGTTCTTCAGCGAGGACCCTGAGCTGGACAACCTGGTTAGTACCCTGCCTGGGGGCCATCTAAATAGTTTAACGTGGATTGGAACTATCTCAAAAGTCTAACATGGCTTCCTAATATTGAGCAGTTATCGCAATAGTCATACTGTAATGACTTCCTCCACCAGTAGAGAGAGCAAATCATCCTCAACATTAGTAAGCCACGCTGGACTACTGAGAGCTCTGTTAAATATCCCTTTCCGGTCCCGTCCACAATAAAGTAGTGTTCTTTCCTCTCTCACCCTTTCTCATGTACACGGTTCTCTCTTCAATTATCTCTCTCTCTCGCTCTCTCACACACGTCTACCTCTACCCCCTCCCTCTTGTACCTCTTACTTTCCTCCTTTGTCTCTCTCAATATCTATTTCTATTCTATTCAACCTTTCTCTCTCTTCCCCATTCCCACTCTTCCCCTCATGATCTCTCCCTCCTACCCTTCTATGACAGCTAGCAGTAATTAGAAATTAGGAGAAATAGGGAGGGTGGCTAGAGAGAGAGAAAGAGAGAGAGAGAAGGTTGGCTCTCATCATTATGTGGGTGCTCGGCAACAGGTGGTGCGGCAGTCAATTAACCCCGCATCTGTGTGATTTACGAGGTGCTGGTCGGGGGCTGGACCCAGCACACACTAACTCTTCCACAGGACAGTATGCTGAAGCTGACTGGCTGAGATGGCACAAGGCCCCGATTAAACAAGCAGCGGTAATTGTCATGTTACCCTCTCACCCGGCTCGAATTTGACTCTCACAATATTACCTTACTTAGAATATCTCAACAGCATGGGATATTAGGTGAGAAGGACATCTCCAATAAGAATCCTTATTGTAAACTCGCTAGGGTGATGACAACTAGGGTATTAACTTCCGATAGAATGATCATAGATTCGTTATTATATAAGGATCTGCTTTCCCATGCATTTAAATGAAGCTGAAACAGTAAATGACTCCACCAATGCAACAGACATAAGGTTCAAGATGTATGTTGTCAAATTTTCACTGTACCACATCAAAAGAAATGAAAATAATAAACCCCAATGATTTTTCACAACCCGTGTCCAAATTACTTGCAAGATTGCTTAAACCCATTGGCGCGCGTTGGAGCTAAAAAAAAAAGAAGTCCCGAAGCACCCCATCGTTGTGGTTACTCACTAACGTTACTCGTAGATATTTCCTCAGCAAAGTATAACAGTTCCGTGCAGGTGTCCTCACAAGATCTACAGCAAGCACAGCTATCAATGCAGACAGTACTCATTAACAGCAACAGATATCCCATGGAAACATGAACTCGTTAATCTTCCACAAGCAATTCTCTCCAGGTCTCGCTAGGCTGACCTCGAGGCTGTCAAATACCCCCACGATGAGACGGTAGTTTCAGTCTCTACTAAGTCTTTCTTAACAAAATAATAAAACTCTCTTATAAAATAAAATCAGTATTTCCCTTCAAAACTCGGTAGATGTGGGTTTTGTTCTATTTTTATCGTCTTCTTTCATAGTTTTTCTTCACCAACACTGATAATGATGTCAGCACCGATAAATCCACTATAATTGAGAATTTCAATAATCATTTTTCTACGGCTGGCCATGCTTTCCACCTGGCTACCCCTACCCCGGTCAACAGCCCTGTACCCACAGCAACTCGCCCAAGCCTCCCCTATTTCTCCTTCTCCCAATTCCAGTTAGCTGATGTTCTGAAAGAGCTGCAAAATCGGGACCCCTACAAATCATCCGGGCTAGGCAATATGGACCCTTTCTTTCTAAAATTATCTGCCGAAATTGTTTCAACCTCTATTACTAGCCTTTTCAACCTCTCTTTCGTGTCGTCTGAGATTCCCAAAGATTGGAAAGCAGCTGCGGTCAAATTAAATCTAGAATCGGCTTCCTATTTCGCAACAAAGCATCCTTCACTCATGCTGCCAAACATACCCTCGTAAAACTGACCATCCTACCGATCCTCGACTTCGGCGATGTCATTTACAACATAGTCTATCATAGTGCCATCCATTTTGTCACCAATACACCATATACTACCCACCACTGCGACCTGTACGCTCTCATTGGCTGGCCCTCGCTTCATACTCGTTGCCAAACCCATTGGCTACAGGTCATCTGCAAGTCCCTGCTAGGTAAAGCCCCGCTTTATCTCAGCTCGCTGGTCACCATAGCAGCAACCACCCGTAGCACGCGCTCCAGCAGGTATATCTCACTGATCACCCCCAAAGCCAATTCCTCCTTTGGCCGCCTTTTCTTCCAGTTCTCTGCTGCCAATGACGGGAACCAGTTACAAAAATCACTGAAACTGGAGACACTTATCTCCTTCACTAGCTTTAAGCACCAGCTGTCAGAGCAGCTCACAGATCACTGCACCTGTACATAGCCCATCTGTAAATAGCCCAACCAACTACCTCATCCCCTACTGTATTTATTTATTTATCTTGCTCCTTTGCACCCCAGAATTTCTACTTTGCACATTAATCTACTGCACATCTACCATTCCAGTGTTTAATTGCTATATTGTAATTACTTCGCCACCATGGCCTATTTATTGTCTTACCTTCCTTTTCTTACCTCATTTGCACACATTGTATATAGACTTGTTTTTCTACTGTATTATTGACTGTTTGTTTGTTTATGTGTAACTCTGTGTTGTTGTTTTTGTCGCACTGCTTTGCTTTATCTTGGCCAGGTCGCAGTTGTAAATGAGAACTTGTTCTCAACTGGCCTACCTGGTTAAATAAAGGTGAAATAAAATAAAAAATTAAAAATAATCTCTTCCTCTTTCTTCAACGTCTCCTTCCCAGGCCTCCTGTTAACCAGTTCAACTCTCCCATTGGCCACAGCGTAACAAGCTACCTAATTGGTCAAAACTTACACTTAAAAGTAAACCAACCAATTCACTTGTAAATTAAATAAATATTTATTCAAAAGAAATGCATTAACGACATTACAATACAGAAGCAATTCGATCACCTTTTAAATCTAACACCAATGAATTATAACAAATAAACTCAAAACTTGGTTTTAACAAGGGTATTACAGTCAGATTTATCTCCTCCTTGGCCAAGCACTTTTCCACCCCATTCTGGTGCCCTTGAGTGCTGACTTTGAGAGGGTGAGCACTGGAATGGGAAGCTTGGTTGGGAAAAGAATTGGATCATGGTAAAGAATTTTGAGAGGGTCATGGATTAGCAAGTGTTATGTCAAGGGCTATTTGAGAATGTTCAGGGACTGACTGACTAGGGCCAGCACATCATCTATAAGGCACACAAGGGGTCGGTCCAGAAACAACCCCTAGCCCCTGGGGATTTCTTGTGGCATCCATTGCCAATTATTGATCCAGCTGGCTTATATACCTTTGGTTCAAACTGGAGAAGGCAACCATGGAGCTAGTCAATGTTCAGCCAGCCTAGCATCCAGGCTAGCATGTAGCAGGCAGCCTACAACCCCAGTCTTTGAGCCTGCTGGCTTTGGTTACACTTTTTTAAAGCTAGAGAATGCAACAATGTAGCTAGCTAAAGTTAAGACTAGCATTAAGGCTAGCATATAGCCTCCTTCTTTCCCCAGTCATTGAGCCTGCTTATTTTCCTCTCTCTCTCTCAGATGGTGAAGGCCATCCAGGTGCTGAGGATCCACCTGCTCGAACTGGAGAAGGTTAATGAGCTCTGCAAGGACTTTTGCAACCGCTACATCACCTGCCTGAAGACCAAGATGCACAGCGACAACCTGCTCCGCAACGACCTGGGCGGGCCCTACTCACCCTCGCACACCTCACTTAGCCTGCAGCAGGTAAGAGACAGACACACAAAAACTGATTGAATCAACATTGTTTCCATGTCATTTCAACAGCAAAAAATATATGTGATGACATTGAATTAACGTGGAAAACGAATTGGATTTGCAACAAGTCATCATATTTTAATTTCATATTTTTTACCTAAATCCAATGACATGGTGAATTTTTGTTGCTGATTTCACGTTTAATTGACGTTAGTTGACAACTCAACCAGAATTAAATCAAAACTAGACTTTGAAATGACGTGGGATATGCACACCGGTGCACACATACACATATGCACTCTAAACAGAATGTTTATGGCATGCACTTAGAAAGAGCCAACTGTTTCGTCTGTTTCCTCTTCAAATTAAAAAGATATATATAAATTACATACATTTCCCTTTGTTTTCGTTCACTCTAAGGAAGTAACTTCAAGCATGCCTATATCTTTTTCTTTTGACTCTCCATTTACATTTGCAATAGTTATCTCAAATTTGACAGAGACAGTTGGAGCCGTTCTGCAAATGATGGCTGCTGCTCCTCTTTCCAATCCCTTAAAATGACCCTTTTAGCAATAAGAGTTAGTGTCCTGTGCATGGAAGCATTTGGTTTATTCTCCAGGAGGTTAATTCCCAGCAAGATAAAGGCTGCATTTGTGTGTATAATTTTTTCCCCCGCCCTTTGAAATAGAGAGAATATTATTTTCCAATAGGGTTTGATTTGATTTATTAGGAGCCCAATTAGCCAACGCCAATGGTGACAGGTAGTCTTACTGCGTTCCGACACATTTCCTCTAGTAAAACAAGTTGTTGTTGAACCAACCACCACCAATACTGCAATAAAATTGACGACTATTACATATTGGCCTATGTGTTTTCTTGCTGTGTTTTCATCCAGTAAAGCTTTTAAGGAGTGTACGCTAGCATACATAGGCTGGCCTCAATCTTCAGCTCGAAAGATGTCCAGTTCCAGTTATGATATTGGCATGGTTTCTGAAAGTGTAGAATAAAGAGGACTTATTCATTAGAATACAATATCAGGATATAGAAATAAAACAATATTACAAATAAGTAACATAATAAAACACTGCTATAAAAATAGAATACTGCATTGACAAAATGGGCCAATTGTGTGCCGCCCTATGGGACTCCCATTCACAGCCGGTTGTAATACAACCTGGATTCGAACCAGGGTGTCTGTAGTGATGCCTAGCACTGAGATGCAGTGCCATAGACCACTGCACCACTTGGCATAAGGCCAGGGTAGCTTCAAAATACAACATAAGCTAATACTTTTCTGACGCAACTAGCATTGTTTTACAGAGCTGATAGAAGAATGTAGCTAGCTACCTAAGCAAGATTGAATATAACACCATAAAGGTTATGAAATGAGTAACGTTACCTCACGTGTCCGCGGTTATAAGGAATATACAAATATATTATGCTCCATAAATAAAGTGAGCTACAATAGAAACGACATAACACGACATACTGAAACTATATTACAACGTAATGGCACTTACTTTGATAGAAACGCACACATTTCCAAAGTTATTATTAGTAACGAAAACAACAATGACTGCGATGCTGGCAAAAGAAGGAAAATGTGAACACGTGTGCAGATCGTTCCGATGAGAAAATGTCTGCAGACTTGAACTGCACAAACAATTAGGAAGTGCTTGGGGAATTTTGTCCTGGTCAGAAATGTCCCAAAAATTTAATTGTCCGTAAAAAGTAAAAATGACTATTTTTATGTAAATGAACGAGGAGGCGGAACACAAATCAATTCAAACTGCTCTTAGAAAATAAAAACTTTTTAGACAATCATTGGAAGTTGAAACAGCCTATAAATAAAAACAGGCTAAATTCCTTGTTTTGAGGGCAGCGCGGATTAAACGTATTGTTGAATAACAATCACATTCTATTATGGAGAGAACGTCATAACATCATCACGTGCATAAAATAACTCACGCTGGGGCGACCGTTAGAGATATTTGGAACTCACGCATGAAAGGGTTAAGGGTTTCAGTGACTTCATTAGCTGTGGTTGCTGATGCGCATATGGTTGAATCATCAGCATACATGGCCACAGGCTTTATTAAATGCCAGTGGCAGGTCATTGGTAAAAATAGAAAAGTGTAGAGGGCCTTAAGAGCTTCCCTGTGGTACACCACACTTTACAAGTTTGACATTAGAGAAGATTCCATTAGATGGATAGCTTTGAATTCACAATATGGCAGCGATTGAAAAGCCATAACACATATGTTTTCTCAACAACAGGTTATGGTCAATAATATCAAAGGCTGCACTGAAATATAACAGTACAGCTCCCACAATCTTCTTATTATCAATTACTTTAAACCAATCATCAGTAATCTTCATGTTGAGCTCCCATTAGGCTACCTGGGGTGGAAGGTAGCCTAGTGGTTAGAGGTTGCTAGATCATATCCCTGAGCTGACAAGGTACAAATCTGTCCCTGAACAAGGCAGTTAACCACTGTTCCTAGGCCGTCATTGTAAATAAGAATTTGTTCTTAACTGACTTGCCTAGTTAAATATTTTGTTTTTTTAAAAGCATTCTGAAAGTCTCTTGTTCATTTGTTTACAGAGAAATATAATTGTATTTGGTCAAACACCATTCAAACATGATTTTATCTGCTGACTTTACTGTCAAGTCTGTTTTGTTTTTCTGAATTTCCGTTATACTTGTGTCCAAACGTCTGAGTCATATTCAGTAGTGTACAACATTGTGGAATGTTTTGATACAAATACATTTTGAAGAACAGACATTTGTCTCCTACATGTTGCAATAATGAGTCTTGTCAGCTCTATTCATGGCATTTCTGCAACATTCAGTAAGTCCTCAACTGCTCTTCTCAGACCCCTCACTGGTTCCCTCTCTTCTTATGACCTCTGACCTCACCAGGACCTCCTCCAGACATCCTCTCCGTCCATGACATCAGTCTCCAGCTCTGTCAACTCCTCGGGCATCATGGTGCCCACCGGGACCCTGCAACAGGGCAACATTGCCATGACTACCATCAACTCCCAGGTGGTGTCAGGTGAGAAGCCTTTCCACCTTCCACAAGCCAGTTGTATGGGTACCTCACCTTCCCTAATATTATGCATGTTATCATTTATTGGGATGAGTCTTGTCCTGTAAGCAGAACTGAGCGATTTCCACTAGACGGGAAAGTCAAAATTGTCTATTTTGTAAAAAATGTTTGGTCATCATTTAAGGTTAGAGTTAGGCATTAGGGTTAACAGTGTGGTTAAGGTTAGAGTTAAGGCTAAAGTTAGGTTTAAAGTCAGATTTTATTACTTTGTGGCTGTGCCAGCTAGTGACCACTCTCAGAGCTGCCTCAATAACAAGATGCATGACAAAAAACGATAAACTGCTAATATTACATCTTTACATTTTACTTTATAACAACTGTCCCTTTTACCTATACATTTTAGTTACATAGGCAGGAACAGTTGCAGTTTATGTACAAATTGTACAGAGTGTTCTACTTTGCATGCACAAAATGGACTTACAACAGAATTATCTAAAACAACAGGGTGAGAGAAGGTTTAGCCACAATACATGTTATGCACTAAGTATTTATCATTGCTTTTTCAGCAACAGCATGCTGGTAGGTCAGAGCAAATCCTATGTAAAACAGAGGCTGTTGACATATAATTAAGAATAAACATTTTGTGTTAATGAAGGTGTTCTATATCACTCAAGAGTGTGACTATGGGTTTCTTGTTATTATGTACGGCGGAATGTTACCCCTACCCTCCGGAAATCCCTTTCAACCTAGAATAATCAATCTCATTCCAGCTTTCTCTTTGATCACAACACTCAAATTAACTCAAAATTAACACCCATAATCAGAGAATCTAAATTAGTGGTAATTAGTAGCAAAACAACAACTCCTTCCTCAAGGACCTTGAGGTGAAAGAATACACCTTTTGTTTTGTGCTTTATTTGCGTGTTGTTGTTGTTATTGTTGTGTTAGGGTGAGATAATATATCTCTTGAGTCGAAACTGCACGAGGCTGACTGCTTTTCACAGAAGAAGAAGCCACTTGACTTTCATAACCGCAAATTATCCCCTCAGGTGGAACCTTGTATCAGCCGGTTGCCATGGTGACATCGCAAGGGCAGGTGTTAACCCAGGGACTCTCCCAGGGGACCATCCAGATCCAGAATTCACAGGTGAGGCCACCAGCTGCTCTCCTAGCATATCCCTCCCTGCTGTCCCCGCAATCCAGTCGCCCCACAATCCATGCTATCCCCACTATCCTTGCTGTCCCCCAATCCATCTTGTCCCCACAATCCCTACTTTCCCCACAATCCCTGCTGTCCCCACAATTCATATTGTCCCCACAATCCTTGCTGTCCCCACTATCCTTGCTGTCCCCACAATCCATCTTGTCCCCACAATCCCTGCTGTCCCCACAGTCCATCTTGTTCCTGGAATCCATGCTGTTCCCTCTATTCAAGATTCAAAATCGTTCTTCACCAAAACGCATTGTTGTTATAGGTACACTTATTTCAATGCTTGAGAGAAACCAACTAAAATCATGTCAAATCAACTTTTATGCAGAGAGACAATTTTAAATAATAGAAAGATAGTAACACGAGGAATAAATACACAATGAGTAATGATAACTTGGCTATATACATAGAGTACCAGTACCAAGTCGATGTACAGGGTTACGAGGTAATTGAGGTAGATATGTACATACAGTGCATTCTGAAAGTATTCAGACCCCTTTGACTTTTTCCACATTTTGTTACGTTACACCCGTAATCTAAAATGGATTAAATAGTTTTTCCCCTCATCAATTTATACACAATGCCCCATAATGACAAAGCAAAAACAGGTTTTTAGAAATGTTTGCAAATTTATTAAAAATAAAAAACTTAAATATCACATTTACATAAGTATCCATATCACATTTACATAAGTTGCTGCACAGCTATTTTCAGGTCTCTCCAGAGATGTTTGATCGGGTTCAAGTCCAGGCTCTGTCCACTCAAGGACGTTCAGAGACATGTCCCGAAGGCACTCTCATGTTGTCTTGGCTGTGTGCTTAGGGTCATTGTCCTGTTGGAAGGTGAACCATTTGTTGGTACCTTCCAACAAGACATCAACCCTAAGCACACAGCCAAGACAACAGAGGAGAGGAGTCTGAATATCCTTGAGTGACCCAGCCAGAGCCCGGACTAGGTCCCGATCAAACATCTCTGGAGAGACCTGAAAATAGCTGTGCAGCAATGCCCCCCCATCCAACCTGACAGAGCTTGAGAGGATCAGCAGAGAAGAATTGGAGAAACTCAACCCAAATACAGGTCTGCCAAGCTTGTAGCGTCATACCCAAGAAGACTTGAGTCTGTAATCGCTGCCAAAGTTGCTTCAACAAAGTACTGAGTAAAGGGTCTGAATACTTATGTAAATGTGACATTTAAGTTTTGTATTTTTAATACATTTGAGAAGAAAAATGTATCTGTTTTTCATTTGTCTTTATGGGGTATTGTGTATAGATTGACGAGGGGGAAAACAATTGAATCCATTTTAAAATAAGGATGTAACGTAAAAAAAAATGTGGAAAGAATCAAGTGGTCTGAATACTTTCCGAATGCACTGTATTTAGCAGGGTTATGGGTTCGGAGGTAGAAGCTGTTCAGGGTCCTGTTGGTTCCAGACTGCATCGATACCATTTGCCATGTTGTAGCAGAGAGAACAGTCTATGACTTGCGTGGATGGAGTCTTTAACAATTTTTAGGGCCTTCCTCTGACACCAACTGGTATAGAGGTCCTGGATTGCAGGGAGCTCTGCCCCAGTGATGTACTGAGCCATACGTACTACCCTCTGTAGCGCCTTGCATTCGGATGCCAAGCAATTGCCATACCAAGCGGTGATGCAGCCTATCAAGATGCTCTCAATGGTGCAGCTGTAGATCTTTTTGAGGATCTGTGGGCCCATGCCAAATCCTTTCAGCCTACTGAGGGGGGAAGAGGCGTTGTCGTGCCTTCTTCACCACTGTGTTGGTGTGTGTGTGTGGACCATGTTAATTCCTTAGTAATGTGGACACCGAGGAACTTGAAGCTCTTGACCCAGTTAGAGGAACAGTAGTTAAATATATTGAGTTAATTGGTAACACTTTATTTGAGATATAGTCTTTATCATATCATGTCACTGTCATAAGAATCAAATATATCCTGCCTTAAGATAATGATTGACAAACTCCAAATGCTCTCAATGTCATGCAATATATTCATTTTTTCTTGTCATTGGCTGTCACCAGAGGGCAGGCCTGTCTGTTATGAACATGTGACGACAGTACTAGCATGAAATATGAATATTAGAGTAATAGCATAATAGCTAACGTGTCATTGGTAAACCTAAGAAATTCAGCACACTGTGTTTGCAAAGTATCACATCTTTATTATGGTAACGTTTCATCCTATTGCCTATGCTCTAAAATGTACTCCTTGATGAAATGTGCACTTGTGCACTTGTTTATTTTTATTTGAAGTCTAACACACCTGCAAAGAAAGCTCTAGATGTCCGAGTGTGCGAGTGCATGTCCCTTTAAACCCATGCATTCCCCATGTCCTGAAGAACCTCACACAGGAGGTCCATATCTGAGTCAGACTGTCAGACCACCCGTATGCTCGCTTATGGAGTAGACTGTTTAGTGCGGTACTCTGCGGCTGTATCAGCCAGGCAGGAAATTCTGTGTTTGACAGACAGTGGCGGCCTCTGTGAATACCCAGGACCTAGCCGAGGCAGCGCTCTACACGTGGGCTGGGAATAAAGTGCATCCCTGTAGCTACACCACTGGCAAACTCCCGGTTATGATACCCCGGCTTGGTGCCGCCAATTAATTCAACCCCACTTTCCCGGAACACGCATTCCCTGGGCCGAGGGGGATGGGGGAGGGATTTCCATACCCCAGCTGCAACTGTAATGAGGCTTGTTTTGTGTGTTTTATATATTTATATCAGAATCAGTCGGGAGCCGTTTCTTTTTAATGACTTTACAATGCCAGTGTCTGCATGAAATTAATCACAGACATTTTTAGCTGAGTATATTTATGTATTTGTTTATTTATTTTTGCATTTTGTCCTGCCAATGTATTCATGGTCCAGATAAAATGTTCATATTTTTTGTATGTTTTAGCCATTTCAAATGGGTTGATACTGTTTGCACCAATGACACAGAAACTATTTGTTTTGTGTGTAGACCAGAGATGGACATTTTGAGATTTCATGCGTAGTGATCTCATGCCACTTTTGATGCCTTGGAGTGTGTGTGCGTGTGTGTATAGATGTGTTTTCTTGCACACACACACACACACACACACACACACACACACACACACACACACACACACACACACACACACACACACACACACACACACACACACACACACACACACACACACACACACACACACACACACACACACACACACACACACACAATTCTTCTATTTTCTATCAGTGGGGACATGCAAACTGAAAGCCTCTAACACATTGCTGTTTAAACTAGGACACTGGAACAGTTAATTACCATTGAGTTCTCCCCACCCATCTATTCTGTAAAACAGAAATCAGCGATTTATTGAAGAAGTGCTTTTTCACGATTTTCTCAACCACCCACTGAGTTGGCACAAAACTCTTATCAAAGCCAAAGTTTTAATTACAAGCGTTCTACTTGTACTCTCTTGTTTTCCCACCACACATTGCCAGGTTTTTGAGGCAGATTTCTCATTTGAGCTCTCTTTTTTAGATCAGCCTCCCAGATTTCTCTGAGTCAAGGGTGTTGCGAATCAACATTCCTTCCTCGCCTTTTATTTTAAGTATCATTACTCAAATTGGGTTGCTATGGCAATGGGGAAGAGGGCGGTTCTGCATTTGCCAAAGAGACGAGTAATTGGCACTCTCCCTTTGTTACCATGGCAACAATAACACCCCATCCCTCTCTCCATCCCTCTCTTCCATCCAAGGTAAACCTGGACTTGGCTTCACTCTTGGACAGTGACGACAAGAAGCACAAAAACAAGAGAGGGGTCCTGCCCAAGCACGCCACCAACATCATGCGCTCCTGGCTCTTCCAGCACCTCATGGTGAGCTAGCAACATTTCAGTGTTCATATCAATGTTAATGTGTTATAGTTGATAAAAGAGGGCCATCGCACTCTCACAAAAGTTTGTTTGGTGCGTAAAACCGTTGTATCCAGAGAAGCAAAACATTTGATGGAAAAGTAAAGTAAGCTTTATGCAACATATTTTTCAGTGCAGAACCATCACATTTTTTGCTGATGTGCTGAAGCTGGTAACAGAGCCAATATTCATTCGTAGTCTATGGGTTAAGCTATGGAAGAAGCTATTGAGAAGAGTCAAGCTATGGAGGAAAAGTGGGGTGAAGGGTTTAGAGCTGAACATTTTAGGGTTATAGCTGTGTATGACTGAGGGCCCATCCAGAAACAGCCCCTAAAGCTTCTACAACAATAGGCACTAGGGATCTGAATTAATTGAGTAGGTATAAGCAATATGGTAGTTCCATCCCGTCTGATAGGCTATGAGGATTTTTTAAGGGGTGAAATGGGTAAACAGGTAAGACTTAGAAGTCAGCGTGAAGATGGTAAGGGTTAGGGATGAGAGGTGCGAGTGGAGGGTTTGAACTATTAATTCACAAAAATTTGAATTGAAATTGATTAAACTTTACTGATGGCACTTGAAATATCTCATATCTTTCCCTTTTGTAGCATCCCTACCCAACAGAGGACGAGAAAAGACAGATTGCAGGACAAACCAATCTCACCTTATTACAGGTCAACAACTGGTAAGATTGTAATACTACTACTGCAAATGCAATATGACATGAAAATCAACTGGTATGGATGAAATGAATAGTGAATGTTGATGAGTTCAAACTTCAGTCCTTTGCTCAACCACCTAATGGTGATTCACAACATATTGGCGCCATCTACTGGTCTAAAAATGCTCTCAGTATCATAGAGTACAAAACGCTGTCTGTCTCTATGTTTCTCTTACACTTGTCTCTTTGTCTTTTTATTTGTCTATTTTTCTTCCCTCTCCCTCCCCACTCCATCTCTCTCTCTGTCCCTCTCTCTTTTTATCTCTCTCTCTCTCACAATCTCTAGGTTTATCAATGCTCGTAGGCGCATCCTCCAGCCCATGCTGGATGCCAGTAACCCAGACCCAGCTCCCAAGGCTAAGAAGATGAAGTCCCAACACCGTCCGACCCAGCGCTTCTGGCCAGACTCCATCGTGGCTGGAGTCTTGCAGACACATGGACCTCACTCTAATAACGTCGACAGTACGTCACTAAACCATTCAAATGCTCTGTCCATGTCTGTTTGTCTGTTTCAACACTCTAGACAAAGATTGGTTGAGTCAACATGGTTCCCTTGTTATTTCAACATAGTTTCCTCAATATTTAAAGTCATGGATTTTTAAACAATGGATCAGCGAAATACAATGGATATTGGCATGGGCTATATAGATTCCACCACATTAGGCCAGTCCATTATTTTTAAACCCATGAAGGGGATTGAATGAGTGCACACTTAGATGAGAAGGGTAGAGAATCGAAGGCAGTTATAGTGTGTTAACCCTGCGTTGCCTGCTTCTCCTCCTTCTCATACAGACCCCCTAGGCTTTGACAGCCTCCAGCCCCTGTCCTCTGTCTCAGCCACCCTGTCCATGCAGCAAGCCATGCTTGGGGGAACCGATGACTCCATGGATGGCACAGAGGAAGAGGAAGAGGAAGAAGAAGAGGAAGGGATGGAAGAGGAGGAGGAGGAAGAGGAGGAGGAGGAGGAAGAGAGCGAGGGAGGAAGGAGAGATCTGGGCATGGAGCATAGAGAGGGACTCGAGTAATGAGAGATGTTAGATGACTACGTGACATTTTGACCTTTTGACACCTGGGTTGTGTTCATTAGTCACCAAATGGAAGAACATTTTGATAGATTTCTCCAATAAGAAACAGGCATTTTCATTTTCTGTTGCCCTAATGCACACAACCCAGCCCATTCACAAAAGAAAATGCTGGGTTGTTTGGATGACCCAACCTCTGGGTTGCAGGCATTGGGTCACATAGTTTGGTTATTTTCTTTGAAAAGAACAAGATTGGGTTGTTGATGCTGGGTTATTGAGATATGACCCAGTGGGTCAGATCAGAAGACTGGAGGCGTAGCCGTCATATAGTTATTTTTGGGCACCTGTGAGAGTAAATGTCATTCTGGTTCATCTGTTCTGTTATCACATGTTAAGGTTGAACACGGACAGTTTTGTAGCTTTAATGAGGCTTACAAAGTGCATGAGTTCCTTAAGAGCTTATGCAAATTCCAATGGTGAGATAGTTACCACTTTGTTACAATATGTAAATAATATTTTAGAATATGTAATTTGCAAAAATAGTCAAGTAAAATAGACATGTGCAATGTACAAACATAACATGATGAATAGGTATTAAATTTACTCTCATAAGTGGCCAAAAATAACTATCTGAAAGCCACACCCCTAATAAGCCCCGCCTCCAGAAAAAAGACTCAGCTACTGGGTCAACCCAGCATGAAAGTGAATAAAAACCTAATTTTAGGTAAAATTAATCCATGTTAGGGTAATCCCAACAACCAAAAATGTTTGGTTATTCACACAACCCAACTGGCTGGGTCAAAATAAATAATATTTACCCAGCTCTGGGTTACCAAATAACCCAAATTGGGTTGTTTTTAACCCAGCATTTTTTAGAGTGTACTCTCCCGCTACAACCCACACCTCCATTCAAACTCACCCCTTGACCAGCCCCTAGATTCAGGCCATAGACACACCTCGAATGGGCCTTTTGTTTTTTCTACCATGGATGTCTGTCTAGAAACTACAGATCCGTCCCATCAGAACTCTTAAGACTGAAGAGCCTATATGAGGCTGAAGGTGTCCTAAAATGGACACCATACTATGTGGACTAGTGGGTCACCCCAATCCTCTTATGTTTTATTACAGACAAAATTGAGTTGCTGTATGTGAGTTGATTGTGAGCTGTACTATAGGTCTATACCTGGCCATAACTTTGGGTTCCATGCTTTGGTATCATCCATGCCTTAGTCCATTTAAATTACTCTTTGGTTCTCAGGTTGACTCCATTGACTCCATAAGCACGACGTTGTCATACTGTTTCCCACACAAGTTTTCATAACATTGATGATGAGCGATTCTTTGCTGCAACAAAATGTATGTTTTCAGGTGTGATAAAAAAAAAAAAAGTCTGAGGCTGCGGATCCGTAG
This sequence comes from Brachymystax lenok tsinlingensis, assembly GCA_030435695.1. NCBI lineage: Eukaryota > Metazoa > Chordata > Actinopteri > Salmoniformes > Salmonidae > Brachymystax > Brachymystax lenok. Next base: position 32,694,123 of record CM059792.1, read on the forward strand.
GTAACCGCCCCCGTCTCGCCCCGCCCCGCTGGATCCCCAGGAAAGATCTGTATAACGTTCTGTGCATGTTTTTCTTTACCTCTAATTTCCGCACACGTTTTTGTGGTCATCCTCCCTTGATATTTCTCACTGTCAGTCGTGAATGCTAATTTTTCAAGTTTACCGGGTGAAACGTCCATGCAGCATCTGCATGCCAATCATTTGATCTCAATCAGTTTCATGGGAATATGCATTTAGATCTTCTTAGTTATGTACAGTGTTGTTTCGAATTATGTACAATGAGCGAATTTTAGAACAGATGGAGTTAAAAACTGTTGCATATCTGTGTTTTGTTTCAAATAAAGCACATATTTTGCCTAGAGGAGCATGCTGTTCATTAGACAAAAATGCAACCATTCTGTTATATACAATCCTATCATTATGTGATCGTGCGGACATTGATTCAGCTTTGATTTAACTTTATTAAACAAGCACCATTCACCAGAGTAGCCTGTTCTCTAGAAGTAAAGCAGACTGAAATAGAGAGTAGAGATTCCCGCACATGTGCATACGTTTTGGGACCTTAAACCCCTGGGAAGAAAGATCCAGTAAAAGTCGGATCCGCAGCCACTCCGTAAAAAAAAACATAGAATTATTTGCGTCCATGAGCAAAAAACGTTTTCAGTAACCTGACAGCACAAAGTATGTATATTCGATTTTTGACATTTGTGTTACGTTGTTGAAGGCTTGCATATTTATTATGTGTTTTCTTAGAGCGCTCAGAAGGCGGTTCAAGCGGAACCTTCTTTGTAGAAGGCACAAAGTTACTGTTGTGACGTTCTGGAGGTCTTGCAATTGCGTGAATCTGAGTTATCGAAGTTACTGATGACCAATCAAGGTGACAAAATCTCTAGACTGTAAAAAATGTCACATTGAGAATTCACATGACAAACAAAACACTGCCCTGGTAACAGTGTTTCAATGAGTTAAGAAAAACACACCAACATGGAGAGAGGTGATGGAGTCCTCAATTCATATTAACTGACAACCTTTGCAAGAAAAAAACAATTTGAAGGGGAAGCCTGGAGATTTAAAGAGAATAGTTAAATTCCTGGCATACAGTGAGGGAAAAAAGTATTTGATCCCCTGCTGATTTTTTACGTTTGCCCACTGACAAAGAAATGATCAGTCTATAATTTTAATGGTAGGTTTATTTGAACAGTGAGAGACAGAATAAATAAAAGAAATCCTGAAAAACGCATGTGAAGATTTTTATAAATTGATTTGCAATTTAATGAGGGAAATAAGTATTTGACCCCTCTGCAAAACATGACTTAGTACTTGGTGGCAAAACCCTTGTTGGCAATCACAGTGGTCAGACTTTTCTTTTAGTTGGCCACCAGGTTTGCACACATCTCAGAAGGGATTTTGCAGATCTTCTCCAAGTCATTAAGGTTTCGAGGCTGACGTTTGGCAACTCGAACCTTCAGCTCCCTCCACAGATTTTCTATGGGATTAAGGTCTGGAGACTGGCTAGGCCACTCCAGGACCTTAATGTGCTTCTTCTTGAGCCACTTCTTTGTTGCCTTGGCTGTGTGTTTTGGGTCATTGTCATGCTGGAATACCCATCCACGACCCATTTTCAATGCCCTGGCTGAGGGACGAAGGTTCTCGCCCAAGATTTGACGGTACATGGCCACGTCCATTGTCCCTTTGATGCGGTGAAGTTGTCCTGTCCCCTTAGCAGAAAAACACCCCCAAAGCTAATGTTTCCACCTCCATGTTTGACGGTGTTCTTGGGGTCATAGGCAGCATTCCTCCTCCTCCAAACACGGCGAGTTGAGTTGATGCCAAAGAGCTCCATTTTGGTCTCATGTGACCCTAACACGTTCACCCAGTTGTCCTCTGAATCATTCAGATGTTCATTGGCAAACTTCAGATGGGCATGTATATGTGCTTTCTTGAGCAGGGGGACCTTGCGGCGCTGCAGGATTTCAGTCCTTCACGGCGTAGTGTGTTACCAATTGTTTTATTGGTGACTATGGTCCCAGCTGCCTTGAGATCATTGACAAGATCTTCCCGTGTAGTTCTGGGCTGATTCCTCACCGTTCTCATGATCATTGCAGTTCTTTTGTGTTTCTTCCATTTGCGAATAATCGCACCAACTGTTGTCACCTTCTCACCAAGCTGCTTGGCGATGGTTTTGTAGCCCATTCCAGTCTTGTGTAGGTCTACAATCTTGTCCCTGACATCCTTGGAGAGCTCTTTGGTCTTGGCCATGGTGGAGAGTTTGGAATCTGATTGATTGATTGCTTCTGTGGACAGGTGTCTTTTATACAGGTAACAAACTGAGATTAGGAGCACTCCCTTTAAGAATGTGCTCCTAATCTCAGTTTGTTACCTGTATAAAAGACCCCTGGGAGCCAGAAATCTTTCTGATTGAGAGTGGGTCAAATACTTATTTCCCTCATTAAAATGCTAATCAATTTATAACATTTTTCACGAGTTTTTCTGGATTATTTTGTTGTTCTGTCTCTCACTGTTCAAATAAACCTACCATTAGAATTATAGACTGATCATTTCTTTGTCAGTGGGCAAACGTACAAAATCAGCAGAGGATCAAATACTTTTTTCCCTCACTGTATCTTTTACGTGAAGGATTTGAAGAAACTGTGAAAACTAACTTCAGCTCTCTTTTTTTGCTAAATGATATCCACAAAATGGAGTCACCCATTTCTGATGTGATGTCTTGAAAAGAAAAGAAAAACCTGTTCTTGAATTTTCCTTGGTCTTTGTGAAGTATGTTCTTCATTATTCATTTTCTTGATTGCTTATTTTTTTAAATGGTTCTTCCAGCGCAAGTGACAATAGGGAAACAATTGTTTTCGTTTGTACACATTAATGTCATAATCTATTCTGTTTCAATAGACCATTTTTTATAATTAAAGATATAAAGCTACTCGTTTGAGTATCCTTTTGAGGCAGAAAAATTTGTACAGTTCCATTTGTGTGCATATGACATTGATCGCACATCTTGAGCATACAGTGTACATATTAGGACAGGCTTAGTCTCAGCCTATTATAGAAACTGTATGAGTATGACACAGTGAATGTGTGAAGTTTTGTGTCATTATACATCATAACAGCATCATGACAGTGTAATAGCCCAAGCCCTCCTCCCTGTCTCCAGATTAGGAGTTACAATCCAAATAGCTGTGAATGATGTCATACCCAAATAGCTGTGAAAGATGTCATACCCTTAACTGTAATGATGTTGTGGTGGTTGTTCTATCTACATCACTCAGAGGAACACACTGTGAAAGCACTAAAGATTGTCATGAATGTGTGCCTATTGCTCATTGTTAAGTCTTGCTCCATTGCTCCTGTCAGAAAAGTTGTCCGCCTGCAACACTACCTGTTGCAGGCTGACAGTAACCCAAGGCTGGGCCTCTGCTTTGCAAACAAGAAAGACCACAAGAGTTGAACTTCCAAGTATTAGAGAATAACCACAGTTCTCCATGTTTTTAACTGAATCCTCCCGTAAACGAACTACCCAAATTACAGATGATTCTCAGACCAAACGACCTCAATGTAGAGAAACCTCCTACATTTTCTTTCTCTTATATCCCACTCACCGGTTGTTAATCAAGCCTATGATTTGGCCTTGCTGGAGTACCACACAGATGTCTTCCCAGTTTTTCATTTGTGTGACCCATATCAATACAGATTATCACTTCACATGTGCTGAATATGATACAACTAAGATCTTCTGTAGATCGCCATTATACTTTGATTTCAGACATTCTGCAGTTGATCACAGGTATGGACACACACACACACACACACACACACACACACACACACACACACACACACACACACACACACACACACACACACACACACACACGTGGACGCACGTACAGTACCAGTCAAAAGTTTGGACACACCTACTCATTCAAGGGTTTTTCTTTATTTTTACTATTTTCTACATTGTAGAATAATAGTGAAGACATCAAAACTATGAAATAACACATAGAATCATGTAGTAACCAAAAAAGTGTTAAACAAATCAAAATATACTTCATATTTGAGATACTTCAAAGTAGCCACCCTTTGCTTTGATGACAGCTTTGCACACTCTTGACATTCTCTCAAACAGCTTCATGAGGTAGCCACCTGGAATGCAATTCAATTACCAGGTGTGCCTTGTTAAGGTAATTTGTGGAATTTCTTTCCTTCTTTATGCGTTTCAGCCAATCAGTTGTGTTGTGGTAGGGGTGGTATACAGAAGATAGCCCTATCTGGTAAAAGACCAAGTCCGTATTATGGCAAGAACAGCTCAAATAAGTGAATAAGAGAAACGACTGTCCATCATTACTTTAAGACATAAAGGTCAGTCAATCCGGAAAATGTCAAGAACTTTGAAAGTTTCTTCAAGTGGAGTCGCAAAAACCATCAAGCTCTATGATCAAACTCTCATGAGGACTACCACAGGAAAGGAAGAGCCAGAGTTACCTCTGTTGAAGAGGATAAGTTCATTAGAGTTGCCAGCCTCAGAAATTGCAGCCGAAACAAATGCTTCACAGAGTTCAAGTAACAGACGCATCTCAACATCAACTGTTTAGACTGCGTGAATCAGTCCTTCATGGTCGAATTGCTGCAAAGAAACCACTAATTAAGGACACCAATAAGAAGAAGAGACTTGCTTGGGCCAAGAAACACAAGCAATGGACATTAGACCAGTGGAAATCTGTCCTTTGGTCTGATGAGTTCATATATACACACACACACACACACACTTTTACCCCAGTGTTTTACCCAAAAGGCTCATACTTTGTATTTTCACCTAAGCCGCCTGGCACCTGTGTCTCACTGGGCTATGGCTCCGGCGAACCTGCTGCCACTTGGGGCCAAAGCCAGGCCATTGGTACTTATCAGCTTTTGATTCTGCAGAGGTTGTTGATTCTGCTCTTCACAAGTCTTCACTGCCAGCCCTAGCTATGGAAACACAAGTTCCACAGTATAACGTAGGGGTGTATACATTAGTGTAACACTGGTGTTACAGTCAGAAAGGAGCATAACGTTACCAGTCCCATCAGCAGTACTTAAATAGCTGTAGCAGGCAGATCCTAACTGTAACTGCCATCCTCCATACTATGTGCTAGAAGCATATAAATAGGATGGGAAATGACAGAGGCAGGAAAAGCCACTGGTGCTGGAGCCTTGTTTGAAGTGGGCTGCTGCCATGGCAGTCAAGAGCATGGTTGGGACATCAGTGGATAGCAAGGGCAGTGTCTCATAGGCACACACATGCACACATAAGTCCAAACACACACACACACAGTCACCCTCCCCACTGTCATCTGGGCTCCAGCATACAGCAACAGTGGTCCCTTGTAATTAGACACATAGACCCAGGAGCCAGGCCCAGTCCAGCCCAGTCCCAGCCTCTCATTTAGCAGGGCCCTCCTGGACTACTTAAGGGCCTCGCCAACACAGCTCTGGTCTTCAGAGGTCTGTTTGGTTCAGTTGTCTCACTGCATTTCATTTCTGGATTTCCACCCTGCAGTCACTGGAAAGAGCAAGCAGAGTGAAGGTAACGTGGAGGCTTTTTTATCATGATTTAAAGGCTGTTGACATTTAGGGAGCTAGAGGTGTGTAGAATAAGTGGTATTTATATCAATGGTTAAAATGACTGATGTATGTTTGGTATTACCATTTGGTGATACAGTATTGTCAACTGAAGATAAATATCTGATACCATTTTTCTCTTCTCATCCTTAGCCATAGTTTTGCATACAGTTATGATAACTTCACACAAAGAATACCAGTTTTATTTCTCAGATTGGATATCAAAACTATAATTCTAGGTGTTTAATAACATTACATGGGCAATCTGAAATATGTATCAATAATTAAAGAAAAAAAATTAACATGTCTGAATACAAAGTACATTCTAATACGCTACAGGGTAGGACACATCTATTTTCCCTAGCTAACCCAAAACGTCTTGGTTGTCAGTTGGGATTAGATCCTGCCCAGGCTAAAAACTCTTCATGCACTATAGGGCTTAGTGCTATTAAGTCTCAGTGGACTCAGGTTGGAGTAAATCCAAAATTTTCCTGTCCCTTTCTAGGCCCCAAGATGTCCATCGCTAATGCGGCCGCCCAGGCCATGCTGTCAGACGCCCTGCTACGCGACGGCGCTGGGGGCAACCGCATCGGTCACCTGGAGCTGGAGCTGCCGCTTGACAGGGTCATCAAGTTTGTGTCCGTGGGGCTGCCCTTGCTGCTGGTGTCCATGGCCTTCGCTCGCGAAATCTCCATTGGTCAGTCTGTCTCTCTCTGTCTCTCTCTCTCTCTCTCTCTCTCTCCCTCCACATGTTTTGCTGCAGATTTGGCCCATTATGAGATATTCATTTTCTTTCCCTTTTCTGTGTTATTTTCTCTTTTCTCACGCCTCTTTTGTCCCATGTATCATTTTGCCATCTGCCCCATTATCGTTTCCTTTGTCTCACGTTTCTCTCTCTATTCTCCTCTCTCTAGTCTTTTTCCCTTTACTGTGTGGGAGTGAGAACCTGTGTTTAGGCTATTCGATTAACTATTCAAAAAGTTAATTCTATCGCCTCTCATGAATTGCAGAAGTATCCTATTATTTTCAATGAAGTCTTTACATGTCTTCATAGCATTTACATTTGTTTCCTGATTTGATTTGACATGTACTGGACCTCAACCTTGTTTAACTGCAGAAATAACACTAACACAACAATGTGTGTGGTAGCGGCAGCCATAACAGGCTACGTACAGACAAGCGTATTTCCTTGTTTCATTGACATTGAGCTAACGATCGTCTTCCTACGGAGCTGGTCTATAATCAGCCGCTACAGATGCTTATAGGAAGGGGGATGATTGAGAGCAGCGTTCGCCGACGCAGCATTGCTCGGTAATTACAGGCAACCTGCTGTTTTTGCAGCTCTCTATCGAAGTCAAATGATAGGATATGTTAATTAACTGGAAGATGTTGCAAAACGGAAAACAGTCTAGGAACAGTTGATGGATCCTGGCCCTCCTTATCTAGTTGTTTTCTGCTTTATCTTTCGTTGATTGTCTGGTTGGTGTCTGTGTTGTGTGTGTTGTGTGGACCTGCGGCTGCAGACACGATTTCTGCCACAGCTACAAATAGCTGGGTGAGAAGGAGCCCTTGTTGTACAATGTGTAACAAGCAAGATAGGGATGGCAATAGGGGTTCTTTGTCAAACTGTCTATGGTAGAAGGAACATGCTTTGTTGCTGTCTGTGTTCCCTTGTAACCTGACGGTCTTGTTAAATAGTCAATTTCAGATACAGTACGTCCCCAGCTATCTCAATTTACTAAAAGACACACACACACACACACACACACACACACACACACACACACACACACACACACACACACACACACGCATGTCCTGTCAGTAAGTGTATGGTTGCGTGAGCTTCTTTTAGGAGACTCTCACGGATGTGGAGATGTGGAGGCTGTCTATAAAAATAGGGCGTCCTGTGTTTAACTCAGGGTTTCCTCTGAAGTGCAAGGGGCACGCCCGTCGCCCTACCCTGCCCTCCCAGCACTGCTGTAGGGGAGATAGACTGAAGGGAAGGGTGTGGACCCCTGGCTCTGTGGTTCAACCATCTGTATGGTGGAGCGGGCCAGGCTCGGTCCTGAAAAACACCCACACATTAGGAGGGTAATACCACCCTGTTTTAAACCCAGTTTTCAATTTAGGAACATATGATTTAGATTTTTTTTACATTTCTGCTTCTGGAAAAGGGACACTTGCACATTAAGGAATCTCTCTCTCTCTCTCTCTCTCTCTCTCTCTCTCTCTCTCTCTCTCTCTCTCGTGTGTTTATGCCTATGCATGCAAGTATGTTATGTGTGTGCACATGCATGCATCTTTATGTCGTCGTAATACCTTTACAAAATAGTTCATGTTTTTCCTCTAGGCCCACAGATCAGCTGTTTCCCCCCCAATAACTTTACAGCCAAGCAGGCAGCCTACGTGGACACGTACTGCTGGGACTCCCTGATGCACCATGAGTTTGACACAGATGGAAACTTTGAGGAGCGATCACTCTGGGTGCACAAGGTAAGGCTCTGTTCTGTCATGATGGACCGAGAGACAATTGCACACACCTTAAAGTGGAGCTGACAGCATTTTAACTACTTTGCAGATATGAATATGCAAATATGCTCATAGGGCGGCGCATAATTGGCCCAGCGTCGTCCGGGTTTGGATGGGGTAGGCCGTCATTGTAAATAAGAATTGGTTCTTAACTGACTTGCATGTTAAATAAAGGTTAAATAAAAAATATATGTAACAAAAAATTTTTACAACCATACAATCCTAATATTGTCAGAAATATCATATTCCCAGTTTATGCTACTAAACCAACTTTATAAGAAGTTTTAAAATCTGGTTATATTTGTCTCAACATTTCATGACGTAGAGTAAGGCATTGTTGGCAGAATAGATGTATACAGTTCAATGCATTATCAATATAATTCACCAATTCATTTCTTGGTAGTCCAACAAATATTGCTATCAGATTGTAAATCACAGCTGGCCTGGTACATTGTTTGCTGCCTCTAGCCATTCGGGATTCAGTTTCGATGAGTCAATATTTAGGACAAAAACAGACGAATGTACAGTTGAAGTCGGAAGTTTACATACGCTTAGGTTGGAGTCATTAAAACTAGTTTTTCAACCACTCCACAAATTTCTTGTTAACAAACTATAGTTTTGGCAAGTTGGTTAGGACATCTACTTTGTGCATGACACAAGTAATTTTTCCAACAATTGTTTACAGACAGATTATTTCACTCATAATTCACTGTATCACAATTCCAGTGGGTCAGAAGTTTACATATACTAAGTTGACTGTGCCTTTAAACAGCTTGGAAAATTCCAGAAAATGATGCCATGGCTTTAGAAGCTTCTGATAGGCTAATTGACATCATTTGAGTCAATTGGAGGTGTACCTGTGGATGTTTTTCAAAGCCTACCTTCAAACTCAGTGTCTCTTTGCTTGACATCATGGGGAAAATCAAAGGAAATCAGCCAAGACCTCAGAAAAATAATTGGAGACCTCCACAAGTCTGGTTCATCCTTGGGAGCAATTTCCAAACGCCTGAAAGTCCCGCGTTCATCTGTACAAACAATAGTACGCAAGTATAAACACCATGGGACCACGCAGTCGTCATACCGCTCAGAAGGAGACGCGTTCTGTCTCCTAGAGATGAACGTACTTTGGTGCGAAAAGTGCAAATCAATCCCAGAACAACAGCAAAGGACCTTGTGAAGACGATGGAGGAAACAGGTACAAAAGTATCTATATCCACAGTAAAACAAGTCCTATATCGACATAACCTGAAAGGCCGCTCAGCAAGGAAGAAGCCACTGCTCCAGACTACGGTTTGCAACTGCACATGGGGACAAAGATCATACTTTTTGGAGAAATGTCAAAACAAAAATAGAACTGTTAGGCCATAATGACCTTTGTTATGTTTGGAGGAAAAGGGGGTCACTTGCAAGCCGAAGAACACCATCCCAACCGTGAAGCACGGGGGGTGGCAAACATGATGTTGTGGGGGGTGCTTTGCTGCAGGAGGGACAGGTGCACTTCACAAAATACATGGCATCATGAGGGAGGGAAAATTATGTGGATATATTGAAGCATCATCTCAAGACATCAGTCAGGAAGTTAAAGCTTGGTCGCAAATGGGTCTTCCAAATGGACATTGACCTCAAGCATACTTCCAAAGTTGTGGCAAAATGGCTTAAGGACAACACAGTTAAGGTATTGGAGTGGCCATCACCAAATCCTATAGAAAATTTGTGGGCAGAACTGAAAAGCGTGTGCGAGCAAGGAGGCCTACAAACCTGACTCAGTTACACAAGCTCTGTCAGAAGGAATGGGCCAAGTTTGACCCAAGTCAAACAATTTAAAGGCAATGCTACCAAATACTAATTGAGCGTATGTACACTTCTGACATACTGGGAATGTAATGAAAGAAATAAAAGCTGAAATCAATCATTCTCTCAACTATTATTCTGACATTTCACATTCTTAAAATAAAGTGGTGATCCTAACAGACCTAAAACAGGGAATTTGTATTAGGATTAAATGTCAGGAATTGTGAAAAACTGAGTTTAAATGTATTTGGCTAAGGTGTATGTAAACCTCCGACTTCAACTGTAACTAAGTCTGGGAATGTCAATTCAATCAACCTAGCAAGGGCAATGATCACAAGTCAGTCATAACGTGGCTAATAGGCTAGCTTATCTGTTTATGTAGCTATTTATTTAGTGAGCTAAAACAGAGCTTAATGCTTCTGGGATGATATTATTAGGTGAGTTCGTGAGCGGTGTCATTTGGTTGGCTAGCAAGAAATGTGAATCACTTTTTTACCTAGCTATGCTGAACTTGAATGACTGTTAACATATCTCTGTTGTCAATCAAATGTATTGATCAATTGGGTGAGGAGGCAGGCAAGTTCCCATTCAGTTATTAAAACGTGTGTTGGGACAAGCATGCTTTGCCGGGTACTATTCCTCATCGTTTATCAGTGCAATTTTGACGGCCAACTTCAAGCTGAAAAAGTTTGAGAGGGTTTATCTCCTGTTCCCTTGTTAGATTGAAGCTCATCTCGTGTTAGCCAACATTAGTTGTTGATCTTTTTGTTGTTGATGTGCATAGGCAACTGAGGGAGAGAGAGCATACCTGTTCATGGTTGTTTGATCAATAGCACTGTAAAGTTCCCTAATGTAAGAGGACTCCCGTGGTATTTACATATAGCGGAAATCCATTCAGGTGTATTTTGTGGCTTTTGGCGAATGCTTTCTTATGATCTAAAGTCACGCTGTTGCCACTGCCTGTAAACACACAGTCCAGTTCAAAGTGAAACGGCAAGCCCGTTTGACAAATGCTTATTTGCATATTGGCCTACTCTAGCTCTGATTGTCTATGGCGCACCAGTCTGTTTAGAGTCCATTCCTGGACAAGACTTACATGTTTTTATTAGGTTTTATTTACTGCAGTGTCTTTTAATTGTCCAAACGCATTGCCACTTTCCCACTCTATATTGCTATAGGAATATCATAAATGCCTTAGTATACATCATTCCCAAACATTCTATGGAAGTATGAAAATGACCATATCTAAGTGGTTAAAAAAGAGGTATCATATTCTTCCTGGGGGTGTATATGGACAGATGTTTATAAGATGTCATGTTGCTAAAACGCTGTCAGTTCCACTGTGGCACAGGAAGGTAATGTAACTTCTGTAAATGATTGCTCTTTGTCAGGTGATAAAGACCATTGTTTCTGTCTTTGCCATGACAACAGTGTAATGTAAGTGGATCAGTGGAGGCTCCACAGAGGAGGAAGGGGAGTACCATCCTCCTCAGTGAATTTCATAAAAATAAAACTTGTAACACATTTAAAAAGTTATCCTTTTTAGATAAAACTATACTAAATATATTCACGTCACCAAATAACTGATTAAAACACACTATTTTGCAATAAAATCTACAGTAGCCTCAACAGCACTCTGTAGGGTAGCACCATGGTGTAGCCAGAGGACAGCTAGCTTCCGTCCTCCTCTGGGTACTTTGACTTCAATACTGCTTTACTGGGAAGTTTATCAGTAGACTTACTCATGTTATTTACATTTGAGCTGATAGTGCAGGGTGAGCTCCATAAAGTGGTCTTCCTACTACTGCACACCGCCTCAGTGCTAACAGTGTAACTCTGGTTTATAGGCTCATGATTACCGCTTACAATAGCTGTATGATAAACAGATGTATTCGGTGCAATTAGGGGTACATAAATTAAATTACTTACATTGTGTTTGCCAATGCCTCTAAGATCATGTACATTTGATGCAACACTATGACGACTCATTGTCAAAATGGTAGGGATTAACTGAGCTGGTCTTGGATCATTTACCAGTCATTGTTTCAACGCAGACTTGAAATGCGTGGACAGAGTCCAGGAGCCAAGATGATTTGGATGGACTCCGTCATTCCTGTAGAGTATCTTTTGTTTCCAGAAGGTGTCAAAGTTATCAATAAAAGTGACTCCACCAGAGCTACAGTAGTCTTTTAGCCAGATGTGTAATGCCAGCAGTCTGCTGAATCTTTCACACCCGCGGCCCAACGATGGTACTGGACCTGAAATTATTGGGCGTTTTTTTTAGTCTTTTAATGCTAAAATCAGTACTTTAAAATCAATTTTCAAATGTGTAGCAGTTATGATATGTTTAGCTTGGAAAGGTTATTTCGCCTGGTCACATACAGCTGATGTGTTGTGTATTGAAGTCCACAAGAAAAGGTCAAATGTGAGAGGAGAGTGCATAGATGCAAGAAGGAATACAACATGGCTGTTATGAAAGTGAACTGTGTTTAGGCTTGATTAGGAGCGTATTCAATCCGCCGCAATCTCATGATGGGTACAGTAAAAATTTGAGTGTCGAGTACTAGCCTAAACCTATCCCTGTTGCATTGAACTGGGTGAATGGAATATGAATGACAGTCATCCAATATGTTTTAATAGAAATAAGGTCATAATCATGAAAAAACAAAATCGTCCTCTCTCATATTAAACGGCATTGACCGCCACTGAAGTGGATGAAGAGTCAATGGTATACTGGAGGCATTTTGTGTGCTAAACTGGTATTTGTTGTTGGAAGATTCCCAATTGAAAAACAAGCATTGACAATACATTCTTAAGATAGAAACCCAATATCTTACTAAAAGGGACGTTTAAAGATTTCTCCAGACATAACATTATTAAACTAAAATCAAATCAAACTTTATTTGTCACGTGCCGAATACAACAAGTGTAGACCTTACCGTGAAATGCTTACTTACAAGCCCTTAACCAACAGTGCAGTTCAAGAATATTTACCAAATAAACTAAAGTAAAAAATAATAAAAAGTAACACAATAAAAACACTGTGCAAGACCTGAGGTTTCTGTTACTGAGGGCATCAGCAATTCATTTCAAAGCTCAGACGTGTCATTTTAGTTCTATAAATATATAATAAGTAGTTCTATAAATACTGGGCTGTCTAAGTAAGACATGAATCTCATGCTCATGGGCATAATGATGGAGTTAACTGTGTGCTGTGTCCATTTGTGTATTTTGATGTATTTGGTGGACAGTCTGTTCAGATGAGGCTGAGGAGCTGTGTCACAAGCTTGTGTGGAGTGTCTGTGTTTGTCTGTATGTGTGTCTCTGTGTGTGTGTGTTTCTTAGTAGTACAGCACACATTTATGAAGTTTTAGGTGTTCAACATGGGAAATTAGGTGAGATTGTGAGTAGATATGGAGAGAGATATGGAGAGCTGGATTTGTATCATTTGTTTGTACAGTAATCATCAATACTTTCGAATGAAAAGTGCCTCTTGCTTCCTTAATGTCGCAATGAGGAGCATCCATTAAAAGTAATTCATCTTTCTGAATAAAAATGTAAAATGTAGACTGTAAATCACTCTCTCGTTATCTACCTCCCTTTCCTTCCCTTCTCTTCTTCTCTCTTATACTTTCACTCTTTCTCTCAATCTTCTTTTTTTATGTTCTCTTCTCTTTCTCTTTCTCTCTACCTCTCCGACCCCTCCCTTCCTCTTCCTTTCTTCCTCACCTTCCCTCCTTCTTTCTTTCCTCTCTCCCTCCCTCCCTCCCTCCCTCCCTCTCAGATGTTCCCGTACTCTCTGTTGGCTATGGCCATGATGATGTACCTGCCTGCCCTCATCTGGCGTTTCCTGGTCATGCCGTCGCTTGGCTCCGACCTGCTCTTCATCATTGACGAGCTGGACAAATCCTACAACCGCTCCGTGCGATTGGCTCAGAGCATCCTGGAGATGCGCCAGAACACCCCAGAACCCCCTCACCTTTCAGGCCGAGCTTGAGAGGTGAGAGTGGGTGTGGAAAAGATTGTGGCAGAGATAGATCCAGACAAATTGGTTGAGGCAGGAATTTTGGACTAGGGAAGAGGGGAAGTAAGTAAGCTTAAAATTGATGTCTATTTTTATTTATTTGCACACAGGAAAATACAAAACAATATGATGACATTTAAATGCAAATTAAGAGACCATGTTCAGGAGAGGTAAAAAAAAACCCGGAGACAATTGCTTCAAAGCAAATACGTTGTCATTAATGTAAATTATTTTTAAAAAGAAAAATAAACTATCTTCTGTATATCCAATTATAATGATCGTAACATCATTTTGAATGTGTACTACAACTTAATCTATCCATTCATGTCATATTGCATTATAGTACTTATATAAGCAACCTCAATAACATTTTAATTCTTCAAAAGCGTTTTGTGAGAATGGCAACAGTCGTGCCAGTTCCTCTTCACTCTTTCATCACCTTCAAATACTCAATATTTATGATATCAATCAACTTCAAGTCTATTTATTTGTATTCCAGTTCAAAATAAATCTAATCCCTGTTTCTTTTCAAACTCATTTCAAAATCAATACTCAGGTTCATCATTATTCTACAAGAATGGCCACTAATCTCCACACCCCTTTTTTCCGTACAAGATTTTGTACATTTTCCATTACTTACAGTGCCTTCGGAAAGTATTCAGACCCCTTGACTTTTTCTACATTTTGATACGCTACAGCCTTATTCTAAAATGGATTAAACTGTTATTTTTTTCTCTCATTGATCTACAAACAATACTCCACAATGACAAAGCAAAAACAGATTTTTAGACATTTTTGCAAATGTATTAAAAATAAAAAACAGAAATACTGTATTTACATAAGTATTGAGACTTTGCTATGAGACTCGAAAATTGAGCTCCGGTGCATCCTGTTTACATTGATCATCCTAGAGATGTTTCGCATGTGGTAAATTCAATTGATTGTACATGATTTGGAAAGGTACACACCTGTCTATATAAGGTCCCACAGTTGACAGTGCATGTCAGAGCAAAAACCAAGCCATGAGGTCGAATGAATTGTCCTTAGAGCTTCAACACAGGATTGTGCACAGATCTGGGAAAGGGTACCAAAACATTTCTGCAGCATTGGTCCCCAAGAACACAGTGGCCTCCATCATTCTTAAATGGAAGAAATTTGGAACCACCAAGACTCTTCCTAGAACTGGCCGCCGGCCAAACTGAGCAATTGGGGGAGAAGGGCCTCTGTCAGGGAGGTGACCAAGAACCCGATGGTCACTCTGACAGAGCTCTAGAGTTCCTCTGTGGAGATGGGAGAACCTTCCAGAAGGACAACCATCTCTGCAGCACTCCACCAATCAGGCCTTTATGGTAGAGTGACCAGAGGGAAGCCACTCCTCAGTAAAAAGGCACATGACGGCGCACTTGGAGTTTGCCAAAAGGCATCTAAAGACTCTCAGACCAGATCAGTGGCAGGGACTGGGAGACTTGTCAGGATCGAGGCAAAAATGAACAGAGCAAAGTACAGAGAGATCCTAAATTAAAACATGCTTCAGAGCGCTCAGGACCTTAAACTGTGGCAAAGGTTCACATTCTAACAGGACAACGACCCTAAGCACACAGCCAAGACAACCCAGGAGTGGCTTCGGGACAAGTCTCTGAATGTTCTTGAGTGGCCCAGCCAGAGCCCGGACTTGAACCCGATCAAACATCTCTGAAACAACCTGGAAATAGCTGTGCAGCAACGCTCCCCATCCAACCTGACAAAGCCTGAGAGCATATGCAGAGAAGAATGGGAGAAACTCCCCAAATACAGGTGTGTCAAGCCTGTACCGTCATACCCAAGAAGATTCGAGGCTGTAATCGCTGCCGAAGGTGCTTCAACAAAGTACTGAGTAAGGGTCTGAATACTTATGTAAATGTGATATTTCAGTTATTTTATTTTATAAATTTGCAAACACTTCTAAAAACCTGTTTTTGCTTTGTCATTATGGGGTAATGTGTGTAGATTGAGGGAAAAAACGATTTAATACATTTTAAAATAAGGCTGTAACGTAATAAAAAAAAAAGTAAAGGTCTCTGAATACTTTCCGAAGGCACTATTTACATACTGTAGGTCTGTTTTGTACTGTCTCCCAGACTACCTCAAGCACAGCTTCAACTCCTTCAAATGCAAAATGGAAAAATATCTACTGGACATTCCATTCAATGGCTCATCCAAATAATCTGATGCCTATATGTTACTCATGCTGATTATGCACGTTACTTGAATATCTTTCTTTTTTTCTTCTTTTTTTTTACCCCAGTTTTTTTTATTTGTGTAAAATTTGAATCTGTGGTGTGGTGCTAGGGAAAACAACTAAAGGCCCTGTTAAGGGGGTCCCAGGCCCGCGTTTGGGTAACCCTGCCTTATACAATGATTTCTGAGTGGCAAAAATATATATTTGAGCTGTATCTTTAAAAACAAAAGTAAGCTAATTACAGCCAAAAGTATGTGAAATAGAAACTGAAAACAAGACCCTCTTTAGGCTTTAACTACAGTTATGTGATGACTATTTAAATCTTGAATACTACGATAAATGCTTTAGTTCCTCACACAACCTCCATTACCAAACATCAGAGCCAATAACATGAAAGTGTGTTTGAGCCAACTGTCGTCTAACCCCATCTCTTACATTGTCTCTTTTCAGGGCCAAGCGGAAGCGTTACTTCGAGTATCCGCTGTTGGAGAGGTACATGCAGAGCAAGCACGGCTCCTACTTCCTGGTCAGCATGCTCTTTCTGCGTGGCTTCCTCTTGCTCACTTTCATGTCTGCCGCCTGCCTCTACCTCGTCTACTTCCACCTATCCGCCTTTTTCCAGGATGAGTTCAGCTGCTTTGTCCGCACCGGCTTGCTGCGCGACCAAAACTGGGTCCCCGAACTGGTCCAGTGCAAAATGACCGGCCAACTGGTCTTCCAGGTTATTAGCGTGGCTAACGGCGCTATCTACGTCCTGCTGGTACCTATCGTGCTGTTCAGCTTGGTCCGTCTCTTCTGTTGGGATACGACTCTATTGTCAGTCTACGAGGTTCTACCCGCATTGGGACTTAACAGCGGTCGCAAGCTGGGCTGCCCGCTCAACGACCTCAACGTTCTTCTGTTGTTTTTGCGAGCTAACGTGGCGCATCTGCAGTCTTATGGCAGGCTGAGGGCCGTATGCTCGCTGGCATCCCCGCAGATCGGGAAGGGGAATGGCGTGAAGGGCGCGGGGATGCTGACTGCAGAGGAGATCGAGGAGAGGGCCGAGGCAGCACAGGAGCTGGAGGAGGAAGTAGAGGAGCTGCAGGAGGAAGGGAAGCTCAACCTGGTGGATATCATGACCATTTTAGGAGCAGCCCGGGGAAACGCGGTCAACTGCACCGAATCCAGGCCTCTGGTGGAGGAGAATATGAGTCTGGGTACTGTAACTCTTATCTACACTCTCAAACGTATTCTGCTCGTGGGATTGTTTGTCTATATTGTTTGGGATGTTCAGAAAATCATAAAGTGAGGGAGCTTTGTTCAAATTAAATAACGGATGGTGGTGTAAGCAGTTTTCATTGAATAGCCACTCCACTCTTACTGAATATTGGATGAGGAGGCAATAGTAGTAATGGACTTAATTTGAGATAGCAGTTTTGATTCAAACTTTTCCATCTGCACTGTGATACAAAAATGCTTTCCACAAATATTAACTGTCCACAAATGCTTTTCTTATACATGTACTACTATGCCAGTAGGCCTAATATAAATAAGTATTACGTGTTAGACAGTTTTTCCCAGGACCGGAAAGCCGATAATTCTAAAAGAGGCTTTTACTAGGAGCTACAGCAAGAGAGCAGATACAATTAGTGGTCATTCCCACTCCTAACTCCCCTCTCTGTCTCCTTACAGAGCCAAACCACCAGGGGTACCATGAGTTGAAGGAGACTGCATCATGTAATCGTTACTAAACCACCAATTGACTGAACCATCAATGTGACACCAATTGAGGGGGAAGGGGGATCAAAAAGACAACCTGGGAGAGAAGCGAGGGAAGGGGTTCTGTATCCAGAGAAGTTGTTCCAAAAAGCCTCCATTAGAATTAAAAGCTTGGTGGATAACTTGAGCGATGTAGTTTCTTTATGCATGACTGAGCTTCTGGGTCGTTGTGACTTAACTTAATTTCAAACTCAGATTTCCTACTTTTCTTTATGGTTATGCTATTTACTGAACTTGATTTTGTGATTTGTCAGCAAGGAAAGATGTATTTGTTCAATGTCAACCAGTAACATTTTATTTGATCTATGTCAACAGATACCAATGTAATGAATAAAGTTATTTTTATGACTGTTGTGTTGAATGGCTCAAGTGCAACATTTCCCTCAGTGATTCACATTGTAAATTAATTGCCTCGGAAAATATGTGATTATTTAATTGAATAAAATAAATTTAAAAAGTGCTCACTCTCCAAACATTTGCTTATTTTATATAAACATTCTGCGCTGAAACACTTGCTGCACATTGAGCACCTTTTGTTATTAAAATAAGAAACATTTATGTATCATGTCTTCACTGATGTTTTGAGCGCTTACACTTTTAAACTCTAAACTGGATTATTCTCCTCTTACGCACCCCACATCTGCTATTTACTAGAAAGATAAACACAGACTCTTATTCGTCTCTTAACTAAATTGTAATAGAATTATATTAAATTAATATTCTTATCCTACACCCAGTCCTGACTGAAAGGGCCACCTAAATTGCACCTTCAACATTCACAAATTTATAGGTAGTGGGTTAAGAAATGACAAGTACCATGGTTGGGAAAACAGGGTTGATAATGTAGGGGTTGAAGAAAGTTTCACATATTTGCTGCCCAGTGTGGTTTGGAGTGCTGAGATGGCATTTTGGGCTGCAATGTCAGATGTCCTGCAAAGACTCTGCTTTAGGTCTTGTCCCATATGGCACTTTACTCCCTATATACACTCTTAGAAATAGTGTCAAAATAGTGAACTATGTAGGGAATAGGGTGTTGGGACATAATGTTAGTTGTGCAGCCATAGCCACATACCTAAAGATCCTTGTTGACCTTTGGGACTCACACATACAACCACCACTAAGTTCAAAGTGTGGAAACTACAATATGTTGCCCTTATTCAGATAATATAGCCAGGCGTATAGGCTATAGACACATGCTGGTGAGCGAGACTCTACAATACTTCAGTAACCATAATTCCTCAGCTGTACATGGCAACTGTAGGTAATGATTATTGAAATACGTAGGTAATGAAAAGAAACTGCCCATACGTAGTGTGTTTCAAAATAGTTCCCTAGTGTGTCTACTGTGTAGTTATACAGTTTTGGAATCCTCTCCCTGAAGCACCCCACTCAGTTTTTTGTGTTTGAATACAATTCCTCATATTAGCCCTGGCAAAGGCATCAGATGCCATAACACAGCCACAGACCTTCATTATATCTCATGAATTGACACTGTAAATAGAGCTGCTCACTTTAGTCTATTTCAACTTGGGCTGGTATAGATTTGTATTGTTTCATATCACACATCATGATGAAAATCCTCACAAACTCTCCATAATGTATCTGTCCATAAATCCCTAATTCCTTTTTGGAATGACAAACAGAATTAAACAAGAGACATTGGAATGTTATGGTTACATATTTCCAAATGAACAAACAAATGAATACATTAAACAAATCAATCAATCAGCCAATAAATCAATATAATAACCAACCTGCAATGGATTCATCAAAAGTTTTCCATGATGAAAACTTGTTTACTTCTCAACTTGAGGCATATGTCACTGTAGCTTATACAATCAGTTTGTCCTTGTCAGAAAGCCTATGAAATGTTGAGAATAATCACTCACGGCCAGTTAGAGACCTGTACAGTACTATCCATCACCACCCAGGGATCCGCTGGTTTTGATGCCCAAGTTCATGAACTGTCAGCACAAGACATATCTGACCTTTTTAATGGATTACGCTCTGAAATTTGTACGAATAGGAATGGTCTGGAACCAACAGGACCCTGAACAGCTTCTACCCCCCAAGCCATAAGACTGTTAAATAATTAATCAAATAGCTACCAGACTTGTCTGCATTGACCCTTTTTGCACTAACTTTTTTTACTCATCACATACGCTGCTGTTACTGTTTATTAACAGTCACTTTATTCCTAGTTATACTGTATGTACATATCTACCCCAATTACCTCATACCCCTGCACTTCGACTTGTTACTGGTACCCCTTGTATATAACCAAGGTATCGTTACTCATTGTATATCCATATATTATTACTTTTACGGGTTTTACTTTTCTTTTATTTCTCTACTTTCTCTCTGCATTGTTGGGAAGGACCCGTAAGTAAGCATTTCACATTATATTATATTCTCCGTCCTCCTCTGGGTACATTGACTTCAATACAAAACCTTGGAGGCTCATGGTTCTCACCCCTTCCATAGAATTACACAGTAATAATGATGACTTCCAATCAAAGGATCAGAAAATGTATCTAGTACTGAAAGCATAAGCGACAGCTAGCTAGCAGTGCATACAGTGTGGTGAGTAGTTGACTCCAAGAGAGAGAAAGACAATTGAACAGTTTTGAACAAATTAATTTCTTCAAAAACGAAGGAAAATATATCTAGATATATTTTATTAAAATGTTTTCTTAGTCCACCTTTCACTTACTTAGCTAATGCAGCTAATTTAGCTTACTCAACAACCTGATTCAAACAGAGAGGAATTATATTTATGTTAGCTAGCTGGCTAAGGCTATCTAACACTGCAACTCAAGGTAAGCTTTCAGGGCCCTTCTTGCTGTACACTGTACTGCGTGATTGCACACATGGATTGGACAGGGCCAGCGTAATGGGCTGGCTTCAGGGGCCTGGCCCGCCTTACCGTACCTCCTTGCCCGTCCAAATCAAATATTTAATATTGATTTAATATTTATTTGACCGAGACTCACACCGACAGAAAGATACATCAGTCTCAGATATAGCATCTGAGTGAGTGAAACAGTGCCCCCCTGTATGTGTAGCCCATGTATCTGACGTTGTCTGGACAAAAAGAATATGGCATGCCAATTAGTGTCAATTAAAAAAATTATAAACAAAGAAAGATCATTTAAGAAGACGATGTCCGCGCCCCAGTGGGCATCTAATTAGCATAACAAAACAATCCCCATAAAACTCTGTCAGTTTAAGCTAGAGATGTCTCTGTCCACCACATCTGCCTATGTCGCACTTCCACATCTACGGTGAAAGGTGAAAGAGCAAATTCGCATGTAGCATCCAAACGGTTTGCTCTAGGATGTCCACAGGCCTCACAAGACTAGTTTGAAGGTCCCCTGGTACCAGTTGAAAAATGTTTATGGGAGTTTACATTGAGACTGTTCAGTGTAAAAATAAGGGGTTAAATATAATTAAAAAATTGAAGATTTGGACACACCTACTCATTCTTGGGTTTTTCTTCATTTTTACTATTTTCTACATTGTATAATAATAGGGAAGACATCAAAACTATGAAAAAACACATAGAATCATGTAGTAACCAAAAAAGTGTTAAACAACTCAAAATATACTTCATGTTTGAGATAATTCAAAGTAGCCACCCTTTGCTTTGATGACAGCTTTGCACACTCTTGGCATTCTCTCAACCAGCTTCATGAGGTAGTTACCTGGAATGCAATTCAATTAACAGGTGTGCCATGTTAAAAGGTAATTTGTGGAATTTCTTTCCTTCTTGATACGTTTCAGCCAATCAGTTGTGTTGTGGTAGGGGTGGTATAAAGAAGATAGCCCTATTTGGTAAAAGACCAAGTCCATATTATTACATTGTAGAATAATAGTGAAGACATCAAAAATATGAAAAAAAAACATAGAATCATGTAGTAACCAAAAAAGTGTTAAACAAATCTAAATATACATTATATTTTAGATTCTTCAAAGTAGCCACCCTTTGCCTTGATGACAGCTTTGCACACTCTTGGCATTCTCTCAACCAGCTTCACCTGAAATGCTTTTCCAACAGTCTTGAAGGAGCTCCCACATATGCTGAGCACTTGTTGGCTTTTTTTTTTCTTCACTGCGGTCCAACTCATCCCAAACCATCTCCATTGGGTTGAGGTCTGGTGATTGTGGAGGCCAGGTCATCTGATGAAGCACTCCATCACTCTCCTTCTTGGTCAAATAGCCCTTACACAGCCTGGAGGTGTGTTTTGGGTCATTGTCCTGTTGAAAAACAAATGATAGTCCCACTAAGCGCAAACCATATGGGATGGCAGAATGCTTTGCTAGCCATTCTGGTAAGCGTGCCTCGAATTCTAAATCAAAGACAGTGTCACTAGCAAAGCACCCCCACACCATCACACCTCCTCCATGCTTCACGGTGGGAACCACATATGCGGAGATCATCCGTTCACCTACTCTGTGTCTCACAAAGACACTGCAGTTGGAACCAAAAATGTCAAATTTGGACTCATCAGACCAAAGGACAGATTTCCAATGGTCTAATGTCCATTGCTCGTGTTTCTTGGCCCACGCAAGTCTCTTCTTCTTATTGGTGTCCTTTAGTAGTGGTTTCTTTGCAGCAATTTGACCATGAAGGCCTGATTCACAGTCTGATTCACAGTCTCCTCTGAACAGTTGATGTTGAGATCTGGTACTTAAACTCTGCAAAGCATTTATTGGCTGCAATCTGAGGTGCAGTTAACTCTAATGAACGTATCCTCTGCAGTAGAGGTAACTCTGGGTCTTCCTTTCCTGAGGCGGTCCTCATTGAGAGCCAATTTCATCATAGCTCTTGATGGTTTTTGCGACTTTACTTGAAGAAAAGTTCTTAAATTTTTTCGCATTTACTGACCTTCGTGTCTTAAAGTAATGATGGACTGTCGTTTCTCTTTGCTTATTTGAGCTGTTCTTGCCATAATATGGACTTGGTCTTTTACCAAATAGGGCTATCTTCTGTATACCACCCCTAACTTGTCACAACACAGCTGATTGGCACAAATGCATTAAGAAGGAAAGAAATTCCACAAACTAACATTAACAAAGCACACCTGTTAATTGAATTGCATTTCAGGTGACTACCTCATGAAGCTGGTTGAGAGAATGCCAAGAGTGTGCAAAGCTGTCATTAAGGCAAAGGGTATCTACTTTGAAGAATTTAAAATAAAAAATATATTTTGATTTGTTTAACACTTTTTTGGTTACTACATTATTCCATATGTTTGGGCTTCTGAATGGCGCAGCGGTCTAAGTCACTGCATCTCAGTGCAAGAAGCATCACTACAGACCCTGGTTTGATTCCGGGCTGTATCACAACTGGCTGTGATTGGGAGTCCCATAGGGCGGTGCACAATTGGTCCAGCGTCGTCCGGGTTAGGGCTTGGGCCGTCATTGTAAATAAGAATTTGTTCTTAACTGCCTTGCCTGGTTAAATATTGTAGAAACCCTTGAATGAGTAGGTGTGTCCAAACTTTTGACTGGTACTGTATGTCTCTCAGGTATAGGACAGAGACTTTAGAACAAACATCCTTTAGGTTGTTGGGGGGACTATCTATTATTCCATGCTAATAGGCCAAAAATAATGTTATTACGTATTCTTTTGATACTTCAAGGGGTCTTAAAATTCAAATTCAAATTGACCTTCTTAAAATAATTCAATTTAGCTTAGTAGAACCCCACCCCCGGCTTAGACAGGGGATAGACTCTTATGTGTTAAAAAACATTATTGAAAGTCGCAGGTTCTGCTGGTTTTTGCACTAGACTTCTAAAATCAGCGACTGATACAGTATAGACTTTGGAAACCAGGTGTGGGCATTCTCTGGTCAAACCGTGTTCTAATTAATCAATTAAGTGTCAGGAAGGAAAACAAACCATGCAGAATTACAACCTTGGAGGACTGATGTTGTAAACTGCTGAGGTAGATAAAGACAGAGAACAAAGACAGAAATTCATAAAATATATCTAACATTCCAACTGGTTCTGAAGCTCTTGCATCACAATCCAGTCTTTAAGATGGCAAAGCAAGCTAGGCTGAATCAGATACCATGTGTTGGCGTTTTCACGCAATTTGAAGCCAGTTACACAGCTATGAACGAGCACATATAGGGGCGGCACAGCAAATAACACTATTAATTTGATAGAAGACAAAAGGCAAGACAGGTTGCCTGGAGGCTTTTTGGCATAATGGATCTCTTTTGGAGGTAAGCAGGTAAATAACTAATGCAACATCAACCGTGGACAAGTGCACTTGTGGAAGTCCAATTATAAATGATGGCCTCCATTCTGCTGAAGTGTTTCTATGTAAAGATGGATCATTAGGAGTTTCTTCTTCAGAACACCAGGTGGGGAGTCTTTGAGTGCTACAGGAGAGGAGGAGATAAAGACTGCCTGATGTTTCCTGGGATAATAATATGGCTTTTTGTATTCACATAAACGGACAAAGATATGCTTGTACGGTTGTTGTGGGTATTTCTGTTTTTCTGACTTATGTCTTATGGCATCAGCTGTTTGATTGACACCATACCACTGGGGGGCACAGTTGAGTTGAATAGGGAAGATGATTGCAAGTTGGTTTCCAAAGCTCCAGGATAGCAACTTGCATCATGGATAAGCTTGTTTTGACATGGAGCTAGATCCCATTGAGCACAAAGATAAATGATCATTCCATACCAGCTCTAATATAGCTTGCAGTTTACCAGCACAATCACATTGAACCAAACACTTGCTCGAAAAGCCTTTGATTGAATGTGTGCCATTAGACAATCAATGTTAGGCCAAATCTCACTGGCCTACATTTCCTCTCTCAACGCAGAGCAAGTGATCCATCGTGTCACAAACGCTGAGAGGCGATAACACTGGCCATATATTTTCTCTCATCGTCTGTTTGTTGCTTTTGTGTATGGCAATGATCGATGTTTTCTGGGGTTGAGCATCGCAAGTGGTCACGCTAATGTCCAATTAAGATTGATGTTTTAGGTCGGGCGGTGAGAGAGGATTAATAACGAGCCTATGGGAATGATGGATGCTGCCTTCAGGTTGAGTGAGGATTCGAACGACGAATGCACTCTGTCACTGTTTTCTGTTGCTACGGCTAGATTTCTGTAATGGTCCCTTAATCCACTATTATTACAGTTGGGGTGAGGGAGAGGAAGGGAAAGAGGATGGGGGAACCACAGTCAAGGTCCACTACAGATCCTAAAACATTTATTTTGCTGCTTAATGCCTGCATGGCGAGGTGAAAACAGTGGGTGATGTAGTGAAACGTTAAGTACTGCAGTCTGGAGCCACAGCCGCAGGGATTTCCAGCTCCAGCTACTGACCAAATCAATACAACTCACCTTGTTTCCAGGAAACTGATAAATGAAGACAGATCCCCAAATTAAAGGAGTAGTTGGGGTACTCACAAAACAGACCCGACGACACACAACACTTTCAATATTAACTCAGTACTTGGTGAGTACAGAAAACTGTTGTTTGTTAACCCTTCAATGTATCAGGGGGAGTTTTTAAGAGCTGTACATCTGCCAACAACTCACAGTGGCTCAGGGGCAAAGTAAAAACTCCCCTCAAAATGTTGAATCTTACATCTCAGCCTGAGGTGAGATTTGGTTACCGTCTGCTACTCCCAATCTGATCTCAACTGCCAGAACACCAGACGCTTTGTGACTCTAGCATTAGCTTGCGGCAGCTGAAGTACCTTCAAGTGTCAAAGCAAAGCACAACTGTCACCGACTAAGCTGCTAAGATGGCCGACGTCAGTTAGCGGTTAGCGCGTAAGAAAATACTTTGACCTTGCAGTCAATCAACAATTGACAGGCGTGACACAGATAACACAAGCTGTTTAGCATGTCTCCGAAAGGTGAGAATGTTTCCCTATCCCCTCTTCCCTCTGTTTTGGCGTTCGCCTGACCCCCATTGATTGATAACAACGCGAGAGCTCCAAAGGAAATGTAGCCGCTGCCATGTGAGCACAAGGACTTGGTTAAGGTCATGTCAACAAACCTGACAGATGATCTTGACATGGCTGCCTCCAGGGCCATATTAAGAAATCATAGGCCTTGGGGCTTTGTCCTTGCACCAAGATGCAATTTGATGTGTGGTCATTTTACTGTTGAAGAAAAAGGCCCTTTATAATGAAACCATAATAATGTTGCCTTGCCTGTGGCATAGGCTACAGCTGAGCACAAGCGTTTTTAGGATTTCCATTCATGGGGATTTTCATTTTTAGCGAGGTCTGAAAAAAATCTGCCTTTTAAAAATGCATTTAATGCAACTCTACATAATTTACATGACAGAAGACATTATCTGAATCTTTTTTAAAACCACACAAATGACTGGCTATTCTGACACTGACAAACTGAGATAAATCTGGCCTTGAATTCAAATAAACAATAACCCAGGCCAATGAAGCGACACATAGATTGTACAGTATTAGGAGGCAATATATAAACACATTATATATATATACAGTGGGGCAAAAAAGTATTTAGTCCGCCACCAATTGTGCAAGTTCTCTCACTTAAAAAGATGAGAGAGGCCTGTAATTTTCATCATAGGTACACTTCAAATATGACAGACAAGAAATCCAGAAAATCACATTGTGGGATTTTTAATGAATTTATTTGCAAATTATGGTGGAAAATAAGTATTTGGTCACATACAAACAAGCAAGATTTCTGGCTCTCACAGACCTGTAACTTCTTCTTTAAGAGGCTCCTCTGTCCTCCACTCGTTACCTGTATTAATGGCACCTGTTTGAACTTGTTATCAGTATAAAAGACACCTGTCCACAACCTCAAACAGTCACACTCCAAACTCCACTATGGCCAAGACCAAAGAGCTGTCAAAGGACACCAGAAACAAAATTGTAGACCTGCACCAGGTTGGGAAGACTGAATCTGCAATAGGTAAGCAGCTTGGTTTGAAGAAATCAACTGTGGGAGCAATTATTAGGAAATGGAAGACATACAAGACCACTGATAATCTTCCTCGATCTGGGGCTCCACGCAAGATCTCACCCGTGGGGTCAAAATGATCACAAGAACGGTGAGCAAAAATCCCAGAACCACACGGGGACCTAGTGAATGACCTGCAGAGAGCTGGGACCAAAGTAACAAAGCCTACCATCAGTAACACACTGCGCCGCCAGGGACTCAAATCCTGCAGTGCCAGACGTGTCCCCCTGCTTAAGCCAGTACATGTTCAGGCCCGTCTGAAGTTTGCTAGAGAGCATTTGGATGATCCAGATGAGGATTGGGAGAATGTCATATGGTCAGATGAAACCAAAATAGAACTTTTTGGTAAAAACTCAACTCGTCGTGTTTGGAGGACAAAGAATGCTGAGTTGCATCCAAAGAACACCATACCTACTGTGAAGCATGGGGGTGGAAACATCATGCTTTGGGGCTGTTTTTCTGCAAAGGGACCAGGACGACTGATCCGTGTAAAGGAAAGAATGAATGGGGCCATGTATCGTGAGATTTTGAGTGAAAACCTCCTTCCATCAGCAAGGGCATTGAAGATGAAACATGGCTGGGTCTTTCAGCATGACAATGATCCCAAACACACCGCCCGAACAGCGAAAGAGTGGCTTCAGAAGAAGCATTTCAAGGTCCTGGAGTGGCCTAGCCAGTCTCCAGATCTCAACCCCATAGAAAATCTTTGGAGGGAGTTGAAAGTCCGTGTTGCCCAGCGACAGCCCCAAAACATCACTGCTCTAGAGGAGATCTGCATGGAGGAATGGGCCAAAATACCAGCAACAGTGTGTGAAAACCTTGTGAAGACTTACAGAAAACGTTTGACCTCTGTCATTGCCAACAAAGGGTATATAACAAAGTATTGAGATAAACTTTTGTTATTGACCAAATACTTATTTTCCACCATAATTTGCAAATAAATAAATTAAAAATCCTACAATGTGATTTTTTGGATTTCTTTTTCTCATTTCGTCTGTCATAGTTGAAGTGTACCTATGATGAAAATTACAGGCCTCTCTCATCTTTTTAAGTTGGAGAACTTGCACAATTGGTGGCTGACTAAATACGTTTTTGCCCCACTGTATATACATTGAAGTTGGAAGTTTACATACACCTCAGCCAAATACATTTCAACTCAATTCCTGACATTTAATCAGAGTAAAACGTCCCTGTCCTAGGTACCAATAATATGCATATCCTTGCTTCAGGGCCTGAGCTACAAGCAGTTAGATTTGGGTATGTCATTTTAGGCAATCAAAAAAAAGGGGCTAATCCTTAAAGGTTTTGTTCACATCGGCTTCCGAAGAGCGTTATCACACAGACATCCAGAACAGCTGGTGCGCTCATGCATTCTTCAGATTTGCTTGCCACGAAGAAGGCATGAAATACATTTAGCTCATCTGGTAGGATCGCGCCACTGGGCAGCTTGCGTCTGGGTTTCCCTTTGTAATCTGTAATAGTTTTCAAGCCCTGCCACATCCGACGAGCGTCAGAGCTGGTGTAGAAGGATTCAATCTTAATCCTGTATTGACACTTTGCTTGTTTGATGGTTCGTCTGAGGGCATAGCGGTATTTCCTGGCTTAGGACGGCCACCAAAGATCCTGAAATTTCCTTCCCTAACTATAACATTTTCCGACAAGATAGAATAGCCAAAGGGGGTGGTTGCAATCTACTGCAGACATAGCCTGCAGAGGTCTATGGAAACAAAGCAACAAGTTCTAGCCTATATTTGGCACACTTTCTGCCCAAACTGCGGCCTTCCCAGGCAGAACTGGGGTAAACAAGGGATACAAAGAACAGTACCACTCAAAAGTCTGGACACACCTACTCATTCACGGTTTTTATTTTATTTTACTATTTTCTGCATTGTAGAATAATAGTGAAGACATCAAAACTAGGAAATAACACATATGGCATCATGTAGTAACTAAAAAAGTGTTGAACAAATCAACATTTATTTTATATTTGAGATTCTTCAAAGTAGCCACCCTTTGCCTTGATGCTTCACGGTCGGTGGGAACCACACATGCAGAGAACATCTGTTCACCTTTTCTGCGTCTCACAAAATCATGGCAGTTGGAACCAAAAATCACAAATTTTAACAAAAAGGACAGATTTCCACCGGTCTAATGTCCATTGCTAGTGTTTCCTGGCCCAAGCAAGCCTCTTCTACATATTGGTGTTTTTTAGTAGTGGTTCTTTGCAATAATTTGACCATGAACGGCTGATTCATGTAGTCTCCTCTGAACAGCTGATGTTGAGTGTGTCTGTTACCTGAACTCAGTGAAGCATTTATTTGGGCTGCAATTTCTGAGGCTGGTAACTCTAATAAACGTATCTTCTGGGTCTTCATTTCCTGTGGCTGTCCTCATGAGAGCCAGTTTCATCATAGCACTTGATGGTTTTTGCGACTGCACTTCAAGAAACTTTAAAAGTTATTGAAATTTTCCGGATTGACTAGCCTTCATGTCTTAAAGTAATGAAGGACTGTCATTTCTCTTTGCTTATTTCAGCTGTTCTTGCCATAATATGGACTTGGTCTTTTACCAAATAGGGCTATCTTCTGTATACCACGCCTACCTTGTCACAACACAACTGCTTGGCTCAAATGCATTAAGAAGGAAAGAAATTCTACAAATTAACTTTTAACGAGGCACACCTGTTAATTGAAATGCATTCCAGGTGACTACCTCATGAAGCTGGTTGAGAGAATGCCAAGAGTGTGCAAAGCTGTCATGAAGGGTTAAGGGAGGCTACTTTGAAGAATTTAAAATATAAAATATATTTTGATTTGCTTAATTATGTTTTGGTTACTACATAATTCCATATGTGCTATTTCATAGTTTTGATGTCCTCACTAGTATTCTACAATGTAGAAATACTGGTACTGTATATGTTATGGTGTGGGGTGTATTTTCTTGGCATGCTTTAGGTCCACTTGTAGAATCTATGCCAAAGTTAATTGAAACTGTTCTGGCAGTTCATGGTGGCCCAACACCATTTAAGACACTTTATGTTCCTTAGTTTAGTCAGATACCTGTATGGGCTTGTGATAAATCTTAATCACAATATTGAGAGCGAGCTCCTGTGGTTGAATAACAAAAAATATATAAATAAAAAATATATATTTACATGTTTTATTTTATTTTTTGCCTCTTGTGAGTCAGGGTTTGGGCCCAGCCCCTGACTCACACAATTGACCAGTCACATTTATTTATGATGCTTTTTATTTATATTAATCAGTTACCCAATCAAGGCAGGGCCCCCTACCACCTGTGGGCCCCCTACCACCTGTCCTCCCCCCATCTGATGATTAGCAGAGAGGCAGCAGGCAGCAGCAGGCTGCCTACACTCAATGAGAGTGGGCTCCAGAGTCTTCCTGTGGTTGGCGGTTGCAGTGAAAAATATACAATATATACTACATATATAATATATACTGTATATATAATATATACAGTATATATTTCCTGCCCAGGCGCTTCATTCCCAGTAAGCCCCTGCATTAATCCGGCCCTGGCTGCTTCTACAAGGAATGTCATATTAGGGCTGGCTAGAGTAACACACTTTCACAAGCAATGCTCTGAGTTGGTTTGTTAGACAACAGCTGTATTCAAGTTCAATGACTCATGGACAAATAGGGATATATTTTGATCAATAGCACAGACACTGTAGCCGTCAAGTCTTGAAGACTTCTCATGCGCTCCTGGACTGTAGCATCCTCTTTTGCCTTCCCCAAACCCCTCACACTCCATGCTTTCTGAATAAGCGTCAGTGATGCTATCTGAATGGGCATATAAAAAGAGCACCAGGTAATAAACAAAACTAAATACCCCGCCCAGAGCAAAACAGAGAGCAGGCAGGGTCTACTACTTTATTAAAGTCACAGAGCCTTCCAATGTGCCAGATATTCAGATATCACAGCACCTGCCTGTCTGCAGCAGCTGAAGACTGAAGACTCCTGACCAGATTGATGTCTTGATTTAGGCGTTAGAGCTGCGATGGGAGGATATAAATGGTAGAGTGTGCTTGTCTGTCTCGCTGGAAACTGACACTGTGTGTGTGTGTGTGTGTGAGTGTGTGTGTGCGTGTGTGTGTGTGCGCGTGAAACAGGCAGCTACCACCGAGCCTGCATACCAGACACCTGAAGCACACACTTAGTATGACAATGAGGTAAACGGCTGGTGACTTATAGTAGATGTAACACTAAGGTAAAGATTGAAGCAGTTTGTGGAGAGGGTAATGAAACATAAAAACACATTTAAAACATTGTGTTTATTTTTCCATCTAAAAAACTTTGCCCAGGGCATACAGTACCATCACTCTCCCAGCCCGATGCAGAGAAACTGATCCAAGCCTTCATCTTCGCTCGGATCGACTATGGCAACGCTGTTTGGGGGCCTACAAGCCAAATCACTTCAGAGGCTCCAACCAATCCAGAATAGTGCTGCCAGGGTCCTGACTAGGACCAAGAAGTCAGACCACATCACCCAACTCCACTGGCAACTGGTCAACTTCACGATCAACTTCAAAATCCTCCTATGGGATTGATTTGCAATTTTCGCACCAAAGTACGTTCATCTCTAGGAGACAGAACGCATCATCTTCCTGAGCGGTATGACGGCTGCGTGGTCCCATGGGGATTATCCTTGCAAACTATTGTTTGTACAGATGAACATTGTACCTTCAGGCGTTGCTCTGGATGAACCAGACTTGTGGAGGTCTACAATGTTTTTTCTGAGGTCTTGGCTGATTTCTTTAGATTTTCCCATGATGTCAAGCAAAGAGGAATTGAGTTTGAAGGTAGGCCTTGAAATACATCATCAGGTACACCTCCAATTAACTCAAATAATGTCAATTAGCCTATCAGAAGCTTCTAAAGCCATGACATAATTTTCTGGAATTTTCCAAGCTGTTTAAAGGCACAGTCAACTTAGTGTATGTAAACTTCTGTGAAATAATCTGTCTGTAAACTATTGTTGGAAAAATTACTTGTGTTATGCACAAAGTAGATGTCTTAACCGACTTGCCAAACTATAGTTTGTTAAGAAGAAATTTGTGGAGTGGTCAAAAATTAGAGTTTTAATGACTCCAGTCTAAGTGTATGTAAACTTCCGATTTTAACTGTATGTCCACCAAATACTCTAGGAGCTTCAGGGACTGTGTCCTCTTCAAGCTAAATTACATTGGTTCATCAAAATACATTTTTGTCCTTAAATGATTTTGCCTAAGTCCAATGGTAATGCTTTCTTTCAAGATGTTTTACGTTGCTAGTGGCTTGGGACAGTATGCCTGTAATAGTTTTGATATTGTCATCTTGTCCATCTTCTGTTATAATCTGCACCCGGCACAGCTAGAAGAGGACTGGCCACCCCTCAAAGCCTGGTTCCTCTCTAGGTTTCTTCCTAGGTTCTGGCCTTTCTAGGGAGTTTTTCCTAACCACCGTGCTTTTACACCTGCATTGCTTGCTGTTTGGTGTTTTAGGCTGGGTTTCAGTACAGCACTCTGTGACATCAGCTGATGTAAGAAGGGCTTTATAAATACATTTTATTTGATTTGATCTGAGAGGCATGCTCATATTCAGTCATTCTAGCCTGAAAGTATGAATTTTTAAAGGTTGTCATTGTTGGGATTTTCAACTATTTAAAATACTCCCCATTGCTATCTGCCAGACATTCATACATATAAATGTGAGTTTTGGGACAGGACTTAATCCCTATTTAAAGCAAGCTCAAAACTAGATGGTCACATTGGCTACACTGCGTCTCTCAATGTTGCTGCATGTCATTTTGATGTGTGTTAAGGTCAAAGTCAAATATGTCCAATGTACAACAATGGTTTACTAATGGCACAGCGTAAGGCAGCGTAAGGCCAAATAATTATTTAATTAAGAACTCTTTCTCTTTTTGTTTTGAGCAATGGGCAATGCATTCATTATGGGACTGAATTTTAACTTGATATTATGTGCATGCTGAACCTTGATGTTTGTGTAAATCATGTATTGATGTCAATGGAAGATTTGGGTGGAAACTTGAGTTAGGGGTGTCAATCTCAAGTTAGGATACAGATGACTTTACAGCATATTTACTTTCAATTAATGTCTTATAGTAACTTTTACTTCCTTGTTATAATATTGACTCACTCACACACACTTTCCCTACAACAACTGTGGGAAATACTGTATGGCTGAGCTCTTCATAATAAATTAATTACTCCTCCTGACCACCAGAGAGTGGTGTTTCATATAGAAAAATATCTCTTTTGCACACACTGCCATGCCACCACACCACTGTTGACTAAGGACATGCCAGGTTGGTGCTACCGAAGCACCAGCCAGGCATGTCCTTAATGCAATCTGTTAAAAGGGATTTGTCTGCTGACACCATCCAGACTTGATGAATGTTCAAATGTTCGTCTTGTCATCTTCAGTCAGGTCCTATTATGCATGTATTTATGACCTTGTCTGGACAGAAGGAATGTGGAAAAAGTCAAGAAAGTCAGATGATGAAAGAGAAGGGGATGTACAGAGAGGGAGAGGGCGGAGAAGTAGACTGGGCGCAATAAACTATTGGTTATTGTTGTAATACAACACTGGTGCACATTTTAATTCTTCATACTGACTATGATTTGATGCTTACGGAGCAATAATGGGTTTTGCCTAAGTAATTGTCTTCATAGACAGAATTGTGTGTAGGTGTCTCACGGTGGTCACCTTGGTAACAAGATGCTTGTGGTTGGTCAAAGTAGTATCATAGTGAAAGGTATATGAAATGAATCATTTTTATTCTCTGTAAACTGTCAGATTTCTTTGTAAACTGTCAGATAACTAAGTATAATTTCTGCAGCTTGACATACTGTGTATGCTAATTCATTTGCTTTTAAAGGTCCAATGAAGACATTTTTATCTCAATATCGATTATCAAATAATTTCTGGGTAACAATTAAGTACCTTACTGTGATTGTTTTAAAATAAAATGGTCAAAGAGAAACACAAATAGTTTCTAAGCAAAGAGTATTTTCTTAAACAATAATTTTGCTAGGACTGTCTGGGAGTGGTTTGGGTAGGGAGGGGAAAACTAGCTGTTATTTGTTTTTAACCTTTTTATGTAAACAGGGAGTCTCATTGAGATCAAAAATATATATTTTACAAGAGAGCCCTGTACATTACAATAAAAACAGAATAATAAAACACATATACAGTACCAGTCAAATCTTTGGACACCTACTCATTCAAGATGTTTTATTTATTTTACTATTTTCTACATTGTAGAATAATAGTGGAGACATCAAAACTATGAAATATCACATGAAATCACTTAGTGACCAAAAGAGTTAAACAAATATTTTAGATTATTCAAAGTAGCCACCCTTTGCCTTGACAGCGTTGCACATTCTTAGCATTCTCTGAACCAGCTTCACCTGGAATGCTTTTCCAACAGTCTTTAAGGAGTTCCCACATAGATTTCCACTGGTTTAATTTCCATTGCTTGTGTTTCTTGGCCCAAGCAAGTCTATTCTTATTATTGGTGTCCTTTAGTAGTGGTTTCTTTGCAGCAATTCAACCATGAAGGCCTGATTCACAGTCTCTTCTGAACAGTTGATGCTGAGATGTCTGTTACTTGAACTCTGTGAAGCATTTATTTGGGCTGCAATTTCTGATGCTGGTAACTCTAATGAATTCATCCTCTGCAGCAAGACTCTGGGTCTTCCTTTCCTGAGACAGTTTGATCATAGCGCTTGATGATTTTTGCAACTGCACTTGAAGAAAATGTCAAAGTTCTTGATGTTCCACATTTACTGACATTAATGTCTTTAACGTAAGGATGGACTGTCGTTTCTCTTTGCTTACTTGAGCTGTTCTTGCCATAATATGGACTTGGTCTTTCACTAAATAGGGCTATCTTCTGTATACCACCCCTACCTTGTCACAACACAACTGATTGTCTCTAACGTATTTAGAAGGAAAGAAATTACACAAATTAACTTTTTAACGAGGCACACCTGTTAATTTAAATGCATTCCAGGTGACTACCTAATGAAGCTGGTTGAGAGAATGCCAAGAGTGTGCAAAGCTGTCATCAAGGAAAAGGGTGGCTACTTTAAAGAATCTCAATTCTTTGTTTAACACTTTTTTTGTTACTACATGATTCCAAATGTGGTAATTCTAGTTTTGATGTCTTCACTATTATTCTACAATGTAGAAACTAGTTAAAGTAAAGAAACTGTTGACTGGTACCGTATGTGTATAAAACAATATAATTTAGCATACAATGACAAAATAAACATATTTAATAAAAACAATCACATTGACTTCCACCCTCAGGAGACCGTGTTGATCATTCTGTTTTGCTGAAGAAGTTATCAATAATTAGTCTTGGGATATACAGCCTGTTTATGGTTTCAGAATTATCTTAGCGACAGAACTCAGGACATCTTGACAGAAGGGTTTAATTCTGAATTTCTTGAGATTCGAAAAGGTGTCCCACAGGGTTCAATTTTGGGTACATTATTGTTCACCTTGTATATTAATGACATAGGAAACAGTGTTAATACTGGCAACATTCATCTCTATACAGATAACAGTTTTGTATTCCTGTGCCACCTTGGTGCAGCAGGCCATTTGTGAACTTCAGCATGACTGTGATTCAATTCAAAAATCACTTAAATTAGTGTTTAATACAAGTATAA
Organism: Brachymystax lenok tsinlingensis; assembly: GCA_030435695.1. Taxonomy (NCBI): domain Eukaryota; kingdom Metazoa; phylum Chordata; class Actinopteri; order Salmoniformes; family Salmonidae; genus Brachymystax; species Brachymystax lenok. Next base: position 32,729,756 of record CM059792.1, read on the forward strand.
ACAAGGCAGCACTGCTATTTTAAGCATCCAAGGCATTAACAACTAGCGTGGTTGTTGTGGTAGTACTATGCTCAGGCCTAAACCCTGATTGGTTTATATTAAAAATACAATTTTCAGAGAAAAAGAAACGAAGTTGTACCTTAACCAAGGATTCAAGAATCTTAGCTAAATAATCTTGAAATGGGGAAATAGTTGTTAAGATTATTTGTATCCCAACCTTTATGGAGTGGTAGCACATATGCATATTTTCATGCTTTGAATACTTACTTCTTGAATACTTTTAAATAAAAAATGTGGGCTACTGAGCCAGCAATAAAGGGAGCTGCACACTTAAGCAGACCAGGATAAAAGGTTTGGAACTCTCTTTGTTATTGGTCCATTAACTAATTTGACTCATGGTATGGTCCCATGAAAGTCCAAAACTCCATCCCACCAAAACAGGCTGAAATTTCAGGTGGTCTTTTCCAACATCTCTTACACTAAAATGGCATTATCATAATTTTCACAATTTCACAGTAGTATTTCAACCTCATAGCGTGGAAAGATACACTGAGTGAACAAAATATTATGAACAGCTGCTCTTTCCATGACATGGGCTGACCAGGTTAATCCAGATGAAAGCTATGATCCCTTATTGATGTCACTTGTTAAATCCACTTGAAATCCGTGTGAATGAAGGGAAGGAGACAGATTAGGGAAGTATTTTTAAGCCTTGAGACAATTGGGACATATATTGTGTATGTGTGCCATTCAGAGGGTGAACGGTCAAGACAAAATATTTAAGTGCCTTTGAACAGGGTGTGGTAGTAGGTTCTAAAACAGAGGAATTCAAGTTTTTGACTGCACTGGGCCTTTAAGAGGAATGTAGGACTGTATTCAGTATAATACATCTCAACCATGCATTACGCATCATCAAAGTCACTTTCAAATCAATTGTAAACTATATATAATAAAAAAAACTGATAATTCAAGCAGTGCATTATGATCGGCAGAGAGAAGAGTTTAAAGCTGTGATTAATTTAGCAGTAAATGAAGGCTCCTTTTACATTTCATTCAATAAACAAAGATCCTGTAGTAAATAACTGAACCAAGTGTCACGACTTCCACCGAGGTCGGTCCCTCTACTTGTTCGGGCGGTGTTCGGTGGTCGACGTCACCGGTTTTCTAACCATCACCGCTCCCCTTTTTCGTGTGTCTTTTGGTTTTGTTGTTATTGTTTACACCTGTTGTTAATTATCTCCCAATCACGGTCCTGTATATATTCCTTCCTTCCCCTCTTTCCCCTGTGCGCGATTGTTTAGTGTTCATGTTAGTTTCCCAGTCTGTGTACTGAGGGCTGGTATATTTTGGTTCTCGTTGTTTCCGGGTAGTTTTTTCGCCCGTTATTTTTGATCGTGTGGGTATTTGCCCACCATCGTGTGTTGTACATTTGACTGGTGGCTTTATTAAATTACCTTTTCACACGCATCTCAACCTCCTGCGCCTGACTCCTTTCCACTACGGAACCACTGCCTTGACAGAATCACGCACCCAAAACCATGGAGTCAGCAGGAGCAGCTGCCCCCGGTTCGAGGAGTAGAGGAACGCGTCCGAGAGCATTCGGTAATGCTTCAACATCTCGGTGCCACAATGGATCGCGTGGTCCAAACTTTGGATCGCAGGAGGTCTCCCCAGCACCTCGACAAAACCAACCGGGTTATCTCTACCTGTCCCTCAGGAATCCGGTCCCAGTGGGATTCGTCTCTCCCTTCCTAGGTTGTATGATGGGACAGCAGCGCGGTGCCAGGGGTTTTCACTACAACTGGACCTATCCCTGGCCACCGTGCATCCAGCTCCCTCAGGAAGGGAGAGAGTGTCCGCCCTTGTCTCCTGTCTCTCGGGGAGAGCTCTGGAGTGGGCTAACGCCGTGTGGGGAGAGGGAGACGTGGCGTTGGACCATTTTGAGGAGTTTACCCATCGCTTCCGGGCCGTGTTCGACCATCCACCCGAGGGGAGAGCGGCGGGGGAACGGCTCTTCCATTTGAGAAGCACAGGAGTTCGCCCTTGAGTTTTGGACGTTGGCCGCAGGAGTGGACTGGAATGAAAGGGCCCTCATCGACCATTATAGGTGTAGCCTACGTGAGGACGTCTGGCGGGAACTGGCCTGCAGGGATGCCACCATGACTTTCGACCAACTGGTGGATCTGTCCATCCGGTTGGATAACCTGCTGGTCACCCGTGGACGTCCAGAGAGGGTCCTGTCGGCTCCACCTTCCGGCATCCTTCCGGAGCCCATGGAGCTAGGAGGGGCTGCGCGTAGGGAGGCTGGAGGAGGGGCTTTCACCTGCACCATCTGTGGCCGCAGAGGGCACACTGCTGGTCAGTACCGGGTTAGTCCTTCTGGGAGTAGAGGCAGCAGGCAGGGCACTCTGGCGTCACCCCAGGTGAGTATGCACCACACTCATCCAGAGTCTTCTGTTGACCGTCTGTTTTTTTCCCCTGAATTCTCCCCGCATTCCCAGCATAAGGCGCTCGTCGATTCAGGCGCAGCTGGGAATTTTATTGACAGAGCGCTCGCTCTTAGGTTAGGGATTCCCATTACCCCTGTGGTCAGACCTTTCCCTGTTCATGCTCTGGATAGTCGACCATTAGGGTCCGGGATAATCAGGGAGGCCACCATCGCTCTCTCCATGGTGACGCAGGTGAGTCACGAGGAGAAAATCAGTCTATTCCTCATTGACTCTCCTGTGTTTCCAGTGGTATTAGGCCTTCCCTGGTTAGCCTTCCATGACCCCACCATTTCCCGGCAACAGAGGGCTCTTACGGGGTGGTCGCGAGAGTACTCGGGGAGGTGTGTAGGGGTTTCCGTTGGTGCTACCACGGTGGAAAGTCCAGACCAGGTCTCCATCGTGCACATCCCTTCAGAATATGCCGATTTGGCTCTCGCCTTCTGTAAAAAGAAGGCGACTCAGTTACCACCTCATCGACGAGGGGATTGTGCGATAAGTCCTCCACCTCCCCCGCCTCCTCGAGCTTCTTCTTTGTGAAGAAGGATGGTGGTCAGCGCCCGTGCATTGATTATTGACGTCTCAATAAAATCACGGTGAGGTTGAGTCAATGCACGGGGCGCGCTATTTCACAAAACTGGATCTCAGGAGTGCGTACAACCTGGTGCGTATCCGGGAGGGAGACGAGTGGAAGACAGCGTTTAGTACCACCTCAGGGCATTATGAGTACCTCGTCATGCCGTACAGGTTGATGAATGCTCCTGCAGTTTTCCAATTCTTTGTAGACAAGATTTTCCGGGACCTGCACCTGCAGGGTGTAGTGGTATATATCGATGACATTCTGATATACTTCGCTACACGCGCCAAGCATGTGTCTTTGGTGCGCAAGGTGCTTGGATGACTGCTGGAGCATGACCTGTACGCCAAGGCTGAGAAATGCTTGTTCTTCCAGCAGGCTTTCTCCTTCCTAGGGTATCGCATTTCCACTTCTGGGGTGGAGATGGAGAGTGACCGCATTGCAGCCGTGCGTAATTGGCTGAAGGGGGGTCCGGTGTGACTGCAGTGGTTAATGGAGGCGGACAGGGCTTTGTTCACCTCGGCTCCTGTGCTGGCTCACCTGGATCCTTCTTTGGGGTTCATAGTAGAGGTGGATGCGTCTGAGGCTGGGAGAAGAGCCGTGCTCTGAACTACTGAGGTAGTTCAGTGAGCCAACCTCACATAAGTGACCTTGCCTTTGACCGAAAGACAAATTCGCTTCCAGAGCCAAATCTTAGGCTTTAGCTTAGATGTCTAACATAGTCTTGAGTTGTGCTATTGCCCTGGGCTTAATCCCTGATCGGCCAAACAGCGTTCCATTAATCTATTCACGTGGGAAATAAATATAAATTGTTGAAGTGTCGGATTACTCCTAATTAAGTAATGTTCACCGCTGGATAGTCTAATTTATATATATATATACATATATATATTACCCTGGATCAGACTCCCCAGTCCAATTATACTGTTTATCTGGCCAGCTAAATGAATCACTGACTAAGCTATAAATTCAATGCAAATGAATGAAAATTTTCCCCTCCACTTATGCACAATGAATATTGAACTCCCTACTTGCAGGCCTTCAAACAGACGTGTCACAATAATGCCAGCAACAGCATAACCTGTATGGAAAAAACGGAGATGGAGGATTCACATTCGTAGTGGATGAAATGCGTTTTCCCCCATAATGTGAAAATGTAAAGTGCTTTGAGCACCTGGGAAAGCACTATCCAATCTATTTGTAACATTATCGTGAGGAAATTATTTTAAGCTAGTAACATCTAAGGGCAGTGCATCATGTAAATGCCTCATCACTGCCAGGGCAAAACATGGCCACAGTGACCCAAGATCATGTTTATGTTGCATCAGAGGCCCGACCTTGCCAGGTCACGTAATTTGTTAAACTGACACATGAATTGTTGCACCTGTGTGGGGCCCTTAAAGGTAAACAATAGAAAACTTGCACACAGATGAACGAATAGGGAAATGGGCCAAAAAGGTAACTTCATGTAATAGTCCTTCATGTAAATAGTCCTTCATGTCTACGAAATAGTAGTGGGGAATTTAAATGTGAGAGGTGGAAAATCATGCAGGACTAAAATCCCACCTGCATTTTATATATATTCGTTTTTTTCGCGGGGGAATGTTTTTGTTTTCTAAAAAATACCCTAACCTCAAAGAGATTGAACAGAGATTTTGTGTACTTTTATGCCAGTAGATCTGACAGTAGCACTCAAGCCTAAAAGGGTCCCTGAAAATCAAATAAAATCAAATGTATTTGTCACATGCGCTGAATACAACAGGGTTAGACCTTACCGTGAATTGCATAATTACAAGTCCTTAACCAACAATGCAGTTCAAGAAACCGTTAATAAAATATTTACAAAATAAACAAAAGTATAAAATAAAAAAGAACACAATAAAATAACGATAACGAGGCTATATACAGGGTGTACCGGTACCGAGTCAATTTGCGGGGGTACAGGTTAATCGAGGTAATTTGTACATGTAGGTAGGGGTAAAGTGACTATGCATAGATTGTAAACAGCAAGTAGCAGCACTGTAAAAACAAGGGGGTCGTCAATGTAAATAGTCCGGGTGGCCATTTGATTAATTGTTCAGCAGTCTTATGGCTTGGGGGTAGAAGCTGACTTGGGAGACTGGAGTCTTTGAGAGATTTTGGGGCCTTCCTCTGAAACCGCTATCGTGTCTCTGACTTGTCATTAAATGTGAAGACTGTTACTTTATCAAATCAATTCTCTATATGTAATTATTACTTGATTAAACTAATCATGTAAATATTAATTAACTAGGAAGTTGGGGCACCACGGGAAAATGTTTTATAGTCTATTTCCCAAATCGACTCAAGATATTTTCATATCTTATTGAGTATTGTCTTCAATTAATGAATTATTACCTCATCAGTTCTCATTCCAAAACGTGGTAAAAATCTGGGCTATCTGCACGAACCCAGCCTTTACTTATGAATCATCCATCCACCAATTGGCTCAATTATTTATTTACTAACTAATTAAACAATTACAGAATATACAATAAATAATAACACTATACAGTAAATACCGTCGCGAGTGGACTAAATAAAACAGTTTGGTTATAACACAATAGATTCAGAGAGAAGAGAAGAGAGTTTTGTAAGGAAGACTAAGGAACATGGGTCTCTATTGGACCTGGGAAGCTATTCTCACATAAATACATACAGTTGGAGTCGGAAGTTTACATACACTTAGGTTGGAGTCATTAAAACTAGTTTTTCAACCACTCCACAAACTATAGTTTTGGCAAGTTGGTTAGGACATCTACTTTGTGCATGACACAAGTAATTTTTCCAACAATTGTTTACAGACAGATTATTTCACTTATAATTCACTGTATCACAATTCCAGTGGGTCAGAAGTTTACATACACTTGACTGTGCCTTTAAACAGCTTGGAAAATTCCAGAAAATTATGTCATGGCTTTAGAAGCTTCTGATAGGCTAATTGACATAATTTGAGTTAATTGGAGGTGTACCCGTGGGTGTATTTCAAGGCCAACCTTCAAACTCAGTGCCTTTTTGCTTGACATCATGGGAAAATGTAAATTGCTCATCCTTGGGAGCAATTTCCAAACGCCTGAAGGTACCACGTTCATCTGTGTAAACAATAGTACGCAAGTATAAACAGCATGGGACTACGCGGCCGTCATACCGCTCAGGAAGGAGACTCATTCTGTCTCGTAGAGATGAACATACTTTGGTGCAAAAAGTGCAAATCAATCCCAGAACAACAGCAAAGCACCCTGTGAAGATTCTTGAGGAAACAGGTACAAAATTATCTATATCCATAGAAAAACAAGTCCTATATCGACTTAACCTGAAAGGCCGCTCAGCAAGGAAGAAGCCACTGCTCCAAAACCACCATAAAAAAGCCAGACTGTGGTTTGCAACTGCACATGGGGCTAAAGATCGTACTTTTTGGAGAAATGTCCTCTGGTCTGATGAAACAAAAATAGAACTGTTTGGCCATATTGACCATTGTTATGTTTGGAGGAAAAGGGGATGCTTGCAAGCCGAAGAACATCATCCCAACCGTGAAGCACGGGGGTGGCAGCATCAAGTTGTGGGGGTGCTTTGCTGCAGGAGGGACTGGTGCACTTCACAAAATAGATGGCATCATGAGGACAAAAGATTATGTGGATATATTGAAGCAACATCTCAAGAAATCAGTCAGGAAGTTAAAGCTTGATCGCAAATGGGTCATCCAAAAGGACAATGACCCCAAGAATACTTCCAAAGTTGGCTTAAGGACAACAAAGTCAAGGTATTGGAGTGACCATCACAAAGCCCTGACCTTAATCCTATAGAACATTTGTGGGCAGAACTGAAAAAGTGTGTGCGAGCAAGGAGGCCTACAAACCTGACTCAGTTACACCAGCTCTGTCAGGAGGAATGGGCCAAAATTCACCCAACTTAATGTAGGAAGCTTGTGGAATGCTACCAGAAACATTTGACCCAAGTTAACTTCTTTGGGAGCAGCGCACGAGGTGACGGTTTTGGAGAGCCTGGCGTGCCCAAAGTAAAATGCCTCCCATTCAGGCCCAGAAAATAGGATATGCACATATTTAGTACCATTGGATAGAAAACATTAAATAGTACCCACAAAACACCAGTATCAACGTCAACAGTGAAGTGGCGACTCCGGGATGCTGGCCTTCTAGGCTGAGTTGCAAATAAAAAGCCATATCTCAGACTGGCCAATAAAAAGAAAAGATGGGCAAAAGAACACACACTGGACAGAGGAGCTCTGCCTAGAAGGCCAGCATCCAAGAGTCACCTCTTCAATGTTGATGTTGAGACTGTGTTTTGCGGGTACTATTTAATGAAGCTGCCAGTTGAGGACTTGTGAGGCGTCTGTTTCTCAAACTAGACACTCTAATGTACTTGTCCTCTTGCTCACTTGTGCACCGGGTCCTCGCACTCCTCTTTCTATTCTGGTTAGAGACAGCTTGCACTGTTTTGTAAAGGGAGTAGTACACAGCGTTGTACGAGATCTTAAGTTTCTTGGCAATTTTTCGCATGGAATAGTCTTCATTTCTCAGAACAAGAAAAGACCTCTGAGTTTCAGAAGAAAGGTCTTTGTTTCTAGCCATTTTGAGGCTGTAATCGAACCCACAAATGCTGATGCTCCAGATATGCAACTAGTCTAAAGAAGGCCAGTTGTATTCCATCTTTAATCAGAACAACAGTTTTCTTCTGTGCTAACATAATTGCAAAAGGGTTTTCTAATGATAAATTAGACTTTTAAAATGATCAACTTGGATTAGCTAACACAACGTGCTATTGGAACACAGGAGTGATGGTTGCTGATAATGGGACTCTACGCGCATATATAGATATTCCATAAAAAATCTGCTGTTTACGGCTACAATAGTCATTGTTAATGTTGTAAATGTCTACACTGTATTTCTGATCAATTTGATATTATTTTAATGGACAAAACATGTGCTTTTCTTTCAAAAACAAGGGCATTTCTAAGTGACCCCAATCTTTTGAACGGTAGTGTAATAGCAAATGCCTACGTTATGAATGATGATCGCTGGCAAGCAACAGCTGCAGTGGTGCTCAGTGGATCACCCCAATCATGGACATGTGTGTGAAAGTTTATAAAGACAAAAGTAGGATACATGGAATTATTTGGTTTGGATGGATGGTTGACACAACAGAAAGAGAGGCCGATATTTTCTTATCCAAAAAAATGGGTGATAGTTTGCAGTATACATTTCTCAAGCGCTTCAAAGTAATATTTATTGTGTATCACAAATCATGAATGGGATGAATGGATGGATCCGCACCTGGTAAAAACCTTTTAGCCTATTGCGTAAATTATTCAGAAATTCAAACAATATACACCAGTTACCTTTGGCAGTTACCTGTATATATTCCTGGCTACAATGCAATCTTTAGTGCACATAATTTTCTGATTGAGAGAAATTAAACTACTACAGAAGTCTAATAGATCAAACAATTTCAGATGCTATCTAACATAGCATGTGTGGATTTGATCAATGTATTCCCTATAGTTTGGTTGTTATCAAAATAATGAATGTGCATGCAGGCAGGGAATCCCTCTTGCTTCAGAGTACATTCACTACATGACAGGAACGAGTGTGCAGGTCTAAGGCACCAAATGATGGCAGGTTAGAATGTAAGGATTCTCTGACTTCCTTCGCTGGGACAAGACTGCAGATGGTTTAATATGCATGTACAGTGCATTCAAAAAGTATTCAGACTCCTTCACTTTTTCCACATTTTGTTACATTACAGATTTATTCTAAAATGGATTAAATAGTTTTTTCCCCTCATCAGTCTACACACAATACCCCATAAGACAAAGCAAAAAAAAACATTGTCACATTTACATAAGTATTAAGACCCTTTACTTTGTTGAAGCACATTTGGAAGCGATTACAGCCTCTTCTTGGCTATGACGCTACAAGCTTGGCACACCTGTATTTGGGGAGTTTCTCCCATTCTTCCCTGCTGATCCTCTCAAGCTCTATCAGGTTGGATGGATAGGTAACATCACATCCGTCACGCTGATTCTCAACACAGGGGTGCCTCTCAGGGGTGCGTGCTCAGTCCCCTCCTGTACTCCCTGTTCACTCATGACTGCATGGCCAGGCACTACTCCAACAAGTTTGCCAATGACACAACAGTGGTAGGCCTGATCACCAACAACGATGAGACAGCCTATTATAGGGAGGAGGTCAGAGATCTGGCCGTGTGGTGCCAGGACAACAACCTCTCCCTCAAATTGAGACGAAGGAGATGATTGTGGACTACAGGAAACAGAGGACTGAGCACGCCCCCATTCTAAATCAACGGGGCTGCAGTGGAGCAGGTTGAGAGCTTCAGGTTCCTTGGTGTCCAAACAACAAACAAACTAACATGGTCCAAACAGACTAAGACAGGCGTGAAGAGGGCACGACAAAGCCTATTCCCCCTCAGGAGACTGAAAAGATTTGGCATGGGTCCTCAGATCCTCAAAAGGTTCTACAGCTGAACCATCGAGAGCATCCTGACTGGATGCATCCCTGCCTGGTATGGCAACTGCTCGGCCTCCGACTGCAAGGCCCTACAGAGGGTAGTGCGTACGGCCCAGTACATCACTGGGGCCAAGCTACCCGCCATCCAGGACCTCTATACCAGGCGGTGTCAAAGGAAGGCCCTAAAAATTGTCAAAGACCCCAGCCACCCTAGTCATAGACTGTTGTCTCTGCTACCGCATAGCAAGCAGTACCGGAGAACCAAGTCTAGGTCCAAAAGGCTTCTTAACAGCTTCTACCCCCAAGCCATAAGTCTCCTACCCAGACCCCTCTTACGCTGCTGCTAGTCTCTGTTTATTAGCTATGCATGGTCACTTTAACTCTACTTACATGTACATATTACCTCGACTAACCGGTGCCCCCGCACATTGACTCCGTCCTGGTACCCTCTGTATAAAGCCTTGCTATAGTTATTTTATTGCTGCTGTTTAATTATTTGTTACTCTTATATTTTTTTTACTTAACATGTTTTTCGTCTTAACTTCTTAAAGCATTGTTGCTTAAGGGCTTGTAAGTAAGCCTTTCACTGTAAGATCTACACCTGTTGTATTCGGCGCATGTGACAAATACATTTTGATTTGAGCTTCGCTGCACAGCTATTTTCATGGCTCTCCAGAGATGTTTGATCAGGTTCAAGTCCAGGCTCTGGCTGGGCCACTCAAGGACATTCAGAGACTTGTCCCGAAGCCACTCCTGCTTTGTCTTGGCTGTGTGTTTAGGGCCGTTGTCCTGTTGGACGGTGAACCTTCTCCCCAGGGCAAAGAGTTCAATCTTGGTTTCATCAGACCAGCGAATCTTGTTTCTCATGGTCTGAGAGTCCTTTAGGTGCCTTTTGGCAAACTCCAATCGGGTTGTCATGTTCCTTTTAACTGAGGAGTGTCTTCCATCCGGCTACTCTACCATAAAGGCCTGATTGGTGGATTTCTGCAGAGATGGTTGTCCTTCTGGAAGGTTCTCCCATCTCCACATAGGATCTCTGGAGCTCTGTCAGAGTGACTATTGGGTTTTTGGTCACCTCCCTGACCAAGAACCTTCTCCCCGATTGCTCAGTTTGGCCGACCGGCCAGCTCTAGGAAGAGTCTTGGTGGTTCCAAATTTCTTCCATTTAAGAATGGAGGCCACAGTGTTCTTGGGAACCTTCAATGCTGCATAATTGTTTTTTTGGTACCCTTCACCAGCTCTGTGCCTCGACACAATCCTGTATCGGAGCTTTACTTATAATTCCTTCGAACCTCATGGCTTGGATTTTGCTCTGACATGCACTGTCAACTGTGAGACCTTATATAGACAGGTGTGTGCTTTTCCAAATCATGTCCAATCAATTGAATTTACCACGTGGACTCTAATCAAGTTGTAGAAACATCTCAAGGATGATCAATGTAAACAGGATGCACCTGAGCTCAATTTCGAGTCTTCTAGCAAAGGGTCTGAATATTTATGTAAATATATATATTTTTTGCAAACATTTCTAAATAAATGTTTGCGTAAAGAAACTATATTGAATACCTTTCAGAATAAGGCTGTAACATAACAAAATGTGGAAAAAGTTAAGGGGTCTGAATACTTTTCCGAATGCCCTATATGAGCCATACATTGACACGTTGAGTCCAAAACAGGAGGTTTTAAAAATAAGGTAGTTTTCAAGCCACGTAGATTCATTTTAACCACCTCACTAGTATGAGGTGGTTAGGCATGCTAACCATTCGCTAGCATGCCTAAACATAACCTGTGCTCCAACCCTAACAACTCAAGAGCTCTTGTTGATTATACTCATCCAAAATGAAAGTGGAGGGCTTGTAGAAGTGTAGAGTGGGAGTGGATGTGTACTAAAAACAAATGTCAATTTTTCTCCACAGCCTCCAAACTTTCCTTTTCGCCGTGGAAGAACTTAAACTACTTTACCAGTGAATAAATAATTGTCCAGAGAGTCCTGATAAATATTACAGAGTAATTAATTCTGGCCTAGAAATGTAATAGATTTTTTGAAATGATCAATTACCCGATGTAATAGGTTGTTTTATGGCTCATTCCCAAAAGCATGGGCATTAATTTAAATCAATAGTCCATCAGCATGACTTTTATTAACGACTATGCTAATGTCCCCTTCTTTTGGCTTTGATAACTCTAGTGGAACAATGGCCTCACTTCTGAGAGCAAATATTGAGGAGTCGCCATCCTGAAAAAAATGATTGAGAAATAATAATAATCTCGTTGGATGTCCTCAACGACGTGCTTGACAAGAAATGGCCACACATATTGTGAGACTTTGGGCTGTGCCAAACTTTGTTCACAGAACCAATAGTGACAGGGGGAGATTATGTAAACAAAGCATAAGAAGGAATAATTAAACATATGAATTACTTCTGCAGATGGCTTTTGAAATCCTACCTATTGAGCTAAAGCAGGATTTGATCGATATTGCCTGAGGTACAACAACTGAGTTAAGTGTCACCGAGAGCAGACTAATAGCATAAATTGGTGGACAATTCTAATGACTGGTTTCCTCCAACTCAAAAACAAAATGATGAGGGACAGACAATATGGTGGAAACTCCACCCAGCCTACACGTGTAGCCTTCCACCAAATTGATTTCACTTGACAAGGGATTTCAGATCAGGTAGTATATTCTGTATACACAATATTGAGTTGGTTGTGTCCAATTAGTACTATTTCGATTCCCTTATGTTGCCATACAATCAGATTTTAAGCAGGAAGTACCTACAGCAGGCACATAACTTCATTTCTTACAAAAGCTCCTCTTCAAAAACACTGTAATGCAATTTGCAATTCCTGAGCAGCAGTATGGGGGTGCGACTGCAGAGAGCCAGAGACCGTGTCAGATATGGTACATTAGGCTCTGCATGGCAGGACGTTTCTACAGAACACTGGGTAAAAAAATATATTAGCAATGCTGAGTTATACAGAGGGAGCTCCGGTGTGAACAAATAACAGCTTTTCTCTCTCTTTGTCTTCCCTGCCATTGGACACAGAATGCACGATTACCCAGTCCTCTTTGATTCTCTAAGGAAATACCCCTACAAGAGTGCACCACTGCCAACTCCTTCTTTTGTATGTTGAATTGGTAGGGACGTAACATGGCTGTATTGATTACACTTCTGTCGCGCCATAGAGATTCCTTCTATGGTGGCATGATAGCATTGCACCTTCGTTGTACATCTGAAATCAGTTGGTCTTAGTCATGTAATTCACGTCAGAGCAACAATTCGTTTCACAGTTGGCTTTCCAGCTCCAGAAGTTCGAGCATGGAGGCTTACTGAAAACGTGAAAATATCTGTGAAAGAAGAACTTCCGGCCGTCGCTTCAGTTCGCAAGCTTCAAAATACCACTATGCTCTGAATAAAAGGTCGTAATAAGCAAAATCAAGCGAAGGAGTCGAGACTTATGCCAGCCCAGATTTTCTGAGCAGGCCTGATGTGTTTAAGTGGAACACAAGATAGCGAAATGGACAGAGAATTGAACCGATACACAAGTGTTCAGGTGATAACATGTGAATTGCCTCATCTCATCAGCAATGAGAGCTTCTAATCTTGTCCATGTAAGCTGAGAGAACTCTCCTCTCCTCCATCTCTACTTTAACCATCCAAAACCTGCATCCCAATCAGCTTCTACAAGGCTAGGGATCCTAACGTGGAAATCCTAGGGTGAGGCATGCCTTGACCGAGTGGGAGATTGAGAATGAATGAGGAATTCTGGCGTTTGCGCTATTGATGGTAATCAGTGAGTGATGGGCATTGTCCATCAGCTCGGAAAATGAGCTGAATGCTTTATAGGCTACTTGTCTCACCAAAGATTATTCAAAAAATGATGGCGTTTCCTGAATGAGCAAATACCCGTTTGAATGTGATGCAAGGAAGCGGTATAGCGTTATGAAATATGGCACTATCAAAGATGTCATTAAGTCGATTCAGTTTCCCTGTAAGTGCATTTCAGTCATACTGATCATACATACTGTATCTGAACTTTACCATCATGAAAAATATCTACCCTACTATTTGGCCTTATAGGCCATAGCCCAAATAGATTTGTGATTTTCCTCTTATTTTTACTATCACAGAACCACATCTGGCCAAGCAGAGATTCACCAATACTGCATACATGGAAAGGAGTGTGTCAAGTCATTGACACACACAACAATATAAGCTGAAGAGTTTCTTAAGATTGGCCAATCTACACTGAACAAAAATATCAACTCAACATGTGAAGTGTTGGTCCCATGTTTCATTAGCTGAAATAGAAGATCCCAGAAATGTTTCGGAAGCACCAATATCTTATTTCTCAAAAATGTTGAGCACAAATTTGTTTACATCCCTGTTAGTGAGTATTTCTCCTTTGCCAAGATAATCCATGTACCTGACAGGTGTGGCATATCAATACGCTGATTAAGCAGCATGATCATTACACAGGTGCACCTTGTGCTGGGGACAATACAAGGCCACTCTAAAATGTGCAGTTTTGTCACACAACACAATGCCATAGATGTCTCAAGTTTTAAGAGAGTGTGCAATTGGTATGCTGACTGCAGGAATGTCCACCATGGCAGCTTAGACTGTTAGAATGTTGATGTCAAAATGACGGGATGGCGCGAGACCAGGCTTTTCTAGTGGGATAGTTCACCCCAATTAAAAAAATTACTCAAATGCTTCCTTACTTTCAGAGTAGTAATCCATAGTTTGTTAATTTAGCCACTGCCACCAACTTCTAACATCAGCCTTAATGACCAAAGCGATGGGAGTAATGAGGCATCCGTTGTTACATTGCATGGCCAAGTTCTGTTAAGAATGACTGTAACGTTTGATTTTGTTTACAAGGTAGTTCCTTAGAAATTACCTAAAAATGGCAAAAAAAGGTAATTACCTAATAACTGCATTTTGCATGTGCTTAGCTCTCTTCCGTTTCTTTTTATAAAAAAAAAAAAATCCCTAGATCTTGCGCATAGCCATAACATGATGCAGTCACCACCATGCTTAAAAATATGAAGTGGTACTCAGGGATTTGTTGGATTTGCCCCAAACATAATGCTTTGTATTCAGGACATAAAGTTAATTTCCAGGTAGAACCCTTTTTGGTTCCAGGTAGAACTATTTTGGAATACATGTAGAACCCTCTGTGGAAAGGGTTCTACATTTAACCAAAAAAGGTTCTACCTGGAACCAAAAGGGGTTCTTCAAAAGGTTCTCCTATGGGGACAGCAGAAGAACCCTTTCTGGTTCTTGATTACCAATAGGTGCCCTTCTTTGCGAAGCATTGGAAAGTCTTTGTGGTTGAATCTGTGTTTGAAATTTACTGCTTGACTGAGGGACCTTAAAGGTAATTGAATGTGTGGGGTACATAAATTAGGTGGTCATTCTAAAATCATGTTAAACACTATTATTGCACTCAGTGAGACCATGCAACTTATTATGTGACTTCTAAAGCATATTTCTTTCTCCTGAACTTATTTAGGCTTGTCATAACAAAGGGGTTGAATACTTATTGACTCAAGACATTTCAAGTTACATTTTTTTTATTAATTTGTAAAAATGTCTAAAAACATAATTCCACTTTGACATGGGGTATTGTGTGTAGGCCAGTGACACACAATTGCAATTTAATTCATTTAGAATTCTGACTGTAACACAACAAAACTTAGAAAAAGTCAGTGTGAATACTTTCTGACGATACTGTAGGCTCCCATAAAAAGTGCCATCCATACTGTGAACCTAATCAAATATATGTGATGGGATGCAAATACATGATGGACAGTATTTAGAATATATATTCTATCTACAGAATACGTAGGATAGAATAATACAGTGCATTCGGAAAGTATTCAGACCTCTTACCTTTTTCCACATTTTGTTGAGTTAGTCTTATTCTAAAATTGATTAAATTATTTTATTTCCTCATCAATCTACACACAGTACCCCATAATGGCAAAGTGAAAACAGGTTTTTAGACATTTTTGCAAATGTAAACTCAGCAAAAAATGAAACGTCCCTTTTTCAGGACCCTGTCTTTCAAAGATAATTCGTAGAAATCCAAAAAACTTAACAGATCTTCATAGTAAAGGGTTTAAACACTGTTTACCATGCTTGTTCAATGAACCATAAACAATTAATCAACATGCACCTGTGGAACGGTCGTTAAGACACTAACAGCTTACAGACGGTAGGCAATTTAGGTCACAGTTATGAAAACTCAGGACACTAAAGAGGCCTTTCTGCTGACTCTGAAAAACACAAAAAGAAAGGTGCCTAGGGTCCCTGCTCATCTGCGTGAACGTGCCTTAGGCATGATGCAAGGAGGCATGAGGACTGCAGATGTGGCCAGGGCAATAAATTGCAATGTCCGTACTGTGAGACGCCTAAGACAGCACTACAGGAAGACAGGATGGACAGCTGATCGCCCTCGCAGTGGCAGACCACGTGTAACAACACCTGCACAGGATCGGTACATCCGAACATCACACCTGCGGGACAGGTACATGATGGCAACAATGACTGCCCGAGTTACACCAGGAACGCACAATCCTTCCATCAGTGCACAGACTGTCCGCAATAGTCCGGGAGAGGCTGGATTGAGGGCTTGTAGGCCTGTTGTAAGGCAGGTCTTCACCAGACATCACCGGCAACAAAGTTGGACAGGACTGGCAAAAAGTGCTCTTCACTGACGAGTCACGGTTTTGTCTCACCAGGGGTGATGGTTGGATTCACGTTTATCGTCGAAGGAATGAGCATTACACCGAGGCCTGCACTTTGGAGCAGGACTGATTTGGAGGTGGAGGGTCCATCATGGTCTGGGGCGATGTGTCACAGCATCATCGGACTGAGCTTGTTGTCATTGCAGGCAATCTCAACGCTGTGCGTTACAGGGAAGACATCCTCCTCCCTCGTGTGGTATCCTTACTGCGGGTTCATCCTGACATGACTCTCCAGCATGACAATGCCACCAGCCATATTGCTCGTTCTGTGGGTGATTTCCTGCAAGACTGGAATGTCAGTGTTCTGCCATGGCCAGCGAAGAGCCCGGATCTCAATCCCATTGAGCACATCTGGGACCTGTTGGATCGGAGGGTGTGGGCTAGGGCCATTCCCCCCAGAAATGTCCGGGAACTTGCAGGTGATGCTACAAGCTTGCAGGTGCCAAGCTTGTAGCGTCATACCCAAGAAGACTTGAAGCTGTAATCGCTGCCAAAGTTGCTTCAACAAAGTACTAAGTAAAGGATCTGAATACTTTTTTTTAATACATTTGCAATAATGTCTTTAAAGTTGTTTATGCTTTGTCATTATGGGGTATTATTTAATAAATTTTTGAATAAGGCTGTAACGTAACAAAATGTGAAAAAATTAAGGGTCTGAATACTTTCCGAAGGCACTATATATGTACAGCAATAGTTGAACAGGATGAGCATTGAGTAGAATACAGTAAATTCATATGAAATGGGTAAAACAGCATTTAAACATTATTAAAGGGACCAGAATTCCATTATTTAAGTGACCAGTGTTCCATGTCT
The DNA here is from genome assembly GCA_030435695.1 of Brachymystax lenok tsinlingensis. Taxonomy (NCBI): domain Eukaryota; kingdom Metazoa; phylum Chordata; class Actinopteri; order Salmoniformes; family Salmonidae; genus Brachymystax; species Brachymystax lenok. The sequence continues at coordinate 32,746,895 of CM059792.1, forward strand.
GTGTACATAGGGCAGCAGCCTCTAAGGTGCAGGGTTGAGTACCCGGATGGTAGCCGGCTAGTGACAGTGACTAAGGGCAGGGTGCTGGGTGGAGGCCGGCTGGTGATGGCTAGTCTCGGTCCCAGCTTTGATGCACCTTTACTGACCTCGCCTTCTGGATGATAGTGTTCGAACAACCAGTGTTCGGGTGAGGTCCTTCATGATCTTCTTGGCCTTCCTGTGACATCGAGTGCTGTAGATGTCCTGGAGGGCAGGCAGTTGGTCCCTAGTGATGCATTGGGCAGACCGCACCACCTTCTGGAGAGCCCTGCGGTTGCGGGCGATACAGTTGCTGTACCAGGCAGTGATACAGCCCGACAGGATGCTCTCAATGGTGCATCTGTAAAAGTTTGTGAGGGTCTTAGAGGCCAAGCAGAATTTCTTCAGCTTCCTGAGGTTGAAGAGGCACTGTTGTGGACCATTTCAGATTGTCAGTATGTGTATGCCAAGGAACTTTAAGCTTTTCACGTTCTCCACTGCGGCCCCAACGATGTGGATGGGGCCGTGCTCCATCTGCTGTCTCCTGAAGTACACGATCAGCCCTTTCGTTTTGTTGACGTTAAGGAAGAGGTTATTTTCTTGGCACCACTCTTCCCCCATCCACCACCTCCAACCAGGAGGAAGGTTTTCATCAAAATATAGTGGAACTGTCAATAAGGTTAGGCAACTCATGCAGAGGAGGACTCCAGGACATTTCTACCACTGTGGATCTCCAGAGGGAGGATTCTGTGAATTTGTTGTCTTATGGCCGCTGCCCTAATGATTTCATCACAAGTTGGCTCACAATAGGGACATTTAGCAAAACACAGGCCTCTTTAGATGAAGTGCCGCCACTTGCACCGCAGAATTGTTAACGTTTCGGTGGTGCAGACTGGTCAGACGCTTCAGGACGGCGGTCACGTGTGCTAGAAAAGCAGAAGTGCTGGGTCCGAGCCTTGGTCTGAGCCAATCAGCAAGAAATGGTACTTGCAGTTTGACGTCCATTACACACAGACCAAAAGCATGCAACTCAAAGACTGAACAACTTGTGAATTGATTACAATGTTCACAAGCCGAAGATGATACTATGAATACCTTCTTTGTGATGCATTATAAGCAAATGTATAATGCCTTATGGGCTTTACATAATCTACTATAATGCATTATATATATATAACTACATTCATAAAACATTATGAGCAGGCAAAGTGTTATAAAGCCCTATATTAAACGCTCTATATAGCCACAGCCTTGTTCATAATGCACTATAAATGTGGTCACAGATGTTTATGAGCAGTTTATAGTGCCAATGTTGTGAATAATGAATTATGCTTAGCTCATATTGCGTTATAAATGCTCCTATAGGCTTAGTGTTTAGACTCATGCATGCTACTGTACAGTATTTCACATTTGAATTTGGGGGATGACAAACTTTTTTAACCAGCCCATGTCATCATCATCACAATAAATCACGTCTCAATGTACACTACCGGTCGAAGGTTTTAGAACACCTACTCACCTACTTCTTTATTTTTACTATTTTCTACATTGTAGAATAAAAGTGAAGACATCAAAACTATGAAATAACACATATGGAATCATGTAGTAACCAAAAAAGTGTTAAACAAATCAAAATATATTTTATAAGTAGCCACCCTTTTCCTTGATGACAGCTATGCACACTCTTGGCATTCTCTCAACCAGCTTCACCTGGAATGCTTTTACAACAGTCTTGAAGGAGTTTCCACATATGCTGAGCACTTGTTAGCTGCTTTTCCTTCACTCTGTGGTCCGACTCATCCCAAACCATCTCAATTTGGTTGAGGTTGGGGGATTGTGGAGGCCTGGTCATCTGATGCAGCACTCCAACACTCTCCTTCTTGGTAAAGTAGCCCTTACACAGCCTGGAGGTGTGTTGGGTCATTGTCCTGATAAAAAACAAATTATAGTCCCACTAAGCCCAAACCAGATGGGATGGCATATCGCTGCAGAATGCTGTTGTGGCCATGCTGGTTAAGTGTGCCTTGATTTCTATATAAATCACAGTGTCACCAGCAAAGCACCCCCACAAAATAACACCTCCTCCTCCATGCTTTACAGTGGGAAATGCACATGTGGAAATCATCCGTTCACCCACACAGTCTCACAATGACATAGCGGTTGGAACCATAAATCTCCAATTTGGACTCCAGACCAAAGGACAGATTTCCACCGGTCTAATGTTCATTGCTCATGTTTCTTAGCCCAAGCAAGTCTCTTCTTCTTTTTGGTGTCCTTTAGTAGTGGTTTCTTTGCAGCAATCTGACCATGAATCCCTGATTCACAGTTTCCACTGAACAGTTGATGTTGAGATGTGTCTGTTACTTGAACTCTGAAGTATTTATTTGGGCTGCAATTTCTGAGGCTGGTAACTCTAATGAACTTATCCTCTCCAGCAGAGGTAACTCTGGGTCTTCCATTCCTGTGGCGGTCCGCATGAGAGCCAGTTTCATCATAGTGCTTGATGGTTTTTGCGACTGCACTTGAAATTCTAGACATTTTCCAAATTAACTGACCATGTCTTAAAGTAATGATGGACTGTTGATTCTCTTTGCTAATTTGAGCTGTTCTTGCCATAATATGAACTTGGTATTTTACCAAATAGGGTTATATTCTGTATACTCCCCTACCTTGTCACAACACAACTGATTGGCTCAAACGCATTAAGAAGGAAAGAAATTCCACAAATTAAGTTTTAAGAAGGCACACCTGTTAATTGAAATGCATTCCAGGTGACTACCTCATGAATCTGGTTGAGAATACCAATAGAGTGTGCAAAGCTGACATCAGACAAAGGGTGGCTATTTGAAGAATCTCATTGTATAAAATAGTACAAATAAAGAAAAACTCTTGAATGAGTGGGTGTTCTAAAACTTTAGACCGGTAGTGTAGATTTGGAGAACATAGAGACTTCCACCAAATATAAAAGGTTCTTGTGTTCCAAAGATGTGTCAGATGATCCTGAAGACAAAGCAGTCACCAGTGGTGTTTAAGCTTCTCGCATTGCTCTCTTGGCATTCCCTTTTCTTCTCCCAGCCACCTGTTGTTTGTCGGTTGCCCTCTTTCACACCCATTCACTGGAAAGGAGGCCAGTATAAATAGCTGTGATTCATGAAGGGAGAAAGAGAATAAGAAAGAGCGACTGAAAGAGACGAGAGGGAAGATGCATCACACAAGGTAATGTCAATTTTTCTCAATTATGATTGTTAAGTTACACTACATGACCAAAAGTATATGGACATCTCATTCCAAAATCATGGGCATTAATATGGATTTGGTCCCCCTTTTGATGCTTTTACAGCCTCCTCTCTTCTGGGAAGGCTTTCCACTAGATGTTGGAACATTGCTGCGGGGACTTTCAGCCATGAGTATAAGGGAGTTCAGCCACTGAAGTTGGGCGATTAGGCCGTTCCAATTCATCCCAAAAGTGTTCGACAGGGTAGAGGTCAGGGCTATGTGTAGGCCAGTCAAGTTCTTCCACACCGATCTCAACAAACTATTTGTGCATGGACCTCGCTTTGTGCATGGAGGCATTGTCATGCTGAAACAGGAAAGCTCCTTCCCAAAACTGTTGCCACAAAGTTGAAAGCACAGAATCGTGTGGAATATCATTGTATGCTCTAGCGTTAAGATTTCCCTTCACTGGAACTAAGAGGCCTAGCCCAAACCATGAAAAACAGCTCCAGACTATTTGGTCCCATTCTGTGAGCTTGTGTGGCATACCACTTCGACTGAGTCATTGTTGCACCTTGACGTTTCCACTTCACAATAACATCACTTACAGTTGACCGGGGCAGCTCTAGCATGGCACACATTTGACGAACTGACTTGTTAGGTGGCATCCTAAGACAGAGTCACGTTCAAAGTCACTGAGCTCTTCAGTAAGGCCATTCTACTGCCAATGTTCCTCTATGGAGATTGCATGGCTGTGTGCTCCATTTTTATACACCTGTCAGCAATGGGTTTGGCTGAAATAGTCGAATCCACTTGTTACGGATACAGGTATCCTGGGTGTACAGTCATGGCCAAAGTTTTGAGAATGACACACATATTAATTTTCACAAAGTCTGCAGCCTCAGTTTGTATGATGGCAATTTGCATATACTCCAGAATGTCATGAAGAGAGATCAGATGAATTGCAATTAATTGCAAAGTCCTTCTTTGCCATGCAAATTAACTGAATCCCCAAGTAACATTTCCACTGCATTTCAGCCCTGCCTCAAAAGGACCAGCTGACATCATGTCAGTGATTCTCTCTTGCCTGCTTTCAAGAAGGGCAGCAAAGAAGCCACTTCTCTCCAGGAAAAACATCAGGGACAGTCTGATATTCTGCAAAAGGTACAGGGATTGGACTGCTGAGGACTGGGGTAAAGTCATTTTCTCTGATGAATCCCCTTTCCGATTGTTTTGGGCATCCGGAAAAAAGCTTGTCCGGAGAAGACAAGGTGAGCGCTACCATCAGTCCTGTGTCATGCCAAGAGTAAAGCATCCTGAGACCATTCATGTGTGGGGTTGCTTTTCAGCCAAGGGAGTGGACTCACTCACAATTTTGCCTAAGAACACAGCCATGAATAAAGAATGGTACCAACACATCCTCCAAGAGCAACTTCTCCCAACCATCCAGGAACAGTTTGGTGACGACCAATGCCTTTTCCAGCATGATAGAGCACCTTGCCATAAGGCAAAAGTGATAACTATGTGGCTCGGGAAACAAAACATCAATATTTTGGGTCCATGGCCAGGAAACCCCCCAGACCTTGATCCCATTGAGAACTTGTGGTCAATCCTCAAGAGGCAGGTGGACAAACAAAAACCACACAAATTCTGACAAACTCCAAGCATTGATTATGCAAGAATGGGCTGCCATCAGTCAGGATGTGGCCCAGAAGTTAATTAACAGCATGCCAGGGCGGATTGCAGAGGTCTTGAAAAAGAAGGGTCAACACTGCAAATATTGACTCTTTGCATCAACTTCATGTAATTGTCAATAAATGCCTTCGACACTTGTGAAATGCTTGTAATTATACTTCAGTATTCCATAGTAACATCTGACAAAAATATCTAAAGACACTGAAGCAGCAAATTTTGTGGAAATTAATATTTGTGTCATTCTCAATACTTTTGGCACAACTGTATTTGTTTTCTCTCCTTCTGTCCTATTAACAGGTGGCAGTCATCAGTCGCCAATCTGAAGACACATGCCCTAGTAACAGGTGGCAGTCATCAGTCATCAGTTGCATCAATCTGAAGACACACTTCCTGTTTCCCTTACCCAATCACATCCCCTTTCCCTTGGTTTAAAAACCCAATCAGTTGTCTCTCTCTCTTGTTTTTTGCCTACATCTCACATTGACTGTTATCCTGTGAGTATGTACGGCTGTGCTGTATTTTGCTGTTTGTTTGTTGGTGGGAAAAGGGGGTAGCCAGCCAAGTCGCCCTTGGGCATACATTACCCGTAGGAAAACGTTGTCTAAATACCCTAGTTAGAACTGGGTGGACCACCCACTGTATTTCATTGGTTAGTTAGCTATCTGTTCTTTAAGCAGGTAGATTAGCTTAGGGGTTTTTGAATATTTATTAGTTCTTTCCTTGGGTCCAGCTCAGCCCCTTTTCCCCACACCCCATTACCGTGTGTTTGAAAATAAACCAGAAAGTGTTTGACAGTAGGTTTAAGTTGTCTGTGAATTTCTTTTAGTTCTTTTTTCGCTGTTATAATTTGAGATATGTTGCGGGTCTCGTTTCCATCCCCCCTAGACTGCGGGGCAAAAGGGATTCGTAACACACTAACTTGAAGGGGTGTCCATATACTTTTGTTTGTATGTATAGTGTATCTGTGACCAACAGATGCATATGTGAAATCCATAGAATAGGGCCTAATGAATTTATTTCAATTGACTGATTTCCGTATATGAACTGTAACTTTGTTCATTGTAGTTAAAGAAGGTCTCATAGACAACCAAATCAATGACGTGGACTATTTACTCGTAATAATTCCCTGGCAAGAAGACCTGACATAAGCTAATTTATAGCCATTACATACTGTAAGAATAGGGGCATCATGCACCCCAAAAATCTGTGGCACAATGTTCATGAGGATGGCTGGGGGGTCGTCCGGAAGGTGGTAAGTTGCAGAATTATGCAGTACCCGAGACACTGTTTTCCACCACCATCATCAAAATGCCAAATTATGGCATTTCACATGAAAGAATGGTGGTCACATCCCTCCAATAGAGTTCCAGACACTAACAGAATCTATGTCAAGGTGCATTGAAGCTGCTCTGGGGGGCTCGTGGTCCAATGCACTATTAATACACTTTATGTTGGTGTTTCCTTTTATTTTGGCAGTTACCTGTAGTTAAATAAGCTACCTACTCTAACTTGCTAGCCTGAAATGTTTTCTTGGTAGCTACTAGGTTGGGAGACTGGTATCTGGGCTAGCTAAAGCCAACTTCATAAAGTAGTAGTATTACAGAGAAACAACTTTATTTTTGTTCTTTTTTTACAGGACAAATGTGAGGGGGCATGTGCCCCTTATGGGCATGATGCCTATGCATAAGAAGAACACAAAGGCAATTTAATCCCTTTGCCAGCCTAATTGAGTGTGTTGGCTAAGCTTACTTTGAAAGCTGGCGCTTGTATTGTTTCCTATCATATTCATATTTTCTGTACCAGCTTAGGAGGAATTATACTCTAGCTATTTTCCTAGAATAGGATCCTCTTGGAATTGTCAGATTTTTATGTCAGTTATATCATATCAAATGTTATTTGTCACATACACATGGTTAGCAGATGTAAATGCTTGTGCTTCTAGTTCCGACCACGCAGTAATATCAAACAAGTAATCTAACAATTTCACAACAACTACCTTATACACACAAGTGTAAAGGAATGAATAAGAATATGTACATATAAATATATGGATGAGCAATGGCTAAACGGCATAGGCAAGATGCAGTAGATGGTATAGAGTACAGTATATACATATAATATGAGTAATGTAGGGTGTGTAAACATTATAAAGTGGCATTGTTTAAAGTGGCTAGTGATACATTTATTACATCCAATTTTTGTATTATTAAAGTGTCTAGAGATTTGAGTCGTCTGCAAACTTGATGATTGAGTTGGAGGCGTGCATGGCCACGCAGTCATGGATGAACAGGGAGTACAGGAGAGGGCTGAGAACGCACCCTTGTGGGGCCCCGTGTGTTGAGGATCAGTGGGGTGGAGATGTTGTTTCCTACCCTCACCACCTGGGGGCGGCCCGTCAGGAAGTCCAGGACCCAGTTGCACAGGGCGGGGTCGAGACCTAGGGTGACGAGTTTGGAGGGTACTATGGTGTTAAAACCTGTTAGGGCTAGGGGGCAGTGTTCGGAGGTTCGGAGAGTCTGGCGTGCCCAAAGTAAAATGCCTGTTATTCAGGCCCAGTCGTGTGGTCACGAGGATATGCACATAATTAGTAGTATTGGATAGAAAACACTCTGAAGCTTCTAAAACTGTTAAAATGATGTCTGTGAGTATAACAGAACTGATTTGGCAGGCGGAAACCCAAGAAAAATCCATCCGGAAAATGGGATTTTGTGATGTGACAGTTTTCCCTTTGACATGCTATTCAATACAGAGGGATTTAGCTCCCAGAGTGCAGTTCCTACTAGATGTCAAGTCTTTAGACATGGTTTCAGGCTTGTTTTTTTAAAAACCAATGAGTAATAGCTGTTTTTCCTGGTGGACCATGGAGTGGACTGTACTGTTTGGCTTCGTAATTTTCCTTTTCTATTGAGCAGGCTATTTTCGGTCTGAAATATTATCGTTTATTTACATATTAGGGTACCTGAGGATTGATTAGAAACCTTGTTTGACTTGTTTCGACAAACTTTACCGGTACTTTTGGGATTTCGTTTGTCTGCATGGTTGAGCGCCTTTGAGCAGGTGGATTACTGAACAAAACGCGCCAAACAAACAGAGATTTTGGGATATAAAGGACTTTATCGAACAAAAGGACCATTTATTGTGTAGCTGGGACCCTTTGGATTGCCATCAGAGGAAGATCTTCAAAGGTAAGCGATTTATTTACTTGCTATTTTTGAGTTTTGTGACACCTCTGCTGGTTATGAAATGATGCTAATGGGGGAAGTATGCGGGGCGCTGTCCTCAGACAATCAAAAGCCATGCTTTCGCCGTAAAGCCTTTTTGAAATCTGATTCTAAGCTTTTGAATGCTGTAACACACTTGTATTTTCATGAATGTTTAATATTCCGATTCTTGTATTTTGAATTTGGCGCTCTGCAATTTCACCGGATGTTGCCGTGGTGTCCCGCTAGCGGTCCTTGCGCACTAGGTGCACCCTAAGAGGTTAAATGCTGAGCTGTAGTCGATGAACAGCATTCTTACATAGGTATTCCTCTTGTCCAGTTGGGTTAGGGCATTGTGCAGCGTGATTGCGATTGCATCGTCTGTGGACCTATAGGGGCAGTAAGCAAATTGGAGTGGGTCTAGGGTGTCAGGTAGGGTGGAGGTGATATGATCCTTGACTAGTCTCTCAATGCACTTCATGATGACGGAAGTGAGTGCTACGGGGCGATAGTCATTTAGCTCAATTACCTTACATTTTCCTGTTCCCAAGAAAACGATGTGTTTAGTGTCATTCAGCTATTGTCAAGTTCAGTGGAATGAATTTTCATTCCTTGGAATTTCACAAAATTAGTTTAAACACAAATCTATTTTTCTCTGAGGGCAGAATTTATATTTTTTTGGTGGGGGGGGAAGGTCGCTCTGTTATATTCAAACAGTTCAGCACTGTATTTTTACTTGTTTACTTGGTCCTCTGCTTTCCCCTGACCTGATGTAAATAGTTTTGTCTATTCAACTATCCCCAAGCATGAATCATTGACATTAGCTCGACCGAAGCAATTCACAGCTCCATTATACCATTTCTCTGTACACTTTCTCCTCCAACTCCCCCACATTCAAAAATGAAAAAAAGTGGAGAGGGTAATTTATATATAGTAGAGCTACACTTTCTATTATTCTGAGAGCGAGAAGCCTCTGTGCAGTCTCCGAAGTAGACCTTGTAATAATGTTTGTTCCTCCGCTGAAGGTCAGATGTCCCCATTGAGGGATTATTGTTGAATTTCACATCGCTGGGGGACACATATCCGTTTTAGTAGTGAGAGTGTCAGAGTTTCCCTGCACCGAGCCAGCTATAGAGTGCTGTACTAGGCTGGAGCCTGGACTTCCCAGGCACTTCTTTGTAGCAGGTCCCTACTACAGTGTAATCAGATAAGAACACTATCTCTGCCAATACCATCTTTCACTTTTAGTGATGTCAGAGGTATAGTGAACACAAGTGTGTAGCTGGTATGATTTAATTTGGTTTCACTTTATTATGTTAGCGTCCATTCACCTGGTATTTAGTTGGTAACATGGTATTTACATAGTAATAATGTATAGGTTACTTGATTTGTTTCTTTAGAATTCATTGAAACAAGCACCTTTGTGTTGAGCTCTTTGATGTAAGTAACAGAATGCTGAAATAAATCATTGCTACCATACTATTTCCTAGTAAAGACCAGGTAATCAGCGAAAACGGGACCATAAAATACAGTATGACCAAATGTTTTGTACAGTAACTTGGGGAGGCAGGGTAGCCTAGTGGTTAGAGCGTTGGACCAAAAGGTTGCACGTTCAAATCCCCGAGCTGACAAGGTACAAATCTGTCGTTCTGCCCCTGAACAGGCAGTTAACCGACTGTTCCTAGGCCGTCATTGAAAATAAGAATTTGTTCTTAACTGACTTGCCTAGTAAAATAAAATAAAAAAACTTGTAGACTAAATTATTTTTCACAAAGTCAACTTGAGATACTTTTTTAAAATGACAATTTCCTGTATCAAGTACCATGGGAGGCCCTCTATGGTTTATTTGTTCAAAGATCGTAAACATTATATGAATGGTTGCTTCAAAGCCCCCATACAACTCATTAAGTCCATCTTACTTTTATTCTATACATTTTTAATTGTCTCCCTAAACATACTTAATTAGCATATCTAATCACAGATTATTCAGGACTTTAATTTAATTAAAATGATTGCGTCAATTGTATGTGTAATGAACACATGTATTCCCATCCCAGCAAAACATCACTTACTGGTTAGGGTGAAATTAAATCTAGTCTGTGGATGGTACAGCACAAGGGAAGTGCTCCTCTATTTCTGAGTGTGCTTGTCACATCAGACTCATGGGGTCGGCTGTGTATAATAATGAGTCTAATTCAGCATTACTGCAAACCACACAGTCAAGCAGAACACCTTTGGTTTGCTTTATACCAGTATCTGAAGCTGTTACGATGGGGTTTCAATATTCTCTATGATGGTAATGGTCTTAGGCTTGGGTAACACAAAGCAGCTGTAACACAATTGTAGTTGTGGTTTGTATTTGTATTTATTATGGAACCCCATTAGCTACTGCCAAGGCAGTTTATACCATTTTAAAAACATTACAATACATTCACAACACACTGTGTGCCCTCAGGCCCTTACTCCACCGCTACCAGATCTACAGTACTAAATTGTGTGTGTGTGTGCATGTGTCTGTGCCAATGTTTGTTGCTTCACAGTACCCGCTGTTCCATGAGGTGTTTAATTATTATTTTTTTTTTAAATGCTTGCGTCAGTTACTTGATGTGGAATAGAGTTCCATCTAGTCATGGCTCTTTGTAGTACTGTGCGCCTCCCATAGTCTGTTCTGGACTTGGGGACTGTGAAGAGACCACTTGTGACATGTCTTGTGGGGTATGCATGGGTGTCCGAGCTGTGTGCCAGTAGTTTAGACAGACAGCTCGGTGCATTCAACATGCCAATACCTCTCATAAATATAAGTAGTGATGAAGTCAATCTCTCCTTCACTTTGAGCCAGGAGAGATTGACATGCATATTATTAATATTAGCTCTCTGTGTACATCCAAGGGCCAGCCGTGCTGCCCTGTTCTGAGCCAATTGCAATTTTCCTTTTTTATGGCACTTGACCACACGACTGAACAGTAATCAGTGTGCAACAAAACTATGGCCTGTAGGACCTGCCTTGTTGATAGTGTTGTTAAGAAGGCAGAGCATCGCTTTATTATGGGCAGACTTCTCCCCGTCTTAGCTACTACTGTACCAATATGTTGTGACCATGACAGTTTACAATCTAGGTTTACTCCAAGCAGTTTAGTCACCTCAATTTGCTCAATATCCACATTTGTTGATGAGGTTTAGAGTTAAGTGAATGTTTTGTCCCAAATACAATACTTTTAGTTTCAGAAGTATTTAGGGCTAACGTATTCCTTGCCACCCACAAACTAAGACTGCATTTAATCAGTGGACACCACTCGTTTTTATTACAACACACCTGTCATAATTGTTTTCTTTACTAAAGTAGAGGTTTATTATTATTGCTGAAGGTACTGCATAGGTGTAAACATTCATTTTATCTTTCAAAGATAATTCGTAAAAATCCAAATAACTTCACAGATCTTCATTCTAAAGGGATTAAACACTGTTTACCATGCTTGTTAAATGAACCATAAACAATTAATGAACTTGCACCTGTGGAACAGTCGCTAAGACACTAACAGCTTACAGACGGTAGGCAATTAAGGTCACAGTTATGAAGACTTAGGACACTAAAGAGGCCTTTCTACTGACTCCGAAAAACATCAAAAGAAAGATGCCTAGGGTCCCTGCTCTACTGCGTGAACGCGCCTTAGACATGCTGCAAGGAGGCATGAGGACTGCAGATGTGGCCAGGGCAATAAATTGCAATGTCCGTACTGTGAGACGCCTAAGACAGCACTACAGGGTCGTCCTCGCAGTGGCAGACCACGTGTAACAACACCTGCACAGGATCGGTACATCCGAACATCACACCTGTGGGACAGGTACACGATGGCAACAACAACTGCCCGAGTTTCACCAGGAATGCACAATCCCTCCATCAGTGCTCAGACTTTCCGCAATAGGCTGAGAGGCTGGACTGAGGGCTTGTAGGCCTGTTGTAAGGCAGGTCCTCACCAGACATCACCGGCAACAACGTTGCCTATGGGCACAAACCCACCGTCGCTGGACCAGACAGAACTGGCAAAAGGTTCTCTTCACTGACGAGTCGCGGTTTTGTCTCACCAGGGGTGATGGTCGGATTCGCGTTTATCATTGAAGGAATGAGCGTTACACCGAGGCCTGCACTCTGGAGCAGGATTGATTTGGAGGTGGAGGGTCCGTCATGGTCTGGGGCGGTGTGTCACAGCATCATCGGACTGAGCTTGTTGTCATTGCAGGCAATCTCAACACTGTGCGTTACAGGGAAGAAATCCTCCTCCCTCATGTGGTAAGCTTTCTGCAGGCTCATCCTGACATGACCCTCCAGCATGACATTGCCACCAGCCATACTGCTCGTTCTATGCGTTATTTCCATTGCCAGCAAAGAGCCCGGATCTCAATCCCATTGAGCACATCTTGGACCTGTTGGATTAGAGGAGATGAGGAGGAGATGCACTGCAGTACTTTAAAACTATGAAATAACACATATGGTATCATGTAGTAACCAAAAATGTGTAAAACAAATCAAAATATATTTGAGATTCTTCAAATAGCCACCCTTTGCCTTGATGACAGCTTTGCACACTTGGCATTTTCTCAGCCAGCTTCATGAGGTAGTTACCTGGAATGAATTTCAATTAACAGGTGTGCCTTCTTAAAAGTTGGGGAATTTCCTTCCTTAATGCATTTGAGGATAAGTTCATTAGAGTTACCAGCCTCAGAAATTACAACCCAAATAAATACTTCAGAGTTCAAGGAACAGACACATCTCAACATCAACTGTTCAGAGGAGAATCAGGTCTTCATGGTCGAATAGCTGCAAAGAAACCACTACTGAAGGACACAAATAAGAAGAACAGACTTGCTTGAGCCAAGAAACCCGACAAACGAACATTAGACCGGTGGAAATCTGTCCTTTTGGTCTGACATTTTCTACATTTTTGTTTCCAACTGTTTTCTGAGACGCGGTGTGTGTGAATAGATGATCTCTGCATGTGTATTTCCCACCGTAAAGCATGAAGGATGTGTTATGGTTTGGGGGTGATTTGCTGGCGACACTGTCAGTGATTTATTTAGAATTCAAGGCACACTTAACTAGCATGGCTACCACAGCATTCTGCAGCGATACACCAACATGTGGTTTGGGCTTAGTCCCGCTATCATTTGTTTTTCAACAGGACAATTACCCAACACACCTCCAGGCGGTGTAAGGGCTATTTTACCAAGACGGAGAGTGATGGAGTGCTGCATCAGATGACCTGGCGTCCACAATCACCCGACCTCAACCCAATTGAGATGGTTTGGGATGAGTTGGACCGCAGAGTGAAGGAAAAGCAGCCAACAAGTGCTCAGCATATATGGGAACTCCTTCAAGATTGTTGGAAAAGCATTCCAGGTGAAGCTGGTTGAGAGAATGCCAAGAGTTTGCAAAGCTGACATTAAGGCAAAGGCTGGCTATTTGAAGAATCTCAAATATAAAGAATATTTTGATTTGCTTATGACTTTTTGGTTTCCTATCATTCTCAGTGTAGAAAATAGTACAAATAACAAGAAATCCTTGAATGAGTAGATGTCCACATTGAATGGTACTGCAGGTGTCTTGTCCCAAGCAAGTCTCTTCTTCTTTTTGCTGTCCTTTTTAGTAGTGGTTTCTTGGCAGCAATTCGACCATTCGACCATGACCATTAAGCAGCCATATCGTTCTCTCATTTAGATTAATCTGAATGAACCTGAAGGGAGGAGGACAAGGTTGAACATACAGTCCATTTCTTAGACACCTTGTGTTTTGATCCATTCCCAGTGATTATATTTTTTCCAATTACACCCTTGGCAACTAACTAACTAATGGGTCTTTCCATATGAAATCAATAAAAAAAGGGCTGATTGATTTTAATATGGAATGTCCCTAATGTAAGTTACAATGGAATCTATTTAGGATACAGATAAAAGGTCAGCAGCTGGTAGAAAGCATCTCACTAATCAGTTAACTAAGATTACTGTAGATGCCCCGTTAAAGTACACCTCTGGGAGTTTTAAGGAAAACAACCCTATTGCTACGTTGATGTTAGCTGTTGCATTCACATCACCATATTCAACACCTGAGGACAGCTGTTGCCTCTCAGAGTAAATCCCTAGGTTTAGCTAAGTACACGGTCTGGGCTGAGTACACGGTCTGGGCTGACAAGGTATATTCAATGTCCAGTGGGTTATTCAAACCTGCTAAAAAAAACTTGCTAGCTTCCCCAAAATATTTTCTGTGGTTCTGCTCTGTTAACTTTGTCATTTTCCCCGCTTGGCTCCTTTGCCAAATGGTGACAAAGTGTAAGTGATGTGACGCAAAATTCTTTCTGGTTGTGGTGAACTGTTGATTTCAAGCCAGGGAATCTAATCCCGCCACAGCATCTATGTTTTGATACTTAACTTCCATTCACTTATGAGCTACCTTCAGACAAGTCCCATGACAGTTTTAGAAGAAAGTTATTTGTTTCTGGCCATTTTGAGCCTGTAATCAAGCCCACAAATGCTGACGCTCCAGATACGCAACTAGTCTAAAGAAAGCCAGTTTTATTTCTTCTTTAATCAGGACAACAGTTTTCAGCTGTGCTAACATAACTGCAAAGGGTTTTCTAATGATCAATTAGACTATTTAAAATGATAAATGTGGATTAGCTAACACAACGTGCCATTGAAACACAGGAGTGATGGTTGCTGATAATGTCCTCTGTACGCGTAGATATTCCATAAATTCCATTTCCAGCTACAATAGTAATTTACAACATTAACAATGTCTACACTGTATTTCTGATCAACAAAAAATGTACTTTTCTTTAAAAAAACAAGGACCTTTCTAAGTGACCCCAAACTTTTGAATGGTAGTGTATGTGTTTGTGTGTGTCAGATGTTAAAATTCCTGAACTAAGTGTTTTCATCATTCTAGATTGCAGCCGGTAGCAATCAGAAGAAACGCTGCGATGTGTGTGGACCCAAGAAGGACAGGAAGACACAGTACACATGCATCAAGTGCAAGAAATACATTTGCATCGCACACACAGTAAAACTCTGTTCCTCATGTGGTGCGTAGACAGGACTAATTTGTTCATTTATCATTTCCATAAAATACTGTATGTAAAATGTGTCCTTCCAATTTCTTCAGTTCAAAGCAATGAACATCAATAGTGATGAAAACCTTGTTACATTTTTATTTGTTCAAGATAAACATTATTTATTCCACCCATGCGCTTTTTTTGATAAATGTGATCTTGCAGAGGTAAATGGCAAATATTAACCATGTATGCTGGTTACATTACTTGTAATTGATGTAACTCAACATCTAAGTATTTTTACATAAATTGTTATGGCTTTAAAAACCAATGCTTTGGGTCCATCAGACCCACGAACATAGGGTGAATGACAAAAACATGAACACCACACAAGGGTTAAACTGACAGATTATGTTACTTAGTTATCATGGACTCCTTTTTGAATTTTTTGCAACAATGCCCTCTAATATGCTGACATTATCTAAGAAACAGACAGAAGCTGATATTGTGATTGAACTCAAGGGGCCTGTTTTTTTATTTATTACATTTTATAAAGTTAAGACTTTATTCCATAGTCTGGCTGGCAACATTTGTAAGGCGATGAGGCAGAACGGACGGAAAGAGAGATCATACTCATTTCAATTTTGAGCCATCACTCAACCACATGTAAATTAACTGTATGGGGCTTCATGCTAACCCTAACGTGGCTTGAATTATTGACATGGCAGATGCCTTGCGCTGCCAACAATGAGGCATGTGTGAACAATTGGCACTAGAGTGCTAGGGGTCTCCACCAGGGAGAAATTTCTCTCACTATCACATGGCAGTAATCATAGAAAGAGAGAGCAAGAGAGAAGAGGGGGGAGCGAGAAGGCATTAGCTGAGGGCTGAGAGCAAACACTTTCCCCCAGAGAGGGAGCAACAGTCAATGCAGTCTGCTCGGTCTCTGTGAATACTCCTAGCACATTCTCAGTACACAGAGAAAGGAAAATAAGGTGGCACTAGGTAATGTGAAGTTCACTGACAAAAGCAGGGTTAATACCCCTCAGAATCTCATGTAGATACAGCTCTAAACTAATGTCTACAGATGTAGGATCTTAATTTGAGCCAGTTTGCTACAGCATAAAAAAAATCCTTGCACAACAGTAAATTTTAATTATTTTATGGATTATACAAAATAAGAACACCTTCCTCCCCTGTCAGGACATGGACACTACAAGGTGTCAAAAGCGTTCAACAGGGAGGCTGGCCCGTGTTGACTCCAATGCAACCCACATTTGTGACAAGTTGGTTGGATGTCCATTGGGTGGTAGACCATTTTTGATCCACACGGGAAACTGTTGAGCGTGAAAAACCCAGCAACGTTGCAATACTTGACACAAACCTGTGCGCCTGGCACCTACTAACATACCTCGTTCAAAGGCACTTAAATCTTTTGTCTTGGCCAGTCACCCTCTGAATGGCACACATACACAATCAGTCTCAATTGTCTCAAGGGTTAAAGAATGTTCTCAAGGCTCTCCTCCCCTTCATCTAGGGTGATCAAATTAACATCTTACATCCCTAGTCTAGTCTCTTTTGCCATTAGTAATACTGACAGTGTTTGAGTAATGCTTCAGTGTGCATCATCACCATCTCAGACTGCAGCCGACACATTCATAACACATTTCGTATTAAGAGGCGGGAATGCGAAGTTATGCAAATGATGCAAATGTCTGAGCGAAATATCGATTCAGACTATGATGGAACCATTTCAAAGATGAGTTTAGTTTGGTCTGGGCCCGTTTCCCAAACCCTCTTTCTTTTACTGGATGGCCTGCCCTGCCGTTTCCCAGAGGGCCTTGCCAGGGAATGTTTGTGATTATAGGCAGTCTGTCATTCCATACGCCTACTAATTACAATCTTCATTTAATGGGCAGCTGACATGTGTTTGTGAGGGAGAGTATTTAGAAAAAAGAATCTTCATGAGCATGACCCGGACAGGCGGGCAGGCAGACAGGAATCCAGGCGCTCATGTCCACCCACACTGTAGCTACCAACAGTTCCTTCCTCCACAAAGCCAAGCACTCAGTAATCTAACCGCCTCGCTTATTCTATCTTCTTGTCTGTCACAATTTGGGCTTTCAAACGGCAGTTGAATAGGAGCGATTCCAAGTGGTTGCAGATGTTTAAGATAAATGGGTCATATCCCAACTGTCTGCCTTTAATTAGGGTTTGTTGTGCGAGAGGCTGTTGTGTGAGTAATTAACAAATCATTTCATTGAGTGCCTTTCATCTTTCATAAAAGTCCCACATAATTGGATTTGTTTGCCTTTTGTTTATCCAATGGCTGGCCTGGAACCATCACTATTTTCCCCTCTTCAAAGTGAAAATAGCTTATTATCGCATTACAGTATGTCAATGTCGTTCAGCATTTGTTGTGTTGAGATGAATCCAACTTTCAGATTGGCACTCCTGTGATCAACATTCACAATCAGTTGAGAACCTTTAATTCAGAAGTGCGACTGGAGATGGTTTAGGCTGCTTAGACTAAAATAGTTATTTTGGGACTGCTGTGATCACTGACTGTGTTTGTTTTTAAAAAACAACAGAAAACTAGTCTAGGCCCAATCCCAATCCAACCGTTTTGAGAGATGTACGCACCTGTTGTGGGAAGTTCATGAAAAAAGGAACCCCATTAAAAAAGAAAATGCTCCTGTCGCATTTCAATTGCACAATGTCTACCTTAGGGCCATGTGAAATGTGGTAGGTAGATGTCTGTACCATTCCTAGCTGGCAAATGCCCTTAACTCATTATTCTCTAAAAGAGACGACTTAAGAGCTGCACAGCTGAAAAATAACTACATCTGCAATGCTCATTCAATCACACTTGGGCTGACATCGCTTTGTCATAGCATCCCTCCTGTAAGTGCCAAAGTGAAAGTAGAGCTATATTCCAAAGTAGCAAAGTTATCTCCTAATTATTGTAATAATGAGTTTTGTATGGGCAGGTTGTTGACGATGAGTCTGAGTGATTGCCTTGAGAAGAGTAATGCTTCGTTGGCTTCCATAGCACTCCAAAATGTATGCCATATGTTTTGCACATCTCCATAGAAATCTCCCTACTTCTCATATTTTTGCAATAGATACAGTATGCTATTTTTTTTATATATTCTCAACCAGCTAAAAGATGTCACCAATTTATTAAACTACAGAATAAATCCTTTCAGAACTTGGACACGCTGCTTATCCATCGGCAGCAGATACGTCTGGACTCATGAGTCTGAGCATCATTGACTCATGTGTCGAGTGCTGAAATGACTAGTCAATAACCTGCCACTCCATTGATTGCTCCACTAAGTGCCAGTCAAGGCTATTTATTTCTGAAATACATCAAGTGGTAAAGTGTTGAAAAACATAAATCATTGTGCAGTATATCTCAGTCAGTAGTTTACCACACACAATAGATGTACTCAGTAGGTGTGTATACACTTTTGACTGGTACTGTATGTATGTTATACAGTGCCAGTCAAAATGCATTTCAATTAACAGGTGTGCCATGTTAAAAATTAAATAGTGGAATTTCTTACCTTCTTAATGCATTTGAGCCAATCAGTTGTGTTGTGACAAGTTAGGGGTGGTATACAGAAGATAGCCCTATTTGGTAATAGGCCAAGTCCATGTTTGTGTCTTTGTGAGATGCGGTGTGGGTATGTCTTTCTCACTGTAAAGCAAGGAGGAGGAGGTGTTATGGTGTGGGGGTGCTTTGCGAGTGACATGGTCTGTGATTTATTTAGAATTCAAGGCACACTTAACCAGCATGGCTACCACAGCATTCTGCAGCAATACACCAACATATCTGGTTTGGGCTTAGTGGGACTATCATTTGTTTTTCAACAGGACTATTTCCCAACACACCTCCAGGCTGTGTAAGAAGGAGAGTGATGGAGTGCTACATCAGATGACCTGGTCTCCACAATCCCCCGACCTCAACCAAGTTGAGATGGTTTGGGATGAGTTGGACCGCAGAGTGAAGGAAAAGCAGCCAACAAGTGTTCAGCATATGTGGGAACTCCTTCAAGACTGTTGGAAAAGCATTCCAGGTGAAGCTGGTTGAGAGAATGCCAAGAGTTTGCAAACCTGTCATCAAGGCAAAGGGTGGCTATTTGAAGAATCTCAAATGTAAAATATATTTAGATTCGTTAAAAAATAATTGGTAGGAGGAAGTTTTAATGATAATCTTAATGGCCTTGCCCGTGATGTGATGATTGAACATTGTGCATTTGTTCTATAATTACAGTCCGGCACATTGTTCAGGAAGGTGCTACATGGCATCGGTGGGAGATCAGACCTCCCCATCACTTGACTGATGTTGGGGGTGCGTCTGAAGACTACCAGTGGGAGTTCTTTAAAGATCTTTTCCAGTTGTGATCCAGTGCTCAAGATGTGCAAGAGTTTTTCAATGATATGGTCTGTTTGAGTGGGGAGTATAGAAATTACATGTTCATTCAAACAGAAGGGAACTGCTATGGGTAGTAAAATGTCACTGAATTTTGCCAATCTGTATGTAACCTTTTTCTAACTAGGTAAGTCAGTTAACAACAAATTGTTATTTACAATTACAGCCAATTGTGCACTGCCCTATGGGACATCATAGCCGGATGTGATACAGCCTGGATTCGAACCAGGCACTGTAATGACACTTCTTGCACTGAGATGCAGGGCCTTGCACTGAGATGCAGGACCACTGCACCACTCGGGATATGAGAAGAATGTGATTTTCAGCCCTACAATCAATTTTTGCTACATATCAAGCTCTGGAAACGCTTCATTGATTACATATTCCTTCTATTCCAGGACACAGCAAAATTACTTAATCAATTCGACTTCATCAATACAAGCAGTGAACATTTGAAATTCCCACTCACCTTTGATGCACATGAAACAAGTTTCCTGGACATTTTGATGAAGAAGAAGGAGGTGGCTTTAGCACAAACCTATACATTTTTTATTTAACTAGGCAAGTCAATTAAAAACAAATTCTTATTTACAATGACAGCCTTCCAAGAGGCAAAAGCCCTCCTGCAGAGACGGGGGCTGGTATTAAAAATGTAGGACCAAACACACATTACGACAAGAGACCACAATACTACATATAGAGAGACCTAAGCATGGCAGCAACACATGACAACACAGCATAGCAACACACCATGACAACAACACGGTAAAAACATGGTAGGAACACAACATGGCAGCAGCACAACATGGTAGCTGCACAAACATGGTACAAAACATTGTTTGGCACAGGCAACAGCACGAAGGGAAAAAAGGTATAGAAAACAATACATGATTGAGTCTTTGAATGTAGAGATGGAGATAAAACTGAAGGTTGAGGTGTGTCCTCCCCCCTAATTTCTTCTTTTACATTTTCATGCAATTCTACACAGTTTGACATTACTTATTATGCCTCTCTTGAGGGTTATTTTGAGGGGTATATGGAGGGGTATTTTGAAAACATACGATAAGTGGAAGGATAAATGTAAGTCCCCCCCAACCCCCCCAAAAAATATACATTTAGGAGAAACACATTTTTTGGGGTGGGGATAACTTCCTGCATTTCAACAAATTTAGCAATGGGCTTGAGAGAAACGTTTTAGTTTTATAATGCTTTTCAACATTTTGTGATGAGTCCGAGACAATTTAGCAGTTTCTACACATTTTGCCATGTGACAGAGAGAAAAATGTATGTTTTATATCTCATCTCATGCTATTCTTCACATTTTTGCCATGAGGATGATATGTTTTTCAGTTTTAATGCTAATTTCCTGCTTCTCTACACATTTTGCCATTAGGCTGAGAGAGAATGTTGCAGTTTTAAAGTGACTGTCCAGTGAAACTCTCACTTTCTAAAAGTTAATATTCTGTTCACTCATACCCAAATAATGTTGTTGACTCATCCTATACTTGTATTTGTGGCCAAAACATAAAACACTTCAAAAACTCCACCTCAAACTTGCATCTCAAACAGACCGTGTAAAAAAATGCTTGCTATTTCTTGCTAAAAGATGTCATCCTTCTGAGGAGGATGCTTTGGCCAATCAGCGGTCTACTCATATGACATTATGACCGATATATGTCCACACCATTCTGTTGTTAGGGTAAGCCCACACCATTCCCACACAGAAAAGCTGCTTTTTAACATACTTAATAAAAAAATTTGGGAAGGAAAACTATTTTACTCATATTGTAATAAAAAATGAAATAGAAATCTGAAAACACTGGACAGTTACTTTAAATGTGGACTTTGGGCAAAAACAAAAAAGAATGGATTTAAACTGTATAGCGGATAAATGCACCATCGTACCATGTCATTTTAAGTATTTTGTTTTTCATGAATAAGATATTTGGCTACAGAAATTAACAGAAATGTCTTACTGATCTCTACAGCTTCTGCCCAAAAACAAATCCTTTGAAATGACATCAACACATACTGGAGGACTTACTGGCTAGCTACAATTGGCTAGCTTAGCTAACAAACTAGCTCCATTGGTCATGGCGTGCAAGACCAGAATGCAACATCGATGAACCACCAAAGGCACACCATCCCCCTTGGCAATTTTGCCTATGATCTGTTGTACACAGAGTGAATATGACAAACAAGAGCACTGCCTGGATGAACGCTTTAGACAACGGGGTTACCCAGAGGAACGGCTGCAGTACAAAAACAAGACCCAGGATGATAGCCTCACTCCCAAACCACCCCGCTCCCTTCACCAACAAGTCCAATGCTTCCGTCAATACACCTCACTTGGAAAACAGTTCAACCATATCATTAAATACTGGCACATCTTGAGCAGTGACTAAAACAACTGGGAAAAACGTTAACAGAACCAACATCAGTCAAATTCTGGTGAGATCTTACACCTGTGCCACGTAGCACTTTCCTATATAATATGCCAAACAGTAATTACAGATGTGGCTGACGTACCCAATGTAACTTTCCGAACAAATGTGCAATGCTCTGTAGCGACCTGCACAGACAGATGTGTGTTATGAGTTATGCTGTTCGCTTGTTGTGTTGTTTTCCGGCCCAGAGCCGGAAAAGCCTGCATGGGTGGCTGAAATGACTGAACTAATTTGTGCTGTGTCTCTACAGGCGGCACACAACACACACCCTGGTCCCATGGTCTGCTGGGGGTGATGGCAGCCAGGCCAGGCCATCTGCGCTGGAATTACCTCATGTCCCCCAGAGCTCAGGGAAATGTCTCGGGGTCCGCATAGACGGGGCAGTGCGGACCTCTGGCTCTCTTTCCCAACCATCACCAACGCCAGGAGGAGCCCACCGGCACAGACAGGGGAGCAAGGCTCCACTTCCCCCAGAAGCAGATGAGTGCAAGCAGATGGAGCCTGTTGTTGTGGTGGGCCGGACCTATGTTGGGCACTTTTGTCATGTCCCTGTCACTGTGGAAGGGGTGCCTTGCTCTGGCCTGGTGGACGCACAGTAATCCACAGTAATCCTGGTGAGGCAAGATATTGTGCCAGGTTGAAACCGCTGGGTGCTCATGGCCATGGACTATTTCACAAAATGCTCTGCCTGACTAGGAGGCAGAGATTATCATCGACACCCTGACAGTGGGGACGTTCAGCCCATCCACAGCGACCAAGGCAGAAACTTTGAGTCCTGTGTGTTCGCCACCATGTGTGAGAGGCTGGGCATGCACAAGACCTGCACTATTCCTCTCCATCCTCAAAGTGATGGCCTTGTGGAGCGCTTCAACAAAATGCATGTCAGCAGCTGTCTATCGTCTCTGCCAAACACCAGCGTGACTGGGACAAGCACCTGCCCATGGTCTTCATGGGATGCCGCTTCACTGTCCAAGACTACACCTCCTACATTCCTGCCCTCATGCTGGGAAGAGAGATCCGCAACCCTGCAGAGATGGCGTTTGGTCGGCCCCTGGATAGCCCTCCTGTTCCCCCGGGACCGGAGTATGCCCAGAGACTCCAGGACCATCTGGAGACAGCCCACACCTTCGCCAGAGAGCAGCTGGTGAATGCAGGTGTGAGGCAGAAGAGGAACTATGATGTGCACATCCGGGGAAGGCGCTTTATGGCTGGGGAACTGGTCTGGATCTACAGCCCCCCTGAGAAATAAGGGAAGATGCCCCAAGATGGACAGCCACTGGGTGGGGCCCTGCAGCGTCCTGGAGAGAGTAGGGGAGGTTGTGTACCGGGTGCAGCTTTCTCCCAGTGGGAGAAAGGTGGCACTGCACCGGGACAGGTTAGCCCTATACAGAGGTGCCTCTTCTCCCCAAACCCCAGGGACCCCCACAATCCCCCCCTCTGGCACTGACATTCCCCAAGGCTCCAGACAGCCCACTCACCCAGTTTTTCTCCCTGTGTCACCGAGTGGTTCCCCGGAGCCGCGGACTGTATCCCCTGTTCCCTCATCCTTGTTCCCCCATGTCCCTGCCTTCATCCACTGGGCCCCAGAGGGGCAGCCCCCTACCACGGACTGAGCCCCCTGTTCCACATCTGGACACTCTGCACCCATCACACCCACGCAGACAAAGGAGACATCCGGGTCGCTTCAGAGACTTTGTTTGTTCCCTCAGGGACGAGGGACTTTGTGGTGGGGGGGGGCTGTGTAGCGACCAGCACAGACAGCTGTGTGTTATGAGTTATACTGTTTGTTTGTTGTGTTGTACTTACCAGTACCCAGCGGGATCTGATGTGCCAGTGAACCTGCTATCTGCCAACCACGGGAATGCATCCTTGTGGTTGGTGGAGATGCGGGGTTAAATACAGAGGGTTAAATACAAAACATTTAATGGGGGAATTGAAACCAGGTGTGGAACACACAGACAAAACAAATGGAAAATGAAAAGGGGATCGGGGATGGCTAGAAGACCGGCGACGACGACCGCCGAACACCACCCG
The DNA here is from genome assembly GCA_030435695.1 of Brachymystax lenok tsinlingensis. Taxonomy (NCBI): domain Eukaryota; kingdom Metazoa; phylum Chordata; class Actinopteri; order Salmoniformes; family Salmonidae; genus Brachymystax; species Brachymystax lenok. The sequence continues at coordinate 32,770,980 of CM059792.1, forward strand.
AACAATGAGAGGCACCAACTTCGGCGGATGTCGCGACGTTGTTTTTGAAATGGGTCACCTTTGGGCCGAATTGGGAGGAAGTGGTACTCGCTAAGCAAGCAGCGTGACGTCCTTTACATGAGCACTCAGTCTGTTTGACCTGATGAAGATCAGTTTTGGATCTAAACATTATTATCAATAAAAAGGTGAATTGGGAGTATAAACTGTGCAGGCTTTCCCGTTCTTTACAAAATAATTGCCTGACCAGCATTTTTATACATGCCCCAAAGCATGATTGGATGGTACTTGCTTAATTAACTCAGGAACCACACCTGTGTGGAAGCACCTGCTTTCAATATACTTTGTATCCCTTATTTATTCAAGTGTTTCCATTATTTTGGCCATTACCTGTATGTACTGTATGCATCCCTGTAATCATTGTGGAACTAGCAAACCGACCACAATGAGAATTAAGGAAGAAAAGGATATTATGGGGGAGTCCAAATAAGATTAATTGGCAATGGGAATAAATCAAATTTTAAATCCTTAAACATTCTATTGAGCCTGCCAAGTCACTGCCTTTACAATTTCTCGCTCCATCTGCCTCCCTTTCTGAGGCCTATTTAATAATGGCTAGTTGTGCTTTTGCATAAACCATTCATTGGCCAAACTAGCTCGAGCAAAATATGTAAGGACCCTCTCGGACTCACTCCAATATATGTAATGCTGTATTTTCTGCATATTCCCCATGAAGATTTGATTTATTAGTGCATTTTATAGCATGTTCCATTACATGGTGCAACGACTTCAAGGCTTTAGTAATGAGAGTTTCTATGGTGGTAAAGTTACGATTTGACATTTTGGTGGCTGATACAAAACACATTCATAACCTTCTGTGAGATCAATGCACGTATGTCTGTTGCTCCAGGTGTCACAACTGTTGACAATTGAGGTGTTTTTGCAAACCCTATATTAGTCCTGTGGTGTTACTTCATTCAGTTTAAGATGTTCAAAGGGATTTGTGTTGAAGTAGCAGTAAAAACATTGAACACCTAAGGGAACATCATAGTATTGATGTTTCTGCTAAGGAGTAATACCTTTGGTGGGACTGCAATAAATGGAAAACATGATTAGGCATTATGCTGGTCAATATTTTTGATATTCACCCTTAGAGCATTGATATAGATCTTGATGTACGAAGAGAGGAGACTTACTATAAAATAGTTTAGTTAACTTTTTGGTTTATCGATTGTCTCTTTTTCATAGGGTGCTGGAAGGCAGCCATTTTATATTTCATTCAATGAAAAAGTCTCTAAAGATTGCGTAAACTTGAGTAAGGCAGGGCTTTCTGGCTGAGTGGTTTTACTTCTGACAAGCAAATCTGTAACGTGTGGTGGTGTGGTGCAGTGACCTCTATGCCACTCCACTATTACAGACTTAGCCTGCCTGAGGACCTCTCACTGGAAAACAAGCCCCAGCTGAGACCAGTCAGCTAACAATGGAGTTGTTGCTCTCCTGCCTAGAACTAAAAGGTATAAGGCTCGCTCTGTGAAAGTGAAACGTTGCTTGCTTGTCATCTTAGTGCTTTGATTACCATCTAGTCAGGGAGTCAGATCTGGGACACCAGGTCAGAGGAATCCAAGGCCAATTGGTGACATTAAACAGTTATTTAACTACATTGAAAAAAACAGCAATACATTGTGAGTATTCCTGTTATAGGTGGTGACGATTATGCAACATTACACAATAACCACTGTCAAGGCACATGCAACATCACTTCACTGTTTCCTGGGTGCCGATGAAGTGGATGTCGATTAAGGCAGCCCCCCGCACCTCTGATTCAGAGGGGTTGGGTTTAATGTGGAAGACACATTTCAGTTGAATGCATTCAGTTGTACAACTGACTAGATATCCCCCTTTCCCTTTCCAGTCATCAACAAAGGAAACAGTTCCATGGTATTTACAGTGTTAAAGTGTTAAAGTGATAACACACTATATTTGATTCATATCATCTTGGAGTTCCCACTGGACACACACTAGTTGAATCAACAGTGTTTCAACATAATTTGCTAATGTATTGTCACGTGGAATCTACGTGGAAAATACACTGGATTTGAAAAAAAGTCATCAACGTAAACTGTTGTTTGGAGGGTGACATTTCGACCACAGGATTATGTCACTATGGTAACAAAATGTCAACATAGACAAACCTTATATAAAATAGGTTGAATTTGTATCTTTAAAACAATGTTCATTTTTAACATTATATCCACTATCAGAAACATATCTATCTACAGATATCCTATGGTCTCCCATTCAGGATTTTAACCAAGCCCAACTTTGCTTAGCTTTGATATTTGTCACTGACTATCACCAATGTGCTATCATGAGAATGATTGCTGAGCAAGCTCCACTTAAATAGTAAATAGATTCGATGTTGCTATGAAAGTCATTTGTGAGAGCAAAATTACAAGTAACCTAAAGACCGCATTCCATAGCATGAGTTAGTGTTTGTGTACTGGGAGGTACCAGGGTAGAGATGGCTCAGGTATGGATAATTATGAGGGGAACCTTGTTTTGGGGGCCAGACACTGGTTTCCACACAATGAGAACAGTCTTTAGAGCATATACTGTCTGCTGTGAATTATATATTTTTTTCTATGAATCCTAACCTTGTGACCCATTCCACACATCTGTTGTTTGTCATGTACAGTGGTGGCCAAAAGTTTTGAGAATGACACAAATATACATTTTCACAAAGTTTGCTGCTTCAGTGTCTTTAGATATTTTTGTCAGATGTTACAATGGAATACTGAAGTATAATTAGAAGCATTTCATAAGTGTCAAAGGCTTTTATTGACAATTACATCAAGTTGATGCAAAGAGTTAATATTTGCAGTGTTGACCTTTCTTTTTCAAGACCACTACAATCCGCCCTGGCATGCTGTCAATTAACTTCTGGGCCACATCCTGACTGATGGCAGCCCATTCTTGCATAATCAATGCTTGGAGTTTGTCAGAATTTGTGTGGTTTTGCCTCTTGAGGACTGACCACAAGTTCTCAATGGGATTAAGGTCTAGGGAGTTACCTGGCCATGGACCCAAAATATAGATATTTTGTTCCTTGAGCCACTTAGTTATCACTTTTGCCTTATGGCAAGGTGCTCCATCATTCTGGAAAGGGCATTGTTCGTCATCAAACTGTTGGATGGTTGGGAGAAGTTGTTCTCGGAGGATGTGTTGGTACAATTCTTTATTTATGGCTGTGTTCTTAGGCAAAATTGTGAGTGAGCCCACTCCCTTGGCTGAGAACCAACCCCACACATGAATGGTCTCAGCATGTTTTACTGTTGGCATGACAGGACTGATGGTAGCGCTCACCTTGTCTTCTCCAGACAAGCTTTTTTCCGGATGCCCCAGACAATCGGAAAGGGGATTCATCAGAGAAAATGACTTTACCCCAGTCCTCAGCAGTCCAATCCCTGTACCTTTTGCAGAATATCAGGCTGTCCCTGATGTTTTTCCTGGAGAGAAGTGGCTTCTTTGCTGCCCTTCTTGACACCAGGCCATCCTCCAAAAGTCTTCGCCTCACTGTGCGTGCAGATGCACTCACACCTGCCTGCTGCCATTCCTGAGCAATCTCTTTACTGGTGGTGCCCCGATCCTGCAGCTGAATCAACTTTAGGAGACGGTCCTGGCGCTTGCTGGACTTTCTTGGGTGCCCTGAAGCCTTCTTCACAACAATTGAACCGCTCTCCTTGAAGGTCTTGATGATCCGATGAATGGTTGATTTAGGTGCAATCTTACTGGCGGAGCTCTCTCTGTGCAAAGCAATGATGACGGCACGGGTTTCCTTGCAGGAAACCATGGTTGACAGGGGGAAAACAATGATTCCAAGCACCACCCTCCTTTTGAAGCTTCCAGTCTGTTATTCGAACTCAATCAGCATGACGGAGTTATCTCCAGCCTTGTCCTCGTCAACACTCACACCTGTGTTAACGAGAGAATCACTGACATGATGTCAGCTGGTCCTTTTGTGGCAGGGCTGAAATGCAGTGGAAATGTTTTTTGGGGATTCAGTTAATTTGCATGGCAAAGAGCGACTTTGCAATTAATTGCAATTCATCTGATCACTCTTCATAACATCCTGGAGTATATGCAAATTGCCATCATACAAACTGAGGCAGCAGACTTTGTGAAAATTAACATTTGTGTCATTCTCAAAACTTTTGGCCACGACTGTAGACTAAGGGAGTGTATCTTTGCTTTAAAATATCTTTGTATCCTTTGTGTGATTCTCAATTAATCATCTAATGGTGGTTCGTCAACCAGCCATCGTTATTGCAGGGTACTCACATCATTCACTTGTGTGTGTGTCTGGTGTGACATGCTTTCCTTATTAATAAGTGAATAAATATTTTGTTTCAGTATAACTCAGACTTGTGTGATACGTTTGTCTCTCATTTGATAATAAAGAAATAACCATGACACATTCCAAAGGGTATGTTTAACAGAGCTAATTAAATATGACCATACTTTATCACTCATATATCATAATTTATGAGATTTAGGCCTGTATAGCCGTTGTTTCAATTCAACCCAGAATTTACCTAAAATTAGGCAATACCATAGGCCTAGGGTTTAAAGCTCTGGTTGATCTCAAATGTAATGTTATTTAGTGATATTGAATTGTGTTTGGTTGTCAACGCAACCACATATCAACATTTGAAGGAGATGTATCTTCTACTTGGATAGTTCCATCTGTGCCACTGACTTAGTCTGCCTTTAATTCCAGTTTGTCAACAAATTATTTGTTCGGTCAAGTCTCCAACCCAACTAAAAATACAAGTTAAAGAATGGGATTAATCCAGCAGCTAAAATGGAACTATCCAAGCAGTAGATACAGTGGGGTCTACAATTATTGACACCCTTGATGAAGATGAGTAATAATGATTGTATAAAATAAATAATTCAAATATTAAGCTATATTACATTTTTGTGGTAAATTATTTTATACTAATAGTATACAATTGCTCAGAGTAATAGATTTTGTTTAACAAGTAATATATTTGTTTCTTCAAAAAGGTAGAGGTCAAACTTATCGACTACAAACTTTTGGTTTTTGGTTGTGTTGCATATTATTTTGCAGAAATTAATGGTAATAATGTACTGTCATTTTGGAGTAACTTTTATTTTAAATCAGAAAATAATACTATATGTTTCTAAACATTTCTACATTAATGTGGATGCTACCATGATTACGGATAATCCTGAAGGAATCAGGAGTAATGATGAGTGAGAAACTTACAAAAGGTCATAGATCATACCCCCAAGACACGCTAACCTCTCAGCATTACCAATAACAGGGGAGATTAGCATGTCTTTGGGGTATGATCTTTGACCCCATTGTACATCTTCTTTAAATGTTGACATTTGGTTGCGTTGTATTTTTGTGATACAGCAAATAGCCTAAAGTTAAAGCTAGAGTCCTTAATTGAAACCATAACAGAACAGATACACTACCTATATTTTGGTAAATGGCTAAGGGATGGGGTTGGAGAAATGTAATTGCTTTAAAATGCATAGACATAGCTATGGATTCAAGGACTGACCATCCATGAAATCAAAATGATTGTTTTAACCATATTTTGAGGCAATACAGTGTCTGTTTTCATTTACATTGTTTAAAAACATTGGAGCAAAACAAGCATATATGTTGGGTTCTGATGAGGTACGACAGTTGAACTCATGAGGCATTTATCAGTTATATTCTTCAAGAATCAATAGGTTTATAACGTTAATTTACAGTGCAGTTGGAAAGTATTCAGACCCCTTGACCACATTTTGTTATGTCACAGCCTTATTCTGCACACAATACCCCATAATGACAAAATGGAAACAGGTTTTTAGAAATGTTAACAAATGTATTGCAAATAAAAAACAATACCTTATTTACATACGTATTCAGACCCTTTGCTGTGAGACTCGAAATTGAGCTACTGCACATCCTGTTTCCACTGATTATCCTTGAGATGTTTCTACAACTTGATTGGAGTCCACCTGTGGTAAATTCAATTGATTGGACATGATTTGGAAAGGTACACACCAGTCTATATAAGGTCCCATAGTTGACAGTGCATGTCAGAGCAAAAACCAAGCCATGAGGTCAAAACAATTGTCAGGAGAGCTCCAAGACAGGATTGTGTCGAGGTACAGATCTGGGGAAGGGAACCAAAAAGGTTCTGCAGCATTGAAGGTCCCCAAGAACACAGTGGCCTCCATCATTCTTAAATGAAAGAAGTTTGGAACCACCAAGACTCTTCCTAGAGCTGGCCGCCCGTCCAAACTGAGCAATCGGGTGAGAAGGGACTTGGCCAGGCAGGTGACCAAGAACCCGATGGGAACTCTGACAGAGCTCCAGAGTTTTTCTGTGGAGATGGGAGAACCTTCCAGAAGGACAACGATCTCTGCACCAATCAGGCCTTTATGGTAGGGTGGCCAGATGGAAGCCACTCCTCAGTTAAAGATACAACTGCCTGCTTGGAGTTTGCAAAAAGGCAACTCAAGAACTATCAGACCATGAGAAACTAAGTTATCTGGTCTGATGAAACCAAGATTGAACTCTTTGGCCTGAATGCCAAGTGTCACGTCTGGAGGAAACTTGGCACCATCCCTACGGTGAAGCATGGTGGTGGCAGCATCATGCTGTGGGGATGTTTTTCAGTGGCAGGGACTAGGAGACTAGTCAGGATCGAGGCAAAGATGAACTGAGCAAAGTACAGAGAGCTCCATCATGAAAACCTGCTCCAGAGCTCTCAGGACCTCAGACTGGGGCGAAGGTTCACCTTCCAACAGGACAACAACCCTAAGCACACAGCCAAGACAACGCAGGAGTGGCTGCAGGATAAGTCTCTGAATGTCCTTGAGTGGCCCAGCCAGAGTCTGGACTTGAACCCGATCGAACATCTCTAGGGAGACCTGAAAAAACCTGTGCAGCAATGCTCCCCATCCAACCTGACAAAGCTTGAGAGGATCTGCAGAAAAGAATGGGATAAACTCCCCAAATGCAGGTGTGCCAAGAATACCCAAGAACTTGAGGCTGTAATCGCTGCCAAAAGGTGCTTCAACAAAGTACTGAGTAAAGGGTCTGACTGCATATGTAAATGTGATATTTCAGTTTTTATTTTTAATTAATTTGCTAAAATGCTTTGTCATTAACGGGTATTGTGTGTAGATTGATGAAGGGGATTTTTCTTTTGTATACATTTTGGAATAATGCTGTAACCTCACAAAATGTGGAAAACGTCAAGGGGTCTGAATACTTTCCGAAGGCACTGTATCTCATTACATCAACGTATAGCTTGTCAATTCAACAAAAAGTAGAATGTGGATTATTCAAGTCAGTACAATTAAGTGTAAAACCAAGCTAACGGACAACCCAGTTAAAAACCCTCCATAGAAAGTGACAGACTTGGCCAATAAGCTAGAAGCACCATGTCCTGGGCAGCTTGTTAAGAGAGTCTCTTTGGAGCAGTATATTTTACATTTTACATTTTAGTCCAGGGCGACTGACAGTTAATCTTAAAATAGCTAGGTGGGACAACCACATATAAGATAGATATCAGTAGAGTCAGAGCTAGAAGTGGTGGGGTTTACAAGAGACCTGATTTGGCAGGACGGAGTGCTTGGGTTGGTGTGTTGGGTTTGAGCATAGCCTGAAGGTAGGGATGGGAAGTTCCTCTTGTTGTTCCATAAGTAAGCACCACAGTCTTGTAGTGGATGCAAGCTTCGACTGGAAGCCAGTGGAGTGTGTGGAGGAGCTGGGTGACATGAAAGAACTTGGGAAGGTTGAAAACCAGGTGGGCTGCTGCGTTCTGGTTAAGTTGCATGGGTTTGATGGCACAAGCTGGGAGCCCAGCCAACTGCGAGTTGCAGTAGTCCAGACGAGAGAGGACAAGTTCCTGGATTAGGACCTGTGCAGCGTCCTGTGTTAGGTAGGGCCGTACTCTACGGGTCACAGCTTTGATGTTTGCAGAGAACAACAGTGGTGTTGTGCAGGGTCACGCCAAAGTTCTTTGCACTCTGGGAGGGTGACACTGTGGAGTTGTCTACCGTGATGGAGAGGTCTTTGAGTGTGCAGGCCTTCCCCGGGAGGTAGAGCAATTCCGTCTTGTCGATGTTGAGCTTGAGGTGGTGGGCCGGCATCCAGGTTGAGAGATGCAGGCATGCAGAGATGCGTGTTGCTACCTGGGTGTCAGAAGGTGGGAAGGAGAAAAGTAGTTGAGTGTCATCCACATAACTATAATAGGAGTGACCATGTGAGGTTATGATGGAGCCTAGTGACCTGGTGTATAGAGAGAAGAGGAGATGGCCTAGAACCGGGTGGAGAGGATCTGATGATTCGGGATGTTGAAGGCACAGATACATCTAGGAGGATGAGAACAGAGGAGAGAGAGTCAGCTTCTGAGCCTCTGTGACACAGAGAAGAGCAGTCAGAGGGGACGCAGCCAGTGGTCAGGGATGAGTTGATGAGGGAAGTGAGGAATGGGAGAAGGTTTCCAGTGAGGGTCTGGATAAGGGATGAGGGGATGGGGTCGAGTGGACAGGTTGTCGGTCGGCCGGTCCTCACTAGTCGCAGAATGTTATCTGGAGAAAGAGGGGAAAAAGAGGTCAAGGCGTAGGGTAGTTCTGTGTGAGTAAGAGCAGTGGACTCAATAAGCTGAGTGAATGAGTAGCGGATGTCGTCAACCTTTTTTTTCCAAGTGGTTGACAAAGTTGTCCGCAGAGAGGGAGGAGGGGGTGGAGGATTAAGGGGGGAGGAGAAGGTGGAAAGGTTTCCTAGGGTTAGAGGCAGAAGCTTGAAATTTAGTGGTATCTGCTTTAGCAGTGGATACAGAGGAAGAGAAGGTAGAGTGGAGGATGGAGTGAAAGGTAGGTCCTCCGGAAGTTTAGTTTTCCTCAAGAGGAGGGAGTACTGGGAGAGAGAGAGAGCAAAGATTGTGACGGTGCATGACCATCTGGGTAGGGGCTGAGTGGTTAGGGTTGGAGGAAAGGGAGACAGAAAAGAAAACAAAGTAGTAAAGATGAGGTCAAGCGTATTGCCTGCCTTTTTAGTTGGAGGGGATTGGGAAAGGGTGTGGTAAAAAGAGGCAGAGGGGAAAGAGAGTTGGAAAGAAATTCATTGAATGCAGACGTCGGGATGTTGAAGTACTCTTCCAAACCCACCTGTAAATGACACACGACTGCCTCCAGTTGGAGTTTCTCTCTTATTAGAGCAGAGGAGGAATCACTTGTCAAGCACACACAGCCAGGGCATAGCTCACTCCACCACCTCCTCTCCTTTCATGTCTCTAAGTCCCTGCCTTGTCTGCTCACCCGCCTGCCTGCGCACCTGCCCGCCTGCATCTCAGGGGCAGAATGAGAATTAAGTGCACAGTGCCATCTGTGCAGCTAGAGAAGCTGGAGGAGAGGAAGGCTAATAGTTCCACAACGGATCAAAAGCTCATCATACTTGAGATGATACTGACGGACCTGCCTACATTGCCTTTTACCTTGGCCATAAAGTTTACTGTTAATGTGTCCCCCGAGGAGTCAAAAAAGCAATGTGAATGTGTTTAAATGTGAATGCAAGCTTAACAGGGGAACCCCAAATTGTTATGAAGTAGCTGCTTTGCTTGAGTGCAGCTCATGTGCAGACCATGCTATTGTCAAGGGAGCTAACAACCTTGGACCTGCAAGTGAGACAAAATGAAAGAGAAAAGATTCAAAAGCGATACCCGGCTCTATTTCCTTTATACCAAGAAATGTGTATTTTTTTAACACCCAACACATTTATTTAGTGTACAGTCGTGGCCAAAAGTTTTGAGAATGACACAAATATACATTTTCACAAAGTCTGCTGCCTCAGTTTGTATGATGGCAATTTGCAAATACTCCAGAATGTCATGAAGAGTGATAAGATGAACTGGAATTAATTGCAGAGTCCCTCTTTGCCATGCAAATGAACTGAATCCCCAAAAACATTTCCACTGCATTTCAGCCCTGCCAGAAAAGGACCAAAGGACATCATGTCAGTGATTCTCTCGTTAACACAGGTGTGAGTGTTGACGAGGCTGGAGATCACTCTGTCATGCTGATTGAGTTTGAATAACAGACTGGAAGCTTCAAAAGAAGGGTGGTGCTTGGAATCATTGTTCCTTCTCTGTCATCCACGGTTACCTGCAAGGAAACACGTGCTGTCATCATTGCTTTGCGCAAAAAGGGCTTCACAGGCAAGGATATTGCTGCCAGTAAGCTGTTCAATTGTTGTGAAGATGGCTTCAGGGCGCCCTCCTAAAGTTGATTCAGCTGCGGGATCGGGACACCACCAGTACAGAGATTTCTCAGGAATGGCAGCAGGCAGGTGTGAGTGCATCTGCACGCACAGTGAGGCGAAGACTTTTGGAGGATAGCCTGGTGTCAAGAAGGGCAGCAAAGAAGCCACTTCTCTCTAGGAAAAACATCAGGGACAGACTTATATTCTGCAAAAGGTACAGGGATTGGACTGCTGAGGACTGGGGTAAAATAATTTCAGATTGTTTGGGGCATATGGAAAAAAGCTTGTCCGGAGAAGACAAGGTGAGCGCTACCATCAATCCTGTGTCATGCCAACAGTAAAGCATCCTGAGACCATTCATGTGTGGGGTTGCTTCTCAGCCAAGGGAGTGGGCTCACTCACAAATTTGCCTAAGATCACAGCCATGAATAAAGAATGGTACCAACACATCCTCCGAGAGCAACTTCTCCCAACCATCCAGGAACAGTTTGGTGACGAACAATGCCTTTTCCAGCATGATGGAGCACCTTTCCATAAGGCAAAAGTGATAACTAAGTGGCTCGGGGAACAAAACGTAGATATTTTGGGTCCATGGCCAGGAAACTCCCCAGACCTTAATCCCATTGAGAACTTGTGGTCAATCCTCAAGAGGCGGGTGGACAAACAATAACCCACAAATTCTGACAAACTCCAAGCATTGATTATGCAAGAATGGGCTGCCATCAGTCAGGATGTGGCCCAGAAGTTAATTGACGGCATGCCAGGGCGGATTGCAGAGGTCTTGAAAAAGAAAGGTCAACACTGCAAATATTCACTCTTTGCATCAACTTGATGTAATTGTCAATAAAAGCCTTTGACACTTATGAAATGCTTGTAATTATACTTCAGTATTCCATAGTTAAATCTGCCAAAAATATCTAAAGACACTGAAGCAGCAAACTTTGTGGAAATTAATATTTGTGTCATTCTCAAAACTTTTGGCCACCACTGTAGAAGCCAGTGCCACAATTGTCTACAGTGCCTTTGGAAAGTATTCAGACCCCTTAACCTTTTCCACATTTTGTTAGGTTACAGCCTTATTCTAAAATGTATAAAAAAAATGTTTTCCCTCATTAATCTACAAACAATACCCCATACAATACCCCATAATGACTAAGCAAATACTTTTTTTTATATAATGAAATATGATATTTACAAACAGTCTATTATTGTGACTTAGATGAAGATCCGACCACATTTTATGAGTACTCAATGCAGAAATCCAGGTAATTCCAAAGCGTTCACATACTTTTTCTTTCAACTATATGTACAGTGAGGGAAAAAAGTATTTGATCCCCTGCTGATTTTGTACGTTTGCCCACTGACAAAGAAATGATCAGTCTATAATTTTAATGGTACAGTGAGAGACAGAATAACAACAAAAAAATCCAGAAAAACTAATGTGAAAAATTGTATTAATGGAATTGCATTTTAATGAGAGAAATAAGTATTTGACCCCTCTGCAAAACATGACTTAGTACTTGGTGGCAAAACCCTTGTTGGCAATCACAGAGGTCAGACGTTTCTTGTAGTTGGCCACCAGGTTAGCACACATCTCAGGAGGGATTTTGTCCCACTCTTCTTTGCAGATCTTCTCCAAGTCATTAAGGTTTCGAGGCTGACGTTTGTCAACTCGAACCTTCAGCTCCCTCCACAGATTTTCTACGGGATTAAGGTCTGGAGACTGGCTAGGCCACTCCAGGACCTTAATGTGCTTCTTCTTGAGCCACTCCTTTGTTGCCTTGGCCGTGTGTTTTGGGTCATTGTCATGCTGGAATACCCATCCACAACCCATTTTCAATGCCCTGGCTAAGGGAAGGAGGTTCTCACCCAAGATTTGACGGCACATGGCCCCGTAGATCGTCCCGTTGATGCGGTGAAGTTGTCCTGTCCCCTTAGCAGAAAAACACCCCCAAAGCATAATGTTTCCACCTCCATGTTTGATGGTGGGGATGGTGTCCTTGGGGTCATAGGCAGCATTCCTCCTCCTCCAAACATGGCGTGTTGAGTTGATGCCAAAGAGTTCAATTTTGGTCTCATCTGACCACAACACTTTCACCCAGATGTCCTCTGAATCATTCAGATGTTCATTGGCAAACTTCAGACGTGCATGTATATGTGCTTTCTTGAGCAGGGGGACCTTACGTGCGCTGCAGGATTTCAGTCCTTCACGGCGTAGTGTGTTACCAATTGTTTTCTTGGTGACTATGGTCCCAGCTGCCTTGAGATCATTGACAAGATCCTCCCGTGTAGTTCTGGGCTGATTCCTCACCGTTCTCATGATCATTGCAACTCTACGAGGTGAGATCTTGCATGGAGCCCCAGGCCGAGGGAGATTGACAGTTCTTTTGTGTTTCTTCCATTTGCGAATAATCGCACCAACTGTTGTCACCTTCTCACCAAGATGCTTGGCGATGGTCTTGTAGCCCCATTCCAGCCTTGTGTAGGTCTACAATCTTGTCCCTGACATCCTTGGAGAGCTCTTTGGTCTTGGACATGGTGGAGAGTTTGTAATCTGATTGATTGCTTCTGTGGACAGGTGTCTTTTATACAGGTAACAAACTGAGATTAGGAGCACTCCCTTTAAGAGTGTGCTCCTAATCTCAGCTCGTTGCCTGTATAAAAGACACCTGGGAGCCAGAAATCTTTCTGATTGAGAGGGGGTCAAATACTTATTTCCCTCATTAAAATGCAAATCAATTTATAACATTTTTCACATGCGTTTTTCTGGATTTTTTTGTTGTTGTTCTGTCTCTCACTGTTCAAATAAACCTACCATTAAAATTATAGACTGATAATTTCTTTGTCAGTGGGCAAACGTACAAAATCAGCAGGGGATCAAATACTTTTTTCCCTCACTGTATTCAGACCTTTTACTCAGTACTTTGTATTGACTTCCGGCGCCGACAGAGATGGCAGCCTCGCTTCACGTTCTCAGGAAACCATGCAGTATTTTGTTTTTTTATGTATTATTTCTTACATTGTTACCCCGGGAAATATTAAGTTTTACTACATACAACTGGGAGGAACTATTGGATATAAGAGCAACGTCAACTTACCAACATTACAACCAGGAATACGACTTTCCCAAAGAGGATTCTCGGTTTGTTACCCCAGCCAGGACAATAGAATGGATAGCACCCAGCGACTCAAAACGGCGGCGCCGGAGAAGAGGGAAGCGGGCGGTCTTTTGGTCAAGCTTACGTCGGACGGGCGCATCGTGCACCTCTCCCGAGTATTTTAATCGCCAATGTACAGTCTCTTGACAACAAAGTAGACGAAATCAGATCAAGGGTTGCCTTTCAGAGAGACATCCGAGACTGCAACGTTCTTTGCTTCACGGAAACATGGCTCACTCAGGACACGTTATCTGAGTCGGTACAGCCACCTGGTTTCTCCACGCATCGCGTCGACAGAAACAAACATCTCTCTGGTAAGAAGAAGGGTGGGGGTGTGTGTCTTATGATTAACGAGACGTGGTGTGATCATAACAACATACAGGATCTCAAGTCCTTTTGTTCACCTGACATAGAATTCATTACAATCAAATGCAGACCGCATTATCTACCAAGAGAATTCTCCTCGATTATAATCACAGCCGTGTACATCCCCCCTCAAGCTGATACATCGACAGCACTGAAAGAAATTAATCGGACTCTATGTTAACTGGAAACCACATATCCTGAGGCTGCATTTATTGTGGCTGGGGATTTTAATAAGGCTGATTTAAGAACAAGGCTCCCGAAATTTTACCAGCATATCGAATGTGCCACCCGGGCTGGTAAAATCCTGGACCACTGTTATTCCAACTTCCGTGATGCATATTCTCCACCCTCGTTTCGGCAAGTCTGACCATGACTCCATTTTGTTGCTCCCAGCCTACAAACAGAAACTAAAACAGGAAACGCCCGTTCTCAGGTCTGTTCAACGCTGGTCCGACCAATCTGATTCCATGCTGTAAGATTGCTTCGAGCACGTGGACTGGGATATGTTCCGAATAGCATCTGACAACAACATTGATGTATACGCTGATTCGGTGAGCGAGTTTATTAGCAAGTGCATTGGTGATGTTGTACCCATAGCAAATATTAAAACCTTCCCCAACCAGAAACCATGGATTGATGGCAGCATTCGCATAAAACTGAAAGCGCGAACCACTGCTTTTAACCAGGGTAAGGCTACCGGAAACATGACTGAATACAAACAGTGCAGCTATTCCCTCCGCAAGGCAATCAAACAAGCTAAGCGTCAATATAGAGACAAAGTAGAGTCACAATTCAACAGCTCAGACACAAGAGGAATGTGGCAGGGTCTACAGTCAATCACGGACTACAAAAGAAAACCAGCCCGTCGCGGACCATGACGTCCTGCTCCCAGACAAACTAAACAACTTCTTTGCTCGCTTTGAGGACAATACAGTGCCACCGACACGGCCCGCTACCAAAACCTGCGGGCTCACCTTCACCGCAGCCAATGTGAGAAAAACATTTAAATGTGTTAACCCTCGCAAGGCTGCCGGCCCAGATGGCATCCCTAGCCGTGTCCTCAGAGCATGCGCAGACCAGCTGGCTGGTGTGTTTACGGACATATTCAATCAGTCCCTATCCCAGTCTGCTGTTCCCACATGCTTCAAGAGGGCCACCATTGTTCCTGTTCCCAAGAAAGCTAAGGTGACTGAGCTAAATGACTATCGCCCGTAGCACTCACTTCCGTCATCATGAAGTGCTTTGAGAGATTAGTCAAGGATCATATCACCTCCATCCTGCCAGACACCCTGGACCCACTCCAATTTGCTTACCGTCACAATAGGTCCACAGACGACGCAATCGCAATCACACTGCATACTGCCCTAACCCATCTGGACAAGAGGAATACTTATGTAAGAATGCTGTTCATCGACTACAGCTCAGCATTTAACACCATAGTTCCCTCCAAGCTCGTCATTAAGCTCGAGACCCTGGGTCTCGACTCCAGCCCTGTGCAACTGGGTCCTGGACTTCCTGACGGGCCGGTCCCAGGTGGTGAGGGTAGGAAACAACATCTCCACCCCGCTGATCCTCAACACTGGGGCCCCACAAGGTGCGTTCTCAGCCCTCTCCTGTACTCCCTGTTTACCCATGACTGCGTGGCCAAGCACGCATCCAACTCAATCATCAAGTTTGCTGACGACACTACAGTGGTAGGCTTGATTACCAACAACGACAAGACGGCCTACAGAGAGGAGGTGAGTTGCCCTCGGAGTGTGGTGTCAGGAAAATAACCTCTCACTCAATGTCAGCAAAACAAAGGAGATGATCGTGGACTTCAGGAAACAGGAGAGGGAGCACCCCCCTATCCACATCGAGGGGACAGTAGTGGAGAAGGTGGAAAGTTTTAAGTTCCTCGGCGTACACATCACGGACAAACTGAATTGGTCCACCCACACAGACAGCGTGGTGACGAAGGCACAACAGCGCCTCTTCAACCTCAGGAGGCTGAAGAAATTCGGCTTGTCACCAAAATCACTCACAAACTTTTACAGATGCACAATCGAGAGCATCCTGTCGGGCTGTATCACCGCCTGGTACGGCAACTGCTCCGCCCACAACCGTAAGGCTCTCCAGAGGGTAGTGAGGACTGCACAGCGCATCACCGGGAAACCTACCTGCCCTCCAGGACACCTACACCACCCGATGTCACAGAAAGGCCAAAGATCATCAAGGACAACAACCACCCGAGCCACTGCCTGTTCACCCCGCTATCATCCAGAAGGCGAGGTCAGTACAGGTGCATCAAAGCTGGGACCGAGAGACTAAAAACAGCTTCTACCTCAAGGCCATCAGACTGTTAAACAGCCATCACTAACATTGAGTGGCTGCTGCCAACATACTGACTTAAATCTCTAGCCACTTTAAACATAGGAATTGGATGTAACAAATGTATCACTAGCCACTTTAAACAATTTGTATATAATGTTTACGTATCCGACATACTCATATCAAATGTATACACTGTACTCTAAACCATCTACTGTATCTTGCCTATGCCGTTCGCCATCGACCCAAATCTCTAGCCACTTTAATAATTATAATTGGATGAAATAAGGTATCACTAGCCACTTTAAACAATGCCATTTATATAATGTTTACATATCCTACATTACTCATCTCATATATATGTGTATATACTGTACTCCATACCATCTACTGCATCTTGCCTATGCCGGTCAGCCATCGCTCATCCATATATTTATATGTACATACTCGTATTCATTCCTTTACTCTTGTGTGTATAAGGTAGTTGTTGTGAATTTGTTAGATTACTTGTTAGATACTACTGCATGGTTGGAACTAGAAGCACAAGCATTTCGCTACACTCGCATTAACATCTGCTAACCATGTGTATGTGACAAATAAAATTTGATTTGATTTGATTTGAAGCACCTTTTGGCTGTGATTACAGCCTTGAGTCTTCTTAGGTATGACACTACAAGCTTGGCACACTTGCATTTGGGGAGTTTCTCCCAATCTTCTCTGCATATCCTCTCAAGCTCTGTCAGGTTGGATGGGGAGCATTGCTGCACATGTATTTTCAGGTCTCTCCAGAAATCTTCGATCGGGATCAGGTCCGGGCTCTGGCTGGGCCACTCAAGGACATTCAGAGAATGTCACTCCTGCGTTGTCTTGAATGTGTGCTTAGGGTCGTTGTCCTGTTGGAAGGTGAACCTTCGCCCCAGTATGAGGTCCTAAGCACTTTGGAGCAGGTTTTCATCAAGGATCTCTGTACTTTTCTCTGTTAATCTTTGCAGGTTTCCAACAAGGATCTCTGTACTTTGTACGGTTCATCTTTTCCTCGATCCTGATTGGTCTCCCAGTCCCTGCCGCTGAAGAACATCCCACTGCATGATTCTGCCATCATCATGCTTCACCATAGGGATGGTGCCAGGTTTCCTCCAGATGTGACACTTGACATTCAATCTTGGTTTCATCAGACCAGAGAATCTTGTTTCTCATGGTCTGAGAGTCTTTAGGTGCCTTTAGGCAAACTCCAAGAGGGCTGTCATGTGCATTTAACTGAGGAGTGGCTTTCGTCTGGCCGCTCTACCAAAAATGCCTGATTGGTGGAGTGTTGCAGTGATGGTTTTCCTTTTGGAAGGTTCTCCCATCTCCACAGAGGATCTCTAGAGCTCTATCAGAGTGACTATCGGGTACTTGGTCACCTCCTTGACCAATGCCCTTTCCCCCCGATTGCTCAGTTTGGGCCAGCTCTAGGAAGAGTCTTGGTCGTTCCAAACTTCTTCCATTTAAGAATGATCGAGGCCACTGTATTTTTCTGGACCTTCAATGTTGCAGAAAGTTTTTGGTATCTTTCCCCAGATCTGTGCCTTGACACAATTCTGTCTTGGAGCTCTAGGGACAATTGCTTCAACCTAATGGCTTGGTTTTTACTCTGCCATGCACTGTCATCTGTGGGACCTTATATAGAGAGGTGTGTACCTTTCCAAATCGTATCCAATCAATGGAATTTACTACAGGTGGACTCCAATCAAGTTGTTGAAACAGGATGAATCTGAGCTCAATTTAGAGTGTCATAGCAAAGGGTCTGAATACTTACGTAATAAAGGTATTTATGTTTTTGTTTCTAATAAATTAGCAAAAAATTCTAAAAGCGTGTTTTCTCTTTGTCATTATGGGGTATTGTGTGTAGATAGTTGAGTGATAATGAAAAAAGTAAATCCAATTAAGAATAAAGTTGTAATGTAACAAAATGTGGAAAAAGTCAAGGGGTCTGAATTCTTTCCAAAGGCACTGTATTTCAGGGAGCTGGAAGGTAGGGCTGGAAAGCCCCAAGTTGTCTATTTCAGGGAGGGCTGGAAGGTGAGCCTGGAATGTCCCAAATTGTCTATTTAAGGGAGGGTTGGAAGGTCACAAATGGAATACCCCAATTGTTAATGGGCTGTGACAGAATACCCATACTAGCATCCTAAATAGCCTACATTTTGGGTATGCAAAAATAGGCCTCTTCAGTATGTGTACTGCTTTTCTACATGCGGAGTAGAAAAACTAAAGGCCAATTTACCTGACTCTGAACACACCAAAGGAGTCTCCAGAATTAACCAACCCTGTGAACGGGTTTGATAACTTGTAATTTTAAATACTTTTAGTAAGAAGTAGACTAGAAGAGAATTCAGACATAGCTATGGCGTCATCATCAGCATAGCAACTGGCCTCCACCACCTGGTCAACGACTCTGTGTACAAGGAGTATATCTGAAGACAGCAGAGTAGGATGGGGAGTGGGGATTAGATCTCAGGTGAAGTCTGCCCCCTGGATAAACTACAGAGTGGACTGGTGCTGTGGAAATCAGGCCAGCCTCTCCCCTCAGGAGTCAACATCAGACAAGCCTCTTACGGGGAGCAGGCGGGGAGAGATTGCGAGGCCCCTCATCTAAGCTACACTGCTTAAGGGGCCGCTGCCAAATCACTGAGCAAATTATCCAGTAGAGGCGAGTGACGAGGCAACGATGTGTCAAGCCAGACTAAGTTAAGTGAGAGAGCAATTTGGTGTGGTGTTGACATTTTTTGTTTACCTTTGGTTATGTAGTCTATACAGTTGTTTTTTCCCCTTTCCACAGCTTGTAATATGCAAGACAGTATTTTTTTTTACTTTGACATTTAAAGCACATGCAGAAAATTCTTGTAGTCACATGAATGTATCATAAAACGAGCGCAAGAGCTCCCTCATATGAACAGTTAAAGTTTTAAAATACCTACAGTAGTTTAACCTCTCCAGGCACCGGGGCAGTATTTTGGAGAGTCTGGCGTGCCCAAAGTAAAATGCCTGCCACTCAGGCCCAGAAACTAGGATATGCATAATTAGTACTATTGGATAGGAAACACTCTGAAGTTTCTAAAACTGTTAAAATAATGTCTGTGAGTATAACAGAACTGATATGGCAGGCGAAAACCCAAGAAATTTCTGTCCAGATGTTTTTGTTGTCGTGACATGCCCTCACTTTCAATGGCTGCCTATGGGATTCTCAGTGAAATAGGACCCAGGTTGCAGTACCTATGGCTTCCACTAGATGTCAACAGTCGTTAGACAAGGTTTCATGCGTTTATCATGGAAGATCACAGAATAGAAGAAGAATATATAAGAGGAGTGAGGAAGTCACTTCAGTTTTTGGTGCGCGAGACCGTGAGCGCGCTTCTCTGTATTTTCTTTTTCTATCGTTTATCATACTATCCTTGTGAAATATAATCGTTAATATACATAAAAGGATGCCTAAGGATACATTATAAATGGAATACTTATGTTGTTAGGTATAATTTGAACGCTTTCTCTTCACTGTACAATGGGCGAGTAGACTGTGGATTTTCTGAACATAACGTGCCAACCAAATGGAGACTTTTAAAAGTTGACTTTTTCTAACAAAAGAAACATGGATTGTCTTGCTTGGTCACTTCGGATTGCCCTCAGCAGTAGATCATCAAAGGTAAGCGATTTATTTTAGCTCTTATATGTGTTTTGTGAGACTCGCACTGGTTATGATTTTATGCTAATGCTAAAATATGTGAGGTGCTATCCTCAAACAATCAAATGTTGTGCTTTCGCCGTGAAGCCTTTTTGAAATCTGACAACGCTGTGATATTGCCAAGAGTCTAAGCTTTTGAAGACTATGCAACACTTGTATATTGATGAATGTTTTATAATTCAACTTTTGGATTTTGAATTTGGCGTCTTACATTTCTCCGGGTAGTGTCAGGAATGAGGCGCTAGCGCCCCAATGATCCTTAAGAGGTTTTAACTGAGGCATACTTAAATGGAGGACAAGTATGTATCTCGAGATGTTGTAAGGGCAAATCAACGATTAATGTTACCATGGTCCAAGATAAATCCAAGATAAATCAATTCTAGCCTTAATAACATGTATTTAATATATTTTGATTCCATTGAAAAGGCTTTGCCTCTTATGAATTAGCATTAATAATGCATAAAGGCTCACCGAATTTCCCAACGGAGCATGTGCTTGTCATAGATTTGCAAATTGAATATTATTACATTTCTGCCAAGGGAAAGTCTGTGACATCATTTGAGTTGCCATCTGATGAATGACGTGGAGTATTTCATTTAAATTCATAATTGTCTCAGATGATCCAATCACACTAAGAAATAGCTGTAACACTGAAATTATACCTAATCTTAGCCTAACCCTCATTCCTAAACCTAACTTTAACCCTAAGAAATTAATAGATTTTGTCCCCTAATCCTAAAGTATTGTTTTTCTGCCAGTTGAATATACACTTCCTTGACGTTATGGATTGGTTTAAATCTTGGCCACTTCAATAATAATCTTAATAATCTTTAAACTAAATAATTTATAATACAAACAGCCGCCAAGTATACACTATTAGAGCAAACAGTGTGATGGTACCTTACAGGAGATGAAATATGTATTATACTCACATGCATCATTAACTGATGATGCAATTAATCATAGTAATCAATCGTGTCACTGAGCTGGATCATATTTTCTTGTTGCCGTGAGATATTTTTCAGAGATTAAAAACAAGGACCTTATTCAATATGAGCTGTTTACACTTTAGCTCCTTGTAATATCAAATCAAGTTTAAACTTTATTTGTCCCAGAGCGCAATTGGTTTTGCAGCAGGTGAGCACATTAGACATAAAAATAAATAAAAAACACATGGAACACAAACTATTCTGAATAACAATGGGCTAGTACATCAGTCATGGGGCTGACAGCCGTCAATACAAATATATACAATACTAATGATCAACATTAGTACAGGTTACATAATTAGTAAAGTGCACTGTGCACATTCTCAAATCATCACGTCAACAAAAATCATAATCATTAATGTCACCATCATTATCATCATCATCATCACATTACCACCACCGTCATCATTATCATCATCACAATCATCATCATAATCGCCATGTTAATAAAAAAACACACACAAGGACAGTGAAACCAGTTCATACAGACTAGCTGACCTCCTCTTAACTTTTTTCAAAAGGTCAATGGTCGTAGGGGTAAAGGAGTGCTTTTACTTGTTAGTCTTGACAGTGGGGAATCCATACCGGGAGCCAGAGGGTAGCTCCTGGAACTCATGGTGTAGGTGGTGGGAACAGTGAGACAGGATGGATTCTGCCTTCCTCACCACTTGTCTGTTCAGGTCAGACAGACTACCCACTTTCTGTAAATCCCATTGACTCTGCCCGATCCTTGCAACCTATGTCGACTTGAACTAAGTACAAGGCCATGGAAACACATCAGTCAAACATTGAATAGAAATACTCAAATGACTATCCTGACCTTGTTACAACTTCCCCCACGTTTGAATGAAATATGTCCTCATATTTAACCCTAAAAGCACAATTTTAGAACTTTGTCAAGCAACTAGTTACCAACTAAAAAACACAATTTACTATGAATTCTGTGTTAATATGGAGGAACACTAGTGGTGAGACTAAGATGAAAATGTTGACTCAATAGTGCACTGTGATAAAAGCGCCACATTTGGCACAGAGGTATATGTATGTACCATGAAACCTCGGACAAAACAGAGATGCTAGTTCTAGGTCCCAAGAAACAAAGAGATCTTCTGTTGGATCTGACAATTCATATTTATGGTTGTACAATTGTCTCAAATAAAACTGTGAAGGAACTCTTCATTACTCTGGACCCTGATCTCTCTTTTGACAAACAGATCAAGACTATTTCGAGGACAGCTTTTTTCCATCTTCGTAACATTGCCAAAATCTGAAACTTTCTGTTAAAAAATTATGCAGAAAAGTTAATCTGTGCTTTTGTCACTTCTAGATTAGACTACTGCAGTGCTCTACTTTCCAGCTACCCGGATAAAGCACTAAATAAACTTCAGTTAGTGCTAAACATGGCTGCCAGAATCTTGACTAGAACCAACATCATATTTCTCCAGTGCTAGCCTCTCTACACTGGCTTCCTGCTAAGGGTAGGGCTGTTCATCCTTGGGAGCAATTTCCAAACGCCTGAAGGTACCACGTTCATCTATACAAACAATAGTACGCAAGTATAAACACCAGCACGTGGACAGCACGTGGACTGGGATATGTTCCGG
The DNA here is from genome assembly GCA_030435695.1 of Brachymystax lenok tsinlingensis. Lineage (NCBI taxonomy): Eukaryota > Metazoa > Chordata > Actinopteri > Salmoniformes > Salmonidae > Brachymystax > Brachymystax lenok. Next base: position 32,793,419 of record CM059792.1, read on the forward strand.
ATAGCATCTGACAACAACATTGATGTATACGCTGATTCGGTGAGCGAGTTTATTAGCAAGTGCATTGGTGATGTTGTACCCATAGCAAATATTAAAACCTTCCCCAACCAGAAACCATGGATTGATGGCAGCATTCGCGCAAGAAACTGAAAGCGAACCACTGCTTTAACCAGGGTAAGGCTACCGGAAACATGACTGAATACAAACAGTGCAGCTATTCCCTCCGCAAGGCAATCAAACAAGCTAAGCGTCAATATAGAGACAAAGTAGAGTCACAATTCAACGGCTCAGACACAAGAGGAATGTGGCAGGGTCTACAGTCAATCACGGACTACAAAAAGAAAACCAGCCCCGTCACGGACCATGACGTCCTGCTCCCAGACAAACTAAACAACTTCTTTGCTTGCTTTGAGGACAATACAGTGCCACCGACACTGCCCGCTACCAAAACCTGCGGGCTCACCTTCACCGCAGCCAATGTGAGAAAAACATTTAAATGTGTTAACCCTCGCAAGGCTGCCGGCCCAGATGGCATCCCTGGCCGTGTCCTCAGAGCATGCGCAGACCAGCTGGCTGGTGTGTTCACGGACATATTCAATCAGTCCCTATCCCAGTCTGCTGTTCCCACATGCTTCAAGAGGGCCACCATTGTTCCTGTTCCCAAGAAAGCTAAGGTGACTGAGCTAAATGACTATCGCCCCGAAGCACTCACTTCCGTCATCATGAAGTGCTTTGAGAGATTAGTCAAGGATCATATCACCAACATCCTGCCAGACACCCTGGACCCACTCCAATTTGCTTACCGTCACAATAGGTCCACAGACGACGCAATCGCAATCACACTGCATACTGCCCTAACCCATCTGGACAAGAGGAATACTTATGTAAGAATGCTGTTCATCGACTACAGCTCAGCATTTAACACCATAGTTCCCTCCAAGCTCGTCATTAAGCTCGAGACCCTGGGTCTCGACCCAGCCCTGTGCAACTGGGTCCTGGACTTCCTGACAGGCCAGTCCCAGGTGGTGAGGGTAGGAAACAACATCTCCACTCCGCTGATCCTCAACACTGGGGCCCCACAAGGGTGCGTTCTCAGCCCTCTCCTGTACTCCCTGTTTACCCATGACTGCGTGGCCAAGCACGCATCCAACTCAATCATCAAGTTTGCTGACGACACTACAGTGGTAGGCTTGATTACCAACAACGACAAGACGGCCTACAGAGAGGAGGTGAGGGCCCTCGGAGTGTGGTGTCAGGAAAATAACCTCTCACTCAATGTCAGCAAAACAAAGGAGATGATCGTGGACTTCAGGAAACAGGAGAGGGAGCACCCCCCTATCCACATCGAGGGGACAGTAGTGGAGAGGGTGGAAAGTTTTAAGTTCCTCGGCGTACACATCACGGACAAACTGAATTGGTCCACCCACACAGACAGCGTGGTGAAGAAGGCGCAAGCAGCGCCTCTTCAACCTCAGGAGGCTGAAGAAATTCGGCTTGTCACCAAAATCACTCACAAACTTTTACAGATGCACAATCGAGAGCATCCTGTCGGGCTGTATCACCGCCTGGTACGGCAACTGCTCCGCCCACAACCGTAAGGCTCTCCAGAGGGTAGTGAGGACTGCACAGCGCATCACCGGGGGAAACCTACCTGCCCTCCAGGACACCTACAACACCCGATGTCACAGAAAGGCCAAAAGATCATCAAGGACAACAACCACCCGAGCCACTGCCTGTTCACCCCGCTATCATCCAGAAGGCGAGGTCAGTACAGGTGCATCAAAGCTGGGACCGAGAGACTGAAAAACAGCTTCTACCTCAAGGCCATCAGACTGTTAAACAGCCATCACTAACATTGAGTGGCTGCTGCCAACATACTGACTTAAATCTCTAGCCACTTTAAACATAGGAATTGGATGTAACAAATGTATCACTAGCCACTTTAAACAATTTTGTATATAATGTTTACGTATCCGACATACTCATATCAAATGTATACACTGTACTCTAAACCATCTACTGTATCTTGCCTATGCCGTTCGGCCATCGACCCAAATCTCTAGCCACTTTAATAATTATAATTGGATGAAATAATGTATCACTAGCCACTTTAAACAATGCCATTTATATAATGTTTACATATCCTACATTACTCATCTCATATATATATATATATATATATATATGTGTATATACCGTACTCCATACCATCTACTGCATCTTGCCTATGCCGGTCAGCCATCGCTCATCCATATATTTATATGTACATACTCGTATTCATTCCTTTACTCTTGTATAAGGTAGTTGTTGTGAATTTGTTAGATTACTTGTTAGATACTACTGCATGGTCGGAACTAGAAGCACAAGCATTTCGCTACACTCGCATTAACATCTGCTAACCATGTGTATGTGACAAATAAAATCTGATTTGATTTGATGTGACCACGCAGCCATCATACCGCTCAGGAAGGAGACGCGTTCTGTCTCCTAGAGATGAACGTACTTTGGTGCGAAAAGTGCAAATCAATCCCAGAACAACAGCAAAGGACCTTGTGAAGATGATGGAGGAAACAGGTACAAAGTATCTATATTCACAGTAAAACGAGTCCTATATCGACATAACCTGAAAGGCCGCTCAGCAAGGAAGAAGCCACTGCTCCAAAACCGCCATAAAAAGACTACGGTTTGCAATTGCACATGGCGACAAAGATCGTACTTTTTGGAGAAATGTCCTCTGGTCTGATGAAACAAAAATGGAACTGTTTGGCCGTTATGTTTGGAGGAAAAAGGGGGAGGCTTGCAAGCCGAAGAACACCATCCCAGCCGTGAAGCACGGGGGTGGCTGCATCAAGTTGTGGGGGGACTGGTGCACTTCACAAAATAGATGGCATCATAAGGCAGGAAAAGTATGTGGATATATTAAAGCAACATCTCAAGACATCAGTCAGGAAGTTAAAGCTTGGTCGCAAATGGGTCTTCCAAATGGACAATGACCCCAAGCATACTTCCAAAGTTGTGGCAAAATGGCTTAAGGACAACAAAGTCAAGGTATTGGAGAGGCCATCACAAAGCCCTGACCTCAATCCCATAGAACATTTGTGGGCAGAACTGAAAAAGCATGTGCAAGCAAGGAGGCCTACAAACCTGACTCATTTACACCTGCTCTGTCAGGAGGAATGGGCCAAAATTCACCCAACTTATTGTGGAAATAAAAGCTGAAATAAATCATTCTATCTACTTTTATTCTGACATTTCACATTCTTAAAATAAAGTGGTGATCCTAACTGACCTAAGACAGGGAATTCTTACTAGGATTAAATATCAGGAATTGTGAAAAACTGAGTTTAAATGTATTTGGCTAAGGTGTATGTAAACTTCCGACTTCAACTGTACATGTTTCCTGTCATTAAACTTTTTTACAAATTCAATTGTTAAGTAGGCTGTTTTGGAGTGTTTATATGACAACAAAAATGTATACAAATAAAAATGTTATGCCCCCCACTTCTAAAACCAAAGTTTCACCCCTGATAGAGAAACAACCAAATTGGATGCTCTGAGTCCATGTCAATGATTAAATAACAACAGAAGATGTGAAGACATATGTAGACATTTGTAATTATTTTGTAATTCAACTTGCAAGAGAGGAATGTGTTTGAATAGGAATGTTTCTGTACTGCTACTGCACATGTGATGGCAGCGTTTGCAAAACAAATGCCCACACGATTAAAACAAATAATCATAATAATATTTTGTCAGATAAGCCTATATTTTGTAGTTAATATTTAATTGAGTTTTGGCGAAAGCCTTCTGTCTTCCAACAATGACGGTTATCTTTAGCATCGCTAACTGGCTTCACAAAGTAATAAATAAACGCATGTATCACACCGACTGACGGGGCAATATTACTGTAAATGAATTGTGTATATTGTGTTACTTTTGGCTTTATAAGCCAAGTGTGGCTATCCAGAGATGGGAAAATGTCAATTTGGCTTTGATTGGCTAGTAGCTGGGAGTTTGTGGTGTCTGATATTTTTTAGATTTGTTTAAGAAAGTGTGCGGTGGAACACGTAAAAAAAACATTTACTTTCAGAATTGTTTGCCAAGATACTTATAGGTGGGCTGTGAGCTACTGGTAGACCTGTTGGAGACCCCACCAATAGAGTCTGAATAGCTGTATATACTTGGGTTGCATCTCAAATGGCACCCAGGGCTCTGGTCAAAAGTAGTGCACTATATAAGGAATAGAATGCAATGTGGGACTCACCTTAGATCTCCCACATTATGGCCTCTTTGTATTGGCCATACTATACATATTGCTGAACCAATTACATAATCTCATGTTATTTCCAACCCTGGTGCTTTCATGTCCCCTATGGGGCTGATTGGAGTCTAAATAGAGCCATCCACAACAATCATTCCTTTGATATGACGGGCGATCATTGTCAGTGTGTATGTGTGCGTGAACAAAATAATAGGACCCACTCACCAGCCCTGGCAGATCAGAGCCTTCAACTTGCAGTTGAGCTTGCAATTATTTTAAGGGCAGAGAAGACCCCCTTTCATTTTTCTCCCCTGTAATTGTGGTAGTCTAATTTCCAACCGGCACTCCCTGCGCAGAAAAAGGACTCCCTCTGACAATTGTAGTTTTCTTGAAATCCATTGTGGGTCTCTATTACTTGAATGAGGAGGAGTAAGATGTTGACGATAAACGGAGGGTTAATACATGTACAATAGCACTTTTATTAAATTCTGTACTTGTTCTATTAGACAATGCAAGAATACATCTACAACCATGATTCAAATCTGTGTGGTACAGCTCATGCCCAACCTACACAGAGGCATTGTTCTCAAAACGAGAACAACAAAGGATTAAGACAAAGCACGACATAAACACATTTGGCACCTTACTCCCTCTCTGTCGGTTCAAAGATTATTAATGTTGGAGAACAACAAACGGAGGATGGAGAGGGCAACAAAAGAGTGGAACATTAATTATCTCAGTGTGTGAACATTAAAGTGAAACGCAGAATAACAGAACTGTCCCCTCTGCTGTTCGCAGTAACCTGCCCACAGCCATAACTGATGCAGAAAGTCCATTTATAAACCATCCCCTCCTCTTCATCCCTCCATCCCCCATCCCTCCCTCAGGGAAACAAAACAACTCGACAGAAATCATCTTCCACCACCACCACCTCTCCTGTCTGCCTGGAAAAAATAACTGCCGACATCAAGAGGACCAGACATGTCCACTCCAAGGTTAACAGAAAGGTCAGATGTCATGTGATTAAAGCTCCTGTGATGATTTGCTGGACACGGCCATATCTTCAGATCTGCTGACGGTTGTGTGTGTTTCAATCAATTTCTTTTGGCAGGACATGACATTACAGTGCCTCTCATATAAGCACTACACGTTGGTATCTCTGTTGTGAGACCTACTGTATATACACATCTGATGATTGTTGACATGAGCTGACATAAATAGCTGAGACTGCTTTAAAAATCAAATGAATTGTATATCATGAATAGCCTACGCTTGAATTTTCTGTTTTTACATGGCTGCTTTCACAACCAATGAAATGCTATCCTTGACATTGATCATTGCCATTTCATAGCCATATCTCAGTGAATTATTTATCATGGTCTGATTGGCATGTAGTTTATGTTGACATTTTATGGAATATGTTGAAAGAAAAAGCATGTAGTCAAATACTATAAACACAACTTCTATGAGAAACATAATTGGAAAAAAATGTAGAAATAGATTGATGACCTCATAGCAAGAGCAAAATATGTGCATTGCCTCATAGACTACAGTATATGATTATAAGATAGAAATCATAATTTAACCTTTTTTTTACCAGGAAGTCCTATTAAGGTCATAACACCTCTTTCCCAGAGGAGACCTGGATAATAAGATAGAATAAGCCAAAGTGGGGATCTATTCAAGTGATAATGCCTGAGATTCCGATGTTTGGAGGATATATTGTCACGGATGTTGTTACACTGGCTTCAAGGGCATTATCAACATATTCAAATAATAATTGACATAGTTTCATTAAAAACTTTATTTTGATCAATTTATTCATACTATTTCATCCTTCCACAAGATATAGTCCCGACACAAATTTAGGGTTGCTAGAGACGTAACCCATTCGTTCAGTCTTTTTGTTCCGTATCTATGGACGCGGCCCAGTTGTTTGTTCTAAATGTTCCATTGCCATACTGGTTGGCAACGTTCTTATTCCTTGCTTGCTAGCTAGCCAGCTACGGCTACCTTAGTCACGTCAAAAAGTTCAGCCTGAATAACAGCAAAGTAGCTGCATTTGCATTTGTTTAAGATGTTTTCTAGTGACTTTTACTTGAATACATCCATAACAATGAGCTATTGAGGTGAGTTTCGCCTGGCATAGAGAATGTGCTCACTCGTCAGGACACTGTTGTTCAGAGGAGCTAGCCAACAACACAGCTACAGTAACACAATCACTTCTAACTGAAGCTGGAAAGACTGCAAATTAGCTGCGTTTCGTTTTACTTTTTTTCAATATTTTGTTTTTTGTTTATATCCATAAAAATGATACCAGCCAGTTCATGATTTTGACCGACTGAGAAACGTTGCCTGCCTTTCTGTCTCGTCCCGACTACCGACACGCTCATTACTATAGGACAGCAGGAGATTGATTTGAATATTGAAACGATGTTGCAAATGTCGGAGAGACAGAAAGCAAGGTTTATACAAATCTCTGCTGTTGAAAACTAAATGTTAGTCTAAAATAAATGTGAGATAATGTCTAGATGCGTTTTATGGTGGAGATCAAGTTTATAAAATGCCTGGCTAGGTTGATGAGAAAGTGGATTGCGCAGTCAAATGGAACAGTAAATTGGCGTTTTAACATCATAGATTTAGCCGGTGGTAACTTGTGGAATAGACACAGGCTGTAATGCGGTTTTAACTAATCAGCATTCAGGGTTAGACCCACCCGTTGTATAATGGTCTTTATTGCATACCAAAACATTCAGTAGAGAATTTATACCCTCCTTGTTCCTGCAGAAGAATCATGTAATACAATTACATCATTACACTGTTACACAAGCTTTTCAAACTGCTAGTGGACCACCTCCCCCAGGGCTTGCTAATAGATGTTGCTGTGCTGACACAGCGTAAGGCACATCAAGTCACCAGTAGCCCGCAACACTTGGATCACAAAATCACTTTTTCTGACATGTGCAATGAGACCACGTATTTGCAACAATCTAATTTCTCAAGTTTTGAGCTGACCAGACTGGAGCTACTTTCTTCTTTATGGGTTAATTATCCCAATGTCACAAACAATGTGTGGTGAACATCAAATAAAAAGACAAAAAACTCAATGAGCTTCTGTTTAATAAAAGTTCAATGAAAATAAATCCTCCACATAACACACTATTTACATGGTGGCATGACAAGATCTAGACTACTTGAGGCAAGTTTGAATTATGTAATTATTTTTCGGACTATGGTGTGGGAATACAACGATCACTCCCAGTGCAATATGGTAGGACTGTTTGTGCATCATGCAAATTCTCACATATACCCAGGACATTAATTTGATCCTCAATGTTACACCCTCCTTACATAAATATTTATTTTGGATGAGTAATATATTATTTTCAAATATTCTGCTTTAGGCTTCACTCGCTACAGCATGTTTAATTTCAAATACTTCCCATTATGTCGTATCCCCCAGAGGAAAACTCTCACCTTCCCAAAGGAAAACCATTCTCCCAAGGTGCACCACTTCCTGTGCTCGCCCTTGACAAAATCCAAAGCTGAAAGTGTCAAAACAATGTTTGTATTTGCAACTAACCCAGCTTGTCTTGGACTATGTAATCATGTTCGTTGCTATTCAGTGAGCCAAGGCCCTGTAGCACGTTTCAATTGGCACAGTTTTAAATTGTCACTTCGGTTCCACTGCCATTTGGATGCATGTGTATTGACCAGTGGTGTAATTAAGTAAAAATACTTTAAAATACTACTTAAGTCATTTTTTGGGGTATCTGTACTTTACTTTACTATTTATATTTTTGACAACTTTTACTTTTACTTTACTACATTCCTAAAGAAAAGGATGTACTTTTTACTCCATACATTTTCTTTAACACCCAAAAGTACTCGTAACAGTTTGAATGCTTAGCAGGTCAGGAAAATGGTCCAATTCACGCACTCATCGAGCGCACATCCCTGGTCATCCCCACTGCCTCTGATCTGGCGGACTCACTAAACACAAATGCTTTGTTTGTAAATGATCTCTGAGTATAGGAGTGTGCCCCTGGCTATCCATAAGCAATTTACAACAATACAATTAAAATCAAAATCAAATTGTATTTGTCACATAAGCCGAATACAACAGGTGTAGATCTTACAGTGAAATGCTTACTTAACCAACAATGCTTTAAGAAGCTTTAAGAAAAATAAGTGTTAAGTAAAAAATACATAAGTAAAAAATAGAAAAGAATTGTGCCGTCTGGTTTGCTTAATATAAGCAATTTGAAATGATTCATACTTTTACTTTTGATTCTTAATTATATTTTCACTAATACATTTACTTTTGATACTTAAGTATATTTAAAACCAAATACTTTTATACTTTTACTCAAGTTGTATTTTACTGTGTGACTTGACTTTTACTTGAGTCATTTTCTATTAAGGTATCTTTACTTTTACTCAGATATGACAATGGGGTACTTCTTCCACCACTGGTATTGCCACCTATGTGAAGGCCATAGGTGACTGCCTCTGTCATGATCATTACTGCTATGAGCCAAGTTACTGAAATGTTAGAAAACGATATTCATCAGGCAAGAGGTTAGAGTATTGTCTGCATTAACATATTATGTGATATTTCATATGCAAACCCCATCTGTCAAAATGATGACAACTTGATTTCCCACATCTCTGCATTATGAGCGCATGAACTTTAATTATCTTTAATAATTCATAAGGTCTGACTCTTCAACAATCACCTTGGATCAACTTCCACTTCATACAAAACCTCCCTGAACTCAATAATAGGGAGCAGACACGGTATATTTTCTCTTCTATCTGAGAGATAATAAGGAGACAGAATAGTACCGGCAAAATTGAACAGACCAGACAAGACAGGCAGAGGATGCCTTAACATAATGAAAGAATGCTGAGTGACAAGAGGGAAAGAATTGGCAAACGATCACAGATGTGTAACAAGGATCCTCTCTTTCTTACATATTAGAATTTTCCCCCCTCTAATTGTTCTGCAATTTGTGAAAAAAAGTTGGACTGCATGTAATGTCACATCCAAGACATCTTGACAATTTGAGCAAAAACAAACACCATCTTCACACAAATTCAATGAGAAACGACGAGTGCTTTGCTGATTAAATTCACTACAGTTCAGTCGCGTTCTGGTTCGTCTGACCCAGAAAAGCAATCAGATGATAAATATGTTATGTAAACTTGTTTAGCGATGAATTAGATAGGAGTTCTGCCCATCTAACAATTTGTAAGCAGCCCATATTCTCTAATCTAGTTAAGGTGCAAGCCGATTGTCCCCTGTGATTAGTAATTATCAATTCCTCTAAACACAGTCTTGCAATCAGCTAGAATGGCTTACTGTTAGATTTCCCTTGCCTCTTTTTTGATAGTATTAAAAACAAAAGCAAGTTAATTATGGGTAAAAAATCATGTCGAGTCCTCGGTTCAAACCTATAGTTTACATCATCCCCCTCAAATCTATTTATCCAATTAGGACAGGGAACAAAACGAGAAACATCTGATTTCATTATTATGCACATTTGTAAAAAAAATATAAATAATTATATATAAAAAAAAACATCTGTCATTTCCAAACTGTAGAACAAATTGTGTTACTCCTAATTATGAATGTCTGATATTCACTGATTAATTACAAAGGAAATACGAGTCCCCGAATGACTTCCTAACTCCAACTAATGTGCACAGAATATACCCCGCAGAAAATGAATGGGCATTTTTTTATCTGCAAGATTAAGATTACGAGTTAAGATTACGAGTTAGGGACTCGTATTTCCTCAATTTACTGCTGAGAGATATCACAGTAGAATACACAACGTGCAATTTTATAATTTGTTAGTGCATCAGCAGTTTTCCTCTTATTATGTCAGTCACTGACAGTCAATCAATTAGCCCATGTTAGCTGACATTTTATAGATTACTAGGTAAGTTAGTCTAGCCAGCTATCTAAACCTTGTAGAAATCATGGCTGGATTACTGACCAGGCACGCAAGGCAACCAAATCTCGCTTAGGCCCCCCAAAACAATAGCTGATCAGACCATACCAATTATAGATTGGTATATACATATCTACAACATTTGGATCTATAATCACATTCATTGTTCTGCCTTATGCAATAGTTAGAGTCGTTAGAATCAACAGAAATCTCCAAATCTAGTTATTGTACAGTCTATCCATCTGCACCAAAACAAGTTGGGGATATTCTTCATTGTCTGTAAGAGAGGATACAACAATAGAACAGCTGGCTCAGACTCTGAGGATTGGAGGATGTTCCCACTTACAACTGTTATAAGTGGCACCAATGTAGTCTTGATAGACTTTATGAGCAAATTAACCAGAAGACAAATGTTATTCTTAGAAACTCTTAAATTGGTCTCTCTCAACTCACATGTCCTCACAATTTTTTTCAGTACATCTGTTTCTTTTTGGAATTTAAGAGCAAATAGCTTAAACATAAACATGTTTTATTATATTGTTCTTCAATTGCTTTAATCTATCTAAAATGGTACTGTTTGAGTTGCTTAATCTGCATTTTCTAAGGGAAGTTTTCTTTCATCTTATCCGCTGCCACCAAGAACAGGTCAGTAATTACAGTTTACTTAGAGGGACTATGTGGGTTTGGGAATATAAAACTATTCTCCAACTTTAGGCCTTACTAACATCTGTGTGCCTTACTATTTTTCCACCCCCAAGGAAGTAGTTTTACGTTTATTGTAACAATAGCTTTTTCAGGATATACAGTAGTGAAACAATACACTAAGGACCACTGTTAGGGGTTCTAAAACATCTGATAACATATCTGCTGCCATGAAAGTACTACATTTCAGGAGTTAAAGATATCTTGGTTTAAATTCTGACCAGGAAAGAATCCTCCTGTCAGAGAGGACTCATGAACAATTAATGCCTGTTAATTGGAAAATCTCCGTCTACCAGAAACCCTTACATAACCGATTAGCTTTACTAAGGTTGTTTAAAAAAGGTCTATATTCTCAGAGACCTTTGTGTCTGTTTTTAAAGAAAATAAAAAAAGAAAACAAGCTATTTAGTTGTATTCGCTATAATAAGATCCTCTCAAACTTTGTTGAATAACCAACCGTGACCTAGTTTCATTACTGCAAAGACACCTAGGCAGCACAGAGCACGACCGATGAGTTTGTGTAGGTTTTTACAGAAACCTTTCTTTGACTTGCATCTTTTACTGCACACATCAGAAAGGCGACAGAAGAGTAATCTTGAGGGACTGGATTCTGAAGTATTACAGACAACGCTCCCCACGGTAACCTGCCACTCTGTATTTTCATCCCAAAGCCTGGCCTGAGTCTAGCCCTGCGGCAACATGGGAGAGCCCTCATAAAGAAATCAGTTATACAAGGCTCAAATGCAGTCATCCAAGAGGCGTTATGTACTGTACTGTGAAACTCGCAAGGAAGTCCCTGCTTGTTCATGTACTGCTCTAAGAATGTATGGATGTCTGGGGAATCAGGTCTGTTGTTTGTGAGGAAGCTCTTTTTGAAGGCACACTACAAAGTGCTCAGGGATTTGTTCTTGGAACAAACGACCGGGATTTTAGAACACAAGAGGAAATTATATCTGGGTGAAGGTGTACTGTTATTCTAGACTTGAGGTGACATGAGATGGTGATGGGCGATGGCTCCATACTCAGGGATGGAAATTAAGCTAGCTAGCCCGTTGCCAGTACTTTTCAGACCAGGCTAGAAAATGTGCCTCAGCAGCCCACCAGCTAGAGAAATGTTGTCTTTTTAAATAACGCATGGGAACATATTTTGGACGGCACAGATTTTGGACCCGGGCTAGTAAAAATTGCAGCTTGCCAGTGCGTAAAATCCTCAGGTTCAATCCCTGTCCATACTATACTGTAATTGGAAAGCTTGAAATGAAACCTGATCAAAATCAAATACATTTCCTGTAGTGTATGCTTATGAATATGTTCTTCAATTGCAATAAATAGAGATTCTCAGAATATAATGAAAAGGGATATAATTATCATTTTGGGGTCTAACAGGGACTTTCACTGACACAACATTGAATGGCTAATTTCGAATACCCAATTAACTTAAAGGCAGATGAGACCTGTAAATGTATTAAAAGATTACACAACTGAATTACACAAACTGGTCAGTCTGGGCAAGGAATGCTAACCCAGTTTTAACAATGTTACATTGTTTGACAGCATCAATTCATAACAAAAAGACGTACACATGTCGTCTAGTAAATTAAAAAGATGCTTTAATAGAAAATTACTCACCCAGTAAAATACTACTTGAGTAAAGTATTTGGTTTTAAATATACTTAAGTATCAAAAGTATACATCTTTTCACATTTCTTAGATTAAGCAAACCAGATGGCACTGACAGTGAAAAGCCTCGGCCAATAGAGAGAGAGCAGAGACAGACCACCCCTCTCCCTCGTCTTGGTCCCTGGGTATGTGTGAGTGAGAATACTGAATGAGGACTCGGTCACTGCATGCTGCCACAATTTGCAGTGGATTTAAATTACCTTCAGCACAGAGAACACCAGTCGAAGGCAAAACTCAAATATTTTAGATTTACGAAGGAGAGCAAAACATCACTGTGTTGTTGTCTGTGTTCCTGTTTGAAAAAGCACTACTATAATACAAGAAGACGGCGAAGAAGAAGCATAAGTGTTCAACGGTGTCAACAGATTAAATTGGAAGAATGTATAATTCTATGTGTTTCCTCATCCTGTCGTGGGTGTTCGCTCTGCTCGTGTTTCCAGGTAAGACTACTCTCCCTCTCTTTTTCTTTCTCTCCATCTCCCGCTCTCTGGCTCTTGTATTGGTGCTAATGTTGCAAAGTGATAAACCGTAGCAACAGAGTTCTGTTGCTACAATTGACAATCACACACTCTGCCTCTCTCTCCCCTCCCTCTCTCGCCCAAGAATTGGTCTGTTACTGTCAATATAAGCTGTTAAAAAATATTCAGATGAAACACAGTGGAGGAAAGTGGTCCAGGCATTGCTGATTTTACTAAAAAGCTTTGGTCTTAGCTCAAGGAGACCCTTGCTAAATGTTGTGTCCTCCCAAGCTCCCACAGGGTTGCCAAAACTTGCTTCCATTGGGTTTTGATGTAGACAGAAACTAACGTAAAGAAAAGCTTGCATTGGCAAGAGCATACAGTTCAGAATACCAGTTTTATCCTGTTTTGATCCTAGCCAAGGAAATTAATATTGATCATTCTGGGGCCATGTCTAAGGAGAAGCCTATATTCTCCAGGGTAATGGCACCCCTTTTTTCACACCATGACTTCAAGGTCTGGATAATTTGTGTCGGTCGCAGCTAGACGTGCAGTGTTTGTGAGTGACTTTGACATGTTCATCAACAGAGGAGAGTGTGCGTTTCATAATTGATGTTCAGGGAAAGAGAGTCTATGATTACAATTGGAAAGGGCTTGAGGCACGTTTCTATTTCATTTGATTTACTTCTGTTATTGGATATATTACTGGAGTAAAATTCTATATTTCTGAAAATTGAGTAGGTCATATTTTTCAGGATTAGCCCAATGTAATAGTACATTATCAAAACTAGCCTCATATACCCCATTGTACCTACTTCCTCATGTAAGCACACACGCACGCACGCACGCACACACACACACACAAACACACTGCTGAAACAGTTACATTGCAGGGGTGTGTCCGAGCTTGTACTGGATGAAGACGCAGCATAGCCAGGACAGTTAGCAATGCAGATGGCATGTGGTGGCCCTACTCACGAGAGCTTTGGGGTCAATAGCAATCAGGCATGACTAACAGACTCCATCTGTTCCACGGTGACATCATAGGGCCTATAGTAGGGGCACTGCCCGCCACTGGGGCAATGACATCAGGAGAACACTGCTGTCTAGGCAGTGCTGTCACTCAAATGGAGACTCAATGTGGGTATGGTGTTGTACAATATTGAAGGATCCTTTTTGATACTCTTCTAGCCAAATGGGTGGATTAATTATATGCCACTGCAACTATGGCTATTGATTTTTGGATGTTGAATGATACGCTAAGGCATGGACCTTAAGACTCCTCCATGGACCCTCAGACTCCTCCATGGACCCCCAGACTCCTACATGGACCCTAATACTCCTCCATGAACACTAAGAAACCTACAGAAATAGCAGGATATTTTATACTCTTGGCCAACAACAAGCTACTGACATAATCTTATGGAAAATCTACAGTGTCCCGCACACCTACCCATAACCCCTCATGTATCATGGAAATGATATATTCTAATGTCAATACACTGTGATTAACTTTAATTCAACTACTCAACTAGGACCCTTTCTTTGAATGAGATGTAGTCAAAAATGTGTATGGTCATACTTTGGTAGAAACACTGAATAAGCTAAATCTATGTGCTCTGTCCCTACAGTACCATTACTATTGTACTCTCTCTGTCACAGCCCAGAGCAGGTTACATCCTTGTCAAAGTTAATCAAATCAACCAGCTTCATAAACAGTACAAGCGCAACGGCCATTCACAGATGTATGAAGGACTCTGTCTGCTAAGGTCGATGTGGCATCCATTTTGTATTTTTGCACTCAATCGATAGTATTGTGTACTGTATATACTTTGGCATAGATTTCTATTGCTTCTCTGTGTCTACTTGTTTTATACTACATCTCATCCAAAATACACTGAAATGTAGTCTATACTCCCTCAATGTATGAAACTGACCCTAGTTAGTCTTTTTAGGAGTTCTCCATGTTCCTTTTTCAAAGAGGCAGGTATGGGCACCCTAACCTTCCCCACTCCCCATCCCGCTGATAATGTTGATAATGTTGATGTTGGTTGCATTGGGTATTGCCTGGAAGACCTTAGAGGGAACCACTGGTCAATTCCATCAAGATGAGAATGATTGAAGAAAATTGATGTGATTTCCTGTAGAATCCAGGACCTGTCATATCGAGTAACTTTGATTAGACACAAGAGACCACATTACCTAAATTAGGGCTGGACAATCTGGCCAAAATATCATATTACAGTATTTTTCTAATTTCTGACAGTATAACGTAATTAGATGGTATTTTATGTTTCTGAATAGAAAAAGTTCTAAATATACATTAAGGGTAGTGCATAACCCTAGGATGGTGGTTTTAATGGGCTTTTTCAAATTCTGTTTGTTTTATACTGGTCATCCAAACTTTAACCAAAAATAGTAGGAGTACAAACCTGACAATTAAGTAGCCAGTCCTATTTGTAGAACATTTCATATGAATCAAATTATATTTTGTAGCCTCAAACTTCTCAATGGTTGACATTTGCATAGATATTGGTTCAATTCCAGAATTCACATGCATTCCTTAATTTCCAGCATTTTCAGAAATGTGTTCATTTCCTGCACTCATTTCTTATAATTTTGCCTTTTGTTTTTTTACTTGTTGTACTAGCAGCAGTGAAGGGAGAGAATCCTCCATAATCTAGCAGTGCTCAGCTGTTAGCAGTCTCTTACCAGTCGTAAAAACGGATGATTGACATTTTGTTGAGTCATTACTCAACTGTTACATATAACAATTCAAACATTAAAATAACTTTATAGAAGGTACTGTTAAAATCTACACCGGTGTGTGGATCAATACCGGTATGTATAGTAAAATACATTATACCGTCCAGCCCTAAGTAAATGACTACAGACTATAAAGTGCCACGCAGTGCATTCGTAAGTGTTTCGCAAACCACCTGTCTATATGGTCCTTGCAGGAAGCTTTCATAATATGTATGAGTGGGAAGATTAATATGATCCCATTAAAGCTTGGGGTTCCCTTGTTAATTTTCATACAGTAATGCTATAGACTTGCCGGCGGATTTACAAAGCGCTCTTATCAATTGTGCACACTTGATGCAATTCATTATCTTTGACAGCTTTGTGCGACTGGAGCACAATGTTTTGTTCTCTCCGCTATTTGTAAGATAATGAGCCTTGAAATAACAACGTCTCTAACAAACATCTAATGAACACTTTCAAAAGGCTGTGTGGAATTCTCCGGTGCGCATTTACTCAGAAATGTGCCTGACTGATTATTTTGAACACAGTAAGATATATGTTCATAGTATTCATCCTTGCCTAAATTACAGGGTGATGTATAGAGCCCAACAGTGGACACGTCATAATACCCATAAAACCTAGCAGGCAAACACGGAAATGGTTCCAATCATTTTTTCACTATATATAAGGTCTGTGTTTCATGTAGGCTTTCCCTGGTGTGACTTTTTATCAATACATGAATCTATATTTGTCACGCCCTGACCTGTATGAGCCTTTTTATGTCTCATTTTGGTTTGGTCAGGGTGTGATTTGGGGTGGGCATTCTATGTTCTAATTTGTATTTCTTTGTTTTGGCCGGGTATGGCTCTCAATCAGGGACAGTTGTCTATCGTTGTCTCTGATTGGGAACCATACTTAAGTAGCCCCTTTCCCCTCCTTCTGTGTGGGAAGTTAACTTTGTTTGTAGGCGTCTATGCACCACACAGTGCATGTCCGAGCTTTGTTTCTTGGTTTTGTTTCGGTGAGTTAAACTAATAAACATGTTTCACTCAACCCGGCACGCTGCGCCTTGGTCCGTTTTTGAAGATCGTGACAGAACTTCCCACCACCAAGAGACCAAGCAGCGTGGTCATCTGGAGTCCTGGACATGGGAGGAGATCCTGGACGGTAAGGGACCCTGGAGGCAGGCTGGGGAATACCGCCGTCTCAAGGAGGAGCTGGAGGCAGCTAAGACGGAGCGGCGCTTTTACGAGGAGAAGTATGCAAGAACACGGCTGGCATTTAAGCCCGAGAGGCAGCCCCCAAAAACATTTTTGGGGGGGGCACTTGGGGAGTTTGGCTGGGCCAGGTTGGAGACCTGGGCCAGCTCCCCGTGCTTACCAGAGGGAGCATCGCACTGATAAGGCACCGTGTGAGGTGGTGAAACGCACGGTGTCACCAGTGCATGTTCACAGCCCGGTGCGCGACATGCCAGCTTCCCACATCTGTCGAGCTAAGGGGAGTGTTCAGCCTGGAGGGAGTGTGCCGGCTCAGCGCTCTTGGTCTCCAGTACGCCTCCTTGGACGAGGATATCCTGCGCCGGCTCTGCGTACTGTGTCTCCGGTGCATCTCCACAGCCCAGTACGTCCTGTGCCAGCGCCCCGCAGAAGCCGGGCGAAATTAGCCTTACAGCCAGGACGGATTGTGCAGGCTGTACGCTCAAGACCTCCAGTGCGCCTCCACGGCCCAGTGTATCCTGTCCCTGGTCCACGCACCAGGCTCCCTGTGCGTCTTCAGAGCCCGGCACGTCCTGTCCCTGCTCCACGCACCAGGCTCCCTGTGCGTCTTCAGAGCCCGGCACGGCCTGTTCCCGCTCCACGCATCAATATTTACCTTTAGATTTGAACATGCTAATTAGCATTGAAGTTGACATCATGCAAGGCTACAAATCCCTGAAAGCTCCTTCATGTCATTTCTAGCTACTAGCTACCTTGATCCAAAACAAAATATGTATTGAACCTTTTCATTTACTGTTTCATATTTTATTTAAATAATAATTGTTGGCTTCTATTATTCATTTGGTCTTGTCTTGTACAGAATACTATCCTAGTAGCAGTCAGATATTTACAACGTGTCATGAATACTGGGCTAAATCTTTTTCAAGAAAATAGCTAGCTAGCTACCTAGATGATATTAGCAACATACCATTATTTTACCAGATCCACTTCTCCTTCAGCCTTTTATACAAAACATATAAACATCTGACATCTGACTTCATGCCACAAACCTGGGACATCGAATAACACCATATTAACTATTATTACGATCCAAGAGTGCACAGATTATTTTGCTTTTCCATTTTAGGAATTAGAACAGCACAAATAACACAAAATATAAAACAGCATATTGTGATTTTCGGTGGGTGAGTTAAAAATGGAGATACAACTGGATGTGTTTGGTAGGTTTAATATAAAATACTGGGTCAACTCCAGCAGATTGAGAAACACACTTAACAGACTCAAAACAAGAAAGCCATGCCTAAACGCAGCTATATCAACACCCTTGTCTATTTAACAGATCTATGTTTCTGCTGTCAATTGTGAGCAGCACACTTACCATACATTGTCTGAACCTCAGAAAAAGGAGGACAGAGTTACACTGGGGGAAAAAGGTAACAAAAACTACACCACAACACTTTTAAACGTGTTACTGAGTCTAGATGTTATCAAATCAGGAGAACAAGTGAAAGAAGCAATGAAAACGATGAGTGATCACAGAATTTCCCCAAAATTGAGCATAGACCATACAACTTAAGCATTGAGGACAGAATTTTGGTTGACAACATGGTGGTTTACACAAAGTCTACTTTGTGTGAATGATGGAAGAATCTTACCCCAGCTGTACAGTAGGGTTATTTGAGAGTGTGTGGTCACTTAAGGATGAACATCAAACAGTACTGGGATCATTGAAGATTTGGGATGTTTGCTCTCTACCCTACACAGCAAGAGCAACCTAAAGGCACATACAGTACCAACCAATAGTACTCACTCGTCAGACAGGTGTGGACCAGTGCTGCCTTGGCTGCAGTCTTCTGGTCTCAGCAGCTGCTCCAATAGCAGCCGTTGCCTTGGCATCAGTCAACAAATTCAACTTGAACTTGAGAGTGGAGCATGCGTTATATATTATTACCCCCAATTGGGCGGCAGGTAGCCTAGTGGTTAGAGCGTTGGGCCAGTAACCGGAAGGTTGTTGGATTGAATCCCTGAGCTGACAAGGTAAAAATCTGTTGTTCTGCCTCTGAGCAAGGCAGTTAACCCACTGTTCGCCGAAGATGTGGATGTCGACTAAGGCAGCTCCCCGCACCTCTCTGATTTAGAGGGGTTGGGTTAAATGCAGAAGACACATTTCAGTTGAATGCATTTAGTTGGACAACAGACTAGGTATCACCCCTTTCCCTGAACACAGAAATTCTACCACAAAACGTGTGCATACCAATTCACTTAAACCCAACCATAGCAGGTAGGACTAAATAAGGTTACAAAACCTTGCCTACTAGCTATTCTAATGATCTGCTGTCCAGAGGGTAGCAACAAGCAGATCAATCTCTTCCCGCAGGAAAGTAAGCACACTGTTTATTCAAGAGGATGCTAATCAGTCCATCTCTGAAACATATCAAAATGCCAAACCAAAATAATACAGCTACCTAGGGTAGCTACAAGTCAAGTAGTACTTGAAGTAGGCTACTGTTAGCAGTTGATGTTATTCTTCAATAACACAGACCCCAAAGCAAATCAGGGGGAGAAAAATATATTTTTTCAAAGAGAACAAATCATAGTTGTTATGCTGGAAAGTAGATGGCAGATGTTCATTCTTCCCTGTCCTCAATGGTTTATCCCCTGAACAAAAAGACATAATGTAGTTTATACCACAACCCTAGCCTGTGGTTGACCAATTATAATTCCTTGCAGTAAAATTGGGAACATGGCCAAATAACAAGTATCCCGTTTCTGTCACGACTTCCGCCAAAGTCGGTCCCTATCCTTGCTCGGGCGGCATTCGGCGGTCGACGTCACCGGTTTTCTAGCCATCGCCGATCCACTTTTCATTTTTCCATTGTTTTTGTCTTGTTTTACACACCTGGTTTCAATCCCACAATTACTTGTTCATTATTTAACCCTCTGTTCCCCCCTGTTTGTTCGTGAGTGATTGTTCATTGTATTGCGGTCCGTTATTGTGGGCTTGGCATTGTTTTGTCGTGTATTGCATTTATATTTGAGTAAATTGCTATTATTACTAAATTCTGCTGTCCTGCGCTTGACTCCTCTACACATGCTACACACAGAAGCATTACAGAATCACTCACCTGAGTATGGAGTCAGCAGGAGCAGACGCCCTCCCTGTGGTGGTAGAGGAGCGTGTCCAGCAGCACGCAAGCATGTTACAACATCTGGGCACCGCCATGGATTGCGTGCTGCAGACGATGGAACGAATGGAGAGAGAAAGAGGTCTTCCAGCGCCTCCACCAGCCCCACTACAGCAGGTCCCACTGTACACCCCTCCTTCACCCGGTTCCAGCGGGATTCGGCTCGCACTCCCGAGGGAGTATGATGGGACGGCTGCCGGATGCCAGGGGTTCTTACTCCAGCTGGAACTCTACCTGGCGACCGTCCACCCGGCTCCTTCAGGACGTTCCATCTGAGGCAGGGGACGAGGAGCGCGCAGGATTTTGCTTTGGACTTCCGGACCTTGGCCGCCAGCGCGGGATGGAACGACAGGGCCCTGATCGATCACTATCGGTGCAGTCTGCGCGAGGACGTCCGTCGGGAGTTGGCCTGCCGAGACACCACCCTCACATTTGACCAGCTGGTGGACCTGCCCATCCGGCTGGACAATCTGCTGGCTACCCGCAGACGTCCGGATCGGGGCCTGTCAGTTCCATCCCCCAGCACCTCTGCTCCGACGCCCATGGAGCTGGGAGGTGCTTTTGTCCCACTCCTCTTTGCAGATCTTCAACAAGTCATTAAGGTTTGACAAAATGGGATTTTCTATGGGATTAAGGTCTGGAGACTGGCTAGGTCACTCCAGGACCTTAATGTGCTTCTTCTTGAGCCACTCCTTTGTTGCCTTGGCCGTGTGTTGTGGGTCATTGTCATGCTGGAATACCAATCCACGACCCATTTTCAATGCCCTGGCTGAGGGAAGGAGGTTCTCACCCAAGATTTGACGGTACATGGCAACGTCCATCGTCCCGTTGATGCGGTGAAGTTGTCCTGTCCCCTTAGCAGAAAAACACCCCCAAAGCATAATGTTTCCACCTCCATGTTTGACGGTGGGGATGGTGTTCTTGGGGTCATAGGCAGCATTCCTCCTCCTCCAAACACGGCGAGTTGAGTTGATGCCAAAGAGCTCCATTTTGGTCTCATCTGACCACAACACTTTCACCCAGTTGTCCTCTGAATCATTCAGATGTTCATTGGCAAACTTCAGACGGGCATGTATATGTGCTTTCTTGAGCAGGGGGACCTTGCGGGCACTGCAGGATTTCAGTCCTTCATGGCGTAGTGTGTTACCAATTGTTTTCTTGGTGACTATGGTCCCAGCTGCCTTGAGATCATTGACAAGATCCTCCCGTGTAGTTCTGGGCTGATTCCTCACCGTTCTCATGATCATTGCAACTCCACGAGGTGAGATGGAGCCCCAGGCCGAGGGAGATTGACAGTCCTTTTGTGTTTCTTCCATTTGCGAATAATCGCACCAACTGTTGTCACCTTCTCACCAAGCTGCTTGGCGATGGTCTTGTAGCCCATTCCAGCCTTGTGTAGGTCTACAATCTTGTCCCTGACATCCTTGGAGAGCTCTTTGGTCTTGGCCATGGTGGAGAGTGGAATCTGATTGATTGATTGCTTCTGTGGACAAAATCACCAGGGGATCAAATACTTTTTTCCCTCACTGTATGTGTTTATAAAAATTCCTGAGTTTTCCCCGCATTCCCAGGCGCTCGTAGATTCAGGCACAGGTGGGAATTTTATTGACCGTTCATTTTCCCAAAGTTTAGGGATCCCCATTGTTCCTGTGGATGTACCCTTGCCTGTGCACGCCCTAGATAGTCGACCCTTAGGGTCGGGGCTGATTAGGGAGGCTACTGCTCCACTAGGCATGGTTACACAGGAGGGTCATGAGGAAATGCTGTGGTGCTGGGTCTACCCTGGT
Organism: Brachymystax lenok tsinlingensis; assembly: GCA_030435695.1. Classification (NCBI taxonomy): domain Eukaryota; kingdom Metazoa; phylum Chordata; class Actinopteri; order Salmoniformes; family Salmonidae; genus Brachymystax; species Brachymystax lenok. The sequence continues at coordinate 32,815,414 of CM059792.1, forward strand.
TGGCCTGTCATGACCCCACTATTTCGTGGCAACAGAGGGCTCTCAAGGGGTGGTCACGAAGTGCTCAGGGAGGTATGTAGGGGTTTCCATCGGTGCGACTACGGTGGAAAGTCCAGACCAGGTCTCCACCGTGCGCATTCCCTCAGAATATGCCGATTTGGCACTCGCCTTCTGTAACAAGAGGGCGACTAAATTACCACTCCATCGACGGGGGGATTGTCCGATAAATCTCCTGGTAGTCGCAGCACTTCCCAGGAGTCATGTGTATCCTCTGTCCCAGGCGGGGACGGCGGCTATAGAAACATATGTCTCCGAATCTCTGCGTCAGGGGTACATTCGGTCCTCTACTTCACCCGCCTTCTCGAGTTAATTTTCAGAAGCGCTTACAACCTGGTGCGTATCCGGGAGGGGGACAAGTGGAAGACGGCATTTAGTACCACCTCCGGGCACTATGAGTACCTCGTCATGCCGTACGGGTTGATGAATGCTCCATCAGTCTTCCAGGCCTTTGTTGATGAGATTTACCGGGACTTGCACGGGCATGGTGTAGTGGTGTACAGTGGGGCAAAAAAGTATTTAGTCAGCCACCAATTGTGCAAGTTCTCCAACTTAAAAAGATGAGAGAGGCCTGTAATTTTCATCATAGGTACACTTCAACTATGACAGACGAAATGAGAAAAAGAAATCCAGAAAATCACATTGTAGGATTTTTAATTTATTTATTTGCAAATTATGGTGGAAAATAAGTATTTGGTCAATAACAAAAGTTTATCTCAATACTTTGTTATATACCCTTTGTTGGCAATGATAGAAGTCAAACGTTTTCTGTAAGTCTTCACAAGGTTTTCACACACTGTTGCTGGTATTTTGGCCCATTCCTCCATGCAGATCTCCTCTAGAGCAGTGATGTTTTGGGGCTGTCGCTGGGCAACACGGACTTTCAACTCCCTCCAAAGATTTTCTATGGGGTTGAGACCTGGAGACTGGCTAGGCCACTCCAGGACCTTGAAATGCTTCTTACGAAGCCACTCCTTCGTTGCCCGGGCGGTGTGTTTGGGATCATTGTCATGCTGAAAGACCCAGCCATGTTTCATCTTCAATGCCCTTGCTGATGGAAGGAGGTTTTCACTCAAAATCTCACGATACATGGCCCCATTCATTCTTTCCTTTACACGGATCAGTCGTCCTGGTCCCTTTGCAGAAAAACAGCCCCAAAGCATGATGTTTCCACCCCCATGCTTCACAGTAGGTATGGTGTTCTTTGGATGCAACTCAGCATTCTTTGTCCTCCAAACACGACGAGTTGAGTTTTTACCAAAAAGTTCTATTTTGGTTTCATCTGACCATATGACAATCTCCCAATCCTCATCTGGATCATCCAAATGCTCTCTAGCAAACTTCAGACGGGCCTGAACATGTACTGGCTTAAGCAGGGGACACGTCTGGCACTGCAGGATTTGAGTCCCTGGCGGCGTAGTGTGTTACTGATGGTAGGCTTTGTTACTTTGGTCCCAGCTCTCTGCAGGTCATTCACTAGGTCCCCGTGTGGTTCTGGGATTTTTGCTCACCGTTCTTGTGATCATTTTGACCCCACGGGTGAGATCTTGCGTGGAGCCCCAGATCGAGGAAGATTATCAGTGGTCTTGTATGTCTTCCATTTCCTAATAATTGCTCCCACAGTTGATTTCTTCAAACCAAGCTGCTTACCTATTGCAGATTCAGTCTTCCCAACCTGGTGCAGGTCTACAATTTTGTTTCTGGTGTCCTTTGACAGCTCTTTGGTCTTGGCCATAGTGGAGTTTGGAGTGTGACTGTTTGAGGTTGTGGACAGGTGTCTTTTATACTGATAACAAGTTCAAACAGGTGCCATTAATACAGGTAACGAGTGGAGGACAGAGGAGCCTCTTAAAGAAGAAGTTACAGGTCTGTGAGAGCCAGAAATCTTGCTTGTTTGTATGTGACCAAATACTTATTTTCCACCATAATTTGCAAATAAATTCATAAAAAATCCTACAATGTGATTTTCTGATTTTTTTTTCCTCATTTTGTCTGTCATAGTTGAAGTGTACCTATGATGAAAATTACAGGTCTCTCTCATCTTTTTAAGTGAGAGAACTTGCACAATTGATGGCTGACTAAATACTTTTTTGCCCCACTGTATATCGACGACATTCTGATATACTCCGCTACACGCGCCGAGCATGTGTCCCTGGTGCGCAGGGTGCTTGGTCGACTGTTGGAGCATGACCTGTACGTCAAGGCTGAGAAATGTATGTACTTCCAACAGTCCGTCTAGGATACCGCATTTCCACGTCAGGGGTGGAGATGGAGAGTGACCGCATCTCAGCCGTGCGTAATTGGCCGACTCCCACCACGGTAAAGGAAGTGCAGCGGTTCCTAGGGTTTGAAGGGGGAACCGGTGCGACTGCAGTGGTCGGCTGAGGCGGACAGGGCTTTTGGTCACCTGAAGGCTCTGTTTACCTCGGCTCCCGTGCTGGCTCATCCGGATCCCTCTTTGGCGTTCATAGTGGAGGTGGATGCGTCCGAGGCTGGGATAGGAGCCGTGCTCTCTCAGCGCTTGGGTACACCACCGAAGCTCCGCCCCTGTGCCTTTTTTTCGAGCTCAGCCCGGCGGAGCGAAACTATGATGTGGGGGACCGGGAGCTGTTGGCTGTCGTCAAGGCTCTGAAGGCGTGGAGACATTGGCTTGAGGGGGCTAAACACCCTTTTCTCATCAGGACTCACCATCGCAATCTGGAGTACATCGGGGCCGGGAGGAGACTGAACCCTCGCCAGGCAAGGTGGGCCATGTTTTTACCCGTATTGTTTTCACCCTATCCTACCGACCAGGTTACCAGAACGCTAAGGCAGACGCACTGTCCCGGATGAATGACACAGAGGAGTGGTCCATGGATCACACTCCCATACTCCCGGCCTCTTGCCTGGTGGCACCGGTAGTGTGGGAGCTGGACGCGGACATCGAGCGGACGTTACGTACAGAGGACACTCCCACTCAGTGTCCATCTAGGCGTCTGTACGTTCCGTCTGCTGTCCGCGACCGGTTGATCTATTGGGCCCACACGTCACCCTCCTCTGGTCATCCTGGCATCGGTCAGACACTTAGTGGGAAGCACTGGTGGTCCACTTTGGCCAAGGACGTGAGGGTTTATGTTTCCTCCTGCTCGGTGTGCGCCCAGTGCAAGGCTCCTAGGCACCTGCCCAGAGGGAAGTTATTATTACTCAATTCTGCTGTCCTGCACCTGACTCCTCTACACCAGCTACACACAGACGCATTACAGTTTCAGGCTCAATGTATAGACAATTCGGGCCAATGAGAACTTGTCACATGTAGCTATGAACCTCCCGTGTCCCTGACCCAAAAACAACTATTTCCATTGATCATGAATTCCCTCTAGACCTTTAGTCCTCTGCGTTGTGTATTCATCTTTAAATATTCTTACCCTCCCCTTAGACCAAAAATAAATATACTAGCATTTTTAGAAAAGAGAATAGAAAACATGAAAGAATAGACTGGATAAAAAACATTAGCTGTAAGCATAAAATCATTCCCATTAAACACCTTGCATTTTGTCGTGGAAATACTAATCAATAATGATGAGAAACAAGGTCAATCACCAATCAGGATATTACTTTATTCAAAAGGTAATAATAACATTGATTAATTATTGCAATAATGAAGCTGGTCGACGAACCAACCGTAGATGATTCATTGAGAGCCCAACGAGTGGATTTGGGCCACAGCATTTTATAGCAAAGTACATCCTCCTGAATGTTCATGACAAACAACAGATGTACGGAATGGATCACAAGGTTAGGATTCATATGAAAAATACTAATAATTCACAGCAGACAGTACCTGCTGTAAAGACTGTTCTCATTGTGTAGAAACACTTCATTGTGTAGAAAAAAAACAAACACATACTCAAGCCATCTCTCCCTGGTACCTTCCAGCACTCATGCTATGGAATGCGATCACATACCAGGCTTCCAGTGCGCCTTCCAAGCCCGGTGAGACCTGTGCCGGCTCCACACAACAGGCTTCCAGTGCGCCTTCCTAGCCCGGTGCCAGGGTCGGAGCCTTCCTCTGCACCGAGGTCCAAGCCGGGCATGGCGTTTAGCCGGCTATATGGCCGGATCCGTGGGCTGAGTGGGTGCTACGTCCTGCACCGGAACCGCCACCAACGCTAGTCACCCACCCGAACCCTCCCCATCATGTTCAGGTTTTGCGATCGGAGTCTGCACCTTTGGGGGGGGTGTACTGTCACGTCCTGGCCATAGATAGCCCTCTGGGTTTTCTATGGTGGTTTTGGTCAGGATGTGACTAGGGGGATTATGGTTTCTATTTGTTGTATTTCTATGTGTTGTTGTGTGTATGGTTCCCAAGTAGAGGCACCTGATTGTTGTTGCCTCTAATTTGGGATCATACTTAAGTTGTTCCTTTTTCCACCTGTGTTTGTGGGTTATTGTTTTTCGTTAGTGCCTGTGTGCGCTACGCTATTGCACGATTCAAGTCATTCTTTTGTTGTTTGTATATTTCACTAATAAATTATGTGGAACTCCATGCAGGCTATGCACGCCTTGGTCCAGCCATTACGAAGACCGTGACAATCAGGATATTACTTCATTCAAAACGTATTAATTCTTAGGGAGCAGCTCCCGAGGTGACGGTTTTGGAGAGTCTGGCGTGCCCAAAGTAAAATGTCATGAAAAAGTGATTTTGACACATTGCCTCATTGTGAACCCCTCCCTTTGAAAATTGCCTTATATGGGAGTAAGATTTCAGTACCTATTGCTTCCACTGGATGTCAACAGTCTTTGTGTCAACAGTGTTTGATGATGTTTAGTTGCTCTAGATGGTAATAGAAAAAGAATTGGGAAGTGGTGACCAGATGTAAACAGAAGAGGATGCGTGTTCACGGGCACGTGCGCTATGGTTTTTTCCTTTCCTATCGTCCAGTTTATAATCCGGTTGAAATGTTATAGTAAATATACATAAAAGTGTTCCTAAGGATACATTATCAATGATGTTTGATTGTTCTTGGACAAGTGTATAGGTATAGGTTGAACGAGTTCTCTTCCCGGTTCAATGGGCGAGTGGACGCTGTATTTTCAGATCATAACGCACCAACCAAACTGAGATTTATGGATATAATAAATGACTTTTTCTAACAAAAGAACCATGGATTGTCTTCGTTGGACACTTGGGAAGCCCTCAGCAGAAGTGCTTCAAAAGGTAAGGGATTTGTTTTTGCTGTGAAATGTGTTTTGTGTGAGCCACGATGGTTTATGAATTTATGCTAGCGCCCCACTCCCGACACTACCCGGTGAAATGCAAGGCGCCATATTCAAAATCCAAAAGTTGATTTATTAAACATTCATCAATATACAAGTGTTAGATATTCTTCAAAAGCTCTGCTTCTTGGCAATATCACAGCGTTGTCAGATTTCAAAAAGGCTTTACGGCGAAAGCACAACATTTGATTGTTTGAGGGTAGCACCTCCAACATTTTACTATTAGCATAAATTCATAAACCATTGCGGTTCACACAAAACACATTTCACAGCGAAAACAAGTCCCTTACCTTTTGAAGAACTTCTGCTGAGGGCTTCCCAAGCGTCCAACGAAGACATCCAATGGTTCTTTTGTTAGAAAAAGTAATTTATTATATCCATAAATCTCCGTTTGGTTGGCGCATTATGTTCATAAAATACAGCGTCCACTAGCCCATTGAACCGTGAAGAGAACTCGTTCAACTTGTCCAAGAACAATCAAACATCATTGATAATGTATCCTTAGGAACACTTTTATGTATATTTACTATAATATTTCAACCGGATCATAAACTGGACGATAGGAAAGGAAAAAACCATAGCGCGCGAGCCCGTGAACGTGCATCCTCTTCTGTTTACATCTGATGACCACTTCCGAAATTATTCTTCTATTACCATCCAGAGCAACTAAACATCATCAAACACTGTCTAGAGACTGTTGACATCCAGTGGAAGCAATAGGTACTGCAAACTTACTCCTATATATGTCTGTTTTCAATAGGGAGGGGTTCAAAATGAGGCAATGTGTCAAAATCACTTTTTCCAGGACAGAAATTCCTCGGGTTTTCGCCTGTTATATCAGTTCTGTTATACTCACAGACAATATTTTAACACTCTTAGAAACTTCAGAGTGTTTCCTATCCAATAATACAAATTATGTGCATATCCTATCTTCTGGGCCTGAGTGAGAGGCATTTTACTTGGGGCACGCCAGACTCTCCAAAACCGTCACCTCGGGAGCCGCTCCCTAAGAAGTTAATCAGCATCCTAAAAGCTGATTTATTATTTCAGCCATATAAAATATGCATCCAAGCCTAACTTAAATCTTATCAGCAACATGTGTTTTTCACAGCTTTCTATTTGGTTGCAACTGTTCAAACTGATCCAAAATCTTCAGGTGAAAAATCTTTCCAGTTTTTTGGGGGTTAGCCTATTGCATTTTCTTCCCTGGTCCATAAACTTTGCTTCTTGAAAGAACCAGAGATCACAGAGAACTTTACCGATATAACTAGATTAAAGCATCCATTCTATGGATTTATGATATTACCAGTATTCTAAGGCAACATATAATGACAGAATAGAAGCTGCATTGTTTTAGTAGAGACAAGTTGACTAACAAATAGCCTATCAAAATGTCAAAAATTGGAAGCACAAACATATCTAAATCAGGCAACAACAAAAAAATCCAACAACGCTTGTAAAAAACTCTTTCTGCTGTTTCTGACTGTAGCCTACAGCGCATTTTCTAGAGGTTAGAGTCTGGTGCCGTCTTTTTTTACTTTTTTACTTGATCACATGTTGTTGGGCGGTTGCTGATGGGTTATTAGCAATTGTAGGTGGGTGATGGTGAACAAACAGCTGACTGGAGCACCACTAGTCTGCTCCGTCTCCATGGCTCCTCCTCCGCCGGCTGCTGCATGTGTCAGAGGATGTTTGCGGAGTGGAGTTGTAGTGGAGAGAGAAGAGTGTAATTTGGCTGGAGCATGGAGCGTATTTTAAAATGTTGGCCTTGTCTCTTACTCCAATTTCGCTCTGGTACCACTCAGCCATAAGCTGCCCAGTAATTTCATTTCCTCCATCACTGTTACTTTAATTAGGCCAATTCTCTTGTATTTATTTAGCCTACCCCACCACTAATGTGCAGAGATATGAGTCAACCAAGAAATATGTCACACAGCCTGTGTAATTGATAGCAAGATAACGAATACGCTCATGCAGTAGCACTGGAGAAGTTTAGGTTTTTAAATAGGCCTAGGCTATTGTTAAAAAAATGTCTGTTTGTAAAGTGCTGAAGTTGTTTATCAACTGTAAAATATGGGCTCAACAGAGCCACAATTACAACTTGAGTATCTGATCTTCAATAGATTAGAGAAAAAGTAGGTTATTTTTTAACACAGCTGCTGCAGTAGGTCCTTGTTTAATACCACATGTTGTTGAAATGTTGAAGCTTCCTACTATAGCCACAGCATTTTTTGGGGGGGTGAGCACTGAGCGATTTTTAGCAAAGTGGGGAAGGGACTTCGCTGGAGCTATGCGCAACAACCGCTCCTTGAGTAATGAGTGGGCTCAACTCTGCTCACACATTCTGGTGTGTGCACCCATTACTTGCGCCCCTTCCGCCTCTTATCGCTCCCTGCCCAGCTTCTCTATGCTCTAGCCTCTAGGTCCTCTCCCCGCTGCTGCAGTGAATTTAATAAATTGGTTCCTTGTTGTTAAATGATACCACAGCTCTCCAAAGCATAATTAATAATAATACTTTTTAAAAAGTACAAAAAATATATTTTCTCTAAAAGTGATTTAACATACTTTGTATTTTTCTGTGCTGTTTCATTATTTAATTGGTTCCTTGTTGTTCTCCATCAAACATTCTATTTAGTTTTGCTTTGGATAATTTATCATTGCATGAGAGACTGAGGGACAGCATAAGCACAAAACAAAATGTTTTAATGCTTATGCTCAAATTAATGCTATGAAGTCACTATTAAGTCATATGTCATCTCAACTTCTAGCAACAAATGGAGCAACCAACAACTACTTTCCTTGAAAACTAGTTGGCAACACTGAAGATAACTTCCTCTCTGACAAAAAGCAGTTTAAACTCGCTATTTGCATTTTAAGTTTGGTCCAACAGAATCTGTCATACTGACACTGAAAGACTTAGAGACATTATTTTCCTGTAATAGACTAGAACATCTAATGATACCCCTTTTATGTCTCAACTCCCAAAGTGTAGAACAGAGCAGACCCTACTAAAACGAGAGGATCAATTAACCTTGTGGAAAATGAATGCTACATTTCTGTACCACATACAGGACATCTAGCAGCATTTTAGCCACGGACTGTTGTGCTAGCTCTCTAGTCTGTGTTTTAGAAATGTGCAATGAGCATAAAAATAAGCATTTCCTGTATATAAGGAATTGGCAACTCATTCTCATTCTCAGAATAATGCATCGTCTTATCCAGGTAGGCCACTTGATTTCAGTATCTTAAAGTGAACAGGCTATGTTGTTCAAACAGTTGTAGACGGATTTTGATTTGGACAGGAAGGTTTACTCATAATAGTTCAACTGTTCTACCTTGTTAGCAAGCAAATAGATCCAAGTTGGCTAGACTTGAAAAATAAAGATTAGCTACTCACTAGCACTTGGGCTTGGGTTAAGAGATTATGAGACCTGTGTTAATTTTCTATAATGCTTGCTACAAGAAGTTGATCATTATTAGTTGATGTGCATTGTGCATAGTTCTGGTTAAATTTGTAACAAAAATATAATTTTCATTGACAGACTTGAAAGACAGATCAGTGATTATTGCAAAAAAGCAGGTTAAACTGTCATCTTGAGTTTTTCCTTGTCACAAGGCTTACATTTCTCCCATTTATGAAGCAACAAAAAACTTGTGAAAACTACTTCAGGTGTACATTTACATATAACACCTTACTGAAAGTTATAGTGACTGTTGTGACTAACAACATTTACCTGCCTTTTATTTCCAGCAACAAATCATTGTCTATTTACATAAATGTCACGGTGTTCTAAAGAACTGGACCAAAGCGCAACATGCATGGGGTTCCACATATTTTTTTTATCAATGTGAACTGTACAAAAACAACAAAATGAAGACCAGACAAATAGGTGCCCTCACAGCCACTAACCAAAAACAATAACCCACAAAGTCAGGTGGGGAAGGGAACAAACTAAATAGGATTCCCAATTAGAGGCAACGACTAACAGCTCACTCTAATTGGGAACCAATACAAAACCCAACATGAAGACAACTAGAAAACCCTAGTCACGCCCTGACCTAACACACCATAGAGAAACCCAGAAGGCTCTCTATGGCCAGGGCATGACAATAAATGTCAGGTGGGTTGTCATTAACTGAAAAATGAAGTAGTCAATGGAGCCATTTCACCTCTATGACGTAAAGTAGTTGGTGTACGTGCAACAATTCCTCAACTACCATTTTTTTTATTTATTTAACTAGGCAAGTCAGGTAAGAACAAATTGTTATTTACAATGACGGCAGGGGCAGAACGACAGATTTTTACCTTGTCAGCTCAGGGATTCGATCTAGAAACCTTTCGGTTACTGGCCCAACGCTCTAACCACTAGGCTACCTGCTGTCCCATTGAGAGCATAGAAGCCACCCTCTTTTTTTCCCTAAATGTATTAAATGATAAATCTATCAATCTATCTATGCATTCTTGTTTGTTGAATCAGATGGATATTGCTGATTTAAGTGACATAGTTGCAAAAAACTTTTCAGTCTTTTTTTCTGTCTAACCACAAACCGCCTAGCTTTCCAAGCTTAAATTGATAGAATCATTAATCAAAATGTCACGCTCAGAGCCTTCTTACTATTAACACACAGTACAGGTTGCTTCTACTCACTGATCAGCTAGGTTCGACATGATGGATTGCTATGATCAGGGGATCAAATTGGTTGTGAAAATGAGGCTTCAGTTTATTAGCTGTTGATTATGTGAATGCATCCTGTTCTATTTAGTATTGATATAGTCTGTCAAAACATCATATCCTCACTAAAGTACACAGCTTTAAATCAAGTAAAATCCATCCACATTACAGACGAAAATACCCACAACATTAGAAAGAACTGGAAATTATTTGTTCTGTGAAGCATATTGAGATGTTTAGATGCACTTTTAATAACTTTTTTTTATTTGAATGGTAGAATTGACAGCTATGAATTGTTACAGAGGCAGTTTAATGAGACAGACAACTCAACTCTGTCAGCACAGATCCGACATCTTGTATTACAACAGGTTGTAAGTAAACATATAATCTCATATTCTTTGTAAGGCATTAGCCTGTCTCAGTGGGGAGCCTTGCTATCGCTGACTTCTAAATAAAATGTTCTCAGCAGAACAGTCAACATTAGTCTCATCAGGACAGTCAACATTAGTCTCAGCTGGACAGTCAACATTAGTCTCAGCAGGACAGTGTCAGTCTCACGAGGCTGTCCTAATATGGACACAGTGTGAACTAGCTATGTGGTTAAGATGCTGTGATGCATGCTTGCCTTTCCTCTGGGAATGCTGTAATGTCTCAGCTCTACTGGGAAGGGCCGGCCAGCTAAGAGATGTGTTCATCTCAATGGGTTACCAAACTCTACACAGAGGAGGGACACATCATTCAGCATTAATGGTGATGTTAATACTGTAAGGACATGGTCCACAATTGACAAAAATTCTTAGAGAGTACAGTCCATTCATTTATTTATTTGTGTTTCAGACTAGAGACAAGGCAATGTCCTGTTGCGTCATAACGCAATGAGTGCTAGAGTATAGACCTCTGGCTTAGTGCTTGACAATAATGTAAAGTGGTACCGATGAAAGCCCCAACTTTCAGAATGAATGTGATAATGCAGCGTCATTCAATGAAGAATTGATGATGTGAGTCAGAGTGAGATAAAACTTGACTGTTGTTCTATAAACCAACCAACTGAGATGAAAGGCAGGGAGAGAATAGGTGTAGCTCACTGCTGTGCTACTGTTGTAGGCCCAATGGACAGATACAATACTTCTGTACACAAAAGTTGAACAAAGCCACCATCGGAAGAATGTTGTGGGATCACAGCATGAACTTGATACTGAAGCGATAATGCCAGAGAGACCGTATTTAATATAATACTAGAATACCAGACAATGTGTATAGCAAAATCACACAGAGACAGACAAACACACACATGTGCGGGCACACACACACACACACATTCTCTTTAAATAAATATTGACTTTGGCTTATGCAGTGCCAAATATTTTTTTCCCAAGATAATCATAAAGCATATACTTCAGTTCTGTTTCAATGACTTCAATGACATAGCAGTCCTTTTCATACTGTATCCAGTTTCAATCCAGAGTGAACACAAGGTTTATCATGCACATGTTAATGCACTGTATTATTTTGTACTACTTTGAGTGTGTGTTGTAATGAAGTGCAACACTCATCTTACTTAGCAGGCTGTGAGATAATGGTATTATGCCTGGGTTATTATTTTCTCCAGTCATCCATTGTATGACAAATGGCATTGGAAATGTTAATGGAATTGTGCACTGCTGGAAACGCTAGTGAAAGCAGCCATTTCTTGTTTTGAATCTCTCCTCAAAGAGAAATGGTGAAATGGCTCAGTCTAACATGTCACATGCCCTGATGTTGCCTGACCTTGCCTGAAGTGTCAAGTGCCCCTGACAAAATGCATCTACAATTACTCACATTTAGTATTTAGTATTTATTTGGATCCCCATTAGCTGCTGCCAAGGCAGAATCTACTCTTCCTAGGGTCCAAACATGATTAAAACAATTAAACACATTTGTCCACTCATCCTTGCAAGGTCCAGGGCTATAGAGGGCTGGGGCAGAAATGCTGGAGTGAGTGCCATACACACCAGCTCAATGCCCTTATGCCACTGTGTACACCCTGTGCCCCTCAAAAGGACCTCACTTTGTTGAGCACCGCTGCTGGTTGGAGGAAAGGCAAGGAGGATGCAGGGCTTTCACCCCTGGCTGGGGATGCATATGGAAGGAAGCATAACTAGAGTATGTACAGTATGCGCATTCTTAGTGCATGCAAATGTTCTGCTATTCAAGCCCCCAAACTTCATTTGAACACCCTCTTTATAATCGCAATAACATTTCTAAAACCTTACATGCACAACATAGGCACTAATACATCTGATAAGCTTAGTTACAGGTCCGTACTGCAGGTAACTGTAGCTGGATGAATGGGGAGGTGATGACGTGATGGAGAAGGCAATATGCCTGAAAGGATGGAGGAGCATTCAAGAGCTCCACTCAGACACGCTATCATCCTGTCTCACGGGGCCCAGTGGAGCCACTTCAGGTCCTCAGTACTCTCTCTCTCTTCCTCCCTCTCTCTATCACTCTTGTTTTTACCCCTCCCTCTCTCTCTTGCTTTACTTCTCAAGAAAAACCTTATCAACCCACCTGCCAAAAGCAAATGGGAATATTTCTGAAGTTATGATAGCTTAATGTTCCTTTTCCTTTGGAAAATAATTGTTCATCATTGCCAAGCATTACTTATGTTGTCTGCCTTATGTTGTTCAATGTCCTTAGATGTTAGTAAATGGTTGATAACATACATTTTACATATGAGTGCATAATCAATATGCTCTCTCGTATTAAAGCAACTACCGCCAATCTAAAGATGGCTTAATATCATAAAAGGGGTTTGGCTTTTTCACACACTTGGAAATGCATGCCCAAAATCAATTATCACAACCAGCAAAAATAAGGAACGTAATTATCATCCATGACATGCAGACATAATTGCATCTGATTTTTATTTACCACATGTTATGTATCTAACTGGAGAAAATCAGTACCTTCAAGAGATGAAGCATTTGAAATGCTTCTCTTTGTGTGTGTAATTCTGTTGATTATATGCTCAGACTAATGTCCTACAGCTGACATTGTTTCCAGTTAGAATGACATGCAGTGGGGAGCTCATAAGAATGCACTCCCACTGTAGAAAATGTCATTATTTAAAGTGGAGGAATAGGCATTTTGTTCGTTGTGTTCAAACAGCAATCTTGACATCTGCTGCCTGTAGCATTATTCAAGGGCAGTGGGAACAAGGCCAGCGCAAGAAGAAGTGAAAGATTTGCCATTGGAATAAACAGAACAACAGTTTCCAGGTTAGACGTGCCAACAACTGGCAATAAGATGGGAACAAATCTGTCAACGCTACATAGATCATTTCTTGAACGCTGATTTGAATTAGGAGGATTTAAATTAACAAGTCCTGAATAGAAGTTGAATACTGTTATTTCACTAGGTCTTATTTGGGGTTCTACATATGGCAGAGACAAACACATCCATTTCGAAGTTATGATTTAGTTCAGCTATGATGAAATCCATGATTAACTCATTAGTCAGCCATTACCAAGGCATTCTCATGCTCACTCATGATAGTGATCGATCAGAGCTACATCCCTGATCATAATGGGTGATATTTGTTAGTGTTAAATGGCTACCCAATATGCTCTCTTTGACTGGAAATGCATTGATATTGAGTAGTTCTAGGACATTGTATCTTAGATCTTTGCATACTATATGTTTATGGTTCTAGAGCTATCTTCACTATCAGACCCAGGAATCAAGATTGACTTCAGAGTGCTGATAATACGACTAGACTAACATGCTAATACCAGAGATAAACAGCTCAGTGCCAGTCTCTTTCCCAGATCAGGGCAGAAAGGTTACATTGTAGACAGAAAGCTTACAACGTAGACACTAGTGGCCTACATTGTAGACACTAGTGGTACGCGGGCCAGCTCCTTGTTCACCTGCACCGGCTCTCAATTTCTAATCCGTCCAACTACATGTGATAAAGTGAATATCTGATCACCACATCCGATGCTAACGATAATGTAGAAAAAGCGATGTAGGCTACAGATGTTTTGTTGATGCCTCATTTAGAAATGTTTGTGCCTATAATTTCCAACATTTGGTAAGCTATTTGTAAATCAACTTATCTATAATTAGAAACATGCAGCTTCTCTTCTGTCATTATATGTTGCCTTAGAATACTAAATAAACCCTTGCTCCGCAGAACAATGTCATAAATCGATAGAGTAAATGTTTTAATCTAGTTGACATTGGAAAAGTTCTCTGTGATCTCTGCTTCTTTTGCGGAGCAACGACATTTTGGACCTGGAGAGAAATTGCAATCTACATTTTTGTATTTATTTTTTATATGTGCAAATTTCCGGTTGTAATGAAATAGAAAGCTGTGAAAACGACCCAACATGTTTTCGGCTTGAATTAATATTTTATGTGGTTGAAATACTATCAGCTTTTATAATGCTGATAAAGATAGCACCTCTACAGACAAGTTGTCTAACTGCGCATTCACATTCTGAATTCATACTTCTCCACTCCTGTTCCCAAGTAAAAATGTTGCCTAAATTTGGTGTATAATTTTACTGAATGAAATGCAATTCTACAAGAGTTAATATTAAGGCTATGTAAGAGGTTATAGACCTACAGTCAGTGTCCAGATTTCAGTTTATATTTAACCCATCTGAACAGTAGGCTACAGTTCCCTTGACGTGCCATAGGCTTTTTTGAAGTCCCCTTCTTGTGACTGTCGAATTGGTATAGCGCCCCACAATCACTGCTATCATCCTCTTTTAGTGCTTCACCAAATCTTTCCCTAACATTACTTTTCTGGGCCTCCCTTTTATTTAATTTCACCTCTCCATTTTGCAGCTTTTCTCTTATTGAATTAAACTCAGACATTGTCCTTTTTGCCTCTGTGGATCACAGTTAACATTTTTTGCCCATTCCCAAAAGCATTTGGCGATTAGCGTGTTGGCTATTTGGCACACATACAGTTAGGCCCTAAAGCTTAAGCACTAATGCCAGATAGAATAAAATATGTAAAAGAAAAACTTCAATGTAGCCTATAGATATATACTGTAAAGTGCACAAGAATTATACATTTATGGATTTTTTTAAGGTATATTGTTTCCTCTTTATTCAACCAGCCTGCCACACACCCGCCCCTTCATCCAGACAATATTTCATGAACCTAAACGTGCCTGCCCCGCAGATATTTTTTATTTATTTTTATTTTTATTTCACTTTTACTTAAGCAGATAGGCAAGTTGAGAACAAGTTCTCATTTACAACTGCAACCTACTTGGCCAAGATAAAGCAAAGCAGTTCGACACATACAACAACACAGAGTTACACATGGAGTAAAACAAACATACAGTAAATAATACAGTAGAAAAACAAATCTATATACAATGTGTGCAAAGGAGGTACAGTGGGGAAAAAAAGTATTTAGTCAGCCACCAATTGTGCAAGTTCTCTCACTTAAAAAGATGAGAGAGGCCTGTAATTTTCATCATAGGTACACTTCAACTATGACAGACGAAATGAGGAAAACAAATCCAGAAAATCACATTGTAGGATTTTTTTATGAATTTATTTGCAAATTATGGTGGAAAATAAGTATTTGGTCACATACAAACAAGCAAGATTTCTGGCTCTCACAGACCTGTAACTTCTTCTTTAAGAGGCTCCTCTGTCCTCCACTTGTTACCTGTATTAATGGCACCTGTTTGAACTTGTTATCAGTATAAAAGACACCTGTCCACAACCTCAAACAGTCACACTCCAAACTCCACTATGGCCAAGACCGAAGAGCTGTCAAAGGACACCAGAAACAAAATTGTAGACCTGCACCAGGTTGAGAAGACTGAATCTGCAATAGGTAAGCAGCTTGGTTTGAAGAAATCAACTGTGGGAGCAATTATTAGGAAATGGAAGACATACAAGACCACTGATAATCTTCCTCGATCTGGGGCTCCACGCAAGATCTCACCCGTGGGGTCAAAATGATCACAAGAACGGTGAGCAAAAATCCCAGAACCACACGGGGGGACCTAGTGAATGACCTGCAGAGAGCTGGGACCAAAGTAACAAAGCCTACCATCAGTAACACACTACGCCGTCAGGGACTCAAATCCTGCAGTGCCAGACGTGTCCCCCTGCTTAAGCCAGTACATGTTCAGGCCCGTCTGAAGTTTGCTAGAGAGCATTTGGATGATCCAGATGAGGATTGGGAGAATGTCAGATGAAACCAAAATTGAACTTTTGGGTAAAAACTCAACTCGTCGTGTTTGGAGGACAAAGAATGCTGAGTTGCATCCAAAGAACACCATACCTACTGTGAAGCATGGGGGTGGAAACATCATGCTTTGGGGCTGTTTTTTTCTGCAAAGGGACCAGGACGACTGATCCGTGTAAAGGAAAGAATGAATGGGGCCATGTATCGTGAGATTTTGAGTGAAAACCTCCTTCCATCAGCAAGGGCATTGAAGATGAAACGTGGCTGGGTCTTTCAGCATGACAATGATCCCAAACACACCGCCCGGGCAACGAAGGAGTGGCTTCGTAAGAAGCATTTCAAGGTCCTGGAGTGTCCTAGCCAGTCTCCAGATCTCAACCCCATAGAAAATCTTTGAAAGTCCGTGTTGCCCAGCGACAGCCCCAAAACATCACTGCTCTAGAGGAGATCTGCATGGAGGAATGGGCCAAAATACCAGCAACAGTGTGTGAAAACCTTGTGAAGACTTACAGAAAACGTTTGACCTCTGTCATTGCCAACAAAGGGTATATAACAAAGTATTGAGATAAACTTTTGTTATTGACCAAATACTTATTTTCCACCATAATTTGCAAATAAATTCATAAAAAATCGTACAATGTGATTTTCTGGATTTTTTTTTTCCTCATTTTGTCTGTCATAGTTGAAGTGTACCTATGATGAAAATTACAGGCCTCTCTCATCTTTTTAAGTGAGAGAACTTGCACAATTGGTGGCTGACTAAATACTTTTTTTTTCCCCACTGTAGATAAGGAAGGTAAGGCAATAAATAGGCCATGGTGGCAAAGTTATTACAATATAGCAATTTAACACTGGAATGGTAGATGTGCAGTAGATGAATGTGCAATGTAGAAAAACTGGGGTGCAAAGGAGCAAGATAAATAAATTAATATGGTAGGGGATGAGGTAGTTGGTTGGGCTATTTACAGATGGGCTATATAAGGTGCAGTGATCCATGAGCTGCTCTGACAGCTGGTGCTTAAAGCTGGTGAGGGAGATAAGTGTCTCCAGTTTCAGAGATTTTTGTAGTTCGTTCCAGTCATTGGCAGCAGAGAACTGGAAGGAAAGTCGGCCAAATGAGAAATTGGCTTTGGGGGTGACCAGTGAGATATACCTGCTGGAGCGCGTGCTACAGGTGGGTGCTGCTATGGTGAACAGCGAGCTGAGATAAGGCAGGGCTTTACCTAGCAGGGACTTGTAGATGACCTGGAGCCAGTGGGTATGGCAATGAGTGTAAAGCGAGAGCCAGCCAACGAGAGCGTACAGGTCGCAGTGGTGGGTGGTATAAGGGGCTTTGGTGACAAAACGGATGGCACTGTGATAGACTGCATCCAATTTGTTGAGTAGAGTATTGGAGGCTATTTTGTAAATGACATCACCGAAGTCGAGGATCGGTAGGATGGTCAGTTTTACGAGGGTATGTTTGTCAGCATGAGTGAAGGATGCTTTGTTGCGAAATAGGAAGCCAATTCTAGATTTAATTTTGGATTGGAGATGTTTGATGTGAGTCTGGAAGGAGAGTTTACAGTCTAACCAGACACCTAGGTATTTGTAGTTGTCCACATAATCTAAGACAGAACTTTCCAGAGTAGTGATGCTGGACGGGCGGGCAGGTGCGGGCAGCGATCGGTTGAAGAGCATGCATTTAGTTTTACTTGCGTTTAAGAGCAGTTGCAAGCCACGGAAGGAGAGTTGTATGGCATTGAAGCTCGTCTGGAGGGTAGTTAACACAGTGTCCAAAGAAGGGCCAGAAGTATACAGAATGGTGTCGTTTGCGTAGAGGTGGATCAGAGACTCACCAGCAGCAAGAGTGACATCATTGATGTATACAGAGAAGAGAGTTGGCCCAAGAATTGAACCCTGTGGCACCCCCATAGAGACTGCCAGAGGCCCAGACAATAGGCCCTCCGATTTGACACACTGAACTCTATCGGAGGAGTAGTTGGTGAACCATGCGAGGCAATCATTTGAGAAACCAAGGCTGTTGAGGCTGCCGATAAGGATGTGGTGATTGACAGAGTCGAAAGCCTTGGCCAGATCAATGAATACGGCTGCACAGTAATGTCTCTTATCGATGGCGGTTATGATGTCGTTTAGGACCTTGAGCATGGCTGATGTGCACCCGTGACCAGCTCTGAAACCAGATTGCATTGCGGAGAAGTTATGGTGGGATTCGAAATGGTCGGTAATCTGTTTGTTAACTTGGCTTTCAAAGACCTTAGGATGGATATAGGTCTGTAGCAGTTTGGGTCAAGAGTGTCTCCCCCTTTGAAGAGGTGGATGACCGCAGCTGCTTTCCAGTCTTTGGGAATCTCAGACGACCCCATATAACCATGGGGACTGCAGGTTTTGAGTCAACCCGTACATCACTAGTAGACACCCTTTTCTCAGTATAAGTCAAGTGTTTACATTCAACCTGATTCAGGAAGTCAAGTCAACACAAGTGTAATGATGCCTATTAGGTCAGACCTGGTATGAGTGCCCCACCATCTGTGTCTGTGATTACAGTTCATAAGAGAGGAAGTTAGTTACTGAAACAGCCCTAGAGGCATAATTTAAGGGGCACCACACTCACTTTACATTTATATCTATTTGACAGCAATGTTTACTCACAGGTTAACAGATTAATTTACACTGAAAAAAATATATATATAAACGCAACATGCACCAATTTCAAGATTTTACTGAGTTACAGTTCATATAAGGAAATCAGTCAGTTGAAATAAACTAGGCCCTAATCTATGGAGCTCACATGACTGGGAATACAGATATGCATCTGTTGGTCACAGATACCTTTAAAAAAAAGGCGGGGATCAGTTAACCAGTCAGTATCTGGTGTGACCACCATTTGCCTCTTGCGTGACACATCTCCTTCGCATAGAGTTGATGAGGACGACGAGCACTTCCCTGAGACGGTTTCTGACAGCAGAAATTCTTCGGCCATCAACTGTCTCAGACAGTCTCAGACCATCCCGCAGGTGAAGAAGCTGGATGTGGAGATCTTGGGCTGGCATGGTTACACGTGGTCTGCGGTTGTGAGGCCGGTTGGTCGTACTTCCAAATTCTCTAAAACAACGTTGGAGGTGGCCTATGGTCAAGAAATGAACATTATATTCCCTGCCAACAACTCTGGTGGACAATCCTGCAGTCAGCATGCAAATTACACCCTCCCTCAGAACTTCAGACATCCGTGGCATTGTGTTGTGTGACAAAACTGCACATTTTAGAGTGGCCTTTTATTGTCCCAAGCACAAGATGCACCTGTGTAATGATCATGCTGTTTAATCAGCTTCTTGATATGCCACACCTGTCAGGTGGATGTATTATATTATTTCAGCTCATGAAACATTGGATCAACACTTTACATGTTGCCTTTTATTTTTGTTTAGTATAAGTTAGATGACTGAAATGCTCTGATTACGAGTTATATTCTTCCCTTTGAAAAATATATAAGTTAGTTAGCTTGCTAGTTAGTTTTTTTTGGTCATGTATTTACCACTGTAGTCTTCCAGCATGGTACAAAATGCTGAATTAAAGTACTTGAAAACAAAACATAATGCACCCTGTCTTCACAATCATACTAAATAAACCTACTTGTTACCAAGTGCTTTGATATTCTACACAACCAGTGGATCTTCTAAATCGTCCTTACAGTTGTAGAAGACTATTATTCAAGGTTGGATAAAGGTCATTATGGGATGATCAATCATCTTTACCTGGAGCCCTTAATAATAGCATCATTTTTATTATATGAATCACAATTAAATGCACCAAGGCATAGATATGAGAAAAGAGCAATATAGCGAGATCCCTGTGGGTGAATTTTGTTCATGCATGAATGACCTTATGGTGGTGTAGTGTATGAAAAGATAGAAAGGTCAGAGATGTCATCACTTGCTGGGTTGAAGAGAAATGTGAAGGAAAATAACTTTGTTTTAGAACTTGCCTCATGCAGAGAGGGCGGGGGTGAGAGAAAAGAAGAGAGAGAAAATGAGAAAGAGATTCAGTGGAGTGTAAGGAAACTGAAAGGCATCACACATGACACTGTCATCCTTATGGCTGTTAGTTGACTTCTCCCTTTGTATGATATAAATGTGATGAAAGCTGATATAGCTTTCTTTTACTGAGATTTGAAATCCAGACATTGTCCCCTCATCGTACAAATTATCACTTGCCACATAATGTTCTGTTCAAGTGCGTGAGAAATAATAAATAATAATTGTAAGAACACAATAAGAAAGCAATTGTTGTTCATAAACTGTAGTAAAGTAGCAGGTGATAATTGACCAAAACATCATGCACTAACAACAGTTAACTTGCAGGGATGGGCACTCTCGAATGTATTAATTATAGGCTACCCCGACTTTCTCTGTTTCCTCTTTCTAATCATGTTAAATAGACGAGGGTGTAGCTTACTATTGTACACGAGGGTATAGCCTACTATTGTATACTATTCTCCCTATTATAATTCTATGTAAACTAATCTTCCAACATTACCATGGGTTAAAGAACTGAATGTGGCAATTTTCACTGCAATTTCCACTGCTCCCTAAGTAGTTAAGCTTCCAGAAACACGGCATGCTTTGAAAGATATTAAACTATTATATTTTATTCATGCATATTTTACATTTGCTTCATCAGGACATTCAGTGTGTAACCAAAGTGTTTGGATTGATCTGTTAAAATAAACACATTTGTTTTCTTCATTCAGTGTACCAATCAAGTCACTAACAGATGCTATTGTAATTGTAATACGATGGTGGCATGTGGATACAGTGATTTATATGTGATAGTTTGACATTCCAAATATCTAAACATCATTGCCTGGCTTCATAAAGTTATACCAGTAATCACATGGGGCCGATTCCGACTTAGGAATTTACGCCTATGCACTTCTCAGTATTTGGTATTCAGACTTAGCTTATTCAGTCTGCTCTCTGCAGGTGTTGCTACCATGCACGCTCTGAATACATTTCATTCAACTGCTGAAAGCCTCCCACTTGCTGGCCAACAGATTTTCTTGTGGAGTCTTCATTCAATAGGGTTTTCAGTACGTTTATCTTTAGCCATCCCTTTAAATACAGTGTAACATTTTAGTTAGAATTTTGTCGATAGACTCAATAGAATATATCGAGAGAACGGGTTCAAAATAAATATATCTAAATATATACATATTCATCTCCATTTCAGCACCAATTGGTAGATTTAAAAATACCATCATCTTGTAGATTATTTAGGTTTAGGAAAGTATTTTTTGAATCATAAAAAAACAGGTTTGGTGAGCCTTTACGCACTAATGAAATAACTTTGGTTTGATTCTTCTGAAAATTGCCACATTCAGTTCTTTAACCCATGGTAATGTTGGAAAATTTGTTTACATAGAATTATAATAGGGAGAATAGTGTACAATAGTAGGCTATACCCTCGTGTACAATAGTAGGCTATACCCTCGTCTATTTAACATGATTAGAAAGAGGAAACAGAGAAAGTCGGGGTAGCCTATAATTAATACATTCGAGAGTGCCCATCCCTGCAAGTTAAAAGGCTGTATAATTTAAATTCTGCATAATGGCACAACATTTCATAAACTTTACTGTGGGAAAGTTGATATGTTGATTTGCTTCAGTTTGCTGCCATATGACTGGTTTCACATCTGTCTCCTGTGATTATATGGTAAAATAGACCTAAAAAAAGTGTAATTTATATTTAAATTTCCCTTATTCAAACTTGACTAATTTACCTAGCTCTGATCAATAGCTCTTATCAAGTTTTAAGTTACAGTGCATGGAGAATGGTGGTATTTCTATTGAAAAAAATTAAGTAGATCCTTTTTCCACTTGGAACCGGTAGGTTTGCTAGACCTTATTCATGGTTTTCTTGCACGTAAAGGTGGTAGAATTATTAGGGAACTAAGGCAAGGTCAGAATATGAAGTATCTGTACACTCACCTCCACCACACCTTCATTTATTCCAGTTCCAACCAAAAGGAATAGCAGGTGAATAGCACTCTATTCTCATGATTAAATTTGTCAGAATAGGCATAGAGAGAAAAGTGCATAAAAAGCGAATTACGTCCCATTTACACATGCTTAACTCAGGTCGGAATCGTGCCCATAGTGAAGACTGGTGAACTGGGTTAGTCTGTTAAAGCTCAACAAATCAGGAAATCACAATGCTAATATCATAGTAAAACATGGTTGACTTAAAGGCAACATTCCACTTTGATCTAGATGTAAATGATTAGTGTTATCCCCACAATAACCATACAAAAAGAGAAGACAAACTAAAGTTATGTAGTGTATTGCATTTGAAAAAAAGAGAATATTCAATGATTGACTGTTACTGGATGAATACAGATCAAATGAATTTCGGAGAGACAGACCGCAGGTTTTATACAAATCTCAGCTGTTAAAAGCTAAATGTTAGACTAAAACAAATGTGAGATAATGTCTAGTGGAGATAAAGTTTATAAATTACCTGGCTGGGCTGATGAGACAGTGGATTGAGCAGTCAGATGGAACAGAGTAAATAGGCCTTTTAACATCATAGATTTTGCTGGTGGTAACTTGTGGAATAGACACCTGCTGGAATGCAGTTTCAACCAATCAGCATTCAGGATTTGAACCACCAATTGTATAACTGTATTTATTAGATCTCCACCCCCCAAAAATAGAGGGTGAATAGCATGCTATTCTCATGCTTAAATTCAAGGTCAGAATACGTACAGAGAGACTACACATAGAGAGAAAAGTGAATAAAAAATGAATTATGTTCCATTTATGCACGCTTAACTCGGGTCGGAATTCCCCCTGAACTTGTGGCATATTCCTTACCAAACAAACTTCCCTTCACATCTATAAAATACCAACAACTGGGAACATAATGCCAGTATGGATATAACAGTTTGAAAACAGGACAGCTGTCACATGGCATGACGCTGGAGAGATGAAGCAGGTACGGGGAGTAAAACATTTAATAAAGAACGGACATGGCACGAGACAGGAACAGCGTCAGCTAACTAATAACACAGACAAAAACAATTAATGCAATAGTAGAGCTAGGGAACAGACAAATATAAGGGAGGTAATAAACAGGTGATAAGTGAGTCCAGGTGAGTCCAATATCGCTGATGCGTGTGACGAGGGAAGGCAGGTGTGCGTGATGGCTGGCAGGAGTGCGTGATGCAGGGTAACCTGGCCCCCTCAAGCGGGAGGGAAGAGCGGGAGCAGACGTGACAGTACCCTCCCCCCCTCTTGAGGCGCGACCCTGCATCCTACCTGGGTGGGGCCCGACGAACCGGCAGAAGCGTGAGAGCCTGGTGAGCCGGCTGAGGCATGGGAGCCTGACGATCCAGCTGAGGCAAGACGCCTGTCGATCCCGCTGCAGAGAGGGAGCCCGAAGATCCATTGGAGCGTGACGTGGGATGGGAAGCCGCCGAGCCAACCGATGCAAGAAAACCTCTCGAGCCAGCCAGGGCGTGGAAGCCCGATGGGCTGGCTTAGGCACCCCCTGTTCCATCGGCAGCGGAATCCACCCCGACGTCACCAACAAAACAATTTTAAAAAATGGGAAGAGCGGGAGCAGACGTGACAACAGCAGCCCTCCACCTCTTATTATTTATTGATGAAACAACAATTTCACGGAGAGCCACCCCTTACATCAAGGAGAACGCTCCCATCTTGGCCGACAGACAATCCTGTTAGGAATGTGAGACCTGCCTGGTGTACAAGGCATCACACAAGCAAGGTTATTCACAGACACGAGTTCCATCTGGGAAAATACGCTTTGAACGGTCATCCAACTTGGAATTCCAAGTTGGGAACTCTGGCCTCTTTGTAGAGTTCTGACCTGAAGATCACTGCATTCATGATTCAATCTTGTTTTTTTCTGAGTTCAAAGTTGTGTTGAAAGCACCATAAATCCAGAGAATGCCACACTTTGATGACAAAATTTGCCCACAAAGACCGCCGCACCAACTTCCTGTTTAAGTGAACACAGCACAACAAGGTAGGTCAAAAAAAAGGTGTATGCTGCTGCATAAATTATGTAATGTGCCAGGGAGATATCTATACTGTAGCTAATAAAGTTGTGTAGTAAGCTGTTAGTAGGCCATGTTCCTCACCCTAATCATTTGGTCCCCTTTTCCCTCACAACTTAGCCTACTGTTCTGACTTGGTGGTGCACATGTAGCCTATAGCCTGTTTTAGAGAAATATCATCATCGAATATTGTAAGAGCTTTCATTGTCTGCTTATATGCCCCCTTTATTTATCCTATGGTTCTGACTTGGTGTACAGGGAGAATACTGTAAGAAAGGCCCATGTTCTGAATTCTGTCGGTGTACATTTCAAAAGTGCTAAAAATAGTTATATTGACTATGTCTGTCCTAGCTCACTCAGTAATGTCTTAATTGAAATTACAGCTTGCCTCTTATCAGCTTGTCGTCCACTTATGCCACAGTTTGTACATCTCATTTGTCAGTTGAAACCACATTTGTTAAAGCAAGTCAGCCATATCAGCTAGTTTTTTTAAAGGCAGTAAATTAGGCTGAATTAACTGTTTCGCTGCCAGACAAGGCACAGCTGATAGCCAGGTGTTGGGACTGTTGTTTGGGACTCTGCTGTTGGAACAGCTTTATTAAGCCCTAACCGTTTGTGGGCACAGTTTGTCACCATTCTAGTGCAATTAATGTATTATTTAGTGTTGTGTTGTGGCTTTTTTGGGGGGTTTGTCCCACCAAGATTTACATGCTAAAATCGCCAGGGCATAGGGCATATTGTTTATGGTCAGTGGTGTTAATGATTAAGTTATTTACGCTGTTTTTCCACTTTTTAGGGAAGCATTATGGTCGTTGATGACATTGTGAAAGCTATAGAGCTATAACTTGGGCTAAGGCCGATAAAACACTGTACTGGTAAACCCTTACAAAAAAAAAACAGCAAAATTACTGTAGTAAAATAAACAGTGTTATTTTGGATGTAGTATTTGCTGGATACTGCACTCTAACTACAGTTATACTGCAGTGTACTGCAGTTATACTGCACTCTGACTGTACTCTTTTTTTCGTAAGGGAATGTAACTGAAAAAGTTTGGAACTACACTGAACAAAATATAAACGGAACATATAAAGTGTTGGTCACATGTTTCATTAGCTGAAATAAAAGATCTCAGAAATGTTCCACACACACAAAAAACGTGTTTCTCTCAAATTTGGTTACATCCCTGTTAGTGAGCATTTCTCTTTTGCCAAAATAATCCATCCACATGACAAGTGTGGCATATCAAGAAGCTGATTTAACAGCTTGAACATTACACAGGTGCACCTCCTAAGAGCTATTGCCCGAGAATGGAATGTACTGAAACAAAGTTGAATATTTCCTAGTTCTTTCATCGCCTGCATACTCACCAGACATGTCACCCATTGAGCATGTTTGGGATGCTCTGGATCGACGTGAAGGACAGAGTGTTTCAGTTCCCGCCAATATTCAGCAACTTCTCACAGCCATTGAAGAGTGGGACAACATTCCACAGGCCACAATTAACAGCCTGATCAACTCTATGCGAAGGAGATGTGTCGCGCTGCATGGGGCAAATGATGGTCACATCAGATACTGGCTGGTTTTCTGATCCACAACCCTACCTTTTTTTAAAGGGGTCTGTGACCAACAAATACATATCTGTATTCCCAGTCATGTGAAATCCATAGATTAGGGTCTAATTTATTTATTTCAAATTACTGATTTCCTTATATGAACTGTAACTCCATAAAATCTTTGAAATTGTTGCATGTAGCGTTTATTTTTTTGTTCGGTATAGCTGCATACTTTTGTGTATCGCGAAATGGAACCCAAACTGTCTAGAAAACGTATAGCGGAAATTGATGATCCTCGCATAACTTATATCAGTGATATGATAATGAGATGAATCGAGTATTTCCATCCAAACAATTGGTATTCAGCTAACCGATCCTTATGAATCGCTCACCTATACAGACGGCAGTAATTGTGGTTTTCAAATTGAAGTGTGTACATGCACTGTTTTTTCCCATCTAGAAGCGGTTGTTCAGCAAACCGGTCTCGTCTGCTGACGATACTCTCAGAGGTACACATTTCCTCCATCTGGATAAGGGCCATCAAATTACCCCCAAACTTCATTTTCACAACCTGCTCAGAGTGCTTTGTCATATGTAATATAATTGGAAATGGTGCGTCACTAGTTGAAAAACTGAGAAGTCAAACACTTTTCCCATTACACTGCACAGATGTTTACCTTAAGTCAAACACTTTTCCCATTACACTGCACAGATTTTTACCTTGTTTTTAAAAGCAAGATCCTTTATTATAATTGGCAGCCAAGCAGCGATCATCATGTCACCAGCATCATTCAAATGATAACGTACCCTTGATATGTATTGTAAATTTGCATGAAACTCATCACTGTGCACTTAACCACAGTACGTTATGAAATAAGTAACTTATTCCATCTGCCTATAAACTTAGCGGCGAGACCCCTAGAGGGCATAGTTCTTCCTGACGTTGTGTATTACTTCTAGGTGTCGACAGAATCAGCCCAGCCGGTAATACACTCATGTCCCCGGGCGACCAGTTGGTACATAAAGTATCCTCCTATAAGGCTACAAGGGCATCGGTTTCCTTCTAAACTCGATTTAATGGAGGGCCATTCCAGAAAAACAAGGGAAAATATGCATACTGTCTTAATAAAACACACTTTTCCTTCTGTACACAAAGTCCAGAAGGCTAGCTACTTCTGGACAATGTGCACATCAGGGGTAAATAACAGACTGGCGCAACCTGATTGGTTGAATGCTGTACACAACGCATTAGCCAGCTTAGCATGGTGGTGGAATTTGTACTTTATTATGACAGTATGCATATTTTTCCACCTAAAAAAAATTCAGAGGCACACCATTAAAGCTAGTTAAGGAGCTTAAGGTGCACCTCCATGCTTTTGCAGCCTGAATGGAGAATGTTTTATGTACTCACTGGTCGCTAGGAGTGGGGGTTAGGAGTGTATTGCCGACTGTGCTATTAGCATTGGAATGCCTAAGACCAGACAACATATACTTTGGCGAACCATGGGGCTACTATAAACTCTGCATGCTTTTCCATGTCATGATGGTGATAGTAGGCTATAACATCATCGCATGACTCCATGTTTGCTGCAATATTATGTTTTTCTATCAATATTTGCGCATAAAAGCGTTTCCACCGCAATTGTCGCATAATCTATTTTACGGACTGAAAGAATATCCCACCTTGTCAATCTGCATCAATCTGGAAAGACTCTGTATGGAAGAATGGTCTAAGTTTCCTCTCAATGTGTTCTCCAATCTCATAAAACATTTTAGAAAAAGGCTCAGCGCCATTATCCGTTATCCGTTATCCAGTGGCAGACTTGAATAAATTCCTTTTGAAATTCAGATTCAGAAAACATGAATGTCCTTAGAGAGTCAATTCATTTTGCAGCAGTCATAAAACATATAACATATAAAAATGTCTAATAAATAGCAAAGGATATTTACAAGCAAGTAGGCACAGTAAATGAGCCAGGAGCCGCTAGCACTAGGGAACAGATGTGTGTGTCATGTATTATTGTGTTCCTCGCCACAACTCACTAGAGAGAGCAATGGCAGTGAGTGGAGTAAACTTGTACTCTACATCAGGGAAGCAGTTGTAGAGAGAGTCCAGGTCCCCTGCCAATGGTGCTTATAGAAAGAAGGACATTGGCACATCCATTTCTCCTTTGCTGTCCGACTGGATCATGCTCAACCACTGAAACAGTGACATGCATAGGTGGGAATGCTTTGGGGTATTTTCTACTGCTCAGAAAGACTACTTTGTTCTCTAGTCTGCAGTCAGCCTTTGTTTATGTCCCATTGTCCTCTATCAAACATACTGTGGGCTGGTAGGTTTAATATCATCTTCAGAGCATTGTTTTAGTCTTTGTTCCATTTTTTTAATTAGCAAAAAGCTAACAATACAACCAAATGGGTATTAGGCCTTGGGCACCATAGTGGAAATAGTCTTCAATCTGTGCCCACCTTTGACAAAATCTGAATGACTTGCAGTAATACATTTTACGCATTTCATGAAATGCATAATCAAATTAAATCAAATTGTATTGGTCACATACACATATTTAGCAGATGGTATTATGGGTGTAGCGAAATGTTTGTGTTCCTAGCTCTAACAATGCAGTAGTATTTAACAATTCACAACGATACACACAAATCTAAAAGTAAAATAAAGATATAAATATTAAATCGAGCAATGTCAGAGTGGCATTGACTAAAATACAGTAGAATAGAATACAGTATATATATATTTATAAAACTCAGCAAAAAAAGAAACGTCCCTTTTTCTGGACCCTGTCTTTCAAAGATAATTCGTAAAAATCGAAATAACTTCACAGATCATCAATGTAAAGAGTTTTTAAACACTGTTTCCCATGCTTGTCCAATGAACCATAAACAATTAATGAATATGCACCTGTGGAATGGTCATTAAGACACTAACAGCTTACAGACGGTAGGCAATTAAGGTCATAGTAATGAAAACTTAGGACACCAAAGAGGCTTTTTCAAAAACACCAAAAGAAAGATGCCCAGGGTCCCTGCTCATCTGCGTGAATGTGCCTAAGGAATGCTGCAAGAAGGCATGAGAACTGCAGATGTGGCCAGGGAAATAAATTGCAATGTCCGTACTGTGAGATGCCTAAGACTAACCGATCGCTGCTGCTGTACATAGCTTATCTGTAAATAGCCCATCCAATCTGCCTACCTCATCCCCATATTGTTTTAATTACTTTTCTGCTCTTTTGCACACCAGTACTTCTACTTGCACATCATCCTCTGCACATCTATCACTCCAGAGTTAATTTGCTAAATTGTAATTACCTCGCTACTATGGCCTATTTATTGCCTTACCTCCTCACGCCATTTGCACACACTGTATATAAACTTTCTTTTTTTCTGTTGTGTTATTGACTGTACACTTGTTTATTCCATGTGTAACTCTGTGTTGTTGTTTGTGTCGCACTGCTTTGCTTTATCTTGGCCAGGTCGCAGTTGTAAATGAGAACTTGTTCTCATCTATCCTACCTGGTTAAATATATAGGTGAAATATATATATATATATTTTTTTAAAGACAGTTCTACAGGACGGACAGCCGATCGTTCTCACAGTGGTAGACCACGTGTAACAACACCTGCACAGGATCGGTACATCCGAACATCACACCTGCGGGACAGGTACAGGATGGTAATAACAACTGCCCGAGTTACACCAGGAACGCACAGTCCCTCCATCAGTGCTCAGACGGCTGAGAGAGGCTGGACTGAGGGCTTGTAGGCCTGTTGTAAGGCAGGTCCTCACCAGACATCATTGGCAACAATGTCACCTATGGGCACAAACCCACCCTCGCTGGACCAGACAGGACTGGCAAAAAGTGCTCTTCACTGACGAGTTGCAGTTTTGTCTCACCAGGGGTGATGGTCGGATTCGCATTAATCGCCGAAGGAATGAGCGTTACACCGAGGCCTGTACTCTGGAGCGCATCGATTCGGAGGTGGAGGGTCCGTCATGGTCTGGGGCGGTGTCACAGCATCATCGGACTGAGCTTGTTGTCATTGCAGGCAATCTCAACGCTGTGCGTTACAGGGAAGACATCCTCCTCCCTCATGTGGTACCCTTCCCGCAGGCTCATCCTGACATGACCCTCCAGCCTGACAATGCCACCAGCCATACTGTTCGTTCTGTGCATGATTTCCTGCAAGACAGGAATGTCAGTGTTCTGCCATGGCCAGCAAAGAGCCCGGATCTCAATCCCATTGAGCACGTCTGGGACCTGTTGGATCGGAGGGGGAGGGCTAGGGCCATTCACCCCAGAAATGTCCGGGAACTTTCAGGTGCCTTGGTGGAAGAGTGCGGTGACATCTCACAGCAAGAACTGGCAAATCTTGTGCAGTCCATGAGGAGGAGATGCAGATGGTGGCCACACCAGATACTGACTGTTACTTTTGATTTTGACCCCCCCTTTGTTCAGGGACACATGATTCCATTTCTGTTAGTCACATGTCTGTGGAACTCGTTCAGTTTATGTCTCAGTTGTTGAATCTTGTTATGTTCATACAAATATTTACACATGTTAAGTTTGCTGAAAATAAACACAGTTGACAGTGAGAGGACATTTCTTTTTTGCTGAGTTTATAGATATTTATATATATATGTACACTACCGTGTACACTACCGTTCAAAAGTTTGGGGTCACTTAGACATGTCCTTATTTTTTAAAGAAAAGCTATTTTTTTGTCCATTTAAATAACTTCAAATTGATCAGAAATACAGTGTTGACATTGTTAATGTTGTAAATGACTACTGTAGCTGGAAACGGCAGATTCTTTATGGAATATCTACATAGGCATACAGATGCCCATTTTCAGCCATCATCACTCCTGTGTTCCAACGGAATGTTGTGTTAGCTAATCCAAGTTTATCATCAGATCTTCAGTTTCTTGGCAATTTCTCACATGGAATAGCCTTCATTTCTCAGAACAAGAATAGACTGACGAGTTTCAGAAGAAAGTTCTTTTTTTTTCTGGCCATTTTGAGCCTGTAATCGAACCCACAGATGCTGATGCTCCAGATACTCAGCTAGTCTAAAGACGGCCAGTTGTATTGCTTCTTTAATCAGAACAACAGTTTTTAGCTGTGCTAACATAATTGCAAAAGGGTTTTCTAATGATCAATTAGCCTTTTAAAATGATAACCTTTTATTAGCTAACACAACGTGCCATTGGAACACAGGAGTGATGGTTGCTGATAATGGGCCTCTGTACACCTATGTAGATATTACATAAAAAAAAAAACATGCAGTTTCCAGCTACAATAGTAATTTACAACATTAACAGTGTCTACACTGTATTTCTTATCAATTTGATGTTATTTTAATGGACAGAAAATGTGCTTTTCTTTAAAAAACAAGAACATTTCTAAGTGAACCCAAACTTTTGAACGGTAGTGTACAGTTGTAAGAGTCAAGCAATGCAATGATCCTGGATGTGAATCATTTACATAAATGGCTACTACCTGCTGCCTGCTTACTCAGTTGCATGCTGGTATGTGCTGAAAACAAATTAAAATGGATATTAATCCGAGATTTGAAGAAAGAGGGAAAGACCATGGCAATGAAACAGTGCAGTAGAATATTAATGGAGCATTATCTGTTTCTGATCCCCACACACTCGGTTGCATTAGTAATATCTTTGCATACAATGCAGTTACACAAAAGTAACGCCAGGGACGAATTCCTTACCTTGCTTATCCAGAAACTACTATTACAGGCAAATGTAGGAGATGCACGATCTAACTAAGGCGAATTTTAACTTCCGCTTAAGTAAAATGTTCAATTAGTTTCCCATTGACATCAATGAAATTTGACTTAAGTGGAAGTTAGCCTCTATGTAAGTAAGTAGGTATATATATGTAACTAAGTAACTGCTGTGAACAAAGTCTAGCATAACCTGCTAATATCAAGCTCCCGACCATGTCAATGAAAGCCTCATGCAGACTCCCGCAAAGTGTTAGCTTTCATTAAACTAGTCTTTTCCACATCATCTCCTATCTCCTTGTTATCAGCTTTTCTTCTTCAAGGGATTGTCTGGGGTCCTCCTCTCAGTTTAAGATTCCTTTCGAGCATGAACCCATTAATTAATCATAACACCAGAGACAAAGGTGGAGGAGAGCTTGGAGAGAGAGAGGGGTAGACGGATGCAACAGAGTTTTCTCCAATGACAATAGACCACTGTGGAGTGGCAGACAAGTGGACTGTGCGGCCTAGACATACACAGCATAAGGAGGGCGGTTGATGGTTTTCATGGAAGGTGGATGGTGGATTTGTGGCCACTCATTTACATGGGCCTGTGTCATTGTGCCCTATATGTCAAGGCTATCATGATGTATTGTTGTTCAGTAATGGTATACAGTATACTTATGTTGTTGTATTTCAAATGCCGTGGCTTTGTCCTGAAGAGACGGGTAGTTGTTCACAGAGTACAGTATATCAAAGTTGGAAGGAACTTTTCAAAACTCAAAAAAATACTTTCATCCCAATGCTTTATAAAGTAGCTAATGAACTGAATACATTCTACCCAGCATTCATATATAAAGTTGTTAAGTCTAAACGGTTCGAAAATGTATTTTCGCCAACTGCATACAGTGGGCTTCAAAATTACTGCCACCCCTGATTGGCAATACACAAATAATGCTTAAACAAATATAAACAATATAATTATAGAGATAAACTCAAAATACCAACATGTGAGAAATACTGTACTTTATTAATGTTTCAATGGAACCAACCAAAATAATTTATTGATTTAATAAAAAATCTATGTCCTCCAAATCAAGGTTTCACAATTAATGGTACCCTTAAAGATTATTGTAAATAACATCTGCCAAAATTAAACCACAAATTAAAATCCACTTATTTAAGTTTATCTAAGTCTTAAGGAACTATATTGAGCCATTACATCACTTCCTGTTTCACTAGGGTATAAAAATTAGGTAACATGTATGCAATATCCCTTTGTCATCCAACACCATGAAGAAAACAAAAGAACTGGCAGTTCAAAAGAGACAGATGGTCGTAGACCTTCATAAATCTGGTAATGGCTACAAGAAGATCCACAAACGATTGAATATACCACTGAGCACTGTCAGGGCAAATATAAAAATATAAAAAATTAAAAAGATATGGAACAGTTGAAAACCTCACGGGTAGAGGATGCAAATGCATTTTGCCCTCCAGGATAGGGAGGAGGATGGTGAGAGAAGCAACAAAATCCCCAAGAATCATTGTGAAAGAATTGCAGGGCTTGGTGGCATCTTGGGGTCACCAGGTTTCAAAAAGCACCATCAGACGCCACCTCCACAACCACAAGCTCTTTGGAAAGGTTGCCAGGAGAAAGCCCTTTCTGACCCCAAGACACAGACGCAAGCGCTTGGAGTTTGCTAAACTTCATTTAAATTATGACTGGAAGAAGGTGCTCTGGTCAGATGAGACCAAAATTGAACGTTTTGGTCAGATACAGCATCGGCATGTTTGGCGTCGAAACAGAGATGCATACAAGGAGAGGCACCTCATACCCACGGTAAAATATGGAGGGAGGTCAGTGATGTTTTGGGGCTGTTTTAATTCCAGAGGTCCAGGGGCACTGGTTAAGATGAATGACATAATTAATTCCACCAAGTATCAGGCAATTTGACAATCTGGTTGCCTCTGCCAGAAGGCTGGGACTTGGCCATAAGTGGACTTTCCAACAAGACAATGACCCTAAACATACCTTAAGATCCACACAGAAAGGGTTCTGTGACAATAAAATCAATATTCTGCCATGGCCATCTCAGTCGCCGGACCTCAATCCAATCGAAAACCTGTGGGATGAGTGGAAGAGGGCAGTTGATGAAAGCAAACCCAAGAATGTGAAGGATCTTGAAAGGATCTGCATAGAGGAATGGTCCAAAATCCCCCCAAATGTGTTCCTTAACCTTGTCAAACATTACAGGAAAAGACTCCAATAATTATGAGTGCCAATAATTACGAAACCTTGATTTTGGTAAAATGTATTTTGTATTAAATAATTGTTTGATTTTGGTTGGTTACATTGAAACATTAATAAAGTACAGTATTTCTCACATGTTGGTATTTTGAGTTTATCTCTGTAATTATATTGTTTATATTTTTTAAAGTATTGTTTGTGCATTGCCAGTCATGGGTGCCAGTAATTTTGGAGCCCACTGTAGGTAAGGGAAAACCAATTAGGTATTAGATCTTGACTACGCCAATGACCAAATGCATCTCAAAGTCTAATAAAAGCTGACATCTAACACCATTCAGTCTGGAACACATCAAGTGCGCCAGACTATGTATATTTAAACTCTGTTCTTCCCCAAATACTCAGATGATATCGGCACATGACCTTGTCAAAGACAAGCTTTCTCCTGAAGGTGACCGTCTAGAACGTTTGGAGACATCACTTGTTACTGAGACCTGTCATGGTTGTCAAGAGTGGATTAATTAATCATGTTTGATTGGAGACATCTACACAGGAGGGGATCGTGATTGGTGGAGGTCTGAAGCACCAGTGGCATCCAGCCAAGTACTCACTGGAAGGTACAGATGCACCGGGAAGTGGTTTATTGTGTCAAAAACTTCGGTTTTAACATGGCACCTTAGGGGGTGAGATGTCTGTAACCTTGGCCATTCAAAGTTTGATGGTTTGAGAATAGATTTATTACATGACTTTATGTTTTCTATGACCATGGTCTCTATTCTATTGATCCCACATAGCTACAGTATATGTACACTGTAGCTATTTTCCCCATGGTCTAATAGAGAACTGTTTTAGTCTTTGAGTTTTTGTTTATAGTTTTTAAAGTTTTATCTTGTACACTAAAAGTGTATATTTCGCCTACCAGGTGGACTTCCCACACAGGTAGATGTGTCCACGCCCTGATATGTTACACCTGTGCTTGTCTCCACCCCCCTCCAGGTGTCGCCCATCTTCCCCATTATCCCCTGTGTATTATTACCTGTGTTCTCTGTTTGTCTGTTGCCAGTTTGTTTTGTTTCGTCAAGCCTACCAGTGGTTTTCCCTCTGTTCCTGTCTCTTGATTGTTCCTGTTTTTCCAGGTTTTGACCTTTTCTGCCTGCCCTGACCCTGAGCCTGCCTGACGTCTTGTAGCTTTGCCCCACTACTCTGGATTACCGACCCCGGCCTGCCTTGACCTGTCATTTGCCTGCCCCTGTTGCTGTAATAAACATTGTTAGTTCGACACAGTCTGCATTTGGGTTTTACCTTAAAACGTGATAGTATGTGTGTGTGTGTGCAGTAGAAAACAAAGATATTGTGTGAACATTGGTATGACAGCTTCAAGAATGTTAAGATTTCTATTTTTGATTGGATGTGGCTCCCTTGCCATTAGTTTCATGCTTAAGCCGTATAACCTTGTCAAAAACGGCAGGAGTTTTTGCCATCCCATCACTATCTCAGGAGAGAGGAGAGTGGCTGGGCTTTTCAAGTTCAAGCGAGGGCTCAAACTGCATGAAGACAGTACAGAAGTGCTATTCAAAAAGTAAAGTGTGTGTTTTTGCTCTTGGGAAAGAGAGCTGTGTCAGTTAGTCAAGGGTTTATTCAAGGTCGCTACACTATATGACACTGAAGGACAAGCCAAACACCTAACTCCATAATTGCTTTCTGTCCTTCATTTCTCCTTGTCTTCATAGAGATCCAGAATCCTCTGGAATGTATTGTGTCCCCGCAGTGTGACTATGCAAATGACTTTGAAAAGGAAAAAAAGAAGTCTTTGTTGACTTAAAATTGACATTTGTTTATTGAGTTGAGGGTTGCCACATGCGTCACTCAAATTATTGTGAGGAGGTTTGAAATGTCAGGAAGAATAGGCAAAACGTAGGAGTTATGCTCTATTGGAGTCTGTATTTAACACAATATCAAATCAGGACAAAGAATCGACTAAAGCCTTGTTTATACCTGGTTCTAACATGCGTCTGTTTTCTTGATCTTGTCCACATTCGGATTTTGCCTATATTTGTCAACAGGTGTAGACAATCAAAAGACGCAGTGCGATCTGATTGTGATTAGATCTTCCTGACCACCTCCGGAGGTAGTTGAAGACGCATCTTGTATGGAAGTCTTGAAGTGTAAACGAATCCTGACAACTAAAGCGCATACATTTGGTCAAGGTCACGGTGTTACCGCCCTCTCAAAAAAATCACACTGGCCATTTGAGGTAGTAATTATGGACAACAATACCTCTACAATTCTTGCAGAATTAGATCATGATCCTAACATTTTTTGGGATCATTGCTCTACACAAAATACTCCATAATGTCAGTGAAAACAGATTCTTCTTTTTTATTATTAATAAAAATGTAATAACTAAAATATAGTAATTACAAATGTATTCACCCCAATTGTTTAGGCAAGTCTAAATTATACTGAACAAAAATATAAAATGCAAAATGAAAAAAGATCTAAGAACTTTTCCAGACACACAAATAGCTTATTTCTCTCAAATCTTGTGCACAAACCAAATAAAATGTTATTGGTCACATACACATGTTTAGCAGATGTTATTTTTGGTGTAGTGAAATGCTTGTGTTTCTAGCTCCAACAGTGCAGTAATGTCTAACAAGTAATATCTAACAATTTCACAACAATACACATAATACACACACATCTAAAGTAAAGCAATGGAATTAAGAACATATAAATATTTGGACGAGCAATGTCGGAGTGGCATAGACTAAAATAGAGTACAAAATAATAGAATACAGTATATACATATGAGATGAGTAAAATATATAAACATTATTAAAGTGACTAGTGTTCCATTTATTAAAGTTTTCAAGTCTATGTATACAGGGCAGCAGCCTCAAAAGTGCTAGTGATGGCTATTTAACAGTCTGATGGACTTGAGATAGAAGCTGTTTTTCAGTCTCTCGGTCCCAGCTTTGATATACCTGTACTGACCTCGCCTTCTGGATGATAGCGGGGTGAACAGACAGTGGCTTGGGTGGTTGTTGTCCGTGATTATCTTTTTGGCCTTCCTGTGACATCGGGTGCTGTAGGTGTCCTGGAGGGCAGGCAGTTTTCCCCCGGTGATGCGTTGGGCAGACTACACCACCCTCTAGGTGCTAGACTGTAAACTATCCTTCCAGACTCACATTAAGCATCTCCAATCCAAAGTTAAATCTAGAATAGGCTTCCTATTTTACAACAAAGGCTCCTTCACTCATGCTGCCAAATATATCCTCGTAAAACTGACTATCCTACCGATCCTTGACTTTGGCGATGTCATTTACAAAATAGCCTCCAACACTCTACTCAGCAAATTGGATGCAGTCTATCACAGTGCCATCCGTTTTGTCACCAAAGCCCCATATACTACCCACCACTGCGACCTGTATGCTCTCGTTGGCTGGTCCTCGCTACATATTCGTTGCCAAACCCACTGGCTCCAGGTCATCTATAAGTCTTGCTAGGTAAAGCTCTGCCTTATCTCAGCTCACTGGTCACCATAGCAACACCCACCCGTAGCACGCGCTCCAGCAGGTATATTTCACTGGTCATCCCCAAAGCCAACACCTTTTTTGGCCGCCTTTCCTTACAGTTCTCTTCTGCCAATGACTGGAACAAATGGCAAAAATCACTGAAGTTGGAGACTTATATCTCCCTCACTAAATATAAGCGTCAGCTGTCAGAGCAGCTTACCCATCTGTAAATAGCCCATCCAACCAACTACCTACCTCATCCCCATATTCTTTTTTTCTGCTATTTTGCACACCAGTACTTCTACTTGCACATCCTCATCTGCACATATATCATCATTGCTAAATTGTAATTACTTTGCCACCATTGGCCTATTTATTGCCTTACGTTTGTTTATCTGAAAAGACAGAACAAATAATACAACAAATATTGTGGTTAAACTCAAATATACGAATTTAACATTTAAAATTCCAGAAAATGATGTCATTGCTTTAGACGCTTCTTTTAGGCTAATTGACATCATTTGAGTCAATTGGAGGTGTACCTGTGGATGTATTTCAAGGCCTACCTTCTAACTCAGTGCCTCTTTGCTTGACATAATTGGAAAATCATAAGAAATCAGCCAAGACTTCAGAAAAAAAATTGTAGACCTCCACAAGTCTGGTTCGTCCTTGGGAGCAATTTCCAAATGCCTGAAGGTACCACGTTCATCTGTACC
Organism: Brachymystax lenok tsinlingensis; assembly: GCA_030435695.1. NCBI lineage: Eukaryota > Metazoa > Chordata > Actinopteri > Salmoniformes > Salmonidae > Brachymystax > Brachymystax lenok. The sequence continues at coordinate 32,853,452 of CM059792.1, forward strand.
AGCAATAGTACGCAAGTATAAACACCATGGGACCACGCAGTCATCATACCGCTCAGGAAGGAGACGCGTTCTGTCTCCTAGAGATGAACGTACTTTGGTGCAAATCAATCCCAGAACAACAGCAAAGGACCTTGTGAAGATGCTTGAGGAAACAGGTACAAAGTATCTATATTCACAGTAAATCGAGTCCTATATCGACATAACCTGAAAGGCCGCTCAGCAAGGAACCACTGCTCCAAAACCGCCATAAAAAAGCCAGACTACGGTTTGCAACTGCACATGGGGACAAAGATCGTACTTTTTGGAGAAATGTCCTCTGGTCTGATGAAACAAAAATAGAACTTGTTTACCAAGAAGACAGTGAATGTTCCTGAGTGGCCAAGTTACAGTTTTGACTTAAATCTGCTTGAAAATTTATGGCAAGACTTGAAAATTGATGTCTAGCCATGATCATTTTTTAAAAGAATTTGGGGCAAATGTTGTACAATACAGATGTGCAAAGCTCTTATGAGACTTACCCAAGAAGACTCACAGCTGTAATCACTTAAAAAGGTGTTTCTAACATTGACTCGGGGTGAAGACTTATCTAATCAAGGTATATTAGTGATTCATTTTTCATTTATTTCATTTAAATAAATATAATGTTCCTTCCACTTTGACATTACAGAGTATTTTGTGTAGATCGTTGACAAGAACATACAATTAAATACATTTTAATCTAATTTGTAACACAATAAAATGTGAATAAATCCAAGGTGGATGTAGACTTTCTATAGGCACAGTATATACAAACAGTATAGCTTACCCAGAGGGACCCGAATGTGATTGGGAAATGATCTAATTGGAAAGTAGTGGAGTGGATTAAATGAAACCTATGCCAGAGATTCAGTTGCACTTGATATTGCAATAAACTCACTATGAAAACAAAGCTCAAATGTCTCTGTCATCAAAAAAATAAAAGGCACCGGCAATACTGTCATAGAAGTCGCACGACAGCACCTGCTCACTAGTTGTTGGCGCTTGAAATGCCCTTGTGTTGGCACTGGTGAGAGAGAGAGGAGTCCCAGTGGTGTGCTAACGTTAGGAAAGACTGCATGCTGAAGGAGGGGAAGTCAGGGGGAGGAAGTACTAGGTCGGACTTTAGATAGCACAGAGAGGTAGTTTATTACTCAAGGGGCTGCAAAACAATTCAAAAGATTCTGTAATATGACTCGGGGGAAATCAGCTCTGTCAGACAGTGTTTAAGTAAAAGATATCAGTCTGGAAACATTTTGCAAGTGGGAGAAAATACAACCAAGGCTGTAGACCATGTGACAATTCCTGCCCTGTTGGCGGTGGCAATCTCCATCTGGGGAGCGCTGTTGAAAAAATGAAATAAAATGTCTATAAGTGTAAACTGTAATTAGATGAAGCTGTAAGCTGTCCCCTTTTCCAATCCAATAAATATACAATATGACTCTCCCAAGACGGCAGAAGCCACTCAATATTGTGATCTTTATGTACAAGTGACATTTTCAACTTCACTTTGGGGACAGTAGTTGGGTTCCCACTTTGCAGTCAGAGTGATATAAACCACCAACTGTAACTTTGTTGAAGAAAGAAGAGCTTTTAGGAGTAGCAGAAGGTAATTTCCAAATTGTGTGTGTGTGTGTCTTTGTGTGTGTATGCGTGTGCACATAGAATTAATGGGCTTTTTGGAAGAGGATGACAACAGAGACTGGGATTTGGCATCAAACATTCACACAAGTTATCTCAATCAGACTCACAATCAGCAAACTGGGAAATGTTTTTGACACTGTGGCAGATGTTTGCTGGAGTGATGAAAGGCCAAAACATACAGCAGTCAACTCCAGCCTCATTTAGCCATATGCAAACTTTGACTTGCACTAGAAGAGTGTCTGGAGTACTGATCACAATTATTGTAGATGTGGCATGAATCCATCCAGATTACAGAGCCTAGCAAAGCATTTATTTTTACCTGCATTAACATGTGTTCTTTGATCTGATTGCGCCAACATTTGATCATACAGGCTAGGTGTGAGACAGACACAAAGACCTATAATCTGATTATGGAGGAATGTGGCTGACCACCCCTGGAGGTGGACGAGAAAGAATTGCGTGTCCTTCCTGTGGCCAAGTGTGAAATTCTTCATTTCTTTAATGAAATGGAAAATACCTTCGCAATGTGGATGTGCTAGACGCATGACGAGTAACCCGTTTCCCAGAGATGGACCACATTTCCAAGAGGCGGAGACTATAGAGGCTTGAGAATGGCCTTTGCTCATATTCACCCCTCAGGATTGATTGTGTCCCAAAGCTACGTTCATTTACACCGTCCACCAACACATTGCTCAGATTGGAAATCATTGGGTTGACTGCATTATTGATGCAATCCTTTACAAGAATTTGCAAGTGTCTTGAGACTGACTGAAGGGAGGTGGTACAGACAGGCCTCGGCACACACATACTACTGGTTGCGTTATTGACAGATATTTTTTGGGGGGTTGCAAGTGTCCTGAGACTTACAGTGTGAAGTTGGTAGCAGCCAAGCATACCCAGGCATGGGGGGCAGTCAGGCGGGTGGACATGCAGACCCAGGCGTGGGGCCAAGGCGGGCAGGCAGATTCATGGGCAGGCAGGCCCAGGCATGAAGGGCAGGCAGACCGAGGTGTGAGAGGCCCAGGGCCCTCTGAGTGGTGGCACCAGCGTGAACCCTGATTACTGCCTCTAATTGAGGGGTGGACAACAATTTTGTCTCGAGGGCCACATTGTGATTTCAGCAGAGGATTTTGTAAAAAATAAATCGGACAAATTTGTTTAAGAAAAATGACAGAAAAATTGCAGTTATTTCTAAATGCATAGATCCATTATAATTCCGACATACTATATATATTGAGTTTTAAACGTTTAAGAGTGGCCTGAAGTGTTTTTTAACCCGAAATAATCATCCTCCCTACCTAAAATCTCCCACAGTGTCACGATCTTCGGAACGGACAGACCAAGACGCAGCGAGGCATCCAGTATACATCTTTTATTGAAACAACGTAACTGGGCAAAACAACAAAAACAAACAAACAAACAAACAAACAAACAAACAAACAAACAAACAAACAAACAAACAAACAAACAAACAAACAAACAAACAAACAAACAAACAAACAAACAAACAAACAAACAAACAAACAAACAAAGATCGTAACGTTGCCCCATAACATGAAACACAATGAAGCTATGCTCAAACAATAACCCACAAACCCCAAGTGAAAACTACAAACATATATATGGATCCCAATTAGAGACAACGACACTCAGCTGCCTCTAATTGGGAACCATTACCCCAACATAGAAATATATAACCTAGAACAGAAAAAACCCAACACCAAAAACAAAACTAAACACTCCAGCCTGTCTTCCCAGGCCTGGATGTGACACACAGACCAGATTGAATGGGCCATATGTTGCCCACCTCTGCTCTAATTAGACAGCAGGGCAGAGTGCAGGCCGTTCCTGCAGGCCTCAGCACACACACCCCTGTGCCAAAGCTCACACACCACAGGGCTAAAGGTAGCACTGCTATATACACACAGGCAGACACAAACTTCAGGGTAAGAAGCAGTGTGGGTGGATGAACGGACACACTCACACACACACTACAGGGCTAGAGACAGCATGGACAACTAGACAAAATGACACACACATACACACAAAGGGCTGTGTCAGGGGGCTGTGTCAGAATACTGACATTTAAAGATCTCTTGTTGGTTGAGGGATGAGCTTAGAGGCTTACTGGCTATCTTCTGCTTGTGCTCATAAGCAAATTTATAAGCAAGGCTGAATACTTTGCATTGAACGTTTGCTTGATTTTCAGAAATAGATTTTCATACTTCCATCTACTTTGATTGGGGAGCAACTGGTGTTGCCTGAAGTGGTAGTCCTAATTGACTTATTCTTATAGTATAATTAATTATTCAATGAAAAACTAGATTGTAGAATAGATTGTAACTTTTTTATAAAAGTAACTGAAATCTCTGTGAGTGTTGGATCCATCCTCAAGAGAAATTATAATTAATATTCCAAATTCTAATCTGGGGAAATTGGTCTATTGGGAAAATGTACCAATAAAGGAATAATCAACTGACTGTTAAAGAAGCATATTATATAGACTCAAGGGTGCATTTATGAATGTCCTCATAGCTAATCCAATTGCTTGCGACAACATCCAGTTTTACAGTCCTAGGGGCAATATTACTGCCAAAAAGGGATTTTGTGTCATTGATCCAAAAAGCAATCTTGGTAGTTAAATTGAAACTAGACGTTGACAATTCTTGTCTTTTAGATTACTATTCTCTCTCTCGCGCTCTGTCAGTCAGTCACTAAGTCAGTCATTCAGTTTTTCAGTCTGTTTGTCTCTGTACCTGTTTCTGTCTGTCTCGCTGTCTGTATACTACAGCTTTAGAATACAGTGGCTTTCACTGTTTCTTTCCTAGATAATTACCAATTTGTCAGTACCCTGCCTATTGTATGAAGACAAATCCTTATTTGCTGTTCCAGAGAAACCATTACACTGCCAAACAATGTATACAGTAACTGAAGTTTATGTTTGCCGAGACAAACGACTAGTATAAGAGCCATCCGAAAACAATTCCATTCTACCCCTGTGCTTGCAGTTTTCAGTATAGGAAAATAAACAAAATTTTTCCTATCACATTTACTGTCAGCTGCAGTAAATGTCAAACACATGGGCAGGCAGATCCAGGCATGAAAGGCATGCAGGCGGGCATGCAGACCTAGGCGTGGGAGGCCACGTGCCCTCTGAGTGGTGGCACCAGCGTGAGCCCTGATTACTGCCTCGAATTCAGGGGTGGACAATCATTTTGTCTCGAGGGCCACATCGGGATTTCAAAATTCAGCAGAGGATTTAGTAAAAAATGAATCTGACAAATTTGTTTGTTAAGAAAAATGACCAATAAATTGCAGTTATTTCTAAATGTATAGATCCATTTTAATTTCGACATCCGAAAATGTTTCCATTCTACCCCTGTGCTTGCAATTTTCAGTATAGGAAAATAAATGTAATATTCCTTATCACATTTACTGTCAGCTGCAGTAAATTTCAAACACAAGAATATACACTTTTATCTACAGAATTACAGAGAAGCCCAAATAGTCTTGTGTATAGCGCCGGTACAGCCACTTTGATCAGATGGGGAAAGGTGTTTGGAGAGGTTGTCAGTTATGGTTGGTAAGCAAAGAGATTGCTAGTATTGTCTTTATGTTCTGTTTAACAGTCTGGGCAATGCACTTGTTGATAGAAGAGGTAGAAAAATGCACAAACTAGATAAAATGTCACAAATGTAACCGTAGGGTCCTGTGAATGTTATTCTGAGTGGCTGAGGAGAATCTGGTATGAAGAAGGGAAAGGGAAAGAGATCTGAGGAGAATATTATGAAGGGAGCTAGATCTACTCTGGGTGTTCTAAAGCTAGCCAGCTTCAGTTGGCTTCACATTCTAGCTGAGGCTTTATCCGTACTACAACAGTGGATATTGCTCGTCCACCTGCTGCTAACTCTAGCAGGCTTGTAACTGTGCGTGCATGTCATACATGGCTAGTCGAATGCCGAACTCTTCATTGAGACAATGCTGAAACATCAACCCATGGGCGAGTCACTGCCACATTTTCATTTGTGCTGAAATCAAAATGAAAGAAATGCTATCTTGCAAATTCAGCTGGCTATGGTGTGAAATAGGCTTTCAGAAGTCCTGTCTTTATTTTATTACTTATCGTTAATGCCTTCTTTGGTGTTATCAATGCACAAGCACCTTTTTCCCACTCCTACTGAAAAAATAATTTTATTAAGTCATGCAAAACTTTTACTCTGAGTGAAGTTTCAATTGCATTTTGTCATTACCAAACTTGTAATATGATAGGTATTTTAACATGACTCTTTTTTAATGCAAAAAAACACTATGAATTAATATATTTATTAATCAGTTGTCTTCCTCAAATGAGGGAGGGAATCTGATTTAATTGGTCCTCAACTCGAGGCTCAGACACTTCATTCAGGATAAATGGAGTTAGCCCTGTGTTAGCCTGCCCCGGAGCAGATTCATCTGAGGGATTTGTTGCCACAGAAAGGTGCCTGGCTAAAAGGAGATCAGCTTTCATGGTACCGGTTATCCCAAGTTGAACTCAAAGTTGACCAAAGTTACCTTGGTAACTTCTCAAACCTGATTCGTAGTATAGGGATCTGAACATTATTATTAACTGTGTGGAAAAGTTTAAAGAAGTACTGTAACAACATGGGGAAATCTTTCAGACCATAACTGACAGGATTTGAATACTTTCAGAGAGGCTAGAGCTTTGTAACTAAGATCCAGAGGCTTGTTAGGAAATAACATACAGTTGAAGTCGGAAGTTTGCATACACTTAGGTTGGATTCATTAAAACTCGCTTTTCAACCACTCCACAAATTTCTTGTTAACAAACTATAGTTTTGGCAAGTCGGTGATGGCATCAACTTTAATATTTCTAAGTCATTTTTCCAACAATTGTTTACAGATAGATTATTTCACTTATAATTCACTGTATCACAATTCCTGTGTGTCAGAAGTTTACATACACTAAGTTGACTGTGCCTTTAAACAGCATGGAAAATTCCAGAAAACTATCTCATGACTTGACAAGCTTCTGGTGGGCTAATTGACATCATTTGAGTCAATTGGAGGTGTACCTGTGGATGTATTTTACGGCATTCCTTCAAACTCAGTGCCTCTTTGCTTGACATCATGGAAAAATCAAAAGAAATCAGCCAAGAACTCAGAAAAAATAATTGTAGACCTCCACATCCTTGTGAGCAATTTACAAACGCCTGAAGGTACCACGTTCATCTGTACAAACAATAGTAGGTAAATATAAACACATAGCCGTCATACCGCTCAGGAGGGAGACACGCTCTGTCTCCTGCAAATCAATCCCAGAACAACAGCAAAGGACCTTGTGAAGATGCTGGAGGAAACAGGTACAAAAGTATCTGTATCCACAGTAAAACGAGTCCTATATCGACATAACCTGAGAGGCCGCTCCGCAAGGAAGAAGCCACTGCTCCAAAACCGCCATAAAAGAAACTGACTACGGTTTGCAACAGCACATGGGGACAAAGATCGTACTTTTTGGAGAAATGTCCTCTGGTCTGATGAAACATAAATAGAACTGTTTGGCCATAATGACCATCGTTATGTTTGGAGGAAAAAGGGGGAAGCTTGCAAGCCGAAAAACACCATCCCAACTGTGAAGCACGGGGGTGGCAGCATCATGTTGTGGGGGTGTTTTGTTGCAGGAGGGACTGGTGCACTTCACAAACTAGATGGCATCATGAGGGAGGAAAATTATGTGGATATATAGAAGCAACATCTCAAGACATCAGTCAGGAAGTTAAATCTTGGTCGCAAATGGGTCTTCTAAATGGACAATGACCCCAAGCATACTTCCAAAGTTGTGGCAAAATGGCTTAAGGACAACAAAGTCAAGGTATTGGAGTGGCCATCACAAAGCCCTGACCTCAATCCTATAGACAATTTGTGGGCAGAACTGAAAAAGCATGTGTAAGCAAGAAGGCCTACAAACCTGATTCATTTACACCAGCTCTGTCAGGAGGAATGGGCCAAAATTCACCCAACTTATTGTGGGAAGCTTGTGGAAGGCTATCCAAAATGTTTGACCCAAATTAAACAATTTAAAGGCAATGCTACCAAATACTAATTGAGTGTATGTAAACTTCTGACCCACTAGGAATGTGATGAAAGAAATAAAACCTGAAATAAATCATTCTCTCTACTATTATTCTGACATTTCACATTCTTAAAATAAATGTCAGGCAGCATGCTTTGACCTGAATGCCCTTGAAAACACAAGGTGCCACTCAAGGAACTCAGACATTGTGTAATTTGTCATAATTACACATTTGTAATCAAAGAAAGCATGTCATTACAGAGTGTAGGTGCTACTTCATGCATTACTTAGTGGCTATTTTCGACAAATTAGCAGGAAGATGCATAATAAATCCATCTCCGGGTTAAATAACATTGATTTTGAATAATCTACTGAACTATAATGTACACCTTAGGAGAAACGTACTGACAAACGTACTAAGAAGAAAACACCGACTTTGATCTTTACCGAATGCCCCAAAAAAGTACATCACAATGTTTATAAAAAGAGGCTACTGGGTTACAAGAAATTCAACATAAAAAATCAAGCCCATGCTTGAGCAATCAAACAAGCCCCAAATGCCTCTGTAAAGCAGGATGAATAAATCTAGCAGTGAGAGTCTGTCGCCCAACCGGGAGATGGTGGTGCCACCCATGAATTTAATCCACGGTCGAGTCTGGGTGAAGGCCTGGAACTTCCATCCCAATTTTAGAACCTGGAAGGTGTCATGTGAATGCTACATTGCTAGGAAGTTTACTGAATTAATTCCTGACTATTGTAATGATCTTAAAAGCTGTTAATGAAAGTTTCGTTTTAATTTGTGAACTGGTTATGGTATACTATTATTTGGAAATGGGAATTGCCTCAGGTGAAAAATATATTCAAATGATAAGTAAATGAGTAAATAAGTACATTTCATATTAAACAATGCAAATGAATATGATATTGTATTATAGTAGCCTACTCCTATCAACCAAATCTTAACCCTTATGAGCAAATTTTGCAATCTCATTCTTCTCATGAGAACATAATGAAATCTAAATTACATTTTCATTTTAAGGATTTATGAGCTCATAAATGACAGCAGTAGATATACAACATCATATTAAACATGTCTGTTTATTTTATGGGACAATTTATTTTCTGCTAAAGATGTGTGCAATGCAGGCTCTATGCCTTTCTGGAGAAACTGTGTTGTCAGTCCTGTCCTCACCAGGAGCAATATTGTTCATCATTTTGTGCCAAGAAATATTCATTATCTATTCGTTTCTGACAACAGGTCAGTAAAACTTCCTATGAATACCCTCTTCATAATGCATTATAATAGCTTCCTAATGAGTAGCACTTTATAATCCTCCATCAGATTTTTAGCAAAACAGTGGTGTGGAGAATGCTTTGTTATTGTTTTTACTGTTGATTACCGCTTTAAACGTCTTATCAATGGAGTAATTAGGAAATATTTACTAATCAATTATAAATGCTTTTTTATGTGGAGTTATGGGCTGGAGAAATGTAACCACTCTCAAATTAATTAATAGAACTATGGATGCAAGGACTGACCATCCATGATATCAAAATGATAGTTTTGAGGCTATAGTGTTTGTATAACATTTACATCTTTTCGTGAGATGTCACACTGGTCACTCAAAACATTTATCAAATATTTATAGTATAAATAGCCCACACTTTAGATGAGGCCATGCAAAAAGACTTAACTAAAGATTAGTAAATTGTTTATAAGGACCTATATTAAACATCTTATGAAAGATCTTATGGGTCATTATTAAATAATTTAAAGGTTGTTTATAAAGTGTGACAAATGGTCCCAGCAACACATGTGGGTGTAAAATCGCTACATATCCGTCGCCAGACCCACAGGCTCCAGGTCATCTATAAGTCTATGCTAGGTAAAGCTCCGCCTTATCTCAGCTCACTGGTCACGATAACAACACCCACCCGTAGCACGCGCTTTCCTTCCAGTTCTCTGTTGCCAGTGACTGGAACGAATTGCAAAAATCGCTGAAGCTGGAGACTTATATCTCCCTCACTAACTTTAAACACCAGTTATCTGAGCAGCTAACCGATCGCTGCAGCTGTACATTGTCCATCTGTAAATAGCCCACCCAATCTAACTACCTCATCTCCATACTGTTTTTATTTACTTTTCTGCTCTTTTGCACACCAGTATCTCTACTTCCACATCATCATCTGCTAAATTGTAATTTACCTTGCTACTATAGCCTATTTATTGCCTACCTCCCCACCCCATTTGCACACACTGTATATACACTTTTTTTTTTTCTCTATTGTGTTATTGACTGTACGCTTGTTTATTCCATGTGTAACTCTGTGTTGTTGTTTGTGTCGCACTGCTTTGCTTTATCTTGGCCAGGTTGCAGTTGTAAATGAGAACTTGTTCTCAACTAGCCTACCTGGTTAAATGAAGGTGTAATAAATAAATAAATATTTAAAAAAATATTAATAAATGTGGAATAATCAACTATTTACTAATCCATTATAAATACTTTATTACATGGAGTTATTGTAAAGTGCTACCTACTAAGGTAATAAGAAGAGGGTATTCATAGGAAGTGTTTAAGGTTTAATGTATTAACCCGGTAAACCCTTTACTTTTACTACAGTGGGCTAAATCAGGGTCACAGAGTGTTTCTTTGTCGTCTTAAATAAATCTACTTAGAAACAAAAGTTTACACCTCACACACATGGCTTTGGGCATAAAAAAAGACACCTGTACCATGTATTCAATTTTAAGATTGCATCCCAATGTTACACTTTATATATATCACAGAAGACTGAAATATAACAAAACCGTTTGACATAAAAACACTGGATTTTCAGATACCACCCTGCATCCCACTGCTGGCTTGCCTCTGAAGCTTAACAGTGTTGATCCTGGTTGGTCTCTGGATGGGAAACCAGATGCTGCTGGAAGTGGTGGCACTCTTTCCTCTGGTCAAAATATATATATCTCAATGCCCCAGGGCAGTGATTGGGAACATTACCCTGTGTAGGGTGTCGTCTTTCAGGTGGGACGTTAAACAGGTGTCCTGACTCTGTCCTGACTCTGTCCTGACTCGGTGTTTATTAATTATGAAATTATGACAAATATTAATAACTTTCAACCCATGAGGCCACTAGGTCATTTGACTGCAGGAAAGGGCTACAGGCATGCCATCCCTCCCTAGCAATTTCCTGTTAGGGAGCGGCGGCAGTGGTCGGAGGTTTGGAGAGTCTGGTGTGCCCAAAGTAAAATGCCTGGTACTCAAGCCCAGAAACTAGGATATGCATATAATTAGTAGTATTGGATAGAAAACACTCTGAAGTTTCTAAAACTGTTAAAATAATGTCCGTGAGTATAACAGAACTGATTTGGCAGGCAAAAATCCAGAAAAATCCATCCAAAAAATGTGATTCTGTGAAGTGACACTTTTCCCATTGACTTGGTATTTATTAACTACTTAGGGAGTAGCGGCGCGCTAGCGGGCCGCTCCCGACACTACCCGGTGAAATGTAAGGCGCCAAATTCAAAATCCAAAAGTTGAATTATTAAACATTCATCAATATACAAGTGTTGCATAGTCATCAAAACCTCTGCTTCTTGGCAATATCACAGCGTTGTTAGATTTCAAAAAGGCTTTACGGCGAAAGCACAACATTTGATTGTTTGAGGATAGTACCTCATATATTTTCCACATTAGCATAAACTCATATCCAGCGCGGGTCACACAAAACCTATATAAGAGCTACAAAATATCACTTACCTTTCGAAGATGCAATGTCTGTGGTATGTAGCAGGAGTCAGGCGCAGGAGGTAGGTTGTGTATAAAGAGTATTTAATACAGTCGCCAGAGAGGACCGGAGGACCGAAAACATAAATCCAATCCTCACAGAGCAAAACTAGGAACTGTAGCGAACTGCTCTGAAACACAACAAACAATCACGCACAAAGGGAAAATGGGAAAGGGAGGAATATAACAGGGGCGTGATTGGGAGAAATGACAAACAGGTGTGTACAATCAAAACCAAAACCAAAACCAATAGACAAACAGGAAGGGAATCGGTGATGGTTAGAAAACCGGTGACAACGAACGCCGAACACCACGCGAACAAGAAGAGGGACCGACTTTGGCTGAAGTCGTGACAGTACCCACCCCCCGACGCGCGGCTCCAGCAGCGCACCGACACCGGCCTCGGCCTGGAGGGCGAGGCGCTGGACAATCCGGCCGGCGATGATGAAACTCCCTTAGCATTTCCGGATCCAATATATCCTCCACCGGAACCCAGCACCTCTCCTCTGGTCCGTACCCCTCCCACTCCACAAGATACTGAAGGCCCCCCACCCGGCGTCTCGAATCTAGGATGCAACGGACAGAGAACGCCGGGACCCCCTCGATGTCCAGAGGGGTCGGAGGAAGCTCCCGCACCTCAGAGTCCTGGAGTAGACCAACCACCACCGAGAGACACATGGAACGAGGGGTTAATTTTATAATCAGGGGGAAGCTGTAACCTGTAACACACCTCGTTCACTCTCCTCAGGACTTTAAATGGCCCCACAAACCGCGGACCCAGCTTCCGGCATGGCAGACAGAGGGGCAGGTTTCGGGTCGAGAGCCACACCCTATCCCCCGGTGCGTACACCGGGGCCTCACTGCGGTGACAGTCTGTGCTGGTTTTCTGACGCAGCGCTGCCTGTTGAAGGTGACCAGTGACAGCAACCCAGGTCTCTTCCGCGCGCTTGAACCACTCATCAACCGCAGGAGCTTCGGTCTGACTCTGATGCCAGGGTGCCAGAACCGGCTGATACCCCAACACAACCTGGAAAGGGGAGAGGTTAGTTGAAGAGTGGCGAAGCGAATTCTGTGCCATTTCTGCCCAGGGTACAAACCTCGCCCACTCTCCCGGCCGGTCCTGGCAATAGGACCGCAAAAACCTGCCCACATCCTGATTCACTCTCTCCACCTGCCCATTACTCTCAGGGTGAAAACCCGAGGTAAGGCTAATCGAGACCCCCAAATGTTTCGGTCGGGTGCCTGAGCACTGGGAGAGCACAGCTCCTATCCCTGCCTCTGAATTATCCACCTCTACTATGAACGCTAAAGAAGGATCCGGGTGCGCCAAAACGGGCGCCGAAACGAACAACCCAAAAGCCCAGTCCGCCTCAGCTGACCATCTCAGACGCAACGTACCCCCCTTCAGCAGTGAGGTAATGGGAGCCAAGACCTGACTAAAGCCCCAGATAAATCTCCGGTAATAATTGGCAAACCCTAAAAATCGCTGCACCTCTTTTACCGTGGTGGGAGTCGGCCAATTACACACGGCAGCAATGCGATCACCTTCCATCTCCACCCCGGACGTGGAAATGCAATGTCCTAGGAAGGAAACGGCCTGCTGGAAGAACAAGCATTTCTCAGCCTTGACGTATAGGTTATGTTCCAACAGTCTTCCAAGTACCTTGTGAACCAAAGACACATGCTCGGCGTGTGTAGCGGAGTATATTAGGATGTCATCGATATACACCACTACACCCTGCCCGTGCAGGTCCCGGAAAATCTCATCTACAAAAGATTGGAACACTGCGGGAGCATTCATCAGCATGACAAGGTACTCATAATGGCCTGAGGTGGTACTGGTGGCGCTGTCTTCCACTCGTCTCCTTTCCGGATACGCACCAGATTGTATGCGCTCCTGAGATCCAGTTTCGTGAAGAAGCGCGCCCCGTGCATTAACTCCATCACCGAGGTGATGAGAGGCAGCGGGTAACTGTACCTCACCGTTATTTTATTAAGAACTCGATAATCAATACACGGGCGCAAACCCCCATCCTTCTTCTTCACAAAAAATAAACTCGAGGAGGCGGGTGAAATGGAGGGCCTAATGTACCCCTGACCCAGCGATTCGGAGATATATGTGTCCATAGCCTCTTTCTCAGCTTGCGACAGGGGATACACGTGACTCCTGGGAAGTGCAGCGTCTACCAGGAGATCTATCGCACAATCCCCTCGTCGATGGTGTGGTAATTGAGTCGCCTTCTTCTTACAGAAGGCGAGAGCCAAATCGGCATATTCTGGGGGGATGTGCACAGTGGAGACATGGTCTGGACTCCTACACACCTCCCTGAGCACTCTCGCGACCACCCCGTGAGAGTCCTCTGTTGCCATGAAAGAATAGGGTTATGCAAGGCTAACCAGGGAATGCCTAATACCACAGGAAATGCAGGAGAGTCAATGAGAAAGAGACTAATTCTCTCCTCATGCCTCCCCTGCGTCACCATAACGAGTGGAATAGTAACCCCCTCAATTAAACCGGATTCTAACGGTCTACTATCTAAAGCGTGAACGGAAAAAGGTCTAACCACCTGTTTAATGGGGATTTCTAAACTTAGTGCTAGCTCTCTGTCAATAAAATTCCCAGCTGCGCCTGAATCGACGAGCGCCTTATGCTGGGAATGCGGAGAATATTCTGGGAAACACACAGACACAAACAGTTGGTTAACAGAGGACTCTGGATGATCGTGGTGCATACTCACCTGAGGTGACGCCAGAGTACTCTGCCTGCCGTCTCCTCTCCTAGAAGAACCAACCCTGCACCGACCAGCAGTGTCGTTATGATCAGAAAATCCACCGTTGAGTCGCCCATTGAACCGTGAAGAGAACAAATTATACCTATAAACTTTCTACAAACAAATCAAACATCATTTTTAATGTATCCTTAGGCATCCGTTTATGTATATTTACTGTAATATTTCATCCGGACGATAACGTGAACAATAGGAAAGGAAAATAAAGTCAAACGTTGTTGACAAAAGTGGTCCCTTCACTACTTCCTCTTCCTTCCTAGAGCCTCCAAACACTGTATAAAGACTGTTGACATCTAGTGGAAGCCATAGGTACTGCAGTCTCAGTCCTAGTTAAAATAGAAATTAATAGGCAGCCTGGAGAAGAAGGTCATGTACAAAATAAACTGCATATCCGGATGGATTTTCCTCAGGTTTTTGCCTGCTATATCAGTTCTGTTATACTCACATACATTATTTTAACACTTTTAGAAACTTCAGAGTGTTTCCTATCCAATAGTACTAATTCTGTGCATATCCTATTTTCTGGGCCTGAGTGGCAGGCATTTTACTTTGGGCACGCCAGACTCTCCAAAACCGTCACCTCTGCTGCCGCTCCCTAAGAAGTTGCCCATTGATTCGCCTGAATCAGCCCAAACACAATGAAGAGACTATAGAAATATGCCATATTTAAGTTCATTTTTGTCAAGCATTATTTTATCCTCTTGGAGACAATTGTCTGCTTAAACAAAGATAATAATACAAAACGTTTCTCAGCATTTTGAGACCCGTACCTTATTAGTGAGCGAATGGAAAGGAAAGACAGACACTGAAAAGAGAGAACACCTTCCAAGTCAAACTTTAAAGAATGCTCAGAGAAAAGATCCAAAAAGCAGCCTTTGTCAGTCTTCAGTGATGACAGACTCAAAAGGAAAATACACATTTTTAGGCTGCGCTAGCTAGGGACGCACTTTGTCATCGGATGATCATCAAGGTTTCAATTTATGCTGGGCGTAATGAGATGTCAAGGTGACATACAAGTTGATTGATTATAACTGTCTTAGAGGCCTCTGCTAAAAGTCATGGGACACCATTTATGAATCGCTTCCATTACCTATTAGGGCCAGTGTTGATGGGCGCGGTGTTGAGGCCACTGCCCAAGAGCTACTGACCTACAGTACAGCCATCATTGACTAGATCAATCAATATTCTCTAGATATTACCTATTACTGCCTTCCCATGTGGGTTTCTCCATAGTCCAAAATTGCTTTTTATTTCTTTGTGCCTAAATTTAATATAAACTGATCTAAAAGAGCTGGACAGATGAAAGCAAATCCATCAGTGGGAGACCAATGCTTTCATCCTGTATTTTTACATCAGTGCAGATGAGGAAGAGGAGTCACAGAGAGGAAACCAGTTTAAACTACTGAATGCATCCCAGAGTTGTTGCAATGGTAGAGTGCAGCAGCAGTAGCTCACTGAGGGTGCTCATAGTTGATATAACCATGTGTAAGGTGTCTACATGTGGTATTTGGGAATTAACGCTTTTTATTGTTTGCTGAAAATGCATATAATTGTGTTGCATGATTAGAGAATTTCTAGGCAATACATATAAGCCTCCTATATAGGTTGCACTGGTTGTTGGTAATGTGCCAGTAGAACATATGCAGTTGCAATTCAGCAGTAAAAATCAGCTAATTTAATCTCAGGTGCACCTGCGTGACGTGACAGCAGGGGTGCCTGCCAGAGGATAGTATGGGAGTGGGATTGACACAGGCGTGCTTTTGGGGGTAATTATAGTGACTACTAATTTGGGGGTATTTGAGCTGGCAGACTAAAAGAATTGGGTTCAAATTGGAAGATTAATCTGCAAGGCTTTAATACTAATTTAGCTAAATTCAAATAATAACTAAGTTTGATGTCACTTTACATTAAAACCCATAGAGCCCACTTTATATGCACTAAAAATTGAGTTTCTCTCCACAGATCATAATAATTTGTGACCAAGTGGCCTGAAAGAGGTTTGATTCAAATGGCCAGGCTTTTGTATTGATGTTTCCTGGGTCTAAAAATTATAGTCTACCTTTATGCCTGTGACCAGTGGCTAGACCTAATGCGGTAACACACAGCAATTACATGCAATTTGGAGTCAGAGAGCCCAATCAGGCATCATTGTCCTCATTGTGATTGAATTTAATGTTCATTGAGGAAATAATATCTCGCCCTGCAGCTTTCTCGCAGTTTCATAACGCTTTTAAAATGTTCAGATAACTTTAAATGTCTCATGCAAGGATTCGGTGTAACATGCATTTTGAAAAGGAAACAAAGTGTTAGCTCATCATACATTGACTAATCTACGTTGAAATTTTGGATCATAGATCTTTTATGAATTTTATATCAACCAATCACTATTGAATGTTGTGATGACATTATCAACTAATACTGTAGCATCACCAAGGATTTATAAATAATTAGTGTCTTAAGTTCAGTTCTCTATTGGGCAAACTGTAATAATGTATAATCCTCTTGTAAATAAACATCACATAATTAGGGTTTTTAAGTGTTCATTCATGGCTCAAAAGGCAAAGAATGTGATTCCATTTAACCTCTGAGTAAACATCTTATGGTCGTCATCCATTGATTTATGACTCTATCACTCTCTCAGCCTCGGCGTAAGTCCTGCTGAGCTTCTCTGTTTCACAATCAGTAATTCATTATTTGATAGAAAAGTGAGGAAGCTCTCCAGGAGCTGGGAACAGCGTGCCACTGAGAGATAACACCTCCCCACAGCTTTCCCAGAAGGAGAACAGCTAGACATCCTTATAAAACAAATGTACAAAACAATCTTAGCACAAAACACTATCAGCAAATGTCTCACTTTCTCACATAACATGATTGTGTTGGGCTTAACCTGAAATGAGACTGATAATTGAAACACATATTGCTAATTTTTATAGATTGTTTTGGGGAGGAAGTCAAGACATTAAACATTTAAGAATTCTGCTGAAAGAAAACAGAGCATTCAGGCAACTGTTGCCCTTGCGGACTGGAACTGAGTGCTCAGCCCAGATCTGGTCCAAAAGTACAGCAGTAGTCTGTCTGTTTTGGTCTTTTTCAGCATCATTATTACATGTTTTATATGGTTCCGTTGAAGGCGTCCTCTACAATGGTTTAAAATCAGAAACTATCTCCAGAAAAGTAGTGCGTGGTTGAAGAGGAAAATCTGGATGTTTTGATCGGTGACCTTCTCCTGGCCAGCATGGGCACAGTTCTGTGTTACCAGAATGTCTTTGCTTACAGTATTATACACACTGTCAAGCAGATGTGGTGGACTCAAGCAGATTGCTAATTGGTTCTCTCATGGTTGAGTCCCTTTGCTAAATAGGTCAACTTTTGCTTCTGAAGTGACTGGTTAATCTCTTGCTCTATGGTGATTGTCATCTGCAGTATCCCCAAAAGTACATATTTTGTTATAGCCCTGGAGAAACACACCTGATTCAACTAGTCAAGGGCTTGGTGATTAGTTTACAAGTTGAAACAGGGCTACGACAAAAATCTGTACTCAAGACTACTCCAAGACTACTTTTCTCAGTCAAAATCTCACATGACACTGCAGATGGTTGTGTCATATAATAATGCTCCTCCGACAGGGGAGCATTATTGTTCTCTGAACAGCCTGCAGACAGCAGGAAGGCTGTAATGCTAAAAGTGGTGAGACTCCTCACACTGCTCATAGTTTCCCACACAGGCCCAATAGACTCCCACGCAGCCTCTGTAGTGTTCATAGTGCAATCTAAAGGTGATTTTAGCACTAACAAGCTAACAGCTCTCTTATATGCCAATCATATTCCCACTTAAGGTGTTTGGTTACGGCTAACGAATTATTATAGTATGAATGTGCCAAATATGGACTTGGCTTACACAGACACAGACACAGACACAGACATGCTTCACATGGAGGGTTAAGTATTTCATAAATTCAGTTTTTTTGCTTAGGAATGTCATCCACAAGTGAGAACCGTCTCCGATTTATGGTGACACATTACATTTATATGAACAAGTACTGTAGCCTATACACTGCCAACATGGAACAGAAGAGACTCTTTGTGCAAACAGAATAGGTTCATTGAGTCAGTTAAATGACTGTATACATTATTTGAGAGAACAATGTAAAGGACACACACCAAACACGCACCACATAACCCCATTCAGCCTTCGGATGTGCACTTATTGTACAGGGAAAAAAACACAGTTTTTGCTGCAGAGACGCTTGACAGGGCTATCAGTGTCTGCTGCAAGCTTTTCATGGCCAGTGCCGTTAGCTAAAAGGGGGCCTATAGTTGAACAGGCAGGCAAAGGGCTGTCATGTTTAAAAGCTTAACAGCAGCCATTACAGTGTCAGCTATTGTAGACCAGGAATCCAGTTATCCTTACCATGGATCTTGGTACTATATGAAAGCATGACAATTCACAGTGCTATATTTGACTATTTCTGTGTTGAATTTCATGCAAATGGCTTTTTTGAAGTGACAGTAGTATAGGAAAGGATTACATACACACATTGAGTAGTTTAGTAGGTGTTGAAGAATATGTTCGGCAAAAATTAAAAGAAGACTAAGCTCACTGTGATCTATTGCTCTCATGTGGTTTATTAAATGACATTTCGACCCTTAGGACTTGATAACGTGCATGAGAGCACCAGCTGTTCTGGACGAGCTCTCCGCAGCTGATGTGAGTAAGACCTTTAAACAGGTCAACATTCACAAGACGGATTACCAGGACGTGTACTGCGAGCGTTCGCTGACCAACTGGCAAGGGTCTTCACTGACATTTTCAACCTCTTCCTGTCCAAATCTGTAATACCAACATGTTTTAAGCAGACCACCATAGTGCCTGTGCCCAAGAACACTAAGGTAACCTGCCTAAAAGACTACCGACACGTAGCACTCACGTCTGAGGCCATGAAGTGCTTTGAAAGACTGGTCATGGCTCACATCAACACCGTTATCCCAGAAACCCTAGACCCACTCCAATTTGCATATCGCCCTAACAGATCTATAGATGATGCAATCTCTATTGCACTCCACACTGCCCTTTCTCACCTGGACAAAAGGAACACCTATGTGAGAATGCTATTCATTGACTACAGCTCAGAGTTCAACACCAGGACCCTGGGACTAAACACCTCCCTCTTCAACTGGATCCTGGATTTCCTGACGGGCCGTCCCCAGGTGGTAAGGGTAGGTAACAACACATCCGCCATGCTGATCCTCGATACAGGGGCCCCTCAGGGGTGCGTGCTCAGTCCCCTCCTGTACACCCTGTTCACTCAGGACTGCACATCACCAACAAACTAACATGGTCCAAGCACACCAAGACAGTCGTGAAGAGGGCACGACAAAACATATACCCCCTCAGGAGACTGAAAAGGTTCGGCATTGGGTCCTCAGATCCTCAAATGGTTCTACATCTGCACCATTGAGAGTATTCTGACTGGTTGCATCACTGCCTGGTATGGCAACTGCTCAGCCTCCGACTGCAAGGCACTACAGAGGGTAGTGCATATGGCCCAGTACATCACTGGGGCCAAGCTTCCTGCCATCCAGGACCTCTATACCAGGCGGGGTCAGAGGAAGGCCCTAAAAATTGACAAAGACTCCAGCCACCCTAGTCATAGACTTCTCTCTGCTACAAAACGGCAAGCAGTACCAGAGCGCCAAGTCTAGGTTTAAGAGGCTTCTAAACAGCTTCTACCCCGAAGCCATAAGACTCCTGCTATTGTTATGTTATTGCTGCTCTTTAATTACTTGTTCCTTTTATTTCTTATTCTTATGCATATTTTTAAACTGGTTAGGGGCTTGTAAGTAAGCATTTCACTGTAAGTTCTACACCTGTTGTATTTGACGCATGTGACTAATACAATTTGATTTGATAAAGACATAACGGTTTAAACGTTGTTTTCCAATACACCACATGGGAGCATAGATTGCAGTGTGCAGACAGGCTTTACTTTCTGATGGGTCAACTGTCATATAGTGCAGTAGGTGATTGTTATAGCCTTGTGTGAATTATCCTGTCTTACATAACGCATTCCAATCTAAAGGCCTCAGCTCCCCATAGCTACAGACAGACAGAGATAATAGGATGCTAAGAGATTGCTGAATTGTTTTATGAAGCTTACTCAGACATCCCGACAGTCTGCAGAAAGGTGTGACTATTTCCCTTAGATCTGCCTATGACTTATTTTCTCCATAGCAAGGGTTTGGTTTTGGTTTTAGAAAATATTTTGTATGATGTCATTATTTAAAGAGTATTTATCACCCTATGCTGGTGTCTTCCTTCATGATGTTCAAAGAAGATTGAAGTAACCCTAACCCTATTGATTCAGATTGAGTCAGATTGTGAGAGCGTTCTACCCCTATAGAAAGGATTCACATGAAGCAGTTCTGACCCAGGTGGACCCAGGTGCAGAGAAGAGACCAGATGAGGAATCAGTGGTTAAGGATAAACATACAGTGGCAAGAAAAAGTATGTGAACCCTTTGGAATTACCTGGATTTCTGCATAAATTGGTCATCAAATTTGATCTGATCTTCATTCTCAGTCACAACAACATACAAACATAGTGTGTTTAAACTAATAACACACAAATGATTGTATTTTTCTTGTCTATGTTGAATACATAATTTAAACATTCACAGTGCAGGTTGGAAAAAGTATGTGAACCCCTAGGCTAATGACATCTCCAAAAGCTAATA
Organism: Brachymystax lenok tsinlingensis; assembly: GCA_030435695.1. Lineage (NCBI taxonomy): Eukaryota > Metazoa > Chordata > Actinopteri > Salmoniformes > Salmonidae > Brachymystax > Brachymystax lenok. Next base: position 32,874,491 of record CM059792.1, read on the forward strand.
GGAGTCAGCTAAACTTGGAGTCCAATCAATGAGACGAGATTGGAGATGTTGGTTAGAGCTGCCTTGCCCTATAATTTTTTTTTTTTTTTTTAAATGAGTTTGCTATTCACAAGAAGCATTGCCTGATGTGAACCATGCCTCGAACAAAAGAAATCTCAGAAGACCCAAGATTAAGAATTGCTGACTTGCATAAAGCTGGAAAGGGTTACAAAAGTATCTCTAAAAGCCTTGATGTTCATCAGTCCATGGTAAGACAAATTGTCTATAAATGGAGAAAGTTCAGCACTGTAGCTACTCTCTAGGAGTGGCAGTCCTGCAAATATGACTGCAAGAGCACAGCGCTCTATGAGGTTAAGAAGAATCCTAGAGTGTCAGCTAAAGACTTACAGAAATCTCTGGAATATGCTAACATCTCTATTGACGAGTCTACGATACGTAAAGCCCTAAACAAGAATGGTGTTCATGGGAGGACACCACGGAAGAAGCCACTGCTGTCCAAAAAAAACATTGCTGCACGTCTGAAGTTTGCAAAAGTGCACCTGGATGTTCCACTGCGCTACTGGCAAAATATTCTGTGAACAGATGAAACTACAGTTGAGTTGTTTGGAAGGAACACACAACACTATGTGTGGAGAAAAAAGGCACAGCACAGCACACCAACATCAAAACCTCATCCCAGCTGTAAAGTATGGTGGAGAAGGAATCATGGTTTGGGGCTGCTTTGCTGCCTCAGGGCCTGGACAGCTTGCTATCATCGACAAAAAAAATTATGTATCAAGACATTTTGCAGGAGAATATGTCCGCCAATACAAGCTCAACAGAAGTTGGGTGATGCAACAGAACAACGACCCAAAACACAGAAGTAAATCAACAGAATAGATTCAACAGAAGAACATACGCCTTCTGGAGTGGCCCAGTCAGAGTCCTGACCTCAACCCGACTGAGAGGCTGTGGCACGACCTCAAGAGAGCAGTTCACACCAGACATCCCAAGAATATTGCTGAACTGAAACAATTTTGTAAAGAGGAATGGTCCAAAATTCCTCCTGACCGTTGTGCAGGTCTGATCCGCAACTACAGAAAATGTTTGGTTGAGGTTATTGCTGCAAAAGTAGGGTTAACCATGGGATCACATACTTTTTCCAGCCTGCACTATGAATTTTTACACAGTGTGTTCAATAAAAACATGAACATGTATAATTGTTTGTGTGTTATTAGTTTAAACAAACTGTTTGTCTATTGTTGTGACAATAGATAAAGATCAAATTGAATGACCAATATATGCAGAAATGCAGGTATTTCCAAAGGGTTCACATACTTTTTCTTGCAACTGTAATACTTTACTGCGAAACGGTAGCCACAGGATCACATTACACTTGAAAAACCAACAAACACTAAGTCTCAAATTCACTCAGAAAACGAACACACAGTAAACACACCTCTTTTAACAGGGAAATCATAAAGAGTAAATTGGACACACCTGAGTGTCGTTAATGTCTCTAGGACAGTCTCTGCTGCCCTCTGGTGACAGGTGGAACCATGACAGAAGTAGCTTTAGTTTATAGTAAATTGTAATTAACATTTTACAGAAAATCATCAACCATATACATAATATCATGTTTCTAAGTGAACAGTATCTCTAATTACATAGCTCACACAATTTTTCAGTAAACCAGTATTGTCACCTTTATCAATTACAATGGCTCAGTGTATTTGTATCTATCAGCATTATTTTTAACTTGACACTATGAATACAATGACAAAACCCTTTTAATAGGGTGTCCAATCAAAAACACATATTTTGAACAATGGGTGAAATAATATGGTAATTCTGTAGATACTCTTCTATGAAAACCAATGGTCCAAACCTCATGTCTCTATCATAATCCGTTCAAAGGTTTTGGGAGTTTTACCCTTGTAGGAAGGCCAGAATTCGGGTGACTAAATCAATGGGGAATAGCATTGTATTAGCTAGGCTGGATACTGTGCAAGAATTATGGCTAACTGACAGGCAGACCGTTGAACTCATCATCTTTCTTCTCGAATCTAGAGGACATAAAGCAATATAGAGGTAAGATATATATCGACGTGACATGTAGTATTTTCATATTCATGCCAAATTCATGCCAAATTCTCACAAAAATAAGCATAAGCTTTTTATTTTCAAAGCATTTTACATTTAATTCAGCTTGTGTCATGTTACTTTTGCTATTTGCGACCCGCGGAAACAAATTTGCAGACGGCTACCACAACATGTAAAATCCTCAAAAGAAATTGTGAGAAAGTGGAACCACTCTGTCAACAGAGCTCGGTGCTTATTATCGGATGTATTTGGTTACGAAATCTGACGTTTTGATATAATGTTGATGATATGTTAGAGAAGGACCCCACTGAAAGATTCAGAACATGATAAATCTTATTTTGCTTGGTAAAATGTATTTTATAACAAAAGGAAGTGAAATTTCCCTACTTTTGATCTTTTAATATGCATCACTTAGTACTCTATTTATAAATATAAAAACATATTTAAAAAAAATGCATGAGCATGAATAAATTCATATGAAGTGCTCTAAATTACAACAATATTTATCTAGTTCACCCAAACATCATACTGTTACCATGGTTACCCCATGTCTATTCATTCTGAAAGAAGAAAAAAGACGCAAGAGTCTCCACAAGCCAGAATGTTTAATAAAATGATATTTAAACTTACTTTACCAGTTGGCTGTGCTGTCGGTCCTTTTGACAGTAAGACGTGGAGATAAGGTATCCACAGAAAAGTGTTGTTTATCTGACTTTTTGTGGCACCGGTAGGTTCTGTCGCTTGCACAAAACAAGACATACAAATAAAAAATACAGAATTAAATTGGCAGTTCAAAGCAGGAGTTCAGGGTTCTGTTTTTTTTTTAAAACTTATTGTTTGATATCCAATATCACCTGTATTCTGCCAGCAGTATTGTCAAGATTGGTTGACTTTCTGTTTCTTGGACATATTGGTGTCACGTCTAAGTCTAATATGTTTTTTCGATTTCATGGCATCATCAGTTACATTATTCATACCAGTACAGTAATCACGTTCCAAAAGCCCCCTTGTTGGATCTTCCTATGATGGAAATAGGGATCACAGGTGTTGGGCGACAATCAGCTTAAGTGGGTTGAACCAGTGAACCGGTGAACTAGCCCTGTCACCTACACATTCCTTTCTCAGCTGACATTCAATTTCTTCGAGGGACCATAAATGAAACTTTAACCATGACTGGTGAACTGTAAAAGAATATTAATAAATGTCGACTCTACAACCGTGGGCTGAAGAAGTGTAGCATAAAACTCGCTCTCATGTTTAGGGTTGGACTATATATAAATTATTCATATTCCCAGGGTATACTGGAATCTCAAGAGGCCTTTTCAATAACGGGGAGGGGTCGTCCTTTAAGCGAGGCTCTGCAATGTTTATAAATGTAAGGCCTGTAGTCAGCCCTCTGTTTATGGGAGAAAACATTCAGTCTATCGTATACCATAGACGTCTGAGTGCCTTTGCCCTTTACATGTATGACACATTTTAGTAGAGTGGCAGGTAGTGTAGTGGTTAAGAGCTTTGGGCTAGTAACCGAAAGGTTGCTTTTCAAATCTCTGAGATGACTAGGTAAAATATCTGTCGATGTGCCCTTGAGCAAGGCACTAAACCCTAATTTCTTCTCTAAGTCACTCTGGATAAGTCTGCTAAATGACTAAAATGTTCAAATGTAAAAGTTTCGGCTGGGGGTGATCAAGGTATATGCCATTCTGCTCAACATAATTTTAAGGTTGTAATACATATATGTTTTTATTTAACGTTTATTTAACTAGGCAAGTCAGTTAAGAACAAATTCTTATTTACAATGACGGCTTACCCCGGCCAAACCCGTGAGCCATCTATATATATTTTTCTATATATAGATAGAGGAAATGGATAGTGTGGGACGGAGTTGATTGGCATGTAGAATAGAGTACGAAGAGTAATCCTGCTACACATTATTTTGGCATCTATTTTCATATTCAACATCTGCTCTCTGCGTTTCCACAAAATGCATTAGAGTGGTATCACAAAGTGGATGTATGGAGAACCAATTAAAACAATGGAGAATCAGTACACATACATGGGAGTAGTGCACTATAATTTATACTTAAAGGCCATGTTGCAATTTTTATTTGCCAATATAAATAGAATATGCACCCCTTGTAGATGTCAATCCAAAAATATGCAAAAAAAACATTAAGCACGTGCGCTAGTAAGCAATGCCCCCTCAAGTGCATGACGCAGTCTGTGATTTTGCCTGTGACGTTCGTTCAGGTGAAGACGCTGGAGCTGACTGGGAACAACATCTTGTGAAGACACCGGTTCTACAAACCAGTAGCTATTACTCCTCTCCTCTGCTTTTATACGTGTACTTGATTTTTGTTGGTAAAATGCATGAACTTGGCATTGCTAGCTGACTTATTCATGCTACTTTACTAGCAATTGGCAAGCTGTATCAGGCAGCTTTACATGCAATGGGAAAATGAAGAGCTATATTGAACAAAAATATAAACGCAACATGCAACAATTCCAAAAATTTTACTGAGTTACAGTTCATATAAGAAAATCAGACAATTTAAATAAATTCATTAGGCCTTAATCTATGGATTTCACATGACTGGGAATACAGATATGCATCTGTTGGTCACAGACCCCTTTAAAGAAATGGTAGGGGTGTGGATCAGTAAACCAGTCAGTATCTGATGTGACCACAATTTGCCTCATGCAGCGTGACACATCTCCTTCGCATGGAGTTGATCAGGCTGTTGATTGTGGCATGTGGAATGCTGTTCCAGTCCTATCCAATGACTGCTGGATATTGGCGGGAACTGGAACACGCTGTTGTACACGTCGATCCAGAGCATCCCAAACAAGCTCAGTGGGTGACATGTCTGGTGAGTATGCATGCCATGGAAGAACTGGGACACTTTCAGCTTCCAGAAATTCTGTACAGATCCTTGCAACATGCGGTGTACTATATTGCAGAAACATGAGATGATGGCGGCGGATAAATGGCACGACAATGGGCCACTGTGCATTCAAATTGCTACCGATAAAATGCAATTGTGTTCATTGTCCGTAGCTAATGCCTGCCCATACCATAACCCCACTGCCACCAACCGCTCGCCCACACGACGCCATACACAAGGGTTGTGAGGCCGGTTTGATGTGCTGCCAAATTCTCTAAAATAAAATAAAATAAAATGTATTTATAAATCCCTTCTTACATCAGCTGATGTCACAGAGTGCTGTACAGAAACCCAGCCTAAAACCCCAAACAGCAAGCAATGCAGGTGTAGAAACACGGTGGCTGGGAAAAACTCCCTAGAAAGGCCAGAACCTAGGAAGAAACCTATAGAGGATCCCGGCTATGAGGGGTGGCCAGTCCTCTTCCTGCTGTGCCGGGTGGAGATTATAACAGAACATGGCCAAGATTTTAAAATGTTCATAGATGACCAGCAGGGTCAAATAATAACATTCACAGTGGTTGTAGAGGGTGCAGCAGGTCAGCACCTCAGGAGTAAATGTCAGTTGGCTTTTCATAGCCGATCATTCAGAATATCTCTACCGCTTCTGCTGTCTCTAGAGAGTTAAAAACAGCAAGTCTGGGACAGGTAGCACGTCTGGTGAACAGGTCAGGGTTCCATAGCCGCAGGCAGAACAGTTGAAACTGGAGCAGCAGCACGGCCAGGTGAACTGGGGACAGCAAGGAGTCATCAGGCCAGGTAGTCCTAAGGAATGGTCCTAGGGCTCAGGTCCTCCGAAAGAAAGAAAGAAAGAAAGAAAGAAAGAAAGAAAGAAAGAAAGAAAGAGAGATGACATTGGAGGCGACTTATGGTAGAGAAATTGGCATAAAATTATCTGGCAACAGCTCTGGTGGAAATTCCTGCAGTCAGCATTACAATTGCACACATCTGTGGCACTGTGGTGTGACAAAACTGCACATTTTAGAATGGCCTTCTATTTTCCACAGCACAAGGTGCACCTGTTTTAATGATCATGCTGTTTAATCAGCTTCTTGATATGCCACACCTGTCAGGTGGATGGCAAAAGAGAAATGCTGGCCGCGACCGGGAGACCCATGAGGTAACCACAATTGGCCAAGTGTCGTCTGAGTTAGGGGAGGGTATGGCTGGCCGGGATGTCCTTGTCCCATCACGCTGTAGCAACTCCTGTGGCGGGCCAGGCGCATGCACGCTGACACTGTCACCAGGTGTACGGTGTTTCTTCCAACATGGGGTGGATGGGTATCATTTGGGGTGGATGGGTATCATTTGTATGCATAAAATGTATAATAGTAATATTTAAAATGACTAAATCGGGTAATTTTGTTATACATTTATTTAAATTTGCATCGGGCCGCTTCTGGATGGATTCTGGTAAGATGCCGGCAAAGTCGGCTGAATTCCGGTAGACGGAAACGGCCCAATGTACTTGGGCCGATTCTGGGGAGTCATTCATTTTGATTCCGGGCCGAGTCCGACACCGGGCCGATTCAATAAGTTCTGGCCCCCCGGAAGAGGGCCGCTTCTGGGACGATTAATCATTGCTAGCTGGGCTTTGTTCCCCTACCTATTTATTGATGCACTGCTGACTGAAAAAGTGGTTGTTTTGGTATAATTTGGCTGAATAGGCTTGTGCACATTTACATTAGTGTTACATTAGGTAACTAAGCTACTGACTGACTAGACTGATTCTTATTCATGTTTTTGGTGTTGTTTCATTTCAGATGAAGAGGGAGTTAGATCACCAGAAAAGCAGCATGCAGACAGACCAAGGCCCCTACTCACAAAGCATCTCAGAGTAGGATTTAGGATCAGTTTAGCTTTTTATACCACAATGAATTTAATTGACAAGGGGGATCTGGTACCAGATCACTATTCCTACTCTGAAGACGCTTTGTGAATACGAACCCAGGAAGAAAGCTGCTGCCCAATACAAGACCCTAGAGGTATTGCAGTCAACGCTTATGTACTGAATGTTTGTATGTGAATTTCCATATATCAATGACACTAACAAAGGGTTGAATTGTGCAGAAACACGTGCAGTGAACATGGCTTTGTTGATGAAAGGTACATTATGCATTTATTGTCATCTCCCTATTAGGCCACTGTGTGCTGTGACATGGGCTTGAATGGTGACACACATCATCTTCAAGCTTCCTGACTGAATACTGGGGTCTTCAGTGGTTCCAGAAGCAGCAGTCTTACCTGGGAGTACAGCATCGGTCTCTCTATCTCACAGCCGTTCTGTCAACATGTATTGTATGTAACCACTCAAATTCATACAAACTGCTATGGACACAAGCACCGACTTAGTGTATATTCACTTTGTCCTATTCTTTAATCTTGTCTGGGATAGTAATATATTAGTTGAGACACCTGTGTGATATACATTAATACAAATATATTCACTCTGGACATGAGACTTGTATTAGTGCATTTGTCTTGATGTTTAAGTTATCACAGAAGTTAGCAAAAATGTAAAAACCAACATGACAAACATGCTATGAAAAAGTTGTTGTTTGGTAATCTTACAATAAAACAACATTTATTAGTAGTTTATACAAAACTTTATTGCATTTGGTCATCCCCAAAATGTGGCCATTGAAAGTCTGCGGATAGCTGACAACAGGGTGTTCGGTTTTTCTATGTGCTGCTCTAGAGTTCCATAGCCCAGCAGACTCCCCTAGAGGAAAGGGGGATGGACATATGTCTGTTTTTATAAAAGTCTGGGAGACCTTTACGGGGAGGAGAGAGCTTGAATTGTGGAGTACAGTAAATCCTATCCAACCATTGGCCCTGGATAATATGCTAGCATCACACAAGCAGACTGCTAGTGCAACAAGTATTTTATGAGTGACGCATACTTGTCTGTGCTCTGGAGAGATCACAGGTAATCGGTCAGAAGGCTCTGAAGGTCCTTAGACCAGTCCGTCTCTGTAGCACCTGGAGAGAGACGGATAGAGGTAGTGAGTGTGCTTGAAAGAGAGAGCATTCACTCCTGACCTACCACTGGCCCAGGGCCTCCTGCCTAACCCTCTTATCGCAGTCTCTCTGACAGGGAGTTACTCCAGGAGTAGACCATTGTATGGTGCGTAGGGCTTCTCCACTTCTTATATGAGTGTAGTATTAGCTCTTGAAGGGTATAATGCAATGTAAAGGAAAAAAATATATCATGACTAACTGACAAGAAATGCTCCATGTTCCTGCTGACAGTCACATGTCCTGCATGTTTCTACAATTTCTCTTCTTAAAATCAGATTTTAAACATAAGCATAACCTAACCACACTGAACCTAATACCTAACCTTAAATTAAGACCAAAAAGCAAAAGTGTGTTTCATGATTTTTTACGATTTGGCCAATTTTGACTTTGAGACTGTGGTAACAGGCCTGATAAAAAAATATGCACACCATTTTGTGATAATGGTTACGCCAAATTACATGGCATCCATGTGAATTTATAGCTGTTATTTATCTTATTTCACTACGTATCATTTCACTAACAATTGCTACCTCGACATATTCCATCATGACATCAACAACAACATGCTCCTTATTTGAATGTAGTTAGCTGTTAGCTTAGCCAGATGCAGCCTGTGATTGAGGCCGGGCAAATTAGGTAGCTAGCTAGCTGAATGATAACTATTAATTCTAGCAGTTTCACTACCGAGTTTAATGCCTACCACCTGTAGGCGTTAGCTCGTGAGCTAGCTAATTATTATACTTTTTTTATTCAACCTTTATTTAACTAGGCAAGTCAGTTAAGATCACATTTTTATTTATAATGACGGCCTACCCTGGCTAAACCCGGACGACACTGGGCCAATTGTGTGCCGCCCTATAGGACTCCCAATCACAGCAAGATGTGATACAACCTGGAATTGAACCAGGGTATGTAGTGCATGTATATTATGTAATATTATGTAATTAAATTGCATGTATATTATGTAATTATGGCTTATGAAATGCATACTTTTGAGGAACAATCATTCCTTGGTCTAACCATTACATCAAATTAAAGTGCAAGTCCCTCCCTTCCTTTAGGAAAAGGCTAGACTGACAAATCAAGAAAGACACAGTCAGTACTACAGGTGCTTGGTCAGAATGAACACAAGTAGGCCCCAGGTGACATTTAACCTGTATCTGTATGATTGGATGATAATGTGCATCCAATCAGAGACATCCAAGTGGAGTCACTTAGCGACACATCAATTGCTCACTCTACTGCAAACATCATTATATTTCCTGTCTGTGTGTGTCAGCGCTGATTCAAAGGGCTGGCTCCAGCCTCTGTCCAGTCCAGTGTATTAACCAGTCATAGCATTAATTTGGCATTAGGGAAGAAAAAGGGATGTCACATAGACAGAGTGGAGTATAATGGAGTTGATCATTAGGTTTTTAGAAATGTCTGATTGTCAAATAGCAAGAAAATACAACATTTGGGCTTCTGGCTTCTGTTTACATAGTCCGTTTGCCTTTTTGTTATTGAATTTGGGGCCTTTATCATGCGACGGCAGGGGGGTTTATGATGCTTTTATCCATTTGTGAGATATGACTGGGTGCCAGTTAGAGGAAATGTGGGGTGGATGAAGCCTGCTTCATTCCAATGGCCAGTCTGGTTTGTTGCACTTTCTCTCTCCTAGATCTATTGTCTCTCAGTCAGTCCAAGGCTCAGCTTGTCTTTCAAATATACTCCAGCTTGGCCATATTGTTGGGGGAATATCATTGCAACATTGCCTGGAGTGAAGGACATGGTTTTGCATAATAGTGAAGCAGGGACTAAAACAATTATATTACGGTTGTCTTATCACAATTTTAAACAGCTTGACTATTTCATTTAGGATTTTAATGACTGACTTAGAAAAATGGGATTGAAAATGTACTGTTGATAACGAGTATAAAATGAATATGTCACAGAAGCAGTGCTGTGAGTATGAATGATTTGGTGAAAATACATCTGTCTTTTACTTAGTGTTTTGACAAGTAAACGCAAAAAGCCCGCACAGAAATGTAGTATCAATTGAACTGTTTTGTAGTAACAATTAGACTGGGTTTGAAGAGTTTACTGCATGTCTAACAATGTTGTAAATGCATTTGCTTTGATCAAATAGTTGCTTTCAAAGTAACACTGACATTCCTATGAAAAATGGTAACTCTTGACTACTAGCAGTGAATGTCTTTGTAATTATAAATAAATCAAAGACCAGACTGCAATCAGCAGTAATTACGGTATAGATTGCAACTTGCCTCCAATTGCTGCCCCTTAGAGAAGAAAAGAGGAATACAGACTTCTTGAAATGTACTTTTGGGAGAATATGGAGATTGCAGCCTTTGATAATTCCATTTGGGAAGAAAAACTGAAAATCTAATCAGACTCTCTCTGGCAGCAATACACAGCTGTGTTGGTACAGGTGGCCAGATCCTGCTATGATCAGCTAAAATATGCAGCACTGGGAATCATCCACAAGTACACACCCTACTGAGTGAGCATAATGCAAAAATAACCATGTGTTGTCACATTCAACATGATAGACTTTTCCCAACTGTCAAAACTCGTTACAATGACGTCATTTCAACCAGATTTCAACCAAATGGTTGTTATGATGTTTATTGACATGTTACATCATTATACTGCACATACAGTGCCTTCAGAAAGTATTCATAACCCTTTACTTTTTCCACGTATTGTTGTGTCACTGGCCTACACACAATACCCCATAATGTCAAGGTGGAAGTATGTTTTTAGATTTTCTTTAACAAATTAATTAAAAATGAAAAGCTGAAATGTATTTTTTATGGCAAACGTAAGTAAATTCAGGGGTAAATATTTGCTTACCAAGTCACGTAATAAGTTGCATGGACTCTGTGTGCAATAATAGTGTTTAACAGGATTTTTGAATGACTAGCTAATCTCTGTACTGCACCAAAAAAAAGTATTATCTCTAAGGTCCCTCAGTCGAATAGTGAATTTCAAATACAAATTCAACCACAAAGACCAGGGGAGTTTTTGCAATGCCTCGCAAAGAAGGACACCTATTGGTAGATGGGTAAAAATAAAATAAGCAGATATTGAATATCCCTTTGAGCATGGTGAAGTTATTAAATACACTTTGGATGGTGTATCAATAGACCCAGTCACTACAAAGATACAAGTGTCCTTCCTAGCTCAGTTGCCGGAGGGGAAAGAAACCGCTCAGGGATTTCACCATGAGGACAATGGTGACTTTAAAACAGTTACAGAGTTTAATGGCTGTGACAAGAGAAAACTGAGGATGGATCAACAACATTGTAGTTACTCCACAATACTAACCTAATGACATAGTGAAAAGAAGGAAGTCTGTACAGAATAAAACTATTCTAAAACATGCATCCTGTTTGCAATAACTGCAAAAAATGTGACAATGAACTTTTGTCATGAATACAAGCATTATGTTTGGGGCAAAACACATTACTGATTACCACTCTTCATATTTTCAAGCATGGTGGTGGCTGCATCATGTTATGGGTATACTTGTCATCGGCAAGAACAAGGGAGGCTTTTAGGATAAAAAGAAATTGAATAGAACTAAGCACAGAAAAAATCCTAGAGGAAAACCTTGTTCGGTCTGCTTTCCAACAAACACTGGGAGACAAAATCCTAGAGGAAAACGTGGTTCGGTCTGCTTTCCAACAAACACCGGGAGACAAATTCCGCTTTCAGAAAGAAAATAATCTAAAACACATGGCCAAATATACACTAGAGTTGCTTACCAAGACTACATTGAATGTTCCTGAGTGGCCTAGTTACAGTTTCGATTTAAATCATCTTAAAAATCTATGTCAAGACTTGAAAATGGCTGTCTAGCATTGATCAACAACCAACTTGACAGAGCTTGAAGAATAAAAATATATAATTTGTTAATATTGTACAATCCAGGTGTGCAAAGCTCTTAGAGACGTACCCAGAAAGACTCACAGCTGTAATCTCTGTCAAACGTGATTCTAGCATGCATTGTCTCAGGGGGTTGAGTACTTGTCTAATCAAGATATTTTAGTGTTTTACCTTTCATTATTTTTTTTACAAATGCTAGAATTATTAATCCACTTTGACATTACAGAGTATTTTGTATAGATCATTGACCAAAAATGACAATTAAATCAATTTTATTCCCACTTTGTAACACAACAAAATGTGGAAGAAGTCTAGTGCATGTGAATACTTTCTGAAGTGCAACATTAGTCCTTACTCCCACGACTGTACCGGTATTTGCCTGTCAATGCATAAAAAAAACGGTACCATATTAGACCAACGTCTCCCACCAGTCATAGACAATGGGTGCTATTTATGTTAAGCAAGTGCCAAGTGATTCATGCCACGGCATGCGTCCCAACCTGGCCAGGGTCCAAAGCCTGGCAGCATGAAGTGACCACCAGTACTCATTCGTACCAGTGGCACAGATACTGTGACTGGGTCAGACAGAGAGCAAACAGTGATGCTGGGTCAGGAGATTGTGGTGTTGTTAGAGCTCTAACTACTGTGGCCAACAATTGGCCAGTACCTGACTTAAAAATACTGTCCATTTGTAAAGCTGTGCTTAGTTTGTAGAAATGACAGCCATGGGGTTATTTCTTTGTAAAGGACTGTTAGAATGACAAGGTCATTGAATATACTTGAGAGACTACAAGCTGCAGTGTGTTTCTTTTATAAATATATGTGTATTGATGTGGTCTAGGTGGATTTGCCATTCAGTCCCGTATAGACTGAGTGTACAAAACATTAAGAACACCTTCCTACACAGGGATGCTGGCCCACGTTGAATAGTGGACCATTCTTGATACACACAGGAAACTGTTGAGCGTGGAAAACCCAACAGCGTTGCAGTTCTTGACACAGTCTATGTCATGGATAGAGTTCCTAATATTTTGTACATTTAAATATGTACCTAGATACTTGATGATTCACCACAAAGAGACTTGAAGTGAATAAATGTCCTTCTTGGTCCTGGTATTAGTGGATCTTTATTTTCTGTGTTTCAGCACTTTGATTTAATTAAAATAATTGATTGTTAAAGAATCCCCTCACCTGGTATTCCCCTGGCCTAAATCAATTGTTTATTGAGGGGTGAAATGGCAGTGGAGAGTGCCACCCTAATGGGACCTTGGGCATACACTGACTTTGCTGTGCGGAGACTAAGGCTTTAACTCACTCTTAGCAAATTGTGGATTTTCTCCACTGCACTTCCAGAAGTGTGTTTGATTTGCACAACCGCAGGTCCCTGAGGAAGGGAAGTGACATATGATGTAGAAATCGGCAGACCTGTGGAATGTTTGGTTCAATACTGACGGTGGACCTAGCTGAGAAGTTATTTGGTGTGAGCAACAAGACTGTGATTCCTAAAGTATGTATCATGCAGTAGCAGTGCGTGGGTAAAATAACTGGGGAATCAAGGCCCCCCAAAAAAGCCATATTACAACCTATGACTTGTGATAATTGCGTTATTTGCTCTATAACCTGTTAGTTCATATGCCTTGCCACCTTGATATATAGGCCTAAGGCTGAGACAATAAGAAGATAGAGTGGAAGAATAAATTCAACTATACCTTTGTTTCATCACAAAACCCGGAGAGCAACATCTGTCCGATGAAGTCCACAAAGCATATTGCATGTAACGAACAGTTACATCACCTACAGCATGGTCAAGCAAGGTCATGTTTCAGAAAATGTTGACTAATAATGCTTAGTCTAATACAGTGGCAACTAAAAAATACCGACAATTATTTTGTCCAATCAACGTAAGCTAAATATGACGTGGCTGTCCATGTTACTGATGTGTGTGTGTGTGCGTGGGTGCAAGTAGAAAAAAACATACTGACTCATCATACTTGTAGAGAAACGCCAATGCCATCCTCTTTCATGTTGCCTAAGCGGTCTCTGACTCTGTCATACAGTACACGCTTTTAGTTTTTGTTGTCCTAGGCTACATGGCTAAAATGCCTACTCTCTAGCCTAATTTCCTTTCATGGTCAACAATGTGCCAGGCTAGCTAGTTAACATTAGCATACTATATCTAGCTACATGTTGAACTTCCGTCCTCTCAGGCCAGGTTCACAATGTATGGTTGGATCAGAAGAATCGCTTTTAGAATCATTGGCCAGTACAAATCCCTATCAAATCCCTGACATGCCTAGTTAAATAAAGGTAAAACATTTTTTTTTAATTAAATCTCCGTCAATGGCTAATTTAAGAAAGGGATGATTTTAGCTAGCTAGCTAGCCACCGGAGGACAACAACACAACGAGATGCAACAATTAAAGTTTTTTTTCTGTCAATGACGTTTGGCTTCTGATGTGATGTGATTGGTCTGAAGTCAAATCCAAACTGGCTTCCCTTGACACTTTTTTGCGGTGCGCCAGGACCCTTCATAGATGAGCTCACTCAGTTTAGCTCAATGCTGATTGGCTATTATTTTCTTAATTTTTATTTGTCAAGGGAGGCCAAATGCTCACTGGCTTCCCTTGCATGCAATTCTACTTGCGGCAACAATGTCATTTTTGACCAGACAGCATCCGATAGATAAGCTACACATACAGAGACAGTGGGGCGCTGTTTCGCTCGCTCGGATGCTTTCTCCGGTGAGTTTCATTCAGCCTCTTGCGATTGAAGGAAATTTATGAAACACAGAGAGACGAAAGGCTCCTCTTGGCATCCATGAATACACGCCACTGGTGTCATTGTCCCTCCATTGAGGACATGCTAATCAAACACAAATCAAACACAATGCAGAAAATCCCCTGTCTACAACAACTGAATGAATACCTTATTCTCAACAGAAGCTAACAAAACTCAGAAAGGAGTGCAAAAAGCAGACTATTCAATACCAACATTTCATATTCCAAAGTAAAAATCTGTTGCTTTCAACTGTTGAAGGCGTAATAAAGTCTGCTGCGTGTCTCTGGAAAGGGCAGTGGTGCTCCGGTGATTAAAGCTGGTCTCTCTCTCTGTCATATTTCCATGGCCTTGACTCCATTTTGCTTAAACAGGATGAATCAAGCAATAGCCACGGGAACATTGTGCTCAGACAATTGTTCATATCTCCTTCCCGCTCCCTCCTGCTGACATTTGGTGTCAAGGAAAAACGGTATGCAGAGAATGCCCAAATACACAGACCACGGAGCACACATTTGAGATGTATTGTTGTTGAAGCGCTTATAACTGTCATGTGATTACACGGTATGAAAGAAAGAAAAGCTTGAACAATGTACGAGTTAAATTATTTTTCTCTTGACTTTATAGCCATACTTTCTTTAGAGAGAATGCAGAGAATAGATTCTCATACACTGTTGTTGTGGAGGAAACATTCAATAACTAATGTGACGGTCATAGACCTTGGTCAAGGCAACTTCCTACGGGGACTTCATTATTCTACCCACCAAATAATAGCTGTAAAATCATTCACTTGTGAAAAATAAATAGCATTTAAAGACACAATTTGTAATTTCAACAGCCTCGCCCTCCCACTTTGTTAAATATAAGACACTTGTACAAAGCTTAACTTTTATGGTTTTAATAAGTTGGATTCCTCAATAATCAATGTTTTTATGTCATTAATTGAAATGACCCCTGAACAGCAGGGCTTTAATGGAGTAAAACATTTCCCTCAAACAATGAAAGAGTGTAGTAGGGGTGGAGGATATTGCTGGTTCGTTGTTGTGGCTGTCTGGCACAGTAACTACCCTTTACATTGAGATGGAGACAGGAAGACCTATAACCACGATGATAGAAATGTAACAGTCTAGCCATTTCCCTTCTCTGTCGTGTGTCCTTTATCTTTAATCAAATTATGACCTCTTGGCTACTGAAAAGTTCCAGGACCAGTTAATCACAGCTTCATTCATTAAAAGCTGACAAGGATTTCAATGATGAGACCCATTAAATCACATATTTCATTCCGACGTAGTCCTTTAAAAGGGCAGTACAAGCTGTAGTTGGCTGAAAGATAATGTCCCCTTATGTTGACAGCTAACTGCAAAAATCTGCTTGTGTATCTTATCATTAATTGAATTAAAGATTATAGTGACTTACTTACTTTCCATATTAATGTTAGTGAAATTGGTTAGGATATTGGAGCCATTCTTGTTGCACAAATTGGATGGGAAATTGAACCAGAAGGGTATTATAAGAAAGGTATTGTTGTTTTCTGTTGATTGCAGATGTAGTGTAATCTACTCAAGTAGATTAATCTACTCTATTTACCTTGAGTAATACTGACATCTGCTGGGACAATATGGAAACAAAAAAAGGAAAACAACTTAATTGAGATAGTGATCTTCATGTTTACAATGATTAGTTTGTGAGGATTGATAGTAAATGTTCCATACAAAATAAATCAATTAATTCATATTCTACTATTTATGTGTTCATACTTCCCAGCACCGATTGAAATGTTTGCGCTTTTAGGTAAGAAAGCTTTCTCCATATCAGCAGTGGAACTGTTATCAACCAAGAACGGTATTGTACAATAAGATGGAGCTGCTGATATGTAAACATATAAATCATTATTAAGGTGAATTAGTCCACATCTCCCTGTTAGTGGAGTGGGAGAGGTTGACAAGCTCTTTGATTGCTCCCTAAAGCTTATTTCATGTCTGTGCGCCTGTGTTGATTTGCATCGCTGCAATTTAGAATTAATTCTGAACTACTGAGACTCTATCATCTCTGACCTTAGTTGTTGGCCTGAAAGATGAAAATTGAATGAATTTATCTGCTTTGGTTCCCTGAGAGAGTGTGTGTGTGTGTGTGTGTGTGTGTGTGTGTGTGTGTGTGTGTGTGTGTGTGTGTGTGTGTGTGTGTGTGTGTGTGTGTGTGTGTGTGTGTGTGTGTGTGTGTGTGTGTGTGTGTTTTATCAGGTGCCATTAAGACCCAATTAGATCTAAATTGTTTTCCTGCTGTTCATTACCATTCCGAATACTAATGTGGGTGCCAAAGTACTGGGGCTAAAACATATCTCTGGTGCTCATACGGTGTAACCTTGTCCTTGATTTGCTTGGCCTGTGTCATTACACATTACACAGGTCAACAAAAATAAGACAGGAGCTCACTTCCTCAGTCCCAATGGCTTCATATGAATCTCTTTGAAATGTTTGCATTACTTGGTACCTTATTCCCCATACAGTGCACTACTTTTAGCCAGAGCCCTAAAAAAATGACATACCCAAATCTAACTGCCTGTAGCTCATGACCTAAAGCAAGGATATGCATAGTCTTGATGCCATTTGAAAGGAAACACCTTGTGTGTGGAAAGTTTGTGGAAATGTGAAATGAATGTAGGCAAACATAACACATTAGATCTGGTAAAAGATAATACAAAGAAAAAAACATGGGTTCTTTTGTATTTTTTTTGTACCATCATCTTTGAAATGCAAGAGAAAGTCCATAATGTATTATGCCAGCCCAGGCGCAATTTAGATTTTTGGCCACTCGATGGCAGCACTGTATGTGCAAAGTTTTAGACTGATCCAATGAACCATTGCATATCTATTCAAAATGTTGTATCATGACTGCCCAAATGTGCCTAATTGGTTTATTAATACATTTTCAAGTTCATAATTGTGCACTCTCCTCAAACAATAGCATGGTATTCTTACACTGTAATAGCTACTGTAAATTGGACAGTGCAGTTAGATTAACAAGAATTTAATCTTTCTGCCCATATCAGATATGTCTATGTCCGGGGAAATGTTCATGTTACTTACAACCTCATTCTAATCACATTAGCCTATGTTAGCTTTACGGCCCCGTGGGGGGGACACCGATCCTGTAGAGGTTTTAAGTACAACAGAGAAAAGCTGGCAACAATTTAATAAACTATAAAGTGGAGTAGGTTGAGGGCCTACTTCTTAGAGATGTTCAAGGTTATCTCGTATGAAAGAGCTGATAAAACATTTTAATTAAATTTTCCATTACATTTTTTATAATTGAATAATTTAAATAATTTTTACTATTACGGTAACATTGTAGGAGTAGTAACACTAATGATGATAAAACCACTGAAACATTTTTGGTAAATGAGGATTTTCTGAAATGGAGGCCACTAATGCTCAAATCCAAGGTCATCAATCCATTAAAAATAATTTACTGAAGTGATATCATTAATTATTTTGCTCACAATGTTATTTCCCTTCATTTAAAGTGAGTAACACCAAGTGACACTGAATTTAGACACACCAAATTATCTATGGAATTCTCAAATTTATGACATACTAAAAGAGTGTGAAGCTAATACTCTTCTTTAATATAGACCCCTCCCACGATAACAGTTTGCCACTGTAGAGAACGCTAAATGTCCTTGTATATCTTTGTAATTAATTATTTTCAAGGAGGTAACACCAATGACATAAAATTGAGGTACACACATTATTCTAGTAACATAGGTATTTAATAGTCTTCTTTGTTTTTATTGATCTATGCAATATATTTAATACTTTTGTTCACTTTCCAGCATTCAAAATAATAGATAGATATCTATAAACCCCCAAAACATGTCACTACAATGCTACACATCATTACTGGGACAAGCCAATTTGCTTATCCTAAGTACTTTAAACAATGCTTAAAGTTTTACAGTATAAAGGACTTTCATTGTGTTTCATCATTCATCAACAGTTCACTATAAACAAAAACATGTATGATGTGCAGGGTTGGGGAGTAACGGATTACATGTAATCCGTTACATTACCAGAAAAAATCTTGTAATCAGATTACAGATACTTTGAAAAACTAGATTTCAGAAAGGAGGTTTGCGAGAATCTAGTATGTTCCAGCAGCGCGAGAACTGACGACAAGTCAGAGACCAATATGATGACACACCAAATGGGTTTGATGGATCTTGGGAAAAGAGCAGGAACAGGCTTTTGTAGGCTACAGTCCAAGCTATTTCTTCCAATGGTACGACTGCTGTCGGCGTCCAAATATTATCCAACTTGAGTAAACCCCTGGAGGTAAGGATGACAGCAGTGGTGTAGTCTACAGTGATACATCACTTATTATTGTTATCTACATAGTGCATTGACGTGAATCACACTGTTGCTCTCTCATTTAGCTATTTGCGCCTTACGAATTGTGGTTGTTGTGGATGGCTGTTCACAAATCTAAATGTGTATTTGACCCCAATAAGGGTTGAATTCAAAAAGTTTAAGCTGCCTATCAATCATTGTTTTTGAAACCAGTGGACAGCCAGTGAAAAATGCGCTCCTGCAACAGCTGCACAGTGTGAATCCCAAAGTGGGGCTTTAATTGCTCAATCTAATTCATACTGATATAAAAATGTAATCCAAAGTCCTAATGGACACATGTTCAAAGTCACACACTTTTGATACACTTAAAGGGGCAATCTGTAGTTGCTACATCAATCTTTTGACTTATACATTTTCAGTTTTCCATAATGATGGACTGTCATTTCTCTTTGCTTATTTGAGCTGTTCTTGCCATAATATGGACTTGGTATTTTTCCAAATAGGGCTATCTTCTGTATACCACCGTTACCTTGTCACAACACAACTGATTGGCTGAAACGCAATAAAAAGGGAAGAAATTCCACAAATGATCAATGTTCCACAAATTATCAATGAGCTCAATCAGTCCTCCATGACAACAAAATCATAAACAACAGACTAGGGCTGGTTAATAAGTGCTTAGTTTTGGGTTTATCCTCAGATAAAACAATTTGTCTAATCTATACTTCCATATTTCCAAGTCCTATTCTTGAAGACCAAGGGGTATAACGTTTTATTGGAATGACTGGAATTCTGATAGACTTTGGTTTTTAATGTAAAGATATAATTTAATCATATTATTATGTAATAGAAAGCAATGGGTTAGAAGAAGCCTACATATTAACCAACCCATAAAGTAAAATGTAACATCCATATATGGCCAGCTATGTAAACTTTAACATTGATTTATCCTACAATAGTTCAATTAGTAACATATATTTTTGTCTTCTTCTAATGCTTCTTAAGGGAAAAGTAATCTAAAAGTAACTGTAATTAGATTACATTACTGAGTTTGGGCAATCCAAAAGTTACGTTAGTGATTACAATTTCGGACAGGTAACTGTAACGGATTACATTTAGAAAGTAACCTACCCAGCCCTGATTGATGTGTAACTATTTGTCATTTGTACATGTTTAACATGGTTGCAAAAGCAAAGAAAAATGCCACCGCAATTCAAGAACAACCAAAATAATAACTTATAGTAAAGTGTTTGAGCTGAGATTTCTATATCAAAGTGTCAGAGCTGATATTTGCTGTTTGGATCAGTCATTCAGTCTCAAGGAGGACAACAAATAAATCAATAATATCTCAGATTGTTGAAATCTGTCAGTTAGACTGGAGAAAAGATTTGGAGATATGACATATTGGCTGTCAACAAGGACATCAATCCAACAAGGCAAAACAAGCACATCAATCAAGTAACTTCAGCAGTCTTGAGGGGTGTCATTAAAAATGTGTAGAACTCCTGAGATGGATTATTACCAGTCAAATGTATGGTGTCCATATTAGGACAGCCTCAGTCTCAGCAGTGTCCTTAATGCTAGGGTGCTTATTAGTCACCCTAGCATTACAACAACATATAACAAACTTTGGTTTTGGAGATTAATGTCCCGTTAAGCTTTTCTACACTGTATAAAATGTTACTACATGATTCCATGTGTTATTTTCAGATTTTAAATAATTTGATGGTATCTGAATGTTATATGGTGGCAGCCTGTTACATACTACAGCAAAATACAGATTTAATCAAGTTGTCTATAGATTGTTGTTGTAGGCAATGGAATAATAAAAATCTAATCAAATTGTATCAAATCAAATTTTATTAGTCACATGCGCCGAATACAACAGGTGTAGACCTTACAGTGAAATGCTTACTTACAAGCCCTTAACCAACAATGCAGTTAAAACCAAAATATACGATTAAGAATAAGAAATGAAAGTAACAAGTCATTAAAGAGCAGCAGTAAAATGACAATAGCGAGACTATATACAAGGGGGTACCGGTACAGAGTCAATGTCGGTTAGTCAAGGTAATTGAGGTAATATTTATATTTACTGTAGGTAGAGTTATTAAAGTGCCTGTGCATAGATGATAACAACAGAGAGTAGCAGTGGTGTGAAAGAGGGTGGAGGTGTAGTCTGTCCTATAGTCCTATAGTCTGTTTTTCAACAAGGCAATTCATTTTTCCCTGGCAAAAATCCCATCCAGCGACTGAGGTAGCCTGTCTGTATGTGATGGTATTTTGATTTCTGTTTCCCATTTCCAGTTTATCACTGTCTGATAAGGTCACCTCCTGTCGTCACCCACGGTAACCAACTCCATTTGCTTTGCTGCTAGCTGCCATGCTATTATCAGTATGAAATGTTGTCCAACAGACACAGTACTTACAGATGGATAGACACAGTGAAACACACAGTGTTTACTGCTTAGGAATCTAAGCATTCTCCAGGTGCAGCAGTCACTATCTATCTGTCCTTTCAGAAAGTCTCCACTCTGGGCTTCCGGTTTGGTAATCTCCGTTTGGTTGTTGTGCTGTTGCTAGTATTTGAACATGATAATCCCACACAAAGCTAACTGCTAACCTTTATGGCAGGGATAAAATGAGAATGCAAAAAACACAACATTAATTTTGTTCATATTTTTTTTCTTCATATTTTTGTTAGTAGAAGGTACAACCGGTACATACAGTATTAAATACCATCATGTCTGCATTTTTATGACATGTCTATGCTTTACAAACACCATCCTGCATCACTTACATTTTAAGCAATCTTGTGAATTTTATTATTACTGTGTTTCACATGAAGATCTTATGTCCCAGCCTGATCTGTCCCCATATCTGTCCTAGCATCTGTGGAGTAATGTTATGTAAATCACAGAGCACAAGATTGCCTTCTTCCCCCTCTAATGAGGACCCCATTTTATTTGAATTTCATACCTATCATTTCCACCCTCTCTTTCATCAGTGGGTAACGGCAGTCTGGAACAGCCTAATTGTCTCAAACTGAGTACGGATTAGACACCATAGCCATCCTCATCGAGTTACTAAAACTAAACAACACAATCATATTGTGAATCTCAAATGGTTGTAGGAGAGTAGAATGGAAATGAAGATGTGGTTTGGAATGAATATGTGAATATCTCAATTGTTGCTGGAATATGAGGAAATCCACTGTCTTTGAAGAGATTGGAAAGATAAGGGATGGCAATGGCATGCTTCTTGGAGGCTGGCATCGCCCCTAAAGGGAGCACGGCATTCAAATAGCTATTAATGGAATTCTGGGTTATATGTATGTATATTTTTTTAATTTTATTGTGCCTGTTCTACATGTTATTTTGGCATTAATACATGTCACATATCAGTTTGCATACAATGTAAATACTTAATTGAATTAATAAAGCCGCATACAAATATGGTCTCTTTTTTGATTTCTTGAGTAAGGCAGCTCCAAAATGCAGGTGTTTCAGCCTAGCTCAGTGCTTTCTGTGGTGGTGGGGCAGCCAGCGGAAAATACGGGGGTTGGTAATGTTCTCTAGTTGCGCCAGGATTGGCTCAGTGTTTTGTCACGAATGGGGATACTATGTCACCGTATAATCTACGGGGAGAGCTTGAAAGTTCAAGCCCCTTGGGTGCTGCCATAGAGTTACATTAGAAGTGCCCATTCAAGAAGGCTCATGGTCATTGGCCACAGATAAAATGACGTTATATCTACAGTAGCTTTGATTGGACTGATCATGTCAACATCATACTTTCAAAATCTTAGCTAGCAAGCTAGCAGTCATCATCATGAATCAAGTTGGCAATCTACTGGCAAATAATTTTCAAGCCTTGTTATATGAAGAGAAATTATAGATCAAATGTATCGATGCTCATCGGCCATTGGACATAAACATTACACAACAAGTTGGAAATCGCAAATTCAACAATGAGTGGTTTTGTGGAAGCAGAGGCTAACTGCAAGCATTGCAAAGCAATCACTAGTCTGCTATTCAGTGGAGTGGATGTGTGGTCCAAGTGTGGGCTTAAGGGTCTCTTTTCCAAGCTTAAAAGGATAAACATTCAACATTGGCCATGCTGTCAATCCAGCATGAATTCTGCCGCGTTCAAGACAACTGGGAACTCCGTTTGACCGTTTGAACGGTCATCCAACTCAGAATTCCAAATCGGGAACTCAGGCCTCTTTCTAGAGCTCCGACCTGAAGATCACTGACGTCATGATTCGACCTTGTTTTTATCAGAGTTCCCAGTTGTCTTGAAAGCACCAGAGAATGCCAGACTTTGATGACAAAATTTGCCCACAAGAACCACTGCACCACCTTCCTGTTCAAGTGAGCACAGCATAAGAAGGTGAGTCCAAAAAATATCTTATATGCTGCTGCATAAAATATGTAATATGCCAGGGAGACATGAACAGTTTAAGTCAGAAGTTTACGTACAGTGAGGGAAAAAAGTATTTGATCCCCTGCTGATTTTGTACGTTTGCCCACTGACAAAGAAATAATCAGTCTATAATTTTAATGGTAGGTTTATTTGAACAGTGAGAGACAGAATAACAACAACAAAAATCCAGAAAAACGCATGTGAAAAATGTTATAAATTGATTTGCATTTTAATGAGGGAAATAAGTATTTGACCCCTCTGCAAAACATGACTTAGTACTTGGTGGCAAAACCCTTGTTGGCAATCACAGAGGTCAGACGTTTCTTGCAGTTGGCCACCAGGTTAGCACACATCTAAGGAGGGATTTTGTCCCACTCCTCTTTGCAGATCTTCAACAAGTCATTAAGGTTTCGAAGCTGACGTTTGGCAACTCGAACCTTCAGCTCCCTCCACAGATTTTCTATGGGATTAAGGTCTGGAGACTGGCTAGGCCACTCCAGGACCTTAATGTGCTTCTTCTTGAGCCACTCCTTTGTTGCCTTTGCCATGTGTTTTGGGTCATTGTCATGCTGGAATACCCATCCACGACCCATTTTCAATTCCCCTGGCTGAGGGAAGGAGGTTCTCACCCAAGATTTGACGGTACATGGCCCCGTCCATCGTCTCTTTGATGCGGTGAAGTTGTCCTGTCCCCTTAGCAGAAGAACACCCCCAAAGCATAATGTTTCCACCTCCATGTTTGACGGTGGGCATGGTGTTCTTGGGGTCATAGGCAGCATTCCTCCTCCTCCAAACATGGCGAGTTGAGTTGATGCCAAAAAGCTCCATTTTGGTCTCATCTGACCACAACACTTTCACCCAGATGTCCTCTCAATCATTCAGATGTTCATTGGCAAACTTCAGACGGGCATGTATATGTGCTTTCTTGAGCAGGGGACCTTCTTGGGCGCTGCAGGATTTCAGTCCTTCACAGCGTAGTGTATTACCAATTGTTTTCTTGGTGACTATGGTCCCAGCTGCCTTGAGATCATTGACAAGATCCTCCCGTGTAGTTCTGGGCTGATTCCTCACCGTTCTCATGATCATTGCAACTCCACGAGGTGAGATCTTGCATGGAGCCCCAGGTCGAGGGAGATTGACAGTTCTTTTGTGTTTCTTCCATTTGCGAATAATCGCACCAGCTGTTGTCACCTTCTCACCAAGCTGCGTGGCAATGGTCTTGAAGCCCATTCCAGCCTTGTGTAGGTCTACAATCTTGTCCCTGACATCCTTGGAGAGCTCTTTGGTCTTGGCCATGGTGGAGAGTTTGGAATCTGATTGATTGCCTCTGTGGACAGGTGTCTTTTATACAGGTAACAAGCTGAGATTAGGGGCACTCCCTTTAAGAGTGTGCTCCTAATCTCAGCTCGTTACCTGTATAAAATACACCTGGTAGCCAGAAATCTTTCTGATTGAGAGGGGGTCAAGTACTTATTTCCCTCATTAAAATGCAATTCCATTCATAACATTTTTCACATGCGTTTTTCTGGATTTTTGTTGTTGTTCTGTCTCTCACTGTTCAAATACACATAACATTAAAATTATAGACTGATCATTTCTATGTCAGTGGGCAAACGTACAAAATCAGCAGGGGATCAAATACTTTTTTCCCTCACTGTACACTTAGGCTGGAGTCATTAAACAATGTTTTCAACCACTCCACAAATTTCTAGTTAACAAACTATTGTTTTGGCAAGTCGGTTAGGACATCTACCTCATGCATGACACGTCATTTTTTCAACAATTCTTTACAGACAGATTATTTCACTTATAATTCATTGTATCACAATTCCAGTGGGTCAGAAGTTTACATACACTAAGATGACTGTGCCTTTAAACAGCTTGGAAAATTCCAGAAAATGAATTCATGGCTTTAGAAGCTTCTGATAGGCTAATTGACATAATTTGAGTCAATTGGAGGTGTACCTGTGGATGTATTTCAAGGCCTACCTTCAAACTCAGTGGGAAAATCAAAAAATATCAACCAAGACCTCAGGAAAACAATTGTAGATCCACAAGTCTGGTTCATCCTTGGCAGCAATTTCCAAATGCCTGAAGGTACCACGTTCATCTGTACAAACAATAGTACGCAAGTTTACACCATGGGACCACGCAGCTGTCATACCACTCAGGAAGGAGAGGCGTTCTGTCTCCTAGAGATGAACGTATTTTGGTGCGAAAAGAGCAAATCAATCCCAGAACAACAGCAAAGGACCTTGTGAAGATGCTGGAGGAAACATGTTCAAAAGTATCTATATCCACAGTAAAGCGAATCCTATATCGACATAACCTGAAAGGCCGCTCAGCAAGGAAGAAGCCACTGCTCCAAAACCGCCTTAAAAAAGCCAGACTAAGGATTGCAAATACACATGGGGACGAAGATCGTACTTTTTTGAGAATTGTCCTCTGGTCTGATGAAACAAAAATAGAACTGTTTGGCCATAATGACCATCGTTATGTTTTGATGAAAAAGGGGGAGGCTTCCAAGCCGAAGAACACCATCCCAACTGTGAAGCACGGGGGTGGCAGCATCATCTTGTGGGGGTGCTTTCTTGCAGGAGGGACTGGTGCATTTCACAAAATAGATGGCATCATGAGGGAGGGAAAATGATGTGGATATATTGAAGCAACATCTCAAGACATCAGTCAGGAAGTTATAAGCTTGGTCGCAAATGGGTCTTCCAAATGGACTATGACCCCAAGCATACTTCCAAAGTTGTGGCAAAATGACTTAAGGACAACAAAGTCAAGGTATTGGAGTGGCCATCACAAAGCCCTGACCTCATTCCCATAGAAAATTTGTGGGCAGAACTGAACAAGCGTGTGCGAGCAAGGAGGCCTACAAACCTGACTCAGTTACACCTACTCTGTCAGGAGGAATGGGCCAAAATTCACCCAACTTATTGTGGGAATAAAAGCTGAAATAAATCATTCTCACTACTATTATTCAAACATTTCACAATCTTAAAATAAAGTGGTGATCCTAACTGACCGAAGATAGGGACTTTTTACTAGGATAAAATGTCAGGAATTGTTAAAAACTGAGTTTAAATGTATTTGGCTAAGGTGTATGTAAACTTCCGACTTCAACTGTGTACTGTAGCTAAGAAAATAGTACTAAGTCTATGTTGTGTAGTAAGCTGTTAGTAGCCCATGTGCCTCACTCTAATAACTTGTTCCCTTTCAAATAAAATAAAATTGTATTTGTTACATGTGCCATGAAATGCTTACTTACAAGCCCTTAACCAACAATGCAGTTGAAGAAGTGGAGAAGAAAATATTTTCTTAAATAAAATAAAGTAAAAAAATCGATGTAATTTGTAAAGTGACGTAAACAGCGAGTAGCAGCAGTGTGAAAACGAGGGGGGGTCAATGTAAATAGTCTGGGTGGCCATTTGAATATTGTTTAGCAGTCTTATGGCTTGGGGGTAGAATCTGTTAAGGAACGTTTTTGTCCTAGACTTGGTGCTCCAGTACCGCTTGCCGTGCCATAGCAGAAAGAACAGTCTATGACTTGGGTGACTGGAGTCTTTGACACTTTTTGGGGCCTTCCTCTGACAACCCCTAGTATATAGGTCCTGGATGTCAGGATGCTTGGCCCTGTGATGGCCCTGCGTACTGGGCCGTACGCTCTACCCTCTGTAGTGCCTTACGGTCAGATGCCGAGCAGTTTCCCCCTTATAACCTAGCCTTCTGTTCTGACTTGGTGGTGCACAAGTAGCCTATAGCCTGTTTTAGAGAAATGTAATCATTGAATATTGTTAAAGCTTTCATTGTCTGCTTATATTTATCCTACGGTTCTGACTTGGTGTACAGGGAGAATACTGTAAGAACGGCCCATGTTCTGAATTCTGTCACAGTACATTTCAAAAGTGATGAACAAATAGTTATACTGACTACGTCCGTGCTAGCTAACCCATTCATGTCTTAATCGAAATTATGGATTGCCTCTTATGTGCTCGTCGTCCCTTTATGCCATAGTTTGTATATCTCAATGGTCAGTAGAAACCACATTAGTTTAAGCAAGTCAGCCATATCAGATATGTTTTTTAAAAGGCAGTAAATGAGGCTGAATGAACTGGTTCGCTGCCAGACAAAACTCCGCTGACAAAACAAAGGAGATGATCGTGGACTTCAGGAAACAGCAGAGGGAGCACCCCCCTATCCACATCGACGGGACAGTAGTGGAGAAGGTGGAAAGGTTTAAGTTCCTCGGCGTACACATTACGGACAAACTGAAATGGTCCACCTACACAGACAGCGTGGTGAAGAAGGCGCAACAGAGCCTCTTCAACCTCAGGAGGCTAAATAAATGTGTCTTGTCACCAAAAACACTCACAAACTTTTACAGATGCATAATCGAGAGCATCCTGTCGGGCTGTATCACTGCCTGGTACGGCAACGGCTCTGCCCACAACCGTAAGGCTCTCCAGAGGGTAGTGAGGTCTGCAAAACGCATCACCGAGGGCAAACTACCTGCCCTCCAGGACACCTACACCACCCGATGTCACAGGAAGGCCAAAAAGATCATCAATGACAACAACGACCCGAGCCACTGCCTGTTCACCCCGCTATCATCCAGAAGGCGAGGTCAGTACAGGTGCATCAAAGCTGGGACCGAGAGACTGAAGGTCATCAGACTGTTAAACAGCCATTGCTAACATTGAGTGGCTTCTGCCAACATACTGACTCAAATCTCTAGCCACTAATAATTAAAAATTGGATGTAATAAATGTATCACTAGTCACTTTAAACAATGCCACTTTATAATGTTTACATACCCTACATTACTCATCTCATATGTATATACTGTACTCTATAACATCTACTGCATCTTGCCTATGCCGTTCGGCCATCGCTTATCCATATATTTATATGTATATATTCTCATTCATTCCTTTACACTTGTGTGTATAAGGTAGTTGCTGTGAAATTGTTAGATTACTTGTTAGATATAACTGCACGGTTGGAACTAGAAGCACAAGCATTTCACTAATTTCATTAACATCTACTAACCATGTGTATGTGACCAGTACAATTTGATTTGATAGCAAGTGTAACAGTGGTAAGGTGTTGGGACTGCTGTTGGGACTCTGCTGTTGGGACAGCTTTATGGAGGCCCTAACAGTTTGTGGGCACTGTTTGTCACGGTTATAGTCCAATTTATGTATTGTTTTGTTTTGTTTTGTGATGTAGTGGCTTTGCTGGCATGCTTATAATTTATTTTTATTTTTTTGGCCCCATCAAGATTTACCTGCTAATATCGCCACCGGTTGGGGGCTCAAGCTTTGGGCATGATTTCAATTCCATCAGGCGAAAATAAACTAATCTCAGATAGATGGACAATAAGCAATACATTTTGTCATAATGGAGTAGACAGCTTCTGTCATTAAAACCCAATTTTTATTGTTATCATTTATCTTTAGCTTTGCATGTGCTTGTGCTATCATTTGGTGTTCTTTTGTGAAGTGGAAAGTATTCCATAAAATGATCTGCTCTTGACTATTTCAGTTGTGAAACATAAAATAAGGTAAATATCAAGATTCTCCCAATTCCTTGGCATTTGCTTATCTACATACTCTGTGGTCATCCTAAAGGAACCAGTTGTTTACCACAACCTGCATAGAATGTGAGCTAGATAGGGGTCAAAATAGTTGCAACAACAGTAACTTTTATCTTGGGGAACCTATAAATTATGGTTTTAGGAATTTCATTACTACTACTACTTTGCCAATTAGGCCCACCATACATTAATACACACACCAGTTCTATTTCAGTATGAGTGCCGACACATCCTATTTGACGACTGAAATCAAGACAAGGTATTGTTTCACTACATAGGGTCTTAGACAGAAAATGTCAGCAGCCTGCAGGGTATGAAAATAAATCTGTACTTGCAGCTTGCTTTTGCGCCACTGGAGGGCAAAGTAGCGCCACGGACGCTTCGATAAGTTGTGGAAATGACCTATTTTTCATATGCTTTTGTGCTCAGAGCTCAGGCATTTGTCTTTCTTTGAACAAAAATATGTATGTGCACATAAACATACAATTTCATTACCATATCCTCTGTGCAAGCACGAATGCTGCTGTGTCATAGCAGAAAGGCCAAGCATGTCATTAACAATGCCCCTGCATCAAACACTGCTGAGGAACAAACAGACTCCATGATGAGCCGTCAATAGAGGGGACAGACAGAGCCAACATCAGGGGGAAGGAGAGGGCAGAGGCTTTTAGAAGTGTATGCACCGGATTACTGACTTTGCAGTAACTAACACGCATATATGCCATAACATCAAAATGGATGCTGATTGTTTCTTTTTTTTCTCTAATGTCCTGTAAGGTTGGGTACTTGGGAGACCATTAATGATACTTAACTAGATTTCAACTACATGGACGTAAACAATCCACCTCAAGTGGATCCACCTCTTACACTTCAAAGAGATGCAGGCTCAAGATGAGCATCTTTGCTTTCAATGATGGGGGAAAGGACTATAAATAGTTTGGTAGAGAGAGGCATCCTTTGGTTATTAATATGACTGTAAGTTTATTCCACTCTTAATGTTTGCTTACTCTCAGTGGGGTGCTAGGTTGTCCCCTAGGGTCGTTTGCGGCTAATTGTTTGCGTCCTCCATGAAATCTTGATGAACATGAGCACCCGGAAGCAGGCAAATTGAAATGTGTTCCAACTTGCGAGCACCTAAATGGGGCTACTGACTGTGTCTGAAATCTTCAGAGGCAGCCTGCTCTGCTGTGCTCTACTGCAGCCCAGACGGAGGGGAGAGGAGGACGTGTGAGCATTAACTGGGGCAAGAAAAGACCACCCAGGGGCAGTCCAGATTAGACAGAGGAGATGGAAGGTGCCTGGGGCGTGTGGAAAATTAGCTGGTTGTTGGATGGAAGTCGGGGTGGCGCTGGGGGTCCCTCTAGGACACGAGGGGTCTGTTCAGTCTATTGAAAGAACATAGTGTTCCAATGGAGCTGGTTTGCCAACTCTTTTTTTATGCAGATAATAGTCTCTTCTATGCAAATAAAAAGAGACTGGTTAGTTTATTAATAATACACATTGAATATATTACAAATGAACATGAGTATTCAATCTTTTTCTTCTTTTTTTTAAGAACTAGAACCCTTGTTAATGAGCAAACCCGTGAGAGAAATGTGCTTTTAAATAATGCATTCCCAAAGACTCGAGTGATTTATAATCTAGTTTCTTTGCTACGTGTACTCTGTAGGATGTACTGCTGCTTAGTAGAAAAACAATAGCTGTGCAACTATTCTCAAACGCACTGCAGGTTGCAAGACAGCAGTGTGACATTAAAACTTTAGTCATCCCAGGAAGGGGGGAGGCTCATCCTCAGCTATACTGCTAAGATAAGTAACTTGGGGGACTTCTCAAGGCCTTAGCCTACTTCTTGGTGTTTGTGAGGGGAAAACACAGTGCGGCAGACTGCATGTGGCGTGTGATGCAGTGCTACAGTGCGAGACAGCCTAAGAAAGTCTTGCCTTGAGACTCAAAGCACTGGTGCTTTTCTGCTTCACTTTAAAGACAGGCTAGATCTTTGCTACTTCACTTAAAAGACAGGCTAGATATTTGCTACTTCACTTAAAAGAAGTGGGTAGCCTAGTGGTTGGGCCAGTAACCGCAAGGTTGCTAGATCGAATCCATGAGCTGACAAGGTAGAAATATGCCGTTCTGCCCCTGAACAAGGCAGTTAATCCACTGTTCCTAGGCTGTCATTGGAAATAAGAATTTGTTCTTAACTGACTTGCCTAGTTAGATAAAGGTAAAAAAAAGACAGGCTACTTCACTTAAAAAATCAAGGCTGTGTCACATCTGGCTGTGATTGGGAGACCCATAGGGTGGCGCACAATTGGCCAAGTGTTGTCCAGGTTTGGCAGGGGTAGGCTGTCATTGTAAATAAGAATTTGTTCTTAACTGACTTGCCTAGTTAAATAAAGGTTCAATAAAAACATACATTTAAAAAACAGGCTAGATCTGTACTACTTCACTTTAAAGATGAGCTTTGCATTTGAGCTCTCTTGTTTACAGTCAGTTGTCTGGTGCAGGGAAATAATGCAGTCCAGCAGGAAAGCTAGATGTCAAAAGAAATCCACTTCTGCTTTTGTGGATACAGAAGAGAATTCACATCCGTATATAGGAGTGCAATTCAGCCAAACAGATAAATGGCATTGGCAGAAGACAGCATTCATAGTGCATGAAATACTGTAGCTGGATACCATAGAGCAGGAGATCAAACCAACTATTTGGAAAAGAGCTATAATAGAATATGATTGCAGATGTTGTGTACAGTTCCCTAGCTTTATTAAATATAATGAGAAGGTTGTACATCGGGTTCAGTGACTAATCCGTCTATTCATTAGCTAGGTTGTACACTAATTCATGCTTTGAAATTGCCCCCCAAACATATTGTTTGTTGTATAAATTCATATTTCCTTGATTTCTATATATATATATTTTAAAACAAATCTATTTGGTTTGTCCTTGTGCACTAACTGATACTGCAAACATACTGATGAACCACAACAAGGATGAAAGAGGTGATACTTACCCTTCCCGAAGAATATAATGTACAGACATTATGAACAAAATTACAGAACTGCAATGTCTTTGTATTTTATATCTCTTCCCTACTATAGCAGCATGGCCACACCTCATCTCCAAAACAATGCTATATCCATTTATTATTTCCATGTGAAATGGATTGCAATGAAGATATACAATCAAGATTAAAACCTCACTTACTTTCCTTTAAATTATATGTTTATTTACTCACCTGACTAGACAAACAACAATTCCCTTCCCTAGCCTAGCAGGTGTTGAGGGAACATAATAAATAAAGATGTTGTCATGTTTGTGTACTGACGGGTAACCAGTAAATAATGCCATCCGCCGTCACCAGTTGATGCCTCGAAACCAAAGAAGTATCTCTGCAAGCATATTCTGGCTCTGTGGCTCAGCTCCCGTTGGCTCCCTCAGCCTGTCCAAACAATTCCGTGATCTCAAAGAATAATTCTCGTCTCACATCTGGCATATCACAGAAATTTAAACTCGGGCCAAAAAACGGGGCTATTCCTTAATGTCCGACTGCATTTTTATTAGGAATGTTCTAGACTTGAAATGTACCTGTCAAAGCGGGCTTAGGCGTTTAAGTCATTGGGGGGACGTGGAAGGAGGAGGAAGATAATGCTAAAGTAAAAAAAAAAGCTAAAGACCACATTTTTGCTGAGGATTAGCTTTGCCAACTGTCATCTTTGTTGCAGCGGCGCTCAGTCCCACAGTCAGCAGCCTGTCGACTTCACGGACAAATGTCAACCTCTGATTTAGGGTGCATTAGATCATTATAGCCTCTGCCTGTTGGCTGTTTACCCCCAAAACTAATTTTGCAGTTCCAGAGATTAATTTACAAAAGAAAATACACGGGCGTTGATGGTTTATAGGTCTACGCTTTTATTCGACGTCTAGTCAACAGCATTCCATTGTGTGTTTTTTACAGCCACTGAGAACAATTAGACAATTCAATATTGTTAAACCCATTGAGATAGGTTTGAGCGGTAAACAAAACAGTTAGTTCACTTACTCACGGCTGGGGAAATAGCCTTCTCACAAACAGACAAGACGAGAGGAAAGTCCCATTGGGTATATTTTTACAATAGAGACAAACAAAATCCCTTTTAACTTCATCCTTGCTTCTATCTGAGGGCTGTGGCACATATTATAGTGTGAACATGTCTCATATTTCGTACTGTGTGCTGGTGTCATTAAGGTTGAATCCATACGACTCAGACCTCATTAGCTTACTCTATAGTGGCACTTCTATTCATCATGGTTGTTATGTGTGCAATACTCAATGCACACGTCATATCAACATAACTGCTTCCCACATCTCATGTAATATCTTCCATTTTTCAGGTCTTCCTGTCTGAATTGGATGATTGCATGTATACTAAGCCACTTTATAGACTTGACTTAGCAGGCCCTCCATACTTCTTTACATGGCTACTGCAGTAGCCTGGTTGTTTTGCAAGACAACAACATGGTGGAACTGGCAACCAGCTAGACCTGTAGAGTTCCAGTATAGAGTTTGACCGTTATAATTTATTGAGTATGGGTATTTCATTGTTTAGAAAATGTTCAGTGAGTCTTAATGAGTTATGTCAAAGTAATAGTCTCGACATAAACAAGTGAAGTCTATCCAAAATGGTTGGCTTACATCGTATTAGTAGTAAATATTTGAAATGTTGAAACCAGGCCTTTTGAGCAGCTGACATCTCCAGTAGACAGGAGCAAAATGTAGTTTATAGTCTCACCAAATTGCTTCTTTGGTTCTCAAACATCTCTCAAACGACTGGAGCAAGAGAGGAATACTCGCAAGATATCTCATGAAACATGACAGGCTGTTTATAATTCCCGGAGGGATCAAAAGGGTAGGGTTCTGGAATGATTTTGCGTAATGAAAGTGAGCAGGTGACATGAGAAGACACCTACAAGCACTCACCTACACCACAGATTAATATTCAGATTTCTCTGACACGCTCGATTCAGATGTCAATCACCTCCCAATGGGCAATTATAAGGTGGGAGAGGACGAGAGAGGCAGATCCAGCTGCCGCTAATCTAATGGGAGAGGATGTCGGCGTTGGAGATAGAGAGACTGAGCGAGAGAGAGAGGAGGCAGGGTAAGAGAGAGATAGGGAGAGACACAGAAGGAGAGAAAGAGAAGCGGGGAGAGAGAGAGAGAGACTGAGACAGACAGCGAGAAGAGAGAGAGAGTGTGAGAGAGAGTGATTGTCAAAGACAGGAGTAGCTAGCTACAGTATTGCGTGCAGGGACAATGCCCACCTTTCATCTACAGTCCTGAGGGCATTGAATCAGCTCGGTTCTGGCAGATTGGTGCCACAGAGAATGGGAGCCCAATAGCACTGCAGTTAGCAAAGTATTTTTCACACTGGATGCTCTTCCACTTAACTCTTTGGCTCTCTGTCTACGGAATTGTATCGAGATAATCAATATTTTGGTTGTTTTTCTTTGTGTAATAACCCCAGACTCCAGACAAGAATAAACATGGCAGTCGCTACAATATCTACGGCCATGTCACACTGCAAAATGTTCCCTTTGATTATAATGAGCAATTTTTTTTTAGGTTTCTGTAGTTACAATATTTTAAATATGCAGTTTATCTGAGATGTTCTGTTGGCTGTACTGGCGGATATTTTGAGGCTTAGACAATATATGAACAATAATAATCTCATCGCTCGCTAATTTATACTCTAGCTTGTTATTTATTCTCTTAGATAAATAAGTAAAGGCAGTCATGATACAGCTTTAACTGTCATTGCTATATCGCAAGCTCACCAGTGACAATGTAGGGCCTCCAACTATCTTCATTGCTTACAGGCCTGCTATACTGGACATGTAATTTTTGCCGGGCGTGAGATGCTCCCAAAACTGTCCGTAAGCAGTGCAGCCCTGCAAGAGGGTCACGGAGCTAAGCTTAAAAATGTAGCTCTAGTTCTATTTTCAAGAATTCAACTTGTGGCTCATGTCTGAGAACACATGATGAAGTGGCTGGTGCTCTGCTCACACCCGTAAAAAGTTATGCTTCCAGTGTAGCAACACAAAAATCTACTACTTTCGCCAGGCCATCAGTGTAGCACAGTAGGCTGCCCACCGGTTCTGAAGCAACTGCATTTGGCAATTGTGATCTATTTGTTGTGCTTTATTAATGATTTACATATTAAATATGTCCTGTAAATTTATTTTTAATGAATATACGTTGTATTTGTCATTGAACAGTACAGTCGAAATCTGTTTTAATCCAAACATTTAACAAACATAACAAATACTAAAACCTCCAGCTTCAGAGATACCAGAAGCATATTGCAGGCATGATTAAAACATGTAGATACAGTTCTTTCACCACTGAGTGAGTTTTGAAATTAAAGCTTTTTTTAAAACGTATTTCACTTGGATGGTGTTAAAATGGTGATTTTCCACGAGCACTTCCGGTGCCCCACACTGATAGAGTACAGGAGTGTTATCTTGGTGAGTAATGTGCTTAGCTTTAGCTGTGAAAAAAGATTGGGGCGCTGGGGAGCATTGCAAGCCACACGGTTGGGCGTGCCTGACCTCAGTGTCCTTCCGGCCACTGCAGTAGGAGATGTAGAGCCACTCGGAGTTCGCTCGTAAACAAAGGAACGCATCCAACCCACTTCCACTTGTAGCATGGGGTTAATTGACTGGCCAGAGAAACAGAGGCTGGCTGGCTGAGAAGTGGAAAGAGAGAAGAGTGTGGGTTGGATGTACTTAAACTATTAACGCCCTCTGAGTGACTCATAAATGAGCTATCTGGCTAAATGATGGGCTTTCTAAACACGGGCAGGTGGAGAAGCATTCCAAGTCGACTGCGGATAAAGCATTGTGAGGCCTGACAATGTGAGCCCTAGTGCTGAGGCTTTCTCACAACATTTAATTTGAATGTGGGCGTATTGTGATGGTGAGATGTGCTGTACTGGCATTGGAGCTGTCGTGACCGTCTCTGTGCCCCTTCTTTTATTGTCTGGCAATTAACTCTCTTAAAAAAAGAGGAGAAAGCTTTTGCTGGCACAAAATAAAGAGGCAGCGGCATCCAAAAGCAGCAGGGAAAGAGGCATCCAAAAGCAGCAGGGAAAGAGGCAATGGTTGTGACATAATCACTGAGGAGCATGACTTATCTCACACACACGTTCATGTTTGCGATCAGGCAGACAGTAGGCAGCCGATGAGACAGCCTATAGGAAGGAGGTCAGAGACCTGGCAGTGTGGTGCCAGGACAACAACCTCTCCCTCAACGTCGGCAAGACAAAAAAGCTGATCTTGGACTACAGGAAACGGATGGGCTGTAGTGGAACGGGTCCTTCCTCTGTGTCCACATCACCTAGGACTTAACATGGTCCACACACAACATACACAGTTGTGAAAAGGGCACAACAATACCTCTCCTCATTCAGGAGGCAACAAATATTTAGCATGAGCATCAGATCCTCAAAAAGTTTCACAGCTTCACCATTGACAGCATCTTGGTATCGCACCTGCTTTGCATCCAACCGAAAGGCACTGCCGAGGGTAGTGCATACGGCCCAGTAGATCTCTGAGACCGAGCTTCCAGGACCTCTATACTAGGCGGTGTCAGAGGGAGAACCTAAAAATTGTCAAAGACTCCAGCCACCCAAGTCATAGACTGTTCTCTCTGCTACCATAAGGCAAGTGCTACCAATGCACCAAGACTGGAACCAACAGGACCCTGAACAGCTTCTACCCCCAAGCCATAAGACTGCTAAATAGTTGGTTAAATAGTTAACCAAATAACTACCTGGACTATCTGCATTGACCCTTTTTGCACTAACGTTTTTGACACATACACTGTTTTTATCAGTCACTTATTCTTCATTATATGTACATATCTACCTCAATTACCTCGTACCCATGCACATCGACTCTGTACTGGTACCCCGTGTATATAGCCAAGGTATCGTTACTCATTGTGTATTTATTACTTTTATTATTACGTGTTTTACATTTCTATTATTTCTCTATTTTCTTTCTCTCTGCATTGCTGGAAAGTAAGTAAGCATTTCACTGTTATTCTACAACTGTTGTTCAAGAAGCATGTGACGAATAAAATTGGAATTTGATTTGATATGCCAGAGAACCTGAAAGAGGCTTACAGCCCTCACTGAGCTAGGTATGTGTCACTTCAGCAGACAGAGGTTTGCCCTCCCCTCTCTCCCTTCATGCATCCCTCTTTCCTTAGAGAACAAACTGTCAGGGTTTAAGGAAAGGGTGGTGTGGGGCTGCCTCCAAAATGGCACGAGGCTTGCTGAATCACCACTCAAACTAACCAGCCTTAACGCAAAGCAAGGGATTTTACGACAGGAGCAAAGTGTTATGCCAAAGAAAACGCATCATATTATGGTGTTTATATTTTGAAGGGCTTGTGCTCTGCATGGCACTTCCCAAATTGGCTCATATGCTTTGGTGCATGGAAGAGAGATGCAACCCTACAATCAAGTGGCCTTGAAATATGTCACAAGGACATCCTAAATTGTGCTGATCTGTATTGGATTTGTCCTACATCCCAAGTGGCTTTTAGTCAAATTTCCATCCTTTTCACTGTAAAATTGGTTTAATTAAACATTTGTGGCAGCAGCACTAGCATTCAGTCTGTCTGGTTGCAAATCATGGGTCTGTCTTCGCCTTGGCCACTTCTCCCATTCAATAGAATATAATAGAGGCTGCTACTAAAGCAAACACTTTTATCCAAAGTGACTTACAGTACAGTGAGTGCATAAAAGTTTTTTGTGTATATGATCCCTTCAAGAATTGAATCCACAATCGTCACAGCTAAGCCACACAGAGCCAGGGCGTCATAATGAAGGTGCTTGATCAGTAGGAATGATGGATGACTTCTTAGGTTGTGTCTCAAATGACATCTTATTCCCTTATAGTGCAGCCCATTGCAGCTGTTCTTCCTGCACCCCCAATAGCTCCTCAGAGTATGCTGTACTTTGACAGCAAAAGTACAGAGACAAGTCTGTTGATCACTCAAACAGTGTAGGATAGAAAAAAACATGTTGCGGCCCCTATTTCTATGTATGGCAAAACAATAATATAAACAGCAAGTGCCTTCAGAAAGTATTCATACCCCTATTCCACAATTCAAAATGGATTCAATATTTTTCTCACACATCTAGACACAATACCCCTTAATGACAAAGTGAAAACAGATTTTTTTCAATGTTAGCAAATTTATTAAAGACGAAATACATAAATATCATATTCACATACAGTTGAAGTCAGAAGTTTACATAAACTTAGGTTGGAGTCATTATAACTAGTTTTTCAACCAATTCTTGTTAACAAACTATAGTTTTGGCAAGTCGGTTAGGACATCTACTTTGTGCATGACACAAGTCATTTTTCCAACAAATCTTTACAGACAGATAATTTCACTTATTATTCACTGTATCACAATTCCAGTGGGTCAGACGTTTACATTCACTAAGTTGACGGTGCCATTAACAGCTTGGAAAATTGCAGAAAATTATGTCATGGCTTTAGAAGCTTCTGATAGGCTAATTGACATAATTTGAGTCAATTGGAGGTGTACCTGTGGATGTATTTCAAGGCCTACCTTAAAACTCAGCGCGTCTTTGCTTGACATCATGGGAAAATCTAAAGAAATGTGCAAATCAATCCCAGAACAACAGCAAAGGACCTTGTAAAGATGCTGGAAGAAACAGGTACAAAGTATCTATATCCACAGTAAAACGAGTCCTATATCGAAATAACCTGAAAGGCCGATTCGGCAAGGAAGAAGCCACTACTCCAGAACCGCCATAAAAAAGCCAGACTACGGTTTGCAACAGCACATGGGGACAAAGATCGTACTTTTTGGAGAAATGTCCTCTGGTCTGATGAAACAGAAATATAATTGTTTGGCCATAATGACCATTGTTATGTTTGGAGGAAAAAGGGGGAGGCTTCCAAGCCGAAGAAAACCATCCCAACCGTGAAGCACGGGGGTGGCAGCATCATGTTGTGGGGGTGCTTTGCTGCAGGAGGGACTGGTGCACTTCACAAAATAGATGGCATCATGAGGATGTAAAATTATGTGGATATATTAAAGCAACATCTCAAGACATCAGTCAGGAAGTTAAAGCTTGGTCGCAAATGGATCTTCCAAATGGACTATGACCCCAAGCATACTTCCAAAGTTGTGGCAAAATGGCTTAAGGACAACAAAGTCCAGGTATTGGAGTGGCCATCACAAAGCCCTGACCTCAATCCTATAGAACATTTGTGGGCAGAACTGAAAAAGCATGTGCGAGCAAGGAGGCCTACAAACCTGACTCAGTTACACCAGCTTCTGACCCACTGGGAATGTGATGAAATAAATAAAAGCTGAAACAAATCATTCTCTCTACTATTATTCTGAAATGTCACATTCTTAAAATAAAGGGGTGATCCTAACTGACCTAAAACAGGGAATTTTTACTAGGATTAAATGTCAGGAATTGTGAAAAACTGAGTTTAAATATATTTAGCTAAGGTGTATATCAACTTCCGACTTCATCTGTAAGTATTCACCCCCCGAGTCAATACATGTTAGAATCGCCTTTGGTGTGAGTCTTTCTGAATAAGTCTCTAAGAACTTGGCACACCTGGATTGTACAATATTTGCACATTATTATTAACAAAAATCTTCAAGCTCTGTCGTTGGTTGTTGATCATTGCTAGTCAGCGATTTTGAAGTTTTGCCATAGATTTTCAAATCGATTTAAGTCAAAACTGTAACTAGGCCATCAGGAACATTCAATGTCATCTTGGTAAGCAACTCCAGTGTATATTTGGCTTTACATTTTTGGTTATTGTTTTGCTGAAAGGTGAATTTATCTCCCAGTGTCTGTTTGAAAGCAGACTGAACCAGGTCTCCCTCTTTTCCATTTATTTTTATCCCAAAAACTCCCTAGTCTTGTTGATGACAAGCATATCCATAACATGATGCAGCCACCATCCTGCTTAAAAAAATATAAAGAATGGTACTCAGAAATGTGTTGTATTGGATTTGCCCCAAAATTTTGCATTCAAGACAAAAAGTACATTTTTGCCACATTTTTGCAGTTTTACTTTAGTGGCTTGCTGCAAACAGAATGCATGTTTTAGAATATTTTTATTCTGTACAGACTTCTGTCTTCACACTGTCATTTAAGTTTTGTGGAATAACTGCAATGTTGTTGATCCATCCTCAGTTTTCTCCTATAGCAGCCATTAACTACTTAGGGAGTGGTGGGGCGCTAACCGATGAAATGTAAGGCACCAAATTCAAAATCCAAAAGTTGA
The DNA here is from genome assembly GCA_030435695.1 of Brachymystax lenok tsinlingensis. Classification (NCBI taxonomy): domain Eukaryota; kingdom Metazoa; phylum Chordata; class Actinopteri; order Salmoniformes; family Salmonidae; genus Brachymystax; species Brachymystax lenok. The sequence continues at coordinate 32,914,903 of CM059792.1, forward strand.
ATTATTAAACATTCATCAATATACAAGTGTTGCATAGTCATCAAAAGCTCTGATTCCTGGCAATATCACAGCGCTGTCAGATTTCAAAAAGGCTTTACGGCGAAAGCACAACATTTGATTGTTTGAGGATAGCACCTACAATATTTATCCATTAGCATAAATTCATAAACCATCGCGGTTCACACAAAACCCATTTCACAGCGAAAACAAATCCCTTACCTTTTGAAGAACTTCTGCTGAGGGCTTCCCAAGTGTCCAATGAAGACAACCAATGGTTCTTTTGTTAGAAAAAGTCATTTATTATATCCATAAATCTCCATTTGGTTGGCGCGTTATGTTCATAAAATACAGCATCCACTCGCAAATTGAACGATGAAGAGAACTCGTTCAACCTATACCTATACACTTGTCCAAGAACAATCAAACATCATTGATCATGTATCCTTAGGAACACTTTTATGTATATTTACTATAATATTTCAACCAGATTATAAACTGGACGATAGGAAAGAAAAAAACCACAGCGCGCGCGAGCCCTTGAACGCGCTTCCTCTTCTGTTTACATCTGGTGACTAGTTAGAAATTCTTCTTCTATTACCATCCAGAGCAACCTAACATCCAGTGGAAGCAATAGGTACTGCAATCTTACTCCCATATATGGCTGTTTTCAATAGGGAGGGGTTCAAAATGAGGCAATGTGTCAAAAACACTTTTTCCAGGACAGAAATTCCTCGGGTTTCCGCCTGCTATATCAGTTCTGTTATACTCACAGACAATATTTTAACACTCTTAGAAACTTCAGAGTGTTTTCTATCCAATAGTACTAATTATGTGCATATTCTAGTTTCTGGGCCTGAGTGGCAGGCCTTTTACTTTGGGCACGCCAGACTCTCCAAAACCGACACCTCAGCTGCCGCTCCCTAAGAAGTTAAACTCTGTAACTGTTTTAAAGTCCCCGTTGTCCTCATGGTGAAATCCCTGATCGGTTTCCTTCCTCTCTGGCAAATAAGATAGGAAGGGCGCCTGTATCTTTGTAGTGACTGGGTGTATTGATACACCATCCAAAGTGTTGTTAATAACTTCACCATGCTCAAAGGGATATTCAGTGTGGGCTTCTTTTTTTACCAATAGGTGCGCTTCTTTGCAAGGCCTTTGTGGTTTATTCTGTGTTTGAAATTCACTGCTTAACCTTACAGAAATAAAATCTAAATAAAATCAAGTGTTATTGGTCACATACACATAGTTAGCAGATGTTATTGCGGGAGTAGCAAATCTCAAAGTAAAAGAATGGAATTAAGAAATAGATCAATATTAAGATGAACAATGTCGGAGTGGCATTGACTAGAATACAGAAGAATACCTTTACATACATATGAAATGAGTTAAACAGTATGTAAACATTATTAAAGTGACCACTGTTCCATGTCTATGTACATAGGGCAGCAGCCTCTAAGGGTAGAGTAACCGGGTGGTAGCCGGCTAGTGACAGTGACTAAGTTCAGGGGAGGATGCTGGGTGGAGGCCGGCTATTTAACAGTCTGCTGGCCTTGAGACAGAAGCAGTTTTTCCGTCTCTCGGTCCCAGCTTTGATGCACTTGTACTGACCTCGTCTTCTGGATGATAGCGGGGTAAACGGGCTGTGGCTCAGGTGGTTGATGTCCTTCCTGTGACATCAGATGATGTAGGTGTCCTGGAGGGCAGGTGGTGTGCACCCGGTTATGCGTTGGGCAGACCGCACCACCCTCTGCAGTTTCCGTACCAGGTGATGAGGGTTTGAATACTTATTGACTCAAGACATTTCAGCGTTTCAATTGAGTTATTTGTAAAAAAAAATCTGAAAATAAAATTCCACTTTCACATTATGGGGTATTGTGTGTAGGCCAGTGACACATCTAAATGTAATCAATTTTAAATTCAAGCTGTAACACAACAAAATTTGGAAAACGTCAAGGGGGTTGAATATCTTTTGAAGGCACTGTAGATACCACACATGGAATAGAACCAATGTAAGGGAATTCAAATGCACCACTGTATATGACAAACCAGTTGATAGCTCTCACATAATATAGAGCTACTGTATCTGTATATCTAATGAGTGCAATGAAATTAGAACTTACCAAAAAAGTCAAGTCTGCATGCCACTCACTCACTATGGACACCATGTTATTCTCCCTCCATGGAAGAAGGAGTGCCAGGCTCTGGGAATGCTTCAGTTGGGGTATTGTATACATTGAATCATCCATTTAGTTTATTGTGAAGGCAATTCTGTCTCAGTCGGGAATGACAAAACCCTGCAGATACTATCTTACAACTCAAAACTGCAGCACACAAACAATGGGATTTCAGTTGGTTAGAATAAAGTGTAGTCTTTTGAAGTAGGTAAAGAGAAGTGAGATGAATTCACTACTGTCGGGGAGAATTGGATACAGGTGCAGCGAGAACAAGAAGTAATTAGGTTCTTTCTGGTTTACTCTTCTCTATAAAGGCTATTATTCTCATCATTCTCTCCTTCTTTTCTTCTCACCTCGCAGCTCCTATTCCCACGTATCAAAAATGTATTCAGAGAGCTATACAAAGGGATTTAATAAAATAACATGTCATAATGACATCAGATCAGAACACATACAGTATCATGGGCATGATTAATTGAATAGATATATGGTAATCCCCACTTTCCTGGCCAGATACATGCATTTTTTACTGTTTCAAATAGCTATCACATAGAGCAGCAAAGAGTGCATCACTCCAGATATGCACATAAGAGGCCAACAATATCCTTTAAAAGCAAAACCTATACTGAAGGCTGTAACAAAGGAACGCACAAATTCCCTATGATAAGATCAATTATGTATTGTAAAGTAGGAAAGCATGAATGGCAGTAATATGAATAAAAATGTATGCAAATGTCATACTTCTGATTTAAGATTAATTAGTAAGAACTAAAATCATGTAATTGATACTGAATGATGCATGTCTTTGACAAAGTCCTATATATAGTTGGTCATTTGGGTTTTCAATTAACATTGTTATATAATGGTTATTAAGTTCTCTTTTAGCCCACAGAAGGGCTTGTACTCCAAGTGTCATATTCGTCCAAGTCTACTCTAGTCTTCCAAGGACAACATCCTTGTGATTACCCCCAGTATAATTTGGGCTTGATTCTTTAATCTTCTGTAATCTATCTTAGTTTGGAAACATAAAACTGAAAATTGCATCAGTGAGTAATTTAACAAAAAGATTAGCAGAAAGGCTAAGTGGGCACAAATGGACCACATGCCCATTTGGCCAGGGGGAATGATGTTCATAGTCATTTGACTCACAAGCTGTCCAGCTAGCTGATACCACATCGAAAACACAGTTTATGAGATTTCATCACATTGCATCACTACCCCCGCCACCATCACAACAGTTTTTTACAGTCATGAAGAAGTGAAATGGTGTCATGTACTGTAGGCCTCCAGTAATAATAGATTTAACAACATCAGTGTTTACAGTATGCGGGACCATGACACTTCGTACGCGCCACCAGATGGCAGATATGACATCATTAAGTATGAGATGTTTGTGCCGTTCTGTCATGGTGGCTGCCAGAGTCAGTCAGAGCAGCACAGATCTGTATTGGATACAACTCCCTGGATAGGTACAGGATGACTAACCATTGGTTTTCCCTCTCTCTACTGGTCTGTCTGGTTACTAATCAAAACCATAAAGATAGAATGAATAGACATTCAAGTCCATGTTCCATGAAGGGTGGACCAGCGACCATATTGAATGTCCCATACCAGGAAGTAAAAGCAGGCAGCTCAGAATTCAGTAGTTCTATTTATGTAATCGGAACCTCAATGTCTGCGTAACTGCAGTTCCTCAGCCCCAATGTAGGCTACATTAGTTATTCATGTTAAGCTTGTATCTCATTCTTCCTCAGACTAGGTTCCCTGACAGAGCGAGGCTGCTCCCAGTTGGCTGAACCAATTTATACTTTCTATTTACACATGTGTTTCTTTTTGGGAAATGCAGGAGTCACTCCAGGACTAAGCCCCCTTTTAAATCACCCACTCAAAGAGAGCCTCAAGACCCTATTAACAGTGATCGAACTCGTGGGCCTTTATTTGTATAATCCTGTTGTCTGCGTGACAAGGGCACTTTTGGTTTGTGGCAAATTAGTGAATTAGCACTCCAAACCAGACAAGACTTAGTAGAAATGTCATACGCGGCATCCCAAAAGTTGATACATCAGAAAACTATCCTCTGACCTCGTCCTCAGGCCAGCAAATGAGAGTGAAGTCGACCATTCCATGCACTACTTGGTAAATCTTTTCTGCGAGACGGCTGGATCTGCTGGAAGTTGCTGCGTGTGATTTATGGAGTAGCATATTTTGTTCGTTATTTCGGTATAGCCTTAATGACTGACATTAGTGCCAGCGGAGTGCCGAGTGATTACTGTCCAGCACTAGTCCCACTGTGTCCGGGGTTAAAAATGACAGCCAAAGCTCTGGAGATGGGTAATCAATACTGTATTTATGCTTTGTGAGGAAACAACATTACTCACTCTTGAGCACAACAGCACTTTTATCGATACACCTCTGATAGAATTTTCTGAGGAAAGATAATTAACATTTATTTATTTAGAGCATCAAAACAACACACCTGTCAATAGTTCCGGGGGTGTAGTGGGAAATACAGTATGCCTTTAAAAAAAATGTTTTTAGGACAACCCTGTCATCAGAGCCAGTGTTCAATGGTTTAATGTCATTTTGCACGTTCCGAATAAAGTTGTGTGTCTCTGGACCAAAACAGAACTCATCAGTGGATCATTTTGTCAAATTGTAAACAAGGCTTAAAGGTCATAATGGCAAGAAAGAAAATGTAATAGTCCATTGTTCTGCTCTTTCCATGACATAGACTGACCAGGTGAATCCAGTTGAAAGCCATGATCCCTTATTGATGTCACAAAATCAGTGTAGATGAAGGGTAGTAGACAGGTTAAAGAAGGATTTTTAAGCCTTGAGACAATTGAGACATGGATTGTGTATGTGTGCCATTCAGAGGGTGAATGGGCAAGACAAAATATTTAAGTGCCTTTGAACAGGGTATGGTACTAGGTGCCAGGCGCACTGGTTTGTTTCAAGAACTCAATAGCTTCCCATGTGTATCAAGAATGGTCCACCACCCAAAGGACATCCAGACAACGTGGGGGGGGCAACTTAATATTAGGAAGGTGTTTGGTATTCAATACTCAGTCAAATGCAATCCCAAATGAACTTCTTTAGCCTCCATCTGATTATACTGATCGTCTTTCGGTTGTGTGTATGAGGAGAGCAGTGCACGCTCTATAGGGAACCGTAATGATCTCAGTTCATGCGTACACAGGAAAGTTCATCCACAGAGCTCTTGCCCTGGCAGCAGCAGCCTGCCTCCTAGATATCCAAACAAGTGTAGCTTTAAATAGCAGGAAGGCTCTCTGTGTTCTAAGCCATGTCTAATTTAACACCAAAGCCTACAAACACTCTGAAGTAATCCCTCCAATCTTCCTATGCAGTCCGCAACCTTTGATGAAAGTCAATGAAGATCAAGGGGATCTGTCAAGTGCTTTACAATTTCCCAAACCTAATATAACAGACAGTCATCCTTCAAAGGAGCCTTGCATCACTGCTAGGCTCACAAGTTCCTGCTCAACAGGTCCATATCCACAGCTTCTCAGTTCTGCCATATGGCAGGGTGGTTTATTGTGTGCCCCATTAGATTTGGGCTTCTGTTGAAAATTCATTTTTGAGGAGGAAGGGAAACGTTTCCCAATTTAATTGAAAGGCGCGGGAGACAGCTTCATGGTTAGAGTAACTTATACATAAAATGGTGAATTTTAAGATATTCCCTCCCAACCCAGAGGAATTTTAGTTTGGAAATCCTCCCATGGGCAAAGCTGATACAGATTTTTCAAGTGAGGGGCATGGAAAGCCTCAGCATGATTATCTGTGTCCTTACATCCACTCAGTACTGCTATCACGAATTCAGCTCAAGTTCCTAAGCCAGGACTGAGGTCCCCTACCGACTTAACCTTGAGTCCTAATATCCCTCTAAATATTTTTGGTAATCTGAAAAGATAGATTGATAGACACAAGCTTGTTGATAATACCACCAGGTACTTAATGGGACCGATTCAGCAAAAGCCCCTCGCTCTCTCACTCGCACGCTCGCTCACTATCACCGTTAATTGACCTATGCCATTACCAGTGCCTGAGTTGAAGGTAAAATTAAAATTTTATTTGAGCACTGCCTCAGTGGTAAAACCCTTGCAGAAATTGTAAAACATGGAATGATTGTATCATAAAGCCAACCTCATAAACCAAACATAGACCTGAGCCAATATCTGCTGTTAGCATATGTTACCTTCCCCTACATGAAAGGTTAAATGTCTTGTCAGATGGACATATGTCACACTGGTCAAGCTCTACACTGTGTCTTTCCTGTTATGCCTGGTTTTTAGCCTTCAATACTCCTCACCATGGTCTAACCGCTCCAAGGTAGTGTTCAAACATCCAGCAAACATTTTATTAAATTCAAAGCAAAAACAGAAACTTCCCTTTTTCAGGACCCTGTCTTTCAAAGATAATTCTTAAAATCCAAATAACTTCACAGATCTGCATTGTAAAGGGTTTAAATACTCTTTCCCATGCTTGTTCAATGACCCATAAACTATTAATGAACATGCACCTGTGGAATGGTCATTAAGACACTAACAGCTTACAGACGGTAGGCAATTAAGGTCACAGTTATGAAAACTTAGGACAAAGAGGCCTTTCTACGGACTCTGAAAAACACCAAAAGAATGATGCCCAGGGTCCCTGCTCATCTGCGTGAACGTGCCTTAGGCATGCTGGACTGCAGATGTGGCCAGGGCAAGAAATTGCAATGTCCGTACTGTGAGACTCCTAAGACAGTGCTACAGGGAGACAGGACTGACAGCTGATCGTCCTCGCAGTGGCAGACCACGTGTAACAATACCTGCACAGGATCGGTACATCCGAAAATCACACCTACGGGACAGGTACAGGATGGCAACAACAACTGCCCGAGTTACACCAGGAACCCACTATCCCTTCATCAGTGCTAAGACTGTACACAATAGGCTGAGAGAGGCTGGACTGAGGGCTTGTAGGCCTGTTGTAAGGCAGGTCCTCACCAAACAGCACCGGCAACAATGTCGCCTATGGGCACAAACCCACCGTCACTGGACTAGACAGGACTGACAAAAAGTGCTCTTCACTGACGAGTTGCGGTTTTGTCTCACCAGGGGTGATGGTCGGATTCGTGTTTATTGTCGAAGGAATGAGCGTTACACCGAGGCCTGTACTCTGGAGCGGGACAACCCTTGGCATGGGTCCTGAGATCCTCAAAAGGTTCTACAGATGCAACATCGAGAGCATCCTGACTGGTTGCATCACACCCTGGTACGGCAATTGCTCCACCTCTGACCACAAGGCACTACAGAGGGTAGTGCGTACAGCCTAGTTCATCACTGGGGCTAAGCTGCCTGCCATCCAGGACCTCGACACCAGGCAGTTTCAGAGGAAGGCCCTAAAAATTGTCAAAGACCCCAGCCACCTCAGTTATAGACTGTTCTCTCTACTACCGCATGGCAAGCAGTACCAGAGTGCCAAGTCTAGGACAAAAAGGCTTCTCAACAGTTTTAACCCCCAAGCCATAAGACTCCTGAACAGGTAATCAAATGGCTACCCGGACTTTTTGCATTGTGCCCCCCGCTGACTATGCATATATGATAAACTTTCTGTTTATCATATATGCATAGTCACTTTAACTATACATTCATGTACATACTACCTCAATCGGACCAACCAACCAGTGCTCCCGCACATTGGCTAACCGGGCTATCTATCTGCATTGTGTCCCGCCACCCACCACCCGCCAACCCCTTTTTTACGCTACTGCTACTCTCTGTTCATCATATATGCATAGTCACTTTAACCATAACTACATGTACATATACTACCTCAATGAGCCTGACTAACCAGTGTCTGTACTACTTATATAGCCTCGCTACTTTTATAGCCTCGCTACTGTATATAGCCTGTCTTTTTTTACAGATTTTTTATTTCTTTACTTACCTATTGTTCGCCTAATATCTTTTTTTGTAAACTATTGGTTAGAGCCTGTAAGTAAGCATTTCACTGTAAGGTCTACACCTGTTGTATTCGGCGCACGTGACAAATAAACTTTGATTTGATCGATTTGGAGGTGGAGGGTCTGTCATGGTCTGGGGCAGTGTGTCACAGCATCATCGGACTGAGCTTGTTGTTGTCATTGCAGGCAATCTCAATGCTGTGCATTACAGGGAAGACATCCTCTTCCCTCATGTGGTACCCTTCCTGCAGGCTCATCCTGACATGACCCTCCAGCATGACAATGCCACCAGCCATACTGCTCGTTCTGTGCGTGATTTCCAGACAGGAATGTCAGTGTTCTGCCATGGCCAGCGAAGTGCCCGGATCTCAATCCCATTGAGCACTTCTGGGACCTGTTGGATCGGAGGGTGAGGGCTAGGGCTATTCCCCCCAGAAATGTCTGGGAACTTGCAGGTGCCTTGGTGGAAGAACTGGCAAATCTGGTGCAGTCCATGAGGAGGATATGCACTGCAGCACTTAATGCAGCTGGTGGCCACACCAGATACTGACTGTTACTTTTGATTTAGTTTAACCCCCCTGTGTTCAGGGACACATTATTCAATTTCTGTTAGTCACATGTCTGTGGAACTTGTTCAGTTTATATATCAGTTGTTGAACCTTGTTATGTTCATACAAATATTTTTGTATGTTAAGTTTGCTGAAAATAAACGCAATTGACAGTGAGAGGACGTTTCTTTTTTTGCCGAGTTTCGTATATAGACCAATATGAATTGGTCTTGCACGCACCATGTTCCAACGAACTTAACCATATGAATTACACTGATATGATATTACACTGGTATGCAAAATATGATGTTACAAAAAAGACAATGAAGAGTCATGGTGGTCAAAATATTGATGAAAGAAACTTTCAGAGCATCTAAGCAGTGAATTGTATTTATCGTGTTCCCTATTCATGTAGGACAAGCACAGTAGGGAATGATACACCACAGCCCAAAGTGTGGTCTCAAGGGAGGTAGTGAAAACCCTCATTCTCCACTAATGCTCCCCCCTACATTCATAAAAACCATCACAGTAGCCTTTTGACATTAACATCAGACACTGTGATGACATTGAAGAATTACACTATATATATACAAAAATATGTGGACACCACTTCAAATTAGTGGATTCGGCTATTTCAGCCATACCCGTTTCTGGCAGGTGTATAAAATCGAGCACACAGCCATACAAATCTCCATAGACAAACATTGGCAGTAGAATGGCCTGTAATGAAGAGCTCAGTGACTTTCAACGTGGCGCCGTCATAGGATGCAACCTTTCAAACAATTAAGTTTGTCAAATTTCTGCCCCGGTCAACTGTAAGTGCTGTTATTGTGAAGTGGAAACGTCTAGGAGCAACAACGGCTCAACTGCAAAGTGGTAGACCACACAAGCCCACAGAACGTGACCGTTGAGTGCTGAAGCGCTTAGTAGGTAGAAATTGGCTGTCTTCAGTTGCAACACTCACTACCAAGTACCAAACTGCCTCTGGAAGCAACATCAGCACAATAACTGTTCGTCGGAAGCTTAATGAAATGGGTTTCCATGGCCAAGCAGCCGCACACAAGCCTAAGATCACCATGTGCAATGCCAAGCGTCGGCTGGAGGGGTGTAAAGCTCACCGCCATTGGACTCTGGAGCAGTGGAAACGCCTTCTCTGGAGTGATGAATCACGCATCACCGTCAGGCAGTCCGATGGACTAATCTGGGTTTAACAGATGCCAGAAGAACGCTACCTGCCTTAATACATAGTGCCAACTTTAACGTTTGGTGGAGGAGGAATAATGGTCTGGGGCTGTTTATTATGGTTCAGGCTAGGCCCCTTAGTTCCAGTGATGGGTAATCTTAACGCTACAGCATACAATGAAATTCTAGACGATTTTGTGGCAACAGTTTGGTAAAGGCCCTTTCCTGTTTCAGCATGACGATGCCCCGTGCACAAAGCGAGGTCCGTACAGAAATGCTTTGTCAAAGATCGGCGTAAAAGAACTTGCCTGGCCTCCGCAGAGCCCTGACCTCAACCCCATTGAATACATTTGGGATGAATTGGAACGCCGACTGCGAGCCAGGCCTAATCGCCCAACATCAGTGGCCAATCTTACTAATGCTCTTGTGGCTGAATGGAAGCAAGTCCCTGCAGCAATGTTCCAACATCTAGTGGAAAGCCTTCCCAGAAGAGTGTAATTTCAGCAAAGGGGGGACCAACTCCATATTAATGCCCATGATTTTGGAATGAGATGTTCGACGAGCAAGTGTCCACATACTTTTAGTCACCTGGACTATTCACAGTGACACCCCCCCCACATTTGTTTTACACTGCTGCTACTCACTGTTTATTATCTGTGCATAGTCACTTTAACCCTACCTACATGTACAAATTACCTCGACTAACCTGTACCCCAACACATTGACTCTGTACCGGTACCCACTGTACATAACCTCATTATTGTTATTTCATTGTTTTACTTTCTATTTTAGTTTTTACTTTAGTTTATTTAGTAAATATTTTCTTAACTCTATTTCTTGAACTGCATTGTTGGTTAAGGGCTCGCAAGTAAGCATGTAAGCAAGCATGTAAGGTCTACACCTGTTGTATTCGGTACGTCATAAATACAATTTTATTTGATTTATGTAGCTTTTTTTTTGATCAGTAGATAAATAAATATCCAAGCATGAATAAAATCATAAAATTAAAGCTGCAATATGTAACTTTTTGGGCAACCCGACCAAATTCACTATTTATATGCTTCCCGTTCTTAAAGGAAAAACATATTTTGGTATATGTTTCATTAGTCCATTGTTGAAATTGTTTCAAAAGGTTGAGCATGTCAAAAATCAAGTTTTCAAGTTATGTAACTTTAAAAATACAGATAATGGTGTGTATAATGCATTGATTGCTGACATGCAAAATATTTTTGGACTATATTTTGGGACTATATTTGTTTCATACATTGTTGACATGAAACAAATACCAAAATATGTTTTTCCTTTAAGAATGGTTTTCTTTCAAATTGAGTTTTTTCTTCTTTTACTTAAGATTTTGTACACCAGCTTCAAACAGCTAAAAATACAGTATTTTGGGTTTTGGAAAATATATTTCACAGCGGTTTAGATGGTACAATGATTCTCTACACTATACTTTTTTGACACATAGCAACCAGGAAATGGCTGAGCGATTTTTGCATAGTGCATCTTTAAATCACAGTGCATTACATATATTTTAACATAATTGTCACGAAACAATCATGCAATGACTTGATAGATGACAGAATCCTCTCTGTATTTCTCTACTGTAAGGTACTGTGCATATACAACATCAAGTCAACCCCTTCCCAAGGCTATGAAGTTCTTCGTCAATATCTTTCTCTCCCACTTTTTAATGGTAAGAATGTAGATGCTAAATAAGATAGACCTATACATACACCATACACTTAACATGAATGAGCACCAAATCTAACTGCAGCATACTTCTTCCTTTACATTATAGAATCATGGCAGTTGTAATCAAACCGTGCAATAAACCTTCCACTACCAATAACCCTACAGAGATATCCACCAGGGACCTATAGATTCCCTTCAGGCTGTGGTGCTGTCTGGATCTTCCTGTGAATCGCACTCTGTAAACTTAACGTAATTGGCAGGTGGATGACTTCTAGTAGGCAGAGGGGTGGGGTGGTGGCCTCCCCAGATAAGAAACGTGAAGTCACTTGTCAGCCTACATAATAATATGGGTGTACGGTACGCAAGCAGCCACAGCTGTTGGAGGATGAAGGAAAAGGAGTTATTCGCTTAATTTGGTTAAACAGTAACAATTGCGGAATTCAGATTATTAGGTAACAGCAGTAGTGCACAAACACCTAAAAATTGTACAACATTTTTGCATACAGTGAATTCAAAAAGCATTCAGACCCCTTGACTTTACAGCCTTATTCTAAAATAGACTAAATAGTTTCCCCCCCTCATCAATCTACACACAATACCCCAAAGCAAAAACTGATTTTTAGAATGTTTTTCAAATGTATAAAAATATTACATTTACATAAGTATTCAGATCATTTACTGAGTACTTTGTTGAAGCACCATTGGCAACGATTACAGCCTCGACTCTTCTTGGGTATGGCACTACAAGATTGACACACCTGTATAAGCCAGTCCTGCGTTGTCTTGGCTGTGTGCTTAGGGTCGTTGTCCTGTTGGAAGGTAAGCTTTGCCTCAGTCTGAGGTCCTGAGTGCTCTGGAGCAGTTTTTTATCAAGGACCGCTCTGTACTTTGCTCCGTTCATCTTTCCATCGATCCTGACTAGTCTCCTAGTCCCTGCTGCTGAAAAACATCCCCACAACATGATGCTGCCACCACCACGCTTCACCGTAGGGATCGTGCTAGGTTTCCTCCAGATGTGACGTTTGGCATTCATGCCAAAGAGTTCAATCTTGGTTTCATCAGACCAGAGAATCTTGTTTCTCATGGTCTGAGAGTCCTTTAGGTGCCTTTTGGCAAACTCCAAGAGGGCTGTCATGTGCCTTTAACTGAGGAGTGGCTTTCGTCTGGCCACTCTACCATAAAGGCCTGATTGGTGGAGTGCTGCAGAAGTGGTTGCCCATCTCCACAGAGGCACTCTGGAGCTCTGTCAGAGTGACCATCGGGTTCTTGGTCACCTCCCTGACCAATGCCCTTCTCCCCGATTGCTCAGTTTGGCCAGGCAGCCAGCTCTAGGAATAGTCTTGGTGGTTCCAAACTTCTTCTATTTAAGAATGATGGAAGCCACTGTGTTCTTTGGGACTTTAAATGCTGCAAAAATCCTCTCTCTGAGCTATACGGACAATTCCTTCGACCTCATGGGTTGGTTTTTGCTCTGACATGCACTGTCAACTGCAGGACCTTATATAGACAGGTGTGTGCCTTTCCAAATCATGTCCAATCAATTGAATTGACCACAGGTGGACTCCAATGAAGTTGTAAGATGATCAATGGAAACAGGATGCACCTGAGCCCAATTTCGAGTCTCATAGCAAAGGGTATGAATACTTATGTAAATAAGGTATTTCTGTTTTGAGAAAACATTTCTAAAAACTTGTTTTTGCTTTGTCATTATGGGGTATTGTGTGTAGATTGATGAGGAAAATAATTATTTTGTATACATTTTAGAATAAGGCTGTAACGTAACAAAATGTGGAAAAAGTCAAGGACTTTCCGAATGCCCTTATTCTTTTGTTCCTTTTTTTTAATTAGAGATCAAGATATTAATCTACATTAATAACCTGTTGTACTTTCAGTTTTCCTGTAAAATACATGTCTGATGTATTTATATAAACCTCCACAAATGTTTTTTAAAAACGGTGAATGTTTCGAACAGATTGTCCAACAACTATAAACACTACACAATTTCCGTACATGTCCCATGGGGTTATTTTAATGGGTGAAATTTGGCTGGTATCACGGATCCCTCCGATGACGACGCAACCTCGGCACCTGCATCGGGTCCTGATCGACTCACACTGCCTTCCTGTGATCGTCCTCGAGGCCGGTGTCGTTACGCTGCTGGTGCAGCGCGTCACGGATTCCTCCGGAACTTTCATTACACACACCTGTCCCCTATTCCCACTGATTACTACTTGTATAAGTGTGCCCTTTGGTTTCCATTGGGCTGTCGATTACAATGTCCGTTGGTGCATGTGAGTACCTGTGCTGTGTGTTTTAGGCTTTCGTGCCCTTGATGATTGCGCAGATGATTACGGGTCTCGTCCCGTGTGTTAATCATTGTGCGCGTGTGTACTTATTCGAGGTACTCCTCGCTCTTTTGTTTGGGTTTCAACCCTGTGTTTTGTGTACGTGTTTATTTGGTCTTCGTCGACACGGCACACCGTAATTTGGGGCTTAATAAAAACCCTTATTACGCATTTTTGCGCCTGTCTCCCGAATATCTTCATGCCAACGTGACCGCTGGATTCAATAACAGAAATCACAAATAAAATAAAATTGTATTTGTCACATACACATGGTTAGCAGATGTTAATGAGAGTGTAGCGAAATGTTTGTGCTTCTATGAGTAATGTAGGATATGTAAATATTATATAAAGTGGAATTGTTTAAAGTGGCTAGTGACATATTTATTACATCAAATGTTTTATTATTAAGGTGGCTAGAGATTTGAGTCAGTATGTTGGCAGCAGCCACTCAATGTTAGTGATGGCTGTTTAACAGTCTGATGGCCTTGAGATAGAAGCTGTTTCTCAGTCTCTCGGTCCCAGCTTGACGTAGCCTTCTGAATGACAGCGGGGTGAACAGGCAGTGGCTCGGGTGGTGGTTGTCCTTGATGATCTTTTAGGCCTTCCTGTGACATCAGGTGGTGTAGGTGTCCTGGAGGGCAGGTAGTTTGCCCCCGGTGATGCGTTGTGCAGACCTCACTACCCTCTGGAGAGCCTTACGGTTGTGGGCGGAGCCGTTGCCGTACCAGGCGGTGATACAGCCCGACAGGATGCTCTCGGTTATGCATCTGTAAAAGTTTGTGAGTGTTTTTGGTGACAAGACAAATTTATTCAGCCTCCTGAGGTTGAAGAGGCGCTGTTGCGCCTTCTTCACCACGTTGTCTGTGTGGGTGGACCATTTCAGTTTGTCCGTGATGTGTACGCCGAGGAACTTAAATCTGTCCATCTTCTCCACTACTGTCCCGTCAATGTGGATAGGGGGGTGCTCCTTCTGCTGTTTCCTAAAGTCCACAATCATCTCCTTTGTTTTGTTGACGTTGAGTGAGAGGTTATTTTCCTGACATCACACTCCGAGGGCTCTCACCTCCTCCCTGCAGGCCGTCTCATCATTGTTGGTAATCAAGCCTACCACTGTAATGTCGTCTGCAAACCTACAATCGCAAGTGTGTATAAAACTATTGGTATTATTTGTATTTCCCCTCAGCTTGTTGGTTTCAGAGGGACCGACGGTTGACGGTTGCTTGATAAGCGAGTGAAATGTGAGCCTTTGATTTCTTGTAAGATGCTGATTGAATTAGACAATCTGCCAACCAGTTTACCCTTGATTGTATCTCCAAGGTCTTTGCACTTGAGACATCTGTGGTTCTGTCTGGGGACCGGTCTACACTGCATTGTTTGTTTTCTTATAAATGCTCTTCAATTGTGTTGATCAAAATTATATGGTAGCCTTTGAAGAACATTTCTTTGACATGGTTAATAGATAATATAGTAGATATGCTGAATGTGGGTGTGTGGTTTGTTTTGTTTCTAATCTCAAATAAAGCAAGTCTGTGACTATGGACTCTGAAGTTGTGCTCTCCCTCTCCTGATTCAATGATTGACTGTGGCCCTTAATCTCAACACAGCCAAGTTGTCCATCTCTACAGTCATTGATAGCAGGGAGTAGATCACTCCTCTCTAATAACACAAACATCCCATCCTTTTTTTGCTGAGCCTTGCAAACTGTCAGTAGATAGCATCGCTTTAAATGACAGCTGCTTATCCGAGCAAACTTCAGTCCATTTTGCGAGGGTGAAATCGGTGATACTGCAACGGCAAGAACTCTGGTATATAGTTCAACATCCTTCACTCACGACCCTATTCTCATCGCAGGTTGCCAAGCATTTTGCGAAAGGTTATGTAGCATCATGGCCCACCATAATAGCCTTGGCTTATAAACAGTACATTAAGAAGGTATTCAGACCCCTTCCCATTTTCCACATTTTATTACGTTACAGCCTTATTCTAAAAGGTTTTTTCCCCTCATCAATCTATACACAATACCCCATAATGACAAATGAAAACAGTTTTTTTGAAAATGTTGCAAATATATTAACAATAAAAAACTGAAGTATCACATTTACATGAGTATTCAGACCCTTTACTCAGTACTTTGTTTTTTATTTTTATTTTCATTTCACCTTTATTTAACCAGGTAGGCAAGTTGAGAACAAGTTCTCATTTACAACTGCGACCTGGCCAAGATAAAGCAAAGCAGTTCGACACATACAACAACACATAGTTACACATTGGAGTAAACAAACATAGTCAATAATACAGTAGAAAAAAAACAAATCTATATACAATGTGTGCAAATGAGGTAAGAAGGAACGTAAGGCAATAAATGGGCCATGGTGGCGAAGTAATTACAGTATAGCAATTTAACATTAGAATGGTACATGTGCAGTAGATGAATGTGCAAAGTAAAAATACAGGGGTGCAAAAGAGCAAGATAAATAAATGAATACGGTAGGGGATGAGGTAGTTGGTTGGGCTATGTACAGGTGCAGTGATCTGTGAGCTACTCTGACAGCTGGTCCTTAAAGCTAGAGAGGGAGATAAGTGTCTCCAGTTTCAGTGATTTTTGTAGTTCGTTCCAGTCATTGGCAGCAGAGAGCTGGAAGGAAAGGCGGCCAAAGGAGGAATTGGCTTTGGGGGTGACCAGTGTTGAAGCACCTTTGGCAGCGATTACAGCCTCGAGTCTCTTGGGTATGACGCTACAAGCTTGGCACACCTGTATTTGGGGAGTTTCTCCCATTCTTCTCTGCAGATCCTCTCAAGCTATGTCCGGTTGGATGGGGAGCATCACTGCACAGCTATTTTCAGGTTTCTCCAGAGATGTTCATACGGGTTCAAGTCCAGGCTCTGGCTGGGCCACTCAAGTACATTCAGAGACTTGTCCCGAGGAAACTCATGTGTTGTCTTAGCTGTGTGCTTAGGGTCGTTGTCTTGTTGGAAGGTGAACCTTTGCCCCAGTCTGAGGTCCTGAGCGCTCTGGAGCAGGTTTTCATCAAGGATCTCTGTACTTTGCTCCGTTCATTTTTCCATCGATCCTGACTAGTCTCCCAGTCCCTGTCACTGAAAAACATCCCCACAGCATGATGCTGCCACCACCATGCTTCACCGTAGGGATTGTGCCAGGTTTCCTCCAGATGTGATGCTTGGCCTTCAGGACAAAGAGTTCAATCTTGGTTTCATCAGACCAGAAAATCTTGTTTCTCATGGTCAGAGTCCTTTAGGTGCCTTTTGGCAAACTCCAAGCGGGCTGTCATGTGCCTTTTACTGAGGAGTGGCTTCCGTCTGGCCACTCTATCATAAAGGCCTGATTGGTGGAGTGCTGCAGAGATGGTTATCCTTCTGTTAGGTTCTCCCATCTCCACAGAGGAACTCTGGAGCTCTGTCAGAGTGACCATTGGGTTCTTGGTCACCTCCCCTGACCAAGGCCCTTCTTCCCCCGACTTCTTCCATTTAAGAATGATGGAGGCCACTGTGTTCTTGGGGACCTTCAATGCTGCAGACATTTGTTGCTACTCTTCCCCAGATCTGTGCCTCGACACAATCCTGTCTCGGAGATCGACGGACAATTCCTTCGACCTCATGGCTTGGTATTTGCTCTGACATGCACTGTCAACTGTGGGACCTTATATAGACAGATGTGTGCCTTTCCAAATCATGTCCAATCAATTGAATTCACCACAGGTGGACTCCAATCAAGTTGTAGAAACATCTCAAGGATGATCAATGGAAAAAGGATGCACCTGAGCTCAATTTCAAGTCTCATAGCAAAGGGTCTGAATACTTATGTTAATAAGGTATTTCTGTTTTGTTTTTTTATACATTTGCAAAACATTCTAAAAACCTGTTTTTGTTTTGTCATTATGGGGTATTGTGTGTAGATTTATGAGGGTAAAACATTTATTTAATCAATTATAGAATAAGGCTGTAACGGAACAAAATGAGAAAAAAGTGAAAGGGTCTGAATACTTGTCGAATGCACTGTGCTGTATATGAAAAGTGTGTTATGATGTGACTTTGAAATGAGAAGCGGGAAACACAATGCCATATAATGCATACTCATGACTTATCAGAGTCCGTTACATTTATTTTACTCTGCTTAACTATTGTGAAAACTTTATTTATCATATTCAATAGAAACTTTCTATGTGGATAATTAAAATCAATACCATATCCTGGGAGTAAATAATATAAACCTGCATCCTCAGACACCTTTGGAAAACACAGCAAGTTTAAATTGAAATTACTGCTGGGTAATGTATCCAATGAATGTCAACAAGGGCTAATTTGACAAGTCGTCATGACAGCATTATTTCACTAATTATTCATCTGAAGCGTACATAATGAATTACAGGTTCATAGTTTGTAATTTTAATTGGACATGTATTTTTCCCCTCTCTAAACACTATTTTGCAACCAGTACCCAATTAAGTGTATTTGTGACCTAGTTATGTCAGTAATGAGAATCAATAATTAGAACTATGTATAAGATGATCCAATGAAAGCAGAGTGTGGAGAATCTTCTTCAGAGAGAATTCTAAACTTCCCCCACATGAGAGAGGGGCAGGCATCTCTACAACTCCCTGCTGTTTTTTAACTTTAATAAACCAGTCATGTCTCTGTTATAAAACTTCAAGAATCTTAATTTACTATATGGTGTCAACAGAACTTGTCATAAAAACCTTTACACAACATCCCCCAGCTTGTTTGCAAAAATGCATACGACCACCATCAAAGATCACCGCCACTGACTGTCTCCTGTTTTATACTGAAACTTCCTATTTCCATCACTGTGGATGGAAACGTGGTTTCTGGTAGCTTCTGGGAACAATGTCACAGCATTTTTCACCAAAATAATATTACCACTTTTCTCCAAGACAAATGTTGTTCTGTTCAAGACATTCTAATTTTCTTCGCCTGTATTTGTTTCAAAGATTCAAAATTCAAGCATTCATTTCTTTCCTGTTCTAAGAAGAAACATGTTGTCATAGGAACGACCTGCAAAATATACACCAGAACAAAAAAGTATTGTTGTAATGGCATAACCACATTTGAACACCTAATCGACATTTGATATGAATGAAATAGTTAATTAATTAATTAATAATGAACAGAGGTATTCAATACTCCTGTGTAAGAGACATTGACAAGTACATTTATTCCTACCAACTCTGATCTTGGTTGAAGCCGGTTATATAAAGGAACATTTCTCAGTCTGTGGCAAGGTTAGAGTCTTTTACCTTCCCAAATTGAACTGTATTTTTCAAATTGTTCACTAAACAGCCAAAGATGTTTGATAGTCAATAATACATGTTCTTCATACTCCTCTAAGTACAACCTTTGGCTTAGGTCAAAAGGTCCCAGTGAAGGTAGTTCTTGATTCTAGCTCTCAAGATGGGAGAACTGTAGGTTAACAATACAGCAGACCTTCCAATTAAATGGAAAAAAAGGGGGAATGTCTTGTCGTATTAATGTGAGAGAGCTGAAATTCTCTTCCACACCTGAAGCGATTCGCTTTAATCTGGGTGGCAGCCATCTTTATTAGGTCACCTTCATGTCAATAGCATAATTATTTTGCACCTTTGATGGAGCAGCCTCTCTGATTCTACTGTTTATCACTGGAACAGCAATTTGTTCATTAAGAGGGAAAATTCTAGGCTAATGCCATACAACTGCAATAATTTCAAAATTACAGAAAACATTTTTCGATGAAAGGGCAGTGTAGTATTTTGATAAAGAGCAGAGCTGATCTTGAAGTGAGTAGAGCTGACGTTAGAAGGAATGATGAACATCTATCAAGTTCTATTTGGAGTAGGTCTCTTTTTCTCAAGATTGATTGAGTTTAGCACTGAGTTGTCATACTTTATAATCAGATTAAACACAACTGCTGCAATATTGTAGCATACAGTGCCTTATAAAAGTAGTCAGACCCCTTGGATTTCTTCAAATTGTATAAAGTGGGATTAAAATGTATTTAATAGGAATTGTTTTGTCAATAATATACACAAAATACTCTGTCAAAGGTTAGTACAACAAGCATAACAAAAATATTATTGTTGCATACTGTAAGTACTCAGCCCCTTTGTTTAGGCAAGCCTAAATACGTTCAGGAGTAAAATTTGTCTTAACAAATAACATAAAAAGTTACATGGACTTAGTCTGTGTGAAATAATAGGGGTTGACATGATTTTTAAATGACTAACCCTCTGTTCCCCATACATACAACATATGTAAGGTCCCTCAGTCAAGTATTGAACTTCAAGCACAGATTCAACTACAAAGACCAGGAAGCTTTCGAAAGCCTCGTAAAACAGGGCAGTGGTAGGTGGGTAACAATAACAAATCAGACACTGAATATCTATTTAAGCATGCTCTAGTTAATAATTATGCTGTGCATTATGTATTAATACACTCAGGCCCCCCCTTAAAGATACATTCGTCCTTCTGAACTGAGCTGCAGGACAGGAATGAAACTGCTCAGGGATGTTACCACGAGTCCATTGGTGATTTTAAAACAGTTACAGAGTTCAATGGCTGTGATGGGAGAGAACTGAGGATGGATCAACAGCATTGTAGTGACTCCACAATAATGACTTGTGAAAAGAAGAGCACAAATATACATTATAAAAAATATTCCGAAACATGCATATTGTATGCAACAGGGCACTAAAGTAATACTGCAACAAAAAAAACATTGCAAAGGAATACACTTTATGGCCTAAATGCAAAGTTCTATGTTTGGGGCAAATCCAACACATTACTGAGTAACTGACTCCTTATTTTCAAGCATGGTGGTGGCTAAATCATGGTATGGGTATGCTTGACATAAGAAAATACTTGGGATAAAAATAAATGGGATAAGGCTAAGCACAGGCAAAATCCTAAAGGAAAACCTGCTTCAGTATGCTTTACACCAGACCCTGGGAGTGAAATTCACCTTTCAGCAGTACAAAGGCCAAATATACCCTTGAGTTGCTTACCAAGAAGACAGTGAATGTTCCTAAGTGGCCAAGTTATAGTTTTGACTTAAATCTGCTTGAAATACCATGGCAAGACTTGATAATCGCTTTCTAGCCATGATCCTCAACATTATGACAGAGCTTGAAGAAATTTGAAAAGAATAATAGGCAAATGTTGCATAATCCAGGTGTGTAAAGCTATTAGAGACGTACCTAAGAAGACTCACAGCTGTAATTGCAGCCAAAGGTGTTTCTAACATGTAGGAACTCAGGGAGATAAATGCCTATGCAATGACTATATTTGATTTTTATTCATCTTTAAAAAATCTTGACATTTTTCTTCCACTTTGACATTACAGAGTATTTTGTGTAGATTGATGAAAAAGCATGACAATTAAATCCATTTTAATACCACTTTTAAGAAATCCAAGGGGTCTGAATACTTTTGCAAGGCACTGTATGTGCCTTTAACAGAGTTTATGACTTAAGTAATTTCTTCAACTATCTCATGTTTGATCTAGCGCAGATCGTACCTGGCTGTGATGGCAAGCAGAGCACGCTAATAAAGACAAATTAACAATTTCTGGAACATTGCCACAGCTATAACGCAAAAAAACTGTCAACCATCTTAGATGTTCCACTGTAGGTTTTATCAAATAACGGCTTATTAGACACTTAAACAGTGATTGCTTTTGAAGAAAGACTATAATATGACTGCTACAGTGTAATCTTTTATATACTTTATCATGATAGTGCAACCATGTTATTGCCTTTTCTCCAATATACTCTCTTAGATATCTGCGTCTTGCCACTTTCACTGCTTCCTTCTGGCATTTCTGCTGAAAGAGAGCCAGTGAAAAGAAAAATGGTTTACTTGCAGTTTTGCTTTTCATAAGGATAATAAACCATTCCTGCAATCTACATGGCCATGCTAAGCTAAATGAGAGGGTTTGACTGAAGTACATTCTCCAACCATTCTTCAGCATAAAGATTGTTTGGAATTTCTGCACCACTTCATAATTGATTCAGAAACACTTTTCGGTAACACTTCTGTGTTTCAGTAACACTTTTCAGTAACACTCTCTATGAGCCACTGTGTATAATGCATTCTGAAGTACATTTATAGTGCCTTCTATCACCCCGTAGTGCATCAGAAGACATAATAAAGATTCCAGCCCACAGCTCCATTTAACAGATTTTTATGAACGCAGTAAAGCTACATACTGTGTGCATTCATAATGAATCACAGACAGGTAGTATAATGCATTGTATTATACAACATACTGTATTGATATAGTCTTATAAGACCCGTGCATCAGTGCTTACAATGCATTCAAAAGACAGTTGGCTCAAAGAAAGTGCGTTTTAGAAACTGACATGAAATGTCACCATAAAAATGTGTTAACAAATAACAATATAGGCTAGTGAAAAATACAAAAAAAAGGTACTATAGTGTTTATAGAAGTAGATCATGATACCATCAGGGTAGCTCATGCAATATATTATCTCAAGCCTCTTGGACTAGTCCAGAGATAAGAAAAATGAGAGAGGTTTAGACCCATTTTTCTTCTCAACACCAACATTTTCCTTTTCATTGCCAATTGTAATTATGCCTCCAAGTCCTTCATATAACAGTGCTCTGGAGTTGGTTGGTCTAAGAAAATAACATAGGAGGAAATCACAATGCCCCAGTGGACCATTTTGCCTGTGATACCGTGAAATATGCTAGAAAGCAATCTTATTTTATTGAGTTAATATAATCAAATATGGAAATGTTAGTGACTCTAGGAGATAAAGGTAGTTTTGGCTTAATAGGCAAGTAACTTAAAACTTTGGAAAATAACTTTATCCACTTACACTTAACATGAAATATGAAAAAAAGATCTAATTTCGTTACCTGGTTACTAGCCATTCTTCCAAAGGGATAACTGTCTGGAAGAATAGTGAAACAAATTGCATGTCATTGTGGGCTCTCTTGGCTTTTTACGTCATTGTATTTTGGTTGGGATTTTGTTATTGTTTCAGTGAGAGTGGCAGAGAGAGTGGTTGAGGGATGAAACACGTCAGACTGTCACCTGTGGAAATGCCAGAGTAGTCAGTAGTGTGTGTCTGATAGGCATGGATGAGCCTCCTCACGCGTGATCTACCCATTTCACTAGAAAAGGTCAATTACTGAACTAAAAGGGAAATAGTCTGCCTACATGGTGATTATATCTTTGGAGCATGGCAGCTTTGATACCACACAAAAAAGTGTGTGATGTGTGTTTGTATAGCACAGTTAGAATAGTGTTCCATTGAGGGCACTTAGAGGTACTCGGCCTTAGTTTGCTTTAACGATTTTGTCTCAACTGCAAAGAACAGCAATTAATGTTGGCCAGTACTACCAAGACTGTCACCTTTCCATCTTTTTATTTCCAAAAGTCGTATTTTCAAACCTGTTCTTTAACCTGTTCTAAAGTGTTACAAAAAGAAAAATGTCTTACACGGAAACATCTTCTACAGGAAGCCTTGGAGGCCAACCTGGCAATCTTCTAATTTCACACTTCAATGGAAGCCAACAAGCTGTCGCTTGCATAATTTGTTGTTGCGATTATGTTCATATTTCTGACGATGTCCTAATAAGAAATCCCTTCTCAATAGACACTACCTTCACACACAGGCCAGGTAATCAAATGTTCCTTTATACACAATCTGATGTTCTGCTACAAGTTTAGTATAGTCTTACTCATTCATCATCAACATTTTTACAGTGCCTTCAGGTCTAGCATGGCGTGCTACATACGGTTACCATGGCAGTAGGTTTCTGCTGAATATGAGAAACAATATGAACTACTAAGTCCCTAAAGGCAACACAAGCAACAGCCAAGGTTGAGGTCAAGGCTTTTATCATCCATGCACTTCCCCATACGTGGTTATCAGTTTGTCAGGGCCAGCTCCAAGCATAAGCAACATAACCGTTTTTTAGGAACTGTCAGGTTCTCAACTTACTATTGAGAGTAAAAATAATAGAATACACAGTGCAATATTGAAATTTGGTTGTGCATCAACAGTTTCTCTTGTTATGTCAGTCACTCAATTAGCTGACAATCAGCCATGTACATTTTTAGATTGGTTATTAGTCTAGCCAGCGATTTAATCTTGTATTAATCATTCTCTCTCAGATATCATATTAACATGACATAAGTCATGGCAAAATGTGTATAATTGTAGGAAATTAGATTTAAAATTGCAAAAGTTTCTCTCCACCCGATGGCAAAATGGGTAAAATTGCAGAAAATGTTGCTCTCCGTTGTCAAGAGGGGGACGACAAAAAATGTTTACATTGAGGTGGGGGGCCCACCAAACCAAATCTCGCAAAGGGCCCCCAAAAGGCTAGAGCCGACCCTGAGTGTGGTCGATTATTGAACGTCTCTACCAATTGGCTGAGCCGCCCCCAAAACTGCAATGGTGTCCTCTCTTGAAATTGGACAATTATGCATCTAAAATTATTTCTGACCTCTTTTGAAATCTTTGACACCTTACGCATATTTTTGCAAACTTTGCCATATGCCAGATCTAAATTTGATCAGAGTGGTTGATTCCATCCATCCTGAGGTATTAGTTCCATTTGAGTAACATTCTGATGGAAATTCAGAACTAAGAATCATTCACCTTGAAGTGAGTGGAATTCATCTTAGGATGACAGTTGAGTTTACACCTAACTAAGTATAATCACAAGCTGGTACACTCCTTTTTAGATTACACATTGTTGCCAGTGTAGCCTTCTCCAAATTGCATTTGACCTTGGGTTAAAGACAGATTTACTTATTTACATACATATATATGAACTGGCTAATGCTGATGAAATTGATAGATAAGTAAAAACGAATTATACCACAGCATTGTTGAATAATCGTTTCTGATTGGCTAGAAGGGCATTTTAGAATGGACATTAAAACCAAATAACGGGACAAAATATCAGGACACCTTGTAATCATGTCTCAATAAGCGGCTACACATGCAGACTGTACTTGCTACAACGTTACAGAATCCTAAACCAACAACCACACAGACTGAAATTGGATACATTATAAACACAGGTCCAAAGAGGAAAAAACATAGCTAGCTAGCATTGATTTGTTTTTGCAAAGACACATTTTTTTTGAGCATCTGATGACCTAACGTGGTGAGTGATGAAGATGAATTTCTATGGTCTCGGCAACTGTTGCAGTCATGACCCACGTTTCTAGTTTGACCAGCTGTTTTAAGCAATGTATGTTTTTAATTTAGTTGTCATATTGGCAGGTTTGCTAGCAACAAACTTGTAGATATCTTCTAGCCTAGTGTTTGTTACGCAATGCAATCTGCTTGTAATGAACAGTGTCGAGTGTTCTGACGAGAACGCAAACTTTTCTAGCTATGCCAGGAAAAATCGGGCATTATCAGCTCATTGTTATGGATGTATCCAAATGAATGTCAATAGAAAACAGCTACTTTGCAGTTATTCTGGCTGCAGAGGTTGTGACTGTGTTAGCCAGTAGTTAGAACGTTGCCAGTGAGCATGGCAATAGAACAGAAAGAACGAACGACTCGGTTGCGTCCATAAATATCTAACTAATCGAATGGGTTGCGACGGGGTTGCGTCTCTAGCAACCAAAAGATGAGAAAGTATGAATTTCCTTATATACTGGAAATAAAAATATCAACGGAAATGTTTTAGTTCTAAAAGGTAAATGTATGCTTATACTGTTGTTTTCTTTGGCAAACAAACAACTGGGTCGCCCCATAAATATCAAACTAATCGATAGAACGTCGCGTCTCTAGCATCCAAAAGATGAGAAAGAATGAATTTGCTTATTTTTTTCAGTGTTTATAATTGTTGATTTTTAATCAAATCTTTTGTTTTTGATAACATTGAGTTTTTATTGAATATATCTGGTGCTTTTGAGCCACGGATTTGCAGATTGACTGACAGGTTAACACTTTTTGGCTTGGCTAGTTAGCTAGCTAAACGGAAAAAAAAAGAAAATAAAAAAAATGCATCTGGACACAGTACCAGCTTTTCTGTTTCACCTGGCTGACAATTCCTGATCTTCTGAGAACATCATTTTAGGAGTTGCCTGAAGCATGAGAGGAATGGGAGAGAGAGGAATGCAGCAGTGCTGAGGCAGAAGGCTCGTAGTGAGGATGACTGGCGACTATTCTGAACTTTGTGTGGTGATCCTTCTAGCGCCTAGAGCTGCTGAGGCATCACCCAAGTGGGTGCTACACAGAGTGGAAGAGGCGAAGCTATAAGCTATAAGACTCAGGCTGGTTCCCAGACTTGCCCTCTACAAGACCATCAGCCGACTATCAGCCGACCATCAGCCACCATCATCTACCATCCTCAGACCAGCTCTCTCCGCTCAAGCCATGAAATGACCATCTCCATCTTTGGAGGATGCAGCTTTCAAAAACTTGGTCAACCAACCTGTCATGATATAATGCTTGTTTGTTTTTTACTTGTGAAGCACTTTGAGATTCTGTGAAAAATATTATTATTAACAATCTGGTAAAACAGATTCAATGAGTTCATAGCTTTCTATGTCTATTTCAGACTTCATGTATCTCTGTGATGGCATAGTTAACATGTGATTTCTGGCTGATTAAGTTTAATCTCTGCTTCAAAGGCTTTATTATCTTGTTCAAATGTTTAACGCACACATGAGAGTGCGTTAAAATGTACAAATTCACAGCGCCGACTGGTCCAAGTAAGAGAGGAAAGGCTGCCAGATTTGACCAAATGTTGATCATTTATTGTTCAGAATATATCTAATTCTTTCTAAGTGAGCAGTGTTTGCAAATTCGCTGAGCCATACTTTGGTAGAGAGAGCTTCCTTCCTTTTCCAAAACAACAAGATACATTTTTTTGTGTTGTTTTTTAGTTGTTTTTGGGGGTTGGTTAATCCGTTTAGGGAATCAGACACTCCCAGGATTATCAGAAGCGGGTCTGGGTCAATTGAAGTCTCCAGAACTTCAGAGAGGATCCTAAAAATTCCACACCAATAACCATACACGTTAGAGCATAGGGCAAAGCAGTGGAGTAGTGTACCCTGCGCAGCATGACATTTATCATAGGGGATGTATCAGGAAATATCCTATGCAGCTCAGTTTTGGAATAGTGTAATCTGTGTAATACCTTGAATTGTATGAGACAATGTCTGGAGTTAATGGAGCAGGTGTGGATATACTCCAAGCTATCTTCCCAGTCTGCCACAGAAATGTCAGTCCCTAGTTCTTCCTCCCATTTTGCCTTAATGGCATCTGTAGAAGGTGTGCTAACAGACTGAAAAGCATCATATAGATGAGATATCAATTTGTCTGAGGTGGGGCATATTTTTATGCTTCCGTCAAACATGGAAGGTTTAGCATTCTCAAATGTCGGAAGGTGTTTTCTAACATAGTCTCTAATCTGTAGGTATCTGAAAAAGTTACTTCTGGAAAGATTATAAGTTTCCCTCAGCAACTCAAAGGAGGCAAAGGTCCCTTCTATATATAGATCCCCTATGGTATTTATCCCTAGCTCTCCCCATTCCTCAAAGGTGTTATCAAGGCTGGGGGAAAAGGAGGGATCCTCACAACAGGGAGCATGAATGAGATTGGTCTAAGGTCAAAGTGGACTTTAATTTGCTTCCAGATTCGGACTGTGCTATGAATTGTTGCTATAAAGTGACATCTCCAGATTGACAGGCGACAAAATCACAGCGCCAATAGAGTAGGGGTGACAATCCTCACGCTGCATACTAAGCCAGCTGGATGACGTAAGTGCGTCATCCAGCAAAAACGTAACAGCGCGGAGGTTAGCGGCCCAATGGTAAAATATTATATTTGGGAGAGACAATTTTCCTTCCATCTTGAATTTACAGAGATGTTTTTTACCTATCCTGTGTGTTTTATAATCCCAAATGAATGGATTGATAATTGAGTCCAGTTGTTTGTGAAAGGACTTAGGTATGAATACTGAGATGTTCTGGAATAGGTAGAACAGTTGTGGGAGAAAGACCATTTTAATTGTATGTTTTCCTTGAGTTTTTGAAGAGAGGGGAAATTCTCTTTAAATAGTGAGGAGTATTGTTTGGTAACTACAATCCTAGGTAGGTACATTTTTCTGAAGATACCTTAACTAGAAGATGTTCTAACCAAGAGGTATTTTGCAACCGTATGGGCATTAATTCGCTCTTGTTCCAATTTATTCTGTATCCTGAGAAGGTACCAAATTAATCACATCAAGAATAGCAGGAATACTAGCTTGGGGTTCTGTTGCATAGAGGAGAATGTCATCTGCATTAGGGAAATCTTATTTAGAGTATCTTTAGTATTATAGCCGTGTATTGCTGCATGAGATTTGATTGCCTGAGCGAGAGGTTCAATAATTAGGGCAAAGAGCATAGGCGACAGCGCACAACCCTGCCTTGTCCCTCTATAAAGGTTAAATCGGGGAGGCAATGATTGGTTATTGAGTATTCTCGCACAGAGGTTCCTATATAAAAGCTGGATCCAATTTATGAACCCATCTCCAATATTACATTTCTGTAGGACCTTGAATAGATAGGACCACTCAACTTGGTCAAAGGCCTTTTCGGCATCAAGAGATATAACGGCTAGGTCCACGTTGGGTAACCTCTGAGCATAAATAATGTTGAAGAGGCGCCTGAGATTGAAGAATGAGTTTCTGTTAGGGATAAAGCCGGTCTGGTCCGAATTGACCAATTTTCCCATTAAAGTGCTGTATTAAGGAGAGATATTGGTCTATATGACCCTACCTCTTCCGGATCTTTACTCTTCTTATGTATAACTGTAATAAATGCCTCATCCAAAGTAGGTGGGAGAGCTCCATCCTCATTGGCATGAACCAACATTTTGTCCAGGTAGGGGGAGAGCATGTTGCTGAATGTTTTATAGAATACACCAGGGTATCCATCTGGGCCCGGGGTCTTGCCACTCTTTAGAGATTTAATTGTTTCTCAAATTTCTCCAAGAGATATTTCCTTATTCAGGAAGTTGGAATCTTCCTGGTTCAGGGCAGGGAGATTACGGTCCAACAATTTGTTTTGCATAATTAAGGAATTAGGATCCGCTTTAGATTTACATAGAGTCTCGTAAAACTGACGGAATCTGTCATTGATGTTTTTGGGGGAAGAGAGTAATTCCTCAGATGCAGATTTAACTTTGTGAATCATTCGGTTACTCTCATTTTTTCGAAGTTGTCAGGCGAGTAATTTGTGTGATTTGTCACCAAACTCAAAATATTATTGCTTGGCATAGAGAAAAGATTTAGCAATTTTAGTTAGAGAATCTGACTACATTCAAATTTTAAAAAAGGTAATTTTTGTATGTTTCTCCATAGATGGATGGCTAGCATTCTCCCTATCCAGTAAGTGAATTTGTCCCTCCAATTCCACACATTTTCTCTGTTTTGCCTACTCCTGGCAGCCTGAAAGGAGATGATACAGCCTCTCAAAAAAAGCCTTCAGTGTTTCCCACAATAATGCTGTGGAAGTCTCTGTGTTGTCGTTGGTATCAAAGAAAAATGTAATTTGGTCTTTAAGATGTTCACAGAATGTTGGTTCTGTGAGGAGCTGAGGATTCAATCTCCAGACCCTCTCGTTTGGTACGATCAATCTCAGGGAGAAGATGAGTGGACTGTGGTCAGAGATGATAAAATCATGATACCTCACATTACAGGTATAGGGGTGTAATTTCGCATCAACCAAAAAGTTGTCAATTTGGGTATAAACATTGTGAACATGAGAGTAAAAGGAGTATTCCCTACCCGTAGGGTTAGAGATCCTCCATATATCAAATAAGTTCAAATTTTTTATGTAGGTATTCAAGAATTCGCTTGAATAGGAGGTAGTGGTACGCTGGGTAGAGGACCTATCCAAATATTGGTCTAGCACACAGTTAAGGTCCCCTCCAATGACGAAATTAGTATGGGAGATGTCTGGATTTAGGGCAAGGACTCTTTTGAAAAAAGAGGGGTTATCAATGTTTGGCCTGTCGTTTTGGCTGAGAAGTTAGAGTGATACACTTGCCCCACCCACCTACATTTAAGTTTGCTATGA
The DNA here is from genome assembly GCA_030435695.1 of Brachymystax lenok tsinlingensis. Lineage (NCBI taxonomy): Eukaryota > Metazoa > Chordata > Actinopteri > Salmoniformes > Salmonidae > Brachymystax > Brachymystax lenok. The sequence continues at coordinate 32,944,887 of CM059792.1, forward strand.
GAATAGTTTTTCAGATGGGTTTCTTGCAAAAATATAATATCAGACGAGAGTGCTTTCAAGTGGGCTAGAACCTTGCCTCTCTTAATTGGTTTGTTTAAACCCTTGACATTCCAGGAAGTAAATGTGGCCGAGAATCCACTCTCACAAAGGTACATTGTATCAAAGGGCATCAGTGTCTTAACAGCACGATTTTCCAAGGCAGGATACTCTGAGCGCAGCCTAATCCAGAAATCTGGCAGTGGCTTAAATTCAATTTTCACAGAACCGCTTGTTGCAATTTCGATGAGGCTCTCTTGTTCAGATATCGGTAAGTGGACTGGAGGCAGGGCATGAAAGGGATAACGAATCCAGTTGTTTTTGTCATCCGTTTCAGGAAAGTACCTGCGTAATTGCGCACGCAACTCACTCAGGTGCTTCGCTATATCACATTTGATATTGTTCGTAAGCTTGAGATCATTTGCACACAAAAAAATAATACAATGATGGAAAGGCCTGTGTTGTCCAGACTGAGAAGAGCTCCAACTTCTTAATCATAGCCTCAATTTTGTCCCGCACATTGAATATAGATGCGGAGAGTCCCTGTAATTGTCACGTCCTGGCCATGGAGAGCCCTCTGAGTTTCTCTATGGGGGTTAGGCCAGGGCGTGACTAGGGTTGTCTCACAGACTTCATGGTGGTTTTTTTGAGTGTGGTTCCCAATTAGACGCAGCTGGTTGTCGTTGCCTCTAATTGGGAATCCTATTTAGGTTGGTCCTTTTCCCACCTGCATTGTGGGTTATTGTTTGTAGTTGTGTGTGCAGCTGGGTGTGCCACACCTGCATGACGGTTTGTTTCACTGTTTATTGTTTTTTCCCAGTTTGCACTTCAAATAAAGTATGTATACTGGAACCCTCACTGCATCTTGGTCCGCTCTACCTGAAAACCGTGACAGTAATCTTAGATTCAGATCACCCAGATAGGCCAGTCGTGTGAGAAACTCGTCATCATGCATGACAAGTGAAAATTATGGTCAGTCAAGAAAACTTTAAGCTCGTCTCTCGATTTAAAAAAACGTCAACACTTTGCCCCTTGATAACCAGCGCACTTCTGTATGTTGTTAAAACGTTACATGGTCACTGCCCATATCATTGCATAGTGCGGAATATACACGAGAGTTCAGGGGCCTTGCTTTAACAAAGTTAACTGTACTGTCCAAAATGTATTTCAAGCTGTCAGGCATTCCCTTGGCAGCAAGAGCCTCTCGTGGATGCTGCAGTGTACCCAAGTGACGTCGGGAGCAACTGCTTGCACGCGCTTCACCACTCCACTGTCTCCCTGTCATGGCTTTTGCGCCATCAGTACAGATACCAACACATCCTGACCACCAAAGTCCATTTGATGTCACAAAGCTGTCCAGTACTTTAAAAATATCCTCTCCTGTTGTCCTGGTTTCCAGTGGTTTGCAGAAGAGGATTAATCCTTAATTGACCCCCCCATAAATGTAACGGACATATACCAGGAGCTGTGCCAGGCCCACCACGTCTGTTGACTCATCCAGCTGTAACGCATAGAATTCACTGGCTTGTATGCGAAGCAGTAATTGTTTCAAAATATCTCCTGCAATGTCACTGATGCGTTGTGAAACAGTGTTGTTTGATGAAGGCATTGTCTGTATAGTTTTTTTGCCCTTTTCCCCCAGCATTGTCCCAGCCATATCCGCAGCAGCAGGATTAATTAAGTCCTCCACAATAGTATGGGGCTTGCCTGTCCTAGCCACTCAGTAGTAGTAGTATGACGCTTCTAGCCCGTTCTCATTAATGGTATCTGTTGCTTTTATACGTCTTACAACTCGAAAGTTGTCTTAATTCTCACTTTAAAACTCTGGTGGTTTATTTTTCAAATTGGCATGTTTGGTTTCTAAATGTCTGCGCAAGAGTGAAGGTTTCATCGAGTTGTGACTGAAGAAAGGCACTACTCTCTTTTTTTTTATTACAAAGATAAATAAAAAAACATGTGAATCACATTTTTATTTGGCGTACCCCCGACGGCATTGCGCGTACCCCAGTTTGGGAATACCTGATCTAAAGGATCAAATACTGATTCTAGTGTAGACCTGATAAAATGCTAAATGATTGTAATTCGTGAAAACATTACCAAGTACTGAGAAACAATCTAGCAGTCCAGCCTCAGTACTTCATTTCAACTGACTCAATGTATTATGATGTTTCCCTTAGATACTGTACATGTCCAAATGCACTTCTAAAGACATCATCCAAATCATTCCACGACATATCTTACCACAGACATGACACAGTTGTAAGACATCTCTCTGACTTGTTCGTTGACATTGAAACAAAGTTAATCTTAATATCAGGTTAGATAAACTTTGGTCTACCATCATAGACCTGATCAGTGTTAGATACTACTGCATGGTCGGAACTAGAAGCACAAGCATTTCGCTACACTCGCATTAACATCTACTAACCATGTGTATGTGACAAATAAAATTTGATTTGAGTTGATTTGATACAGTGATGCAATACGTTTTTTTCTTGGATTTAGCCAACGGCAAATGCGGAAAAACAACACTTACTGTTGCACTAATAAGAACCGTTTGCAGGCCCTTTCAGGGTTAGAGAACACCACCATTATCGCTGTCGCCGGATTTCTTAGGAATAAAGAAGTACTTTGATTTGCCATAGTGCCCACCAGGCCGTGCACCACTGGGGTGCTTGCTGATGTATTTCTTGCTTTACCTGCTGTCAGAATAAATGTAGACCACATGGCTTCGAAGATAAGCTAGAGCCTTCAAAAACCTTTTCATGTCCAGAAAAAGTACATCTTTATTACTAAGCCTTCAAAAGTTATATATGCAGACAAGTGTTGTTGATTTTCAGTCAGTTGCCATAAAGCATGTTTCTTCCATGTTTCGTCTAAATGAGAGGGAATTCTTAATTTATGCAGCAGGGCGGCCGGTAGCCTAGTGGTTAGAGCATTGGGCCAGTTACCAAAAGGTTGCTGGTTTGAATAACTGAGCCGACAAAGTGAAAAATGTGTCTGTGCTCTTGAGCAAGGCACTTAACCTTAATTTGCTCCAGGGGTGCCATACTACTACAGTATGGCTGTAAAACAACACAATTCACTGCACCTATTCACTGTACAGTATGTGACAATTAAACAAATTTGTGTATTTTATTCAGAGTTGAGCTCAAGGTCAAGACCTTCACTGAGTGGCCTTAGTATTAATGATACTGTAATTAGCATGCATTTAATTTCCTCCTGGGAAAGTCATGTAAAAGTCACCAACGCCTAATACATGGTACTGTATCAGCATATCTACGTTGAGTATCTCTCCAGGGAACTGAGTGAATATTAGAGCTATTGATAATTCATATAGAATGTGTCTGCACATTCAATTCACCAGATGCCTGGTGAATCCATGTATTCATGCCAGGATTACATTGAAGGATTTAGTCATGTACTGTAACATTTTAAAGCAGAAAGAGAACAGTGAGAGGTCAATCCAGTGTCATGCCCATTGTTCTAAAGTGTCAAGGTGTACTGTGCTGGTTTGTGATGAGTATGAATGACTAGTGCGAGCCCCTGTCTAATGTTCAGTGTCAGCCTGAATGTCAGTGCATGCATAAATACATTCAATTTAAAGGCATCAATAGAAGAAAGACATTTCAGTAATTTCTATGAAACATAGTTCTCTTCCTTTTTTAGAATTTGTATAGGGGAATTTACTCATAAACTGTTGATATAGATATAGAATTATAGAGTTTCATGAATCTATTTAATTATAGATTTTCACTAATCTACAGTATACACTGTCTTCCTTGATGTGTTAGAATAAAGCAACACCCAACTCAACAGATACCAATGTAAGTGTGCTCTTATTCAATGCAAATGTTACTTCTTTGGGCACCAGACTAAGTCTAAGGTCCCCTCCTACTCTTGTTTGTAGTACACAGTGGGGAAATGATCCATGCATGGAGTCTAGCACACAATGCCAGTCTAATTTGTAATTTCACAGAGCGCAGCACCCTTTCTCATAAACACATCACTGGCTAACAAAGCAAGGTCATCCACTGCATCTGACCCTCGCATGACAAAGCATTGAAGGTTGGCTCGATTGTGTATATTACACAGTTTCCAGTCTCACTGTGACTAAAGACTCTTTCAAAGTACTGTAAATTCCCTAAATACACTCGTGAATTTACTACAAATCCCCAGGTTATTAAAATGGTTGACTCAGTCCCACAGTGAAAAATGCAATGTTCCACAGCCCTATGTATTGTAGCTTAAAGGCCAACTCCTTAATTTGAAATCAATAAAACAGCAACATTGCCACTTGGGTTCCTATAAAACTGAGGGATGTAAAACGTCCTTATATTTTGGGTTATGGTGGGGTTAGACAGTTGATCAAAGCTCATGACATGGGGCATTTATGAGTTATATTCGTATTTATCATTAATTTACATTATTTAAAATGTCTGTAAATATCACAGAGTAGGCCTTTAGATGAGGTCGTTCAAGCTGATATACAGGTCTGATGTTATAGGCAGTCTATAGTCAACAACATGTTGTCATCCTAATCTGCCGGGGGTGTTTCAGAAACAAGTGTTTCACCAAGACATCCCCCCCACCTAGCAACCAATGCTAATTAAGACCACATATCTTAGATTTGCTGAGGTCAGAACGAGGGGTTTTAATTAAAACACCATTGAGTTCGATTTGCACGTCGTTGCACGAAGACCTACTCAGGTTGAACCACAGGCTAGATAGAGTTTTAATTAACTCTTATCTTAGCCCAATTTTTCCAGCTCGGGTCATCATCATAATTCCCCCACTATCGCCCTAATAATAAATTGAACAATGCCTCTGTAAATCCAAGGGGCTGCATGCATGTCAAAACAAACAGTGACCCCTATATCCCCAGTTCCGTCCACACCCAATAAATCCTCATGCATACAAATATGCATATTTCAGTGGATGCAATTAGGAGGACGATGCTTTGGATGTGTTATGTCATGTATGTACAGATATGTGCAGTACTTCATTGCTCTGTCTATCTCTCTCTCTCTTCTGTGTCACTGAGCCATTGGGCCCGCCCTGCAACCTCATTGGATAACGCTGGGCAGGCCTGGGCCACCGCTCTTCTTTCACTGTGAGACTCGTCAATGTGCATTTTGCTAGCTGTCATTCAAATGGCGATGGACTTGAACTCAAATTGGCTGGAACTCAAATCGCTAGGGGGTTGGCTCAAGTGGGCCAAGCTTGCAGTACTCAAAATGGCGCTGCATAGCTTCTAGAAAAGAGTAGCTTTCAAACTAGGGATTTAATGGCTAATTGAGGTAAGACAGTAATTCTGCTCATAGATTATGCATGTTTGAACTACACATTGACACATCCAGCCCAAAGCGGGAGGACGTAGTCGCCAGAGTTACGCAACGTGTCTTTTAATTAATATGTGGTCTGGGAGCCCTTGGATGTAGGTCTATGCAGGACAGAATTAAATAACATACTTACAATAACAATGCTCAGTTGTCCTAGCACAGTAATGTGCACTGCATGCCCTTGTTGCAGCGAAGACCCTGAGGACACATACGTGCTTATGATAATGCCGTGGAAAGATGTCTCGGCAGAGCTATTCAACAACCAGCTTCTATTGTTTGCACTATATACTGTACTCATTTTGTACATTGCAAAAACAATATGTATGGTAGCTACTGTAGGTATAGGTAGAATGTATTTACAGGGTCTTGGGCTCCCGAGTGGTGCAGCGGTCTAAGGCACTGCATCTCAGTGCAAGAGGTGTCACTACAGTCCCTGGTTTAAATCCAGGCTGTAACACATCAGACTGTGATTGGGAGTCTCATAGGGCAGCGCACAATTGGCCCAGTGTCGTCCGGGGTAGGCTGTCATTGTAAATAATAATTTGTTCTTAACTGACTTGCCAAGTTAAATAAAGGTAACAAATATAATCACAATTATAATAAAAAAAAAAAAACATGTACTAAAACATTGTTACAGAATACATACTCACAAACTTTAGTGGGACCAAATATCTTGTCATTTACACATTGACATTGAGGCCTACAATGGGCTGAACACACAACAAAAAATATTATATCACTATTAAAAAATATCTCTCACATGCACACACACACACACACACACACACTAGGCTACAGTTCTGATATACAATAGTATAGCCTACCACCATATTATTGAGCAGAGCATAGATCATTCTTGATATGTTCAGGAAAGTACATTTCAGATGATTAGCTAAGCGTTCCAAATACACTGTATTGAAATCATAATTGACTGCATTATGGTAGGCCTATGGATATAGGGACGAAACGAAATGTACATAATGATTACCTGGAGGAAAATGGGGGAGGGTCATGCTTTTTACATTTCAGTCAAGGGGAGGGTTTAGTATTTTTTTAAATCTAGTCGGGGGGAGGGTCATGTCATTTGTAATATATAGAGTTTCAATATTTCTCAGTATTTTAGAATTAGTTGCTTATTAGGCTATATATTGATGTGTGCCTGATGCTGCCCCTCATCGCTGATTCTCCACTGGGGGCGCAATATCAAGTGCGCCTATAGGCTATTTAGCATGGTCTCAATCAAATGTGCTACAGCCTTGAGGCTATAGGCTATGAAATGCATGATTGGAGTAGCACAGAGCAAAGTTATGTTTCTAATATAGCTGATGGGATGGTGTAAATAAAACTACACACTGCAATGAAAATTCCAACACTGAGCCCTAACCTGCTCTGCTCTATGGTGAAAGTTCAGGCAGAGAGTCAAAGGTTTATTGACCTCACAATAAGCCAGATTCTAGTTACTTACATTGTGGTGCTGAAACTTGAAACAGCAGCCGCCGCGGCACAATCCATTGGAAATGGACAGCTCATGGTGCTGAAAGTAGGCAAATTCGGAGTAGGAATAATTCAATCATCTTCATTTTAATTAGACTTTACTAACAACAAGAGGGCTTTGTGTTGGAGCCTATTTCTTGCTATTTAAGAAATAAGAGGTAGGCCTACCTGTTTGACAGACAAAATTAGGCTATTTGTTGGTAAATTCCTCCACCCACCATTCACTCTTTAAATAGCTTACCTCTGTGTCAGTGAAGGGTTGTTAAAGCCAAGAATCGGATTGAGGGGGTATGAGAGGCTATGCCATAGGCCTACCTTTTATTAAAGAAAATGTCAAAAAGCAGAGGTCTACCCCTTTTAGCTTAAGATTTAGAAGAAAATAAAATGGATCTGATTATATTAAGTGATATATAACAGCGCTTTTGTCCACAATGCTTTATGCTAGAAACAAGCTGTAAAGTACCCAGGAAAGACGTGACTGATGCATATGGGGAAATCCTTGTTTTGTTTCTTTGACATTCAGAGGCTGACTTTGCTTGGGAACTAATCTAATTCTGTCACAATCAATTGATTAAGCTATTCACTTTCTGCACAATATAATATGTTTAATGGGTTAACCCACGGAAGAAGAGTAGCCAGCAGTTAAAGATAAAAAAAAATCTGCATTGGTAGGACTACTTTGTCTGGAGTAGAATGGTAGGCATAACTTTTGAAAGTACTGTAACGACACTGGGTTTATAAGAGCGGATATCGACTCTGCCACTTGAGCATGCTTTTGCGGCACAGTCGATAGCGTGCTGGACTTCGGGCTAGAAGGTTGAGGGTTCGAGACCCATTACATTTCATTACAGTACTATGCTCAAATTCCTATTATGTGCAAAGGGGTCAGTTTCGTTGCAAAGATGAACACATAGCCTTTCTCTCTGTCCATTCTTAGCCTGAAATGTTGGTAATTTGTGTGGAATTAAAAAAAGATTCTGCTTATATGTAAAATGACGTAGAATTGCATTACATGTTTATTAAAAAATATATGTTTATCGGACCTGCAACGATGATAGATTAATGTAATGATTTCACTTTAAAGGAAATATTTCCACCCCTACTCTTGTCCACGGTGGTCTGCGAACCAACAACCTTCTGGCCCGCAGCACTGTGCGCTATCAAAATATCCGCGTTACCATGTCATGCTTCCAACACCAGGAATAGTTTCTAACACTGCAGAAGGCTCTAGTCTGTCCTAGACGTCAGAGTAAATGGTAGACATGTTTTCTGCTATCCACTTTGTTTAAATTGTTATTTGGGTTATAGAGGAGGGTCACTTTTTTTCAAGCGTTCATGGAGAGTTCAGCTAAAATATATTTTGCTGGAGGTAGTGTAATACATTTTCATTTCAGAGGTCCGATTTTCTCCATGTAAACCTTATTATAAATAACGTTTACTCCCTTAGGCAACCCGATTGACCTATTCGTTGTGGTGGTTATTGCCATTATAACGCAGACTAAGATGTAGTTTCAAGGACGTATACAGCCTAGTTTATATATTAATCTCTACAAATCACTTGCTTGATCATCCACTGGGGTATTAAAAATAGCGGGAGTATGGATGCTGCGCGGACGGCTCACATGGTTTTATAACCTGCGCAGGAGAGAACTGCAGACTTGGCTGCACGCGAGACACACTCGAATCAAGGAGTGATTCTGCGGTGCTGTCTGGTTGTTGGATTTAGTTTATGTACTTGATAAATAAGGATACAAAACTGATTTCAGAGCATACTTGTTTCTAGAGTCACTGCAGTGTTGTGCTGTATCGGGAGAACTACCCAAGTGGAGACTTTGCTGATGCATCTTTGTGCGAGCATCCATCTCTTGGCGATTACAAATAACATACACAAAGCTGGGGAGACGGTCTTTCAGAAAACACACATCGCTTTTTTCCTCTGAAGCTTGTTGTAGCTGGAAATGTCTTGGAGATAGGCTACTGGAGGCGCAGATATAGCTTACTTTTTGATATTCTCACCATATAGTTGAGGCAAGCAAATAGAGGTCGACCACCAACCACAGCAGCATTTCGAGTGGAGTCGAATTTCTGTGGGCATCACTATTTCGCACCGAGCAAGGAGTATTTGACATTCAAGTTTTCGTGGAAGTTGCGTACTGACGGAAAATGGGCATTTGTGGTTATTTTGTGGCGCCTTGGAAATGCCTTGTTGTCATCGGTGTAAGACTGTTATTCCTTGTACCTGCAGGAGTGCCAGCGAGGAGCGGGGATTCTTTTTCAAAGGACAACATCACTGTCAGACAAGGGGACAGTGCCGTCTTAAAGTAAGTCAATTAATTTGTACCTTATTTCATGCTTTCAAAGTCATTGGTTCGGCGAATCGTGCCATATTGCGTGGTGGAGGTCTATAATAGTCGAAAACACGTGCCAATTTTGGGGGGAATTCATTACAAGGGTATTTAATATCCACAAATGTCATTCGCAAGCTGATGTGCAATATGTTATTATGTATAATATATAATTAACTAACTGCGTCATTCTTTCATAATCTCAAGCAAGCACTATAGCATGCAAAACGCAGACTTGACTCTAGTTTTGTCGTTCCATGTTATTGTTAAGGTTAATGTCATTTTAATCTTTTTAAGGATGCTGTGGGCATAGATACTGATATCGATGTGTGGGTAGGGGGTGGGATGGGGTCATCAGCTGATCATAATGCAATATTATAATATATTAACTGTTGTGGTATTGTGGGTCAAACATTTTGATTATCCAGTAACAGAAGAGGACATTAGATTATTCCGTTATTTGTAACCAATCATGTCTGGAACCCATACAAAATGTATACATCTCTCTCTGTCAGTGAGTGAGAGCGAGAGAGATGTGTTCAAATCCTATCTGAATCTCCCAATTCATGAAAGACATAAGCGAAGAGGGCAGAGCTGACAAAGTGTGTATTCATGCCTGGGGTGACTGAAGGAAAAGTGGATCTTATGTCACATTCCAGCCCGGTTTTGCTAAGAGCCTGGCACCATACAAAGTAGGAGCCATTCTGGAGAAAGAGAGAGTTGCCTGTGGTGGCCAGTCCTGGACACATACTGGAGTCTTGGAGAGACATCCTTGAGAGAACTTCATTTTGACCATAAAACAAAGCTTCTTAACCTAAAATGATTGACACCCTTGATAAAGACTGTATGAAATAAATTATACATATAGTGCACTAGCTATATTGAATGCTCCAAAAATGTGAAAAGTATACTATTGTATAGGCTACTAATACAATTGCTCAGAAAAAAATATTTTGTTCAACAAGTAATCCTCTAAAAAAAGATAGTGGTGAAAATGATTCCCACCCCTGTTTTCAGTACTCACCCATTGTGAGGATAACAGCACTTAGCCTTTTTCAATAATGTTTTCTCATAAAACATTTTCTGTAATGTTTTATGAGATTGGAAAGCACATTGGGAGGGATCTGATATTCTTGATATTCTTAGGTATGTGCTTATGTACTGCCTTCTTCAATTCATACCACAAGTTTTCAATCGCGTCCGGGGACTGAGATGGCCATCGCAAAATGTTGATTTTGCTGCTAATTAACCATTTATTTGTGGATTTTCATGTATTCTTGGGGTCATTGTCTTGCTGGAAGATCCACTTGTGGCCAAGTTTCAGCCTCCTGGCAGACGCATCCAGGTTTTTAGCTAAAATATCCTGGTACTTGGTAGAGTTCATGATTCTTTTGACCTTAACAAGAGCCCCAGGATCAGTGGAAGCAAAATAGCCCCATAACAACAAAGATCCACCACCATACCTACCTTTACTGTAGGTATGAGGTACTTTTCTGCACATGCATCCTTCTTTCGAGGCCAAACACACCCCTGGTGTGCGTGGCCAAAGAGCTCTATTTTTGTCTCATCTGACCATATCACCCGGTTCCAATACAAGTGTCAATGCCATTTAGCAAACTCAAAGAGTAGCATTTTAATGCAGATGCAATTATGTTCGATTTTAGTTAGAAGAATCTTTACTGGTGCCAATAGTTTTAGACACCGGTCTTTTTTTTGTTGTTGATTTTTCTCAAAATCTCTGTCTCTGAGTAATTGTATTATTATTATATAATTCATACTTTTTGGGCACTCTTGCCCAAAGAGCAGCAACAAGTACTTTTCCCTGCAAAGGTTGAAATCTTGAGATTAGATGTTAAACTGAAGTCCAATCTGTGGTTGCTCATGGCACCTCTCAAGAGTACAGTTCTTAACCCCAGTTCCCAACCTGGCCCTCATACCCTACTGGCCAGCTAATCATCCCTGGCCTGCTGATAAACACCATTTTAGGTTGACAGATTTGTTTTGTGGTCAAAATGAAGTTCTCTCAAGGATGTCTCTCCAAGACTTGAGTATGTGTCCAGGAGTGGCCACCACAGGCAACTCTCTCTTTCTCCAGAATGGCTCCTACTTTGTATGGTGCCAGGCTCTTAGCAAAACCGGGCTGGAATGTGACATAAGATCCACTTTTCCTTCAGTCACCCCAGGCATGAATACACACTTTGTCAGCTCTGCCCTCTTCGCTTATGTCTTTCATGAATTGGGAGATTCAGATAGGATTTGAACACATCTCTCTCGCTCTCACTCACTGACAGAGAGAGATGTATACATTTTGTATTGGTTCCAGACATGATTGGTTACAAATAATGGAATAATCTAATGTCCTCTTCTGTTACTGGATAATCCAAATGTTTGACCAACAATACCACAACAGTTAATATATTATAATATTGCATTATGATCAGCTGATGACCCCATCCCACCCCCTACCCAGACATCGATATCAGTATCTATGCCCACAACATCCTTAAAAATATTAAAATGACATTAACTGAATCAATAACATGGAACGAATGATTTTGGAATGAGATGTTCAAAGAGCAATGTCCACATACTTTTGGTAATGTAAAGTATGTAGTGTATACATTCTTTACTGCAACCGCCAACCACAGTAGGACTCAGGAGCCTGCTCTCAATGAGTGTAGACAGCCTGCTGCTGCCTGTTGCCACTCTGCTAATCATCAGATGCGGAGAGGAGGTAACTGAGGGGCCCGGGCTTAATTGTGTAACTGGTTAATAAAATAAATTGCATAATAAATAAATGTGGCTGGTCAATTGTGTGAGTCAGGGGGTGGCCCCAAGCCCGTATAGGGCCCAAGAGGCAAAAAAGATAAATATAGAAATGATATACATATTTTTATTATTATTATTATTTTTTATCCAATCACAGGAGCCCGCTCTCAATGTTCAAAATACACCAGGCAGCATAATTTAGCCACAGACAATCAATATTAAAAAAAATACTGGATTAAGTTTTATCCCAAGCACATACAGGTATCTGCCAAAATAAAGGAAAAACCAACATAAAGTCACTTAAAAAGAAGAGCTTCAATGCACCTTGGCATAGATTCTCCAAGTGGACCCAAACCATGCCAGGAAAATGCACCCACACCATAGCATACAGTTGTCATGACTTGCCCTCCTGGATGGAGATCAAAAGGTACCGGCTAACCAAAGGTTTCAAGACACACTCTCCTGGGAGAGTTGTCCAGTTTTATGACGGTCATAAATACTTTGCATATCTCTCCTTGACCATACAGTATAACAAAAACCTTTTGTTACAAGGAGATTCCTCCCGCCAAAACTACAACATCCAAAAATGGATAATGGAACAATTTTCCAAACACAAAGAATGTGGGAAATGGTCGGGAGGGACTTAATTGTTCTTTATGTCAGATCATTTATTGTTTGGTGATATCGGCAGGTAGCCTAGTGAATTGGGCCAGTAACCGAAAGGTTGCTGGATTGAATCCCCGATCTGACAACGTAAAAATCTGTCGTTCTGCCCCTGAACAAGGCAGTTAACCCACTGTTCCCTGGTAGGCCGTCATTGTAAATAAGAATTTGTTCTTAACTGACTTGCCAAGTTAAATAAAGGTTAAAATTAAAAAATATCACTAAAGACATTAAAACGAAAACATTGGAACTTTAAGAGCTTTCACAATGTTTGTCAGAGTTACATCTAAATGTTTAAAAAACTTATAGAATTAAATATACAACTATTTGTGAGAAGATTAAATGTGATTTTAGCCTTCTAAATGAGAATTATTTTTCATATGAAGTTTTACCCAGTCAGTAACCACGCCCACGTGAACACAGACATTATGCCAAAAAGGATGGAATGCCCCTTTTCCCAGAGTGCTTATAAAAGGACTCCTAACGAAATGTACATTAGACCAGACAGCGTGGAGCGGTGGCTACACGGCTGAGAAATAGTTTAAAACTAAAGACCAGTATACGGACGGTAAGCCGGACGTCACAAATTATGTAAAACTACTAGACCAGAAAGCATGGAGCTGTGGCTACACGTGTAAAATGGTTAGACTGTACCAGACCAGAAAATGGTAAGACCCTCTGAAATTCAACAGAGAAGAAGAAGACTAGATATGCACCGCCTGCAGCTCTGCATGTAACGTCGTCTTGGAAACTCGACCGAAGACAAGAAAAGAAGAGCATTTCCCTATCAAACGACCATTTGTACGTCTGATGTATTCATTGTAACAGACACTTCAAGAACAAAGAGAACCTACTACAACTACTAAGGACATGGGGACCTCTGGTGGACAACCAGACACTTACACAGCCAGAGACTTTCTGTCTAGCTATTCGTCACAGACTGATCTGGTGATTTCAACAGAGAGAGACAAAGATATAGAAGCATAAATATGTACATTGCATTTCTAAATCCGAATGAGCGGTTGTTAGGGTGTTAAATATCCATATTTAAATTCCTTTCTCTCCTCCCGCTCTTTCTTTCCCCACCCCTTCATTGTGTAACCAGCCATCATATCGGGTTAGTCCACTAGGGAGTTTTCATTGCATTATGTAGAAATCAATGTATAATCTATCCTGTGTGTGTTTATGTAATTCTGTATAATTATTTCGTTAGATAGTAAATAAATTAATCCAATTTGTGTATCGCTGTGTCATCATGTAGACTAGGGTTCGTGCAGATTTAACGGATTAACCGACGTTCACTGATATGAGGTAATAATAATGAATGGATTACTAATATGGACGATATATTCTGATATTCTTGAGTTAATTCAGGAAATGTTAACTCATTAAACAAACAAAAAAAAAAGTGTGTGCAAGCAAGGAGGCCTACAAACCTGACTCAGTTACACCAGCTCTCTCAGGAGGAATGGGACAAAATTCACCCAACTTATTGCGGGAAGCTTGTGGAAGGCTACCTGAAACATTTGACCCAAGTTAAACAATTTAAAGGCAACGCTACCAAATTCTAATTGAGTGTATGTACACTTCTGACCCACTGGGAATGTGATGAAAGAAATAAAAGCTGACATAAATAATTCTCTCTACTATTAATCTGACATTTCACATTCTTAAAATAAAGTGGTGATCCTAACTGACCTAGACAGGGCATTTTTACTAGGATTAAATATCAGGAATTGTGAAAAACTGAGTTTAAATGTATTTGGCTAAATCGGAAGTATGTAATCTTCCGACTTCAACTGTATATATATATATATATATATGCCTCCTAATATTGTACAATCTGTGTGTCGCTTTATTGGCCTGGGCTATTGTTTGTTTGAATGCAAGACTAGATTGATCTCAGTTTGTCAGTGTCAGAGTAGCCACTAATTTCAGTCATTTGTGTGATATTAAAAAGATACAAAAATTGTAAAGCCCCGTGGCCTATGATTTCTTATTCTGGCCATGGGCACACCTAGATGGGTTCTACACAATAGTGCAACAGCCTGGGTTGGAGTAGTTGCCATCAGTAGTTGTAGTGACTGTACCCTACCACCTAGGGCTGCTGAATAACCTTTCTGCAAACCACATAGCTGCGTACAATTCCTTTTTTAAATATGTTATTGATCGTTTTTCTTCACCACAAATACAAACATACGAACGACAACTTAAAGACGTGCACAAACTACTACGCACATCTCCTCTACCAGACCTGCATGCTCACACCTCCATCCCTAGTGCCTGTATTATTGTTTGCCAAATTGCCTTAAATTGTACAAAGATGTTTTTCTCAATCACCAATGCTATTTCAGCATTTAAATAATAAATCACTAGATTTTTCCATTGTGTTAATGATGGCGAATTAATTGGTTTTCACATTTACATTTGTATTATTTCATATTTAAAACGTACTTGCACTGAAGCCACTCAACATCTACATCACATTAGTCATCTAATAGACTCCCATCCAGAGCGACCCACTGAAGCAACCAGGGTCAGCACCCTGCTCAAGGGCACGTCAACAGATCTCCCACAAGGTAAAAAACGGGGACCCGAACCAGCGATCCGTCAGCCATCGACCCAAGCTCCCAAATGCCAGGCCACCAGCCCTCCAAGATCCCCCCCACGGTTCCGCAAGAGCTGCCCCTCAACCATCCGAGACCCCCCACCCCCACAGTCGCTCCCCCCTGACAAAAATGTCCATGTTTTTAATATATATATATATATAATTATTTTTTCAAGATGAGTGATGTGAAAATAATCGTCCAGCCGATTGGGTATCACTACACCCCCATATGCCGTGTCTTGAAAAATGCAGACAGACGGAGTAAAAGTAAGTTGACATTATAATACTTCTGACAGCCAACTTTCTAGCTCCGCCTACAAATTCCAGACTATATAGCATTCCCATAAAGCATGAACGGTACAATTCCGTATGCACAATCTCTCTCTGAAACAGGTGCCTGGCTTGATTTAAAGACAAAGATTTAACATTTCAGTTCATTACATAGTAGGAAACACTTCATATCACAGACCCAATGAGTTGAAAATAAACAGGAATTCAGAACAATAAGGTGTGCATTAAGGTGTGCAACGTGTACAGTAACCAAATAAAAAACCCAAACAATCAACATTGGAATAGACACTTGACAAAGTAGGTCTGTATCCAATTTCAAATTAATATTTGCACTCATTCATTTAAATCAAGATGACAGGCACCAAGGGGATAATTAGACTGTACAGAAGTGACGGAACACATTTCAACACATTGGAGCAGTTTCCTTTCACAGACTCTTTTTAGAAGAACTGAGGCTGGTGCAGTAGACCACACACATTTATGGGCACCATATCCGGAGGGCATGACCTATTAATAAATAACACACAAAATTGTTAATGAGCAGTATGTAACCTTTATTTAACTAGGCAAGTCAGTTAAGAACAAATTCTTATTTACAATGATGGCCTACCCCGGACGACGCTGGGTCAATTGTGCGCCGCCTTATGGGACTCCAATCACGGCCAGATGTGATACAGTCTAACATTCCATCAAACGATACTACCAAGAATGTTTCATTTCCAAACCAACATATCAACCTCAAGGTCCCAGAAACACAAATATGTAACAGATATGATGGGCACAGGAAATCCACAATAGATCTTGCACAGTCAGTCTGTATGAGCAGTTCTTCCTGAAGTAATAAAGAACAATGAGTAGAACGTGCAGCAGCCTAATGATGCACATCAGCACATTAGAATGTATCTATCCACATCTTTCAAAATCGAGAATGTTTTATACCTGATGTCATGATGTGGCGGCAATCCTTTGACAGTGGGATGATCTTTACTCCAGTGGGAAGTTGCAAGTAATAGCCTTGTATGGTGAGCTCGTCTGCGCTCATCTGAGCCTTGTATGGTGAGCCAGTCTTGGATCTGTTGATCAACATACACAGAGAATGGTCCTCTCTAGCTCAGTAGGTAAAGCATGGCCTTTGGAACGCCATGAGTGGATTTGATTCCCGGGACCACCTGACGTGAGATGTATTTACGCATGTCAGTAAGTTTTGGATAAAAGTGTGCTAAATGGCATATTTGAAGTCGGAAGTTTACATACACCTTAGCCAAATACATTTAAACTCAGTTTTTCACAATTCCTGACACTTAATCCTAGTAAAAATTCCCTGTCGTAGGTCAGTTAGGATCACCACTAAATTTTAAGAATATGAAATGTCAGAATAATAGTAGAGAGAATTATTTATTTAAGCTTTTATTTCTTTCATCACATTCCCAGTGGGTCAGAAGTTAACATACACTCAATTAGTATTTGGTAGAATTGCCTTTAAATTGTTTAACTTGGGTAAAACATTTCAGGTAGCCTTCCACAAGCTTCCCACAATAAGTTGGGTGAATTTTGGCCAATTCCTCTTGACAGAGTCAGGTTTGTTGGCCTCCTTGCAGCCACACGCTTTTTCAGTTCTGCCCACACATTATCTAAAGAATTGAGGTCAGGGCTTTGTGATGGCCACTCCAATACCTTAACTTTGTTGTCCTTAAGCCATTTTTCCACAACTTTGGAAGTATGCTTGGGGTCATTGTCCATTTGGAAGACCAAGCTTTAACTTCCTGACTGATGTCTTGAGATGTTGCTTCAATATATCCACATAATTTTCCTGCCTCATGATGCCATCTATTTTGTGAAGTGCACCAGTCCCTCCTGCAGCAAAGCACCCCCACAACATGATGCTGCCACCCCCTGTGCTTCACGGTTGGGATGGTGTTATTCGGCTTGCAAGCCTCCCCCTTTTTTCTCCAAACATAACGATGGTCATTATGGCCAAACAGTTCTATTTCTGTTTCATCAGACCATAGAATAATTCTCCAAAAAGTACGATCTTTGTGCCCATGTGCAGTTACAAACCGTGGTCTGTTTTTTTTTATGGCAGTTTTGGAGCAGTGGCTTCTTCCTTGCTGAGCGCTTTCAGGTTATGTAGATATAGGACTTGTTTTACTGTGGATATAGATACTTTTGTACCTGTTTCCTCCAGCATCTTCACAAGGTCCTTTGCTGTTGTTCTGGGATTGATTTGCACTTTTCGCACCAAAGTACGTTTATCTCTAGGAGACAGAGCGCATCTCCTTACTGAGCGGTATGATTGCTGTGTGGTCCCATGGTCTTCATACTTGCCTACTATTGTTTGTACAAATGAACGTGGTACTTTCAGGCGTTTGGAAATTGCTGCCAAAGATGAACAAGACTTCTGGAGGTCTACAATTTGTTTTCTGAGGTCTTGGCTGATTTCTTTTGATTTTCCCATGATGTCAAGCAAAAAGGCACTGAGTTTGAAGGTAGGCCTTGAAATACATCCACAGGTACACCTCCAATTGACTCAAATGAGCTTCTAAAGCCATGACATCATTTTCTGGCATTTTCCAAGCTGTTTAAAGGCACAATCAACTTAGTGTATGTAAACTTCTCACCCACTGGAATTGTCATACAGTGAATTAAAAGTGAAATAATCTGTCTGTAAACAATTGTTGGAAAAATTACTTGTGTCATGCACAAAGTAGATGTCCTAACAGACTTGCCAAAACTATAGTTTGTTAACTACTTAGGGAGTGGTGGGGTGCTAGCCGGTGAAATGCAAGGCGCCAAATGCAAAATCCAAAAGTTGAATTATTAAACATTCATCAATATACAAGTGTTGCATAGTCATCAAAAGCTCTGCTTCTTGGCAATATCACAGCGTTGTTAGATTTCAAAAAGGCTTTACGGCGAAAGCACAACATGTGATTGTTTGAGGGTAGCACCTCCAATATTTTTTTCTATTAGCATAAACTCATAAACCATCGCGGTTCACACAAAACACATTTCACAGCGAAAACAAATCCCTTACCTTTTAAAGAACTTCTGTTGAGGGCTTCCCAAGTGTCCAACGAAGACATCCAATGGTTCTTTTGTTAGAAAAAGTCATTTATTATATCCATAAATCTCTGTTTGGTTGGCGCATTATGTTCATAAAATACAGCGTCCACTCACCCATTGAACCGTGAAGAGAACTCGTTCAACCTATACACTTGTCCAAGAACAATCAAACATCATTGATAATGTATCCTTAGGAACACTTTTATGTATATTTACTATAATATTTCAACCGGATTATAAACAGGACGATCGGAAAGGAAAAAACCACAGCGCGCGCAAGCCCGTGAACGCGCTTCCTCTTCTGTCTGTTTTCAATAGGGAGGGGTTCAAAATGAGGCAATGTGTCAAACACTTTTTCCAGGACAGAAATTCCTCAGTTCTGTTATACTCACAGACAATATTTTAACACTCTTAGAAACGTCAGAGTGTTTCCTATCCAATAGTACTAATTATGTGCATATCCTATTTTCTGGGCCTGAGTGGGAGGCATTTTACTTTGGGCACGCCACCTCGGGAGCCGCTCCCTAAGAAGTTAATAAGAGATTTGTGGAGTGGTTGAAAACAAGTTTTAATGACTCCAACCTAAGTGTATGTAAACTTCCAACTTCTACTGTAAATGGTATTCAGGTTGCGGAAATTGCCTTATTTTAAATGAATTTAGATGTTGCCACTTTATGCACATAACATACCTGGACATCTGTATTGAGGCCCCAGGGCTTCACATTCTGCCAGGGAACCGCTTGCCAACTGATAGTTTTTGCATGGAAGTTCTCAGCACACACTCAGATGAAAGTGTGGGTAACTGAGGCAGTTTTACTAAACATAAAGAGAAAAAGTTAAAATTAGAATCGGGTTCAACTGGTTCAGGAAACAGAACCAACAGTTTTTCAAGGAACAAAATCAGAACCTGGAACGAGAAATCTATACTGTTCTGGACAGAACCGTTATTTTAAAAGCATGGGAACCGGTTAATAACGTTAGTTTATGTCCTGGAATTTTTTTCCCAAGCCCACAAAAAAACACAACAAAGTGCCTATGCAAAGCCATCCCTCTGTCAATCAGAAACTTCTTCCAGTGTCTGCCTGCCAGCAGAAAATCTTTGCCAGTGTGTGTGCATGTAGGCTACCTGCCCCTTCCCCTTCGCTTTACAAGAGTGATTCAGAAGATAGTGAGAGAGATTTTCATTATAATAGTTAGGGATACTACAAAAAGCTAAGACGTCTTTTTCATTCTGGTGCTGCTCTGCACGCACAAGCTTGTTAGCTAGCTAGCTAGCTTCTCTGGTGCAACGTTAAGCCATCTCTGAAGTTCAAAGACATTCAAAGTTCCTCCATAGAAGCCACTCCTCCGTAGGTATAATTCTGTGGGCCTAAGTCAGATAATGCATGTCATCACAAGATGCCCAGCGCTTCAAGCCTCCTCTGCCCTATCTTTCTCTCTCCCCACACACAAAATGTATGTTGCATCTCGCGCCCTACGCTATCAAGCTGCCCACTCAGGAAAAAAACTCTAACTGTAACCAGTGCCTACAACCTGGATCAGGTTGTCAGTCAACCTACCAGGGTAGTTACAAACAGCACAGGAATTAAGTCATCAACATGTATTGATCACATGTTTACTAACGCTGCAGATATTTGCTTTAAAGCAGTATCCAAATCCATAGGATGTAGTGATCACAATGTAATAGCCATATCTAGGAAAACCAAAGTTCCAAAGGCTGGGCCTAATATAGTGTATAAGAGGTCATACAAGAAGTTTTGTAGTGATTCATATGTTGATGTAAAGAATATTTGCTGGTCTGGTGTGTAATGAGGAGTGACCAAACGCTGCACTTGACGCATTATTGAAACTACTTATTCCAGTTACTAATAAGCACGCACCCATTAAGAAAATGACTGTAAAAACTGTTGAATCCTCTTGGATTGATGAGGAATTGAAAAATTGTATGGTTGAGAGGGATGAGGCAAAAGGTATGGCAATTAAGTCTGGCAGCTCAACTGATTGGCAAATGCACTGCTAATTAAGAAATCATGTGACTAAACTAAATAAAAAGAAAAATAAACTACACTATGAAACAAAGATAAATTATATAAAAATGATAGTAAAAAGCTTTGGGGCATCTTAAATTACATTTTGGTTTGAAAAAAGCCAACTCGGCTCCTTCATTTATTGAATCAGATGGCTCATTCATCACAAAGCCCACTGATATTGCAAGCTACTTTAATGACTTTTTCATTGGCAAGATAAGCAAACTTAGGTGTTGACATGCCAGCAACAAACGCTGACACTACACATCCAAGTATATCGGACCAAATTATGAAAGACATTAATTGTACTTTTGAATTCCGTAAAGTCAGTGTAGAAGAGGTGATTTTTTTGTTGTTGTCTGTCAACAACGACAAGCCACCAGGGTCTGACAATCTAGATGGAAAAGTATTGAGGATAATAGCAGACGATATTGCCACTCCTATTTGCCACATCTTCAGTTCAAGCCTACTAGAGAGTGTATGCCCTCAGGCCTGGAGGGAAGCTAAAGTCATTCCGCTACCCAAGAATAGTAAAGCCCCCTTTACTGGCTCAAATAGCCGACCAATGAGCCTGTTACCAACCCTTAGTAAACTTCCGGAAAAAATTGTGTTTGACCAGATACAATGCTATTTTACAGTAAACAAATTGACAACAGAATTCCATCATGCTTATAGGGAAGGACACTCAACAAGCACAGCACTTACACAAATGACTGATGATTGGCTGAGAGAAATTGATGATAAAATGATTGTGGGGGCTGTCTTTTTAGATTTCAGTGCAGCTTTTGACATTATTGATCATTGTCTGCTGCTGGAAAAACGTATGTGTTATGGCTTTACACCCCCAGCTATAATGTGGACAAAGAGTTACTTGTCTAACAGAAAACAGTAATGGAAGCCTATCAAATATAATCCAGTTAGAATCAGGAATCCTCAGGGCAGCTGTTTAGGCCCCTTGTCACGATCGTTGTAAGAAACGGACCAAGGCGCAGCGCAGCGGGGAGCTGGCACTGGACGTACCAGGCTGGGGAGGCACACTGGAGGCCTGTTGCGTGGAGCCAGAACAGGTTTCATCGGACTGATGCCACGCACTTCAGGGCGAGTGCGGAGGGCTGGCACAGGACGTACCTGGCTGGGAAGGCGCACTGGAGGCTTGGTGTGTGGAGCCGGAACAGGCTTCACCGGACTGATGACACGCACTTCAGGGCGAATGCGGGGAGCTGGCACAGGACGTACCTGGCTGGGAAGGCGCACTGGAATCCTGGTGCGTGGAGCCGGCGCAGGTTTCACCGGACTGATGACACGCTCTTCAGGGCGAGTGCAAGGAGTTGGCACAGGACGTACCGGGCTGGGAAGGCGCACTGGAAGACTGGTGCGTGGAGCAGGTTTCACCGGACTGATGATACGCACTTCAAGGCGAGTGCGAGGAGCTGGCACTGGACGTACCGAGCTGGGGAGGCACTGGAGGCCTGGTGCTCCATGCCTGTTGCGTGGAGCCGGCACAGGTTTTACCGGACTGATGACACGCTCTTCAAGGCGAGTGCGGAGAGCTGGCACAGGACGCACCTGGCTGGGAAGTCGCACTGGAAGCCTGGTGCATGGAGCCGGCACAGGTTTCACCGGACTGATGACACGCACTTCAGGCGAGTGCGGGGAGCTGGCACTGGACGTACCGGTCTGAGGAGGCGCACTGGAGGCCTGGTGCGTGGAGCCGGCTCAGGTTTCACCGGACTGATGACATGCTCTTCAAGGCGAGTGCGGAGAGCTGGCACAGGACGTACCAGGCTGTGAAGGCGCACTGGAAGCCTGGTGCATGGAGCCGGCACAGGTTTCACCGGACTGATGACACGCACTTCAGGCGAGTGCGGGGAGATGGCGCAGGACGTACCGGGCTGGACAGACACTACTCTATGTGCCTGCGCTGCAGCATATTCCTTGCCAACACTTCTCTCCTATATCCTTCCTTAAACTCCTATATTCCTCCTTTCGGGGTCTCTCCTCTGCTCGACCGACAGCCCCATGTGCCACCCCCAAAAGAAGTATTGGGGTTGCCCATGGGCTCCTTGTGGCCGAGGACCCCGGCAACATCGCTGTTCCTTTTCTCTCCTCGGCAACCCCCCATTATCTCCTCCCAGGTCCAGAACACCTTCTCCTCCTGGGCACGCTGCTTGGTCCTGGTGTGGTGGGTTATTCTGTCACGATCGTTGTAAGAAGCGGACCGAGGCGCAACGTGCATGACGTTCCACATCTTTTAATTAAAGTGAAACTTACAAAAACAAGAACGCAATAACGACCGTAACAAATAGTATAGCGCACTAACACGAACAAACAAAACAATAACCCACAACACAGGTGGGGAGAGGACAAACTAAATAGGATTCCCAATTAGAGGCAGCTGATTGTCGTTGCCTCTAATTGGGAACCACACACAACACCAACATAGACATACAATAACTAGAACCCAGCCTAGTCACGTCCTAACCAAAACCACCATAGAAAACCCAGAGGGCTATCTATGGCCAGGACGTGACACCCCTTGCTTTTTTCAATTTTTACTAACGACATGCCACTGACTTTGAGTAAAGCCAGAGTTTCTATGTATGCGGATGACTCAACACAATACACGTCAGCTACTACAGCGGCTGACATGAATGCAACACTCAACAAAGAGCTGAAGTTAGTTTCAGAGTGAGTGGCAAGGAATAAGTTAGCCCTAAATATTTATAAAACCTAGAGCATTGTATTTGGAACAAAACACTCACTAAACCCTATATCTCAACTAAATCTTGTAATAAATAATGTGGAAATTGAGCAAGTTGAGATGACTAAACTGCTTGGAGTAACACTAGATTGTAAACTGTCATGGTCAAACATATTGATGCAGTAGTAGCTAAGATGGGGAGAAGTCTGTCTATAATAAAGCGATTCTCTGCCTTCTTAACAACACTATCAACAAGGCAGGTCCTACAGGCCCTAGATTTGTCGCACCTTGACTACTGTTCAGTCGTGTGGTCAAGTGCCACAAAAAGGACTTTGGAAAATTGCAATTGGCTCAGAACAGGGCAGCACAGCTGGCCCTTGGATGTACACAGAGAGCTAATATTAATAATATGCATGTCAATCTCTCCTGGCTGAAAGTGGTGGAGAGATTGACTTCATCACTACTTTTATTTATGAGAGGTATTGACATTTTGAATGCACCGAGCTGTCTGTCTAAACTACTGGCACACAGCTCGGACACCCATGCAAACCCCAGAATACATGCCACAAGAGGTCTCTTCACAATCCCCAAGTCCAGAGCAGACTATGGGAGGCGCACAGTACTACATAGAGCCATGCCTACATGGAACTCTATTCCACATCAAGTAACTGACACAAGCAGTAAAATTTGATTTAAAAAAACAGATTAAAAAACACCTTATAGAACAGGATATAAACCCAAACTTCTCATTCACCCCTTTAGGTTGGTGTGTATTAGGTAGGTGTTGGGGAACTGTTAGATTACTTGTTAGATATTACTGCACTGTCCGAACTAGAAGCACAATCATTTCGCTACACTCACATTAACATCTGCTAACCATGTGTATGTGACAAATAACATTTGATTTGATGGAGAGCTATGCAAGGAGGAAATGGCCATTGCCACCGAGACGTTATTCAAAGAATTAAAAAACCAAAAGGACATTAAAAATGTTATGTGAAGTGTGCCACTTGGCCTAGCCACTGTGAGTCGTTATTTGAGGACGTGAATCAACAAGTGCTCAAGAATTTATTGTGAGTGCTTTTCCCAGGATATGACAGACACTGCACAGCTGATGGTGTTTGTTCGCATGGCTTTTAAGGATTCAACTACTAAGGAGGGTTTTCTCAATCTTTTACCATTAAAAGGGAGGACGAGGTGAGGACATTTACAACGAGTTTAAACGTCATGTGCATGATAACAGCATTCCCATTCATAAGCTGGTAGCAATCACTACAGACGGGGCACCGGCAATGCGTGGGGTGCATTCGGGCTTCGTTGCACTGTGCCGTCGTGATCCCGATTTCCCTAAGTGTTTGAACTATCACTGTGTGATCCATCAGCAAGCACTAGCTAGTAAAGTAGTGGACTTGTCTCATGTCATGACACTTGCCGTTATGATTGTTAATTAAATTTGCGCAAAAGGACTTTTTTCAGTTTTTCACAATTCCTGACATTTAATCCTAGTAAAGATTCCCTGTTTTAGGATCACCACTTTATTTTAAGAATGTGAAATGTCAGAATAATAGTAGAGAGAATGATTTATTTCAGCTTTTATTTCTTTCATCACATTCCCAGTGGGTCAGAAGTTTACATACACTCAATTAGTATTTGGTAGAATGAATTGCCTTTAAATTGTTTAACTTGGGTAAAACATTTCAGGTAGCCTTCCACAAGCTTCCCACAACAAGTTGGGTGAATTTTGGCCCATTCCTTCCTCCTCATGTAACTGAGTCAGGTTTGTAGGCCTCCTTGCTTCAGTTCTGCCCACAAATGTTCTATAGGATTGAGGTCAGGGCTTTGTGATGGCCACTCCAATACCTTGACTTTGTTGTCCTTAAGCCATTTTGCCACAACTTTGGAAGTATGCTTGGGGTCATTGTTCATTTGGAAGACCCATTTGCGACCAAGCTTTAACTTCCTGACTGATGTCTTGAGATGTTGCTTCAATATATCCACATAATTTTTCTGCCTCATGATGCTATCTATTTTGTGAAGTGCACCAGTCCCTCCTGCAGCAAAGCACCCCCACAACATGATGCTGCCACCCCTGTGCTTCACGGTTGGGATGGCGTTCTTCGGCTTGCAAGCCTCCCCCTTTTTCCTCCAACCATAAAGATGGTCATTCTTTTTTTCAATTTTTCTTTCATCAGACAAGAGGACATTTCTCCAAAAATTAAGATCTTTGTCCCCATGTGCAGTTGCACACCGTAGTCAGGCTTTTTTATGGCGATTTTGGAGCAGTGGCTTCTTCCTTGCTGAGCGGCCTTTCAGGTTACGTAGGACTCGTTTTTACTGTGGATAGATACTTTTGTACCTATTTCCTCCAGCGTCTTCACAAGGTCCTTTGCTGTTGTTCTGGGATTGATTTGCACTTTTCGCACCAAAGTACGTTCATCTCTAGGAGACAGAACACGTCACCTTCCTGAGCGGTATGACGGCTGCGTGGGCCCATGGTGTTTATACTTGCGTGCTATTGTTTGTACAGATGAATGTGGTACCTTCAATCATTTGGAAATTGTTGCCAAGGATGAACCAGATTTACGGAGGTCTACAATCTTTATTTTTAGGTCTTGGCTAATTTCTTTTGATTTTCCCATGATGTCAAGCAGGCCTTGAAATACATCCACAGGTACACCTCCAATTGACTCAAATGATGTCAATCAGCCTACCAGAAGCTTCTAAAGCCATGACATCATTTTCTGGAATTTTCCAAGCTGTTTAAAAGCACAGTCAACTTAGTGTATGTAAACTTCTGACCCACTGGAATTGTGATACAGTGAATTATAAGTGAAATAATCTGTCTGTAAACAATTGTTTGAAAAATTACTTGTGTCATGCACAAAGTAGATGTCCTAACCGACTTACCAAAACTATAGTTTGTTAACAAGAAATTTGTGGAGTGGTTGAAAAATGAGTTTTAATGACATAACAGCAAAACTGAATGAGCTCAACTATGAGCTTCAAGGAAAAGACAAAGACGTGGCATACATGATCAGCACTGTCTATGCCTTCAAGGCCAAGGTGGGTGTGTGCTGTCTATGCCTTCAAGGCCAAGGTGGGTGTGTGGGCCTCTCAGCTGAGGAATGGAAGGCTGGTGCACTTTCCAAACCTGGAGAAAATGTCGCAAAACATCGGAAACAAAGATACTTTTCTCCCGCAAGAATTCTGTGCCCACCTGGAGAAACTGGCATCCGAATTCAATAGGCGTTTTCAGGAGTTAAATGACATAGGGGAGGTTGTTGAATTTATCTCAAACCCTTTCCTCCCCATTGAGATTGAGGAGGTGTCCGCCAGACTCCAGCAAGTATTTGCTTTACCAATCATAGTTGACATGAAGATAATTGAATTGCAAAATGACATAGAGTTGAAAGCAAGATCAAGAGAAAGTGACTTTTGGGGTCTTGTAAACACTGAAAAGTTTCCTCTCCTTTCATCCTGCGCACTTAATGTGAAGGCCTGCTTTGGATCAACATATCTCTGTGAGATGGCCTTTTCACAGATGAAAATAATCAAGTCAAAGAACAGGTCTTGTCTAACTAATAGACATCTCACAGACAGTGTCAGACTTGCTGTGTCAAACTATGAGCCAGACTACAGAGCACTTGCTGATAGTGTGCAATCACTGCCATCACATTGAATGTGTGTGTGGGGGGAGGGGATCTCATCTCGTCATCAGAGTGAGTGAGTATTGCCAGTTTGAAATCTGTTGTAGGCTATATTGTTTACAGAAGGATATGATCTGTGTTGTAAACTCAGCAAAAAAGGAAACGTCTCTTTTTCAGGACCCTGTCTTTCAACGATAATTCGTAAATATCCAAATAACCTCACAGATCTTCATTGTAAAGGGTTTAAACACTGTTTCCAATGCTTGTTCAATGAACCATAAACAATTAATGAACATGCACCTGTGGAACGGTCGTTAAGACACTAACAGCTTACAGATGGTAGGCAATTAAGGTCACAGTTATGAAAACTTAGGACACTAAAGAGGCCTTTCTACTGACTCTGAAAAACACCAAAAGAAAATGCCCAGGGTCCCTGCTCATCTGCATGAACGTGCCTTAGGCATGCTACAAGGAGGCATGAGGACTGCAGATGTGGCCAGGGCAATAAATTGCAATGTCCGTACTGTGAGACGCCTAAGACAGCAGTACAGGGAGACAGGACGGACAGCTGATCATCCTCACAGTGGCAGACCACGTGTAACAACACCTGCACAGGATCGGTACATCTGAACATCACACCATCACAACTGCCCGAGTTACACCAGGAACGCACAGTCACTCCATCAGTGCTCAGACTGTCCACAATAGGCTTTTAGGCCTGCTGTAAGGCATGTCCTCACCAGACATCACCGGCAACAACGTCGCCTATGGGCACAAACCCACCGTCGCTGGACCAGACAGGACTGGCAAAAAGTCAGATTCGCGTTTATCGTCGAAGGAATGAGCGTTACACCGAGGCCTGTACTCTGGAGCGGGATCGATTTGGAGGTGGAGGGTCCGTCATGGTCTGGGGCGGTGTGTCACAACATCATCGGACTTAGCTTGTTATCACTGCAGGCAATCTCAACGCTGTGTTTCACAGGGAAGACATTGTGTTACCCTTCTTGCAGGCTCATCCTGACATGACCCTCCAGCATGACAATACCACCAGCCATACTGTTCGTTCTGTGCGTGATTTCCTGCAAGACAGGAATGTCAGTGTTCTGCCATGGCCAGCAAAGAGCCCGGATCTCAATCCCATTGAGCACGTCTGGGACCTGTTGGATCAGAGGGTGAGGGCTAGGGCCACGCCCCCCAGAAATGTCTGGAAACTTGCAGGTGCCTTGGTGGAAGAGTGGGGTAACATCTCACAGCAAGAACTGGCAAATCTGCTGCAGTCCATGAGGAGGAGATGCACTGCAGCACTTAATGCAGCTGGTGGCCACACCAGATATTGACTGTTCCCCCCCTTTGTTCAGGGACACATTATTCAATTTCTGTTAGTCACATGTATATGGAACTTGTTCAGTTTATGTCTGTTGTTAAATCTCGATATGTTCATACAAATATTTGCACATGTTAATTTTGCTGAAAATAAACGCAGTTGACAGTTTTTGCTGAGTTGATGTTGTTCAAAAAGGGAAAGTGAAACAGTACTGTACATGATTGGCTTAGGCCTGTAATTGACTGATTTGAGGTAGTATATGAATGGTGTTGACTAATAGGCTTGTGGAAATATTGAAAAATGTAATATGACTGTTATAAAATGTTGAATGATGGTTGCACTTCTGATTATACTATTTGTATAATTAAATTAATACTTATCGTGTGACTGACAGGTAACAAAATAAAGAATGTCAAAGTGGAACTGCATTGTGGCCTTGTTTTTTCGTAATTTTTTGCTAGTGGTAGATCTTGGTTTTCATTTGGACTTGGGATGTGATCTTAGGCTTGAAAAGGTTGGTGACCACTGCCCTAGAGTCATGTTCAGATTGCCATTACTTAAAGATCTAAAACATAATAGCCATTAGAAAAGGCTGAAGATATGAAGTCAAATGTGTCTGCCTAGCAAAATGTCAAAGTAATGCTAGCAATATATGTATATTCTAACTGGCTACCACGTTTCAGGAAATAGTACAGAGGCTCAGATTCAGATAAGAGTGCACTTTAAGCACTGTCACCAGCAAAGAAAATTGCAACTTTGAGGAAATGTGGCCATTTAGAAATGTGTCAGCCATACTCACAACAAGTGTCTTTGCTGTTTCTGGTGTCCTCTGTCACCCATAACCAGTGGCAAAGACCTGCATGAACACAAAAGCAGTTCTCTATAGCTAAACTGCACAGCAAAATCACAAGTATCAATCAGTGGAGGCTGCTTGATGGAATGGCATCAAACACATGGAAACCATCTGTTTGATGTATTTGATACCATTCTCCCAATTAAGGTGCCACCACCCTTCTGCAGTATCAGTGATACAGTGAGGGAAAAAAGTATTTGATCCCCTGCTGATTTTGTACGTTTGCCCACTGACAAAGAAATGATCAGTCTATAATTTTAATGGTAGGTTTATTTGAACAGTGAGAGACAGAATAACAACAAAAAAATCCAGAAAAACACATTTCAAAAATGTTATAAATTGATTTGCATTTTAATGAGGGAAATAAGTATTTGACCCCTCTGCAAAACATGACTTAGTACTTGGTGGCAAAACCCTTGTTGGCAATCACAGAGGTCAGACGTTTCTTGTAGTTGGCCACCAGGTTTGCACACATCTCAGGAGGGATTTTGTCCCACTCCTCTTTGCAGATCTTCTCCAAGTCATTAAGATTTCGAGGCTGACGTTTGGCAACTCGAACCTTCAGCTCCCTCTACACATTTTCTATGGGATTAAGGTCTGGAGACTGGCTAGGCCACTCCAGGACCTTAATGTGCTTCTTCTTGAGCCACTCCTTTGTTGCCTTGGCCGTGTGTTTTGGGTCATTGTCATGCTGGAATACCCATCCACAACCCATTTTCAATGCCCTGGCTGAGGGAAGGAGGTTCTCACCCAAGATTTGACGGTACATGGCCCCGTCTATCGTCCCTTTGATGCGGTGAAGTTGTCCTGTCCCTTTAGCAGAAAAACACCCCCAAAGCATAATGTTTCCACCTCCATGTTTGACGGTGGGGTCATAGGCAGCATTCCTCCTCCTCCAAACACGGTGAGTTGAGTTGATGCCAAAGAGCTCAATTTTGGTCTCATCTGACCACAACACTTTCACCCAGTTGTGCTCTGAATTATTCAGATGTTCATTGGCAAACTTCAGACGGGCATGTATATGTGCTTTCTTGAGCAGGGGGACCTTGCGGGCGCTGCAGGATTTCAGTCCTTCACAGCGTAGTGTGTTACCAATTGTTTTCTTGGTGACTATGGTCCCAGCTGCCTTGAGATCATTGACAAGATCCTCCCGTGTAGTTCTGGGCTGATTCCTCACCGTTCTCATGATCATTGCAACTCCACGAGGTGAGATCTTGCATGGAGCCCCAGGCCGAGGGAGATTGACAGTTCTTTTGTGTTTCTTCCATTTGCGAACTGTTGTCACCTTCTCACCAAGCTGCTTGACGATGGTCTTGTAGCCCATTCCAGCCTTGTGTAGGTCTACAATCTTGTCCCTGACATCCTTGGAGAGTTCTTTGGTCTTGGCCATGGTGGAGAGTTTGGAATCTGATTGATTGATTGCTTCTGTGGACAGGTGTATTTCATACAGGTAACAAACTGAGATTAGGAGCACTCCCTTTAAGAGTGTGATCCTAATCTCAGTTTGTTACCTGTATAAAAGACACCTGGGAGCATACTGCCAAATCTCTTAGTCTGAGGTTGAGGATTCCTCCCAAGCACAGTCACTTGCATGAATCCAGTCAAATTGGTTATTAGAAAAGCACAAACACAACATTTTCCTTCACAGAAGTTAGGCTAGCGAGCAAGCATGTTAGCCAGGTAGCCTAGGACAACAAAAACGAAAACCCTGTACTGTATGACAACATGAAAGAGAGGAGGATGGCATTGCCGTTTCTCTACAAGTAGGGTGAGTCATGTTTTTTCTACTTGCACGCACGCACGCATGCACACAAAGAAATCAGAACCATGGACAGCCACATCATATTTAGCTTACGTTGATAGGACTAAAGTAATATTGGTATCAATTAGTTGTCACTGTATTAGACAAAGCATTGGTGGTTTTATGTTGAAATGTTGAAGTTGAAATGGTGCAGCAATAGTGAAGGCAGCTCCTGTTTTCTGTGCGACTTGCGGTAACTTTCAGTGGTTCTAAATCAATAGTTGTTTAGTAGTCCGAAAATGTCAGAAAAATGTACCTGCTTGACCATGCTGTAAGTCATCTAACTGTTTGTTACATGCAATATGCTTTGTGGACTTCACCGGACAGAGGTTGCTCTCCGGTGTTGTGATGAAACCAAGGTGTGGTTGAATTTATTCTTCCACTGTGTCTTCTTATTGTCTCAGCCTCAGGTCTATATATATCATGTTTGCAACAGGTTATAGAGCAAACAACACAATTATCACAACACATAGGCTGTATGGCTTCCCCAGTGATTTTACCCACACACCGCAACTAGCAATGATCCTGACAAAAAGTGGAGGGAAAGTGGGTTATGCTTGCTGTTGAGAACACAGGATAGAAAGGTTACCGGAAATTAGTATAATAGGAGTATAATTCACCCAAATGAACAACCATTCTATGATTGAAATCTTTTGAACCTCAACATTGCAATAGGCGTGGTCTGCAGCACACCCCTAGTACATTAAATAATTGTTCAAGGCCAAGAGTGAGAATCAATATCACAGGCTTCACTTTGGCCCATAATTGACGTGTAACCGTAAGAAAAGATAATCAGCATTGGAGTCAGATTAAAACAATTGGTACAGATCATCATGTCAAACTTTTTAGGTAACGGACATACATTGAAGGCCTCGTATGACAAGTATGCCCCCACACAAATATGCATCTGGAACACCCATGCCCAATTCCCTGCAGAAGTGTAAAGCCCATGGCAGAATCCATCATTATGCCTTCATATTCATGAAAAAAATCTATTAAACCTTTGGAAGAAGTACGAGGGAATTACCAAGAGGAGCCTGTTGAATTGTGCAAGATTAATATGACACTCGTTAGAGACGATCCCAGAAATTCAATCAAATGGAACATTAGACATTTCGTTGTTTTTACAACCAGCATAGGGTTTACAATATAAACTGTAGGGAATTACTTTTTAAATGGTTTTGAAGGAATAAAAAAATGTCTTTGCAATAAAATTTCCCTCTCCAGAAAGATAGCAGTAACTCAAATAACATGCAACAATATGGCCTCTTAGCATTTTCCTTCTGCAGTGTTTGGTACTCACAAGTTCACCTGGTTGGGTTGGTACAATTGTTAAGATAGAAAATAATAATTTCAACCTAATTGACTCTTGCTCCTTCACAATCCCACAAAAGCAATAGTTTGAAAAAGCATTCCAGTAAGACTAGCAGCAGACAATTACCTTTTCTCAATTGGTTTTGCTAAGTCCACCGTCCTCCGTCCTCTCCTCGCCTCCTTTTGAAAGAGGTAAAAGGTAAGTGAGGAGTGGTGACGAGGAGAAGGATCATGGACGGAAATGCGCTTGTTTGAAATGAGATGGTCCTCTACTCACGTGTCATCAGGACAATGATTTACAGAGGTGGATCACAAAATAAATGTGTAAAGTAATAAAAACGAATTAAGTTAGTTGTGCAAGACATTTTATAGATAAAGCAATAAGTAGCGTATTGTTTTTTTAACATATTATATCAAAACTCTTCTGAGGTAGGATACGCTCGTGCTTCCTTGCCAAAAGGAGGCTATCAAGGAGTGGAGGACCATCTTCCATTTGCCTATTAACGAATTGACACACTCCGCAACCACTCATTGGTTTCCGGGTCACGGAGGTGAGAGGACAGAGGAGAGAGGACAGAGGATGGATTTTTGCCCAAACGAGAACCCCAATGTGTGAAGAATCAAAATGGCTGCCCAACAACATGTGGCAGCAGCCATTGCCAAAGCCAGGCTTTTGGCTAGTGGGGCATTTAAGCTTTGTCAGTTTTGTCTGCCAGGCTGCGTGTCGCCTCCAACACCAGAGCCAATCACTGCAGGGCTGCTTAGCATGCTAACTCGGCTATCTAGTCTTGTGATCTAGCTAGGTAGTCTTGTGATCTAGCTAGGTAGTCTTGTGAGTTATCTATGCTGGTTGTTAGCCTGCATAATTGATATGTGTATACAGTATATTTATAAGGGGAGTTCATGTTTTGTGGATAATATTTACATTTAAAGAGGGGTGAGCTCCACTCCTTATAGGCTGATCAGATTCCCTTTCAGCCTCAGAGCTTGATGAGATTCAATAGCAACCTCAGAGACTGATAAATCAGGATCCTGCCTTGTAGGATGTTTCATTAACAAAGCTCCTTGCTGCCATACAGTGGGGCAAAAAAGTCGACTGATTTAGTCAGCCACCAATTGTGCAAGTTCTCCAACTTAAAAAGATGAGAGAGGCCTGTAATTTTCATCATAGGTACACTTCAACTATGACAGACGAAATGAGAAAAAGAAATCCAGAAAATCACATTGTAGGATTTTTAATTTATTTATTTGCAAATTATGGTGGAAAATAAGTATTTGGTCAATAACAAAAGTTTATCTCAATACTTTGTTATATACCCTTTGTTGGCAATGACAGAGGTCAAACGTTTTCTGTAAGTCTTCACAAGGTTTTCACACACTGTTGCTGGTATTTTGGCCCATTCCTCCATGCAGATCTCCTCTAGAGCAGTGATGTTTTGGGGCTGTCGCTGGGCAACACAGACTTTCAACTCCCTCCAAAGATTTTCTATGGGGTTGAGATCTGGAGACTGGCTAGGCCACTCCAGGACCTTGAAATGCTTCTTACGGCCACTCCTTCGTTGCCCGGGCGGTGTGTTTGGGATCATTGTCATGCTGAAAGACCCAGCCACGTTTCATCTTCAATGCCCTTGCTGATGGATGGAGGTTTTCACTCAAAATCTCACGATACATGGCCCCATTCATTCTTTCCTTTACACGGATCAGTCGTCCTGGTCCCTTTGCAGAAAAACAGCCCCAAAGCATGATGTTTCCACCCCCATGCTTCACAGTAGGTATGGTGTTCTTTGGATGCAACTCAGCATTCTTTGTCCTCCAAACACGACGAGTTGAGTTTTTACCAAAAAGTTCTATTTTGGTTTCATCTGACCATATGACAATCTCCCAATCCTCATCTGGATCATCCAAATGCTCTCTAGCAAACTTCAGACGGGCCTGAACATGTACTGGCTTAAGCAGGGGGACACGTCTGGCACTGCAGGATTTGAGTCCCTGGCGGCGTAGTGTGTTACTGATGGTAGGCTTTGTTACTTTGGTCCCAGCTCTCTGCAGGTCATTCACTAGGTCCCCCGTGTGGTTCTGGGATTTTTGCTCACCGTTCTTGTGATCATTTTGACCCCACGGGGTGAGATCTTGCGTGGAGCCCCAGATCGAGGAAGATTATCAGTGGTCTTGTATGTCTTCCATTTCCTAATAATTGCTCCCACAGTTGATTTCTTCAAACCAAGCTGCTTACCTATTGCAGATTCAGTCTTCCCAACCTGGTGCAGGTCTACAATTTTGTTTCTGGTGTCCTTTGACAGCTCTTTGGTCTTGGCCATAGTGGAGTTTGGAGTGTGACTGTTTGAGGTTGTGGACAGGTGTCTTTTATACTGATAACAAGTTCAAACAGGTGCCATTAATACAGGTAACGAGTGGAGGACAGAGGAGCCTCTTAAAGAAGAAGTTACAGGTCTGTGAGAGCCAGAAATCTTGCTTGTTTGTATGTGACCAAATACTTATTTTCCACCATAATTTGCAAATAAATTCATAAAAATCCTACAATGTGATTTTCTGGATTTTTTTTCCTCATTTTGTCTGTCATAGTTGAAGTGTACCTATGATGAAAATTACAGGCCTCTCTCATCTTTTTAAGTGAGAGAACTTGCACAATTGGTGGCTGACTAAATACTTTTTTGCCCCACTTTATTAGCTGTTAAAGTGCCTTATAGGCTGATGCACATGATCCAGTGGGTGAGCTCTATTCCTGGCAGGCTGATCAGATTCATTAGCATTCTCAATGGCTGATTTGTCAGTATTGTAGGCTGTCACAAGGGGAGTTATGGCTTGAACTCGTCAACCCTGTTACAGTCAACCCAGTCACTTTTCTTTTATCCTCTTAAAATGAGAAAACATGTTTTTTATGACAATGTTACAATTAGGTGAAATAAAGATTTTTTTTACCAAATTACACTACCCAAATTACACTATATTTGTAGAATCACATATCTCACTGAATTCCCTTATTATCTCTGTCTGTGTGTTGTGAATGTCAGAGCACAAAATAGAAAATGTCCCTTTTGATAATATCGACCAATGAGAATTGGCAGCTGGAGGCATTTACACATGCAGGCCAGGTACACCCTCTTCAATTTGGTCACACTGTCCATTGGATCCAAGGAACGAGCAGATGGTCACCGGGCTCTGGTTGCCATTATTAGCTTGGCTGGATATGAGTTATCATTTTTATGAGGCCAAATTACTCAGAGTAATAAAAAAAATTAAGTGTTGAACATGCAGAGGCGCCACACACCCCCTGATGCTTAAATGAGGGTGTCATTAGCTTAAGCTGCTGGGCTCTAAAGGCTTGATTTAATGTTGGTTGCCGAGCAGTCAGCAATCAAACAGTTTTTGAAAGGATAACATTTGCACCATAATAAACAAAAAGTTGAAAATATGTGAGGAACATTGAATGGAGAATGCACATTAAACATTTGTAAGAATATGATACAGAGCTTGAGTCACCATTTATCTTACCCATAACTGTTGTTAGGCAAAATCATGTCACGATCAAGCTAAATTCTACATTGACGAAGAGTGACAATACTGTATTTGGCTCTAATTCTTCTATTTGACATTATCTGGACCAAAATATCTCAATTATAGAGAAACAGTAGGACCCAAAGTTGCATCTAAATATGTTAGAGTCAGTGTTATGCAGCAGTTTGTAAGGTACTCAGAACTGGTGGTGCATTACTGGTGCCTCAGCATCACCCAAGTTCATAAAAGTGGTGGTGATATCTTACCTTCGTCATTCATTGCATTAAGTAGGGGTTTTGCGTCAATGAAACCAACAACCTTCAACTGTTTTGTTCAAAGGAAGGTAAATACATTTTATAGGGAGATGCTGTACAATCAGTTATTAGATATTATCCATGAGTGCCTTTTTTTACGTGGTTTACATCTCTGAAAGAACATCAAGTAATCTGAGCACACATCAGTCTTCTGTTGGTGCCTACTGTGACATCCATCTTACACAAGTTAGGTTTCAGCTTTTTCGTGTAGTCGTAAATCACGGAGATCGAGTCATACATTTTTTATATCCGGCCACCTATGCACTACAATGCAATCCTAGCCGCTCTTCTTCCGATGCCAGCATCCATTATGTCCTGTCCTCGCTTCCCATTCCTACTGCATGTTTAGTCTTTCCAACATAATTAATTCTCATTAGTGGCAACACCTTCATGTCACTTTCCCCCGGCTAATTGTCTCTCTCTTCGCCACCTGCACTCTCCTCCTAGTTGTCTCACTGCACTTTTTTACTTACTTTCTACCCAACTTTTTTTCTTCTGACTTTTATTGACCTTTTGTACGTACCGAGACCAATTTTCATGGTCGAACAGAGGCCTATTGTGGTTAAACAAGGATGTCTGCTAACAGTATACAACTTGTTATCTGTGCAGCGGCAGTGTTACAAAATACTGTCTGTTGCCTGAATTCATTAAATGTGATACGCTTAATTCAGTAGGTACAGTACAATGCAACATTTTTTACCACATCTTTGGAACTCAAGATGAGTTCGATAGAGATATGGCCCTGGGCGAGTTGAATTGAGAGGGAATTTAAGCTTGAGTAGGAGTCAGTAAGAATCCAATGTAACACCATTACACCTTTGCGCTGTACAACCCCTTCCTTTGCTGTGATCCGACAAAAACTCTAAAGCATGTTTTATTTGTTAGATTCACCCAGAAATACATTTTCACCGTACAGTCAGTCGTACAGTATATTTGTCTAATGGGCAATATTTAACACTATTATCAAATGACCATAATAACTTTATTGAAACAATGCTTTGAATGTCTTTTCATTTCATTAATTAATTCTCTGGAAACAATCAAAATACACTCCTAATGTAACAATGTGCGCTGAGAGTCAGGAAGCAAGTTCAGGGAGTAAGTGTTTTAAAAAATAAATGAAACATAATACAAAACAAGGAACATGAACAACGCACAGACATGAAACTGAAACAATGACACCTGGGGAAGGAACCAAAGGGAGTGACATATATAGGGCAGGTAATCAAGGAGGTGATGGAGTCCAGGTGAGTGTCATAATGCACGTAACGATGGTGACAGGTGTGCTCCATAACGAGCAGCCTGGTGACCTAGAGGCTGGAGAGGGAGCACACGTGACACCTAAACCCTGCACATGACATTGACACATCCACAGCAAACATATTGACCAAAGGCCAAAACTGCAATATTAGACAGTGATGACACATTGACACATACTGTATCCACAGCAAATTTAACGTATTGACCAAAGGACCAAAAACTATATTAGAAGGTTGTATGACAATGACGTATACCCTCAGAAAATGTATTGACCAAAGGCCCAAATATATATATTTTTTACATTATACAGTTACACTTCGGTCCTGTGTTCACTTACAGACCGAGAGACAGGATGGAGGGAGGATGTTGACTTACCAGAGGAATGATTACAGGCACATTTAATTCAGTCCCCCATCATGCCGTGTAATGATAACAATTAGTACATGTAATTAGCATCAGGAAGTCAAGACAATGGGATCATTATTCATGATTGCAATTAACTCCCTCCACAGTAATGAATCTATTGATCTTCTAACCCGTTCCTGTGCATTATTTCACTTCTGTTTCCTTTACTGTACATTTATTGGTATGATGTTACTGTATGTGTTCGATGAGGGAAATTACAAATTACACTTCTGTTGCAAATTACAAAAATGTTATATTATATTCTATGCATTTTGCTAACCAGCAAGTAAAAATAATGTCACACATTATATACATTAGGCCTAGCTGTGTGTGAGAAAGCAGAGAGATTTTTTATTTCAAAAGCTAGGTGTGGTAATAGGAATCTGGATGCACACTGTCTATCTCACACCATCCTCATTTACTCTTAGCTGTCACATGCATCAACAGCATGTATTAAATTAAATTCAGATGTTCTGAGAATGTTTTATATGTGAAGCAATTTACCGCAAACTTCTCTTCCTCTAATATATTTTATAGCCAAGTATTAGTTTGACAAATGAGTAGCTAAACATAGACATACATATTCTCCAATTAAATGTGTCATGTCGTCCACAGATAACCTTATGCTTTATTAGCAACAAGTAAGTGTGATATGATACAACAAGGAGCACAATCATATTGATACTGATGAAATAGATACTCAATCAAACATAAGAAAACTGACAAGTATTCCCCCATGGGATATGTGAATTACCCATCTTAACCATCACTGGTGGTGCGGCTGTCATTTCAAAACAATGCAACAGAGGAACATTTGATTAGTGGCCACATTTTATGCAAAATGAGAGGGACATACAGGATGATTTTGTATGCTAGATATTATATGTTACAGTATCTGGTTCTCCAATCAGTATCGGAGTGTCCTCACTTAGCATACATTTCTCTTTGTTGAGTGCCTCTCTGCACATAATGTAGATTCTCTTACACACCCAAAACTTGTAGACTGCCACTAATTTTAAATACAGTAAGTAAAATTGACATTTTTGTTGTGGATACATTTAGTTATTTTCCATTGGTTGCCTAACTAGAAAGACTACATAGTCTACTTCAACAAATAATAATTATTTCTAAAGCCAAGGACTTTCTGAAAGAGTATGTCAAGAGAACAAGTGTTTGAATGTCAAAAAAGCTTGCCATCCTAAAATGAAAAGAAAAAATTAACAATAAGAAAAATTACACTATATGGCAAAGATAGGTCTTCAACTAAAGAAAACATTTGAACTGTCACATCACAACTCTCTGTTGGCGCCTTTAACAGTCTCTGACACTCTGTAAAATGAACACCTGACTGTTTTTGATGGAAATGGTCCAAGGTGGCACTAATGTCATCCAAATTTGAGAATATAATATCCCAGTACAGTGGCTGTTTTAGCATGTAAACCTTGGTGGTGCAAACTCCCCAAAAAATGTTAGATGCTTGCCAGCAAAGACACAACCCAACACTAAACGATACATTAATTGCACTATAACGGTGACAAAAGGTGCCCACAGACTGTTAGGGCCTACATAAAGCTGTCCCAACAGCAGAGTTTTCCTTTCAGCACCATGGAGTGAATCCTTACCACTGCTACACCTGGCTATCAGCGGAGCCTCGTCTGACAGTGAAACAGTTCATTCAGCCTCAGTTACTGCCTTTTTAAAAAACATTGTTTTAACCTTTATTTTACTAGGCAAGTCAGTTAAGAACAAATTCTTATTTTCAGTTACGGCCTAGGAACAGTGGGTTAACTGCCTGTTCAGGGCAGAATGACAGATGTGTACCTTGTCAGCTCGGGGAATTGAACTTGCAACCTTTCAGTTACTAGTCCAAATGGTTGACTTGCTTAAATAAATATGGTTTCTACTGACTCCTTGTTGATTTGTTTAACTCGATGAGAACCACATTCTCCTTCAATAATAACCAATGCTTATGAGTTTTGACTATTGAACCATATTCAACTATTGAACCATATTACATTTATGTTCAGTAAATTCATAATATTTGTTATATCATTAACACTGCAAACAAACAAGTTGCGACGAGGTAGGCCTATTCGTCCAGAGATAGACTACCATTTTAAGTATTTTATTAGGTCTAAGTTGTCTAAAAATACAATCACAAGGATCCGCTTTTATAGACAACATACTGATGCACAGACCCTCGCAATATCAACTGAAATTA
Organism: Brachymystax lenok tsinlingensis; assembly: GCA_030435695.1. Lineage (NCBI taxonomy): Eukaryota > Metazoa > Chordata > Actinopteri > Salmoniformes > Salmonidae > Brachymystax > Brachymystax lenok. The sequence continues at coordinate 32,984,881 of CM059792.1, forward strand.
CTGTACGTGGGTCTATTAGCCTATTGAACCTTTTGTTGAAAAGAATTATAATAATTCAATAATTTGAATGGGAAGAGACTGACTGGCAAACATGGTTACAGAGCCAACAACATTATATAGTATCCCCTCCTTGTGGAGAAAAGCACATGAGCTAATTATAATACACTAAGTAAGAAAAACAATTACATGCATCATTATAACATTGGTTAAATTGATGAATACGATACTAATAAGATAAACCCATATAAGCAATATAACAATTGAGATGTACAAACTATGGCATTAGGGAACAATGAGCGGATAAGAGGCAAGTCATAATTTCGATTAAGACATTGAGCGAGCTAAGACGGATGTAGTCGATATTCCTATTTGTTCAGCGCTTTTGAAATGGACAGCGACAGATGGGCCGTTCTTGCAGTGTTCTCCCTGTACACCGTAGGATAAATAAAGGGGGCATATAAGCAGACAATGAAAGCTCTTACAATATTTAAAACAGGCTTTAGGCTACATGTGCAAGTCAGAACAGTAAGCTAAATTCTGAGGGCAGAGACATGGGCTACTAACAGCTTACTACACAAGATACACTTAGTGCAACTTGCTGTGTAATGTGTATCAAATCAAATGTCACATACACATGGTTAGCAGATGTTAATGTGAGTGTAGCGAAATGTCCAATAGCCAATGAGGACAGAGACATTTTATTCATAATTTATCTTCATATGACAAGGATTGAAAAGGATTTGCCAGTAGATTATCGACATGATCCATGATAATGACTGCTTGTCTAGCTAGCTAGCTAAGATTTTGAAAGTATGATGTTGACAGGAACAGTCCAATCAAAGCTAAGGTAGATAAAATGTGATTTTTATTTGTAGCCAATGACCTTCAACCTTTTTGGATGGGCACTTCTACTGTAAATCTATGGCAGCATGGGGGCTTGAACTGTAGATTCTGCAGTGATGTAGTGTCCCCATGAGTGACAGAACACAGAGCCAATCACGGCACAACTAGAGATGATCAGCCAGAGCCTATGCCCTCCACCACAAAAAGCACTGAGCTAGACTGAAACACCTGTATTTTGGAGCTGCTTTACTCAAGAAAGTGACCGTGTTTGTAGGTGGCTTTATTAACGCAATGATCTAATCATTCATAGAAATGCTCCATCTTTTAGCCTATCTGAACCACTACAGTGTATCTGTGCTTCAATGTAGAACATATGAGGTGAAGAGGCAGATGTATACATTCATTCATGTGCAATGGAGGGTTCAATCAGCAGCATGAGTATGTCATTTTCACTGGTACGTTTGTAGACCTGGAGATGCTGTCGTGATGTATACATTCCCTGAAGAAAAGCCATTTCAATCCTGTCAAAGCAAATGAGGTGTAGCAGATTTTCGCCAAGCCAAAAGCCAAGCCACTTGTTCTGCTCGAAATAGCAAGAGGTTTCAAGACAAACTAAATATTGTATTTTTCATCCCCATCTTCAAATATGGTTGTCATAGTAGAACCTTAAATCAAATCCAATAGAATGATGACTTTAATTCTCTGCTAGCTGCTATATATATCATTGGCTGGATGGAAAATTCCAGATAGAAATAGAAAAATTGTGATAGAAATGTTTTTGTGCGTGATTAAAATTAAAAGCTGTATGACTTTGTGTGCTTGACTTGTTCAACATAAGAGGTTTCTTTCTGACAACAGTGCTGGCTGCATTTACAGAGCCTTGACGAAGCGCAAGAGCCCTCACAGTGTCATTGTGAGAGTGCTAAAGCATTGGGAGTCGATGAAGAGTCTTCCTGTGTGTGTGTGTGTGTGTGTGCAGTTGTTTTCAAAGGCTTTTGAGATATAGTACAACAGAGCCACCAATGAAAGTAATTAGCCATTTCCATCTGTCATATCACCCTTTCAGAGGTGAGAAAACATCATCTTTTCACAAGAAATGAATACATTAAATGAAAAGGGTGTCTTGGACGAGCTACATAACAAAAGTGTAAACAAACCTGAGCCGGCCTCGCTTTTAACCTCTTTTATCAGAATCCACCGCACACCTTAACCTCTTATCTCAAAATGAAGGCCAATTAATAGCACTAAAGACTAACGGAGGAAATGAAGCCATTGAACTTCAAATCATTACTATACATTTGCCTTCACTTTGTTCTTGGGGAGATGAAAAGGAGTGTATATGCCTTTTCAACACCATATTGACTGGGAGTAGTGCATAATTATGACACACTGCGACTCTTATCCGAGACCGCATTGTATTACACTCTATAATGAATCCACACTTGTACATGCAAACTGTTCCCACTAAATTGCAGAGACTACACTATAACTGTGACAACCTAACATCAACGCAGCCCATAGGAGTCATTTGGCAATAGCAATATGCGCATTTAGCATAACGTACAAATATTGCCTATTGACTTTGTTTTTGCTCTCTCCTCTAGTCTACCTCCTCGACTGTAGAATCCGTTGTCCCTCACTTGCCATTGGAAATAATGAGAGCAATAAAAGGCAGGTTGTTTACAGCGACCCCTCAGACTCCTGTATTACATTTACAGCACTCACACGGAGGCGAGACATGACCTTCCTCTGAGGTCAAAGGAACTGTGTCCATCACCGTTTAATTAGCCCGGAGGTGTCTGTTTAGTCCACGATAGCGACGGCACACCAAAACGATCAGCCGAAATCTACAGTCAAGCCCATCTGGTTATTTTTAATATCTGTTTTATGTTATAAAATAAACATGAATGGGGTATAATTGGGAGGGAAAGCGAGTGTTGTACGGACAAGGGCAGTGCCGTTAAGTGAGTTGCTAGCCAGAAGAAGAAGCCAAGTGATTCTGTTAATTTACCCACAAGATAAATCATAAAATCCTCAACATATTCTCTCTCTGGGAGGGATGTTATACACAGAGTGGTGGAGGAATTTGTCTGGACGTAAATTACATTGCCTGTTTACAGGGCAGGCTATGGACTGCCAACAAGTATGTGCTGTCCTATGATGAATTTCTTGTGCTTTCTGTAATAAGATTCTTCATTTACAAACAAACTGTTTATTTTAAGATTTTTTTGTCTGTGATACTTTACACTCTAACTATTTCATATTGATTCTTGCTTGCAGAAGTCATTCTCTAATGTAAATTATTTTACCTTCTATGAATACATACATTTTCTCTCTGCCAATAAGAGGGGTGTAAACAGTTTGGGGTCGCATGTGGGGGTTTGGGTTTGGGTTTGTTACTACGCCGATAAATTACATTATCCACCTGGGCCTTTGCCACCTATTACATTTGTGTGACCGGACCTTCTCAAAATGTACTTGAGTACCCCTACTGTAGCCTATGATGTCCGTTTCTGAACCAGTTTCGTGAAGGCGGAAAAATAACAGGAACAACTCAAGGTCCTTTTTTTGCATCAGCCAGCCAGGATGATGTACTTTTAAGTGGCCACCCCTGCCCTGTGTGTCAGTGTGAAGGATTGCCAAAGCCTCCCCACAAGTGTGATCTCTCTACATCAACAGCCGTGTGACAGAGCTTTTATTTCTCCCCTGGATGGTGTTCCTATCTTGCAGATGTTCAAGAAGAAATGTTTCAGTACTCATCTGAAATATTTCTTACATTTTGGACATTGTGGCGCAGGAAGATATGAAATAATAAATGATAAGCGTCTCATTTTGGAAGGATAACGTGATAAATAACATGGTAATTTGCTGACATGTGAAATGCTTTGGGAAGGTGCTCTCCAATAGATTTATATCTGAATAAGCACTGATAGCGGTTTAATTGATCATTTGGATGGGCTGGTGTTTGTGGCCTGTTGGATGTAAGAGCTCGCATTGGAGGAGAATCTATGGCTGCGAGGGTGCATGGGTCATTGGTGTTGTTCTCAGTAGAGTGTGTTGCGCTCATTTGTCTGCCTAAGGGGTGGCACATTTGTCCTGCAAATAATAGAATGCTTCCAGACCGTGTCGGTACATCTGACAAAATTAGCTCAGGAGCAAGGACGAGCAATTCCACCTTCATAAACCTCAGTAGCGTACTGTCTTACTGATGCACTTTTAACTTTTCCCCAACTCTCCCACCCTCTCTCAATCCCACAGCCCGGTCTCCGGTGAAATAGAGCATGTCTGATGTCAGTGCCTCTCGCAGGCGTTTTGTCAAAAGGGGAAAAACAACTGGGCTTTCTACTTTACTATACACTTTCATCTTTACTGCACACTAAGGCTTCGCAAAGAGCAAGTCAATGTGTTTCATTTGAAATAACTACTGTACCAGAGCTACACAATATTACATTTAAAGAATAGCAAAAATATTATGTACAGTACTTTCCCTGATATTTGAAACTCTATCCGTGTTGCCTAGAATTCTTCCTAAATTCTAGGCTGTGTATTTTCCACACGTTACAAACTGGAGAGAAAGAAAGCAAAGCCTTGAAACTTATGTTCCAGCGAAGCTTTGCTCTCTAGAGGTCCAAACGTACACACATTATGTACAGATTGCAATTTGAAGATAAAGTGCCCTTTTCTTCCATTGCCATACATCACTTGGGAAATGAATGTGCGAATGAGTGTTCATTTAGATCCATCACTGAAGAGCCTTATCTTACTTCCCACGCTCTGTGACAGACTGGGAGGCACAAGGGGTAAGGAGAAGTGCAAAATGACATTTATTATCCCTTGCAAATGACTTCAAACTGTACTCGTCTGAAGTTGTAAAGGTCACTCTTTCTAAAGGCAGGGAGGCCTCCAAGGTTTCTTGGAGAGTGATGCATATCAAAATCCTTGAAGATACCATCGCCGATGGGGTAAAGATAACCATGCTGTCAATAGTCTGCTCGGTTTCGCTGTCGTCAGCAGTCTGTATCTCCAGGCTTTGTCATTTTTTTCTTCGCTTTAAAGCGGCACGGTATATTGATTCCGAACAGTTACATGAAATCCATGTTAAGGATCAAATCTACTTAGATTCCAAAACAATAAGTGTGGCTCTTATCTGAAGTAGGCTAGATTTACAGTAAACAAGCATGATGTGCAGTAAATATGACATTTAAGGAATGAGTCAACCTTATCTTAATCTACATGACCTGGTTCATATTACTGGGGCACCATGCTTTTCCTGGCAGTTGTTACTGTTCATTTACAGACTCACACTCAGTAAATATCAGTCCTTTTTGCTGAGGCAATTCAAACATTTTGTATGGCATTATGTAATGATTTTGTCAAATGTGTCGCAGAAATGCGCGGACGAGGGAAGAATCATCATATTATGCTGTAATTGAGCAGTAGTTGGTTAAAATTGCGAGCCCTCTTTTTGTTCTGCAGTGATGGGTCAGTGTTATGCGATAATATTGTGATATTTTGTTTTATAGTTTTATGGGAAATTGTGCGGTGATTGGTCAAATTTCAAGTCTGTTCATAATATGCAGAGAATTGTTGATTTTGTTAAAGAATTTTGAAACAAACATATCATATGATGAAAAACACATCATACTGTGACACTTTCTGTATTTTAAAAGATCTTGAAAACTTGATTGCTGACATGCAAAACATTTTGGGACTGTATCAACAGTTGACTAACGAAACAAATACCGAAATATAGTGTTTGAGTGGAATCTTCATTTAAGGTTCATGCTCTCTATCTCAAAAAGCATGTAAACACCCAGGCTATGTTTACCCGACAACATATGTGTCACGGCCCCATCATTCTCCAGGAGGAAATGGGATCTGTGAGCATGTCAGATCAATTGAAGGAAGGTGCTTATTATTTGAATATAGGCTACACTCCTGGTGTGGTATATTCTGTATTTCCTTGTTGTGTATTTTTTCTCTCCCATTTTTATTTGAGATGGGAAACAGGGCCAGATGGGGCCCCAGGTCCAAATCCACAGAATGATTTCACATCCCTTTTTTCTCTCCCAGCTATAACGGAGTTAGCAATACAAACGCATCCAGCTACAGTTTGGCTAGTCCATTACCAGCCAACCTATTGGTTTGTTTCAAACTCATTTCCACACAGGATAGATGCGGAGGGCATACCAGATGCTTCAATTCCCGATGTATAAAAAGCGAACACATTGGACTCAAATCATGCTTCTATCAGCTTTGACTTGTCTGTCTTACAGTTATCGATTTAGAGGGCCAGTATGAATAAGCTGTGAAGGCACCTCTGGATCTTTATAGGATTCATGATAAACATCATCAATCTCTTTGTACAGCATTCAAAAGGTGGTAGATGTTCCCTAGTCTTTAATCAATTCAGATTTGATGAGCGAATACCATGTGTAATGGTATTCATTGCATTTAGGGACTTCTCTGCAGACTTAAAAAGTGTCCTTTGTAGACCTTTCTCATCTGATTTGATTTAGTGTAAATACCAACTATTAACATAATAAAATGAGTCTTTTAGCCTAGTGAAATATTTAAATGATTGTAATGTAATTTGTCTAACTCATATAATATGCTATGCATCATGCCTAGCCAACAACTCAACTCAATTTACGATGGATTTTAGCGGCGACTAGTGTGGGCGGACTGGAGCTCTGATATCTCATCAAATAAATGTAATGTGTAACTGCGTGCTGATATCCATAGTTTTGGATAAAAACTTAAAGTTAATAGGATGCATCCCTGGCCCAGGTAATCTTCAAAGACATCCTGGGTAGATGTGTTTGTCAATAACCAACCCATGCAATGGATTGTGGAGTAGAGTAGTTGGAGTAGTTCGTTTTTGATTAAATATTGGCTACAGCAAGTGCAAGCTAAATATAGCAGCGACAAAGCATTGATGCATTAAGTGATATAAGGGTTTGGGTTGTGATGGTATCCAAGGGAAAATCTAATGTATAGGTTTGCTTAAAGTGTCAATCTGCAGTTGCTAAATCCATTTTTTTACATAAATGAATTGAATTAATTATATGTACCCATTGATTCTTGAAGAATATAACTTATAAATGGCTCATAACCTTAGTTCAACTGTCATACCCCATTGGCACCCAAAATATAATAAGCTTGTTTTACTCCAATGTTTGTAAACAACTTAAATGTAAACAAAAAATGCCTCAAAAAATGCTTAAAACTATAATGTTGATACTGTCTCATGAATGGTCAGTCCTTTCATCCATGGCTGTGTCTATGAATTTGAGAATGTTTACATTTCTCTTGCCCCGTCCGTCAGTTTTTTACTGAAAGAGTGGCGGTGTGTCGCTTTGTTATTGTTTCAAATGCGGATTGCCCCTTTAAGGTGACCTTATGCAGTCTGCAGAAACAAGCCAATGTCATGTCCAGAGATGTATCTCAAATATCCGTTAATAATTAATACCGTCAGATGTTGGGATCATAAGTAGCGCAAACAATAGTGAACAAACAACAATCCATTTGGCCAGATGTGATGGGAGCACTGATTTTATGCAGTCTGGCAAATGTTTTCAGATCAGCGATTTTTTTGTGGATTGTGGTTAACAATGACTAATGTTTGACCATATTATATGCCAAATAATTATCACACATTATGTTATGATATTTGGTGAGCAAGCTATGCAAATATTGTTGCCAACACAGCCAAAGTTCAGCTGTGATCCTTGGACTAGATTTATCAACAGAATACATTATTATTGTTATTATGGAAACACTTTCATTGAAGTGAAGTTTAGTCTTATGTGGCCTTATAAATACATTAGTTGGCAACTGGCAGAAGGTTCATTGGCATCTTAAAACAAACTGTGAAGTAATTCTTTATTAGTCTTTGTAGTAGTAGCCTAAGATGCAAAAATTCCCATTCCTTCATTGATGTGATAGTTCTACCCCTCATGTAATAAAACATAGCTTTAGAAATATTGAAATTTGTACATGATTGTTTTGTATTGATCTCATGTCATCTCAGTAATCCACTTCAATGTGTAAGATATTACAGAAACAAATCATTTTACAGACCCCTTCAACTTTAAATCATTTTGGATTTAGCAAGTGGTAGTGGTTCTCTTGTACTACAAAACATAGTACTACAGAATTATAGTGTTTTTAGGTTAAAGGTACGTGATGATTGGACTGAACTAAATCTACAATTGAAGTTTCTTTCCAAAACGCTATATATGCATTTGCAGAAATATTGGTAAATTAGCTTTTATTTTTTATTTAAAGAACTTATGAAAGAGATTTCTGTATATTTTTTCAATATCTAATCATGGCATGCGCTTGTTTAATGACAGACATGTATTTGTTTGAAATCTATGACTTGATGGTTTAATTTCAGAGACAAATAGTTTTTTTGCAAAACACTACATATCCGCTTCACTATCAGAGAAATAAGTAGTACTGCTATGTTTTGCACAGGTAAATGTAAAAAATAACTATATTTTTAATAAAGAACTATTCAAATGATACATTTGTGACATTGATACAGTTTTCAAGACAATTATGAGATCTGTATGTAAAACAATTACATTTTACATTTTAGTTATTTAGCAGATGCTTTTATCCAAAAGTATCCCTTGAAGATAGCTAGGCGAGACAACCACATATAACAGTCAAATATACTGTATACAATCTATTTTAATACACACTTAAAATCTATGAATCTGAGAAAAGTAATATTTTACACACACATGAAGGTACCCATAAGCAATAATTGCTGGGGAAAAAACACATGAAAGATTGATGGATATAGCGTTTTGGAAATAAACTCTTTGAACTGCACATTACATTACAGTTGTTGTATTACCTGGTAAGATTCAAATATATACTAAATAATATTATATTAGGAAGTTAAGACTTTCACTAGAAAGAATTGCCCAACGTATTATACTGCCCTACCAAGCAAAAAGGCAGTAATTGCTCATAGTGTGGAACTGAGAAACCTTGGTTTCACAGTAACTTTATGCAGTTACTGCTAACATAACCCTCATTTTCTCCAAAACACAATACAGTAGAGGCAGGTTCCTTTCCACATGATTAAGCATGTATTTAATGTAGAAACAAATGGCATTACTGCCTTTTTGGTATGCAAATTGAAAGTTTTAGAAAAATCATATGCATATCCATAAAATCATACAGAACACTTATCTCATACTGTGAGGGAAGTCATTACATGACTTGTGCATGCTTCAAAGCTTTGTATTCTTTTCCAATGCTGTTTTTATAATAACCAACATGTGCTATCATCTTTTACACATTTACATAATAATAATAGTAATAAATATTTGATTATTAATAAAACACTTTGTAAAGGGCACAAGCCAGGCTCCTGACATGCAAGTCTCATGTGCAGAGCCTAATTTGTGCCCCTTATCTTCCGGGGACAGTAACTCTCTGTAAGTGGCAAGCCACATTCTCTTGCTGTTTAGGGAGACTTTAAACTTAGTTGAATGTGGTATGAGAGCGAAACCCCAAATCAGGGAAATACATTGTCACACATGCCCATTTATATCCCACATCAACGAGCAGTAACCAAGAAGGTCAAATTAAACATACGTTGGCGCGTTTAGCCACTTGGATTTTTATGTTTTAGTTCCAGATTTCAATCTTTAACAGATTGCATTTGCATAGAGCTTTTTCGATGTGTCTCACACTGTTCAATAGTGACTCACCTCACCCACTGCTGCTGTCATTTGCCTCCAGAACGGCCGGCTGGCTGGCTAGCTGGCTGGCTGCTACACAGCAGCTGTTTCAGTGGAGAGTTGGTGTTATTGTGTTAATTTTTTAAGCTGGCGAATTATATGGAAAGACATGCTAGTTAGAGGGGAAGGTTTGGGAATTCAGCTATAGTCGATCTGGGATAAGATTCCTACTTGGGACTACAGAGTCAGGACTGGTTTAATACCTCATCCTAAGGATGACACCATTACATTAGTGGGGGGATCCACAGGGTGTGTGCAGCTGCTATGGAATCGCTAGTTAGTTAGCGCCCATCATGCAAGTGACGTCACTTCCCCTGAGTGTTTAGTAGGCATAGTAGTGTTTTTCTCTTGCTCCAAGTAAAACGGTGTGGTCGATTAGTTAAGTAGTTGAATCTGGACGAGAACAAAAAAGTGCACCTCTTGTGGTCCCCCAGGAATGGATAGGTAAACACTGATGGTGTTCCAGGTTGTCTTTTTGGTGGTCATGTTGCACAGATTATCAGTGTGGAACATCTCATTCGCCACATTAAATTGCTATGGACATCTTCTGTGCAGCACGACTGAAAATAGGAACACCTCTACTGCATTACAGAGTTGTGTTTCCACCCCTGCCTGAGGGGATTTGTATCTCCTTCAAGCACAGGGAAGACTGCCCCTTGTTGCTCATCAACACTAGATCCATTAATAACCAGATTTTACAGAGTGGTCTCCCATTCAAGTACCATCCAGGTCCTACCAACCAGGTCCTACCTAGATGGGTCATACGCCACTGTAAATCTCAAGTTATACTTCAAGCTTGTAAAAAAGACCTGCTCTAAATTTCATTATAAACATTATGTGCTGCCATTTGAAATATGAACTCCACGGATATTGAATCGGTGCGGCGGTGACTGATGCTCGATGGTAGAGTCTGACACTTTCATTTTATGCTTCCGTTTATGACCACACCTTGCAGTGCTGTTCAAATGCAGTTGTCATTGCTCAGTGTCACTAATTTATGAGGATGCTTCAATGGTTAAGCCTCTTGGAACCGTTTGTAAATTAAAAACTTGCATGAGTAAGTGGGTCATGAGGACAGTGGCTTGGGTAGAAGGGCATTTTTTCAACGTAACAAGAAATTGTTCAGCAGCAGAAAGTCTTAAACTGAAAGATGAATGATCCCCCCATAATCACCTCATCTTTTAGTAGCCAATTGGTGTCTGTAGGGGAAAAAATGTGTTAAAATGGGTTTATTTTTGGACCCTCGACAGGTAACGCTTCACGGAAAAGTGTCTTTTTAGACAAGTGGGAACTTTCAAATCATCATATATCCTTTTTTAATCTCAAAACTCTCTAAAGAGAATAAGTGGTTGAATTGGTTCTGCAATGCAATTATATTGCGAATGACATTTGTTAATACTAGGCTCAGATTGAAATGGTTCTGGATTGTATTGCTGTTCGGGAGCACCATTTAGTCCATTTGACCCACGTGAGAGTAAAACAGAGCAGACAAAATAAATGTGGCTCTCATGTATTAACTTGAGATCTTATCAAGGATGTCAATGTCAAAATTAGGTGTATGTAAGAATAATTCTCAATGGTTATTTAAAAACAGTAAAGTTGTAGTAACTGAAGTAGCTACATTTTGAGGATATTTGGTATGTGAACAAAAGTATGTGGACACACCTTCAAATTAGTGGATTTGTCTATTTCAGCCACACCCATTGCTGACAGGTGTATACATTGAGCACACAGCTTTGCAATCTTCATAGAAGAACATTAGCAGTAGAATGGCCCGTACTGAAGTGAATTTCAAAGTGGCACCGTCACAGGATGCCACCTTTCCATCATGTCAGTTCATAAAATGTCTGCCCTGCTAGATCTGCCTGGTCAACTGTAAGTGCTGTTATTGTGAAGCGGAAACGTCTAGGAGCAACAACGGCTCAGCTGCAAAGTGGTAGGCCAAACAAGCTCACAACACGGGACAGGTGAGTGCTGAAGCACGTAGTGCGTAAAAATCGTCTGTCCTCGAATGCAACACTCACTGCCTCTGAAAGCAACGTCAGCACAAAAACTGTTCGTTGGGAGCTTCATGAAATGGGTTTCTATGGCCAAGCAGCCACACACAAACCTAAGATCACCATGCGCAATGCCAAGCGTCGGCTGGAGGGGGTGTAAAGCTTTCTGCCATTGGACTCTGGAGCAGTAGAAATGCCTTCTCTGGTGTGATGAATCATGCTTCACCATCTGGCAGTCCGACGGACTAATCTGGGTTTGACGGATGCCACACTACCTGCCCGAATCCATAGTGCCAACTGTAAAGTTTGGTGGAGGAGAAATAATGGTCTGGGGCTGTTTTTCATGGTTCGGGCTAGGCCCCTTAGATCCAGTGAATGAAAATCTTAACGCTACAGCATACAATGACATTCTAGACGATTCTGTGCTTTCAACTTTGTGGCAACAGTTTGGGGAAGGCCCTTTCCTGTTTCATCCCCCCGTGCACAAGCAAGGTCCATACAGAAATGGTTTGTCGAGATTGGTGTGGAAGTGCTTGACTGGCCTGCACAGAGCCCTGACCTCAACCCCACGAACACCTTTGGGATTAGTTGGAACGCCGACTGCTAGCCAGGCCTAATCGCCCAACATCAGTGCCCGACCTCACTAATGTTCTTGTGGCTGATTGGAAGCAAGTCCCCACACCAATGTTTCAACATCTAGTGGAAAGCCTTTCCAGAAGAGTGGAGACTGTTTTAGCAGCAAAGGGGTGACCAACTACATATTAATGCTCATGATTTTGGAATGAGCTGTTCGACAAGCATGTGTCCACATATCTCATCAACATCTGCTGTCCCTCATGCAGTAATGCTTTGCAGTAACAATGTCATCAGTGAGAAATTTGCTTACTTTAGTTTATTACTTTACATACTTTACAACTTGAAAAAATGTAGGAAACAAATCCAGCCTATAATAAACTGTATTATTAACGGTTTACATAATAAAATATGGCACTTAAAAGTCAGATTCCAGGTAAAAACTATTGTGCTGTTGAGTGGTTAGCCAAATTGGCTACAGCATTTTGGCAAGTGGGCAACATAAAAATGCAGATGTACTTTGCTTAGCATCTGCAAACTTAATCTGAACAGATGGAGGACATAAGAGATGGTATTGGCCCAAGTTCTCATTGCTTGGCAACTCTTGCGTTCATTACATTAAGTCTGGAAAGTCCTTCCTACAGCTTGTATGCAGGAGCTCTTACTTTGTAAATAAAATATCTGTCGGGGCTGTGTTAAAGTTAGTCTTGTCGATTGGCAGGGCCTGCTTCACAGAGAGAGGTCTGTCTAATCTATCCTCAAAACCTCCCCACATCGCAAACCACCATCACTCTCCACTCGGCTGGATGGGTCTGGCCAAATATCAGCCTACATTATCATCAGTTATTCACAAAAAGGTGCTCATCTGCTCATTCTGACACCCAGAGACTTTTAACAGTGCTTCAAAAACACCCACTCACTCCCTTGATATGTATATACTTTTACACTTTTAGTTAATGGCTTTTTTGTTTTTGTGCCCAAAACTGTGAAGGTTACTACACTTAAAAAGGTGCTATCTATACTGAACAAAAATATAAACGCAACATGCAACAATTTCAAAGATTTTACTGAGACAGTTCATATAAGGAAATCAGTCAATTGAAATAAACTCATTCGGGCTAAATCTAGGGATTTCACATGACTGGGAATACAGATATGTACAGTTGAAGTCGGAAGTTTACATACACTTAGGTTGGAGTCATTAAAACTCATTTTTCAACCACTCCACATATTTCTTGTTAACAAACTATAGATTTGTCAAATCGGATAGGATCTACTTTTTGCATGACACAAGTCATTTTTCAAATAATTGTTTACAGACAGATTATTTCACTTATAATTCACTGTATCACAATTCCAGTGGGTCAGAAGTTTACATACACTAAGTTGACTGTGCCTTTAAATACTTGGAAAATTCCAGAAAATTATGTCATGGCTTTAGAAGCTTCTGATAGGCTAATTGTCACGACTTCCGCCGAAGTCGGTGCCTCTCCTTGTTTGGGTGGTGTTCAGCGGTTGACGTCACCGGTCTTCTAGCTATCACCGATCCACTTTTCATTTTCTATTTGTTTTGTCTGTGTTTTCCACACCTGGTTTCAATTCCCTCAATTACATGTTTTGTATATAACCCTCTGTTCCTCCCCCCATGTCTCTGTGTGGGATTGTTGTTTGTAGTGCTTGTGCATATTATTTGACTGGTGCGTTACGGGTATTTTGTGCCCATGTATTCTTGTGTTGTTTGAACCGTTGGGTTGTTTAATAAACTACTAAGTTTATTACCCAGTTTTGCTCTCTTGCGCCTGACTTCTCTGCCACCAGTTACACAACCCCTACACTAACTTACATAATTTGAGTCAAATGTCCCTGTGGATGTATTTCAAGGCCTACCTTCAAACTCAGTGCCTCTGCTTGACATCATGGGAAAAGACCTCCGAAAAAAATTGTAGACCTCCACAAGTCTGGTTCATCCTTGGGAGCAATTTCCAAATGCCTGAAGGTACCACGTTCATCTGTACAAACAATAGTACGTAAGTATAAACACCATGGGACCACGCAGCTGTCATACCGCTCAGGAAGGAGACGCAGTCCACAACGCAGCCCACTCTCTGTGCAACTCTCCCTTTCCCCCGCCTAAACGAAGCCTGTTACGATGGGTGTTCTGCATGCTGTATGAGTGCTTTGCTTTTGCATGCGCACGTGTGACTCCATTCAGACTATCAATGTAACTATTAATGTTTCCCTGGCGTTCCCTTCAGAATCTGTGAGCCGGTATAATGGACTGCAAGCATTAGAAAGCGGATAATTAAGCATGATGGGAAAAGTTCTGAGCAGTGAGAGATTTAACTGTATTCCCATTGCCAAGGGGTTTTCTTGTCCTTAATCGGTTCATCGTCATCTCAGAGCGAGGAGAAAGAATCTCAATGAGACTATGACAGCAGTTAGCTCTATTCAATGGCCCACTCGTACAAGTAAGAGCACTTTTCCCAGTGTGTCATGTCTAGCATTACAGTGGAAAGGAAATGATGTATTTTTTACTTGGCTCTCCACTCTGCAAACTATTTTAAAGTGCAATGAGGATGATTCAATGGCTATAACACCTCTCTCTCTCTGAGTCATGAAAAGGGATTGCTAAGGAGTAGTAGTCATTTTTTGTTTTATTTTGCCAGCATTGTATTTGTACTCTAAACTGAAACGACAGAAAAGTCTGTTTGGATTAACGTAGATTAGTGAGAAGGGATTGCTGTAGCTAATGCTAACCACCTGTCATCACAACATCAGGTTGATAGTGATTGGAACTGGAAAGTTAATTTGATAGAATAATGTATGAAACTTAGGTAGTCTAACTCTCAAGGCAACCCCTCTGGTCATGGAACAGCGAGGGACTAAAACTGAGTGAGGTTGGAAAATATCCTTCAAGCTATCCTCTAATTCCACCCCTGACAATACCCCTGTATCTGTATGAAGATGTCAGTTATATTTTCTTGTCCACCTGAATGCCACTATATCTCACCAATAAAAGCGTGCATGATTAGTACTAGGGAATATTGAATAATTTGACAAATCCACATGAACAAATTCAATTTTTACTTGTACCCACCACCGGGGTTGACGGCATATTAATTCTGTCATTTAATCTTCCGTCGTAAAGCCTCCAGTGTAATTGACTAAAATTATGTGTACACACAGACATACACAAAGGCCCACGCTGCATACCTTTTCACTCCATTGGCCGTGCTCACCGTCATCAATCTTGCTATGCAAATGTTGTGTGAATCCTTTGGGGCCGTTTTGCACTGTCACTGCTGACAGCTTAAATAGAGGCAGAGAGCATGATGGTCACTCAGCAAGAGAATGTTTTGGGGGGGCTGTATAGGCTCTGTGAAGGGACACCTTGTCAGTCTTACCTGAAGCCGTACAACAGAAGTGCCGGGCCTGGTATTAACTTATACTCCAAGGTTGAGCGGATCTCTGATTGACCACAGAAGAAGTTCTCGGAGGCAGCCCGTTGAGTGGCAGCCTTTTACCTCGGCCTCACTGGGTTGCTTGTTGGACTTTTTTCAGGTTTTTTTACAGAGAGAAATAAATCACATTTGGAGACATTTGGTCCTGCTTGGATGCCCCTGGATCTTCTTGTGAGGGCCATTGACACGGACCAGAGCTAGGCCGGGTCTTGAGGTATGGAGCCTCAGTAGGCAAAGAGTGAGGTCCGATACCAAGGGTACTCTAATCTGAGCCTGGAGGTCTGGAGTAGTGCTGGCGTCAGCTAACAATGAAACACCAGACAAGCAGATACATTACGTATGGTACGTAGCAGCGGAGGCTGCTGAGGGGAGGACAGCTCATAATAATGGCTGGAATGGAGTCAATAGAATGTTATCAAACACACCAAAGACGTGGTTTCCATTTGGTTGATACCATTCCATTGACTCCATTCCAGCCATTATTATTAGAGGTCGACCAATTATGATTTTTCAATGCTGATACCGATTATTGGAAGCCGATATAGATTTTTTAAATATATTATATTATATATATTATAACAATACTGAATGAACAATGAACCTTTTTATTTTAACTTAATATAATACATAAATAAAATCTATTTAGTCTCAAATAAATAATGAAACATGTTCAATTTGGTTTAAATAATGCAATAACACAGTGTTGGAGAAGAAAGTAAAAGTGCAATATGTGCCATGTAAAAAAGCTAACGTTTATGAAAGCTGGTGATCAATATTCCCAGTTCTTCAATATTCCCAGTTGACGCATCGACTATTTCTCTCTATACCATTTGTATTTCATATACCTTTGACTATTGGATGTTCTTATAGGCACTTTAGTATTGCCAGCCTAATCTCGGGAGTTGATAGGCTTGAAGCTGCTCGCAAATGCAGTAAAGTGCTGTTTGAATTAATGTTTACGAGCCTGCTTCTGCCTACCACCGCTCAGTCAGACTGCTCTAACAAATATCAAATCAAAGACTTAATTATAATAAACACACAGAAATATGAGCCTTTGGTCATTAATATGGTCAAATCCGGAAACTATCATTTCGAAAACAAAACGTTTATTCTTTCAGGGAAATACGGAACCATTCCGTATTTTGTTGAACGGGTGGCAACCCTAAGTCTAAATATTGCTTTTACATTGCACAACCTTCAATGTTATGTCATAATTATGTAAAATTCTGGCAAATTAATTACGGTCTTTGTTAGGAAGAAACACAGTTCGCAAAGAGCCAGGCGGCCAAAACTGTTGCATATTCTCTGACTCTGCTTGCACTGAACGCAAGAGAAGTAACAACATTTCCCTAGTTAATAATGCATGCTAACATGCATTTATTTTAACTAAATATGCAGGTTTAAAAAAATATACTTCTGTGTATTGATTTTAAGAAAGGCATTGATGTTTATGGTTAGGTACATTTGTGCAACGAATGTGCTTTTTTCGCGAATGCGCTTTTGTTAAATCATCACCCATTTAGCAAAGTTGAAGTAGTCTGTGATGATAAATTAACAGGCACCGCATTGATTATATGCAACGCAGGACAAGCTGGTTAACCTAGTAATATCATCAACAATGTGTAGTTAACTAGTGATTATGTGAAGATAGATTATTTTTTATAAGATAAGTTTAATGCTAGCTAGCAACTTACCTTGGCTCATTGCAGCCTTGGCTCATTGCTGCACTCGCGTAACAGGTGGTAAGCCTGCCACACATTTTCCTCATGGATTGAGGTATAATCGGAGTCCAAAAAGGCCGGTTACCGATTGTTATGAAAACTTGAAATCGACCCTAATTAATTGGCCATGCCGATTAATCGGTCGACCTCTAATTATTATGAGCAGTCCTCCCCTCAATGACTAGAAGCAGCACCTTTTAGTTCAAGATGTAGTGGCTAATTCTCCTAAATTAATCTGCCTTGATTAGTCTATTGAGTGCAGCTGTTGCCCCTTCACCAGCCAGTTGAGCCATCTGCTTGGGCCAATGATAAGTAGGAGGGTGTGTTCAAGGACTATCCGCACAACCAGACTCATTCAATTAGCTACATACAATACATCACATACCATCGTATTGTGTCACACTGACCATCACACACAATTATGGTGATAGACAGGAATGGTAAAATAGTATTGTATTTTACAGTCACTAGTATTTACCTGCTAACTGGAATTTTTCTGACTCCGATCTTTAAACTATGTGTCTCCAACTCTGGTTCAAGCAATTCAGTCTGGACTTTGTTTATGTGAATCAAGTGTATCGGTCCTGGGCTGGACAAAAGCCTGCACAACTAGCTCTCCAGGACCGGAATTGGAGACCACTGTCTTAGACACTGCTGATAAGCCGCTAACCCTCGTAAATTGCTGACTGTATGAGAGTGATCAAGGCTGGCTTTCTTGACCTGTAAAGTGTCGTACTGCTACAGCTCAATATGTCATAGAATTGCAACATCTTTGTAAATGCAATAGGCTTTGTAATTCGAGGTGAACAGATTCATATCCGATTGCCTGCGTTTTCTCCCGATAGAGCTCAACACAATGATAAACAATAAGATTGCAATAAAGGCTTCAGGTGCTTTATTTTCTCTGACATTATTATTGCACAATGATAAGCTATTACTGGGGCACCAGACATTTGACTGCTAGAGGAATCCTAGCTCAGAGTGTAAAATCATCTTCAATTTGAGCCTCCCAGGTTGTCCGCAGGGCACAGGAAAAGCTGTTGTTCTGTCCCCGACAATGGCATGGCCTGTAATTAAGGAAAATGTGTGTGTGTGTGTGTGTGTGTGTGTGTGTGTGTGTGTGTGTGTGTGTGTGTGTGTGTGTGTGTGTGTGTGTGTGTGTGTGTGTGTGTGTGTGTGTGTGTGTGTGTGAGAGAGAGAGAGAGGTGGGGGGAGAAAGTGTGTTCAAAAGTAAATTATGTTTTGGGCTGTCAATACGGATGACAATCACATACTCACTCTGCTTTGGGAAGAATTAGAGTATAAACCGAATGCATTCATTTTTGAGAGAGCAGAGAAGTATCCAGTTTTATTTTTACAGCCTTCTGAGGGAGAGACCTTTTCTGTTGTCAGAAAGCATCACAAGAACATACACACCTTTTCACACAATGTTTTGCTGAACGATATTTGACATTTTTGCCTTCATATGAAGTGTTGAATAGAAAACTGTCAAACGAGCATTGAATATAAATCAATGTTTTTGGGCTGAATTCACAGCACTACCTGTTTTAAAAAGTTATACTGTATCACTGGAGTTATTATTATTATTTTATTTAGGAAGTCATGTTGAGATTACTACATATTTTTTTCAAGACCTTAGTATATCATAGAAAGCAATAACATATAAACATTTTATTGGACAGGTAGCTATGCGGTCACAACATCAAAATGAATCGGAGAACTAACCTGGTAATCTCTCTGAGTCTGACATCTGGGCAGGTAACATATGTAGATACAGGGGCATGGTGCAGAATGTTTATCAGGAAATGCATAAATTATGATATCTTATTATGATATTATGATATTTTGAACACTGAGTTAGTTATCTTTGTAAAGATAATTTTTGGCTCGTATCCCTTTCAATCTGTTATGTCACCAGGATGTGTAGCATCCATTTAGGATTATCAAAATATATACATGTATTTATTTGGGTAATGAGATGTCTGTGAAGTACTTGTATTACATGTGGGGGATATGATTACATGTGATTATTTATGATCTGTCAACTCATTCTTAATTGCCCCTTAGGGAATTAATAAATAAAGTTGGAATGACTTGAATTAAACCCTTTCCTTCACAACAGATACTCTTAATAGTTATTTGACAAGTGAAGGTGCTTGCAGTCAGTCTGTGACCATGTAAGAGTACATGGCCACATATACTCTTAAATCTCCAACCGGTACAGCCGGAAGAGGACTGGTCACCGCTCAGAGCCTTGTTACTCATAGGTTTCTTCGTAGGTTCCTGCCTTGTAGGGAGTTTTTCCTAGCCACTATGCTTCTGCCTCTGCATTGCTTTCTGTTTGGGTTTTAGGCTGGGTATCTGTAAAGCACTTTGTGATAACTGCTGATGTAAAAAGGGCCTTATCAAATACATTTCATTGATTGATTGACTGATTAAAACAATTACAGTGATAACTCCTCTCTTTCACTATTCTTACTGTTGTAGTTTTACATCACATTTGCATGGAGACTGTACATCAGTTTGGCGTTGCACTTGACTTGAAAAAAAATGAACACCATAATCACTAGTAATCATTTTTAATTTCATAAGAAACACAGTTCGCAAAGAGCCACAATGCACTAGATGTAACGTCTGCTTCCAACTCACACTCTCAAACACTTAGATCCCTGAACGCAGCTCACTTTCCAGCCCACTTTCCAGCTCACACTCTCAAACACATAGATCCCCTGAACGCAGCTCACTCTCCAGATCCCAATCACCTAAATTCTGATCACCTGTTCACACACCTGTATGTCATTATCACAAGCTATTTAGTTCAGTTCTTTGCATCCCTTCATTGTGAGGTATTGTTTGTTTTGTGACATACTTCTATGTGGAGCGTTGGTGATGGAATCCGCCTGTGTATGATAGTTTTGGCCTGCCTCACTAGCAACGCCGTTTGCCTATTCCCTGCCTGTACTGGATTTCCTGTTATCAACCTATTGCTTGATCTCCCGGACGACGCTACTAGCCTTTACCCTGCCTGTACTGTTGCCTTTTGGACCCCCTGTGTATGACCTTCTGCCTGCCCCTGGACCCAGCTACCTGCCTCCTCCTGTGGTCCTTTACAAATGAACACCTGCTGCGCCCTTCGCTTGAAACCAGCTCTCTGTCTCCCATCGTGTTCATTACACTAGAAAGGATTTCACTCCGTGTTCAACATTCTGGGTTTTGGCGGTTGAGTGGACAGGGAGCGCTGTTACAAATTCCCCCTCCTTACAATAACTTACAAGAGATTTACCTGCGGATTTCATGTGAAACATCTCAGAAAAAAATGGCAGCTTGTGAAGCCAGGGGGTCCCTGGGAAGGGAAGGAGGTATTATTTCCAACTTATTTGCAGCACAGCAGGGCGCCAGCGATCCTCTTACACCTGTGTGTTAGAAGGGCGGCGTATGATGCTGCGTTGATTAAGCTTGAATTACAGTATCTCTGCCTCCCCATTTTGCAGAATGAGGCTTTAAGAAAAAAAATGAGGCCCATTTAACCAGCTGTTTGGGAGGATGGTCGCTGAGCCGTGGAGGCTTTTTTTGTCACACAAGAACGACTCCCCACATTAACATGCATATCGGACCTAGTGTAGGGAAGAAGGCCAGGCATTGTTGATTCTTATCAGTGTGGACTTGTTTTCAGGGAGTCTGGTCACACTTGCTGTTCACTGCTTGAAAGGGCCTGGTTGGCACACCATTGTCCCCAATCAAGGATTGGTTTGACTGACAGCAAGTCCACAGGTGTTTTAAAACAGACTTATGATTACTTACAGGAGTATGCATGTGTGTGTGTCTGTTTGTGAGAGAGAGATTTGCTATATTTGGGAATGTACTGTGTATTCAGACCCCTTCCCTTTTTCACATTTTGTTACGTTACAACCTTATTCTAAAATGTATTAAATACATTTTTCCTCGTCAATCTACACACAATACCCCATAATGACAAAGCGAAAACAGGTTTTTAGAAATGTTTTCAAATGTATAAAAAATCATACCTTATTTACATCAATATTCAGACCCTATGCTATGAGACTCGAAATTGAGCTCCGGTGCATCCTGTTTCCATTGATCATCCTAAAGATGCATCTACAACTTCATCAGTCCTTCTGTGGTAAATTCAATTGATTAGACATGATTTGGAAAGGCACATACCTGTCTATATGAAGGTCCCACAGTTGACAGTGCATGTCAGAGAAAAACCAAGCCATCAGGTCGAAGGAATTGTCCGTAGAGCTCAGAGACAGGATTGTGTCGAGGAACAGATCTGGGGAAGGGTACCAAAACATTTCTGCAGCACTGAAGGTCCCCAAGAATTCAGTGGCCTCCATTGTTCTTAAATGGAAGAGGTTTGGAACCACCAAGACTCTTCCTAGAGCTGACCACCCAACCAAACCGAGCAATCGGGGGAGAAGGGCCTTGTTTAGGGAGGTGACCAAGAACCCGATGGTCACTCTGACAGAGCTCCAAAGATCCTCTGTTGAGATGGGAGAACCTTCCAGAAGGACAACCATCTCTGCAGCACTCAGGCCAATCAGGCCTTTATGGTAGAGTGACCAGACGGAAGCCACTCCTCAGTAAAAGGCACATGACAGCCTGCTTGGAGTTTGCAAAAAGGCACATAAGGGACTCTGACCATGAGAAACCAGATGCTCTGGTCTGATGAAACCAAGATTGTAATCTTTGGCCTGAATGCTAAGAGCCACGTCTGGAGAAAACCTGGCACCATCCCTATGATAAAACATGGTGGTGGCAGCATCATGCTGTGGGGATGTTTTTCAGCGGCAGGGACTGGGAGTCTAGTCAGGATCGAGGGAAAGATGAACAGAGTAATGTACAGAGAGATCCTTGATGAAAACCTGCTCCAGAGCACTCAGGACCTCAGACTGGGGCGAAGGTTTCAACAGGACAACGACCCTAAGCACACAGCCAAGACAATGCTGGATTGGCTTCGGGACAAGTCTCTGAATGTCCTTGAGTGGCCCAACCAGAGCCTGGACTTGAACCCGATCAAACATCTCTGGAGAGACCTGAAAATAGTTGTGCAGCGACACTCCCCATCCAACCTGACAGAGCTTGAGAGGATCTTCAGAGAATAATGGGAGAAACTCTCCAAATACAGTTGTGCCAAGCTTGTAGCATCATACCCAAGAAGACATGAGGCTGTAATCACTGCCAAATGTGCTTCAACAAAGTACTGAGTAAAGGGTCTGAATTTATTTTATCTTCATTTAACTAGGCAAGTCAGTTAAGAACAAATTCATATTTACAATGATGGCCTACCAGGGAACAGTCCCTCCTTGTTCAAGGGCAGAACGACAGATTTTGACCTTGTCAGCTCGGAGGTTTGATCCAGCAACCTTTCAATTACTGGCCCAACACTCTAACCACTAGGCAACCTGCCGCCCCCTGAATACTTCTGTATATGTAATATTTAAGTTTGTTTATATACATAAGCAAATATTTCTAAAAACCTGTTTTTGCTTTGACATTATGGGGTATTGTGTATAGATTGATGAGGGAAAAAAACTATTTAATCAATTTTAGAATAAGGCTATAACGTAACAAAATGTGGAAAAAGTCAAGTGGTCTGAATAATTTTAGAATGGACTGTACTTGAGTCTGTAGGCCTTATTCAAGCACAACAAGTTTTTCCGGGATATGAGTAAAAAATGACCTTGTTTCTCCTGCCCAACGAGATAATATTATTTAAATTAATAAGCAGTTATATTTGTTTGATACTGGAAAACATTAATTAATTAATTTTATCTCATTAACTAAACATTAGTTTTATCTCATTAAATCAGCATTTGAAAATTGTTCTTAATTTAAACAACCCAGACATAGAATTATCCAGAAGACATACAGTTGCAGTCAGTTACCTACACCTTAGCCAAATACATTTAAACTCTGTTTTTCACAATTCTTGAAATTTAATCCTAGTTAAAATTCCCTGTCTTAGATCAGTTAAGATCACCACTTTATTTTAAGAATGTGAAATGTCAGAATAATAGTAAAGAGAATGATTTATTTCAGCTTTTATTTCTTTAATCACATTCCCAGTGGGTCAGAAGATTACATACACTCAATTAGTTTTTGGTAGCACTGCCTTTAAATTCCTTAACTTGGGTCAAACGTTTCGGGTAGCCTTCCACAAGCTTCCCACAAATAGTTAGGTGAATTTTGGCCCATTCCTTCTGACAGAGCTGGTGTAACTGAGTCAGGTTTGTAGGCCTCCTTGCTCACACACGGCTTTTCAGTACTGCCCACAAATGTTCTATAGGATTGGGGTCAGGGCTTTGTGATGGCCACTCCAATACCTTGACTTTGTTGTCCTTAAGCCATTTTGCCACAACTTTGGAAGTATGCTTGGGGTCATTGTCCATTTGGAAGACCCATTTGCGACCAAGCTTTAACTTCCTGACTGATGTCTTGAGATGTTGCTTCAATATATCCACGTAATCTTCCTCATGATGCCATGTATTTTGTGAAGTGCATCAGTCCCTCCTGCAGCAAAGCACCCCCACAACACGATGCTGCCAGCCCTGTGCTTCACGGTTGGGATGGTGTTCTTCGGCTTGCAAGCCTCCCCCTTTTTCCTCCAAACATAACTATGGTCGTTATGGCCAAACAGTTATATTTTTGTTTCATCAGACCAGTGGACATTTCTCCAAAAAGTACGATCTTTGTCCCCATGTGCAGTTGCAAACCGTAGTCTAGCTTTGTTATGGCGGTTTTGGATCAGTGGCTTCTTCCTTGCTGAGCGGCCTTTCAGGTTATGTCGATATAGGTCTCGTTTTACTGTGGAGATAGATACTTTTGTGCCTGTTTCCTCCAGCATCTTCACAAGGTCCTTTACTGTTGTTCTGGGATTGATTTCCACTTTTTGCATCAAAGTACGTTCATCTCTAGGAGACAGAACGCTACTCCTTCCTGAGCGGAATGACGTCTGCGTGGTCCCATGGTGTTTATACTTGTGTACTATTGTTTGTACAGATGAACGTGGTACATTCAGGAGTTTGATGAAACAGACTTGTGGAGGTCTACAATTTGTTTCTGAGTTCTTGGCTGATTTTCTTTTGTTTTTCCCATGATGTCAAGCAAAGAGGCACTGAATTTGAAGGCAGGCCTTGAAATACATCCACAGGTACACCTCCAATTGACTCAAATGATGTCAATTAGCCTATCAGAAGCTTCTAAAGCCATGACATAATTGTCTGGAATTTTCCAAGCTGTTTAAAGGCACAGTCAACTTAGTGTCTGTAAACTTTTGACCCACTGGAATTGTGATACAGTGAATTATAAGTGAAATAATCTGTCTGTAAATAATTGTTGGAAAAATTACTTGTGTCATGCACAGGGTAGATGTCCTAACCGACTTTTCAGAACTGTAGTTTGTTAACAAGAAATTTGTGGAGTGGTTGAAAAATGTTTATATAAACTTCCGACTCAACTGGCTTAAAGAAACCACCTTTTAAGAAGTAACAACATACTGCTCAGGGACTACACATTAAAATTTGCTATCTAGCTAAATCTGATACAATAGCATGATGTACATGGTCCCTGACAAATAAATGTAATAAAAAAAAACATTGTGGGTTAATTGCATTTTAAAGTCTGAAAGTTGCAAGCAGTTTTCCCATTTTCTAACTGGTGTTAAATACATGAATAAAGACCAAACAATGAGAATTTTTTTTTTTTAATTGTTATTTGACCTACAGTACCACAGTGTCTTCCAATGAATCAGACCCCACAGCAAAAGCATTGCTAAGAAAGTCTCTTACATTATTTAGGAGGAAATATAAATAAAATATTTTTGTAACCAAGCAATCAGGAATCGGCATTGAATGTGAATGCTGCTGTCAAGGTTCTCTATGCGGCATGATTCACAACCTAATTAAGGAAGTCAAAATGAAAGCTTTTCACACTCAGGTACAGTATGTCATAGAAAATTCTGACCTTCTTTCTCTTTGATGTCAACATTTCATCTTGCACTTTCGTAAACCTACAGTGCTCTCTTTCTCAGTTTTCACTCCTACATCAGCAATCACTCTCTATAGAATTTCTATAGCAATTGAGGTAACATATTGACACTGCTTCAATGAAATCCCCCTTCAAACCCCATAGCACTTTGATAGCTAAAAGGACTTTTAGGAGTTGTACAAAAGACCCATATCACTGTGACCCAGAGAAAGAAGCATGTTTGTTATGTTTTAAGTGATATTGAAAGGTTGTCGGGACTCTCCGCTATATTGCTTTGACTTGCCTTGAAGTTCATTATGATCGTTGAAGTAGTAGATGCTGATATATTAGTAGTGGGAGTAGAAATAGTTAATCGCATAAAAAGGTATATTACTTGTTTGTTTGTTTCTGTCCTGCTCCATTAAATAGTTCTCTAGAAATTGAATTAATGATCATTACTAGACAAAATTATAATTGAAATTATTTCAGGTTTAATGAAGTAAGATGAATTAACATTGAATGGGAAGTAATACATATGTTTGAAGGTTGTACATATTCTAAACATGATAATACACCTTCACAATAAGCTACACTGTCAGGCCGTACCGATGATTTAGCTTGTTCCACTTTGTTTGTTAGCTTGTCATTCATCGATCTGTGTTGGGGTGAATGGTGAAGTTAATTGCTTGTGCTGTGGGTTTTGAGTCGTGCAGCGATTGATTTTATTTTAAAGGGAGGCCACTTGGTATTCTCTCATCAGGAAGGAGGCTGTCCAGTTACTGTGATGTCTTCTGTTTCCTCAGCTCCAACTCATGTGCTCTGACAGTAATAGTTTGGTTGTTTCGCTGCTGCTTTGTTCATGATTTGCTTCACAGATGCTTCACAGATGCTTCACAGTGTTTCTTAGAGCAACTGGCTTCCGATGAAAGTGGGAGATGACATTGGAAAGAATGAAGATTAATCATCAATACTAACAAGTATCATTCAGCCTAGATGAAGGAGGCAAGCTGCCAGAGATGTGCAGACACTTTCTGTCTCTCACCAATTCCAAGATGTCTCAGACAGTTTATCACAGTATTTTGCTATGTATAGTCTGCATCCTCATTTGCTCCCTCACCAGTCTTTGTGCTATGTATCTAGAGCTAATTGTCTACCTCATACCTCATTATCACGTGTTCAGGGTATTCTTCACAGAGTACCTGTGAGTGTCTGGTGTGATTGAGATATGATTATAGTTCAGCAGTGGGTGAATTTGATTAATTAAAGAATGACAACAATATTGTGTTGTGTGTACACAAATGTTGGTATTTGCTTGCCCACTTCTTCAGATATAACCTCAGAGGATAACACTCCAGTTCAGGACTATATGGTTATGAAATAATGTTTAGTTGGTATGTAGATGATCCATAGATAACATTTCTTGACAAGTGTGGATTATACATTTAGATTTTTGATAAAACATTATACATTTAGATTCCATGAGTCATTTAGAATCACATGATTGATGATAGGTGGTCCGGTTAATAAATCTCTCTTTTT
This sequence comes from Brachymystax lenok tsinlingensis, assembly GCA_030435695.1. Taxonomy (NCBI): domain Eukaryota; kingdom Metazoa; phylum Chordata; class Actinopteri; order Salmoniformes; family Salmonidae; genus Brachymystax; species Brachymystax lenok. Next base: position 33,011,769 of record CM059792.1, read on the forward strand.
GACACAAATCAGTTTTAGCTACATCCATTGTGGAAATGAGACCCCTCGAATGAGAGGCCATAGCCTCGATGTCCTGAGGCTAGGCTTGGCTGCTAGTTATCATCCCTTCTCTCCATCCGTATTAATTCAGATTTATTAAAGATAAAGAAAAGGCGATGGTATCGTCTGGATGATGGACAGCTACGAATCAGAAGTCGATCAGGTTATCTCCAATGGGCCACACATTCACCACAGGGACACCGTCTGGCTTCTATTCATTTCTATTCATGGCAGACGCTGCAAGAAATACTGCCTCCGTTACGCATGTTAGCAACATGTTTTCTGCACTTGATTGAAAGCAGCAAAGTCCCCGCGCTCCAGCGGAATGCGTGTTAAATAATGTAAATTCTTGAAACCGAGAACAACAAAGGTTTCAAGGATTATGGAAAAGCAAATTAAATTTATAAGCATACCTAAGGGGTAAAGGGGATGCAGGTAATCACATGTGTATACGTTGTTAATGCACTGTTATGTATGTAAAAGTGTGTTATGATGTAATATAGTTTAATTTAATTATTTGAAATCACTGGATTTATTCATTTTTTCTTCTTCTGGTATTTGATTAACCTTTGGACATGGACTTGTTGTTGGGTGTGATGGAATACAGTGCATTCGGAAAGTATTCAGACCCCATGACTTTTACCACATTTTCTTATGTTAGCCTCGAGTCTTCTTGGGAATGAAACTACAAGCTTGGGGAGTTTTTCCCATTCTTCTCTGCAGATCCTCTCAAGCTCTGTCAGGTTGGATGGGGAGTGTTGCTGCACAGCTATTTTCAGGTCTCTCCAGAGATGTTCAATCGGGTTCTTGCTAAGCAACTCCAGTGTATATTTGGGTTGTAGGTTATAGTCTTGCTGAAAGGTGCATTCCTCTCACAGTTTTTCCACTAGGATTTTGCCTGTGCTTAGCTCCATCCTGTTTCTTTTTATCCTGTAAAACTCCCCAGTATTTGACGATGTCAAGCATACCCTTACCATTATGCAGCCACCACCATGCTTGAAAGTATGTGTTGGATATGCCCTAAACATAAGGCTTTGCATTTACTCCCAAAAGTGTATTCCTTTATTTGTATTCTTCTTTTCACTCATTTAGGTCATTATTGTGGAGTCAGTACAATGTTTTTGATCCATCCTCAGGTTTCTACGATCACAGACACTGAACTCTGTAACTGTTTTAAAATCACCAATGGCATCATGGTAGCATCCCTGAGCAGTTTTATTCCTGTCCTGCAGCTCAGTTCAGAAGGACGACTGTATCTTTGATGTGTCTATGTGGTTTATTATATAATCCACAGCATCATTATTAACTTGACCATGCATAAAGAGATATTCAATGTCTGATTTGTTATTATTACCCATCTACCAATCAATGCCCTTCTTTATGAGGCTTTCGAAAAGCTCCCTGGACTTTGTAGTTAAATCTCTGGTTGAAATGCAACACTTGACTGAGGAACCTTACAGATGTTGTATGTATGTGGGACAGAAGAAGGGTTAGTCATTCAAAAATAATTTGCCTAAACAAAGGGGCTGAATACTTATGCAACAATTATATTTCAGCTATGCATTTTTTATTTGTATTAAAAAATATATAATTTACATAATTGTTAACAAAAAAATGAAAATGAAATCTATTTGAATCCCAATTTGTAACACAATAAATTGAAGAAATCTAAGGGGTCTGAATACTTTTGCAAGGCACTGCATTTTGCTGCACCATATATCCAGGAGACATTACATCCTCTTTTATCTGCATTGGAAATCCCCAAAACATAAATTTTACCTCAACCAGGATAAGGAAGGCTGTTTTCCCCCTCAATGCTCCCATATCGGAATGGACTGATAGTAGTTCAATTCCAATGACAAGGATTTCCAATAACCGAGTGATACTTGCTCAGGGCATGATTCTGAACGCCACTGTATTACTAACTGCATTTGTGCTTTGAATTCATTGTTTGCTTTTATTTGGACACCGTCAGATCTTAAAGGAAAGATTCACCCATATTGTTTTTGTGCATCTGAGCGATTTTCTATCGATTCCAGGGTTTATGTCATGTTTTCATATATATCTGAGCTATTGCCGTTCAAGCAGGCAGAAATTTCGGCTGGTGTGACGGAGCATTGTGATAAAGCCGCTCGCACTACACTTGAAGTGATTAGGAATACGTCTTTTAGATCGTGAAAACGGTTACATACATGGCATATTTCAAAACTGGGAAATGTCATAACGCAGGAGGATGTATTTTCTCAAATTAACTATTGATCATATTTTTGCAAGAAATTTGTAATTTTAACAGAGGGCCACCATATTTCTCCTATTTGTCTGCCTCTTTGGTCCAGGGTGCATTGCATTGTGCCATTGCATTGCTGATGCGAAAGTCAGAATCCACTCTGTGAGGCACATCGATCTGCAGGTTGAAAATGGTGAGATTGTAGACTCTTAATGATTCTTTCAGTTTATTTAGGCGATTTTATAGCTAACTAGCTACTACACATGCTGATATTGACTTTGTTATTCTTCTCTGTAGCTACGTTTGCTAGCTAGCTACCTAGCTGTGGGTTTTGTAGTTGACTTGAGCACCAACAGATTTCCACAATGATTTTCATATGTTGCAACCATATTTTAACAACAAAATGAAACATTTGTTGGCAGAATATTGTTCTCACACATTAGTGATATTTAACACTATAAAAGATAGGAAGTAAAGGTTTTGGGTGGATTTTTCCTTTAAGTTGTCAACCCTTTGTGTCAGAGTAGACTGTTGATAAAGCAATCTCTTATGTTAATCTACTACTTAAAAACCTGTTGTACATAGAGGGGGTGAACTTAGGGAGTATATATGGTAGTAAGTTTGGGTTATTATATTCAACAAAGTTCAAAACAAGAATGTATACATTTGCATATTCAAACATGCTGTCAATCCCCACTTACTGATTGTAAAGTGTATAGTGTACTATTGAAGTCGGAAGTTTACATACACTTAGGTTGGAGTCATTAAAACTCGTTTTTCAACAGCTCCACAAATTTCTTGTAAACAAACTATAGTTTTGGCAAGTCAGTTAATCCAACAATTGTTTACAGATAGATTATTTCACTTTTAATTCACTGTATGAAAATTCCAGTGGGTCAGAAGTTTACATACACTAACTGTGCCTTTAAACAGCTTGGAAAATTCCAGAAAATGTTGTCATGGCTTTAGAAGCTTCTAATAGGCTAATTGATATAATTTGAGTCAATTGGAGGTATACCTGTGGATGTATTTCAAGGTCTACCTTCAAACTCAGTGCCTCTTTGCTTGACATCATGGGAATATCAAAAGAAATCAGCCAAGACCTCAGAAACAAATTGTAGACCTCGACAAGTTTGGTTCATCCTTGGGAGATATTTCCAAATGCCTGAAGGTACCACGTTCATCTGTACAAACAATACTACACAAGTATAAACACCATGGGACCACGCAGCCTTCATACCGCTCAGGAAAGAGTAGTGTTCTGTCTGCTAGAGATGAACGTACTTTGATGCGAAAAGTGCAAATCAATCCCAGAACAAAAGCATCTATATCTATATCCGCAGTAAAACGAGTCCTATATCGACATAACCGGGCCTCTGGCAGTCTCTATGGGGGTGCCACAAGGTTAAATTCTTTGGCCGACTCTCTTCTCTGTATACATCAATCATGTCGCTCTTGCTGCTGGTGAGTCTCTGATCCACCTCTACGCAGACGACACCATTCTGTATACTTCTGGCCCTTCTTTGGACACTGTGTTAACCACCCTCCAGACGAGCTTCAATGCCATACAACTCTCCTTCCGTGGCCCCCAACTGCTCTTAAATGCAAGTAAAACTAAATCCCTGCCCGCACCTGCCCGCCCATCCAGCATCACTACTCTGGACGGTTCTGACTTAGATTATAAGGACAACTACAAATACCTAGGTGTCTGGTTAGACTGTAAACTCTCCTTCCAGACTCACATCAAACATCTCCAATCCAAAATTAAATCTAGAATTGGCTTCCTATTTCGCAACAAAGCATCCTTCACTCATGCTGACAAACATACCCTCGTAAAACTGACCATCCTACCGATCCTCGACTTCGGTGATGTCATTTCCAAAATAGCCTCCAATACTCTACTCAACAAATTGGATGCAGTCTATCACAGTGCCATCCGTTTTGTCACCAAAGCCCCATATACCACCCACCGCTGTGACCCATTCCATTCGCGTGGGCTGGCCCTCGCTTCATACTCGTCACCAAACCCACTGGCTCCAGGTCATCTACAAGTCCCTGCTAGGTAAAGCCCCGCCTTATCTCAGCTCGCTGGTCATTATAGCAGCCCCCACCTGTAGCACGTGCTCCAGCAGGTATATCTCACTGGTCACCCCCAAAGCCAATTCCTCCTTTGGCCGCCTTTCCTTCCAGTTCTCTGCTGCCAATGACTGGAACGAACTACAAAAATCACTGAAACTGGAGACTCTTATCTCCCTCACTAGCTTTAAGCACCAGCTGTCAGAGCAGCTCACAGATCAATGCACCTGTACATAGCCCATCTGTAAATAGCCCAACAAACTACCTCTTCCCCTACCATATTTATTTATTTATCTTGCTCCTTTGCACCCCAGTATTTCTACTTTGCACATTCATCTACTGCACATCTACCATTCCAATGTTTAATTGCTATATTGTAATTACTTCGCCACCTTGGCCTATTTATTGCCTTACCTTCCTTATCTTACCTCATTTGCACACATTGTATATATATTTGTTTTTCTACTGTATTATTGACTGTATGTTTGTTTACTCCATGTGTAACTCTGTGTTGTTGTCGAACGGCTTTGCTTTATCTTGGCCAGGTCGCAGTTGTAAATGAGAACTTGTTCTCAACTTGCCTACCTGGTTAAATAAAGGTGAAATAAAAAAAATAAAAAAACCTGAAAGGCCGCTCACCAAATCCGCCATAAAAAAAGCCAGACTACAGTTTGCAACTGCACATGGGGACAAATATCGTACTTTTTGGAGAAATGTCTTCTGGTCTGATGAAACAAAAACTGTTTGGCCATAATGACCATCGTTATGTTTGGAGGAATAATGGGAAGGCTTGCAAGCCGAAGAACACCATCCCAACCGTGAAGCACGGGGGTGGCAGCATCATGTTGTGAGGGTGCTTTACTGCAGGAGGGACTGGTGCACTTCAGAAAGTAGATGGCATCATGAGGATGTAAAATTATGTAGATATATTGAAGCAACATCTGAAGACATCAGTCAGAGAGTTAAAGCTTGGTCACAAATGGGTCTTCCAAATGGACAATGACCCCAAGCATACTTCCAAAGTTGTGGAAAAATGGCTTAAGGACAACAAAGTCAAGGTATTGGAGTGGCCATCACAAAGACCTGACCTCAATCCTATAGAGAATTTGTGGGCATAACTGAAAAAGCATGTGCGAGCAAGGAGGCCTACAAACCTTATTCAGTTACACCAGTTCTGTCAGGAGGAATGGGCCAGAATTCACCCAACTTATTGTGGGAAGCTTGTGGAAGGCTACCCGAAACGTTTGACCCAAGTTAAACAATTTAAAGGCAATGCTACCAAATACTAATAGTGTATGCAAACTTCTGACCCACTGGGAATGTGATCAAATAAATACAAGCTGAAATAAATAATTCTCTCTAATAATTCTCTCTAATATTATTCGGACATTTCACATTCTTAAAATAAAGTGGTGATCCTAACTGACATGGAATTTTTACTAGGATTAAATGTCAGGAATTGTAAAAGAACTGAGTTCAAATGTATTTGGCTAAGGTGCATGTAAACTTCCGACTTCAACTCTATGTGTATTTATTCAATTCAAATCTGTCATATAACATACTATACTGTGCACAGTTAAGTCACCGTTTCTGGATGTTTTGGAGTGTGTTTCTCTAATGCAACATAATCCCATATTACACAGTGTAGGAATCTGTGCCACTGTCATCAGCATATCAAGCTGCTATTTTGAGGTAATGAAGTGGAGACACGATGTTCCCATCTTTACAATCCTTCACCAACTGTACCCAACTGTACCTTTGTAGAATGGAATCAGACTTAAGCTATTTAAGGGTTATTTCCAATCTGTGCAACCAGCAATAGGGTTGTTGAGGGTTATTTCCAATCTGTGCTATAGCAGTGTTTTAACATTGCATTTTGTTAGGTTCTGATTGTTAGGTTATTGAAAAGGAATATCATCAATCCATTTTGTGTGGTGATAGCAGTACCACAACAAGCTCTATTGCCAAGAATGCTTTTGGTCTATGGTGCGATGAAACATTCCCATTTGGTGAGCAGAGTGGTTTAGAGTATGTGGACGCTAACCATTCATTGGCAGGCCATTTCCCATTCCTTGTTATTATTGACTGACTGGCTGCAGAAGAAGAGGGGCGTATCGCCACATTCTCTTGCGGGTCAATCATCCACTTGACTAGTTAGCCATCATCTTTTGTAGGCTGACACAAATAAATGCTATTGAGCCTGACTGTGTTGACACTAAAAATGTAGCAGAGAAATGCTCAGGCACACCAATGTACACTATATATACAAAAGTATGTGGACACCCCTTCAAATTAGTGGATTTGGCTATTTCAGCCACACCCGTTGCTGACAGGTGTATAAAATCGAGCACACCGCCATGCAATCTCCATAGACAAACATTGCCAGTAGAATGGCCTTGCAGAAGAGCTCTGTGACTTTCAACGAGGCACTTTCATAGGATGTCACCTTTCCAACAAGTCAGCTTGTCAAATTTCTGCCCTGCTAGAGTTGCCCCAGTCAACTGTAAGTGCTGTTATTGTGAAGCTGAAATGTCTAGGAGCAACAACGGCTCAGCCGCTAAGTAGTAGGCCACACAAGCTCACAAAACGGGATTGCCGAGCACACAAACTCACTACCGAGTTCCAAATTGCCTCTGGAAGCAACGTCAGCACAATAACTGTTCGTTGGGAGCTTCATGAAATGGGTTTCCATGGCCAAGTAGCCCCTTAGTTCCAGTGATGGGACATCTTAACGATACAGCATACAATGACATTCTAGACGATTTTGTTTGGGGAAGGCCCTTTCCTGTTTCAGCATGACGATGCCCCCCGTGCACAAAGTGAGGTCCATACAGAAATGGTTTGTCGAGATCGGTGTGGAAGATCTTGACTGGCCTGCACAGAACCCTGTACTCAACCCCATCGAACACCTTTGGGATGAATTGGAACGCCGACTGCGAGCCAGGCCTTATCGCTCAACATCAGTGCCCGACCTCACTAATGCTCTTGTGGCTGAATGGGAAGAAGTACCTACAGCAATGTTCCAACATCTATTGGAAAGCCTCCCAGAAGAGTTGAGGCTGTTATAGGAGCAAAGGGGGGGGGACCAACTCCATATTAATGACCATGATTTTGGACCAGCAGGTCATGTAGTGTATAATGTGCGGTTAGTTCTGTTCGAATAATAGCTCCGAATCTGAATTTCAGGTGAATTTTGTCCTGATGTGCACAGTGTGGAGCTTGTTACTCCAAATTACTATTGCTACTTTGAGAGCGGGAAAACCGTGAGTTCATGGTAAGAAAATGAATGGTGAAAAAAGTTTAGAATGGCTAATTGTGTGTAAGGTAAATTAAAGGGACTGATCAGCATAAAACCATTTGTGAAAAGCTCTGGGGATTCATACTGATTGTGTAGTGCTATGCATGTTTTTTGAAAGGGAGAATGCATCCCCTCTTATAATGCATCGTTATTCACTACAGAAAGTAGTGTACGTGCCTCGGACCCCAGCGTTGTCGCTGTCCCTCTTCACTTCTTTGCAACCCCCGCCAAGGAAGGGTCTCACAGCCCCCCATTATCTCCTCCCAGGTCCAGAACTGCTTCTCCTTGGGTGCACGCTGCTTGGTCCTGGTAAGGTGGGTTATTCTGTCACGATCTAAGGAAGGAGTGGACCATCTAAATAATCAATATTCAATCATGGAATATTTAATTAATTGAGGTCATTTTATGAATGTTGTGGCTTTCATGGCCTTTATAGTCATACTATATATCTGAGGGAAACATTTGGTCGGGCTGAATTGAGGGCTTCGCCATTCCAATTAAGTAAATGTATTTTTTGAAGTGAAGGCCTTCTCCTGGCTGATTGATTTGATTTGCTATGGCAATGGACTGATAAATGGACACGTTGCTGAGAGATTCACAATGGGAATAGCAGATGTGACGACTCATGGATGCATATTTGCAAAGAGACAAACCACAGATGATATCGCTCGTCTGTCAGCATTTGTTCCTTATTATGATGAAATTCCGAACGAGTGGATGATTACAATTTGTGTAAAGCACCTGACAATGATATGAAAGCACTGACATAACTGACAATCTTTTTAAATGTCACCATTGGCAGTTACGGGGGATATTGAACTTTGCAGAATATTGTTTAGCTATCTATAATCATGTCCATCTGCCGTGGTAGTTATACCTCTATTTGTAATCTGAGACCGTTGCCATTTCATGGTCTGCTAAACACTTTTGGGGTAATTTTGCTATGCAAATGAGCACCAATCAGACTTCCTTATCAAGTCCAAGGACAAACATAACCATTGTGGTATTATACACCGTCATATTATTATTTGTTTCTTTATCAATTAGATAGATGAATTAGCTGTAATTAGTATCTCTGTTCATTGTGGTTTTTGGCTTAGTTCCGAAAAGCTAATGACCTTTGTTTGACATGTTTATACAAAACAAACATCAAAATCATTGTTGTGGTAAACTCCCAATCAGAATTATACCTTTATCTCGTTTTAGACTACTGTAATTATAATATTATTTTGCATGTCAACTTTTTTTGTCCATAACAATATGTCATAATGCCAATAATCATTGGGCAGGTAGATAGAAAAGGGATCCAAGAATTGTAAAACCCAGACTCCAAGATATAACTCTGGTATACATTTGTTTGCAAAGAAGATCTTCTGGTCCATCTGTGCACATATTTGTAGTGTAAACCACTTCTTGAGGCATTAATTATCCATTGTTATGTTTCCATTCTATTTCTCAATATATAGTTCTGAATTGTGTGTTAAAGATCTTTTTTTCTTGCTGGGTGGGAAAATAGGTCCCAGAGAATACAATAGAGCTTTGAAGGAATTGATGCAACTTATTAAATATGCATTAGAGCCAAAGCAATCCATCTGGCTTCTATCACCTGCCTGAGAAAAAGATAATTGTTAACTTCACGAAGAATGCGTTCCAGCAGTGAAAGCTGCTGGGTTAGAGGAAATTTTTCGAGAATACAGTTTTGACCTTATCATTCTGTCATTAAGCCGTAATTACAGATATTTTGTTAATCATTTGTCTAATTTGTACAAAGCTGCCAAATGATGAGGCATGGAGACAGTTGTCAGATGCCTTTTTAACATTGCAGTTCAAAGCAACATTTCTTATCGTTTTTAGTGGGAGTTTGTGTTATAGATAACACTATAGTAGATAGCCAGTTTTAGGTATTAGAGACATTTAGCATAAAGTGTGATCACTCTATCTGTAATTATACAAATACACCTCAGATGTAATGTATCTCCCTAACTGTTACCCTATCGGTATAAACTGTGCTCAACCCATTTTGAAGTCCTCTTTACCATATTTAATGCATGTGAGGGAAACGCTAACCATCAGTGGGGAACAGTCACGGCCCTCTGCGCCCTCAGAGTGGGCCTAAGGATAGATACCAATCTGTATATATTAATATAATTTGTAATTTGTTTTTATTGATTTAATTTTTGTCTTAATTGTAACAAGTACCTCTGACTGCAGTGTGCAATTCATTTGAACGCCCCCCCCCTTTTTTTTGTCCTTCTGAGGTTTGACAGTCGCACACTGAATACAAACACACACATTTGCGCAAGGCACACGTTGAATACAAACGTATTTCATTTTTGAAGATTGTAAGAAATATTATAAAGTACCAGCAGATGTGTTGTAATACTTTTTGCTTCATGCTATATTTGAGACAAGCTACTGATATTGTTTCAGTGAACAACAGACGTGTTATGTATGTCATGTACTGTTAAAATTGTGTTGATAAATGTTATAACTTTAATTGTAGTATTTCATTGAGCGCATATATATATATATACACACACACACACACACACACACACACACACACACACACACACACACACACACACACACACACACACACACACACACACACACACACACACACACACACACACACACACAGTTACTACCTATCCTGATTTATATTGCTATTTACTTTCCTCATGAGAATGGAGACAGACTATACCATATAGACATACTGACAAGCTGAATGTGCTTTGTACATTAAGTCATACCAGCTCCAGTAAAGAGATCAGAGACTCGGGTGACTTCTACGTCATCTTTACTAAACAACATAACACAATTAACTTATTTGGCAGCAGCGCACGAGGTGACCATTTTGGAGAGCCTGGCGTGCCCAAAGTATAATGCCTCCCATTCAGGCCCAGAAAATAGGATATGCACATATTTAGTACCATTGGATAGAAAACACTCTGAAAGAGTGAAATTTTCTAAAAGTGTTAACATTTCGTCTGTGAGTATAACAGAACGGATATGGCAGGCAAAACCCAGAGGAATTTCTGTCCTGGAAAAAGTGATTTTGACAGATTGCCTCATTTAGAACCCCTCCCTTATGAAAATGCCCATATAAGGGCATATGAATGCAGTACCTATCGCTTCCTCTGAATGTCAACAGTCTCGAGAAAGTGTTCTGATTCTTTTTAGATGCTTTTAGAGCAGAGAAGAAGACAAATAAGGAAGTGTCCACGCAGATGTCAATACAAGTAAATGCGCGTTCACGGCTGGCGCGCTCTGTGGTTTTTTCCTTTCTTATCGCCCAGTTTATATTCCGGTTGAAATATTATACTATTTATACATAAAAGTGTTCCTAAGGATACATTTAAAATTATGTTTGATTGTTCTTGGACAAGTTTATAGGTATAAGTTGAACGAGTTCTCTTCACGTTTCAATGGAGGAGTCGATGCTGTATTTTCTGATTATTACTTTTTCTAACAAAAGAACCATGGATTGTCTTCGTTGGACACTTGGGAAGCCCTCAGCAGAATTTCTTCAAAAGGTAATTGATTTGTTTTCGCTGTGAAATGTGTTATGTGTGAACCGTGATGGCTTATGAATTCATGCTAATGGAAAAATATGTGGGGTGCTATCCTCAAACAATCAAATGTGGTGCTTTCGCCGTAAAGCCTTTTTGAAATCTGACAACGCTGTGATATTGCCAAGAAGCAGAGCTTTTGATGACTATGACACACTTGTATATTGATGCATGTTTAATAATTCAACTTTTGGATTTTGAATTTGGCGCTTTGCATTTCACCTGCTAGCTCCCCACCGCTCCCTAAGAAGTTAACACTTAACACAGCAGACAAAAACAAGGTTTGAACACCTCAAAAATGTCTTTACTCCTGCTCCTCAAAAGAGCCAAGACATAAATGTTCTTGTTGTCAACTGCCTCCACATTGAACATCTCATAATCTCTCTGTAACTGGAACATGAATGGTTCCTTGAGGAGAATATTTTCCTCTTCATCCAGGTCATAATACAACTGTAGTTCTTTAAGTGTTGTAATGCGGTCTTCCCCATCTTAATTCCACATCCTTCCCCGTCCTAATCCTAATTACACTAGGGAGGGAAACAGTGCCTTTAAATGTTTGGAGTTCACACCACCTTGCTGCCTCTAAGGTGTCCCTTAGAAGAACATCTGCTTCCTTGAAGAAAAAGGAAGAATAAATATTAAGAGTAGTGCCTCGTTGGGTGATCAAGTCAAATTACCCACCACTTTCACAATACCACCATGCAAACAAAAGCCACTATTACTAAATGGGTTTTCAGTGTTGAGTATAACTACTCAACAAGTCATCACAACTATTATATCTTGCAATGCATCAAGCCTTCAGTATTACACACAGTAGACTACATAACCAGTTCACAGCCCCCAGTTCGCTGTGCATTTTGTTTTCAGTATCGTCTAGAAAGAAAACAGATTGTTGTCATTAAGTAATGTAAGGGAACCTCTAGGGATGTGTGTACAAGAATGCACCTTACTTTAGCTAATAGCCTATACAGTACCTGATCCTGCAGAGCTGGATGCTGACATGTGACATGCTGTGACTTCTTGGGGGGGACGTCTTCTACATCATCCTGAAATATATTGTAGAGGGGGCTAAGTCTTTAAACATTGGTTTAAGACCATACCACTCATCATATGACACCTCCTACCTGTAGTGTGTTGTTTTCGCCGCCTTTTTCGATCTTTCATCCACTCTTCTTCAGACCTTAGTGAGTGAATGACATACATGACATACATTCAATATGAAAATATATTCAGGTCAGTTTGGCTACAGTGAAACAAGTGATTTTAAGGATGCAAGTGAAAAGTTTTTATATTGTTCAAGACTTACAGCATGGGAAAATTCTACAGGAGAACTAGGCACCACCATCGCCTAATTTGCTGCATGTTTTCCTTTGAAAAAGAAAGTCACACAATCGGATGGGGATCCCAAAAAACATTAGATCCACTAGTGATGAGAATTTCATAATTTATACATACCTCAGTGAAATCACACTGTGCTTCCATTGCAATGTATAGAGCGTACTGTAAGTTAAGGTTGTTAAGTTTGATAGTTATGATAACAACAATAATGATAATAGTAAATAATACCAATATATTTCAGGACGTAGAAGACATCCCCCCCCCAAGAAGTCACAGCATGTCACATCAGCATCCAGCTCTACAAGAGTTTGATATATGAATTGTGTATCTAGTGTAAAAACTGTAGGAATTGGTCCCAGAAAGTGTCAAGAATAATAAACAAGAAAAGGTATGAGAAATAACAGTTTTGAACACAGTTTGAACAAAGTATTTTTCACAACATGTATGGGTTTTGCTGGACCAGAAAATGTATTTTCGACTGCAAACACACCATTTCTCACATCAATGCACTCACATGCCAAAAATCTTTCCTTGGACACTGTTTCAAAGCAATGTGTATGCTTTCTTCATAAATGTGTTTTGAAGTTTTTTGTATTTAACTACTTTAGGGAGCAGTGGGGCACTCCCGACACTACCCGGTGAAATGCAAGGCGCCAAATTCAAAATCCAAAAGTTGAATTTTTAAACATTCATCAATATACAAGTGTTGCATAGTCATAAAACGCTCTGCTTCTTGGCAATATCACAGCGTTGTCAGATTTCAAAAAGGCTTTACGGCGAAAGCACAACATTTGATTGTTTGAGGGTAGCACCTCCAATATTTTTCTCTATTAGCATAAATTCATAAACCATCGCGGTTCACACATAACACATTTCACAGCGAAAACAAATCCCTTACCTTTTGAAGAACTTCTGCTGAGGGCTTCCCAAGTGTCCAATGAAGACATCCAATGGTTCCTTTGTTAGAAAAAGTAATTTATTATATCCATAAATCTCCGTTTGGTTGGCGCATTATGTTCATAAAATACAGCGTCCACTCGCCCATTGAACCGTGAAGAGAACTTGTTCAACCTATACCTATGCACTTGTCCAAGAACAATCAAACTTCATTGATAATGTATCCTTAGGAACACTTATGTATATTTACTATAATATTTCAACCGTGAACGCGCTTCCTCTTCTCTTTACATCCGATGACCACTTCGAAATTCTTCTTCTATTACCATCCAGAGCAACTAAACATCATCAAACACTGTCTAGAGACTGTTGACATCCAGTGGAAGCAATAGGTACTGCAATCTTACTCCTATATATGTCTGTTTTCAATAGGGAGGGGTTCAAAATGAGGCAATGTGTCAAAATCACTTTTTCCAGGACAGAAATTCCTCGGGTTTTCGCCTGTTATATCAGTTCTGTTATACTCACAGACAATATTTTAACACTCTTAGAATCTTCAGAGTGTTTCCTATCCAATAGTACGAATTATGTGGGAGGCATTTTACTTTGGGCACGCCAGACTCTCCAAAACCGTCACCTCGGGAGCCGCTCCCTAAGAAGTTAACTTCAGTTTGCAGTGTGGACAAGTTACAATTACTTTTCTTGACTTGCCATGTATGTTGGGACCAGGTGATTTTATTATTGTATATACTATGCGTAGGCTGTATAGGAATGGCATCAACGATACACATTTAGAGCCAGCCAAACACAACAAGGCATACATTGAAGAAACACAGAAAATCAACGATCAAATCGATTACAAAACTGTACATGTACACCTAGACTTACTGCTCAAGTAGGCACATTTGTCCAAATAAGATAGCTCACGTGCAAAAGGGTGCTAATTAACAATATGCTAACATCGGTGCGGTAGTTGGTCATAAAAATATACCACTGAACTGGTATAACATGAATATTACAAAGTACATTATGGATAATGACTTGCATGGTTTATATTTTTATCCATGTAGGTTAGGTTAGGTTCAATTACGATTCGCTTTTCTTGACAGTTTACCTCAACTTTGAGGTAAATGTTGAGCACGGCCCGACGTTTGACTCCGCACACTAGTCAGGGGCTTCTCAATTGTAATGACCTTCCTATTGAATTCATTCAGTTTGTGTTGGAAAAAGAACGGTTAATATCCAAGAGAAAAAATATTTAATCAGAATTTTTCTTTGGTCGTCTCTTGGTAGAAATAATCTAGCTGGGCTCAACGCTCAGTGTAATGTGAGTGTATGTAACGATGGCAACTGCAAAGAGAGTAATCGAGGACGGTGTGGTGGCTAAATTGTTAGCATCACCCTTTTAAAGACTAAGGCATTTTCAAGTTAATTATTATGAGCGCTAAATGTGGATAACCAGCTGTGAGCTGACAAAAAAGCTTTACTGTTGGAGTTGCCTACTTCTCAGCACTGATAATAGCTCAACCTGGACAACTGGTTTCAAAAATTGCCTGTTTGACAAAGTCAGCACTTCAACATCAAAACTCAACTTCACACCTGCGAGCTACAGAGAGTTTAAAAACATTTGGGGAAACAAGAGTAGACCTTCTTAACGAGCAGCGGCGCAATGAGACACTTACTCACAATAATAAAGTCAGGAACAACAGGGAGATTCTAAAGCGCCTTATTCATATAGTTGTTTTTGTAGGATAGCAATAATTAGCATTCAGATGACATGATGAGGGTAAAGAATCAGCTAATAAGGGAAACTACTTGGAAATACTGGATTTATTGGCTGAGTATGACAGCACGTTAAACTGCCATTTGGCTGTCGACAGGTGTCATGAATGAAGAATTGAAGAAAAACCCCTTTGTAACCATCATGGTTGACGAGACGACAGACATCAGCAATGTAGCCCAAATGTCTTATGTGTTGCGTTACACTACCGATGGTGGTGTGAAGGAAAGGTTTCGATTCGATTCCATCTACGAGGACACTGAGTGAGACCGGAGTTCCAAGGACACATATGCAAGGAGACGTTCGCGGGAAGTACCAACAGCTACACAGTGCGATCATCGACAACATTGTTACTCAGCTAAGAAACAGGTTCAATGACCATGAAAGGCTTATGTTCCTTGCCTTCCTTGACCCACAAAAGTATATAGGGAACCGCCAAGCTTTCCAAACGCTGCGTTCTCAAGTCTCGGGGATAGCTATGGCCCTAATTTTGATTTGCCGCGACAGATCAAACTCAACGTTATGTACTCAATGTCTGACTTTGAGGGTAAGAGCCCGGCTGATCTGCTCCACTTTCTCCAGCAGAAGAGACTAATTGATAGTATACACCAATTGTATCTGCTATTGTATCTGCTTACCTGTCTAGTTTTGACCATTTACAGTGTCCACTGCATCAGTAGAAATAAAATGTTCTACACTAAAAAGGATCAAGACATATTCCAGGAACACCACTGGACAGGCCCGACTGTCAGCCCTGGCTTTGATCACAATCGAAAAATAACTTATTTCGGATTTTAAATCAAAAGACAAGCTATATTAACCTACCATTGGCAATTTCATAAAGAAGGACAGGAGAATGGACTTCGTTTTTTAAAGGATAATCATATTGGTGAGTGGACTTTTTGTTTTATTATACAGCTTTCTATTTGTTGCTCTCATTCATATAATTTTGAATACAATGTGTAAAATATTACTTAAACTTTAGATCACTGGTTTTGTGGTAAAAACAAAGGTAATGGCGTTGCAATTGGAAGTACTGGGTACATGACATTTCGTATTGTGGTGCATTTTTTTATTGTTGGATTAGCTAACACACTGTGCCACAGTAGTGATGGTTGCTGATAATGGGCCTCTGTACGCCTATGTAGATATTCCATAAAAAATCTGCCGTTTCCAGCTACAATAGTCATTTACAT
The DNA here is from genome assembly GCA_030435695.1 of Brachymystax lenok tsinlingensis. NCBI lineage: Eukaryota > Metazoa > Chordata > Actinopteri > Salmoniformes > Salmonidae > Brachymystax > Brachymystax lenok. Next base: position 33,028,195 of record CM059792.1, read on the forward strand.
CATTAACAATGTCAACACTGTATTTCTGATCAATTTGATGTTATTTTAAGGTACAAAAAAAAATATTGTCTTTAAAAAAACAAGGACATTTCTAAGTGACCCCAAACTTTTGAACGGTAGTGTACAGTCGGAGGTTTACATACACCTTAGCCAAATACATTTAAACTCAGTTTTTCACAAATCCAGACTAGAGTACATTTCTCCAAAAAGTACGATCTTTGTCCCAATGTGCAGTTGCAAACCGTAGTCTGGCTTTTTTATTGTGGTTTTGGATCAGTGGCTTCTTTCTTGCTGAGCGGCCTTCCAGGTTATGTCGATAAAGGACTTGTTTTACTGTGGATATAGATACTTTTGTACCTGTTTCCTCCAGCATCTTCACAAGGTCCTTTGCTGTTGTTCTGGGATTGATTTGCACTTTTTGCACCAAAGTACGTTCATCTCTAGGAGACAGAATGTGTCTCCTTCTTGAGCGGTATGACGGCTGTGTGGTCCCATGGTGTTTATACTTGCGTACTATTGTTTGTACAGATGAACGTGGTACCTTCAGGCGTTTGGAAATTGCTCCCAAGGATGAACCAGACTTGTGGAGGTCTACAATTTTTTCTGAGGTCTTGGCTGATTTCCTTAGATTTTCCCATGATGTCAAGCAAAGAGGCACTTATTTTGAAGGAAGGCCTTGAAATACATCCACAGGTACACCTCCAATTGACTCAAATTATGTCAATTAGTCTATTAGAAGGTTCTAAAGCCATGACATCATTTTCTAGAATTTTACAAGCTGTTTAAAGGCACAGTCAACGTAGTTTATGTAAACTTTTGACCCACTGGAATTGTGATACAGTGGATTATAAGTGAAATAATCTGTCACTAAACAATTGTTGGAAAAATGACTTGTGTCATGCACAAAGTAGATGTCCTAACTGACTTGCCAAAATTATAGTTTGTTAACAAGAAATTTGTGGAGTGGTTGAAAAATGAGTTTTAATGACTCCAACCTAAGTGTATGTAAACTTCTGAATTAAACTGTATGTATGTGTATATATATATATATATATATATATATATATATATATACAGTGTGTGTATATATATATATATATATATATATATATAATATTAATAATTTGGCTACCACTGCTTTATAGGATTAGATACTGTATACAGTATGCAAATGTATTGTGTATTTATTGGTGTGGCCATGCAGTTGCATGACACCAATCTGAATGAAGCACAGACGAGACCACAGAGCAATAACAAACAATAGGCTGCATTCAGCAGTGGTGGCAAGCCATCAAAATATTGACTCAGTAGAAAGTCATACAGTATAGCTCTATGTCCACCAGCTGTTTTGACAGAAGTGCCACAGCTTTGACAGCTTTGTTTTGTGAACTGTGATACCATTGTGGTTGCCGATTATGTACCTAATTTTAACTATCATTGGCAGCAGTAACCACACTGTTTTCCACCTCTCCAATGTGACAGCTCAAAATGGCTGCCATGGCTGGTGGGTGTTACATTTTGGTAGTGGATGAGGTGATTTTCTCTGTACAATTTAAAGTACTTGGAGAACCAAGAAAAAATGTCTATCAAATCCAATGGATTATTATTACAAAAATTATAACGGCCGTGGTGCGGTCAGTGGCGCTGTTTCCCCTACATTGGATTCCATCTTTAGCACATCTCTACAGTAGATGCTCTCATGATCATTGCTCTACTGTAGACAATTTAGACCAGATATACACTGCATTTGGAATGTATTCCGACCCCTTGACTTTTTCCACGTGTTGTTACGTTACAGTCTCAAACTAAAATTGATTGATGAGGGGGCAAAGCAAAAACTAAGCAAAAACAGGTTTTTAGATTTTTTTTGCCAATTTAATTAAATAAAAAACTTAAATATCACATTTACATAATAATTCAGACCCTTTACTTAGTACTTTGTTGAAGCACCTTTGACAGCGATTACAGCATTGAGTCTTCTTCAGTATGATGCTACAAGTTTGACACACCTGTATTTGGGGAGTTTCTCCCATTCTTCTCTGCAGATCCCCTCAAGCTCTATCAGGTTGGATGGGGAGCGTCGCTGCACAACTATTTTCAGGTCTCTCCAGAGATGTTTGATCGGGTTCAAGTACAGGCTCTGGCTGGGTCACTCAAGGACATTGAGACTTGTCCCGAAGCCACTCCTGCGTTGTTTTGGCTGTGTGCTTAGAGTCGTTGTCTTGCTTGAAGGTGAACCTTCTCCCCAGCCTGAGGTCCTGAGCGCTCTGGAGCAGGATTTCATCAAGGATCTCTCTGTACTTTGCTCCGTTCATCTTTCCTTGATCCTGACTAATCTCCCAGTCCCTGCCACTGAAAAACATCCCCACAGCATGATGCTGCCACCACCATGCTTCACCGTAGGGGTGTTGCCAGGTTTTCCCCAGATGTGACGCCTGGCATTCAGGCCAGAGAGTTCAATCTTGGTTTCATCAGACCAGAGAATCTTGTTTCTCATGGTCTGAGAGTCCTTTAGGTGCCTTTTGGCAAACTCCAAGCGAGCTGTCATGTGCCATTTACTGAGGAGCAGCTTCCGTCTGGCCACTCTACCATAAAGGCCTGATTGTTCTGAGTGCTGCAGAGATGGTTGTCCTTCTGGAAGGTTCTCCCATCTCCACAGAGGAACTCTTGAGCTCTGTAAGAGTGACCAACGGGTTCTTGGTCATGTCCCTGACCAAGGCCCTTTTCCCCCGTTTGCTCAGTTTGGCCAGGCTGCCAGCAATAGGAAGAGTCTTGGTGATTTCAAACTTCTTCCATTTAAGAATGATGGAGGCCACTGTGTTCTTGGGGACCTTCAATTCTGCAGAAATGTTTTGGTACCCTTTCCCAGATCTGTGCATCGACACATTCCTGTGTTGGAGCTCTAAGGACAATTCCTTTGACCTCATGGCTTGGTTTTTGCTCTGACATGCACTGTCAACTGTGGGACCTTAAACAGGCAGGTGTGTGCCTTTCCAAATCATGTCCAATTAATTTAATTTACCACAGGTGGACTCCAATCGAGTTGTAGAAACATCTCAAGGATGATCAATGGAAACAGGATGCATCTGAGCTCAATTTCGAGTCTCATAGCAAAGGGCCTGAATACTTATGTAAACATGGTATTCCTGTTTTTCGCTTTGTCATTATGGGATATTGTGTGTAGATTCATGTGTAGAGGATTTTTATTTTTTATTAAATGGTTTTAAAAATAAAAAGAATAAGGCTGTAACATAACAACAAGTGGAAAAAGGGAATGGGTCTGAATACTTTCTAAATGCACTGTTTACTGTTACCGGTGTAACAACAATGCAATTAGTAGTTCTGAAGGAGGAACCTATGTGTCCTAAGGTCACGTGAAGAGCAAGTTGAATTACATGTTTTGTCCCACATTGCAGACACAATAGCATGGGCTAGAATTACTAGTAGACATCCCGCTTTTGCTTCTTAGATAGAAAGTCTGCATTGATATGAGCTAGTTTTTTCTTATACCTTGACACTAGGTACGGATTTTGACTTGAAAACTGTACACATGGAACTAAAAATACAATTGCTTTGTTTATGTACACATTCAATGACTCTTCAAGGCTATTTGAAGATTTACTGCATCAGTAGTCCCAGACAGCCAAGGAAATGTAAGCAGATTATACATACACTGCTGGTGCTGGATTCTAATCTAAATCACATTGAATCTTGGTTTGGCTTCTCCTTAATTCAAGACATTGTAACTTTCTGAATTAGTTAAGAATCATTAAGCAATGTTGGTGAAACACAACATAGACCCCATTTTCTAGCAGCGAGAAAGGAAAAACAAAATGGTTACACTTGAAACTCACAGTTTGCTTTGTTGCAGTGCGGGGGATTCCAGTACACAATGTAGCTGGAATTGGTTAATTACAGTAGCTGAACAGTGAAAAGTAGTTAAATTGAATTAAAGGCACAGCTGAATAGATGTTTTATCATTACATGTAGTTAATCATTTTTGGATGCTTAAGATGCTTTTTTTCTGCTCCTTTTTCAGGCGTGCATTGAAGCATATTCTTATGATGCTCAAAGACTGGGATATTGTGAGCCCCTATGCCTGCGTTTGCACAGAAAGCCCAATTATATTTTTTCCTCTAATTGGTCTTTTGACCAATCACTTTAGATCTTTTTCAGAGCTGATCTGGTCAAAATACCAATTAGGGGAAAAAAAGATCAGAATTGGGCTGCCTGTGTAAACGCAGCCATTATGCGCATGAGCCATGAAAATCCCAAAGATACTTACTATCTGCATATTCTGGAGAGCCATTGTGTTCCATGCTTTGCCAGGATGGCTAATTTCAAAACCTAATATAGACTGTTTTATAGATGTTTGTGACAAAATGTAGCTATCTTTGTCAAATTCCTATCCTCACAAATACATTTTCATCTGTTTGAGGACAAGATACAGTTGAAGTCGGAAGTTTACATACACCTTAGCCAAATACATTTAAACTCAGTTTTTCACAATTCCTGACATTTAATCCTAGTAAAAGTTCCCTGTCTTTATTTTAAGAATGTGAAATGTCAGAACAATAGTAGAGAGAATGATTTATTTCAGGTTTTATTTCTTTCATCACATTCCCAGTAGGTCAGAAGTTTACATACACTCAATTAGTATTTGGTAGCATTGCCTTTAAAATATTCGGGTAGCCTTCCACAAGCTTCCCACAATAAGTTGGGTCAAATTTGGCCCATTCCTCCTGACAGAGCTGGTGTAACTGAGTCAGGTTTGTAGGCCTCCTTGCTCGCACACGCTTTTCAGTTCGGCCAACAAATGTTCCATGGGATTGAGGTCAGGGCTTTGTGATGGCCACTCCAATACATTGACTTTGTTATCCTTAAGCCATTTTGCCACAACTTTGGAAGTATGCTTGGGGTCATTGTCCATTTGGAAGACCCATTTGCGACCAAGCTTTAATGTCCTGACTGATGTCTTGAGATGTTGCTTCAATATATCCACATCATTTTCCTCCCTCATGATGCCATCTATTTTGTGAAGTGCACCAGTCCCTCCTGCAGCAAAGCACCCCCACAACATGATACTGCCACCTCCGTGCTTCACGGTTGGGATGGTGTTCTTCGGCTTGCAAGCATCCCTCTTTTTCCTCCAAACATAACGTTGGTCATTATGGCCAAAGGTTCTATTTTTGTTTAATCAGACCAGAGTGCCATCTTTGATCTTTGTCCCGATGTGCAGTTGCAAACCGTAGTCTGGCTTTTATATGGCGGTTTTGGAGCAGTGGCTTCTTCCTTGCTGAGCGGCCTTTCAGGTTATGTCGATATAGGACTTGTTTTACTGTGGATATAGAGACTTTTGTACGCGTTTCCTCCAGCATCTTCACAAGGTCCTTTGCTGTTGTTCTGGGATTGATTTGCACTTTTCCCACCAAAGTACGTTCATCTCTAGGAGACATAACGCGTCTCCTTCCCGAGCGGTATGACGGCTGCATGGTCCCATGGTTTTTATACTTGCGTACTATTGTTTGTACAAATGAACGTGGTACCTTCAGGCGTATGGAAATTGCTCCCAAGGATGAACCAGAGCTGTGGAGGTCTACCATTTCTTTCTGAGGTCTTGGCTGATTTCTTCTTCTTTCCCCATGATGTCAAGCAAAGAGGCACTGAGTTTGAAGGTAGGTCTTGAAATACATCCACAGGTACACCTCCAATTGACTCAAATTATGTCAATTAGCCTATCAGAAGCTTCTAAAGCCATGACATCATTTTCTGGAATTTTCCAGCTGTTTAAAGGCAGTCAATTGGCACAGTAATTGTGATACAGTGAATTACAAGTTAAATAATCTGTCTGTAAACAATTGTTGGAAAAATTACTTGTGTCATGCAGAAAGTAGATATCCTAACCAACTTGCCAAAACTTTAGTTTGTTAACAAGAAATTTGTGGAGTGATTGAAAAACGAGTTTTAATGACTCCAACCTAAGTGTATGTAAACTTCCGACTTCAACTGTATATGGATTGTCACATTATGTAAGAATACAGAAAGGAGTTCAGAAGAATGCTGCAGAATAGGAGCAGCAGAAGTGAATGTTGTGAGGTTTGATTGTCATTGGTCTATTGTGATGATAATGCAATAGCTGAACTAGCTGAACCCTTTAAGATAGGAACTAGCAAGTAAATTAGCTAGCAACTAGCAAGTAACAGAGCTAGCAAGTACCTAGGCTAGCAAGTCACTAAGCTAGCAACTAGAGCCCTCAAACTTAACTCTGGCCCTTAAAGCGAGTTCCTCTGCATTTTTTCATTGTTCCCCTCTAATCAGGGACTGATTTAGACCTTTGACACCAGGTGTGTGCAATTAAGTATCAGATATAACAGAAAAACAGCAGGCTCCAGACTTTTTAGTTTGAGTTGAATACTCCTGAACTAGAGGGTGCACATATAAGAGCCAAATTCTAATTAAGGATTTTGTCCATAGTGAAGTAGCAGGTTTGAATCCTGACCTATATGAATATTATAACATTTACAACATTTATTCTACTTCTTCGACCCGCACTTCAACATAAACAGGTTTTAGTTAGCCAATATGTATAGCAAAACAGACGCAAAGCCCCCTCAAGGCCTAATAGCTAGATTTACAAGATAATTCAAACCCCCCTCTTTTGTTGACAGATCTAGAGGGAACTAGGATTGGACTGCCATTTTCACATTTCAAGAAAAGCCAATCATTCTGTGAAAAGGGGTATTGAAGATTTGATGGTTTTCTTGCTTCACTTGTAAAATTCCTCAATCAGCTGTATTCCCTACAGACAGCACACTAGTGGAGCACATATCAAGTATTTTCCATTGGACTACATTTGTCCGGGACTTGACAAATGACACTGTCGTTATGCTCAGTGTCATGTGTTCACTCTACATAAATAGGAAAGGGCACTCCATACATAACTCATCCTTGAGAAAGAAGAGTTCTGTAATAAAATCACAACTTTTGTTTAATTTCAACTTTATATTTTATTATTATAGAAAATACAGTATAGTGAATATAATAATCCTACTTCTGTCATAAATGGTACACATAGGAAGTTATAAACAGACCTTTTAAAACGAACCATTGCTTGAGACTAAAAACGATGCTCTGAGTCCACAAGCCAGTTACCTTCACCTTCAGGAAGCATTTGCCCTGAAAGAGTAATGCATGGTTTGACCACCCTTAAACTAAAGTGGCTGTTTAATATTGAAACAGTGCGCTTTCCATCTAGTGTGTTGTCTTGTGTTTGGTAATGGAAAACAGAATCTCTGTTCCCTACACTCCGGGGTCATGCTATAAAACAATGGTTCCCAAACTTTTTACAGTCCTGTACCCCTTCAAACATTCAACCTCCAGCTGCGTACCCCTTCTAGCACCATGGTCAGCGCACTCTCAAATGTTGTTTTTTGACATAATTGTAAGCCTGCCACACACACACTATATGATACATGTATTAAACATAAAAATTAGTGTGAGTTTTTGTCACAACGTGGGACACAAATAATAATATAATAATAATCAATCATTTTGCTCTTTATTTAACCATATTACTTATAAACTTTATTTGTTCATCAAAAATTGTGAATAACTCACCACAGGTTAATGAGAAGGGTGTGCTTGAAAGGATGCACATAACTGAGTCTGTCTTAAATCATTTTCCACACACAGTCTGTGCCTGTATTTAGTTTTCATGCTAGTGAGGCTGAGAATCCACTCTCCCATAGGTACGTGGTTGCAAAGGGCATCAGTGTCTTAACAGCGCGATTGGCCAAGGCAGGATACTCTGAGCACAGCCCAATCCAGAAATCTGGTAGTGGCTTCTGGTTAAATTAAATTTTCACAGAACTGCAATTTCGATGAGGCTCTCTTGTTCAGATATCAGTAAGTGGACTGGAGGCAAGGCATGAAAGGGATAACGAATCCAGTTGTTTGTGTCATCTGTTTCGGGAAAGTACCTGCATAATTGCGCACCCAACTCACTCAGGTGCTTCGCTATATCACATTTGTCCATAAGCTTGAGTTCATTTGCACACAAAATATCATACAACGATGGAAAGACCTGTGTGTTTGTCCCGCACATTGAATATAGTTGTGGAGAGTCCCTGTAATCCTAGATTCAGATCATTCAGGCGAGAGAAAACATCTCCCAGAATGGCCAGTCGTGTGAGAAACTCGTCATCATGCAAGCAGTCAGACAAGTGAAAATTATGGTCAGTAAAGAACTTTAGGCTCGTTTCTCAATTAAAAAAAAAAAACGTGTCAATACTTTGCCCCTTGATAACCAGCGCACTTCTGTATATTGTAAAAGCGTTACATGGTCGCTGCCCATATCATTGCATAGTGCAAAAAATTCACGAGAGTTCAGGGGCCTTGCTTTAATTGCTTTAACAAAGTTAACCATTTTCACTGTAGTGTCCAAAACTTCTTTCAAGCTATCAGGCATTCCCTTGGCAGCAAGAGCCTCTCGGTGGATGCTGCAGTGTACCCAGTGGCGTCGGTAGCAACTGCTTGCACGAACGTTACCACTCCACTATGTCTCCCTGTCATGGCTTTTGCCCCATCAGTACAGATACCAACATGAGCAGCAGCTACGTTTGGCTACATATCGACCGTTAGTGGAATTCCCGTGAGAGAGTAACGGTTAATGTGATTGGATGTTAATTATTTGACTAGGCTACCTGTATTTGAAATGGTGTTATTTCGCTGAACACTAGATGGTTTAATTTTATTTTGCCAGTGAAACGAGGCTGCTCAGGCGAGGAAAAAAAACAACTAACCCAAATGTATAGCCCCGTTGGAAAATATAAATGGATTGTTTGAAAATGTGAAGAATATTATATTTATTTATTTTTTATAAATGTGAATCACATTTTGATTTGGCGTACCCCCGATGGCATTGTGTGTACCCCCCAGTTTGGGAATACCTGCTATAGACCAACACAGAGAGATCAGAGATAATCACAGGTACACTATAATTACAGTTCCAACTAATTCCCAAATTAAGCTCACAATGAGTATTGATGTTTTAAAGCACCTCTTGTCATGGCCTCCTCCTCAATAGATATTACAATAGAAAGGCTGCTAATTAGCCACTCTGACATTAGCTAATTATTTTAAACAGAATTTAAGGCTCTCATTTGCAAACTGATATTTAATTTAACCTGATTGTATTTTGTCACTGCTTTGTCTGGATATGTTATAACTTTCCCTCACGCTGTGTCTGAAAACATTGTCCTTGTTTCCTCTGTCCTCGTTTCCTTAATTCCTCTCAAAGCTCATTGGAAGAGGGGGTCCCAGGGAGGGACTTTCGATCCTTTCCTCCAATGACTTTTTAGAGGAATTAAGGGAACAAGGATGTAGGAAGCAAGGATTTGATGGTTAGTAATGTTTTCAGACACAGCCCAGGCTCCATCATGTTTGTCTTGCCAGATAGTTGTGAGATCATTTATATGTCTCTCTTGTCTGAGGGAGCCCAACAAAGTTGCTACCGTACGTTGCAGCCAGTGTAATGACGGTCATCAATCCACCTAGCAACTAGAGCCAGGCTATCATTTATCTCTTGGCTGAGGCTCTGGGAGCAGCCCGGGCTGCTGACAATGATCTGCAATCACTAAAAGTCTTCTGCTGCGACTTGGTGACCTATCCATATCTTAGAGCCGTAGTCCACATATAAATAAAAAGATGGCTAGTACACATCATTTTGAGAAAACATGGAGCTTTTTAACATGCCCGACAGAGGCACGGAGGCTTATACTTAAAGATTTCTCCAACGTCATGTTAATGACTAACAATTAAAGGGACACTCATTGTACTGGAGTGAAAACATTTGTTGTACAAGTCTATTTAGTGAGAGAGGATGTGAGGCTCTGGAAGACATTGTTTATCTAACTGTGTCTTTTTTGGCAGGAAAATGGAAATCTTTCTAATGCATCCTGTTCCTAAAATTACCATATTTCCAGCTGTCAGTATCCATGTCCTGCAGATACATATCATTGGGATAACTGGCGTTATTATCCCTTATACTGATATAGTTATTTTTAAATGTTAAGGTCTTTTCTAGATATGTAACTCTCAATGACCAGATGTCTCTTCTTTACATTGGGTTTCACATAAGATGTTGCTATGAAGCAATATCCCATCAAAAATCATAATGCTAACAACAAGGTATTTCTATCTTTATCAACCAAATATGTTTGCTTGCACCCTAACATTTTATGCCACTGCTGTGCCGGGTTGGTTCTCTATTTTATTTGTTATCTATTCAAGACCTCTCCAAATTGGATCTGCATTTGGCCATTAATAATGTTCAACCATTTAGATTTCCCAGTAGTGCTATTAACCTACTGAAGCATGTTGAAGTCAATCAGTTTGGGAAGTTTAAACTGCAAGGAGGTTCCACAAGCTGACATTAAAGTGGCACAAGGGAAATGAAAATGTGAGGACACCGAAATCAGTCTAAACATTTTGTGAAAATCCGTTTATGCTGTCTATTAGAAAGCAAATGACCACAAATTGATGCTGCTGTCTAGTCTGCTTTTCAATCAGGATGGAACAATATTGTAGGAGTAAGAGACACTGAATTACAGCTTGAAATTCCATAGTAAACAACATTTAAGCATAGTATCACTATATAACGTACTAAAACCATGTAACATAAGGAAATCTAAATGGCCAGTTTGACAGGTCTTTTTACACTACAGTGTTGGGTTGCCATTGGAGTTCTATTTCAATTGGAATCAAAAGTTTTTGTCACATGCTTCATAAACAACAGGTGTAGACTAACAGTGAAATGCTTACTTACGGGCCCTTCCCAACAATGCAGAGAAAAAAATTGAAAAATAACAAATGAATAGAAAAATAATAAGACAAGGAAAAAATACAAGTAACAATATACGTATATATTTTATCCATCCCCCTCTTCTGAGGGCAAAAATATATATTTATTGTCAAGTATACATACATACATTTTACATATTACATTTTGCATACTACATACATGGTACTTTTATCTGCAGCATTTCAAAGATATATATGACAAAGATATATATATATACTACCGTTCAAATGTTTGGGGTCACTTAGAAATGCCCTGGTTTTTGAAAGAAAAGCAATTTTTTTGTCCAACAAAATTACATAAAATTGATCAGAAATACAGTGTAGACATTGTTTATGTTGTAAATGACTATTGTAGCTGGAAACGGCTGATATTTTATGGAATATCTACATAGGCGTACAGAGGCCCATTATCAGCAACCATCACTCCTGTGTTCCAATGGCACATTGTGTTAGCTCATTTTAAAAGTCTAATTGATCATAAGAAAAACCTTTTGCAATTATGTTAGCACAGCTGAAAACTGTTGTCCTGATTTAAAGAAGCAATACAACTGGCCTTCTTTAGGCTAGTTGAGTATCTGGAGCATCAGCATTTGTGGGTTCAATTACAGGCTCAAAATGGCCAGAAACAAATAACTTTCTTCTGAAACTCATCAGTCTATTTTTGTTCTGAGAAATGAAGGCTATTCCTTGCGAGAAAACTAAAGATCTTGTACAACGCTGTGTACTACTCCCTTCACAGAACAGCGCAAACTGGCTCTAACCAGAATAGAAGAGGAGTGGGAGGACCCGGGTGCACAACTGAGCAAGAGGACAGGTACATTAGTGTCTAGTTTGAGAAACAGACTTCTCACAAGTCCTCAAATGGCAGCTTCATTAAATAGTACCGCAAAACACCAGTCTCAACGTCAACAGTGAAGAGGTGACTCCGGGATGCTGGCCTTATAGGCAGAGTTCCTCTGTCCAGTGTCTGTGTTCTTTTGCCCATCTTAATCTTTTATTTTTATTGGCCAGTCTGAGATATGGCTTTTTTTCTTTGCAACTCTGCCTAGAAGGCCAGCATCCCGGAGTCGCCTCTTCATTGTTGACGTTGAGACTGGTGTTTTGAGGGTACTGATTACACTTTGGATAAGTACACCCAGTCATTACAAAAGATACAGGCGTCCTTCCTAACTCAGTTGCCGGAGAGGAAGGAAACCGCTTAGGCATTTCACCATGAGGCTAATGGTGACTTAAAACAGTTACCGATTTTAATGGCTATGGTAGGAGAAACTGAGGATGGCTCAGCAACATTGTAGTTACTCCACAATACTAACCTAATTGACAGAGTGAAAAGAAGGAAGCCTGTAAAGAATAAAACATATTCCAAAACACGCATCCTGTTTGCAACAAGGCATTAAAGTAATAATGCAAAAAATGTGGCAAAGCAATTCACTTTTTGACCTGACTACAAAGTGTTATATTTGAGGCAAATCCAATACAACATATTACTGAGTACCACTCTCCATATTTTCAAGCATAGTGGTAGCTGCATCATGTTATGAGTATGCTTGTAATCGTTAAGGACTGGGGACCTTTTCAGGATAAAGAATTTATGAAATGTAGCCAAGCCCAGGCAAAACTGGTTCAGTCTGCTTTCGACCAGACACTTCGAGATAAATTCACCTTTCAGCAGAACAATAAGCTAAAACACAAGGCCAAATCTACACTGGAGTTGCTTTCTATTCAGGCTATAACACAACAAAATGTGGACTAAGTCAAGGGGTATGAATACATTCTGAAGGCACTGTATATGATATGTCAAAAGAGATTAGTGCAAAAAGGTTAAATACATAATTTGGTTAACTATTTAACAATTTCCATTGGAGTTCTATTGCCATATATTGCCATTTGAGTTCAATTTAGGACATTTTAAGACAAAACCAATTTGGATAGTATTTGCTTGTAGTATTTATACAAGTAAGACATGCATTTTTTAACAATTTCTTCTACTATTGTAGCTGGCAACTCAAGACCACATGCTGTTTTCCCGTAATGATTAAGGGTGTCAATTTAGGCTATTTGTTGTCTGTTGAATCAATGAGTGGCCATGCCAACAAACAGTACATTTAAATATCCTGGTTCATGGAATGTTAATATTTCTAAATATTTCTTTCCCTGCAGCTCTCTCAAGGAAAAACACAGTACATGAATGTTATTGTATTTAATTCAACTCACTATCATTAAACCATGAAAGACATCATTAATTGATGTACCAGACCAAAGTACTCCCATGGAGCTTTGCTCAATTGTAGTTTAATGTTCTCTCCTGCATAACTTACTGGGTTTTACTGTTTAATGCATAACGTATGAACCAAAGTAAATACTGTATGGTGTCTAATATAACTCATAATCTTATTAGATGAACGGAAGAGTTAAGGATGATTTTGTATACTGTAAATATGGCGTCTGTCTGTTAAATGGTGATAAGGAATCTCGAGTGGAATAGTTGTTATTCTATTAAATATCCCTCCACTCAGGTGGCTGACACTTCATTAGCTCAGGGTGTACGATGGCAATGTGGCCTCACAATTAGAGGCCAAGGCAAGAGCCCAGCCCACGTAGTCAATAATGAGAATGTTGCTTGGGGTGCAAAACAGTGGCCTTCTGGTCTCTGCAAACACCCTTGAAGCACAGACATCACTCCCTTACTTTTTATCAACTTGTTATTCTGCGGTATCAATCGCCTTTCAATGTCCCCCTGGAACAGCTGATTTTGTTGGCTGTTTATTTAACTGTGTGTCCAAGTTCGGCTGGGTCACTGTGGCGGTAGGCGAGCTCTGTATAAGTATATGTCTCAGCCCTGATTCCTGAATGAAGAGTTGAGGGCACAATAAGTAACACTTATTATCAAGGGACACATGGAGGTATGCTCGAGTGCACCACCATATTTTTGATGGAGGCCTCTGGATACAGAATTGATAGGCTCAGTAAAAACCTGCTGGATGTCCGCTCCAGTTAAAAGGATTTATGGTGTAAGAGCTCATACTGTAGTCATTAGGGACGAATGGAGAGGCAGCAATACTGGATGGCGTACAGACATGGCTGTCCTTACTGCAGCAGTCGAAACACAATCTCAAAATGACATAGTTATTTTAGAAACAAGAGGGTGTGAGCTGAGGAAAGGAGAAGGAAAAAGGGAGGGAAGACTTTTGTTTGTGAATGCAGTCATTGTCAAGCGACGTCAGTGTTTGGTATCATTGAGAACTGCTTAATCTTGTGGTTGTCAATGGTTCCAATACATTGCCTACATTTCTGCTGCACATTACCACTCAGACCAGATTATTAACTGGTGGTGGTGAATTAGCTGCTTCTTTAGAGAATATCCCAAGAAAACATTGTCCTCCCTTGCTTGTGTTGTTGTAAAACTGTTCCTAATTCTAATGCTTACATGCCCCCATCACTTCCATTGATTGTTAAGTTGTGGTGGCTAAAGTTATCCAAAGTTTGTAGTGGCTGTTCAAAGAAAACTGAACCATGGATTACAGTATCTCCTGGCCCATAGACTACTTTCAGGGAGAGGAACCATCTAACATCAAGTTGTAAAATAGTGAACTACTCCTTTAATGTAAGCTTCCTCTTTTGACCTTGTGATATGTCTGGATTTTTCTGTGAAGGAGGGGTTTGCCCTCGTACTGTAGTTTATCAGAAACATAATTCAACTAGGCGTTGTACTACCTGGCCTATACTGGAATCATGCGATCTGAACTAAGCTATATTTGCATCTTTTTGCAACATTTATTTCAATGTTTAAAGCTCAGAATACTCCCAAACTATGGGTTATTTGTTGTTTCAAACATTCCGTACACATTTCACATCTCCATGTTTTACCCTGGTAACAGCCATTTAATCCTCTTGAAATAATGAATGAATGTGGTGAACACAGTTAAACTGACGGTTTGTGCTATCAGCGATTCACATTGACACCCACCATTGTACTGTGAAGCAAAAGCCCTGACACCGGGTTACAAGTGGCTCTGACAGCTATCATAGATTCCCTATCATTAATTGTGATAATACAGTAACATGCAGCGAGACTGTGTACACATTCAACACTGCTGACCTTTCTCTTGAATAAATGAATACCTAATGAATAATTCATCATAATTATTTGTTGTATTATTTTCTGCCTTGTTTTCGGGGGTAAAAGTAATACACATGCCACAACCACGCGTGACCTTCTCATGGAACAATGATGCATATTAATAGGGCACTATTTTCATGACAAAAGTGGTCACAGTGCTGTATGTGATTTTACATTATTTACATTATTTAGATTAACAACACATGTGTAATGTTCCTGTAAGTATTTCAGTCAAAACATTTTATTACTTGAGTGGTTATAGTATTTCAATTACAAGAAGAAGGATTAAACTCATCATGGTCCAGACTGAAGGATTAAACTCATCATGGTCCAGACTGAAGGATTAAACTCATCATGGTCCAGACTGAAGGATTAAACTCATCATGGTCCAGACTGAAGGATTAAACTCATCATGGTCCAGACTAAAGGCATCAGTAGCTCTCCAGGACCAGTGTTGGACATCTCTGCTCTGTAGATATTCAACTTACTGCCAGTTTCATTTGTTGTCAACTGCAACATGAAACAAACTTTTACAGCAATGGTAGTAGTAACTGGTTTAAGGGAAGCGGGAGGATATATACTGTTCTCTCTGTCTGTCTAAACTTAATGAAATTCATGTGAACATTGATTACTAAGACAACTTAGTAACTGCATGCCAAAGAGAGGCAGTTGACTAATGAATGTAGCGGGTAGTGTAGATGATATGACCATTTACAGATCATAAGGCAATCCATAGTAAGTTATTTATCATGTCAGATAAATAAAAGCACAACCAATCTTTAAGGTAAGCTTTCCTCTTTGTTGCAAAGGGAACAAAGGGTCACTGAACTTAAACACTCCAATAGGCTGTATTGCTGGACAGAGCAATGGTTATTGGCCTTTTGTCATGAATATAACTTTTTTGTTTTACCGTTGAATATTGTTATTTCGCTTTTCCTTAGGTAATATTTTTTTGAAGAAATCAGTCACTCACGTTAACCTTTAGCCTTATATTTGCATCACAAATCATACAGTTCTCCAATAGTTTTGATATATGCCCACGAAGACTCGCTATTCCTTGTCCCCGTTTGGTATGCACTAGAAGTCTAATTGGTATTATGAGCATTATGATATTCCTCCACTGAAGTTCATTGGATTGAAGGTTAGGCAAAGAGGTTAGGATCCAATAATCTGTCCTGAATATAAATCACATGTTGTTTGTTAGCACCAGTTCTCTTGGGGACTCAGAGAGAAATCAGTTTAGGCTTCCCTCTTTTTCAAATAAATGGTTAGACTGCGCTTGTCCACAAGGCATGCCTACTGGAGAATGCCAAGGATATGCAAATCGGACTTGGTGTACGTTCTCATTGTAAATTGACATTTTTGGTGCTGACATTTAAATCAATGTACCACGATAATTGTGACAGAATTAATTTGCAAAATACTAAGCATACGTTTTGTTTCCATAGAATGCTTGAATCATTTCTAACGAGCCTCCTGTATGTAATTTGGTGTCGAGTGTGCATAAAATCAAAATTACCACCAATCAATAGACACACTGGATGTATGAAAATAGACGCAAATGTACAGTGCCTTCAGAAAGTATTCACACCCCTTGACTTGTTCCACATTTTGTTATGTTACAGCATGAATTTAAAATTGATTAAATTGAAATTTATTGTAGCTGGCTTACATACAATACCCCATAATATCAATGTGGAATTATGTTTTTCTAAATGTTTACAAATTTATAAAATTCAAAGCTGAAATGTCTTGAGTCAATTAGTACTCAACCCGTTTGTTATGAGATGCCTAAATAAGTTCAGGAGTAAAAATGTGCTTAACAAGACACGTAATAAGTTGCATGGACTCACTCTGTTTGCAATAATAGTGTATAACATAATTTTTTAATGACTACCTCATCTCTGAACCCCACACATACAATTATATGTATGGTCCCTCAGTCGAGCAGTGAATTTCAAACACAGATTCAACCACAAAGACCAGAGAGGTTTTCCAATGCCACGCAAAGAAGGGCACCTATTGGTAGATGGG
Organism: Brachymystax lenok tsinlingensis; assembly: GCA_030435695.1. NCBI lineage: Eukaryota > Metazoa > Chordata > Actinopteri > Salmoniformes > Salmonidae > Brachymystax > Brachymystax lenok. The sequence continues at coordinate 33,045,209 of CM059792.1, forward strand.
TAAAAAGAAAAGGGGGTCATTGAATATCCCTTTGAGCATGGTGATTGTTATTAATTACATTTTGGATGGTGTATCAATACACCCAGTCACTACAAAGATACAGGCATCCTTCCTAACTTAGTTGCCGGGGGAGGAAGGAAACCACTCAGGGATTTCCCCATGAGGCCAATGGTGACATTAAAACATTTAGAGTTTAATGGCTGTGATAGGAGAAAACTGAGGATGGATCAACATTGTAGTTACTCCATCATACTAACCTAATTTACAGAGTGAAAAGAATAATAATATAATTTCAGTAGTCCACTATTATGATTTAAAAAAATCCCATCTCGCATAGCTCATTAGTACACCCTTGTGGATGAATATATAGGTATCTATTGTAGGTCCTAGGATTCAACAATGAATAATGTGGAACAAATAAATACCATCAAAGGATACCTTAAAACTTTAAAACTTACATTAATGAACACCTTGTGAAACAGTTGTGAAAACCAACCTGGCAATATTTAAGATTTTTAAAACAAACGTTTACGTTTTTTGGTACAGTTAATCATTATTTTATTTTCACTGATTTATTTGTACACTCACATGTCAATCATAGACTAAAATACTGAATTCTGGTGTGTGGAATATTGAGGATGTGGTTGCTGTGTGGGTGGGAGGTTCTGCCAGTCACTTGTTCTCAACAGGCAGCAAGACTCGGAAGGGGAACTTGAAGAGGGAGACTGCAAAGTCCAGGCAGTACTGCTCTCTTTGTGCTGAGTATTTGCAGTGCTAATGTTTTTATTTCATATGTATATCTCGCATACTATGTGCCCAGTATGATAGAGAAAGAAAACTAGACCCACTCCAATTCGCATACCGCCCCAAGAGAACCACAAATGACGCAAATCTCAATTGCACTCCACAATGCCCTTTCCCACCTGGACACATTCTGTGAGAATGCTATTCATTGACTACAACTTAGCGTTCAACACCATAGTGCCCACAAAGCTCAACACTAAGCTAAGGACCCTGGGACTTAACACCTCTCTCTGCAACTGGATCCTGGACATCCTGACGGGCCGCCCCCAGGTTGTAATGGTAGGCAACAACACATCTACCACGCTGATCGCCAACACCGGGGCCCCTCAGGGGTGCGTGCTTAGTCCCCTCCTGTACTCCGTGTTCACCAAAGACTGCATTGCCAAGCACGACTCCAACATCATCATTACGACACAACAGTGGTAGGCCTGATCACTGACAACAATGAGACAGCCTATGAGGAGGAAGTCAGAGACCTTGCAGTGTGGTGCCAGGACAACAACCTCTCCCTCAATGTGAGCATGACAGAGGAGATTATCGTGGACTACAGGAAAATGATGGCCGAACAGGCCCCCATTAACATCGACGGGGCTGTAGTGGAGCGTGTCAAGAGTGTCAAGTTCCTTGGTGTCCACATCACCAACAAACTATCATGGTGTGTGCGTGTGTGTGTGTGTGTGTGTGTGTGTGTGTGTGTGTGTGTGTGTGTGTGTGTGTGTGTGTGTGTGTGTGTGTGTGTGTGTGTGTATATATATATATACAGTGAGGGAAAAAAGTATTTGATCCCCTGCTGATTTTGTACGTTTGCCCACTGACAAAGAAATGATCAGTCTATAATTTTAATGGTAGGTTTATCTGAACAGTGAGACAGAATAACAACAACAAAAATCCAGAAAAACACATGTGAAAAATGTTATAAATTGATTTGCATTTTAATGAGGGAAATAAGTATTTGACCCCTCTGCAAAAAATGACTTAGTACTTGGTGGCAAAACCCTTGTTGGCAATCACAGAGATCAGACGTTTCTTGTAGTTGGCCACCAGGTTTGCACACGTCTCAGGAGGGATTTTGTCCCACTCCTCTTTGCAGATCTTCTCCAAGTCATTAAGGTTTCGAGGCTGACGTTTGGCAACTCGAACCTTCAGCTCCCTCCACAGATTTTCTATGGGATTAAGGTCTGGAGACTGGCTAGGCCACTCCAGGACCTTAATGGGCTTCTTCTTGAGACACTTCTTTGTTGCCTTGGCCGTGTGTTTTGGGTCATTGTCATGCTGGAATACCCATCCACGACCCATTTTCAATGCCCTGGCTGAGGGAAGGAGGTTCTCACCCAAGATTTGACAGTACATGGCCCCGTCCATCGTCCCTTTGATGCGGTGAAGTTGTCCTGTCCCCTTAGCAGAAAAACACCCCCAAAGCATAATGTTTCCACCTCCATGTTTGACGGTGGGGATGGTGTTCTTGGGGTCATAGGCAGCATTCCTCCTCCTCCAAACACGGCGAGTTGAGTTGATGCCAAAGAGCTCCATTTTGGTCTCATCTGACCACAACACTTTCACCCAGTTGTCCTCTGAATCATTCAGATGTTCATTGGCAAACTTCAGACGGGCATGTATATGTGCTTTCTTGAGCAGGGGGACCTTGCAGGCGCTGCAGGATTTCAGTCCTTCACGGCGTAGTGTGTTACCAATTGTTTTATTGGTGACTATGGTCCCAGCTGCCTTGAGATCATTGACAAGATCCTCCCGTGTAGTTCTGGGCTGATTCCTCACCGTTCTCATGATCATTGCAACTCTAGAGGTGAGATGCATGGAGCCCCAGGCCGAGGCAGATTGACAGTTCTTTTGTGTTTCTTCCATTTGCGAATAATCGCACCAACTGTTGTCACCTTCTCACCAAGCTGCTTGGCGATGGTCTTGTAGCCTATTCCAGTCTTGTGTAGGTCTACAATCTTGTCCCTGACATCCTTGGAGAGCTCTTTGGTCTTGGCCATGGTGGAGAGTTTGGAATCTGATTGATTGATTGCTTCTGTGGACAGGTGTCTTTTATACAGGTAACAAACTGAGATTAGGAGCACTCCCTTTAAGAATGTGCTCCTAATCTCAGCTCGTTACCTGTATAAAAGACACCTGGGAGCCAGAAATCTTTCTGATTGAGAGGGGGTAAAATACTTATTTCCCTCATTAAAATGCAAATCAATTTATAACATTTTTCACATGTTTTTCTGGATTTTTTTGTTGTTATTTTGTCTCTCACTGTTCAAATAGACCTACCATTAAAATGATATACTGATCATTTCTTTGTCAGTGGGCAAACGTACAAAATCAGCAGGGGATCAAATACTTTTTTCCCTCACTGTATATGAACGCTAATATTTCAGATGGAAAATAAACTGCTCAATAGAAAAGTAAAAAACCGGAGCACACGCTCTCTGTCACGCGTGCAAATCAGTACAGGTCACCGTTTGATCCACTTGGAAAAACAGCTCTTACTTGTTGGTTTTTCAAAAAACAAGCCTGAAACCTTGTCTAAAGACTGTTGACATCTATTGGAAGTCATAGGAACTGCAATCTGGGAGCCAAATCCTCCTACTTTGAATAGCATGTCAAAAGAAAAAGTGTGACATCACAAAATCACGGTTATTCGCTTGCGAAATCAGTTCTGTTATACTCACAGAAATTATTTGAACAGTTTTAGAAAATTCTAAGTGTTTTCTATCCAATACTACCAATGCATATCCTAGCTTCTGGGCCTGAGTAACAGGCAGTTTTCTTTGGGCACGCCAGACTCTCCCGAACTTCCGAATTCTGCCCCGGAGCCTAAAAGTTTAAGCCATTTTGCCACAACTTTGGACGTTTGCTTGGGGTCATTGTCCATTTGGAAGACCCATTTGCGACCCAGCTTTAATTTCCTGACTGATGTCTTGAGATGTTGCTTCAATATATTCACATAAAACTTTTGTACCTGTTTCCTCCAGCATCTTTATTTTTTTTCTATTGTGTTATTGAATGTATGCTTGTTTATTCCATGTGTAACTCTGTTGTTTGTGTCGCACTGCTTTGCTTTATCTTGGCCAGGTCGCAGTTGTAAATGAGAACCTGTTCTCAACTAGCTTACCTGGTTAAATAAAGGTGAATTTTTTTTTTTATAATAAATCTTCACAAGGTCATTTGCTGTTGTTCTGGGATTGATTTGCACTTTTCGCACCAAAGTACGTTCATCTCTAGGAGACATAACGCGTCTCCTTCCTGAGCAGTATGACGGCTGCGTGGTCCCATGGTGTTTATACTTGCGTACTATTGTTTGTACCAATGAACGTGGTACCTTCAGTCGTTTGGAAATTGCTCCCAAGGATTAACAAGACTTGTGGAGGTCTACAATTTTTTTTCTGAGGTCTTGGCTGATTTCTTTTGATTTTCCCATGATGTCAGGCAAAGAGGCACTGAGTTTGAAGGTAGGCCTTGAAATACATCCACAGGTACACCTCCAATTGACTCAAATTATGTCAATTAGCTTATCAGAAGCTTCTAAAGCCATTACATCATTTTCTAGAATTTTCCAAGCTGTTTAAAGGCACAGTCAACTCAGTGTATGTAACTTCTGACTCACTGGAATTGTGATACAGTGAATTATGAGTGAAATAATCTGTCTGTAAACAATTGTTGGAAAAACTACTTGTGTCATGCACAAAGTAGATGTCCTAACCGACTTGCCAAAACTATAGTTTGTTAACAAGAAATTTGTGGTGGTTGAAAAACGAGTTTTAATGACTCCAACCTAAGTGTATGTAAACTTCCGACTTCAACTGTATATATTTACCCCAAAAACATATTGGGAATTGGAAATTATGCAGACAATTACATTGATGGAAGCAACAATCTATCCGCAATGTTAAAGCTGATCCACCCCTTAATATATATATATATTTTTTTTTTAACTCTCAAGGTCCAAACACTAAGACAGTCAAGAAGAGGGCACGATAACACCTTTTCCCCCTCAGGAAACTGAAAAGATTTGGCATGGTTCCCCAGATCCTCAAAAATTTCTACAGCTGCACCATCGAAAGCATCCTGACCGTTTGCATCTCCGCCTGGTACGGCAACTTCTCAGCATCCGACCATAAAGCGCTACATAGGGTAGTGCGTACTGCTCAATACATCACTGGTGCCAAGCTTCCTGCCATCCAGGACCTATATACTAGGTGGTCTCACAGGAAGTCTTTGACAAAAAATTGTCAAAGACTCCAGTCACCTAAGTCATAGACTGTTCTCAATGCTACCGCACGGTAAGCGGTACCGGGAGCACCAAGTCTAGGTCCAAAAGGCTCCTTAACAGCTTCTACCCCCAAGCTATAAGACTGCTGAACAGCTAATCAAATGGCTACCCAGACTATTTGCTTTGCCCCCCCCATGCTGCTGCTACTCTCTGTTATTATCTACGCATAGCCACTTTAATAACTCTACCTACATGTACATTACCTCAATTACCTCTCCACTGGTGCCCCCGCACATTGACACATTGACTCTGTACCGGTACCCCCTGTATATAGCCCCGCTATTGTTATTTACTGCTGCTCTTTAATTATTTGTTATTCTTATCTCTTACTTTTTTCGGGTATTTTCTTAACTGAATTGTTGGTTAAGGGCTTGTCAGTAAGCAATTTCCTGTGAGGTGTTGTATTCGGCGCATGTGACAAATAACATTTGATTTAATGTGGTCGGTCAGACACCACTCGATGAACATCACTCGATGAACATCACTTGATTGTGCGTAACACTCATCCTCTCCAGGTGGCAGGTAGCATAGTGGTTAGAGCGTTGGACTTGTAACTGGAGGGTTGCAAGTTCAAATCCCCGAGCTGACAAGGTAAAAATCTGTCGTTCTACCCCTGAACAAGGCAGTTAACCCACTGTTCTCTGGGCGCCGAAGACGTGGATGTTGATTAAGGCAGCTCCCCGCACCTCTCTGATTCAGAGGGGTTGGGTTAAATGCAGAAAACACATTTCAGTTGTACAGGTGACTTTGACTTTTTCTCTGTTTTCCTCACAGATGTACTGTGGATAGCAAGGTATCGAGGGTGGCTTGGCTCAACCGCACCACCATTCTCTACGCGGGGGCTGACAAGTGGTCTCTGGACCCTCGTGTGGTCCGAATGGACAACACACCCGTGACAGAGTACAGCATAAAGATCCAGAATGTGAATGTACACGACGAGGGGCCCTACGTGTGCTCCATCCTCACAAGCAACAAACCCAAATCATCCAAAGTGCATCTCATCGTTCAAGGTACTGCACTTCCTCTTCTCTCAGATTCTGTCCGTTTTACATAGTTCACTTGTGGTTTGTGATGAGAGTTGTGTCCATTTTCTTTCTAGACGTATAGGACTGAATAGATATCACTGTCTTTGCTTGGTAGGCTGACTACCTTTAGTGTTAAGTTTAGAGAATCTATATATTTCAAACTCGGGACTGTGATTGTTTTGACTTAACCGGTGGGAAGGCATGAGAGATAAAGAGAAGGAAAACTTCTTAGTCGCCTTCGCCAGGATGATCTAATTATCTGAAACTTGCCAAACGTGACTCCCTGAGATGAAATTGGGATTTAATCTAGGTTTAATTTCAGATCGTTGATAGATATTGATTTGGGGACACAGCAAGTTGGAGAATACCGTGGCCCCCTTTCAGTGCAAGGGCTTACTAAATCAGCTGTCGATACCTGGACTTTTTTGTTATCATTTACAGTGAACTCAATTTTCTTCTCGCTCAGTTTCCAAAAACAATTAGCACCACTGCCCTTTGTCGGCTTTAGTGGTTCAGATCATGTAGACACACTCATTTGACGTTTAATTAAAACTGAACAAGATTAACTAAGGACTAACTAAGGACAAGACAGTTTTTTATCATGTAAGATCTTGCATTTAGAAAGGGACTAACGCCACAACAAACAAGAGTATGCATGCAATCATAAAATAATTGACATTAGACATTATTTGGCAATGGCTATTTCCTGCTCAACAGAGTCCCCAAGTGTTCTTTATTGTATTATTTGAAAATGCTACTTTTTGCTAAGAAAACAATGTATTATCTGTTACTCATTAACCTATTGAATTTAGCACTGACACTAATTACTGTGAAAATAAATAAAATAATTGGCAGTTATTTACTTTAAAAATTAGCAGCGGCTTTAAGATCTGTGAACACAGAACAAATTACTGTACTTAAATTGTTATTCCAAACTGTAATTAACAGATCATTGGTGGGTATTCTGGCTACTCTGTATAATTACTCTTCATAATATGTCATTCATTTATTATATGCTGCTGCTACTCTGTTCTTTATTTTACTCTTATTATTATCTATCCTGATGCATAGTCACTTTACCCTGCCTTCATGTGCATATCTACCTCAAATATCTCATACCCCTGCACATTGATCTGGTACTCCCTCTATATAGCTCCATTATTGTGTATTTTATTCCTTGTGGTAATATATGCACTACCCTTCAAAAGTTTGGGTTCACTTAGAAATGTCCTGGTTTTTGAAAGAATAAAAATTTTTGTCGATTTAAAATAACATCAAATTGATCAGAAATACAGTGTGGACATTGTTAATGTTGTAAATGACTATTGTAGCTGGAAACGTCAGATATTTTATGGAATATCTACAGAGGCCCATTATCAGCAACCATCACTCCTGTGTTCCAATGGCACATTGTGTTAGCTAATCCAAGTTTATCATTTTAAAAGGCTAATTGATCATTAGAAAATCCTTTTGCAATTATGTTAGCACAGCTGAAAACTGTTGTCCTGATTAAAGAAGCAGTAAAACTGGCCTTCTTTAGACTAGTTGAGTATCTGGAGCATCAGCATTTGTGGGTTCGATTACAGGCTCAAAATGGCCAGAAACAAAGACTTTCTTCTGAAACTCGTCAGTCTTTTCTTGTTCTGAGAAATGCAGGCTATTCCATGCGAGAAATTACCAAGAAACTGAAGATCTTGTACAACGCCGTGTACTACTCTCTTCACAGAACAGCGCAAACTGTCTCTAACCAGAATAGAAGAGTGGGAGTCCCCGGTGCACAACTGAGCAAGAGGACAAGTACATTAGAGTGTTTCTCAAACTAGACAGACTTCTCACAAATCCTTAACTGGCAGCTTCATTAAATAGTACTCGCAAAACACCAGTCTCAACATCAACAATGAAGAGGTGACTGCGGGATGCTGGCCTTCTAGACAGAGTTCCTCTGTCCAGTGTCTTTGTTCTTTTGCCCATCTTAATCATTTATTTTTATTGGCCAGTCTGAGAAATTGCTTTTTTTTGCAACTCTGCCTAGAAGGCCAGCATCCCGGAGTCATCTCTTTACTGTTGACGTTGAGACTGGTGTTTTGCGGGTACTATTTAATGAAGCTGCTAGTTGAGAACTTGTGAGGCATTTGTTTCTCAAACTAGACTAATGTACTTGTCCTCTTGCTCAGTTGTGCACCAGGGCCTCCCACTCCTCTTTCTATTCTGGTCAGAGCCAGTCTGTTCTTTGAAGGGAGTAGTACACAGCGTTGTACAATATCTTCAGTTTCTTGGCAATTTCTCGCATTGGAATAGCCTTCGTTTCTCAGAACAAGAATAGACTGACGAGTTTCAGAAAAGTTATTTGTTTCTGGCCATTTTGAGCCTGTAATCGAACCCACAAATGCTGATGCTCCAGATACTCAACTAGTGTAAAGAAGGCCAGGTTTTATTGCTTCTTTTATCAGAACTACAGTTTTCAGCTGTACTAACATTGCAAAGGGTTTTTTAATGATCAATTAGCCTTTTAAAATGACAAACTTGGATTAGCTAACACAACGTGCCATTGGAACACAGGAGTCATGATTGTATCGTTGAGAAAGGCTCATAAGCAAGCATTTCACGGTTAATTCTACACCTGTTGTATTTGGTGTGTGTGACAAATCAAAATGTATTTGATTTATTGTGGTTTAGAAGTGAAAGCTTTTGGCACGGATTGATTTTGATTCTACCTCATCATAGTTTCTCACACTTCACCATTAGATTGTAAAGGTGTTTGGTCTAGGATAAAGAAAAAAAACTCACACAAGAAATCAGATTTTAAAAAACAATACTCCATGTTTTATGCTGGCAGAATTTTTACTTAATGTTTTATTTTTCCTAAACTTGACCCTCTAAGGATACTGCACAACTCTTAAGTTGGTGTGTACAACATGGCTGAACTTGTCGGGTGCTATTATTGTTATATCCAAAAAGACTTTTCCTGGAGAGCAGCACTCTTGAGAATTGCTGTGTGAGAGCGAAGGTGACTCATGGGTGCCAGGCCATTGGTTCACAGAAACCAACACAGCACGGCAGCTCTTCACCGCACCTCAGCTTTTAATATTTCATGCTGTGTTTAGCCATGAAATGCTTCACAAAAAAATTATATCACATTTCTCTCCAGCAAGCTCAAAACGGCACCGCACTGCTTTCTCTGCCTTCCTGCCGTTTTATACAACACAAGAAAGAGGTAGGAGTAGGATTGTTCTTGTCTCTCTACAATTACTGTATACCTTATGCAGAGTTACAGTAAAACACATGTATTTCTGCAAATTGATGTTTTGGGTTATGATCTGCTTGGATATTGCTGTAATGTCAAAACAGCATCTATTTTGGTTTAGAATGAAGCCAACTGGAAAACCATATCTTTGCGAAAACTGCATGCACTTCCAAAACATCCATATGTGATATTGATTAGAAGTAATTCAATAGGGGACAAGTAATGAAGGAGAATGTACAGGAGCCCCAGACAGAAACCTTTAACTTGGATTTTGCCAAACTTTAAGCTTTTCATTTTGTAAAGAACACAAAGGAGCATTGTTTCAGGGTTTTATAAGGGGACCAATGTCATTTGATCGTTGCAGAGGCAGCATTTGACTACAATTATCTCTCAACCATTTAAAACTGAGAGAAGTGAGAGAATCACAGTTTGTATTCACAAGACATCAATGCCACTAACAGAAAAGCCAGACTTTTTAGGAAGCCATGTTTTGTCAGAAATTCATAACATTCACTTCTGTTTCTTAGTAAGATTTTATAGCTGTAACCTTCATCCATGCTTCTCAACCTGGAATCTCTATTAGTTATTATATCTTGAAGAATTCTTAGTCATTCTAACTTTTATTAACATACTTGGCTGTCACACCAACAAATTATTGGCTTGATGCATATTCTGCCACTCTGTGTTACCCGACCTGCTAACACTGACAGTAAAGCTAGTAAATCTGTTGCATTAAACTTACGTCACTGTTTGTTTAGCCCTTGCTGTTTCACCGGTTAGCTGACTAATTCGCTAGTCTTAGAAATGTCGCGTAACTACTTCCAGTCTATGCCTGCCCTTGAACGGACTAGGTATTTAGAAAAGTTGATTCTTGTTGGCTTGCCTATATGTCCATTCAACTTGCCGGAGACCAGCTGGGGAGACAACCCTACCAAATGGCCCAAAGTAGACTATGGCAATATCTATACCTATTTGGTGGAATCTCCAGGTTTGCATAAATATCCAAGTGTTGAAGAATATTATAGCTGTTATTTGGACAGATTCATCTCACTAGTCCTTATTACAATCTGTAGAAATGCCCATGGAGTTGGTGGAATCATCCTTTAATTCATGGCCACTTGCTCAGCTGGGCCAGGGTGGAAATGTCCGACTCATTAAACGGAGGAAATCGCCACCGCACGACCTCGCTGCTTTCTCTTCTTCAACTCTGTCTAACCCACACATTCTGCGCGTCCATGAATCAACACAAACTACCAAGTAAATATACCACTTTGTGGTTAAAGGAATTCCTGCCTCAGTCTCATCCATTCCTCTGTCACCTGACCCGTGACCACCTGTTCACCGTCACTATTGTCAGTCATCCTACCTGTCCAGCTACCGACACAGATTCCAATAATCTTTCACAAGCTAACTAGCAAACTTTATGCAATACACATAGCTAGTTAGATACAAACAAGTGTTAGCGACTTACCGGTGATGAAGTGCTTTGAACACACATAAATGAATTGAGTAACAGGAGCCCACTGCTTTCCATCATCATCATCATCATCATTGCGGAAACCATGAGGTTCGTCTAACCTGGTCCTTGGGCAGTTGATGAAACTTAATTTGGCGGTGTTTTCTCCCAGTATTGTTCTGCCAAAACGGTACGCAACAGCTTTTCGTCATCTTAAAATCAGGGTTAGCTAGCTAGTTGAAGAAAGTCAGTCGGAATCGGCTCTTTGTCTGGTAATTGTGACGTATATTCCATGCAAAGGTATATCTGTATAAAGTCTTTTTAAGCATGATGTAGTGTGTTAAGACGACATTGAATTATGTTTAAAATAACCAACCAAGCATATCCAAAATGTTTATAGAATGATTAAAAAAAAAAGAATACAGCCATTGTCGGGTTATGAGTAAAGTAGGCAATTTAACATAGGAGAAACGGGAGTACCCTACTGCTGTACACTGCTCGTCGGCGTGGTCATGTTAAGCCTCACCATGTGTATCTATTGTGAGTTATAACATTGATATGGCTTTTTAACATAAACCACAAAAGGCAGAATAGAAAGATTACCAAATAGCTCACCTCAGGAATATCATCAACAAAAAGCCATTCTACAAAGGCATTTATTCCTACTACAATAAGCATTGTATTGTATAGACATTTTATAACATTACAAGGTCTTTCATGTGACCCTTACATTGAAAGATGCTGAACCTATTTCATTGGCATTTCATACTGAGCTACAGACAAGTTGATCAGGTATGGAGTAAGTCTCTTCGTAAGAAAACCCAATGAGCTCTTACTAACAAGTGAAAGTGTGCTTCTAGATGTTTCAGAAATGTGAAAATTAGTTCAGTTTTAATTCACAAATGTAGTCTAATCAATTACATGAAGAAAAACAAATTATGGAGGGATATACATCAACATGGTCTATTTCACTTAAAAGCCAAAAGTCCATCATCTCCCTTAGCTAACACACTAGCACAGCCCTAAATCAAATTGTATTTGTCAAATTCTTCGTAAACAACAGGTGTAGACTAACAGTGAAATGCTTACTTACGGGTTATTTTCCAACAATGCAGAGTTAAAGATCAAGTTAAAATAAAAATATAAATAGTGACACGAGGAATCAATACACAGTGAATAACCATAACGAGTAAAAATAAAAATGGGTATATACAGGGAGTACCAGTACCTAGTTAATGTGCAGGGGTATGAGGTAATTGAGGTAGCCATGTAAGTATACTGTAGGTAGGGGTAAAGTGACTAGGCAACAGAGATAGATAATAGACTGAGCTGTAGCAGCAGCGTATGTGGTGAAAGAGTGTGTGTTTGTGTGGCGTCAGTATGTATGGGTGGTCATGTTATATGTTTGTATGCAGGTAGTCCGGGTAGCCATCTATTGGTTCCAGTCTTGGTGCGCTGGTACTGCTTGACATGCGGTAGCAGAGAGAACAGTCTATGGCTTGAGTGGTTGGAGCCAATTTTTGGGGCCTTTCTCTGTCACCGCATTGTATAGAGGTCCTCGGATGGCAGGGAGCTAGGGCCCCAGTGATGTACCACACATTTCTTGAGGATCTGAGGGCCCATGACAAATCTTTTTAGTTTCCTAAGGGGGAAGAGGTGCTGTCGTGCTCTCTTCACAACTGTGATCATTTGTGTGGACCATGTGGACACTGAGGAACTTGAAGCTCTCGACCCGCTTCACCACAGCACAGAGAAATTAAGATAATTGATTGCACCCAAATTGGACATTTTTAATTTATAAGATTCGTATAATCTTCAATAAAAATAGTACCTAACATCCGATTTGGACCATCATTCTTTCTAACAATGAGTAAGACATGAGGAATCCAATAAATTATTATCAGCCACTTAAAGACCCCCACACCATTCCCACCACAACAACTGGCTTGACCACACTATTTATTTCCATCATGAGCAAAAGCAATTGGTTTTCTACCCAAAGTTGCGTAAAGAAAATGTTGTGATCCATTTAATAAACATAAAGAGACCAGCAAAATGGATATAAGGGAACAGCCGGAACTGAAGCATCTAGTAGGCAAAGCTTGGTACTTTCACACTAATTTATGGTAAAGAATGCTAGCGACTTCAATGACTAATTTCTCTGAACAGGGGAATAAACATCACCAGATTCACAGGCAATACATTACAAAGGTTGAATAAGCAATACTCCAAGCAGCAGCTTCATAGTACTTGTCAGACATAGAGAACTGATACTGTATACTGGTTGTTGGGGTGGGATTGGCGTGGGGGGTCTGTGGGTGGCTATTGATAATTTTATTGGATTCCTGCTCATTGTTAGGACGGATGATGGTCCAAATCAGATGTTATGTACTATATTTATTGAAGATTATATTAATCCTATAAATTAATCAATCAATTTAGCTTAATTTCGCAGAGATCAAATTATAAATATATACATTTCAGGAATGCTAATCTTATCTGTTTCTAATAACAGAGATGATTTCAGAACAATCTGAAATGGTGGTTGACATGGCTTGCTGAAATTACATGGAATGACCCGTGAGGGAGAGGTTGTTGTCCTGGTACCACACTGCCAAGTCTCTGACTTGCTCCCTATAGGCTGCCTCGTCGTCGCCGTAGATTAGTCCTACCACCGTCGTGTCGTCAGCAAAGTTGATGATGGTGTTAGAGTCGTGTGTGGCGACTCAGTCATGGGTAAACAGGTAGTACAGAAGGGGACTAAGCACACACCCCTGAGGGGGCCACGCGTTGATGGTCAGCCTGGCGGATGGGTTGTTGCCTACCCTGTCCCGGACACAGTTGCAGAGGGAAGTGTTCAGTCCCAGGGTCCTGAGCTTAGTATTGCGCTTGGAGGGTATAATGGTGTTAAATGCTGAGCTGTAGTCAATAAACAGCATTCTTACAAAGGTATTCCTTTTGTCAAGCTGGGTGAGGGCAGTGTGGAGCGCAATAGATATTGCCTCATCTGTGGATCTGTTAAAGCGATATACGAATTGGAATGGGTCCAGGGTGTCTGGGATGATGGCTATGACCAGCCTTTCAAAGCATTTAATGGCTATAGATGTGAGTGCTATGGGGCGATAGTCATTTAGGCAGGTTACTTTGGCATTCTTGGGCACAGGGACTATGGTGGTCTGCTTGAAACAAGTTGGTATTACAGACTAGCTCAGGGATAGGTTGAAAATGTCAGTGAAGACACTTGGTATTCCGTCTGGCCCCACGGCATTGGGAATGTTAACCTGTTTAAAGGTCTTACTCACATCGGCTACGGAGAGCAAGATCAGACAGTCGTTCGGAACAGCTGGTGCTGTCATGCATCGTCCAGTGTTGCTTGCCTCGAAGCGAGCATAGAAGGCATTTAGCTCGTCTGGTAGGCTTGCATCGCTGGGCAGCTCGCGGCTGGGTTTCCCTTTGTAATCTGTGATAGTTTGCAAGCCCTGCCACATCAGTCAAGTGTCAGAGCCAGCGTAGTAGGATTAGTAGTAAAAAACTATGTAGTCAGCCAACCAAGTAGGAACCCAGCTTTACGGCAGGAGAGAGAAGGATTGGGAAGTCTATAAGGACAGTACTGCCAGGCCCTCCCATCTACCACCGCCACTGAAATGGAGTTCCATGTTAAACTGCACAGAGGGAAGGCCTCCAGGCCAGAGGCAAACGTCAATCAGCCAAGTGACCTTGTCCACTGATACCACCAGGAATAAGGCACCTGTTCCATACGGAAGAAGCTAAACCTGAGCCAGCTGCATTCAAGACACACTACCAAAAGGAATAGGTTATCTAAAGTAAAGCTCTTTGCTGCATACCTTATTAAGTTTACTTCCAGTAACATTACGACAAGGAATACGACTTTCCCGAAGCGGATCCTCTGTTTGGTCCACCAACCAGGACAATAGACTGGATCCCACCCGGTGACTCAAAACAACGGCGGCGCCGGAGAAGGGGGAAACGGGCGGTCTTCTGGTCAGGCTACGTAGACGGGCACATCGCGCACCTCTCCCGAGTATTCTACTTGCCAATGTCCAGTCTCTGGACAACAAGGGAGACAAAATACGAGCAAGAGTTGCCTTCCAGAGAGACATCGGCGACTGCAACGTTCTTTGCTTCACGGAAACATGGCTCACTCAGGACACGTTATCAGAGTCAATACAGCCACCTGGTTTCTTCACGCATCGCACCGACAGAAACAAACATCTATCTGGTAAGAAGAAGGGCGGGGGTGTGTGTCTTATGATTAATGAGTCGTGGTGTGATCATAACAACATACAGGAACTCAAGTCCTTTTGTTCACCTGACATAGAATTCCTTACAATCAAATGCAGACCGCATTATCTACCAAGAGAATTCTCCTCGATTATAATCACATCCGTGTAAATCCCCCCTCAAGCTGACACATCAACGGCACTGAAAGGAATCCATTGGACTGTATGTAAACTGGAAACCACATATCCTGAGGCTGCATTTATTGTGGCTGGGGACTTTAATAAGGCTGAAAACAAGGCTCCCTAAATTTATCAGCATATCGAATGTGCCACCCGGGCTGGTAAAATCCTGGATCACTGTTATTCCAACTTCCGTGATGCATACAAGGCTATTCTCCACCCTCCTTTCGGCAAGTCTGACCATGACTCCATTTTGTTGCTCCCAGCCTACAAACAGAAACTAAAACAGGAAACGCCCGTTCTCAGGTCTGTTCAACGCTGGTCCGACCAATCTGATTCCATGCTGCAAGATTGCTTCGAGCACGTGGACTGGGATATGTTCCGGATAGCGTCGGACAACAACATTGATGTATATGCTGATTCGGTGAGCGAGTTTATTAGCAAGTGCATTGGTGATGTTGTACCCATAGCAAATATTAAAACCTTCCCCAACCAGAAACCGTGGATTGATGGCAGCATTCGCGCAAAACTGAAAGCGCGAACCACTGCTTTTAACCAGGGTAAGGCTACCGGAAACATGACTGAATACAAACAGTGTAGCTATTCCCTCCGCAAGGCAATCACAATTAAACGGCTCAGACACAAGAGGAATGTGGCAGGGTCTACAGTCAATCACGGACTACAAAAAGAAAACCAGCCCCGTTGCGGACCATGACGTCCTGCTCCCAGACAAACTAAACAACTTCTTTGCTCGCTTTGAGGACAATACAGTGCCACCGACACGGCCCGCTACCAAAACCTGCGGGCTCACCTTCACCGCAGCCAATGTGAGAAAAACATTTAAATGTGTTAACCCTCGCAAGGCTGCCGGCCCAGATGGCATCCCTGGCCGTGTCCTCAGAGCATGCGCAGACCAGCTGGCTGGTGTGTTTACGGACATATTCAATCAGTCCCTATCCCAGTCTGCTGTTCCCACATGCTTCAAGAGGGCCACCATTGTTCCTGTTCCAGAGAAAGCTAAGGTGACTGAGCTAAATGACTATCGCCCCGTAGCACTCACTTCAGTCATCATGAAGTGCTTTGAGAGATTAGTCAAGGATCATATCACCTCCATCCTGCCAGACACCCTGGACCCACTCCAATTTGCTTACCGTCCCAATAGGTTCACAGCAGCCTAATCGCAATCACACTGCATACTGCCCTAACCCATCTGGACGAGAGGAATACTTATGTAAGAATGCTGTTCATCGACTACAGCTCAGCATTTAACACCATAGTTCCCTCCAAGCTCGTCATTAAGCTCGAGACCCTGGGTCTCGACTCCAGCCCTGTGCAACTGGGTCCTGGACTTCCTGACGGGCCGGTCCCAGGTGGTGAGGGTAGGAAACAACATCTCCACCCCGCTGATCCTCAACACTGGGGCCCCACAAGGGTGCGTTCTCAGCCCTCTCCTGTACTCCCTGTTTACCCATGACTGCGTGGCCAAGCACGCATCCAACTCAATCATCAAGTTTGTTGACGACACTACAGTGGTAGGCTTGATTACCAACAACGACGAGACGGCCTACAGAGAGGAGGTGAGGGCCCTCGGAGTGTGGTGTCAGGAAAATAACCTTTCACTCAATGTGAGCAAAACAAAGGAGATGATCGTGGACTTCAGGAAACAGGAGAGGGAGCACCCCCCTATCCACATCGAGGGGACAGTAGTGGAGAAGGTGGAAAGTTTTAAGTTCCTCGGCGTACACATCACGGACAAACTGAATTGGTCCACCCACACAGACAGCGTGGTGAAGAAGGCGCAACAGCGCCTCTTCAACCTCAGGAGGCTGAAGAAATTCGGCTTGTCACCAAAATCACTCACAAACTTCTACAGATGCACAATCGAGAGCATCCTGTCGGGCTGTATCACCGCCTGGTACGGCAACTGCTCCGCCCACAACCGTAAGGCTCTCCAGAGGGTAGTGAGGACTGCACAGCGCATCACCGGGGGTAAACTACCTGCTCTTCAGGACACCTACACCACCCGATGTCACAGGAAGGCCAAAAAGATCATCAAGGACAACAACCACCCGAGCCACTGCCTGTTCACCCCGCTATCATCCAGAAGGCGAGGTCAGTACAGGTGCATCAAAGCTGGGACCGAGAGACTGAAAAACAGCTTCTACCTCAAGGCCATCAGACTGTTAAACAGCCATCACTAACATTGAGTGGCTGCTGCCAACATACTGACTTAAATCTCTAGCCACATAGGAATTGGATGTAACAATGTATCACTAGCCACTTTAAACAATTTTGTATATAATGTTTACGTATCCGACATACTCATATCAAATGTATACACTTTACTCTAAACCATCTACTGTATCTTGCCTATGCTGTTCGGCCATCGACCCAAATCTCTAGCCACTTTAATAATTATAATTGGATGAAATAATGTATCACTAGCCACTTTAAACAATGCCATTTATATAATGTTTACATATCCTACAACTCATCTCATATATATATATGTGTATATACTGTACTCCATACCATCTACTGCATCTTGCCTATGCCGGTCAGCCATCGCTCATCCATATATTTATATGTACATACTCGTATTCATTCCTTTACTCTTGTATAAGGTAGTTGTTGTGAATTTGTTAGATACTACTGCATGGTCGGAACTAGAAGCACAAGCATTTCGCTACACTCGCATTAACATCTGCTAACCATGTGTATGTGACAAATAAAATTTGATTTGATTTGAATAAGGTTTGTTGACCATATGCTCAATACAGTGCCCATGGGAATCATTTAGAATGGGTCACACATCAAATAATTTAGAATGGGTCAGACATCTAATGTATTACAGCAGCATAGCTTCCTCTAACACCCTGGAATATCTGTCATTTTTTGCTTTTTCAAGCATCTATGCTACGAGAGAAAGGCATATTTACAAAATCTCCAAATCTACTTGACATCACAATCCATTCGGGGTGTACGGGAACCTCGGTTTGGTCCACGCTGTGAACCCGAATGAATACATAACAAAAATATATCAAATTAATTGACGCAGCAAACTGTAATTTTGTAAGACGCAGCCGGAACTAGTTCTGTACGATGGCGAGTGGTGCGGTTGATATACCAGAATTGGAGGATCCTGCATCCTCGTTTAACTCCAGTTTGGGAAAATGTTGGCTCCCCCAGTAGATTACAACAGCAATGGACAGAGAGTTGTGGATAAAACGTTAACGGTATGTCGCTACGCTCAACGGGAATAGCCTATGCAACTGCCAACACCTCAAATATGTCGACATCACCCCAGTATACCGGAGCAACACAACATGTCTCCCCTCTTCATTCAAGCAGCCCTTGGTAGCTGACTCTGACCGGGCCAAAGAAATTACAAGAGCGATAGGTAGGCTATGTTTTTTTTTTTTTACAGTCTTTAGTTTATAGCTGCAGATATGGAGTTTCAGCACCTCGTGAAAGTGCTCGGGCCACGTTACGAACTTCCCTCTTGCACTTATTTCAGCAAGCAGGTAGTACCCGCTCTATATAATGTAAGCAAACCAAGTTTTCAATGAACTGGCCAATGCACCCTGTGTTGCGCTTACTTAACAGTGCCCATCACATTACCCCGCAGTGGGAGAGAAACGACTCCTTTATGAGAGTAATAAGTGTACATCTGGCGCTGAAGGAGGCAGTGACATGGTGCGTTCGTAACCAAGTGGGAAGTGGGAATTTACCACATACGACTGGGAAAAATCCACTTGAACGGCCCTCAGACTGGTAATTACTAGTGGGAAACTTGTCTATCAACCTGAGCACCCACTTTTCCCACATGGTAACCTCTGACATCACCTACTAAGGAAATGGACTCTATAACAGCATTTTCGGCAGTTGAATGAAACAAAAAACATTATTTATAAAACACAATCTATTAATGTTGTTTCTATAATTTGTTTACAAGCATGACAGCTTTACTTTTAGTTTATGGTTGACATAGCTTCTTGGCCATTAGCAAATTGGCATTTCTCAAGGAGTTCAAATCACATGACTGCATTCAACTGATATTTACAACTTAACAACTGGTAAATTCCCACCTCCCACATGGTTACAAAGGCAGCATCAGAGTGGAAACTTGAGAGGCCCAACATAACAATCCGGGCACAACAGACAATGGCAGGAACATTGTGAATGCTGAACATTGTGAATGGCATTTAATTTTCCCGCTGTATTGAAATCAAACCGTAAACCCAAATGAGTTTGGGGAACCGTTACACCCCTAAAATCCATAGAATTCAAATGGGACTGACATTTAAAACTGTTGGTTTAACATGAATGATTTATGTTGTTTTGTTAAATATGAGTTATTAATAAGTGACACAGAGCAAGCGCAGTTTGGAAAGTTTGTCTATGAGGTTGTTGTTTGATCTCAAATAATTTCTTCATAGATACTATATTAACATGTGCTGCCTAATTAAAACCATGTAACTGGCACCTACTACCTCTTTGTTCTCTAACTTTACATTTTAGTAGATTTATAACTTAGATAAGAGTATGTAGCATAAGGATCTGCCACGCTGATCCTTAACACTGGAGCCCCTCAGGGGTGCGTGCTCAGTCCCCTCCTGTACTCCCTGTTCACTCACGACTGCATGGCCAGGCACAACTCCAACACCATCATTAAGTTTGCAGACGACACAACAGTGGTAGGCCTGATCACTGACAACGACGAGACAGCCTATAGGGAGGAGGTCATAGACCTGGCCGGGTGGTGCCAGAATAACAATCTATCCCTCAACGTAACCAAGACTAAGGAGATGATTGTGGACTACAGGAAAAGAAAGACCGAGCACGCCCCCATTATCATCGACGGGGCTGTAGTGGAGCAGGTTGAGAGCTTCAAGTTCCTTGGTGTCCACATCACCAACAAACTAGAATGGTCCAAACACACCAGACAGTCGTGAAGAGGGCACGACAAAGCCTATTCCCCTCAGGAAACTAAAAAGACTTGGCATGGGTCCTGAGATCCTCAAAAGGTTCTACAGCTGCAACATCGAGAGCATCCTGACTGGTTGCATCACTGCCTGGTACGGCAATTGCTCGGCCTCCGATCGCAAGGCACTACAGAGGGTTGTGCGTACGGCCCAGTACATCACTGGGGCAAAGCTGCCTGTCATCCAGGACCTCTACACCAGGCAGTGTCAGAGGAAGGCCCTAAAAATTGTCAAAGATCCCAGCCACCCCAGTCATAGACTGTTCTCTCTACTACCGCATGGCAAGCGGTACCGGAGTGCCAAGTCTAGCACAAAAAGGCTTCTCGACAGTTTTTACCCCCAAGCCATAAGACTCCGGAACAGGTAATTTGCATTGTGTGCCCCCCCACCCGCCAACCCATCTTGTAAGCTACTGCTACTCTCTGTTCATCATATATGCATAGTCACTTTAACCATATCTACATGTACATACTACTTAACCGGTGTCTGTATGTAGCCTCGCTACTTTTATAGCCTCGCTACTGTATATAGCCTCGCTACTGTTTTTGTATTTTTTACTGGTGTTTTTTATTTCTTGACTTACCTATTGTTCACCTAATACCTTTTTTGCACTATTGGTTAGAGCCTGTAAGTAAGGATTTCACTGTGAGGTCTACACCTGTTGTATTCGGCGCATGTGACAAATACACTTTGATTTGATTTGAAGAATGGTCATATCTGACAGAAATTACATGTGGCTTCCATTGCCTGTAAATGTGATTCGGTGAGTGCATGGACCCAGATCGTGGGGTGCTTGGCATGGCACTGGCCGCATATTAGACATAGTGAGGAGGCCTTTCATTCTGACGGACATTCCGGGGTGGCCTCGAAACATATGCTTTCTCCAGAGAAAAATGTCACATACAATGTGATGTGTCAAAGGGCAGGTGTAAATCATTTCAATTATAAAGCATTCTAAACAAACTACTGGATCCTCTATGGTTTCCTCAAGTGTAATGATGTGACTGTGTTTTTAGATTAGGCCTGAGACCTCTCTAGCATAAGGGGTGTCTAAAAGAAAAGGTATTGGCCTCTCAATTCAATGCACATTGGCGTAATAAGCTTTAGGACTCATTATTGGATGGAGAGGAACCCCTTCTCTAGTCCATCAAAAGCAAGTAATGAGGCATTTGAAATATTCAGGCAACATTAGGAGAATAGAAATTGGAGCCAGCTTCTAAGCTTTTGCTTGTGTAACACATTAAGAGGTGCTCTCTTCATCAATTTCTCACCTACTGAGTTCTACGGCTATTTGGCCTGCTTCTCACTGCTTTCCCGTTAATATTTACATAGTAAGACTGTATTAGAGTGGGCATGCACCAGGTGCACATTCAAGGCTATTTTGCAAAGCTTTCTTTTTGGCTTTTATCCGAAGGCAAAACACAGATGTAAAGCTTAAAGGGCGACTGCACTTTCTGATTTGGCCTCATTTTAGATTTTGTTCATTAAGAAATGCTAGCGGCCATGACTGAATTCAAATGTGAGTTGCTTTCGGAGTGTGGTTTGATATGACTGTCTCTTGTGTGTGTTCGCAGGTGAGAAGAGTTAGCCAAGTCATTTCACCAGTTAGCTTCAGCCGGCTGGTGTGCGACTGTGGCAAAATTGGTTTGACTTTGGATAGCTTATCTCTGGGGATAGTTAGGGACCATCAATAAATTACACGATGTAAATAATTTCGTGTTGCACAACTTTTAGTTGACTCATTAACCACGTTCAACAATTGTATATGAATTTCAACAATTTATAGTTAGTTTGAGGTTAAGTCATAAACATTTAACCGAAAATATTGTCCCATGTACATTGCAGTACAGTTTTCTCTGGAAGGACTGAGGAGCTCAGTGCTGGGGACTTTTTAAAATTACATTCTACTCCAAAATGGAAGAAAATAAAATGATGCTGACACTATCTAAAATATGATTTCCAACTGTTGATCCATTGTCAGTTTTATCCTATTACAAACATTTAAACCATTGGCATCATGGTGAAATCCCTGAGCGGTTTTCTTCCTTTCCGTCAACTAAGTTAGGAAGGGCGCCTGTATCTTTGTAGTGACTGGGTGTATTGATACACCATCCAAACT
Organism: Brachymystax lenok tsinlingensis; assembly: GCA_030435695.1. Classification (NCBI taxonomy): domain Eukaryota; kingdom Metazoa; phylum Chordata; class Actinopteri; order Salmoniformes; family Salmonidae; genus Brachymystax; species Brachymystax lenok. The sequence continues at coordinate 33,067,539 of CM059792.1, forward strand.
GTATAATAACTTAATAATAACTTCACCATGCTCAAAGGGATATTCAATGTCTGCTTTTTTTTCACTCATCTAACAATAGGTGCCCTTCTTTGCAAGGCATCGCAAAACCTCCCTGATCTTTGTCATTGAATCTGTGCTTGAAATTCACTGCTCGACTGAAGGACCTTACAGATATAGTACATTCAGAAAGTATTCACAACCCTGAACTTTTCCACATTTTGTTGTTTTACAGCCTAAATTTAAAATGTATTAAATTTAGATTTTTTTCTGACACTGGCCTTCACACAATACCCCATAATGTCAAATTATGTTTTTTATAAATGAATAAAAAATGAAATGCTAAAATGTCTTGATTCAATAAGTATTCAACCCCTTTGTTATAGCAAGCCTAAATAAGTTAAACAGTAAAAATGTTCTTAACAATTCGAATAATCAGCTGCATGGACTTACTCTGTATGCAATAATAGTGTTTAACATGATTCGTGAATGACTACATCATCTTTGTACCCCACACAATTATCTGTAAGGTCCCTCAGTCGAGTAGTACAATTCCAACACAGATTCCACCTCAAAGACCAGGGAAGTTTTCCAATGTTAAATAGAGGACTTTGAAAATCCCTTTGAGCAGGGTGAAGTTATTAATTGCACTTTGGATGGGGTATCAATACACCCAGTCAATACAAAGATGCAGGCATCCTTCCTAACTTAGTTGCCGGAGAGGCAGGAAACCTCTCAGGGATTTAACCATGAGGTCAATGGCATCTTTAAAACAGTTACAGAATTGAATGGCTGTGATAGGAGAAAACTGAGGATGGATCAACAATATTGTAGTTTCTCCACAATACCAAATAAAAAATCTAAATCAAATCTCATTTATTGGTCACATACACATGGTTAGCAGATGTTAATGCGAGTGTAGTGAAATGCTTGTGCTTCTAGTTCCGACCATGCAATAATATCTAACAAGTAATCTAACAATTTCACAACAACTACCTTATACACACACAAGTGTAAAGGGATGATTAAGAATATGGATGAGCGATGGCCGAACGGCATAGGCAAGATGCAGTAGATGGTATAGAGTACAGTATATACATATGAGATGAGTAATGTAGGGTATGTAAAAATTATATAAAGTGGAATTGTTTAAAGTGACTAGTGATACATTTATTACATCCAATGTTTTATTATTAAAGTGGCTAGACGTTTGAGTCAGTATGTTGGCAGCAGCCACTCAATGTTAGTGATGGCTGTTTAACAGTCTGATGGCCTTGAGATAGAAGCTGTTTTTCAGTCTCTCGGTCCCAGCTTTGATGCACCTGTACTGACCTCACCTTCTGGATGATAGCGGGGTGAACAGGCAGTGGCTCGGGTGGTTGTTGTCCTTGATGATCCTTTTGGCCTTCCTGTGACATCGGGTGATGTCCTGGAGGGCAGGTAGTTTACCCCCGGTGATGCGTTGTGCAGACCTCACTACCCTCTGGAGAGCCTTACGGTTGTGGGCGGAGCAGTTGCCGTACCAGGCGGTGATACAGCCGACAGGATGCTCTCGATTGTGTATCTGTAGAAGTTTGTGAGTGTTTTCAGCCTCCTGAGGTTGAAGAGGCGCTGTTGCGCCTTCTTCACCACGCTGTCTGTGTGGGTGGACCATTCCAGTTCATCCATGATGTGTACGCCGATACTAACCTAATTGACAGTGAAAAGAAGAAAATATTCCAAAGCATGCATCCTGTTTGCAACAAGGCACTAAAGTAATACTGCAAAAAATGTGGCAAAGCAATTAACTTTTTGTCCTGAATACAAAATGTTGTTTGGGGCAAATGCAGTAGCTCAGTAAGTACCACTCTCGATATTTTCAAGCATAGTGGTGGCTGTCATGGGTATGCTCGTAATTGTTAAAGACTGGGGAGTTTTTCAGGATAAAAAAATAAACTGAATGGAGCTAAGCACAGGCAGAATTTTAGAGTTCAGTCTGCTTTCCACCAGCCATTGGGAGATTAATTCACTAAAACACAAGACCAAATCTACACTGGAGTTGCTTACCAAGACGACAGTGAATGTTCCTGAATGGCCAAGTTACAGTTTTTACTTAAATCTACTTGAAAATCTATGGCAAGACCTGAAAATGCATGTCTAGCAATGATCAACAACCAATTTGACTGAGCTTTAATAATTTTGAAAATAATAATTGGCAAATGTTACACAATCCAGGTGTGGAAAGGTCTTAGAGACTTACCCAGAAAGACTCACAGCTGTAATCGCTGCCAAAGGTGTTTCTTCTACAAAGTATTGACTCAAGGGTGTGAATACTTCTGTAAATTAGATATTTCTGTATTTCATTTTCAATACGTTTGCAAACATTTCAAAAAAACATGTTTTCACTTTTGTCAATCTGGAGTATTGTGTGTAAATAGGTTAGAATGATTTTTTTCCATTTTGAATTCAGGCTGTAACACAACAAAATGTGGAATAAGGCAAGGGTTATTGTCACGGATCCCTCTGGAACTTTCATTACGCACACCTGTCCCCTATTCCCACTGATTAGTACTGGTATACAGTGGGGGAAAAACGTATTTAGTCAGCCACCAATTGTGCAAGTTCTCTCACTTAAAAAGATGAGAGAGGCCTGTAATTTTCATCATAGGTACACTTCAACTATGACAGACAAAATGAGGAAAAAAAAATCCAGAAAATCCCATTGTAGGATTTTTAATGAATTTATTTGCAAATTATGGTGGAAAATAAGTATTTGGTCACATACAAACAAGCAAGATTTCTGGCTCTCACAGACCTGTAACTTCTTCTTTAAGAGGCTCCTCTGTCCTCCACTCGTTACCTGTATTAATGGCACCTGTTTGAACTTGTTATCAGTATAAAAGACACCTGTCCACAACCTCAAACAGTCACACTCCAAACTCCACTATGGCCAAGACCAAAAAGCTGTCAAAGGACACCAGAAACAAAATTGTAGACCTGCACCAGGTTGGGAAGACTGAATCTGCAATAGGTAAGCAGCTTGGTTTGAAGAAATCAACTGTGGGAGCAATTATTAGGAAATGGAAGACATACAAGACCACTGATAATCTTCCTCGATCTGGGGCTCCACGCAAGATCTCACCCGTGGGGTCAAAATGATCACAAGAACGGTGAGCAAAAATCCCAGAACCACACGGGGGACCTAGTGAATGACCTGCAGAGAGCTGGGACCAAAGTAACAAAGCCTACCATCAGTAACACACTACGCCGCCAGGGACTCAAATCCTGCAGTGCCAGACGTGTCCCCCTGCTTAAGCCAGTACATGTTCAGGCCCGTCTGAAGTTTGCTAGAGAGCATTTGGATGATCCAGATGAGGATTGGGAGATTGTCATATGGTCAGATGAAACCAAAATAGAACTTTTTGGTAAAAACTCAACTCGTCGTGTTTGGAGGACAAAGAATGCTGAGTTGCATCCAAAGAACACCATACCTACTGTGAAGCATGGGGTGGAAACATCATGCTTTGGGGCTGTTTTTCTGCAAAGGGACCAGGACGACTGATCCGTGTAAAGGAAAGAATGAATGGGGCCATGTATCGTGAGATTTTGAGTGAAAACCTCCTTCCATCAGCAAGGGCATTGAAGATGAAACGTGGCTGGGTCTTTCAGCATGATAATGATCCCAAACACACCGCCCGGGCAACGAAGGAGTGGCTTCGTAAGAAGCATTTAAAAGTCCTGGAGTGGCCTAGCCAGTCTCCAGATCTCAACCCCATAGAAAATCTTTGGAGGGAGTTGAAAGTCTGTGTTGCCCAGCGACAGCCCCAAAACATCACTGCTCTAGAGGAGATCTGCATGGAGGAATGGGCCAAAACAGTGTGTGAAAACCTTGTGAAGACTTACAGAAAACGTTTGACCTCTGTCATTGCCAACAAAGGGTATATAACAAAGTATTGAGAAACTTTTGTTATTGACCAAATACTTATTTTCCACCATAATTTGCAAATAAATTAATAAAAAATCCTACAATGTGATTTTCTGGATTTTTTTTCCTCATTTTGTCTGTCATAGTTGAAGTGTACCTATGATGAAAATTACAGGCCTCTCTCATCTTTTTAAGTGAGAGAACTTGCACAATTGGTGGCTGACTAAATACTTTTTTTCCATTGGGCTGTCGGTTATTGTTACTATGTCTGTTGGTGCGTGTCAGTACCTGTGCTGTGTGTTTTGGGCTTTCGTGCCATTGTGGATTGCGCAGATGATTACAGGTCTCGTCCCATGGCTTAATCATTGTGCGCGTGTGTTATTTATTTAAGGTACCCCACGCTCTTTTGTTTGGTCTTCGTTTGGTCTTCGCCCCCGTGCCTTTACACGGCTCACTGTAATTTGGGCTTAATAAAAAAAAAAATTCGCATTCCTGTGTCTGTCTCCCGATCCTTCATACCAACGTGACAGGGAGACAGCGGGAATGGCCCGTCCGACGACACTGCGACTAGTCTGTCTGGCGCCACCGCCACTTTGGCAGCTGCAACTGGACCGTCCGACGTCGCAACAACGGGTCCGTCTAACACCACTTCAGCAGCCACAACTGGCCCGTCAAACGCCGCCACAACCAGTCCGTCTGACGCCGCCGCATCTTCGGCAGTGGTAACTGGCCCTTCCGACGACGAAGCTACCTATGCAGCTGCATCGGGTCCTGATCGACCGGCACTGCGTTCCTGTGATTGTCCTCGAGGCTGGTGTCATTGCGCTGCTGGTGCGTCATGGGGGTACTGTCACGGATCCCTCCAGGACTTTCATTACGCACACCTGTCCCCTATTCCCACTGATTAGTACTTATATAAGTGTGCCCTTTGGTTTCCATAGGGCTGTTGACTATTGTAACAATGTCCGTTGGTGCGTGTGTTTTGGGCTTTCGTATCATTGTGGATTGCGCAGATGATTACGGGTCTCGTCCCGTGGGTTAATCATTGTGCGCGTGTGTTATTTATTTGCGGTACTCCAGTAAGGTTCTGCTGTGTTATTTTTCTTTGTGTTCTTGAACGTAGCCCTGTTTCTTTGTGTTCTGGAACATAGCCCTGTCTTTCATTTTTGTTCATTGATTTCACCTGTGTTCGTTTCTCACCTGGTCTCATCAGCTCCCTATTTAGGTCAGTTCTTTCTGTTTGTATGATTGTGAGGTATTGTTTGTTTTTGACTGCCTACCTGCGTTTGACCATCGCCTGCCTGTTACCACGATTCCTACCTTCTGCGTGCTCTGCGCGTGAATCTACACCTTTTTCCCCCTGAGTATTCATTACACTCCTCTCTCTTTTGTTTGGGGTTCAACCCTGTGTTTTGTTGCGTGTTTGTTTGATCTTCGTCCCCGTGCCTTTACACGGCACGCCGTAATTTGGGCTTAATAAAAACTCTTATTACGCATTCCTGCGTCTGTCTCCCGATCCTTCATGCCAACGTGCCAGGTATGAATAGTTTCTGAAAGCACTGTAATTGTATGTGTGGGGTACAGAGATGGGGTAGTCATTCAAAAATCATGCTAAACACCATTATTGAACAGAGTTAGTCCATTGAAACATATTGTTAAGCACAACTTAGTCCTGAAGTTTTTGAACTTCCGGCGCCGACAGAGATGGCAGCCTCGCTTCACGTTCTCAGGAAACTATGAGGATTTAGTTTTTTTATGTATTACTTCTTACATTGTTACCCCGGGAAATATTAAGTTTTATTACATACAACCGGGAGAAACTATTGAAAATAAGAGCAACGTCAACTTACCAACATTACGACCAGGAATACGACTTTCCCAAAGAGGATTCTCTGTTTGTTACCCCAACCAGGACAATAGACTGGATAGCACCCGGCGATTCAAAACAACGGCGGCGCCGGAGAAGAGGGAAACGCGCCGGTCTTTTGGTCAAGCTTACGTCGACGGGCGATCGTGCACCTCTCCCGAGTATTTTAATCGCCAATGTACAGTCTCTTGACAACAAAGTAGACGAAATCCGATCGAGGGTTGCCTTTCAGAGAGACATCCGAGACTGCAACGTTCTTTGCTTCACGGAAACACTCAGGCTCACTCAGGGGACATTATCTGAGTCGGTACAGCCACCTGGTTTCTCCACGCATCGCGCCGATACATTGACGGCACTGAAAGAAATTCATTTCACTCTAGGTAAATTGGAAACCACATATCCTGAGGCTGCATTTATTGTGGCTGGGGATTTTAATAAGGCTAATTTGAAAACAAGGCTTCCGAAATTTTACCAGCATATCGAATGTGCCACCCGGGCTGGTAAAATCCTGGATCATTGTTATTCCAACTTCCATGATGCATACAAGGCTATTCTCCGCCCTCCTTTCGGCAAGTCTGACCATGACTCTATTTTGTTGCTCCCAGCCTACAAACAGAAACTAAAACAGGAAACACCCGTTCTCAGGTCTGTTCAACGCTGGTCCGACCAATCTGATTCCATGCTGCAAGATTGCTTCGAGCACGTGGACTGGGATATGTTCCGGACAGCATCTGACAACAACATTGATGTATACGCTGATTCGGTGAGCGAGTTTATTAGCAAGTGCATTGGTGATGTTGTACCCATAGCAAATATTAAAACCTTCCCAACCAGAAACCGTGGATTGATGGCAGCATTCGCCAAAACTGAAAGCGCGAACCACTGCTTTTAACCAGGGTAAGGCTACCGGGAACATGACTGAATACAAACAGTGTAGCTATTCCCTCCGCAAGGCAATCAAACAAGCTAAGCGTCAATATAGAGACAAAGTAGAGTCACAATTCAACGGCTCAGACACAAGAGGAATGTGGCAGGGTCTACAGTCAATCACGGACTACAAAAAGAAAACCAGCCCCATTGCGGACCATTACGTCCTGCTCCCAGACAAACTAAACAACTTCTTTGCTCGCTTTGAGGACAATACAGTGCCACCGACACGGCCTGCTACCAAAACCTGCGGGCTCTCTTTCACCGCAGCCAATGTGAGAAAAACATTTAAATGTGTTAACCCTCGCAAGGCTGCCGGCCCAGATGGCATCCCTGGCCGTGTCCTCAGAGCATGCGCAGACCAGCTGGCTGGTGTGTTTACGGACATATTCAATCAGTCCCTATCCCAGGCTGCTGTTCCCACATGCTTCAAGAGGGCCACCATTGTTCCTGTTCCCAAGAAAGCTAAGGTAACTGAGCTAAATGACTATCGCCCCGTAGCACTCACTTCCGTCATCATGAAGTGCTTTGAGAGATTAGTCAAGGATCATATCACCTCCATCCTGCCAGACACCCTGGACCCACTCCAATTTGCTTACCGTCCCAATAGGTCCACAGACGATGCAATCGCAATCACACTGCATACTGCCCTAACCCACCTGGACAAGAGGAATACCTATGTAAGAATGCTGTTCATCGACTACAGCTCAGCATTTAACACCATAGTTCCCTCCAAGCTCGTCATTAAGCTCGAGACCCTGGGTCTCGACCCAGCCCTGTGCAACTGGGTCCTGGACTTCCTGGCGGGCCGGCCCCAGGTGGTGAGGGTAGGAAACAACATCTCCACCCCGCTGATCCTCAACACTGGGGCCCCACAAGGGTGCGTTCTCAGCCCTCTCCTGTACTCCCTGTTTACCCATGACTGCGTGGCCAAGCACGCATCCAACTCAATCATCAAATTTGCTGACGACACTACAGTGGTAGGCTTGATTACCAACAACGACGAGACGGCCTACAGGGAGGAGGTGAGGGCCCTCGGAGTGTGGTGTCAGGAAAATAACCTCTCACTCAATGTCAACAAAACAAAGGAGATGATCGTGGACTTCAGGAAACAGGAGAGGGAGCATCCCCCTATCCACATCGAGGGGACAGTAGTGGAGAAGTTGGAAAGTTTTAAGTTCCTCGGCGTACACATCACGGACAAACTGAATTGGTCCACCCACACAGACAGCGTGGTGAAGAAGGCGCAACAGCGCCTCTTCCACCTCAGCAGGCTGAAGAAATTCGGCTTGTCACCAAAATCACTCACAAACTTCTACAGATGCACAATCGAGAGCATCCTGTCGGGCTGTATCACCGCCTGGTACGGCAACTGCTCCGCCCACAACCGTAAGGCTCTCCAGAGGGTAGTGAGGACTGCACAACGCATCACCGGGGGTAAACTACCTGACCTTCAGGACACCTACACCACCCGATGTCACAGGAAGGCCAAAAAGATCATCAAGGACAACAACCACCCGAGCTACTGCCTGTTCACCCCGCTATCATCCAGAAGGCGAGGTCAGTACAGGTGCATCAAAGCTGGGACCGAGAGACTGAAAAACAGCTTCTACCTCAAGGCCATCAGACTGTTAAACAGCCATCACTAACATTGAGTGGCTGCTGCCAACATACTGACTTAAATCTCTAGCCACTTTAAACATAGGAATTGGATGTAACAATGTATCACTAGCCACTTTAAACAATTTTGTATATAATGTTTACATATCTGAAATTACTCATATCAAATGTTTACACTGTACTCTAAACCATCTACTGAATCTTGCCTATGCCGTTCGGCCATCGACCCAAATCTAATAATTATAATTGGATGAAATAATGTATCACTAGCCACTTTAAACAATGCCATTCATATAATGTTTACATATCCTACATTACTCATCTCATATATATATTTGTATATACTGTACTCCATATCCAAATCTCTAGCCACTTTAATAATTATAATTGGATGAAATAATGTATCACTAGCCACTTTAAACAATGTCATTTATATAATGTTTACATATCCTACATTACTCATCTCATATATATATGTGTATATACTGTACTCCATACCATCTACTGCATCTTGCCTATGCTGGTCAGCCATCGCTCATCCATATATTTATATGTACATACTCGTATTCATTCCTTTACTCTTGTGTGTATAAGGTAGTTGTTGTGAATTTGTTAGATTACTTGTTAGATACTACTGCATGGTCGGAACTAGAAGCACAAGCATTTCGCTACACTCGCATTAACATCTGCTAACCATGCGTATGTGACAAATAAAATTTGATTTGATTTGAAGTTATTTAAGCTTGCCATAACAAAGGGGTTGAAAAGACATTTCAGCTTTTCCTTTTTTATGAATTTGTAAACATGTCTAAAAACATCATTCCACTTTGAGATTATGGGGTATTGTGTGTAGATCAGTGACACAAAAAAAAGTCAAGGGGTGTGTATACTTCCTGAATGCGCTGTGATTAGGCTGAAGCATGGGATTGCCTATCTGCTAATCATTAGTAGGGTCCTGCTTGGGGTAGAATACCAACGGTTCCCAGCTGGTGAGCTGCATAAAAATCAGCTGGCTGTCGGAATGAAAACATTCTTTAAACCCATGGGTCGGCTTGAGGTTCAGAACAATTACATTGCGGGTTGGAAATATTTTAAATTAAGATAATACACTTTTTAAAAACCCAATAGCTTTTTATCTAGCATTGTGTTTCGAAGAAGATCAAAAATAATATATAACTAAAATATAGTATTGCATAAGTATTCAGCCCCTTGGTTTAGGCAAGCCAAAATTAGTTATTATAGTTATTATATTATTAATTATATTATATTTTGTATGAAATAATAGGGGTTGACCTTATTTTTTAATGACTAATCCTTCCTCTGTCCCCCACACATACTAAATCTGTAAGGTACCTCAGTCAAATTTTTGAATTTCAAGCACAGATTCAACAACAAAGACCAGGGAGCTTTTCGAAATCCTCATGTAAGAAGGTCAGTGAATGGCAGATGCTCTTGATTATGTATTAAAGCACCCAGACACATCAAAGATACATTCGGCCTTCTGAACTGAGCTGCAGGACAGGAATAAAACTGCTCAGGGATGTTACCATGAGGCCAATATACAGAAATATTCCAAATATTCTTGTATGCAAAAAGGCCCTAAAGTAATACTGCAAAACACATGGAAAGGAATACACTTTTTTGGCCTAAATGCAAAGCCTTATGTTTGGGGCAAATCATACACAACTGCCTCCTTATTTTCAAGCATAGTGGTGGCTGCATCATGGTATGGGTATGCTTGACATCGGCAAATACTGAGGAGTTTTTCAGGATAAAAATTAACGGGAGGAGCTAAGCACAGGCACAATCCTATAGGAAAACCTTCTCCAGTCTCCTTTACTCTAGAAACTGGGAGAGGAATTCACCATTCCGCAGGATAATAACTTACAACACAAGGCCAAATCTACACTGGAGTTGCTTACCAAGAAGACAGTGAATGTTCCTGAGTGGCCAAGTTACTTTTTGGACTTAAATCCGCTTAGATCTTTGGCAAGACTTGAAAATTGCAGTCTAGCCATGATCACCTACATCTTGACAGAGTTTCAAGAATTTTGAAAAGAATAATGGGCAAATGTTGCACAATCCAGGTGTGCAAATCTCTTATAGACTTTCCAAAGACTCACGGCTATAATCGATGCCAGAGGTGTTTCTAACATGTTTTGACTCAGGGAACTACATAACTTTTCAAATTCTATATTTTTTTGTTATTACATTTTTGTTAATCTTTAAAAATAAATATTTCAAATTTTTCTTCCTGGTTGACATAAATAAATGACATTCAATTTTAATTCCAATTTGTAACACAATAAAATGTGAAGAAATCCAAGGGGTCTTACTACTTTTGCAACTCAAAGAAGTCTAGCGCAGATTAAAACAGTTTTCGTGTTGACTTCAACAAATCATACATTTTTGTAAACAAATGTCTGCATTTTTTTCAAAGATATACCTGCACATCTACAACAGACTGGCGACGTGCTGTTTACGACAGCAAAGACAGCAAATGCAATTAACTAGTCCATGCTGATGGTTTTTCCCTGAACCTCTAATAAAGTGAGAGCAGCCCAAATGACCCACTTTAATGGGGGTGATGAAGCAGCAGCCCATTCCACTGCCATAAACGCAGCCCCATTAATAACATTATTAGTGTAAGGGAAGTGGCAATTGCCACACAAACCCAATGTTATGTTCGCTCAGCATGTTCTGCACAAACAGCTTAGCTTCCATGATCCCCCGGAGGTAGTAATAGGCAAGTAATTATAATAAAGTCCACAAATACATCTATCGCCTATGCGCAGATTTAATATCAATGTTGAGGGGTCTAGTTAGTTTTCACCCTCTGGGTCTCTGGTGGCATCTCTCAGGGGCAGACAGGGATTGAAGTGACTTTCACTGGAGAATAGAGAATTGTTTGCTTTCAAGTGGATGCTGTCGATCACTACTTCAAAAGCTCCCACGTTTCCATGGCAATTTTATATTTAAAAAACACAATCCAAATGAAATGATTTTAAGCACAACTAAATTAAAGATGTTTTTTGAGAAAGAAATACACTTTCACATCAGGGTATAGTTAAGACCATAGAAATCATAGTAAATCACTAGAGGGGATGTCATAGAACCTCAAAGTTCCAGAATGGGATGAATACGGCAGCCATATTGGTCAGGGAGCAATCCAAACCAGTCTAATTGGAATGAATGGCAGTAAAGCCATACTCTTGATTTTACTTATACAGGAAAATAAAAGTAAGGCATGTGATATCAGAAATTGTGTAATAATTATCAACCTATAATATTGTTATATACAGTGCATTTGGAAAGTTTTTAGACCCCTTGACTTTTTCCACATTTTGTTACGTTACAGCTTTATTCTAAAATTGAATAAATATTATTTTCCCCTCAACAATCTACACACAATACCACATAATGACAAAGTGAAAACAGATTATTTTGAATAAAAAAAGTGCATGTCAGAGCAAAAACCAAGCCATGAGGTCGAAGGAATTGTCCTTAGAGCTCCGAGACAGGATTGTGTTGAGGTACAGATCTGGGGAAGGGTACCAAAACTTTTCTGCAGCATTGAAGGTCCCCAAGAACACAGTGGCCTCCATCATTCTTAAATGGAATAAGTTTGGAACCACCAAGACTCTTCCTAGAGCTGGCCGCCCAGCCAAACTGAGCAATCATGGGAGAAGGGCCTTGGTCAGAGAGGTGACCAAGAACCCGATGGTCACTCTGACAGCGCTCCAGAGTTCCTCTGTGGAGATGGGAGAACCTTCTTTGGCCAGAATACAAAGCTTCACGTCTGAAGGAAACCTGGCACCATCCCTACGGTGAAGCATGGTGGTGGCAGCATCATGATGGGGGGGATGTTTTTCAGCGGCAGGGACTGGAATACTAGTCAGAAAGGAAAGATGAACGGAGCAAAGTACAGAGAGATCATTGATGAAAACCTGCTCCAGAGCACTCAGGACCTCAGACTGGGGCAAAGGTTGATCTTCAAACAGGACAACAACCCTAAGCACACAGCCAAGACAACACTTGAGTGGCCCAGCTAGAGCCTGGACTTGAACCAGATCGAAAATCTCTGGAGAGACATGAAAATAGCTGTGCAGCGACGCTCCCCATCCAACCTGACAGAGTTTGAGGGGATCCGTAAAGAAGAATGGGAGAAACTCCCCAAATAAAGGAGTGCAAAGATTGTAGCGTCATACCCAAGATGACTCAAGGCTGTAATCGCTGCCAAAGTTGCTTCAACAAAGTACTGACTAAAGGGTCTGAATATGTGATATTTCAGTTTTGTATTTTAAATACATTTGCAAAAATATCAAACAATCTGTTTTTGGTTTGTCATTATGTGGTATTGTGTGTAGATTGATGAAAAAAAACCTAACAATTTATTCAATTTTAGAATAAGGCTTTAACGTAACAACAAAAAGTCAAGAGATCTGAATACTTTCCGAATGCACTGTATATGTGTTGGTGAGATCCTAGAAGTTGGCTCTGATGTTTTGGGGGACTATGTGTACAGGTAGAAAAGCTGGAAAAGCTAGAGGGATCTGTTTGATGTTAATTGGTAATAAAAGAACTGTGAATATCCGTTATACATTCAGAGAACATAGCTGGAACAATGCCTTTGATGTGCAGTGAAATGTCAATGTATCAAAATGGCCAAAAGTACACGGTCATGTTTTTTAAAGGAAAAGATTCTATTCATGTCGGATACAAATTAAATATGAATTGGATCAAAATAGATAGATTTAGAGTCTATTATAGGTTGCCCTTTTTACAGTGTCCACTGTAAAAAGTAATCAAGGTTGCACAGATATTGCAACGATGGGCACAACACACCTGCGCGCACGCACACACACACGTTTTTATCTGACAAGCTTTCTGAGGAAACATTAACGTGACCATGTATTTCATTCTCCTCTGTTCCTTGATGTAAAGTTACGGTTGCACTTTACCTTCACTTACATCATCATGGATAGTGAAAGGTATTTTCAATTATTTGCTAAGAATTATGTTTCACAGTGATAATAGCTTGACAGATGAGAGCCACTGGGACCTCATCAGAATTTTCTCTGCCGTTTGGCTCTTAATAGAGCATCCTGCTATAAAACCTGGGATGTTTGAATAGTCTCTACAAAGCTTGAGAATCCACCTATGTTTTACTTCCAAAAATATTTTACACAGCAGTTTCTACCTATAGTTTTGTCTTATGCACACATTTTAGGTTATCCAATGATAAATTGTGTGTACATTATTCCCTTTAGAGCCATTTATTTATGAACAGAAGGCTGATAAACCTTCACGGGGGGCGAAGGCTCCATCGTGACATAAATACCCTAAAGACATCTCCTCCCAACATCCACAACATCCTTGATTCTACTTTTTCAATTAATTACCAGCGCCACCCCTCGCTGTGCTGACATGAACCGAGTGAGTTATGTCCTGGGGTTTGGATTCCTGACTACTATCAGGGCCCTGTGACCTAACATGTTTTAATCGCTTAGCAACTGCCATTATTAAGCTAGAGGAATACGGTCACCTGGTCCTTCACAGACTCTCCAGTCCATTCATCTCAGCAGGAGACTTGGAGGGCCAAGATGTGCAGGCAGCGGTAGTCTCTGCTTCCTGCTATTCACCAGACAATGGCAGTACTACCATACTAGCATACTACATACTTAAACTGCGTAGTATGTACTCATCGTCGCATACTATTTAGCACATACTGTTTTGTAAAAAGTATGCAGTATGCCACGGCCGCAACATACTACTTTTGGTGTGTTCAAGACAACTGGGAAATTGGAAACAACTCAGACTGTGAAAAATTGTGACATCAGTGATCTTCAAGTTGTAGAAGTCAGAGCTTTGGGATGATGCCTGAGTTTCTGACTTGTAATTCCAAGTTGGATGACCGTTCAAAAGATTTTTCCCAGTCGGAGCACGTTTTTTTCAGAGTTCCCCATTGTCTTGAACCACCATCAGTAACGGCTTTGCATATGAACTGGAAAGGATCGTATGTAGCCCCACCCAGTGACCTTTCACTATAGCAGAATGCCAGAGTGTTGTTGTTTTGGGCTAATGTTAGCTAGATAAGTAGCTAGCATTTGGAACAACGTATTTGGAGTGAACTTGAGTTAACCGTAGGCCTAAGCATATGTCAATTGAAGAGTCACCTGAAGCATGAGAGTAATGGGAAATGCAGTGTTAAGGCAGAGGCCTCGTAATGAGGATGACTGGCTAGCTAGTTAGTACTCGGAGCTGAGGCACCACCCAAGTGGATGCCATACGTTATGAAGGAGAAGTCCAGTGGCTAAACAACTCAGGCTGGTTCCCAGCCCTCTACAAGATTGTCACCAGACTCCATCTTCATCCACCATCTCCCTGACCACCTTCCTCTGATCACGCTCAAATCAAATCAAATCAAATCAAATTTTATTTGTCACATACACATGGTTAGCAGATGTTAATGCGAGTGTAGCGAAATGCTTGTGCTTCTAGTTCCGACCATGCAGTAGTATCTAACAAGTAATCTAACAAATTCACAACAACTACCTTATACACACAAGAGTAAAGGAATGAATACGAGTATGTACATATAAATATATGGATGAGCGATGGCTGACCGGCATAGGCAAGATGCAGTAGATGGTATGGAGTACAGTATATACACATATATATGAGATGAGTAATGTAGGATATGTAAACATTATATAAATGGCATTGTTTAAAGTGGCTAGTGATACATTATTTCATCCAATTATAATTATTAAAGTGGCTAGAGATTTGGGTCGATGACCCGACGGCATAGGCAAGATACAGTAGATGGTTTAGAGTACAGTGTATACATTTGATATGAGTATGTCGGATACGTAAACATTATATACAAAATTGTTTAAAGTGGCTAGTGATACATTTGTTACATCCAATTCCTATGTATAAAGTGGCTAGAGATTTAAGTCAGTATGTTGGCAGCAGCCACTCAATGTTAGTGATGGCTGTTTAACAGTCTGATGGCCTTGAGGTAGAAGCTGTTTTCAGTCTCTCGGTCCCAGCTTTGATGCACCTGTACTGACCTCGCCTTCTGGATGATAGCGGGGTGAACAGGCAGTGGCTCGGGTGGTTGTTGTCCTTGATGATCTTTTTGGCCTTTCTGTGACATCGGGTGGTGTAGGTGTCCTGGAGGGCAGGTAGTTTAACCACGGTGATGCGTTGTGCAGTCCTCACTACCCTCTGGAGAGCCTTACGGTTGTGGGCGGAGCAGTTGCCGTACCAGGCGGTGATACAGCCCGACAGGATGCTCTCGATTGTGCATCTGTAAAAGTTTGTGAGTGATTTTGGTGACAAGCCAAATTTCTTCAGCCTCCTGAGGTTGAAGAGGCGCTGTTGCGCCTTCTTTACCACGCTGTCTGTGTGGGTGGACCAATTCAGTTTGTCCGTGATGTGTACGCCGAGGAACTTAAAACTTTCCACCTTCTCCACTACTGTCCCCTCGATGTGGATAGGGGGGTGCTCCCTCTCCTGTTTCCTGAAGTCCACGATCATCTCCTTTGTTTTGTTGACATTGAGTGAGAGGTTATTTTCCTGACACCACACTCCGAGGGCCCTCACCTCCTCTCTGTAGGCCGTCTCGTCGTTGTTGGTAATCAAGCCTACCACTGTAGTGTCGTCAGCAAACTTGATGATTGAGTTGGATGCGTGCTTGGCCACGCAGTCATGGGTAAACAGGGAGTACAGGAGAGGGCTGAGAACGCACCCTTGTGGGGCCCCAGTGTTGAGGATCAGCGGGGTGGAGATGTTGTTTCCTACCCTCACCACCTGGGACCGGCCCGTCAGGAAGTCCAGGACCCAGTTGCACAGGGCTGGGTCGAGACCCAGGGTCTCGAGCTTAATGACGAGCTTGGAGGGAACTATGGTGTTAAATGCTGAGCTGTAGTCGATGAACAGCATTCTTACATAAGTATTCCTCTTGTCCAGATGGGTTAGGGCAGTATGCAGTGTGATTGCGATTGCGTCGTCTGTGGACCTATTGGGACGGTAAGCAAATTGGAGTGGGTCCAGGGTGTCTGGCAGGATGGAGGTGATATGATCCTTGACTAATCTCTCAAAGCACTTCATGATGACGGAAGTGAGTGCTACGGGCGATAGTCATTTAGCTCAGTCACCTTAGCTTTCTTGGGAACAGGAACAATGGTGGCCCTCTTGAAGCATGTGGGAACAGCAGACTGGGATAGGGACTGATTGAATATGTCCGTAAACACACCAGCCAGCTGGTCTGCGCATGCTCTGAGGACACGGCCAGGATGCCATCTGGGCCGGCAGCCTTGCGAGGGTTAACACATTTAAATGTTTTTCTCACATTGGCTGCGGTGAAGGTGAGCCCGCAGGTTTTGGTAGCGGGCCGTGTCGGTGGCACTGTATTGTCCTCAAAGCGAGCAAAGAAGTTGTTTAGTTTGTCTGGGAGCAGGGCGTCATGGTCCGCGACGGGCTGGTTTTCTTTTTGTAGTCCGTGATTGACTGTAGACCCTGCCACATTCCTCTTGTGTCTGAGCCATTGAATTGTGACTCTACTTTGTCTCTATATTGACGCTTAGCTTGTTTGATTGCCTTGCGGAGGGAGTAGCTGCACTGTTTGTATTCAGTCATGTTTCCGGTAGCCTTTACCTGGTTAAAGCAGTGGTTCGCGCTTTCAGTTTCTTGCGAATGCTGCCATCAATCCATGGTTTCTGGTTGGGGAAGGTTTTGATATTTGCTATGGGTACAACATCACCAATGCATTTGCTAATAAACTCGCTCACCGAATCAGCGTATACATCAATGTTGTTGTCAGATGCTATCCGAACATATCCCAGTCCACGTGCTCAAGCAATCTTGCAGCATGGAATCAGATTGGTCGGACCAGCGTTGAACAGACCTGAGAACGGGCGTTTCCTGTTTTAGTTTCTGTTTGTAGGCTGGGAGCAACAAAATGGAGTCATGGTCAGACTTGCCGAAAGGAGGGCGGAGAATAGCCTTGTATGCATCACGGAAGTTGGAATAACAGTGGTCCAGGATTTTACCAGCCCGGTGGCACATTCGATATGCTGGTAAAATTTCGGGAGCCTTGTTCTTAAATTAGCCTTATTAAAATCCCCAGCCACAATAAATGCAGCCTCAGGATATGTGGTTTCCAGTTTACATAGAGTCCGATGAATTTCTTTCAGTGCCGTCGATGTATTAGCTTGAGGGGGATGTACACGGCTGTGATTATAATCGAAGAGAATTCTCTTGGTAGATAATGCGGTCTGCATTTGATTGTAAGGAATTCTATGTCAGGTGAACAAAAGGACTTGAGTTCCTGTATGTTGTTATGATCACACCACGTCTCGTTAATCATAAGACACACACCCCCGCCTTCTTCTTACCAGAGAGATGTTTGTTTCTGTCGGCGCGATGCGTGGAGAAACCAGGTGGCTGTACCGACTCTGATAACGTGTCCTGAGTGAGCCATGTTTCCGTGAAGCAAAGAACGTTGCAGTCTCGAATGTCTCTCTGAAAGGCAACCCTCGATCGGATTTCGTCTACTTTGTTGTCAAGAGACTGTACATTGGCGATTAAAATACTCGGGAGAGGTGCACGATGCGCCCGTCGACGTAGCTTGACCAAAAGACCGGCGCGTTTCCCTCTTCTCCGGCGCCGCCGTTGTTTTGAGTAGCCACGTGCTATCCAGTCTGTTGTTGTGTTTGGGTTAACGAAAGGAGAATCCTCTTTGGGAAAGTCGTATTCCTGGTCGTAATGTTGGTAAGTTGACGTTGCTCTTATATCCAATAGTTCCTCCCGGTTGTATGTAATAAAACTTAATATTTTCCGGGGTAACAATGTAAGAAGTAATACATAAAAAAACAAAATACTGCATGGTTTCCTGAGAACGTGAAGCGAGGCTGCCATCTCTGTCGGCGCCGGAAGTTGCTCCGGTACCTCTTGCTGTGTGGTAGCAGAGAGAACAGTAAATGACCTGGCGGGTTGGAGCCTTTGAAAATCTTTAGGTCCTTCCTCTGACACCACATTTTCTTGTTTGATTATGGCCCTATACAGCTCGTTGAGTGCGATAATAGTGCCAGCATCGGTCTATGGTTGTAGGTAGACAGCTACGAAAACTATCTTGGGAAATAGTATGGTCTACAGCTTTTTTTCAGGCAAGCAGAACCTTGAGACTTCCTTAATATTAGAGAATGCGCACCAGCTGTTGTTAATAAAGAGACACACACCACCCGAAGCTGCCTACTAACATTTGTAGACATTAAATGCTTTGAAAGGTTAGTCCTGGCTCGCATCAACACCATAATCCCAGACACCTTGGACCCACTCCAATTCGCATACTGCTCCAACAGACCCACAGATGATGCAATCTCTATTGCACCACACTGCCTTTTCCCACCTGAATAGTTGAAGTTGGAAGTTTACATACACTTAAGTTGGAGTCATTAAAACTAGTTTTTCAACCAATCCACAATTTCTTGTTAACAAACTATAGTTTTGGCAAGTCGGTTAGGACATCTACTGTGTGCATGAGACACAAGTAATTTTTCCAACAATTGTTTAACAATTGAATCACAATTCCAGTGGGTCAAAAGTTTACATACAATAAGTTTACTGTGCCTTTAAACAGCTTGGAAAATTCCAGAAAACGATGTCATGGCTTTAGAAGCTTCTGTTAGGCTAATTGACATCATTTGAGTCAATTGGAGGTGTACCTGTGGATGTATTTCAAGGCCTACCTTCAAACTCAGTGCCTCTGCTTGACATCATGGGAAAATCTAAAGAAATCAGCCAAGACCTCAGGAAAAAAATGGTAGACCTCCACAAGTCTGGTTCATCCTTGGGATTAATTTCCAAGCGCCTGAAGGTAACACGTTCATCTGTACAAACAATAGTATGCAAGCATAAACACCATGGGACCACGCGACCGTCATACCTCAGGAAGGAGACGCATTCTGTCTCCTAGAGATATGACTTCCGGCGCCGACAGAGGTGGCAGCCTCGCTTCACGTTCTCAGGAAACTATGCAGTATGTTGTTTTTTTATGTATTACTTCTTACCTTGTTACCCTGGGAAATATTATGTTTTATTGCATACAACCGGGAGGAACTATTGGATATAAGAGCAACGTCAACTTACCAACATTACGACCAGGAATACGACTTTCCCGAAGCGGATTCTCTGTTTGGTACCCCAACTAGGACAATAGACTGGATCCCAGCCGGCGACTCAAAACAACGGCGGCGCCGGAGAAGGGGGAAACGCGGGCTTCTGGTCAAGCTACGTAGACGGGCGCATCGTGCACCTCTCCCAAGTATTCTACTTGCCAATGTCCAGTCTCTGGACAACAAAGTGGACGAAATCAGAGCAAGGATTGCATTCCAGAGAGACATCCGAGACTGCAACGTTCTTTGCTTCACGGAAACATGGCTCACTCAGGACACGTTATCAGAGTCGGTACAGCCACCTGGTTTCTCCACGCATCGCGCCGACAGAAACAAACATCTATCTGGTAAGAAGAAGGGCGGGGGTGTGTGTCTTATGATTAATGAGACGTGGTGTGATGATAACAACATACAGGAACTCAAGTCCTTTTGTTCACCTGACATAGAATTCTTTACAATAAAATGCCGACCGCATTATCTACCAAGAGAATTATCCTCTATTATAATCACAGCCGTGTACATCCCCCCTCAAGCTGACACATCGACGGCACTGAAAGAAATCCATTGGACTCTATGTAAATTGGAAACCAAATATCCTGAGGCTGCATTTATTGTGGCTGGGGATTTTAATAAGGCTAATTTGAAAACAAGGCTCCCGAAATTTTATCAGCATATCGAATGTGCCACCCGGGCTGGTAAAATCCTGGATCATTGTTATTCTAACTTCCGTGATGCATACAAGGCTATACTCCGCCCTCCTTTCGGCAAGTCTGACCATGACTCCATTTTGTTGCTCCCAGCCTACAAACAGAAACTAAAACAGGAAACGCCTGTTCTCAGGTCTGTTCAACGCTGGTCCGACCAATCTGATTCCATGCTGCAAGATTGCTTTGAGCACGTGGACTGGGATATGTTCCGGATAGCATCTGACAACAACATTGATGTATACGCGGATTCGGTGAGCGAGTTTATTAGCAAGTGCATTGGTGATGTGGTACCCATAGCAACTATTAAAACCTTCCCCAACCAGAAATCGTGGATTGATGGCAGCATTCGAGCAAAACTGAAAGCGCGAACCACTGCTTTTAACCAGGGTAAGGCGACCGGAAACATGACTGAATACAAACAGTGTAGCTTTTCCCTCCGCAAGGCAATCAAACAAGCTAAGCGTCAATATAGAGACAAAGTAGAGTCACAATTCAACGGCTCAGACACGAGAGGAATGTGGCAGGGTCTACAGTCAATCACAGACTACAAAAAGAAAACCAGCCCCCGTCGTGGACCACGACGTCCTGCTCCCAGACAAACTAAACAACTTCTTTGCTCGCTTTGAGGACAATACAGTGCCACCGACACGGCCCGCTACCAAAACCTGCGGGCTCTCCTTTACCGCAGCCAACGTGAGGTAAACATTTAAATGTGTTAACCCTCGCAAGGCTGCTGGCCCAGATGGCATCCATGGCCGTGTCCTCAGAGCATATGGACATATTCAATCAGTCCCTATCCCAGTCTGCTGTTCCCACATGCTTCAAGAGGGCCACCATTGTTCCTGTTCCCAAGAAAGCTAAGGTAACTGAGCTAAATGACTATCGCCCCCGTAGCACTCACTTCCATCATCATGAAGTGCTTTGAGAGACTAGTCAAGGATCATATCACCTCCATCCTGCCAGATACCCTGGACCCACTCCAATTTGCTTACTGTCCCAATAGGTCCACAGACGATGCAATCGCAATCACACTGCATACTGCCCTAACCCATCTGGACAAGAGGAATACCTATGTAAGAATGCTGTTCATCGACTACAGCTCAGCATTTAACACCATAGAAAAAGTGCACCAGCCCTTCCTGCAGCAAAGCACCCCCACAACATGATGCTGCCATTCTCGTGCTTCACGGTTGGGATGGTGTTCTTTGGCTTGCAAGCCTCCCCCTTTTTCCTCCAAACATAACGATGGTCATTATGGCCAAACAGTTCTATTTTTGTTTCATCAGACCAGAGGACATTTCTTCAAAAAGTACGATCTTTGTCCCCATGTGCAGGTTCAAACCGTAGTCTGGCTTTTTTATGGCAGTTTTGGAGCAGTGGCTTCTTCCTTGCTGAGCGGCCTTTCAGGTTACAGTGGGGCAAAAAAGTATTTAGTCAGCCACCAATTGTGCAAGTTCTCTCACTTAAAAAGATGAGAGAGGCCTGTAATTTTCATCATAGGTACACTTCATCTATGACAGACAAAATGAGGAAAAAAAATCTAGAAAATCACATTGTAGGATTTTTAATGAATTTATTTGCAAATTATGGTGGAAAATTTGGTCACATACAAACAAGCAAGATTTCTGTCTCTCACAGACCTGTAACTTCTTCTTTAAGAGGCTCCTCTGTCCTCCACTCGTTACCTGTATTAATGGCACCTGTTTGAACTTGTTATCAGTATAAAAGACACCTGTCCACAACCTCAAACAGTCACACTCCAAACTCCACTATGGCCAAGACCAAAAAGCTGTCAAAGGACACCAGAAACAAAATTGTAGACCTGCACCAGGTTGGGAAGACTGAATCTGCAATAGGTAAGCAGCTTGGTTTGAAGAAATCAACTGTGGGAGCAATTATTAGGAAATGGAAGACATACAAGACCACTGATAATCTTCCTCGATCTGGGGCTCCACGCAAGATCTCACCCGTGGGGTCAAAATGATCACAAGAACGGTGAGCAAAAATCCCAGAACCACACGGGGACCTAGTGAATGACCTGCAGAGAGCTGGGACCAAAGTAACAAAGCCTACCATCAGTAACACACTACGCCGCCAGGACTCAAATCCTGCAGTGCCAGACGTGTCCCCTGCTTAAGCCAGTACATGTTCAGGCCCGTCTGAAGTTTGCTAGAGAGCATTTGGATGATCCAGATGAGGATTGGGAGAATGTCATATGGTCAGATGAAACCGAAATAGAACTTTTTGGTAAAAACTCAACTCGTCGTGGTTTGGAGGACAAAGAATGCTGAGTTGCATCCAAAGAACACCATACCTACTGTGAAGCATGGGGTGGAAACATCATGCTTTGGGGCTGTTTTTCTGCAAAGGGACCAGGACGACTGATTCGTGTAAAGGAAAGAATGAATGGGGCCATGTATCGTGAGATTTTGAGTGAAAACCTCCTTCCATCAGCAAGGGCATTGAAGATGAAACGTGGCTGGGTCTTTCAGCATGACAATGATCCCAAACACACCGCCCGGGCAACGAAGGAGTGGCTTCGTAAGAAGCATTTCAAGGTCCTGGAGTGGCCTAGCCAGTCTCCAGATCTCAACCCCATAGAAAATCTTTGGAGGGAGTTGAAAGTCCGTGTTGCCCAGCGACAGCCCCAAAACATCACTGCTCTAGAGGAGATCTGCATGGAGGAATGGGCCAAAATACCAGCAACAGTGTGTGAAAACCTTGTGAAGACTTACAGAAAACGTTTGACCTCTGTCATTGCCAACAAAGGGTATATGACAAAGTATTGAGATAAACTTTTGTTATTGACCAAATACTTATTTTCCACCATAATTTGCAAATAAATAAATTAAAAATCCTACAATGTGATTTTTTTGGATTTCTTTTTCTCATTTCGTCTGTCATAGTTGAAGTGTACCTATGATGAAAATTACAGGCCTCTCTCATCTTTTTAAGTTGGAGAACTTGCACAATTGGTGGCTGGCTAAATACTTTTTTGCCCCACTGTATGTCGATATAGAACTCATTTTACTGTGGATATAGATACTTTTGTACCTTCCTTGCTGTGCAATTGATACTAAGAAATCTCTAGGGCGCGGACAATTTAGACCCGTACTTACTTAAGTGTGCTGCACCTATCATTGCTGGTTCAGTGACACACATCTTTATTCTAACATTAAGCACAGGAAATATCCCTAAGGTGTGGAAAGCAGCTTTTGTTCTGCCATTACATAAGGGAGGTGACGGTAGTGATTTGGATAACTATCGACCCATCTCTAGGCTCCCTTGTCTGGCAAAGATCCTAGAATCTTTAGTTAACAAACAGTTACAATCTTTTCTTTCTGCCAACAGTATTCTTAGCACCAATCAATCTGGTTTTAGATCTAAACACAGTACCACATCGGCCACTATGCTTGTTGTAAATGATATTGCAAATGCCTTAGATGATAGAAAGCATTGTGCTGCGCTGTTTATAGACTTGTCTAAAGCTTTCGACACTGTAGACCATGCCATCCTTTTGAGTAAGCTGTCATCTATAGGACTGGGCACTGATGCCTGCCGATGGTTTTATGACTATCTTAAAGATAGAACTCAGGCCGTCATGGTCGACGGGTCAAGTCTGACCCCTTACAGTTACTTAAAGGGGTCCCTCAGGGTTCAATAATTGGCCCACTATTGTTCTCAATATATATAAACAACATTGGTGATGATGTCAGATATTGTAATTTCCATTTATATGCAGATGACACAGTGATGTACTCTATTGCTCCAACAGCGGACCAAGCTTTAATGCAGTTGGAGTCTGATTTTAGGATATTACAGGAGTCTCTTTTACAGCTTAAACTTGTTTTAAACGCTAAGAAAACAAATGTCATGCTTTTTTCTAGGTCTAACCTCTCAGTTAGAAACACTTTTGTAATCACTAGCTTGGATGGTACTCAAATCAAACAGGTCTCTGCATATATATATTTAGGGGTATGGTTAGATGATAGGCTCTCTTTTAAAAAACATGTTACTGAATTGGGAAAAAAGCTCAAATTCAAGATAGGGTTCCTTTACAGAAACAGGGCTCGTCTGTCCTCCGTAAATAGGAAACAAATTGTGCAGGCTACTTTTATGTCCGTTTTAGATTATGGTGATATTATTTATATGCATGCATCGGCAAATATATTAAAACCACTGGATGCTATTTACCATTGTGCACTCAGGTTTATCACCAGTGATAGTTACAAAACTCATCACTGTATCCTATATCAACATGTGGGTTGGGCCTCTCTATCTGTGAGGCGAGAGCAACATGCTCTCTTTCAGTTCCTTTGCACCTTATTTATGGAACAAACTGCAGATCAAACTTAAGCTAGCCACTCTGGTGTCCCTTGCCCATTTTAAAAATATGATGGAGGATCAATATGATGTTGTCTGTGATTGTTTCTGATGAATGTGTCTTTGTTTTGTATGTTTTGAAATGTTCTTGTCTGTATGCCTAGAACTGTACATGTCAACATGTTTACACAGGGCACAGCCGTAAAAGAGATCCAGGTCTCAGTCTGTTTTCCCTGTTAAAATAAAGATTAATTTGCATTTTGGGATTGATTTGCATTTTTTGCACCAAAGTATTTAATCTCTAGGAGACAGAACACGTCTCCTTCCTGAGCGGTATGACAGCTGCGTGGTACCATGGTGTTTATACTTGCGTACTATTGTTTGTAAAGATGAACGTGGTAACTTAAAGTGTTTTTAAATTGCTGCCAAGGATGAACCAGACTTGTGGAGGTCTATATATTTTTTATGAGGTCTTGGCTGATTTCTTTAGATTTTCCCATGATGTCAAGCAAAGAGGCACTGAGTTTGAAGGTAGGCCTTGAAATACATCCACAGGTACGCCTCCAATTGACTCAAATGATGTCAATTAGCCTATCAGAAGCTTCTAAAGCCATTACATAATTTTCTAGAATTTTCCAAGCTGTTTAAAGGCACAGTCAACTTAATGTATGTAAACTTCTGATCCACTGGAATTGTGATACAATCTGTCTGTATACAATCGTTTGAAAATTACTTGTCATGCACAAAGTAGATGTCCTAACCGACTTGCCAAAACTATAGTTTGTTAACAAGAAATTTGTGGAGTGGTTGACAAACAAGTTTTAATGACTCCAACCTAAGCGTATGTAAACTTCCGACTTCAACTGTACATATTCTCATTCACCCGTTTAGATTTGTGTGTATTAGGTAGTTGTTGGGGAGTTGTTAGATTACTTGTTAGATATTACTGTTAGATATTATTGTTAGATATTACTGCACTGTCGGAACTAGAAGCACAAGCATTTCACTACACTCGCATTAACATCTGTGTATGTGACAAATACCTTTTTTGCACTGTTGGTTAGAGCCTGTAAGAAAGCATTTCACTGTAAGGTCTACACCTGTTGTATTCGACGCACGTAACAAATAAACTTTGATTTGATTTGATAATGTGTTGTTTTGGATTTGTCTCAAACATAACACTTTGTATTTAGGACAATTTCTTTTTGCAGAATTACTTTAGTGCCTTGTTGCAAATAGGATTCATGTTTTGGAATAGTTTTATTATTTTCCTTCTGTCAATTAGCTTAGTATTGTGGAGAAACTACAATGTTGTTGATCCATCCTCAGTTTTCTCCTATCACAGCCATCAAACTCTAACTGTTTTAAGTCACCATTGGCTCCATGGTGAAATCCCTGAGTGGTTTCTTTCCTCTCTGGCAACTGAGTAAGGAAAGACGCATTTATCTTTGCAGTGACAGGGTCTATTGATACATCATCCAAAGTGTAATTAATAACTTCACCATGCTCAAAGGGATATTCAATGTCTGCTTTTTTTATTTTTACTAGTGATGCACCGATATGACATTTTTGGCCAATACCAATATCCAATATTTTCCTTGCCAAAAAAACGATACTGATAACCAATATTAAAAGTTTTAGCGGCCTTTTAATCACTCTAGTACAGTTAAATAGTTAACACACACACATTAACGCAGTGGTCTAAGGCACTACATCTCAGTGGAAGAGGCGTCACTACAGTCCCTGGTTCGAATCTAGGCTGTATCACATCCAGCCGTGATTGGGAGTCCCATAGGGCGGCACACAATTGGCCCAGCGTTGTCCGAGCCGTCATTGTAAATAAGAATTTGTTCTTAAATGACTTGCCTAGTTAAATAAATGTTACACACACACACTTCACACTGACCAAAAAGTTATTTTGTTGGCATTTACGTATGTCCCCATTTCCAGTAAAACATAATCAAAACCTATTTCTTTCACATACTTGCTGTGCTGTTTCGTTGTTTATTTGTTCAGTCGTTTCATTTTCAACCAGGATTTCTATGGAACGCTGTTTGGGTCTTTGCGTGTCAAATAACACAACATAATCAGTTTCAGTAGCTATAGTTAGCTAGCTAACTATATAGCTTGTTGTCATCATCTAAAATAACCCTAATTTATAAGACAGTTCTTATTTGATTAATGGTGGTCGGACCTATCTATGTGAAGCTAGCCACAATAAGGATTAGCCACAATACTGGACTTTGGGTTTTGCCTTCAAAATAAAAGTATGTCATTGACAGTGATGCAAGTGAATAAAAATAGCAGAATGTCATAATTCTACTATTTTTATTCACTTGCATCACTGTCAATGACATACTTTTATTATGAAGGCAAACCGCAAATTCCACTATTGTGCCTAATCCTTATTGTGGCTAGCTTCACAACACATAACCCGGTCCGGTCGAGCCTCACTAGACAGAAGAAGCTAGCTGGCTGCTTATAACGTTAGCTTTGGGCAACAGGGTTAAGTAGCTGGCTAGCTATTTATTTTCATGAACTGAAGTTCAATTTCAACAGGCGAACAACAAGTGTCAGCCTAGCTAATACTTACTCACAAGGATTCTTAAATCATTGCTAAGAATAATGAAAATGACTGCAGTTTTGCTGGTCATTGTTTTCAGGCTGGTTGTATTGGTGCTAGCTACTGTAGGTACCCCAGAAGTTGCGGTCGAACTAATTATGCTTTATTACCAACACGGTATTGTAAGCACATTGTTTGTGTCCGGTGTTTGCTTGTTTGCTGACTGTTTGTACAGCTTTGACAGTGCTACTGTATCGTTTTTGACACGCAAAGACTCAAATGGCGTTCCATAGTATGTATGTCATGAAGCTAATAGCAGTGAAGCTATTACTGTGTAACTCCGGTAGGGCAACATCGGAAAAATAGCGCACTTGGTAATGTTAACCGGTGCTCGACCAGTCGGCGAAAGCCAACATCACCCACGACAGAGAACAGTTGATTGTCAAGGGCAATGAATTCCATTATCTTGGCTTTAATGGATTTTGCCTTTGAGTTGTCTCGCTGAAATGTTGACTTGTTGACTGCTCGATCCACACAGCAGACACTGTGGGCTAGTTTAGGAATGCTGTGTTGCACTTATAGCGCAACATTTTACGTGGCGTGATTACATCATGTACCTTTGTTATGTAGGTAAGCACATCAGCTTTGACACCAATTTTGCACATCGGGCGTTAAACTAGACATCGATATGTTCACCGATATATCGTGCATCCCAAATTTTTACCCATTTACCAATATGGGCCCTTTGCGAGGCATTGGAAAACCTCCCTTGTGTTTGTGGTTGAATCTGTGTTTGAAATTCACTGCTCGGCTGAGGGACCTTATAGATCATTGTATGTGTGGGGAACAGAGATGAGGTAGTAATTAAAAAATAATGTTAAGGACTATTATTTCACACAGAGTGAGTCCATGCAACTTATTACTTTACCTTGTACCTTAGAGGCAGCAGACAGTATCTGAAAGGTTGCTGGATCGAATCCCCGAGCTGACAAAGTAAAGATCTGTCGTTCTACTGTTCCCCTTGCGCCGAAGACGTGGATGTTGATTATGGCAGCCCCCCGCACCTCTCTGATTCAGAGGGGTTGGGTTAAATGCGGTAGACACATTTCAGTTGAACGTGTTCAGTTGTACAACTGACTAGGTATCCCCCATTCCCATGTACAGTACATGGAACACCTATTTAACTATTGCTGTACATACAGTATACTATTCTTCAGATATACTACATATTCTATCCATATACTGTCCATATTGTCTATACATCCCATCAAATATATACAGTGCATTCGGACCCCTTGACTTTTTCCACATTTTGTTACATTACAGCCTTGTTCTAAAATCAATTAAATTGTTTGTTTTTTCCTCATCAATCTACACACAATACACACAAAAAGTTGTGGAAACATCTCAAGGATGATCAATGGAAGCAGGATGCACCTGAGCTCAATTTCGAGTCTCATAGCAAAGGGTCTGAAAACATATGCAAATAAGGTATTTCTATTTTTTATTTGTAATAAATTAGTAACTTTTCTAAAAACCTTTTTTAGCTTTGTCATTTTGGGGAGTTGTGTGTAGATAGATGAGGAAAACAATTAATTTAATACCTTTTAGAAGCTAGCTAGCTGCTAGCTTCAAAATGTGGAAAAAGTATATTCAGACCCCTTGACTTTTTTCACATTTTGTTACGTTACAGCCTAATTCAATTGATAAAATAAAATAAAATCGTCATCAATCACACACAATACCCCATAATGACAAAGCGAAAACAGGTTTTTAAAAATGTTTGATATACCTTATTTACATAACTATACAGACCCTTTGCTCTGAGACTCGAAATTGAGCTCAGGTGCATCCTGCTTCCATTGATCATCATTGAGATGTTTCTACAACTTGATTGTAGAAACATCTGGGGACCCATGCCAAATCTTTTCAGTCTTCTGAGGGGGAAAGGTGTTGTTGGGCCCTCTTCACGGCTGTCTTGGTGTGTTTGGACCATGATTGTTTGTTAGTGATGTGGACACCAAGGAACTTGAAGCTCTCGACCCGCTCCACTACAGTCGCGTTGATGCTAATGGAGGACTGTTTTGCCCTCTTTTTCCTGTGGTTAACGATCAGCTCCTTTGTCTTGCTCACATTGATGGTGAGGTTGTTGTCCTTGCACCACACTGCCAAATCTCTGACCTCTTTCCTATAGGCTGTCTCATCGTTATCGGTTATCAGGCCTACCACTGTTGTGTCGTCAGTAAACTTAATGATGGTGTTGGAGTCCACTTCACCAACAAACTATCGAACCAACAAATGCTGATGCTCCAGATACTCAACTGGTCGAAAGAAGACCAGGTTTTATTGCTTCTTTAATTAGAACA
This sequence comes from Brachymystax lenok tsinlingensis, assembly GCA_030435695.1. Classification (NCBI taxonomy): domain Eukaryota; kingdom Metazoa; phylum Chordata; class Actinopteri; order Salmoniformes; family Salmonidae; genus Brachymystax; species Brachymystax lenok. The sequence goes on from CM059792.1 coordinate 33,096,996, forward strand.
ACAGTTTTCAGCTGTGCTAACATAATTGCAAAATGGTTTTCTAATGATCAATTAGCCTTTTTAAAATGATAAACTTGGATTATCTAAGACAACGTGCCATTGGAACACTGGAGTGATGGTTGCAGATAATTTACGCTTATGTAGATATTCCATAAAAAATCTGCCGTTTCCAGCTACAATAGTAATTTACAACATGAACAATGTCTACACTGTATTTCTGATCAATTTGATGTTATTTTAATGGAAATTAAATGTGCTTTTCTAGCAAAAAAAACAAGGACATTTTTAAGTGACCCCAAAGTTTTGAAAGGTAGTGTTTATATACAGTACCAGTTGAATGTTTGGACACTCCTACTAATTCAAGGGTTTTCCCTTGAATTAGTAGGAGTGTGAAGTGAAGACATCAAAACACATATAACACATATGGAATCATGTAGTAACCAAAAAAGTGTTAAACAAATCAAAATATATTTTATATTTGAGATTCTTCTAAGGAGCCACCCTTTGCCTTGAGGACATGTTTTCACACTCTTGGAATTCTGTCAACCAGCTCCATGAGGTAGTCACCTGGAATGCATTTATTTTAACAGGTGTGCCTTGTTAAAGTTAATTTGTGGAATTTGTGCCGATCAGTTGTGTTGTGACAAGGTAGGGGTGGTATACAGAAGATATCCCTATTTCGTAAAAGACCAAGTCCATTTTATGGCAAGAACAGCTCAAATAAGCAAGAGAAATGACAGGCCATCATTACTTTAAGACACGTAAGTCAGTCAATCCTGAAAATGTCAAGAACTTTGAAAGTTTCTTCAAGTTCTGTCGCAAAAACCATCAAGCACTATGATGAAACTGGTGTCCAAACTTTTGACTGAGCAAATCTTTACTCCTGAACTTATTTGTACCTGCCAAAACAAACTGGTTGAATTCTTATTGACTCAAGACATTTCAGCTTTTCAGGTTTTATTAATTTGTAAACATTCCTAAAAACATAATTCCACTTTGACATTATGGTTTCTTGTGTGTAGGCCAGTGACAAATAATCTAAATTTAATCTATTTTAAATTCAGGCTGTAACACAATAAAATGTGGAAAAAAGTATAGGGGTGGGAACTGTATCTGTCTGCCCTATCCATTCTAATAATCATGATTAGCTATAATAATGGATGTGACAATTGTTACATAGCAGTCTATTGTATAAATACAAATTCACATAGCACTAGCTTGTTGCCTTGGTAACACATTTTCTAGGGAAAATACTAGCTAGCTAAGCATCTCTGCTAAATGTTAGCTAACTACTTATGACAATCAAATTCAACAATAATGCCAATAATGTTTTACATTTGACTTTTGAAAGATCACCTCAAAGATGTAACACTATTTTACAACACTTTTGGTTTCGCGCCTCTTGGGAACATTTTACCACCAAATGTGCCGGAATTGACATGCAACAATGCTGGATAAAAGTTTGCTAAATGAACACTGGCTCACAAGCTAAATTCACTGGCATCCTTTCTTTTCGTAGGTGGGAAAATCTTTTTTCGATTAAAAAAATGTTATCTTAGAACTACTTTTTACCCGTAAATTTTTTTTTTTTGCTGTGCATTTACTGAGAAATAATCAACACCCTCTGAAAAATCAGAAGTGAGTATTTAGGTGAACAATGTAACTTATTGTTTTAATATGTTGGTAACTGGTTTATAAAAGCAATACGGTACCAAAGGATTTGTGCTATATAGACAATATAACACAGCTAAGGGCTAAAAACAAGGCCCTACACACTAAGCACACTGATACTCCAACATACAAGCAAACACTCACTCCACCATTTGCTCACACACACATAATATGCACATACATATATACTGACTCTACACACCCACTCACATACAATCATCATATACGCTGGTGCTACTCTGTCATATATCCTGATTCCTAGTCACCTTATCCCTATACATATCTACCTCTATCGATCCAGTATCCCTGAACATTGTAAATATGATACTGGAACTGACCATGTATATAATATGCTTACTTACTTCATCGTGTTCTTCTTATTTTTACATCTTGTGCGTTTTTGTTCTACCTTGTTATTTTTAGTATTACATTGATATTGATTACTGCATTGTTGTGGTTAGAGCTTGCAAGAAAGGCATTTCACTGTACTTGTGCATGTGACATTAAAACTTGAAAAAAATTTAATTCGCCATATAACATACCTCATCGGGCCTTATTCCTTAAATGTGCTATGTTTATGTTTCCTCTTTCCTTAGTACCTGCGAAGATCACAAACATATCGGCGGACATCACAGTGAACGAGGGCAGCAATGTAACTCTCATGTGTCTGGCCATTGGACGACCAGAGCCTAACATCATATGGAAACATCGCTCTGCAAAAGGTAAGACTCTGCAAACCTTTGAGGTCAAAACATAGAATCAATCAATGAGTACAATAGAGCAGTGTATCTATTCTAAAAGCGTATCGTCTCTAGTCATCAAAATTCGAATTAGCTGTGTTGCTGATGTTTTAAGAGCTTGGCATATAACAAATTAGAGTTAAGTGCCTTGCTCAAGGGCACATCGACAGATTTCTACCTTGTCGGCTCAGGTAGTCAAACCAGCTACCTTTCGGTTATTGGCCCACCGCTCTAACCTACTGCCCATACTGTATGTAATGCTCCATGACCGTGTAATAAGTATGGAGTCCTTGGCTGACTAACAAAGCTGTTACAGCCTGACCTAATTTCTCCATCTAAAATGTTGTGTCTTGTGTCAACCTTATTTCTAAAAGAACACCTACAATGAGAGAAAAAAGTATTTGATCCCCTGCTGATTTTGTACGTTTGCCCACTGACAAAGAAATGATCAGTCTATAATTTTAATGGTAGGTTTATTTGAACAGTGAGAGACAGAATAACAACAAAAAAATCCTGAAAAACGCATGTAAAAAATTGTATAAATATATATGCATTTTAATGAGGGAAATAAGTATTTGACCCCTCTGCAAAACATGACAGTACTTGGTGGCAAAACCCTTGTTGGCAATCACAGAGGTCAGACGTTTCTTGTAGTTGGCCACCAGGTTTGCACACATCTCAGGAGGGATTTTGTCCCACTCCTCTTTGCAGATCTTCTCCAAGTCGAGGCTGACGTTTGGCAACTCGAACCTTCAGCTCCCTCCACAGATTTTCTATGGGATTAAGGTCTGGAGACTGGCTAGGCCACTCCAGGACCTTAATGGGCTTCTTCTTGAGCCACTTCTTTGTTGCCTTGGCCGTGTGTTTTGGGTCATTGTCATGCTGGAATACCCATCCACGACCCATTTTCAATGCCCTGGCTGAGGGAAGGAGGTTCTCACCCAAGATATGATGGTACATGGCCCCGTCCATCGTCCCTTTGATGCGGTGAAGTTGTCCTGTCCCCTTAGCAGAAAAACACCCCCAAAGCATAATGTTTCCACCTCCATGTTTGACGGTGTGGATGGTGTTCTTGGGGTCAAAGGCAGCATTCCTCCTCCTCCAAACACGGCGAGTTGAGTTGATGCCAAAGAGCTCCATTTTGGTCTCATCTGACCACAACACTTTCACCCAGTTGTCTTCTGAATCATTCAGATGTTCATTGGCAAACTTCAGACGGGCATGTATATGTGCTTTCTTGAGCAGGGGGACTTTGCGCGCGCTGCAGGATTTCAGTCCTTCACGGCGTAGTGTGTTACCAATTGTTTTCTTGGTGACTATGGTCCCAGCTGCCTTGAGATCATTGACAAGATCCTCCCGTGTAGTTATGGGCTGATTCCTCACTGTTCTCATGATCATTGCAACTCCACGAGGTGAGATCTTGCATGGTAGCCCCGATTCGAGGGAGATTAACTGCTCTTTTGTGTTTCTTCCATTTGCGAATATTCGCACCAACTGTTGTCACCTTCTCACCAAGCTGCTTGGCGATGGTCTTGTAGCCCATTCCAGCCTTGTGTAGGTCTACAATCTTGTCCCTGACATCCTTGCAGAGCTCTTTGGTCTTGGCCATGGTGGAGTGTTTGGAATCTGATCGATTGATTGCTTCTGTGGACAGGTTTATTTTATACAGGTAACAAACTGAGATTAGGGGCACTCCCTTTAAGAGTGTGCTCCTAATCTCAGCTCGTTACCTGTATAAAATACACCTGGGAGCCAGAAATCTTTCTGATTGAGAGGGGGTCAAATAGTTATTTCCCTCAATAAAATGCAAATCAATTTATAAAAATTTTCGCATGCGTTTTTCTGGATTTTTTTGTTGTTATTCTGTCTCTCACTGTTCAAATAAACCTACCATTAAAATTATAGACTGATCATTTCTTTGTCAGTGGGCAAACGTACAAAATCAGCAGGGGATCAAATACTTTTTTCCCTCACTGTATATCACTTGATTCACATGAATATTGCCTACAGTATATAGGCTAAATAGTCGTTTCAGGCTAGCAGAACAGCTGTACTGTCAGCCATATTGTTGAATTTTACATTAAAAGGGCAACTTTTTCATGTTTTGCAATGGTTGAGAGTGTGTGTGTGTGTGTGTGTGTGTGTGTGTGTGTGTGTGTGTGTGTGTGTGTGTGTGTGTGTGTGTGTGTGTGTGTGTGTGTGTGTGTGTGTGTGTGTGTGTAAACGTGTTTTGTCTTCTAATTACGTGTAGAAGCAGCCCTTCGGTTTCCAGTGAACATGCTCCAAGAGTCATGGGCTGCTTTCTTCAATGCGATCACACACGTTCTGCCTGGAACACGCAACATGAATGCATCCAGTCCAGATGTTTGTCTCTCATTTACATGTAGTTGGCTGAGCCAATTCTTCTTCACAGTACAAGATTTTCAATATCCCCTTTTAAAGACATGCTCCAGAACTACTAAGTATTTTTTTTAACCTTGCGCTTTGGTCTGGATGCGTCAATGTGTAGTTCATACATGCATAATCTATGAGCAGAATTACTGTCTTACCTCAATTAGCCATGAAATCCCTGGTTTGAAAGCAACTGTTTTTCTGGAAGCTGTGCTGTGCCATTTTCCCTACATGTTCCCCCACATGGACCACCCCCCTAGCAATTTGCGTTCAACCAATGAGCTTCAGCCCCTCGCCATGTGAGTGACAGTTAGCATGAGGCACATCATGCACACACAGAGTGAGAGGGAGAGCAATGATGTGGTGCACATATCTGATGTAGTATGCAATTTCCAGGGACTGTGAGCACTATTTACAAAAATAACACTTTCAGAACTACTGGTTAAAAAGTATACCAAAGTACTGGAGACACTCTTTAACAACCGCCCTGTAACAACTGCCCTGATTTTCCAATATTTACATTGAATATCATCTGTTTCCTGCTAACTTTTATATGAAGTGCACATTACAATTATAGCTAAAGGGTAACTGTTTAATGAAATGCCTGTATGCATAAACCAGATGGTGTCATTATCCATGATTGGAATTGAGTGTAATTAAAACCACACTCTATTCTAATGCAATGTATGCATTATGATGGCAATGTTAATATACCAACTCTACTCTATTGAATCGGGGAATAACAGAGAAAGGACATGTTTATTCATTTAGTTGTCATAACAGACACCATAGACTGACATTAAGCAGCAACAAAAGCAGCCAATATGAAGGGATGAAAACCAATAAGCAATGTCTGTGGCTGAGAGTATCTGTTAATGTCAGGGAGATGCGAAGATGGCGGGTTATCTTACTTGGCATTCATGTACAAGCTCTAATGAAAGAAAGAAAGGAGGAAGATGTGAGGTATGTTTGGCTGCTCGGAAAGACATTCTCACCGAAGTGTGTAAGAACTTAAATGTGTTCTAGAGTGACATTTCTTCACTGTTTTCCCAAAGTTTGTCTCCATGTCTGTCGCTTCTGATTATGCACCACTCCCAAAAATAAAGCATTTATGCCTGTAAGAATTGTATTTAAGTGATTGGGCTATATTTAGACAACATATTTGAAAATAAATCCAATAAACCAAATTACACATGACGAACTGAGCTAATCAAACATGACTAAAAATCTATGACAAAACCGCCAAGGCATCAGATGGGTATTATTCTATGGGTATTATTCTGAATGTTTCACACTCAGTGTCAGGCAGGAACATGAGGAAATGTTTTGCAGAAAAATGCATTGAAAGTATAGGGAGTGTACCCACCTATTTTTTACTACTACATCACTGGTTACCTTAGTATATGGACGCAATCAATTGAAGATTCAGCTTGATTTAGTGCACCACAAGCCTGTCCCCACTTCAATTCATTTGGGGACAACTGTGAATGAATTATTCAACGTTTCCACTTCATCCTTGGCTGCCAGGCTCTCTAAAAGGATTAGAAGAAGTATGCATGAAGAAAACAGTGCATGCAGAGGACAATGCACTGCGGGCCAAATGGATCAATGTGGGCCATTAAAGACACATTATATGGAGGAGGTTACGAGTGTCCATTCGTCGAACTGTCAGAAACATCATACTGGGCATTTCTCATTTAAAACGATGGTAAATACTAAATACTTTGCAGTTTGTAAATGAATGTGCGGCCTACACCGTACTTGCAGCACTGTCACAATCTTATCAACAGCTTGATCATTTCTTTGCTCCCTTCTGTCTTGAAATTATACATTTTTTGCCCTCTCATCCACTCTCCCATCCAATGTAGTTGTAAGATTCTTACCTTTACACAGCAAAACATCACGGACAACACAGATGTGACAGTGGCCGTCAATCATGCTGTCTAGCTCAGTCGAGCCGATCCACTTTTGTTTCCGAATCGCGTTGTAATTTGTGTCTTGGGGGAGAAAAATTGCCAGTTAGGAAAGTTCCTGTTGGAGACTTGAAGGTCTGTGCACTCTAATTTGGCAGTGTCAGCAGATGATTGACAGCCCTATGGCATTGTGGACTGATGTTGTAGACTGGTGGCAGCTCTCGTGATGAGTGGCAATCAGACTATTATACAGGGGAAACGTATGGCATGCCATTTGCTGTGATACGTCTATCAATGGGAATAATGTTCCGTTAGCACTGTCAGTGGAGTGATGGCAAAATCACTGGGGAGCTTACCCAGTGGTGTAGGAAAGTTCTGGAAACAGCACTGGATTGTATACAGTTCAAAGCGTACATGTAGGGATGGGCATTGGTTTCTTGTAAGGTTTAGGTTAAGATGTTTGGCCAACGTCTGCCACTGGCTAAAGGGTTTGACCTGGTGTAGTTATTGGTGCTGTCTTGGATGAGCATGGCCCAATTTGCCTCATGCTTTCACAGACGTTTTTTTAAAAGGCATAAAGCAGGGCTGCCAAACCCTCTTCCTGGAGATCTACCATCCTGTAGGTTTTCAATCTAACCCTAATCTGACATACCTGTTTCAGCTAGTTAAGATCTTGGTGAGCAGCTAATAAGTAGAAGCAGGTGTGCTAAACTAGGGTTGGACTGTAAACCTACAGGATGGTAGAGCTAAAGGAAGAGGGTTTGGCAGCCCTGCTTTATGCCTTTTAAAAAAACGTCTGTGAAACGTCTGGTGCCGGCTCAGCGCGCTAAGTCTCCCGTGCACCTTCTTGGACCGAGATATCCTGCACCGGTTCTGCGTGCAGTGTCTCCGGTGCGTATCCACAGCCCGGTACGCGACATTCCAGCTCCACTCATCTGTCAGGCTAAGGTGAGTGTGCTGCCTGGAGGAGTGGTGCCGGCTCTGCGCGCTAAGTCTCCAGTGCACCTTCGTGAACCGAGATATCCTGCCCCGGCTCTGCGTGCGGTGTCTCCAGTTCGCGCCCACAGCCCGGTGCGCGACATTCCAGCTCCCATCATCTGTGAGGCGAGGGTGAGTGAACAGCCGGGTAGAAGGGTGCCAGCTCCGCACACCAGACCCCCTGTACAATTAGAGAGCCCAGTAGGTCCAGTCCCTGCTCCACGCTCCAGGATCCCTGTGCGAGTCGTGGACCCAGCACATCCTGTCCCTGTTCCACGCTCCAGGATCCCTGTGCGCGTCGTGGACCCAGCACGTCCTGTTCCACGCTCCAGGATCCCTGTGCACATCGTGGACCCAGCACGTCCTGTCCCTGTTCCACGCTCCAGAGTCCCAGTGCGCATAGAGAGACCAATACGGCCCATTCCAGCTCCCATCATCTGTGAGGCGAGGGTGAGTGAACAGCCGGGTAGAAGGGTGCCAGCTCCGCGCACCAGGCCCCCTGTACGATTAGAGAGCCCAGTAGGTCCAGTCCCTGCTCTGCGCACCAGGCCCCCTGTGCACATAGAGAGCCCAGCATGTCCTGTCCCTGCTCCGCGCACCAGGCCCCCTGTGCGCATAGAGAGCCCAGCACGTCTTGTCCCTGCTCCGCGCACCAGGCCCCCTGTGCGCATAGAGAGCCCAGCACGTCCTGTCCCTGCTCCGCGCACCAGGCTCCCTGTACGCATAGAGAGCCCAGCACGTCCTGTCCCTGCTCCGCGCACCAGGCCCCCTGTGCGCATAGAGAGCCCAGCACGTCCTGTCCCTGCTCCGCACACCAGGCCCCCTGTGCGCATAGAGAGCCCAGCACGTCCTGTCCCTGCTCCGCGCACCAGGCCCCCTGTACGCATAGAGAGCCCAGCACGTCCTGTCCCTGCTCCGCGCACCAGGCCCCCTGTGTGCATAGAGAGCCCAGCACGTCCTGTCCCTGCTCCACACTCCAGGATCCCTGTGCAAGTCGTGGACCCAGCACGTCCTGTTCCACGCTCCAGGATCCCTGTGCACATCGTGGACCCAGCACGTCCTGTCCCTGTTCCACGCTCCAGAGTCCCAGTGCGCATAGAGAGTCCAATACGGCCCGTTCCTGCTCCCCGCACCAGAGTCCCAGTGCGGAAATATTGAGTCCAATACGGCCCGTTCCTGCTCCCCGCACCAGAGTCCCAGTGCGCATAGAGAGTCCAATACGGCCCGTTCCTGCTCCCCGCACCAGAATCCCAGTGCGCATAGAGAGTCCAACACGGCCCGTTCCTGCTCCTCACACCAGAGTTCCAGTGCGCATAGAGAGTCCAACACGGCCCGTTCCTGCTCCCCGCACCAGAGTTCCAGTGCGCATCGTGAGTCCAACACGGCCCGTTCCTGCTCCCCGCACCAGAGTCCCAGTGCGCATCATGAGTCCTACACGGCCCGTTCCTGCTCCCGCACCAGGTCCCCTGAGCGCATTGCGAGTCCGGCACAGCCTGTTCCTGCTCCCCGCACCAGGTCCCCTGAGCGCATCGCGAGTCCAGAACAGCCTGTTCATGTTCCCCGCACCAGGTCCCCTGTGCGCATCGCGAGTCCAGCCCAGCCTGCTCCTACTCCCCGCACCAGGCCCCATGTGCGCATCACGAGTCCAGAACAGCCTGTTCCTGCTCCCCGCACCAGGTCCCCTGTGCGCATCGCGAGTCCAGAACAGCCTGTTCCTGCTCCCCGCACCAGGTCCCCAGCGCATTAAGTAGTCCAGCACAGCCTGTTCCTGCTCCCCGCACCAGGTCCCCTGTGCGCATCGCGAGTCCAGCCCAGCCTGCTTCTACTCCCCGCACCAGGTCCCCTGAGCGCATCGCGAGTCCAGCACAGCCTGCTCCTACTCCCCGCACCAGGTCTCCTGTGTGCATCGTGAGTCCAGCACAGCCTGCTCCTACTCCCCGCACCAGGTTCCCTGTGCGCATTGTGTGTCCAGCACAGACTGCTCTTGCTTCCTGCACCAGGTCCCCTGGGCGCTTCGTGAGCCCAGCACGAACTGTTCCGGCTTTTAGCCCAGGGACCAGGGCCCAGCACGGCCGGCACCGGAGCCGCCACCTAAGACTGAAAGGCCCACCCGAAGACCCCCATTGGACTTTTGGCGCCGGTCGGAGTACGCGCCTTTGGGGGTACTGTTATTGTTTATGCATAGCGTAAGTGTTTCATGTATGTTAATTGTTACGATCTTCGTTTCGTTCGTTCATTTATTGTTTTTCCCAGTTACGTGTATTAAATAAAGTATGTATACTGGATACCTCGCTGCGCCTTGGTCCGTCCCTCGTGAAGATCGTGACAGCATGTTGAGTAATGAGTAGGATTCTGTGTTTTCACATGCAAAATTCATTGATTTTCATACAAACGCTTTATCTGCCTTCCCAATAAAAACTAGTTTGAAAATTCAAACATACAGTATTTTATAGAAAAGAAATGATGTATGTTTCTGAACGATGCATCATGCTGCATTGTTGACAATATGACCGAGCAGTGCAGATTACTGTTCCATTTGAGCAGGGCTTCACCCGGTGCAACCCAGACCAGTTTAATCGAATACCCTCAATGTATCTGGGGGTTTGTTCAAGAGCATCTAACATTGAAATCTGATCTCTCTGAAAAGACAAATGAGGTTGGCAAGCAAGGTGCCTTTGCTTTCATGCAGTCCCACTGGTCACTTTCTTTATGATCACTTTCCTGTATCTCTGTTTGTTGTGAAACAATTCAATCAATACTCTCTGCTAAAGGTCCTTTGGTCAGAGATGACACAAATGTTTCATATGGCCTCGTTCTCCTTTGCAAACAAGAATTGAAAGCAATATTGTCCATGTTGATACAGTTGCTTGCATAAATCACAGAAAAGGCTTTTGATATATTTGTCCAACACTTAGACATTACTAACACTGTGTGTGTGTGTGTATGCTTGTGTGTGTGTGTATGCGTGTATCCGTGCGTGTGTATTCGTTCATAGGCATTAAAGTAAGCTCATATTCCGTAATGACCATTGAATTAGGCAGAGCCAAAGTGATCCAAAGCCTCAGTGAAAACACTATTTTTCAAGAAGCCAGCTGTTGTAATTTGTTTGCAGACCTCCTCATTCACAGCATATGGCCCAGGATGTGATTTGTCCCTTTTCCTTTGACATTGAAGCATTTGGCACTTTACAAAATGGCACTCAACAATTCATATGCAATTTGTGATTGCCCACAGGATACATAAGCAGAGCGACATATTCATCTCTGATGAATTGAACTTGCAGTGCTGTGTGAAATCATATTCTGGAGCTCATGCTGTTGTAGGATTTAATTTACTGGGTCCTCTCTGCTTGTTCTCACTGCAGTAATGTTATCCATTGTAAAATGAAATATGAATATTGGCAACACTCTGAGAAGGGAAAAATAGAATACACTGAAATATCAAGATCAAGATGAAATGATAAGATCGGTAGCAGCCTTAAAAAAACATGTATTTCTAGTATTTCAGTAAATCCTTCATTGACAATATTCCACCTTAATCTCATTTTATGGTTGTTATTGGCGGTATAACCATAGGTCCACGAAGCAGAGTTTTCAATGAAAATCACGGTAGAGTGACTGTGTTGTAATCAGGAAGTGTTCATAGGATTACCATGTATCAATTATACTGTTTATGTGCTAAATACAGAGAATCCTTCCCCAGTTTCAAATTTCCCTGTAATGATTTTGAACTATGCTGGGAGTAAATAAGAGGGCCCATTCATTCTCAAAATGAGATTTGCATATTGCTCAAAGTAAGTATACAGTCATAACCATTCTCTCCAACTATTTTCAATGTCTGTGAAAATACATTTTATGCCATTATTACAACTTGTGACAACCTCACCTGTATTTCTTCAAGTAAACTTGTTCACGGTTTTCATCAGAGGCTGACATCAGGACAGCTATGATGTCATCAATCTAGGACACCTATACAGTGTCCATGTTAGGACAGTCACACATCCAATTCCAACTTCCATTGACATGTATCCTAATATGGACACCATACACAATCTATTTTTTGCTCTCCAATGGAATCAGAATATGTGTTCCAACCCTTTAGCACAAATATCAACTACTGTTATCGGATTATGTCGTCACATGTAGTGGATGGAAATGATTATTATATTCAACATAATTTATACATAATGGTTGTATAAACTACATTAATCAATCTGACTCCAATATTATGTGAATAAATGCAACAAGCCTTGTACATCTCTGAAGGAATCTAGTCAAGGTAGCGAGACTTACATCACCTCTCAGTATGACTATAACGAACATGTATCTTAATTGCACTGTTATGCAATTATTTAAGAGACTAGATACAAATAGCTAATCTTGGCAACCAATATTCTAGCATTAATTTATTGAGGCAAACGGATCAAAGATGTCAAGGTTGTACCAAAGCATGTGCTATGTATAGTTTATATAACATCTACCTATAGACTTAATCAATTATAAGCGTATAGTCAATCAAATAATTACTCTGTAAAACGAGGAATGCATTTACTCGCTTAAACTAATATAATTTATTAGTCACAAAATAATTAACACTCAACAACTACAGTGTACATGAATTACATGATACGTTACATGTGTCTTCAGTTCAGAATAATCTCAAACATAAAAAACAATTTGTGTGATACACACAAGAGCTTGGTAACAAGTTCTGAAAGTATAAGTTAATTCACTGTCCTTTTAACATCCAATCCAAGATGGCGTAGCAGTGCAGACGTGTTTTTGTTCGTCCCCCTCGTGTACTTTTGTATTTCTCGTCTTTTTGTATATATTTCAAATTTATTTTCAATCTCTTTTCCATTTTTTATATTAAATATACCTTCCGGTAACCTGCCTCACCCAATAAAGCCCCGCCTTATCTCAGCTCGCTGGTAACCATAGCAGCACCCACCCCGTAGCACTCGCTCCAGCAAGTATATCTCACTGGTCACCCCCAAAGCCAATTCCTCTTTTGGCCGCCTTTCCTTCCAGTTCTCTGCTGCCAATGACTGGAACGAACTACAAAAATCATTGAAACTGGAGACACTTATCTCCCTCACTAGTTTTAAGCACCAGCTGTCAGAGCAGCTCACAGATCACTGCACCTGTACATAGCCCAACCGACTACCTCATCCCCTACCGTAGTCATTTATTTATCTTGCTCCTTTGCACCCCAGTATTTTTACTTAGCAAATTCATCTACTGCACATCTACCATTCCAGTGTTAAATTGCTATACTGTAATTACTTCGCCACCATGGCCTATTTATTGCCTTATGTTCCTTATCTTACCTCATTTGCACACACTGTATATAGATTTTTTTTTTCTACTGTATTATTGACTGTATGTTTACTCCAATGTGTAACTCTGTGTTGTTGTATGTTTCGAACTGCTTTGCTTTATCTTGGCCAGGTCGCAGTTGTAAATGAGAACTTGTTCTCAACTTGCCTACCTGGTTAAATAAAGGTGAAATGAAAATAAACACAAAAATTTAAAAATTTAAAATTCAAGCAAGAACCCACCCCCAACCTGAATTAACATTTCTTTGCACTTTGCTAGTAAAAACAAAAGGCAAGAACAACCAACCCAGATTCTAATCTAATCAACTCAATTTAAATGATGGGAGCACACCAGTGTCACTCCTCTTTGAACTATCCACCGTCCAACCGACAAAAAACAGTTTCTCTGTAACAATAAATACATAGCACTTACAGTACAATAAAACATATACAAATTAATACTGTAGCTCTTTATGAACTCTTGAAACCTTACAATTTAAATCAAACAGTAACATTCATTTAGTAGATTTCACACCTCTAACGCTGTCCGTGCTCCCAAGGTTCTGTGGGAACGTCCCTCAACTGAGAAAACCACAGAAAAGGTGTGTTTGACCCTTGTGAAAGCCCACAAATGGTCAGTCATCCATAAAAGGTCATAAATCTTGATTTTTTTAAATGTTATCTGACGCTCTTATCCAGAGCAACTAGGGTTCAATGCTTTTCTCAAGGGCACATCAACAGATGTTTCACCTTGTCGGCTCATGGACTCAAACCAGCAATCTTTTGTTTACTGGACCAACACCCTTAACCGCTAGGCTACCGAAAGTGCCATCATGCTGTGCTCCCATGCCAGCCAGTCCCCAGTTGCTAGTGTCGCCAGTTGCTAGTGTCGCCAGTTGCTAGTGTCGCCAGTTGCTAGTGTCGCCAGTTGCTAGTGTCACCAGTTGCGAGGATCACCTTGTCTCATTCTTCCACTACACACACACAAGGTAAGAAATTATTAGCTTGCTATTGGAAGGGCCAGTGAAAGCTGCTTTAGACAGAACCTTTTTCAATTATGGTTTGAAAACAGTGGCTTTGTGGCAGACAATATCCCACGCATTAATATCTGCTTGACTGTGCCTTAAAAAAAGCCAAGGGGATTGGAGAAAACCTTCTGCCTCGAAAGGTTTAATAAATGTGAAGTTTCTTTGGGCAATATCCAAAACATATGCTTGCCAATGCCTCTATAATTTAGAACTTTGATCTTGAAGAAACAAGATAAATCAATTGCCTAAGAAGTCTACTGGCTACCTTTTAGTAGTAGCTGTTCAGTATATAGCTTACATATTATTTCCTGAATCATTTTCAGAGGAATGTTGCGACAGTAGTTGTGAATGTCCTACTGGAGTGACATTGAGTTTGTGTATATATATATATTATGACATTTTGCGACGTGTTTGTTAGTTTTGGACTTCGGAAAGGGTTTTTAGGTTGTTCGGGCACACAACATTCTTTCTTGAGGCAAGTCAATGTCAGTAGCCGAAGTCTACGCCCCTTTCTCAGTGATTGGTCAACAGTAGGGATTCTTCAGTAGTAGTCACGTTTTCATGCACATTTTTATTTGAGAAATCTGCACCAAACATCTTAGTTTGATATATAATTGTGCGACTGAGATCTTCTTTGCAAAAATTCATGACAGATTTCTTGATTTATCTTTTAAGGGATAATGTGAGCACACTCGTTTGGCTTGCCTAGCCGACTTCGGCTAGCCGCCAGCCGAATTGAAGCATGCTGACGCCTTAAGGCAGTGAGAAATTGGACTCACTGAGAGAGGGAACACACCTATGGGTAAAGTTTTGTTGGGGTTAAAAGTAGAAATTAGCATACTAGTAGAACTGGCGTTCCCTTTCAACAGTGTCGACGCCAAACATTTCTTCAGGTGAGGAGTGCAAAGCAGGAAGACAGGTGCAACCAGTGTTTTACTGGACGAGTTTCGTGCTCTCCTACATTCAGTGGACACACCTCATTCAAGGGTTTTATTTTTGTAGAATAATAGTGAAGACATCAAAACTATGAAATAACACATATGGAATCATGTAGTAACCAAACAGGTGTTAAAAAAAATGTAATATATTTGAGATTCTTCAAAGGAGCCACCCTTTGCCTTGATGACAGCTTTGCACACTCTTGGCATTCTCTCAACCAGCTTCACCTGGAATGCTTTTCGAACAGTCTTGAAGGAGTTCCCACATATGCTGAGCAGTTGTTGGCCGCTTTTCCTTCACTCTTCTGGTCCAACTCATCCCAAACCATCTCAATTGAGTTGAGTTTGGGTGATTGGGAAGGCCAGTTCATCGAATACAGCACTCCATCACTCTCCTTCTTGGTCAAATAGCTATTTCATAGCCTGGAGGTATGTTGGGTCACTGTCCTGTTGAAAAACAAATGATAGTCCCACTAAGGGCAAACCAGATGTGATGAAGTATCGCTGCAGAATGCTGAGGTAGCCATGCTGGTTAAGTGTGCCTTGAATTCTAAATAAATCACAGACAGTGTCACCAGCAAAGCACCCCCACACCATCACACCTTCTCCATTCTTCACGGTGGGAACCACACATGCGGAAATCATCCGTTCACCTACTCTGCGTCTCACAAAGACACGGTGGTTGGAAACAAAAATCTAAAATTTTAACTCATCAGACCAAAGTACAGATTTCCCCCGCTCTAATGTCCATTTCTCGTGTTTCTTGGCCCAAGCAAGTCTCTTCTTGTTGGTGTCCTTTAGTAGTGGTTTCTTTGCAGCAATTCGACCATGAATGCCTGATTCATGCAGTCTCCTCTGAACACTTGATGTTGAAATGTGTCAGTAACTTCAACTCTTTTTTGTTTTTACTTATCCTCTGCAGCCGAGGTAACTCTGGGCCTTCCTTTCCTGTGGCGGTTCTCATGAGAGCCAGTTTCATCATAGTGCTTGATGGTTTTTGCAACTGCACTTGAAGAAACTTTCAAAGTTAATGAAATCCATTCCAACTGACTACCTCATGAAACTGGTTGAGAGAATGCCAAGAGTGTGCAAAGCGGTCATCAAGGCAAAGGGTGGTTTCTTTGAAGAATCTCAAATATAAAATACATTTTGATGTATTTAACACTTTTTTGGTTACTACATGATTCCATGTGTTATTTAATAGTTTAGATGTCTTCGCTATTATTCTACAATGTAGAAAATAGTCAAAATAAAGAAAAACCCTTGAATAAGTAGGTGTGTCCAAACTTTTGACTGGTACTGTAAATCATCGACAAACTCGGCTAATTCTATATGAACTTTAATCATTAATAATGGAGAGAGGACAAGAGGAGACCGCAGACTGCATTTGTTCGCTTTTTTCCCCTCTTTCGTTCGAGGAGCGAGGGAGGGAGGTGAGGGTGGGGGGATGAGGAGATGGGGGTTCATCATTTCATCTCTTGACATGATTAGTTCACTGGGGGGTTTCCATGTGGCGGTGGTTGCTACCCCACCTCCCCCCACCACTCCAACCACACCCACCCTCCCATCCACTGCGTAGGCAGTCACCCCCTCCCCCCAGAGCACCCAGGCATCTCAAGGCTTCAAGAGGCTCTTCATTACAGCTTAATAACATGTCATCTAACATTATTCCTCCGAGTGAAGCTCAAGCTAATCTTTAAACGTGGCTAATTCATCACTGTGTGTCCATCCTCGACAGCGCTCAGAGCCAGGCCAGCCATACCCACTTTGATTTTAAAGACACTGAAATACAATTAAGGAGTTCCTTGAGGAAGATAAGACGCGCACTTTATACATCTGAAGAACTGTTCTTTGTGTCTTAGATAAGGATAATTTTTTATACATTTTTATTTCACTTTCTCAATTACTTTAGAATCAATTAAGTTACTTCCACTGTTATTAGATATGTGGGGAATGAGCAATACATTTTTGTAGGAAAAGTAAAGTCCTTTGTCTTAAACACACCTTTGTTTAGTGCACTCCACTTGTAAGAATCATGGATATGAACACTGTAGACTCATAATGGTCAAACACCATGGAAGAGAAACAATACTAACTATGTAGACTGCCATGCGGAATAAATACTTTATCAGCCCACAGAGAAAAGATCACTCAACTTTCCAGAGTTTTCCCTGTTAGTTAACACTATCAACTTTGAATGAGCTAATTAGCCAATAGGCAGAGGGTAGCATCATTTGTCTGATTCTCGGTAATAATGGTATGGGAATTTATAATGCATTATATTTTGTAAAGTGCATCAAACATCACAACACCATTTTCAGTCACATCCTTGTCTGAAGGACAGTTGGATAAACAGGTTAATGTCAAGCCCTGCATGTTTTTTTTAAAGTCTCATGGAATGTAGGCCTGTATTGAACACCACACATTGGCAGCTACTGTAGGTTTAATGATAGAACAGCTATTTCCATGTTAAAATGTTACGGGATGCATTTTCTCCATTGTTTTTACTGGTAGGCCACTCGGGTAGGCCTACATTATGATCAAATAGCCACAGTAGCCTACTTGGCCACTGTTAAACTGTAACTTAAAGTTGGTACAGTTTTAGTGGATGCGATGCTTGTATGGGAAGTGAACTGTACAGACAAAACTACAGTACATGTGGCTCCTGTAGGTAAACCAGCACACATTGTTTTGAGGTTGGGCCTATGTAAGGCTGCAATCCATCCTACATCTCCCATGGTCCCCGGAGTGAGCTGAGTAACACGGTCTATGCTCTAACGTGGGGTGTGAATCCATTAAGGCTTCCCTTTATCTAGTTGCATGTCGATATTTTAATCCAACACTGGCCATCTTCCCAGCACTGAGAACCACTGAAGGTTCGAACGACTGGATATCCTCCCTCACACCCTACCGTTAGGTTGTAGGTGTCTCTCAGAAGGCGCTTGCTCTGAAAGATTAGAAATAACTTAGGTTAGAAAGGACATTTAAAATTAAACCTAAACCTGATACAATGTTGCCCGTGGTATGTTGAGTTATAAAGGCTTGTTACTCGGTGTACACAGGTGATCAAAGTTCTGCTTTAGGATTCAACAGGTAGTCTTGTATTTCTCTACTCCCGTCACTTTCCTAAAGCATCAATGTTTTGTGTGAAGTCTTTGAATTTTTACAGAGAAGCGTAAAAAAAACAAGGATGATTTTCTTTTCATGGCGTATGTCTGCGTTGTGTGGCTTTGTTTGGCGTAGTCACTTTTTTTGCAATTTGTGTTGGGTTACGAAATTGTTCCGAGGTTTTAATCCTATGAGGCTCTTGTTGTTCTGGCAATATTACATCAGTCAAGTACTTCAGCCCTAAACACTTCACAGCTGAATTTTGATGGGAACAGAACCAGTAAAGAACATGGGGAAACATTTCCTGTGAACAAATTGAATGGCGACGCTATTCGTTTTATATATATTGTTTAACCTTGAGCAGTAAGGAAACACTTTTTAAGATAATGCATTTGTAAGATAATATCACTTTGAATTAATAGGTTATAGCAATAGCTTTTCTGGATTGAGAGGTGAGACATTCCACAATAACAGTTGTTTGATAAAAGTATTGCACTAGTTGAATGGTTAGGAATAAGGCTTGCTGCACAGATCATACTAATTTCTTCTTTAAAGTTGTTAGGGCGAAGATACAGTACTACATGGTGCAATTACCCCACCTACTACCAATAAATATTCTCATACTTCAATTATGATTTAATAGTAAACCAAAAACCACCCAGTTTCCTCCAATAAGGAATATTGACAGTCTCCATGCAAACTTGAGTGCTACGGATGAAAGAGTGACACAAATTAAGTGGAATGTGGTGTCATGAAGATTGGAAACTTTATAAAAGAAAACAATCCTTCTCCTTTATGAGTCTACCAGATTGCACTGCAGTGATAAAGCTTTACCTGTGGTGCAGCCGCAGACACAGAAGGCAAGGTGGCACTATCAACAGACCTCTAGGAATCTTCTCAACTGGGCCCAGGTGCAGACACAGCTGTGTTTTTAACGTCGCTGATTAATAATGCATCTCTCCTTAGAGGTTCCCCAGGCCTCCTGTAAGATTTCTTCTGTCTGTCTGTCTGTCTATGCTAACACGACCAGGTGAGAAGCATTATTATGTCCGGTAACAAATTCCGTATAAGCCAATTAAAATCATTGACGTAGTTGGACGTGATCCAAAACTTTTCCATGAAAGCGTCCAACGGAACGTTCTGATAATCAAAGCAGTGGAGCATTTTTCCTCAAAAAAAAATCTTGTGGGTTTCGAACTAACAGCTGTTGTATCTCGCCATTTTCTGGCTTACACCACTAGTCAGTTATAGTAGTAAGGGGTAAATTACGGCTATATGACAAGACCACGAGGGTCTTAGACAAAATAAATAAGCTGTTTATAAGTAACATTTCTTGTTCTTTCAACACGACATTGGTGCCAATGTATGTTTTATGCGTTGTCTTATGTTATGTCAATCAAAGTAGTCCCAAGATGCTGTGTACTAATGCCTCAATTGGTTAACTCTGCGTTCTGTCCAGACAAGGGCAGGCTGTAGGTTGATTCTGCAGCTGTGATTATTTGGGTACTTCCAGAAGTGGGCATGTGGACAGGATTGAAATCTTAACACATCCCAAGGAAAATTGTTTCATACCTTAGATTATTCCAAAAATCTCACAAATCTTCTTTTTTGAAGATACTATTTGACTAAAGTTCTACCACTTACACGTCTTAGTCAATTTTGCAACTAGTTCAATTGTTTACTGCCAATATCGAAGCCACATAGGCACATTTCAACACAGATCTTCCGCGGTCCGGATTAAATCTAGCCCTAAATTGAAGATGTGAAAAGATATCTGCCTGGTCTGCCTTATACAATGCTAATTGTGTTGTGTGGCCAGTGTGTGTGCACTGAGAATTCTAAAGCCAGCTTATATTGGAAGTGTCAGGGAAGTCAAATTTTGAGGAGAGGTGAGATGAAAAGATGTTAGATTGTAGCAGTCATTATAGCAGCCTGGAACCAAAATGTGAGCTTCCTATACACATTTTATAAATTTTGCTTATAGAGATTCTCTTATCGGTATCAGAGTCTGTTCACCATTGGTTCTGATTGCCAGACGGATCTTTATTGAAATGTGACATTTACTGTTTTATTAGAAGTCATCTGTGGTCACTCATGAATATGCTATTCTCAGTGCTTATGAAGTGGCATTATGCGAGGCCAGTATTGATTCTCATGTACAGTAGAATGAGTAGATAATTAAAATGGTATTAGTGATGATGTTTGTGAATGTAAATCCGCCTTGAAACTTATAGGGGAGGGACGTGATTTTTAATATTTTTACACAGCAGGAGCAATCAGAAAGTTATATGATGATGATATTGCTTTTACAATGTGCACAGGAGTGAGACTGCGGTAACTCAATTTATCATCTCTTCGACTGTATGTGTATTTTAGTCATAAAGATCCTGCGGAACCAAATAGTTTTGCTGAGTCAGGTGTGAAAATCTTTTTTTTCTGTCTTCCTGCTCTACAAGGTGATGGTTATAGTGTATTCAGTTCTCTCAGAAAGCAAATAGGAAAGTAAAAGCTTTTTCTTCTTAATTTTTTGCTTTGCAAGACTGTTTTCTGGGGCATTCCACGACTTGCCACCTTCTGACTGCTTTTGTTTATCCTTGTGTTATTCATCAAACTTTAAAGCAACCTACTTAGCTGCAAAGTGACACGTGGTTTCCACCTAATTGTGCTTTTATTTCCCTGTAATTAGGGCATTGTGGAAATAGAAGTGTGACCATTTTTTTAAATATTATTTTGTTATGCTCTGCTGACAAGGCAAGATTTTTATTACCATATATCACATTTAAACTGTCCCCATTCTGTCAATGTCTTTGAAAGCCAAGCCAAGAAGTAGAAGTACTTTCTTGGCTGCAAATGTATTTTTCTTAGCTTTTTTTTGCTCAGGGAGGATGTGGGTCAAAAGCAAGTGCAAGACCAAGCAGATGTACTCTTTAAACTAGATGCATCCAAAAGAACAGACAATATTTGTTTATCTCTCTTTCTCCTTCCTCTACCTTTTTCTGTGTCTGCAAGGAGGTTGTTTTTTGAGAGTTGTGTGTGTATATCGGGAGATGGAAATCATTTTCTTCTGAGAAGGTTTAAGTTGTGTTCAGTATGACAGCTTTTTTGGTCTTTATTGTTCCTATTGCCTAATTAAGCAATGGCACGAGAAGGTGTGGTATATGGCCAATATACCACGGCTAAGGGCTGTTCTTATGCACGACGCAACGCGGAGTGCCTGGATTTAACCGGGGTGTATTGGCCATATACCACAAACACCTGAGGTGCCTTACTGCTATTATAAACTGGTTAACAACTTAATTAGAGGACTTAAAATAAATGTTTTGTCATATCCGTGGTCTGATATACTGCGGCTGTCAGCCAATCAGCATTCAGGGCTCGACCCACCCAGTTTATAATTAATAAATATATCACCTTGGGGTTATTATATAACCACAGAATAAATGGCTTACTCTACGCTTACTTCTGCATTTCTCCCCTTCAGGAGACATTCTGTTAAATATTGTCTTAAGGAGACCAGCCATTAAAAGCAATTGCAGTATTTTCGTTTTCAGTGTATATACTTTGTACAAGAGTACTGAGGTTGATTCAATTCTTCATACCTCAATGCGTGGAGTCTGATACTTGCTCTGGCAACTATGTTTGATATGGAAATCCATATTAGCATTAGTTGTGGGTTTAGTCTGAGAACATCAGAATATTCACCCACTTCAATTTTTTTAACAAGCAGTTCACAAAACATTGAATCAAGTGATGCACTGTCTGTAGTTTGCTCTGGTATGTAAACTAACCATAACATGAAATGCAATATTGCCTACTGATGAAACTTAAATATGTGCAATAACAAATATTCACAAATACATTCCTTTGAGAAGACATGCTTAGCTTGTAAAATGTAGTTTTATTAAGTTGTTCCTATCCAATAACCCCCGCTAGGACTTAGCGCAGGCTATCACTTTCTACAAAGATATTTACAACTAGGGAGCAGGTTCATGTAGACATTATGCACCTACAGTACCAGTCAAAAGTTTAGACACACCTACATTGTAGAATAATAGTGAAGATATCAAAACTATGAAATAACACATATGGAATCAAGCAAAAAAGTGTTAAACGAATCAAAATATATTTTATATTTGAGATTCTTCAAAGTAGCCACCCTTTACCTTGATGGCAGCTCGGTACACTCTTGGCATTCTCTCAACCAGCTTCATGAGGTAGTCACCTGGAATGCATTTCAATTAACAGGTGTGCCTTGATAAAAGTTAATTTGTGGAATATCTTTCCTTCTGAATGCGTTTTAGCCAATCAGTTGTGTTGTGACAAGGTAGGGGTGGTGTACAGAAGATAGCCCTATTTGGTAAAATAACAAGTCAATTTTATGGCAAGAACAGCTTAAATAAGCAAAGAGAAACAACTGTCCATCATTACTTTAAGACATGAAGGTCAGTCAATCCGGAAAATTTCAAGAACTTCAACTTTCTTCAAGTGCAGTCGCAAAAACCATCAAACACTATGATGAAACTGGCTCTCATGAGGACCACCACAGGAAAGGAAGACCCAGAGTTACCTCGGCTGTAGAGGATAAGTTCATTAGAGTTACCAGCTTCAGAAATTTCAGCCCAAATAAATGCTTCACAGAGTTCAAGTAACAGACACATCTCAACATCAAGTGTTCAGAGGAGACTGCATGAATCAGGCCTTCATGGTCGAATTGCTGTAAAGAAACCACTAGTAAAGGACACCAATAAGAAGAAGATACTTGCTTGGGCCAAGAAACACAAGCAATGGAAATTAGACCAGTGAAAATCTGTAATTTGGTCTGATGAGTCCAAATTTTAGATTTTTGGTTCCAACCGCTGTGTCTTTGTGAGACGCAGACTAGGTGAACGAATGATCTCCGCATATGTGGTTCCTACTGTGAAGCATGGAGGAGGAGGTGTGATGGTGTGGGGGTGCTTTGCTGGTGACACTGTCTGTAATGTATTTAGAATTCAAGGCGTACTTAACCAGCATGGCTACCTCAGCATTCTGCAGTGATACACCATCCCATCTGGTTTGTGCTTAGTGGGACTATAATTTGTTTTTCAACAGGACAAGGCTATGTAATGGCTATTTGACCAAGAAGGAGATTGATGGAGTGCTGCATCAGATGACCTGGCCTCCACAATCACTCGACCTCAACCCAATTGAGATGGATTGGGATGAGTTGGACCGCAGAGTGAAGGAAAAGCAGCCAACAAGTGCTCATCATGTGTGGGAACTCCTTCAAGACTGTTGGAAAAGCATTCCAGGTGAAGCTGGTTGAGATAATGCCAAGTGTGTGCAAAGCTGTCATCAAGGCAAAGGTTGGCTACTTTGAAGAATCTCAAATATA
This sequence comes from Brachymystax lenok tsinlingensis, assembly GCA_030435695.1. Taxonomy (NCBI): domain Eukaryota; kingdom Metazoa; phylum Chordata; class Actinopteri; order Salmoniformes; family Salmonidae; genus Brachymystax; species Brachymystax lenok. The sequence goes on from CM059792.1 coordinate 33,120,454, forward strand.
ACATATTTTGATTTGTTTAACACTTTTTGGTTACTACATGATTCCATATGTGTTATTCCATGTCTTCACTATTATTCTACAATGTAGAAAATAGCAGCTATTCCTCCTGGGGTCCAGCAGAAAGTTAAATACAGTTCAAAATATTACATGACATTAAATTTCAAAACACTTTACCCAATACATTGTGTGTTTCCTCAGGCCACTAGTCCACTATCACATTTTTACAATACAAAATCCATGTGTACGTGTGTGTAGAGTACGTATCTTATCATGTGCATACGTGTGTGTCTGCTTACGTGTGTGTGCATGCTTGCATGTCTTTGTGTGTTCACTAACCCTATCAATGTAACAGTGTGACCCAGAGAGTTAAGGGAAGTCTGTGTGTCAGGACTGTGTCAGATGGGTTGTAGAGCTCAGTGCAGGGTTGTCAGCAGACCATGATTAATACTCCAGCTCATGACTAAGGGCACTGCCACTGTGAAACGTGTAGCGTCCGGTCGTCCGCTATAGTTTCCTGCTCAGAATGTGATTAGCATTGATAGCTGGGCCTATATCTATAAATAGCAAAAACACATAGGCTACAGGAACAGCTGTAGCACAGTAGTTGAAGATGTGGGGCTCAGTATGAAGGAAGCCTTCTCTCTGAATGTTACAGATCTGACAAGGTTTTATTAGTGAAAGTAATATGATGGATGTTTTGTTTTCACTTATCCACTTACGTACAGATGAGTAATTACCACAAGGAACGGAGGAGGGAAGAAGGTTTTTTAAAGTATTTAATTAAATGTAAAACAATCCTTTTTATTGAAAAGGTTCTGTTTTTGAGGAATAGGAGGAAATAGATAATAGAGTTTTGATCAGGTGTCGCGTCCCCTTCCCCAGCATTGGCAGTGATGAAACTGACACATATTCCTGTCGACGTTCATAAGATGTCCCTTATCACCATAGATTAGGCTTCAGGGAAGTGGGAAGTGCTCTCCTCCACTACTTTTAGCAACAAGTCTGTTGATTTACACCCTTGGACTTGATAGGCCTGTGAATTTCAGTATTTCAGTGGCGACAACACGCTGTGATTACAGATAGGACGGGTGTGGTGTGCTGCGTTGGGTGGCGTCAGGTGGAGGTGTTCGTCAGCCGCTGTGGTATTTCCATTTTGCCATGTCCCCGCTAAGTAAAGGCTTTCTTTATGGCTGTGGCCCTTCTGACAGGTGTCCTCATCCCCCTCTGTGGATGACAGGGCTTCCCAGGGCCGCCAGAGAGACAGGTGAAAAGGGAACACGCTGAGTGGTTGTCATACTTTTGTAAAACGCCCAGGATACAGTCACTTAGGTGGGATGCTGCAGTCTACCACGCTGGGGGAATTGCTGCCAGTCGAATGTTTAAATGTTTCATTCCGTCAAGGCTGGCGCTAAAATAGGGAAATTGTGATTCAAAGCAGCAAATCAGGACGTCGATAAATTTAGTCAGTCAGCTGGCTTCAGAAGTATCATATGTCTCTTTTTTTATGCCTATTAGTTTTATCAGGGATCCTCACTTCAATCATGTGTTTGAGTGTACCAGTGCATATAAGCACCAGGCAAATCAAGTGCCCCAAATGTATCATTGAGATATTAGCTTTAAAAGGATTTAGTCATCTATCATCAGTTATAGATCCTGACATCAATGATCTGTTTGGCTTAGTCTCTCACTTAGAGTGAACATCATACTGACATGTTTTGAGAACATCACTATTATGTCCGATTCACTCGAAGGCCAAATCGAGCCAAGCCAAGCAGAGCTGTATTGGCTGCTGTAAAGAACAATGTGAAAAGAAAATATCTGTGCCGTGCAGAACAGTTCAGATCAGCCCTACAGTGTGAATCAGTTATGATAATTAGTTCATCACCGTTGGAAGAGTAGGCCTAAATATTTGTGCATGGGTTTTACACCTTTTGTAATGGAAGTCAGCTCTGTGTTTTCACCATCAACCTGACTCCACCACCGTAGTTTTGTTCAGTATTCAGGGCTCATCTGTAAAAGAGACCTTGTCTCAGTATGACTCTGTGATAAAATAAAGGTTAAATAAAAATACAATAAAAATAAGTGTCCTGTGTTACTTGGCTGATGGCCACCCTCAGGAGAATCTACATCGGAAGCTCCTATTCCTGTATGTTTCCTGAGAAAAAACACTAATGAACAGTTCAATACACTGTCTCTCTTTGGTCCCATATGCATGCCAAACTTCTCCCACATTACCTACCTCTCCCATCTCACATCAGCCTCCCACATCATTAGCGAGCCATGCTACACTAGCCATGCTACACTGTGTTTCATGCACAATCACTCTATCCTCACATTATTAAACCAGTCGCATACCTGATGAAGCCTGAACGGGACATGTATTCCCAGTTCGTATCGCTTCCCTGTTCCTTCTCATCTTCTCATTTCTAAACATGGATGTGTGATTTCTTATCTCAACATGGAGCATTGTCACACTCCACGACCGCTCCTGTCGAGAGGGAGCTCAGGAACGCCTTCCCTGGTATTATCATTATTAATTATCATCAGGTACAATTAGCGGGCTGATGCAACACCACCCCAGGAATTTCACATCCTCCCGTGTAGCTCTCGTCTAGGATGTCTGCAGCTCAACTCTATAGTTGATAAGGGTGGGCATGTTCTTGACAAGAATAACATGCTTTTGCCACAAGTGATGAAATCGAGTGTGCCTTGTTACATGATGGGTGCCAAAACTAGGTCAATTCAAAAAGGGTTTTCCACCTTGATTTTTGGAAAGGTAGACTGTAGTGAAGTAATACATCTTGATATTCACAATGATATGCACAATAGTTATCCGTTTTTTATAGAGGTAGGTTTTTTCATGCATTTCTTTTTCTATAGGCTAATGTCTTTATTATCGGATTGTTCTAAATGTTTGGCAGTTGTGTGATTTGATAATGCACATGAAAAAACATTGCCTGGGGACCTATTGATTGTAATCAACAGCTTTTAAATTGAACAAGCTGTTCAAGTAATATGACCTATTATATGTAGCTATAGCTTGTGCCAGGTACAGCAATATACCTCAGAGGCATTATTCCTCAGTGCTGACACTCCATGCTTAACTAACTGCCCACAATTTGCAAAGGCAAGCCAGCCACTGTGTGTAAATGTGTGTAAATCTTATCGCCGTCTCTTAGTTCTGGTACAAAGGATGATTTCAAACGCTCTGATCAGATATGGAAGAGAACGAAAAGCCAGGAAGGGAATGGATCGGCTCTGCCACTAGTCTTTAGCTCTGACAGGTATGTATCTTTGTCTCAAATCCCCCAGACAACAACTTCAGACAGACAGAAAGACCGATATCCAATGAAGCAGTAATCACTCCAGCCCATCTCAGGGGTGAGGAATTATATCAGAGTAATTGATTGGCAGTCAGTAATCAAAACCTCTCAGTAATTAGACCCTGTCTGGGCAATGACTGTCCTAATGAAGATATATTTGTACTGTAAAGAGCTGAGGCGATTCCTCTCCCAGATCCTCGTTAAAGATCAGGATGCAAAAGGCGGTTCAGGAAGGCATGTGATGATAAGTCAGGCAGAACCGTGTAACCATGGTGACCCGTTACTTATCCGCAAGCTGATTGTGGTGGATTCCGCCCCATCCCAGTGCGAGATGACATTGAGCGAGCAAGACTAGAACATAGCTGCTTTATATTGTCATTTTATAATGGTTGCTCGATACACAATCAAAATCATTCAGTTTTCTCTCTATGCGCAGTAATGTCCCTTACTATCCGGATGTCATTCCCTAAATTGGCTCTTGATAAGTAATTTCCTTCTTCTGAAAGGCAAAAACACATTTGAAGTATGTGTACTTTAAAAATGTTCTGTGAATTTCCCTGTCATATCGCTGTTCAAAGAAATATCAGAATATGCTCTGATTCTGTAGTTAACGCTGATAGGAAGAAATATTTTGAAGAGTAATGGCCTACTTAATGCATTGGTAGTTCAATAAATATAATTAAACTTTATTGCCTCATTCATAATTCAATATACTGTAATATTCAAGAGGGATGCTCAATTAGTAAGTGGTACCGAACCGTATGACCCCTGAAATCATTGACCAATTACACTGTTTTTACTGCAGTCTTATTGTATGATGTGGTACAGATTGGTTTCTGCTCTGAGATTGTTTTAATTGGTTCGGTTATCAACTGGCACAGCTTCACAGATACAGTGAAGGAGTAGGCTAAAGTGTATAGCAAAATCAATTCAGTAACCATCTGGTGTTCAGTAGGGCTCACCATTTATGTGCCCTATCCAATGACTGTTTCCTTACTGGACACGTTCAGGTATTACATCCCCATTTCACTCCCAGTTTCAACATGTTTTCTCCTGTCTAGTGCCTACTGAATACAACTCAGGTGTCCAATCATCCACTTGCTGTAACAATATCATTTCCCTCACAATATGTGCCTCTGACCTCTATGAAAAAGGTTTGTCCATTAGGATATAATAAAAGTAATTGACCTGGTGACCAGTTCTCATAATGTAGGCCTATTATTAATGAAATAAGGAGGAGGATAATTGAGAGAGCAATTTCGCTTTACAAGGCTTTTGAAAATATCCCACAAATTGGACAGTTGGGGAAATTACAAGTTAATCTAATGCATTAGGATGAGTGTAGTAAAATTCATTTGAAAAAGTCTTATGATTTATATTTATGATAACAGATCCAAGATTTGACTTGTTTAGTTATGGCATGGTAATGGAGTGACAGAACAGTGAGTAGTGAGGTATAATAATTGGGAATGCTTCTACGAATGACAACAGAGATCCATACAATAGAATGACAACAGAGATCCATACAATAGAATGACAACAGAGATCCATACAATAGAATGACAACAGAGATCCATACAATAGAATGACAACAGAGATCCGTACAATAGAATGACAACAGATATCCATTCAACAGCTCTTGATGAAAAGCTGTGATAGACATAATTGATTCACAATTCATGATTATCTTAATCTATACTACACACAGTACTTACATCATTAAGCCTTATATTAGCCAATATTAAACCAACAAATATTGATAACTGCGTTGACAGGCTTTGACAGCGTACAGCTATACGTGTGTACGTTTCCAATTAACATGGTGAGATGTCCAGTATGATTAACAAGGCTCCCTTACAGACAGTTGATTTCTTGTCTAGGAATCACATTTTCTGTACACTTGCATGTGCTATTGTTTTTGATTCCCAGAGCATTGAGTCGAGGCCAGACTTCTCAATGAGAGGAATCTTTTGAGAAACTTTGGATTTTACTGTACGTACATTGGTTATTAAATAACTAAACTGTTTGGCTCACATTTTTGACTTGGTTCATCAGAGGTTATGTGAAACAGCAACTTGTGATGTAATAGTGCTACAAAGTGGATTCAGAGTTACAGGTTGATGTTTATTGTCATGAGTCTTGCCCTGGAGGCAGAATTTAGTGGTTTCCGCTAGATGGGCTAGCTGCAAAGTAAAAATGGGCTATTATCGTAAAAATTCATGAAAAGAAAAATTTGCTTTTTGGTCTTTATTTAAGATTAGGTGTAGGCATTAGGTTTAGCAGTGTGGTTAAGGTTGGGTTTAAAATTGTATGACCAGCTAGTAACCACTAGTGCAGAGCTACCTCCAGTATATGAGTCATCTCAATAAATGCCAACCTGCTTCAGAGTTACCGGTTTCATTTCCAGGTAATGTTGTACCTAACTCTTAACTGCACAAATTTCCAGTGTCCTAGTCTGCCCTGCAAAAATATGACATCTAAATAGTGAGGTTATGAAAGAACCAGGGTGTAAATCACTTGAAGTGAGTTTACTGTGTGCCTGTGTGTGAATGTGCCTGCTAGGAGAATGTTTTGTCTTCTTCTCTCTGCTATACAGTAGTAGTAGCTAAGTCCCCAGTGCGCTCTCATTATTTTCAATATAACCACTCCTTATCAAGTGTGTCAGCAAGCTCCTAATTGGTTTATGCAGACAAAAGTCATAATCAACGCTTTGAAACCTATTAGGGGCCATTTCATCTGGCAATGATTGCATATCACAATTAGATGTGTTGACAAACATGAATAATGGTCAATGGTTTATTATGAAATCATTAGCACTTTGAAATCTCATTATAAGTGGAATGTCATCCTATAATGCGTTTATATTAATTTACTGCGAACCACAGGGCCAGAAAGGAGCTAAGGCTACAGACAACCCTGTTCCCCTTAGCCAGCTCAAGCAGAATGGACTATGGAAATACGGAGCATACAACATGGCATTAATCATAGGACAGATTTCAGATCAGATTCGTGTAATAGTATCTAAAGGACCATTTCAACTGACTGAATAAGATATTGTTGACGCAGTTTAGCGTTTAGCAGGACCATGTTTGGTTTAGGAATATCATAAACATATTATGATTTTACTTTAGTGGTCTATTATCAGTCATGTCTTATACATACAGCTAGCAATATTATATATTTCACCCCATTGCTAAGGGGTGGTGTCTTATAAAGAAACCCTACTATTCCCTTTAAAGTCCACCATTTTTCATCAGAGCCACATAGATAACAAATGTAGTGCACTATATAGGCAATAGTCATTTGAGCTTTCATGCCTGAACAAGCCTCCTCATCGCTGTTATTTTATGCTATGTGTGCATTTCCATTTCTACACTCTATTTGCTCTGTTTATCTTCAGAGATTTCCATGGCAACCTTGTGGTCATTATTAAGGACAGAGTACAGTACAGTCTGTCTGATTTAAAATGACATACTGTATGTTGCTTTGGCAAGGACATAACAAAAGAAAACACTGAACTCGACATTGTCAGCACAAACAAAGCCATGATGCCCCCATACGGAGAGAAGGGTGGAATCTGCATTGTAGCTTTAGCTAGTGATCTATTGACATAAATTGTTGAGATATTTCTCCGAATGTGTTTCTAGAGAAAAGGGCACGACTATAAGACATCAAAGACAATCTCTCTGTTGCTCAAAAACTGAAGTGAAAGTGTGTTCTGTCACTTTAATTCTGGGGACAGATGGTAATTGGGTGAGGCTATGGTTGTTAATATTTAGGGTGCATAATAAACTGCCACTTGAGCTTTAAAGGGCATATGGCAGAACTCATACAGGAATTCAATGGCAGATTGGAACAGAAGGGCAATGTCCACCTCAACTTTTAGCTTGATAAAACAGACACCCCTGCATAATAGATGGCCGTTCAAGACTGACTTGAGGAAATGCATGTTTTTTTTTGGTGATTTATGGTTGATAGTTAGTCATCTGGGAACTGCTTTGACTGTTGATTCAAGATGGAGCAGAAGATGAAGTGATGCTTGCTGTTCTGAATTCACACCAACTCGTTAAAAACACATACAGTAGAATGTCAAGTACTCATTAAACAGTATAGCTTAAAACGTGTAACAATAAAACATTGTTAAGTGTTGTGATATACTGTATATAATATATGAATGGGAGGGCAACTTTGATGGGGGTGGTGGCCACAAACCATTCTACACATTTGCAATAGGGTGGAGAGAAATGTTTGCAGTTTTTAATGAGTGAGACTGACTAAGTGAGAAAAATGAGACTGACTAACAAAATCAATGGGGGCCTCCCAGCCGGTAATTCGACCATGATAAAAGTTTAGAGAGCTGACCGCAAAACTAACTTCTCAATCAAATTTTTTTTTGCTGACATGAGCTAATTGACTGACTATCAGTGAGTTGCATAACAAGAGAAAAACTGCTGATGCAAAACCAAATTATGTCCATCCCTGATATATTGTATGATAAAGGATTAGCGTTCTTTGAGGCCTGTCTATTAAGTTCAAATCAACTGCAGTTATTCACATAGGTGGATCTGTTATCTTTGGAAATGAATACTGGCAGAAATTGGATGAATTGAGAGTAATTTACTTTAAATGCTTAAATAGAGCTGCTACGTTATGCATTCATCATCGTATTGATGTTGTTCCACTTCCACCGAGAATTCAAATAGCATATGGAATTATTATATCAGTTAAAAACACATTGTTCAAAATTATTGGATCCCGTTTTTAATACACCAGCATCCTCCCCTCGTAAGAATAACTACACTGTACCTTAAAAAAGAAATTGGGAGGGAACTTAGACCATTCCTCCATACAGAATCTTTCCAGATCCTTGATATCCTTCGTCAGCACTTGTGAACTGCCCTCTTCAATTCAAACCACAGGTTTTCAATGGACCCTCTTCAATTCAAACCACAAGTGTTCGGTTCAAGACCGGAGACTGAGATGGCTATTGCAAAATGTTTCTTTTGTAGTCAGGGGTTATTGCTTGGGGTGCTTGGGGTTATTGTCTTGCTGGAAGATCCACTTGCATCCAAGTTTCAGACATTCAAAACAACTTACAACTTGACAACTTAACTTCTTTAGGAAACAGTCCTAATGTTGGAAACAGACATTATGTTGTCATCCAGTCACATTTGTTTGTGTGTGTGTGCTGATGTTTTCCCCCAAGGTGTGCTTTGTTACAACAGCAAACGTGCACTCCCTCTCCACTCTCGTCAACCTATTCCATCCTCCTCTGAGAACTCGTTGATTGATGCACAGAAGTCCATGTGAAGTGTAATGTGGAGAGCCTTTTGTTGTCGATGCTAATCTCAATAATGTTGCTAGGGCCTAGTTTATCTCTGGGGCTTTAAACCAGAGGGGGGAGTGATGAGATGGCTCTATTATTAATTTTTCCTCATGCTCTCCTAGTCGCTTCCCCTCCTTTAACAATCTAATAAGCCTTCTCTCACTGTGGACAGACAGTTCCATAATGGCCGCAGGATTATAAGGGAGGCTGTTGGCTGTAATTGCAATGGGCCTCCGGCTTTGTTTGCACTTCCATCTCCCAAACTCAAATCAGCGATCGGTCACGCATCGGAGTCAATGAAAAGCTGCATTATCCTGTTAGGTGTTTATTTATACGTTTTTTGTTTACTTTTGCAATGTACAGATGATCTATCTCCCCTGTTAATGCTATCACTATGTTCTACATAGAACCATGCACATTAGAATAGGAAGGATTATCAATATATGTTGAAGTGAAAATAGTAGATTTGATCTATACAGATTGAGGTTTTGTTTTGTTGTCGTGAATTTTGCAGGGACTTTAAAGAAATTGTGCAGCTGTTGACAATTTCCAGTCATTTACAGTTCTATTGTTGACGGAGTATTCAAGGCAAATCTGTTTTTCATTTAAGAAGTGTTGTCATTGTTACAGTCACAGTGCTGTTTTAGTGCTGTCTTCTGAAGAAAATCAAGAATGTGTTACTGAAATTAAACTTTATTAAATATGTATGTTTATCAACCCCAGTGGGATTATTTTATTTGTGTGATTAATTTAGCAATTTTACATTCTAGTTGAATATTGTGTGTACACTAAACTACATGACCAAAAGTATGTGGACACCTTCCTGTCGAGCATCTCATTCCAAAATCATGGGCATTAATATAGAGGTTTTCCAATAGATGTTGAAACATTGCTGCGGGGACTTGCTTCCACTCAGCCACAAGAGCATTAGTGAGGTCGGCCACTGATGTTGAGCGAATAGGCCTGGCCCGCAGTCTGTGTTCCAATTCATCACAAAGGTGTTCGATGGGCTTGAGGTCAGGGCTCTGTGCAGGCCAGTCAAGTTCTTCCACACCGATCTCGACCAACCATTTCTGTATGGACCTCGCTTTGTGCACAGGGGCATTGTCATGCTGAAACAGGAAAGGGCCTTCCCAAAGTTGGAAGCACAGAATAGTCTAGAATCTCATTGTATTCTGTAGCGTTAAGATTTCCCTTCACTGGAACTAAGGAGCCTTGCCTGAACCATGCAAAACAGCCCCAGACCATTATTCCTCCTCTACCAAACTTTACAGTTGGTACTATGCATTCGGGCAGGTAGCGTTCTCCTGGCATCTACCAAACCCAGATTTGTCCGTCGGACTGCCAGATGGTGAAGCCTGATTCATCACTCCAGAGAATGCGTTTCCACTGCTCCAGATTCCAATGGCGGCGAGCTTTACACCACTCCAGCCGACGCTTGGCATTGCGCATGGTGATCTTAGACATTTCTACTTCACAAAAACAGCACTTAGTTGACCCAGGCAGCTCTAGCAGGGCAGAAATTTGACGAATGTTGGAAAGGTTGAAAATTCACTGAGCTCTTCAGTAAGGCCATTCTACTGCCATTGTTTGTCTATGGAGATTGCATGGCTGTGTGCTTGATTTTATTAACTTGTCAGCAACGGGTGTGGCTGAAATAGCCAAATCAAATAATTTGAAGGTGTGTCCACATACTTTTGCATATATAGTGTATGACTGTGTTGATATCAATCACTGATAGATGATTCAGTTATACATTTTTGGTGAAATATGTTATTAGATGTTTAACATATTTTTTAAGTATTGGCTAGGATTTCTATTCCATCATATAATTTTAGGAGTAACATGAAGGGCTGGACAACCTACATTTAGTCACTGGCTGACCTTGTGTGGTGCGATTCAATTGAAACTTCAAAACTATTCCAATAATGGGTAGTGATGCAAAGTGCAACTCTGGCCTACAGTCTAGTAGTTATGTCTATGCATTTCATGCACTTGTGCTTTTGAGTGTTGTGTTTAATAACATAACATATACAGTAGGTTATGTGGGGTAACAGTCATCCAAGGCACTGAACATTTAAGCCTATATCCATTCTTTCTGAATTAAAAGGCTTTCAGATTAAAAACTCTGAACCATCTGCCTGAATTGCCTTTGGAGAATCATGCCCTTTCCTCTCTGCTTGTTTTAAATCAGGCAATAAAACAAGTTCCTGACTTCCCACGGTCAAAATCCAGCTCATGTAATTTTGCTCACAGAGGAGCATGTAGATGTTTGCCTACTAAATATCTGCCACATGACCCACTTTGTTGGGCTTAAATAGCCTTCTTCCCATGTATAGTTAGCCATGGTACTTTTTGTCAGCAAACAGGCACAAGCTGCCCTCTCAGTTATCCTTTGAGAAAGAAGCTGTGTATGTAATGTTGCCTGTATCAGAGGTTTTCTGATCCCTAGCAAACAGAGTTTTATCGCAGATGATGTCTGTTCAGCTGCACAGATGTGAACAAATTTGATTGCTCTAGTACTGTCTTACTTCAGGAATACTCATTTGAACAGCGACAAGGAAAATAACTTCTAGGATAAATACTAGATAACAAATCATTCCCCCTTTTCAAGACAATTGGCAGATAAAAAAAGAAGTGTTTTGAGCTGCTACACAAACCCATGTGAAATATTTCACATGAAGGTTTCTCCTGAAGGAGTTTGTGAATTTTCTAGGGATGATGGTGTTGATGTCAGCCAACACCAGCCTTTCAAAGCACTTCATTGCTACAGACGTGAGTGCTACGGGGCGGTAGTCATTTAGGCAGATGACCTTGGCGTTCTTGGGCACAGGGACTATGGTGGTCTGCTTGAAACATGTAGGTATTACAGACTCGGTCAAGGAGAAGTTGAAAATGTCAGTGAAGACACTTGGTCCGCGCATGCTCTGAGTACACGTCCTGGTAATCCATCTGGCACCGTGGCCTTGTGAATGTTGACCTGTTTAAAGGTTTTACTCACATCGGCTACAGAGAGCATGATCAGACAGTTGTCCGGAACAGCTGGTGTTCTCATGCATGCTTCAGTGTTGCTTGTCTCGAAGCGAGCATAAAAGGCATTTAGCCCATCTGGTAGGCTCACGTCACTGGGCAGCTCGCGGCTGGGTTCCCCTTTGTAGTCCGTAATAGTTTGCAAGCCCCTGGATATCACTCATCAGTCGCAAAAAATATGAACATACTCACGGACGGCGACCCTGTATCAAATCTCGGCACGGCTGTTGTATTTAGCATATAATCTTAGTTTTTTAGGCTTACTGTGAAAATCTGACAGTAGAAAACCATCAGGCTTCTTCCGACAATACTTGCTTCTCTTATCCCGTAAATTAGTTGTTATCATCCATAACCTTTTTACATTGTCAAACCACTCAACCTCTTCAGGATTCAAAAGGTAAGTGTTAAGCCTAAACACCACAGGAGTTGAATCTTGTTTATCCCTAAGAGAAAGGGATTGATCTATAACTGTAAGATCATGATTAATTAAAAACTTAATGTTAGGTAAGTAGTTTTGATTGTAATTAAAGACAGCATTGGAGGAAGACGTGAGAATGACAAATATACTCTAATTGTTTGAAATCAGTGCACATAGCACACATGCAGGAAAATAAAAATGTAATATAATAAAGACTGACATTATTTGATCAAAATGTAATTAGAGCATTCAGCTAAGGGCTTTTGTGCTCAAAGTGAATTAAGAGGAAGGGAAGAATACTGTTGACTAATTCATCAATGAAAATGTATGCTGATAAGCTTGAAAAATAGTTACAGTTATTTAAACACCACAGAGGGACAAACAATTGAACACATAATTAATGGAAAGAGACTGATCGCTGGCTCAATCAGAATGCCCAGCCCATAAGGAGCAGAGGACAGGGGGCTGAGTGAGGGACAGCCGAGCATAGATGGTGGAGGATGGACAGAGGCCAAACCGGGCACAGGTGTGGAGGTCACGGACAGAGGCCCAGGCAGGCACAGGTTTCGAGGGCATCGACAGAGACCTAGCTGGTGGAGTAGCCCATACAGGAGTGGAGGACTGATGCATGTAGAGGTGTGGACTGGATGCTGGCAGGTGGGGTGGCACCTCCAGGTACGCTTTGAAGGTGATCTGATTGGCAGTAGATTCTCTCTGAATTGATGCCACCAAATACCCAGCATACCACAGGCTGATCTGCATCTTGTGTTGGGCCTTATTGTTGGGTTGCCACCTCTGAGCAGTACAGCCCTCCTGGCTGAATTTATCTGGAGACATAGCCCTGGTGCACTTTCTTTTAGAACTGTGTCTCCTGAAATGGCATGCATCCTTACAAAAAATGTAATAAAATAAAATACAACTTTATTTGTCATACAGTGGGTTGTAAATGGTGCAATTACATGCTTACTTGCAAGCTACCTCTCAGGAGTGCAGTGAAATATCAACATATCCTAAATAAAAGTAACTACCACAATAGGGCAAGTAGTGAATAAATATTACAATTTAGAAAAGTAGTAGTAAAACTGGCAGTAACGGTATGTACTATGAAATGTGTTATGTCAGTGATAGTGTGTGTGTGTGTGTGGTAGAGCCATGTCTTTTGTGGAGTGATATGTAACAGCGGTTTGTGGGTGACAAGTTGTCGATGTGTTGAGAGGGTCCCTGGTTCGAGCCCAGATTGGGGCATGGAGAGGTATAGAATCAATACTGTTACAGAGAGTCAGTGGAAATAGTAGTTTAAGGTGCAGGTGAACAGCTAGGCTTTTCAACAGTCTAATAGCCTTGTGGTGGATGCTCAGGTACCGTCTGCCAGACGGAAGCGGAGAAAACATGCCGTAGCGGAAGTCCTTGGTGATCTTCCAGGGGACAGTGCGGCTGCCTTTTCAAGCCAGACAGGATGCTCTCAATGGCGCGTCTGTAGAAGCTGGTGTCTTTCAGGACAAGGCTCCCATCTGGCAACTTTTTGAAGATTGGTCACTTCATGTCTGCTGTGGAAATAAGGGGTTATTAAGTTATCACACCCAGTGTCAGTGATGGCTAACTCTGGAAATTCCTTTGGTCTATACTGAGTTAGTTAAATCGGTTTAAAATGTTCTTGCACCTTATTAGTGGAGCAATCTTCAAAATGTTCTTAAACTGTTCTGGTGTCTCTAGACAAACTATTTTCACAACCTGTCAAAACACACAGCTAGCTACTGGTACTGTAAGTACTGTAAGTTGTTAGCTAACTGTACAAATGTGATGTAGCCTAATGCACTGATCTTACCTGCTAGTGCTAGATATTCCAACCGAAAACAGCAGACAACAAAACTTATGATTTCAGAAAAATTTAACATAAGCTGCCAAATGCACCCACACAAAGTAGGCTGCTGGATTGTCAAAGGTTCTTACATCAGTAAAAATGCAAACAACTATTCAGAAACTATAACAAAAATGTGATAACCTCTCTCAAGAAGATTTAGTGCAGACTAGGCCTGACACAAAATGTATATTAACCTAAATATTAACCTACTTTGACAGCTATTCAGTAAATGCAGACAGATACAGAGACGCACTCTATGGAAACGTAGGCTCCCCTCTCTGGCGTGCTCTCGCTCTTCCTCCTCCTCTCCATGTTCCTCTTCCCCTCCATGTTCCTCTCCTCTTCACTATCTCCCTCCACTCTCCTCTCGCTCCACTCCTCCCTCCACATCTCTATCCCGCCAATCATCTCTAACTCCTCTTCCTTCCTGCCTTTTGCTGCTGAGCCCTGACTCTCTACATCACTTCCCTTGCTTTCAACGAAATAGACGAACAGAGTAACAGAGGGAGAGAGAGAGTGAAAGAGAGAGGAACAAAAAGGATTGTCACGCCCTGACCTGTAGGAGCCTGTTTATGTCTCTTTTTGGTTTGGTCAGGGTGTGATTTGGGGTGGGCATTCTATGTTCTAGTTTTTGTATTTCTTTGTTGTTGGCCGGGTAGGGCTCTCAATCAGGGACAGCTGTCCATCGTTGTCTTTGATTGGGAGCCATACTTTAGTAGCCCTTTTTTCCTCCTTTCCTGGTCAAATCAAATCAAATTTTATTTGTCACATACACATGGTTAGCAGATGTTAATGCGAGTGTAGCGAAATGCTTGTGCTTCTAGTTCCGACCATGCAGTAGTATCTAACAAGTAATCTAACAAATTCACAACAACTACCTTATACACACAAGAGTAAAGGAATGAATACGAGTATGTACATATAAATATATGGATGAGCGATGGCTGACGGGCATAGGCAAGATGCAGTAGATGGTATGGAGTACAGTATATACACATATATATATATATATATATGAGATGAGTAATGAAGGATATGTAAACATTATATAAATGGCATTGTTTAAAGTGGCTAGTGATACATTATTTCATCCAATTATAATTATTAAAGTGGCTAGAGATTTGGGTCGATGGCCGAACGGCATAGGCAAGATAGAGTAGATGGTTTAGAGTACAGTGTATACATTTGATATGAGTATGTCGGATACGTAAACATTATATACAAAATTGTTTAAAGTGGCTAGTGATACATTTGTTACATCCAATTCCTATGTATAAAGTGGCTAGAGATTTAAGTCAGTATGTTGGCAGCAGCCACTCAATGTTAGTGATGGCTGTTTAACAGTCTGATGGCCTTGAGGTAGAAGCTGTTTTTCAGTCTCTCGGTCCCAGCTTTGATGCACCTGTACTGACCTCGCCTTCTGGATGATAGCGGGGTGAACAGGCAGTGGCTCGGGTGGTTGTTGTCCTTGATGATCTTTTGGCCTTTCTGTGACATCGGGTGGTGTAGGTGTCCTGGAGGGCAGGTAGTTTAACCCGGTGATGCGTTGTGCAGTCCTCACTACCCTCTGGAGAGCCTTACGGTTGTGGGCGGAGCAGTTGCCGTACCAGGCGGTGATACAGCCCAACAGGATGCTCTCGATTGTGCATCTGTAAAAGTTTGTGAGTGATTTTGGTGACAAGCCGAATTTCTTCAGCCTCCTGAGGTTGAAGAGGCGCTGTTGCGCCTTCTTCGCCACGCTGTCTGTGTGGGTGGACCAATTCAGTTTGTCCGTGATGTGTACGCCGAGGAACTTAAAACTTTCCACCTTCTCCACTACTGTCCCCTTGATGTGGATAGGGGGGTGCTCCCTCTCCTGTTTCCTGAAGTCCACGATCATCTCCTTTGTTTTGCTGACATTGAGTGAGAGGTTATTTTCCTGACACCACACTCCGAGGGCCCTCACCTCCTCTCTGTAGGCCGTCTCGTCGTTGTTGGTAATCAAGCCTACCACTGTAGTGTCGTCAGCAAACTTGATGATTGAGTTGGATGCGTGCTTGGCCACGCAGTCATTGGTAAACAGGGAGTACAGGAGAGGGCTGAGAACGCACCCTCGTGGGGCCCCAGTGTTGAGGATCAGCGGGGTGGAGATGTTGTTTCCTACCCTCACCACCTGGGACTGGCCCGTCAGGAAGTGTTCAGCCTGGGAGGAGTGTGCCGGCTCAGCGCTCTTGGCCTCCAGTACGCCTCCTCAGACCAGGATATCCTGCGCCGGCTCTGCGTACTGTGTCTCCGGTGCGTCTCCACAGCCCAGTACGTCCTGTGCCAGCGCCCCGCAGGTGCAGGGTGGATTTATCCATTCAGCCAGGACGGGTTGTGCAGGCTGTACGCTCGAGACCTCCAGTGCGTCTTCACGGCCCAGTGTATCCTGCCCCTTTTCCACGCTCCCGGATCCCTGTGCGCGTTGTGGGCCTAGCATGCACTGTCCCTGTTCCACGCTCCAGGGTCCCTGTGCGGGTCGTGGGTCCAGCACGTCCCGTACCTGCTCCACGCATCAGGTCCCCTGAGCGCATCGAGAGCCCGGCAGGTCCTGCCCCTGCTCCACGCACCAGGTCCCCTGAGCGCATCGAGCCCGGCACGGCCTGTGCCCGCTCCACGCACCAGGCCCCCTGTGCGCATCGAGAGCCCGGCACGTCCTGTCCCTGCTCCACGCACCAGGCCCCCTGTGCGCATCGAGAGCCCGGCACGTCCTGTCCCTGCTCCACGCATCAGGTCCCCTGAGCGCCTTCAGAGCCCGGCACGGCCTGTGCCCGCTCCATGCACCAGGTATCCAGTGCCTGCTCCATGGATCAGTCCGGGGCCCGCAATGAGGGTCCCCAGTCCGGGGCCCGCAACGAGGGTCCCCAGTTCGGGGCCCGCAACGAGGGTCCCCAGTCCGCCCGCAACGAGGGTGCCCAGTCCGGGGCCCGCAACGAGGGTGCCCAGTCCAGGAGTCGGCGCGAGGGCCCCCACCTCAGAGGCGCTACGAAAGCTGAGGGAGCCAGAGGTGGTGCGGGGTCTACGCCCCGCACCAGAGCCGCCACCGGATAGATGCTCACCCAGACCCTCCCCAATAGGGTCAGGTTTTGCGTCCGAGTCCGCACCTTTGGGAAGTACTGTCACACCCTGACCTGTAGGAGCCTGTTTATGTCTCTTTTTGGTTTGGTCAGGGTGTGATTTGGGGTGTGCATTCTACGTTCTAGTTTTTGTATTTCTTTGTTGTTGGCCGGGTAGGGCTCTCAATCAGGGACAGCTGTCCATCGTTGTCTCTGATTGGGAGCCATACTTTAGTAGCCCTTTTTTCCTCCTTTCCTGGTGGGAAGTTGACTCTGTTGATGTGTATGTGCTGTTGGTGCTACACCTTATGATCTTTGTTTGTTGTTTTGTTTTGAGTGAGTTAACTAATAAACATGTTTAACTCAACCCCGGCACGCTGCGCCTTGGTCCGTCCCTGAAGATCGTGACAAGGATACAGTACAATTGTGGTCAGGATCATAATTCCTTTCTCTCTGCCTCTCTTTTACTCACACTCTCTCTTCCTTCTTGTCTTTCTTTTTCTCAGCCATACACATAGCTGCTGAATGTTCAATAGCTAATTGGAATCCTAATAAATTAAACTAAATCATGATGCTATACAGCACTTTTATTCAATCAATCAAATCCCATTAAACACCAACACACACACATAAAGTATCATCATAAAGCTATACAGCACTTCAATCAATAATCAATCAAATGATTTTATAAAGCCCTTAGTGGTCAGATTGTTTCTCAGTTCATTGTGTGCATATTTGTGTCAGACTGACGGTTGATCAGGCAGGATAGAGCACACAAAAAGACGTGCAGAAATATGTTCATGATGACCAGCAGGGTTAGATTATAACCATAAAGCCTATATATGGTACACACACTTCAGGATCCATTGCCAGATGATTTAGTTAGCTGGTTGTAGGGGTGGAGTGATACGATCAAGTGACAGCGTCGCGAGCAAAGCACAATGTTGCCGCCTCCACTTAACTTTCGTTTTCTAGCTATGTAGTTGTCTGTCAGGCAACTACATAGCTAGATAATGTTAGCTGATTAGTTATGAAGCTGGGACAATTTCCAAGTGAATAACACACGTAGAAACAGGATAAAACAAGCAACTTGTCAGCTGGCTATGTAAACAAATATCACTACAACTCAATATCATTTGAGCTCCACTTCGCGGGCTTCTACCATAACACGACAGCTAAGCAAGCTGTCAAATAATTGGAAAACAAGGCTATGAAAATCTGTAACTAGCAAACATGATAAACCATAATCTAAACCCAACAGATAAACACAAATTACTCTAATCTCTATTTTGTGGCTAGTTAGCTGGTTGTCTGTATGGCTAGCATTAGGTAGTGAAAGTGACAGCTTGATATTTCACGAGCGCAGCACACATTTACAGCCACACAACCTTTCTAGCTAGCTAGCCTGACAGACAATCCTGACAGTTAGTTAGCTAGCAACTATACAAAGCAGCTTGGGTCATTTGCATATTAATTAATTTGGTAGAAACAAGACAAAACAACCGACTAGTTGACTATACAGGGCCTACAGCTAAACACTGCTCCACCACTGATATGCTCGCCTGTATCAACCCAGTAATCATGACAGGACTGCCTAATCTGAGAGCTATTCCTGAAGTTTCACATCATCAAACATTGACAATACCAAATATATATCTGCTGTTTACTTATTTCACCCACCTCAAAATCACTTTCAAAGTTAAAGGACATGTCCGAATCCGTATCGCCAACCAACACTCTTGCACAGTGAAATGTCTTGGCCGCTTCGGTGCTGTCATTTTGAGTAATGAATAAAAAAAAACATAGAAATTCATATCATAACCTGTTTCTCGTTGATGACAACAGCCACGTGAATAAGACAACAGGTTGTTAGCAAGTTAATTTATCAATATTGACAAAGATACTAATGCAGTTCGCGGCCACTATAGAATTGCCATAGACAGCCGCTATGGGTTCTAAAGGGTTATTAATTGTATATATATTTTTTAAGATCTACACTAAATTCTCTGTAATATTAAAGTGGAAGAAAAAGTATTTTTTTACTTTTTTTAAGAAAAAATTATACACTAATATATCTTGATTATATAAGTCGATACATGTTAGAATCACCTTTTTCAGCGATTACAGCAGTGAGTCTAGGGGTAAGTCGCTAAGAGCTTTGCACCCCTGGATTGTACAATATTTGCCCATTATTCTTTTGTAAACTCTTAAAGCTCAGTCAAGTTGGTTGTTGATCATTGCTAGACAGACATGCCATAGATTTCAAGTCAAACTGTACCTAGACCACTCAGGAACATTCGCTGTCATCTTGGTAAGCAACTTTCGTTTTAGTTTATTGTAGCTGCTGAAAGGTGAATATGTCTCCCAGTGTCTGTTGGAAAGCAGACTGAACCAGGATTTTACCTATGCTTAGCTCTATTCCATTTATTTTTTATCAACAACAAAAACACACCTTAGTCCTTGCTAATGACAGGGATATTCATAACATGATGCAGCCACCACCATGTTTGAAAATAAGAGTAATCAGTGATCTGTTCTGTTGGATTTGCCCCAAACATAATGCTTTGTATTCAGGACAAAAAGTAATTTTTTTGCCCCATTTATTGCAGCGTTACGTTAGTGCCTTATTGAAAAAAGGATGCATGTTTTAGAATACTTCTTTTCATTCTGCCATTTAGGTTAGTATTGTGGAGTAACTACAATGTTGTTGATCCATCCTCAGTCTTCTCCTATCACAGTCATTAAACTCTGTAACTTTTTTTAAATCACCATTGGCCTCATGGTGAAATCAATGACAGGTTTCCTTCCTCTCCGGCAACTGAGTTAGGAAGGATGCCTGTATCTTTGTAGTGACATGGTGCATTGACACACCATCCAAAGTGTAGTAACTTCACCACCCTCAAAGAGATATTGTCAGATGTTTTGGTTACTACATGATTCCATATGTGTTATTTCATAGTTTTGATGTCTTCACTATTATTCTACAATGTAGAAAATAGTTTAAAAAAAATGTTAATGATTAGGTGTGTCCAAACCTTTGACTAGTACTGTACATGTAGGTAGAGGTAAAGTGACTATGCATGGATTATTAACAGGGAGTAGCAGTAGCGTAAAAATGGGGGGTGGGGACAATGCAAATAGTACATGTAGCCATTTGATTAGCTGTTCAGGAGTCTTATGGCTTGGGGGTAGAAACTGTTAAGAAGCCTTTTGGACCTAGACTTGGCACTCCGGTACCGCTAGTCTATGACTAGGGTGGCTGGAGTCTTTGGCAATTTTTGGGGCCTTCCTCTGACACCGCCTGGTATAGAGGTCCTGGATGGCAGGAAGCTTGGCCCCAGTGATGTACTGGGCTGTACGCACTACCCTCTGTATTGCCTTGCAGTCGGAGGCAGAGCAGTTGCCATACCATGTGGTTATGCAACCAGTCAGGATGCTCTCGATGGTGCAGCTGTATATCTTTTTGAGGATCTGAGGACCCATGCCAAATCTTTTCAGTCTCTTGGGGGGGGGAATAGGCGTTGTCGTGCCCTCTTCACGACTGTCTTGGTTTGGACCATGATAGTTTGTTGGTGATGTGGACAGCTCTCAACCTGCTCCACTACAGGCCCGTCGATGAGAATGAGGGCGTGCTCGGTCCTCCTTTTTCTGTAGTCCACAATCATCTCCTTTGTCTTGATCACGTTGAGGGAGAGGTTGTTATCCTAGGACCAAACTGCCAGGTCTCTGACCTCCTCCCTATAGGCTGTTTCATCGTTGTCGTGATCAGGTTTACCACTGTTGTCGTCTGCAAACTTGATGGTGTTGGAGTTGTACGGAAGTGAGTGCTACGGGTCGGTAGTCATTTAGGCAGATTACCTTGATGTTCTTGGGCACAGGGACTATGGTGGTCTTTTTTTTTCACCTTTATTTAACCAGGTAAGCAAGTTGAGAACAAGTTCTCATTTACAACTGCGACCTGGCCAAGATAAAGCAAAGCAGTTCAACACATACAACAACGCAGAGTTACACATGGAGTGAAACAAACATACAGTCAATAATACAGTAGGAAAAAAACAAATCTATATACAATGTGTGCAAATGAGGTAGGATAAGGAACATAAGGCAATAAATAGGCCATGGTGGCAAAGTAACTACAGTATAGCGATTTAACACTGGAATGGTAAATGTGCAGTAGATGAATGTGCAAAGTAAAAATACTGGGGTGCAAAGGAGCAAGATAAATAAATGACTATGGTAGGGGATGAGGTAGTTGGTTGGGCTATGTACAGGTGCAGTGATCTGTGAGCTGCTCTGACAGCTGGTGCTTGAAACTTGTGAGGGAGATAAGTGTCTCCAGTTTCAACGATTTTTGTAGTTCGTTCCAGTCATTGGCAGCAGAGAACTGGAAGGAAAGGCGGCCAAAGAGGAATTGGCTTTGGGGGTGGCCAGTGAGATATACCTGCTGGAGCGAGTGCTACGGTGGGTGCTGCTATGGTTACCAGCGAGCTGAGATAAGGCGGGCTTTACCTAGCAGGGACTTGTAGATGACCTGGAGCCAGTGGGTCTGGCGACGAGTGTGTAGCGAGGGCCAGCCGACTAGAGCATACAGGTCGCAGTGGTGGGTAGTATATGGGGCTTTGGTGACAAAGCGGATGGCACTGTGATAGACTGCATCCAGTTTGTTGAGTAGAGTGTTGGAGGCTATTTTGTAGATGACATCGCCGAAGTCGAGGATCGGCAGGATAGTCAGTTTTACTAGTGCAAGTTTGGCAGCATGAGTGAAGGAGGCTTTTTTTTGCGAAATAGAAAGCCGATTCTAGATCTAATTTTAGATTGGAGATGTTTAATGTGAGTCTGGAAGGAGAGTTTACAGTCTAGCCAGACACCTAGGTATTTGTAGTTGTCCACGTATTCTAGGTCAGAGCCGTCCAGGGTAGTGATGCTAGTCGGACGGGCGGATGCAGGCAGCGAATGGTTGAAAAGCATGCATTTGGTTTTACTAGCGTTTAAGAGCAGTTGGAGGCCACGGAAGGAGTGCTGAATGGCATTGAAGCTCGTTTGGAGGTTAGTTAACACAGTGTCCAAAGACGGGCCAGAAGTATACAGAATGGTGTCGTCTGCATAGAGGTGGATCAGAGAATCACCGGCAGCAAGAGCGACATCATTGATGTATACAGAGAAGAGAGTCGGCCCAGGAATTGAACCCTGTGGCACCCCCATAGAGACTGCCAGAGGCCCGGACAACAGGCCCTTCGTTTTAACACACTGAACTCTGTCGACAAAGTAGTTGGTGAACCAGGCGAGGCAATCATTAGAGAAACCAAGGCTGTTGAGTCCGCCGATAAGGATGTGGTGATTGACAGAGTCGAAAGCCTTGGCCAGGTCACTGAATACGGCTGCACAGTAATGTCTCTTATGGATGGCGGTTATGATATCGTTTAGTACCTTGAGCGTGGCTGAGGTGCACCCGTGACCAGCTCGGAAACCGGATTGCACAGCGGAGAAGGTACGGTGGGATTCGAAGTGGTCAATGATCTGTTCATTAACTAGGCTTTCAAAGACTTTAGAGAGGCAGGGCAGAATTGAAATAGGTCTATAGCAATTTGGGTCTAGGGTGTCACCCCCTTTGAAGAGAGGGATGACTGCAGCAGCTTTCCAATCCTTTTGGGATCTCGGACGACACCAAAGAGAGGTTGAGCAGACTGGTAATAGGAGTTGCAACAATGGCAGCAGATAGTTTTAAAATAAGAGGGTCCAGATGATCTAGTCCAGCTGATTTGTACGGGTCCAGATTTTGCAGCTCTTTCAGAACATCTGCTATCTGGATTTTGGTGAAGGAGAAGCTGGGAAGGCTTGGACAAGTAGATGCAGGGGGGGCAGAGCTATTGGCCGGGGTTGGGGTAGCCAGGAGGAAAGCATGGCCAGCCGTAGAGAAATGCTTGTTGAAATTTTCGATTATCATGGATTTGTCGGTGGTGGCCGTGTTACCTAGCCTCAGTGCAGTGGGCAGCTGGGAGGAGGTGCTATTGTTCTCCATGGACTTGACAGTGTCCCAAAACTTTTTGGAATTAGTGCTACAGGATGCAAATTTCTGTTTGAAAAAGAGAGCCTTTGCTTTCCTGACTGATTGCGTGTATTGGTTCCTGAGTTCCCTGAACAGTTGCATATCGCGGGGACTATTCGATGCAATAGCAGTCCGCCACAGGATGTTCTTGTGCTGGTCAAGGGCAGTCAGGTCTGGAGTGAACCAAGGGCTGTATTTGTTCTTAGTCCTACATCTTTTGAAAGGGGCATGCTTATTTAAGATGGTGAGGAGTTGCTTTTAAAGAACGACCAGGCATCCTTGACTGACGGAATGAGGTCAATATCCTGCCAGGATACCCGGGCCAGGTCGATTAGAAAGGCTTGCTCGCAGAAGTGTTTTAGGGAGCGTTTGACAGTGATAAGGGGTGGTCGTTTGACCGCGGGCCCATAGCGGATGCAGGCAATGAGGCAGTGGTCGCTGAGATCCTGATTGAAAACAGCAGAGGTGTATTTGGAGGGCAAGTTGGTCAGGATAATGTCTATGAGGGTGCCCATGTTTACAGATTTAGGATTGTACCTGGTGGGTTCCTTGATGATTTGTGTGAGATTGAGGGCATCTAGCTTAGATTGTAGGACTGCCGGGGTGTTAAGCATATCCCAGTTTAGGTCACCTAACAGAACGAACTCTGAAGATAGATGGGGGGCAATCAATTCACATATGGAGTCCAGGGCACAGCTGGGAGCTGAGGGGGGTCTATAGCAGGCGGCAACAGTGAGAGACTTATTTCTGGAGAGATTAATTTTTAGAATTAGAAGTTCAAACTGTTTGGGCATAGATCTGGAAAGTATGACAGAACTATGCAGGATATCTCTGCAATAGATTGCAACTCCTCCCCCTGTGGCAGTTCTATCTTGGCGGAAAATGTTGTAGTTGGGTATGGAAATCTCAGAATTTTTGGTGGCCTTCCTAAGCCAGGATTCAGACACAGCCAGGACAGCAGGGTTGGCGGAGTGTGCTAAAGCAGTGAGTAAAACAAACTTAGGGAGGAGGCTTCTGATGTTAACATGCATGAAACCGAGGCTTTTACGGTTACAGAAGTCAACAAAAGAGAGTGCCTGGGGCCTGGGTATAGGTGTGGTGCTGGGGGCTACAGGGCCTGGGTTTACCTCCACATCACCCGAGGAACAGAGGAGGAGCAGGATGAGGGTACGGCTAAAGGCTATCAGAACAGGACGTCTAGTGCGTTGGGAACAGAGAATAAAAGGAGCAGATTTCTGGGCATGGTAGAATAGATTCAGGGTATAATGATAAAGATAAATAAAATAAATAAATAAAAATAAACAGAATGGAGTACCGTGATTAATGAATAGTCCTGCAGGCATCAGCTATGTAGCCGAGTGATCGTAGGGTCCAGTGAACAGCAATAGATGGGGCAGGGAAGCCGCGAGGCACGCAGGAGACACGGCGTTTAAAGTTAAGAGTTAGCAGGCCGGGGTTGGTAGAACCATCTGCTGCGACGTCCGACGGAGACCGGTTGCAGGCAGAGCGGATGGAGTAATCGTCCGCAGACCAGTCGAGGTGGTACGACGGGGCGTCGTGAAGAGAGGGAACCAAGCCAGATGGCGAGAGAGGTATTATTGTTGCTAGCCGGGAGAGACGTCTCGGTCGGGGGCAGGGGCGTTAGCCACTCGGTGGCAGCTAGCTAGCTGTGGAGATCAGGTGTAGTGGTCCAGGGTTTACGGCAGGGAGAAACAGTCCGATGGTGGTAGGCTGGCAAGTATTATCCGGGCTAAAAAAGGCTGGTGTCTGTGCAGTAGGTTAAAGGCCGCTAGCAGTGGCTAACAGTGACTGAAATAGCTGGTTAGCTCGCTAGCTCCCTATGGAATTCGGTCTAAAGAAAATAGCGGTTAGGTAACACAATGGGTGAGGCGGGTTACCGGAAGGTATATTTAATATAAAAATGGAAAAGAGATTGAAAATAAAATTGAAATATATACAAAAAAGACGAAAAATACAAAGTACACGAGGGGACAAACAAAAACACGTCTGCACTGCTACGCCATCTTGAATCCGATTGTGGCAGGGCTTGCAACATGTTGGTATTACAGACTTGGTTAGGGACAGGTTGAAAATGTCAGTGAAGACACTTGCCAGTTGGTCAGCGCATGCTCGGAATACACGTCCTGGTAATCCATCTGGTCCTGTGGACTTGTGAATGTTGACCTGTTTAAAGGCCTAACTCACATCGGCTACTGAGAGCGTGATCACACAGTCATCTGGAACAGCTGATGCTCTCATGCATGCTTCGGTGTTGCTTGCCTCGAAGCGAGCATAGAAGTTATTTCGTTCGTATGGTAGGCTTGTGTCACTGGGCAGCTCGCGGCTGTGCTTCCCTTTGTAGTCCATAGTAGTTTGCAAGCCCTGCCACATCCGGCAAGCATCGGAGCCGGTGTAGTACGATTAAATCTTAGCAGGATTTATTATAAGCGTCCGGGTTAGAGTCCCGCAGCTTTAGCCGTTAGCTTTGGCTTCTGGTTGGGGTATGTACTGTACGTTTAGTGACTGTGGGGACTATGTCATCGATTGATGAAGCCAGTGACTGATGGGGTGTACTCCTCAATGTCATCGGAAGAATCCCGGACCGTATTCCAGTCTGTGCTATCAAAACAGTCCTGTAGCTTAGCATCTGCATCTTCTGACCACTTCCTTATCGAGTGAGTCACTGGTTCCTCCTGCTTAGTTTTTGCTTGTAAGGAGGATAGAGTTATGGTCAGATTTGCCAAATGGAGGGCGAGGGAGAGGTTTGTACACGTATCTGTGTGTGGAGTAGAGTTTTTTTTCCTCTGGTTTCACATTTAGCATGCTGGTAGAAATTAGGTAAAGTCCCCGGCCACTACGAGCGCCGCCTCTGGATGAGTATTTTCTTGTTTGCTTATGACCCTATACAGCTCGCTGGGTGCCGTCTTAGTGCCAGCATCGGTTTGTGGAGGTAAATAGACAACTACGAAAAATATAGATGAAAACTCTCTTGGTAAATAGTGTGGTCTACAGCTTATCATGAGATACTCTACCTCAGGTGAGCAAAACCTTGAGACTTCTTTAATATTAGATTTTGTGCACCACCTGTTATTTACAAATAGACACAGACCGCCATCCCTTGTCTTACCAGAGGCAGCTGGTCCATCTTGCCGATGGACCGAAAATCCCGCCAGCTATATGTTATCCTTGTCGTCGTTCAGCCACGACTCTGTGAAACACAAGATATTACAGTTTTTAATGTCTTCTTGGTAGGATAGTCTTGATTGGAGCTCATCCATTTTGTTATTCAATGCTTGCACATTGGCTAATATTACTGATGGTAGAGGGGGGATTACTTACTCGCAGTCAGGTCCTCACAAGGCACCCCGACCTACGTCCCCAATATCTCTGTCTCTTCTTCATGCGAATGACGGGGATTTGGGCCTTGTCGGGTGTGTGAATTTGTGTCCGACTCCTTAAAAAAAAAATCTTTGTCTAGTACAAGGTGAGTAATCGCTGTCCTGATATCCAGAAGCTTGTTTCGGTCATAAGAGACGGTGGCAGAAAAATTATGTATAAAATAAGTAACAAATAACGCGAACAAACAATAGTACAATTGGTTAGGAGTCCGTAAAACGTCATCCATCTCCTCTGGCGCCATCTTTGTCCTTCTTTGCGAGTCATTGGAAAGCTGTTCTTCTTTGCGAGGCATTGGAAAGCTGTTCTTCTTTGCGAGGCATTGGAAAACCCTCATGGTCTTCGTGGTTGAATCTGTGCTTGACATTCACTACACGACTGAGGGACCTTACAGATAATTGTATGTGTGGGGTACAGAGATGGGATAATCATTCAAAAATCATATTAACCACTATTAATGCACACAGAGTGAGTCCATGCAACTCATTATGTGACTTATTAGGCTTGCCATAGCAAAGGGGTTGAATACTTATTGACTTAAGACATTTCAGCTTTAAATGTGTTATTATGTTGTACAATTCAGGCTGTAACACAACACAATTTGGAAAAGTTAAGGGGTGTGAATACTTTCTGAAGGCACTGCACAATGTATATGGTGCCATGTTTGCTTGGGTTTGCAGTTACAAAGGAGTCACTGAATCACGAATCTTAAGACATTACCCAAACTTTTTCCTTTTAGTTAAAAACCTAGCATAATTATTTTATCGACTCGACTGAAAATACAGGCATAACCGATTCTGCCATCTTTTGCACATGGAGTCGCTGATACGCTGAAGCCTGAATTATCATAGGTTAACCTTGCCATCACTCACCCAATCACCGCCTGCAACCATAAAATAACACAGTAATGGCCAATAACTCAATTTCCACTTCTTCGCCTCAATCTGCATAATGTAGATAGAAACACATTATAAAATGTTAAATTATCTGTACTTCCATTTGCCATGGCCCAGCACATTAAAGTTAAAAGCAACAACCCAGCCAGAACAACCTTTCCAGTCAGTCCCTTGTCAGCTGCAGCAGCAGCAGTAGCTGTTGGTGGGACCAGGGCTTGGGGAAAGTAATGAGATCATGCTAATGTCGAGTTATTGCTGTATGTGACATTTCAGCTGATTGGGAATGGGTTATCTCCAAGTAAAGGTGCCGCTCCATTTCAGTCTCAGCCCCATTGCCTCCTGCTCACACACACACACACACACACACACACACACACACACACACACACACACACACACACACACACACACACACACACACACACACACACACACACACACACACACACACACACACACACACACACACACACACACACACACACACACACACACACACACACACACACACACAGGACAAATAACTGATACCGGCACGTTTCTTTGAATAGCAAGACCTTAGAGACTTCATGATGTCCGTCGAGGGAGCAGTGGGTAGAGATTATACCACAGTACTGCTGATGTCTGGGGAAATTTTATTTTATGTGTTGTGTGTTGACATTTGATAACATATTGAGGGCCAGTGTTTCTGTAATGTGATACCTGCTGCTGTTGTGTACAAGACACAGCTACTGTAACTCTTGAGAATTTCCACCTTGAGTGGCTCCTGCTTTCAAATGTTCAACCAACAGGTGTAGAAATGTCACGTTGTAGTGTCTGATGTATAGCCTACACGCTACCTTGATCAATGCTGCAGACCACCATTTGAAAGGGTGATTTCTATGAATCTTGGATTTCACACCTGTTTAACCTGGTTGCAAGTAATGTTTCATGCTTGCTAGACTGTTAGAAAACAGAAGTATGTTTGCATATGTGTGTGTCGAATTCAAGGGCTGCTGCTGCTATGAATTTATTATGGTTCTTAGTATTTATATTTAAACAAATTTAAAGCACAACACTCGCTCACCATTACAAATTCTTTGTTTTATTTAGGCAAGGTTAAAAGATGAACATTTCGGCCTTCATTGGCCTTCATCAGAAGGCCATTGAAGGCCAAAACGTTAAATAAAACAAATAATGTTTCATGGTGAGCGAGTGTTGCGACTTTTATGATTTATGACAATTATGATTATATATTTGGGTTGCACCTCGACTCACATTAGTTGAGCGCCCTCCACTTCTTCCAACTGTGTATTTCTATGAAATTAATGTTTGACTTGGGAGATTTTTGGGAGATATTTTAGATGAAAAATAAATATAAAAAATATTGAAACTGCACTTCAATACTTTATGCACATCTGTATGCTTTCTACTTTTAAAAACAGATGTTATTGTGTTATTTTTCAGGCCACAAATTTGTCACTGAAGGGGAATATGTTGATATGACAGCGATCACTAAAGAACAGTCGGGATCGTATGAATGCATCTCCTCCAATGACATCTCAGCCCCAGATGTGAAGACAGTGAAAGTCACAGTCAATTGTAAGCATGAAAACAAAGAATGACGCCAAACATCACAACACTCAAACAAAGCTAAATGGTAATCTTATTTGTTGCCATTTTATCAGCCACATGGTTTCCCAGGCGGTTGTTGATCCAAGCTTGTTTTAAGAGCTAATCATTTAAAAAAAAAATACTAGGCAAGTCAGTTAAGAACAAATTCTTATTTACAATGACTGCCTACCCCAGCCAAACCCGGACAACACCGGACCAATTTTGCGCTGCCATATGGGACTGTGATACAGCCTGGAACCAGGAACTGTAGTGACAACTCTTGCACTGAGATGCAATGCCTTAGACCGCTGCGCCACTCGGGAGCCCATTTTTTTAATTAGAGTTATTAAGATCATTTTAGAAGCCTCTTGTTAGTTTAGCATGCTAACTCAAGTGTACATTGTTATCAACAGAAGATATACTGACACACCTTACAGATTATTCAGGAAAATAGATACTTCACCTGTTTGAAACAGTTCACTTTAAAGGACATCAAAGTAATCGTTATCAGGTAGTTAGACACAGCAATATGACATAATACACAGCGGGAAGAATTCTTGCCTGCAGAAATCAAAAGCATAATTTCAATCTGTCAAGACTGCCAAAACAGGCTCTTTCCAATGTGCTCCCTCCTGTGAGGAATACCCACATTAGGAAGACCCAATAGTGGCAGATTTTTGTTGTTGTTGATTTCTGTAAGCAGGAAGTTGCCCCGCTGTATGTGATGATGTCATATTGCTGAGTTTACTTTTAATAAATGGATATGCACTGCTATAAAACTCATTAAATAACCTACATTTCATACATCTTACAGACGCTCCCTTCATTTCGAAGGCCGGGAGTACAGGTACTCCAGTGGGACAAAAAGGGGTGCTCCAATGTGAGGCCTCTGCTGTTCCTGGTGCAGATTTTGAGTGGTACAAAGAGGACCGCAGGTAAGTCCTAATAGATCTTTTAGAAAAGAGTCTACGTTTTAAGGGTCTCAGTTTTAGCCTTTGGTGGTTGTAAGGAGATGTAAATCCACCAGTTGTTTTTATTCTCCACAGGCAAAATGTAATTTTGTCTCATTAAGAACTTACTATTAAAATTACTTTCTTTGGAGAACAAATTCTAATCTAAGCCATCATGGCCACCGAAAGGCGAGTTGTATTTTTTTGCATAATTCGTTTCTGTCAATGGGCTGTGTTGCTTGGACAACAGGGGGTTTTATAATAAATGACTAGGCTTCAAATAAATCTTGTTTCGCAACGAATTGGCACAAGCCAGTGAAGCGTGGGGAATATTAGCAGTGCAGCCAAAGAGAAAATGTTACACAACGCAGGTTGTTGTACAGCAATGCAGAGCAGTCGTCTCAGCACGACCTAATGAGCTGTGTTCGGTATTAGGCCTCTAGAGACTTATTTCAAAAGTATTTTTGTCCATAAGTTCCCGAGACTAATAGTCTTTACCAGCTGTAGCATTCATACTTGTGCTGAACCCTTCAAGGACATACACATACACAAATGCCAACACAGCAATGACCTCAATGAGCCTTGTTCAGTCAAACTTGACTGGATTATACTGGCAGTGTTTACAGACTACACCTTCAAATCGTATCCCCTAATGCAGTGGTTCTCAACCGGTTTGGCCTCATGACCAAAATTTAACCAGTTTGTCTCAGTCGCGATCCAATATTCGCATCCCATTTTTTTGCAGCCAAAATGCAATCTGGAAACAATTTTTTATGGTATATTGATAGAAAATGTCTGAATTATATGAGAAGGGAACAACAGTCCCACCATTTTCATTTTCAAAATTCCATTTTGCCCATATGAATGTTAACAGGCTTGAGACCATAAAATCTACCAAATCCTCTAAATAGAGCTGCTAACAACTCTATATTGAAAATACTGTCATTGTAGAAAAATAGGTAAAATTATAAAAAATATAGGTATATTATCATTTCAACACACTTTCTAACTGGTTTTAGTCGTTTCAGTTCAGACAGGAGTATTTATCATTAACTTTTTTTATTATTATTTCTCTCTTTTTTTACTCAGACACTCACAACCCATTCAAAACCTCCCCCACCAGTTGAGATTCACTCCCCTAACGGGCCAAATTTGATTGATATAAGTTATACTATTCAATTTCACGGGTATGGGGATTTATTATTGATAAACATATAGATATGGGATTCCAGAATGAATATTTTAAGAATGTATTTTCTTCTTTACAGACTCCTAAATGGACTGAATGGGGTTAAGATAGAGAACCAAGGTAAACAATCCATGCTAATGTTTTTGAATGTTTCTGAAGAGGACTATGGAAACTACACGTGTGTGGCCATGAACACCATGGGGATCACCAATGCAAGCATAATCCTCTACGGTAAGACTGCCTACTGTTACTGTTGAAGTACAACATCGCTGTTATATGTTATTGTGTGCACTGGGATGCAATTATAGCAATTATAGATGCAATAATATACATATATTATTGGGGAGGCAGGTAGCCTAGTGGTTAGAGCGTTGGGCCAGTAACCAAAAGGTTGCTTGATAGAATCCCTGAGCTGACAAGGTAAAAATCTGTCATTCTTCCCCCTGAACAAGACAGAACGACAAGCCATAATTTAGGCCGTCATTGTAAATAAGAATTTGTTCTTAACTGACTTGCCCAGTTAAAAATATATATACAGTTGAAGTCGGAAGTTTACATACACATTAGCCAAATACATTTAAACTTAGTTTTCACAATTCCTGACATTTAATCCTAGTAAAAAAAATCTCCGTCTTAGGTCAGTTAGGATCACCACTTTATTTTAAGAATGTGAAATGTCAGAATAATAGTAGAGAGAATTATTTATTTCAGCTTTTATTTCTTTCATCACATTCCCAGTGGGTCAGAAGTTTACATACACTCAATTCATATTTGGTAGCATTGCCTTTAAATTGTTTAACTTGGGTCAAACCTTTCAGGTGGCCTTCCACAAGCTTTCCACAATAAGTTGGGTGAATTTTGGCCCATTCCTCCAGACAGAGCTGGTGTAACTGAGTCCGGTTTGTAGGCCTCCTTGCTCGCACATGCTTTTTCAGTTCTGCCCACAAATGTTCTATAGACTTGAGTTCAGGGCTTTGTGATGGCCACTCCAAAACCTTGACTTTGTTGTCCTTAGGCCATTTTGCCACAACTTTAGAAGTATGCTTGGGGTCATTGTCCATTTGGAAGACCCATTTGCGACCAAGCTTCAACTTCCTGACTGATGTCTTGAGATGTTGCTTCAATATATCCACATCATTTTTCTTACCTCGTGATGCCATCTATTTTGTGAAGTGCACCAGTCCCTCCAGCAGCAAAGCACCCCCACAACATGATGCTGCCACCCCGGTGCTTCACGGTTGGGATGGTGTTCTTCGGCTTGCAAGCCTCACCCTTTTTCCTCCAAACATAACAATGGTCATTATGGCCAAACAGTTCTATTTTTGTTTCATCAGACCAGAGGACATTTCTCCAAAAAGTACAATCTTTGTCCCCATGTGCAGTTGCAAACTGTAGTCTGGCTTTTTTATGGCGGTTTTGGAGCAGTGGCTTCTTCCTTGCTGAGCAGCCGTCCAGGTTATGTCGATACAGGACTTGTTTTACTGTGGATATAGATACTTTTGTACCTGTTTCCTCCAGCATCTTCACAAGGTCCTTTGCTGTTGTTCTGGGATTGATTTGCACTTTTTGTATGTTCATCTCTAGGAGACAGAACGAGTCTCCTTCCTGAGCGGTATGATGGCTGCGTGGTCCCATGGTGTTTATACTTGCGTACTATTGTTTGTACAGATGAACGTGGTACCTTCAGGCATTTTGAAATTGCTCCCAAGGATGAACCAGACTTGTGAAGGTCAACAATTGTTCTCTGAGGTTTTGGCTGATTTCTTTAGATTTTTCCATGATGTCAAGCAAAGAGGCACTGAGTTTGAAGGTAGGCCTTGAAAAACATCCACAGGTACACCTCCAATTGACTCAAATGATGTCAATTAGCCTATCAGAAGCTTCTAAAGCCATGACATAATTTTCTGGAATTTTCCAAGCTGTTTAAAGGCACAGTCAGCTTAGTGTATGTAAACTTCTGACCCACTGGAATTGTGATACAGTGAATTATAAGTGAAATAATCTGTCTGTAAACAATTGTTGGAAAAATTACTTGTGTCATGCACACAGTAGATGTCCTAACCGACTTGCCAAAACTATAGTTTGTTAACAAGAAATTTGTGGAGTGGTTGAAAACGAGTTTTAATGACTCCAACCCAAGTGTATGTAAACTTCCGACTTCATTTGTATATTTTGTGGTTTTGTGACAATGACCACAAGAGCATCTGCGGCTGCAGTTACACCTCCAACATCGCCTAAACAAAAGCAATGATATGCTATGCAGTTGTCGGTAACTGTGGGTTAACGCTGATCTGATTCAATCCTGGCCTAAATGTAGATGTGTCTGTCTGTGGGGTGGGGTGTAATGCAAATATATACATTTTGTTTGTCAGTGGTCTTATTCATCTGTTGGGAGAATACTCCACAGTGATCCAAACTTGCAGTTATGTAATGTAGAATAAAGCCATCAATTTAAATAAATTAACATTGTTACTATGAATAGGACAAAAAGCAGCAACTTTGTTTTGATTATCTCTAGGGGCATATAATGTGAAAGAACTGAGCCTCGTTGGATACAATAGCTATTGAGCGAATACAATAGCTCAGTATTCAAATTTGTTGAGTCATAGAAAACTTCTTAGGGTAACATTACAGGTCAACTTTTCCTCTGACTGCAGTTCCAGTAGTTTACAAAGACTAACAAACTGCAAGAAAAACACTTTAAGAAGCCATTTTAGCCATCCTACACTATTCTATTCTCAACGTTATAAAGGCCCAATCATGAAAATTTAATATAGCCTCAGTCGTGCTCCTCAGTTCACATGCCAAGGGATTTGGGTGAATGTTTGTTTTGTACTGCTTGTTTCTTTTTGCTCATCAAAGGGGATAGAATGCCCTGTCATCTCTGATATGAATGATGTGTTTGCGTGGAAAAAGATATTTGAGATCCTTGCTATGCTTTGTTAAGATGACCAGTGTCTGATGGAGCTTGTGTTCAGTTTTCAAAGGAACCAGTCCTATTCAATGTGCAGGAGGAATCCATCTTGTTGGTTCTATGCCTAGCGTTACTGCTGATGATGACCTCTTTGCAGTCCATCCCCTAAATTACTTTTCAGGAGAAGGCTCTAAAGCCAACAGTTTTCAGTTTTTTTGATAGGGCATCTAAAGTTGTCAGTTAAAGCCAGTAGAACCCGCACTGGTTTAGTTGTGGAGGGGGAGATTAGTTAGGGGAAGCACTGCCTCTTGAGATGCCTTAGTGACGTTAATGTCAAACTATTTTTCCCAACAGGCCCCGGGACTATGATGCACGATGTGAACAGTGCTGCCCTGTCTCCCCACTGCTCCTTCTGCCACCTGCTGACTGTTTTCTTGTTGTTCCTGCTCAAGTTTTGATGCAACACGGTTTATCCTCAGCTTTACTCAGCACTGAACAACAACAAGACTCTTGGTCCCAGAAGAACAAAAGGAACAAAAGGAACTACCAATAACATCGTTGGTTCACTCTTCTTTTTTTTGGTGTGCATTGGCGGTATGTCTTCTTTTGAACAAAAAAAACAGAAGACGGGACAGGTCTAGGGCAGTGGGGAGGGAGAGGGTCGACATGGATGCTGATCTGAGGTGATGGTAGTACTACAGAGTTTGTGTCAATCTAAACTTTTATATGTAAAAAAGGGAAACAAAAAGTTCATGTATGTGTTGATAGTTGACTGGTTTTACCCAAATATTGAGGTGTACATTCGGATTACTGGTGTGTCATGTCCTGTTTGATTTCTGTACAATAACCTAAGCTTTTCTTAAGTAAACAACAAAAAAATGAATACATACATTGTGATTGTTGAATTTACTGTATTTTTACAGTTGTATGCAACAGAATAATAACAAAAACCATTTAATATAAACAATGTCAACTTCAGTGTAACAGTGTGCTATCATTTCTGAGGCAGAACATTACAATATCAAATATTTAAGGAATTTTTGTCACAAAAGAAGTCCATGCACAGCAAAACAAACACTGTTAAAACATAAACAGTACTGACACATATATATTCTTTTGGGGGTTGTCACTAAGAAGAACTGCATAGTCCAAGACAGATTATGACTGTATGTTGTCTGAAATTTGCTTACACCTTTTTGAAAGGAAGTTGAGACCGACAAGGCTGATATACACAGGCAGAAATGTACAATGAAAACAGGTTATTCATTGCACAAACAATTTGGTCTTCCGCTGGCTATATACTGTAGTGTCATCCCACAATATACAATTTTTCTCATGTGGGTGTCTACAAACAAAACGCAAGTGGTTAAATAAAAACAGTGTGATTCCAACAGGCTATAAACTCAGCAAAAAAAGAAACGTCCTCTCACTGTCAACTGCGTTTATTTTCAGCAAACTTAACATGTGTAAATATTTGTATGAACATAACAAGATTCAACAACTGAGACATAAACTGAACAAGTTCCACAGACATGTGACTAACAGAAATTGAATAATGTGTCCCTGAACAAAGGAACAGTCAGTATCTGGTGTGGCCACCAGCTGCATTAAGTACTGCAGTGCATCTCCTCCTCATGAACTGCACCAGATTTGCCCGTTCTTGCTGTGAGATGTTACCCCACTCTTCCACCAAGGCACCTGCAAGTTCTCGGACATTTCTGAGGGGGAATGGCCCTAGCCCTCACCCTCCGATCCAACAGGTCCCAGATGTGCTCAATGGGATTGAGATCCGGGCACTTCGCTGGCCATGGCAGAACACTGACATTCCTGTCTTGCAGGAAATCCTGCACAGAACGAGCAGTATGGCTGGTGGCATTGTCATGCTGGAGAGTCATGTCAGGATGAGCCTGCAGGAAGGGTACCACGAGGGAGGAGGATGTCTTCCCTGTAACGCACAGTGTTGAGATTGCCTGCAATGACAACAAGCTCAGTCCGATGATGCTGTGACACACCGCCCCAGACCATGACGGACTCTCCACCTCCAAATCGATCCCGCTCCAGAGTACAGGCCTCGGTGTAACGCTCATTCCTTCGACGATAAACGCAAATCCGACCATCACCCCTGGTGAAACAAAACCGCGACTCCTCAGTGAAGAGCACTTTTTGCCAGTCCTGTCTGGTCCAGCGACGGTGGGTTTGTGCCCATAGGCGACGTTGTTGCCCGGTGATGTCTGGTGAGGACCTGCCTTACAACAGGCCTACAAGCCCTCAGTCCAGCCTCTCTCAGCCTATTGCGGACAGTCTCAGCACTGATGGAGGGATTGTGCGTTCCTGGTGTAACTCGGGCAGTTGTTGTTGCCATCCTGTACCTGTCCTGCAGCTGTGATGTTCGGATGTACCGATTCTGTGCGGGTGTTGTTAGACGTGGTCTGCCACTGCGAGGATGATCAGCTGTCCATCCTGTCTCCCTGTAGTGCTGTCTTAGGTGTCTCACAGTACGGACATTGCAATTTATTGCCCTGGCCACATCTGCAGTCCTCATGCCTCCTTGCAGCATGCCTAAGGCACGTTCACGCAGATGAGCAGGGACCCTGGGAATCTTTCTTTTGGTGTTTTTCAAAGTCAGTAGAAAGGCCTCTTTAGTGTCCTAAGTTTTCATAACTGTGACCTTAATTGCCTACCGTCTGTAAGCTGTTAGTGTCTTAACGACCGTTGCACAGGTGCATGTTCATTAATTGGTTATGGTTCATTGAACAAGCATGGGAAACAGTGTTTAAACCCTTTACAATGAAGATCTGTGTTTATTTAGATTTTTACGAATGATCTTTGAAAGACAGGGTCCTTAAAAAGGGACGTTTCTTTTTTTGCTGAGTGTATGTAGAAATGTGTACTGCACTCCCCGCTACATGAAGTGAAGAGAAATGAGTGATCTCTCTCTTTAAATGGTAAGACATGAGAGACTATATAAACCCAGAAGTCAGCCCTCTGCATTGACCAGAGATGGATTGAAACGCTGTCAATGTCAGTAGGTTTGTGTCTTTTCACAGTTTTAGGACATTTTCAAATAAACAATGAGCTGGTGTGTATATTGGATGTTCATAGCTGCATATCTTTTCTGATTTAAGAACAGTTTCCTAATTACATTGCCTGATTACCTAAATTACTGTCACAATTAATTATAATTCTGCAAAGAGCCTAGCAGAAATTCAATGAACCACATTATGTATTTCCTCCCGTTTAGAATGTGTGTTTCTCATGTACTTTACCTGCATGGTTTACTGTTTGCTATAGCATTGCCGATCCCCCATGTCATAACATATAGCGCCAACAATTTGTTTTGAGCAATTGTTTTGATCAATTGAGTCCATGAATCGCAATGATATAACCCTTATGATGAGTAATCAACATGTCAGCTGGAGATAAGATTTTACATTGTCCATAAATTATGAACTGTTTAAACAAAGAAGTCCTCAGTCCTTTTGAGTATGTGAGACAATACTACCCATGATAGCCCACACAAATTGAAACCATACAGTATGCGAGTCATGTCTACATTGAGGCTGTATGCAGTGAAGTGTAGGAATATGCTTTGCATCCAATTAAGATCACATGCAGGTTCTGAAGTTTTCATTATAAAATGTCCAGTGAAAAACAATTAATTTGTTTTAACAAACATAGCTTGCCATTTGATCTCACTACAGTTGCCCCCACCCCCAAGTAAATATCATTGAGAAAGCTACTGTATCAAAATAACCTGAACTGGAACAGAAAAGACTGCACAATTATTTAATGTATTGTTACATCTAATGCCACACGTTGACACACATCTATTAAAACACCATAGCACTACACTGTAAAAGCTGTTAAAACACCATATAGCACTACACTGTAAAAGCTATTAAAACACCATATAGCACTACACTGTAAGGGCTGTTAAAACACCATATAGCACTACACTGTAAAAGCTATTAAAACACCATATAGCACTACACTGTAAAAGTTATTAAAACACCATATAGCACTACACTGTAAAAGCTGTTAAAACACCATATAGCACTACACTGTAAAAGTAAGCATTCATTGTGCTACAAGGAGAGTCATTTTGAATGCCTCAAGCGACCTTTTAATCTTTGACAGAAGCCCTGACCCCAGTGTTCTCTCAATCAGAGGGTGGAATAATAAAGGCTGAGGATATCTCTGTCCCCTGTATCTCTATCAACTATCTATATGGGGAGGCTCAAGCTGTTACATCGTCCCCTTTTCTTTCAGATGAATAAGAACCATTCAATGTCACAGCTGTCACTTCTGATCAGCCTTCGCACAGCTGCCCCACAATGCCATCAACACCTGGTTTGTTGCATGTTGGGTTCGTCCCAAAACTGCATGGTTATCAGGCAGCAGCAGAGAGGAGTGTGTACACACACACACACACACACACACACACACACACACACACACACACACACACACACACACACACACACACACACACACACACACACACACACACACACACACACACACACACACACAGAGGTATGTGCAGGCATGCACGTACACACACAAACACACAGAGGTATGTGCAGGCATGCACGTACACACACAAACACACAGAGGTATGTGCAGGCATGCACGTACACACACAGACAAGGCTATTTTGGAGACCATAATGAAAGTTGGGCCCCCTTTCTAGGGCCAAATTACGACTTAGGAAATTACGCCTTTCGTAGGCATGCCTTTCCTACGCACTTTATGAAGGTGCATAACGGGCTTTGCAGGTGTGCTTTCCTTGCGCGCGCTGAATAAATGTAATTCAATCGCTGAAACCCTCTTACTTGCTGTCCAACAGATTTTCTTGTGGAGTTTTCAGTACATTTATCTTAAGCTATCCTTTTTAAATATGGTGTACCTTTTAGTTAGATCAATGAAAGATAGCCATCTAAATATAATCACGGAAAAAAGAAAACCGTGGTTTGATTCATTATGAAAAATTGACACATTCAGTTCTTTAACCCATGGTAATGTTGGAAGAAAAGTTTACATAGAATTATAATAGGGAGAATAGTGTACATGTCATTATAAAAGTGTACAATAGTAGGCTATACCCTCATCTATTGCCTGCACAAACCATGGAACTGTGTGATGACACTGCCAAGTATTGCGCCATGCGTCGGGTTCAAACTGTTATGGCTTGGTCTGCGCTCTGCTCTATAACGATTTAGTTAGCCTATATGTCTTTTTTATATTATTAACTGTTACTAATGATCCTCAGCAACAACCACATGGCCGTGATGCCGTTTACAGAGGAAGCAAATTAAGGTAAATGAAACATTGGAATTAAATGGAATTATAATGTAGGCTATACCAACTGAAGGGATCTAACAGTAAATTGGCAGTTAAATATGTGTGGTTATTAGGCCTACTGATGGTCAATACTGATAGTGGCAAATATTTAACATGATAGAAATTGAAACAGAGAAAGTCGGGGTAGCCTATAATTAAGACATTTGAGAGTGCCCATCCCTGCTACAAGGCCTTACAATTAAAATTCTGCACAATGGCACGGCATTTCATAAACTTTACTGTGTTACTATGTTGATATGCTTCAGTTTGCTGCCATATTACTGGTTTCACATTTGTCAAGCTCGTGTTCGTCAGAGTAAGCATAGAGAGAAGTGCATAAAAAGGAAATTACGTTCCATTTACACGCGCTTAACTTGGGTCGGAATTGGGCCCATAGTGAAGACTGGTGAACTGGGTTAGTGGAAAAAGGTATGTTAAAGCTAAAAAAATCAGGAAATCACAATATAATATAGCAAAATGTGGTTGACTTAAAGGCAACATTCCACTTTGATCTAGATGTAAATGGTCAGTGTTAACAGGTTAAAGGCAACATTCCACTTTGATCTATATATAAATGGTCAGTGTTAACAGGTTAAAGGCAACATTCCACTTTGATCTAGATGTAAATGATCAGTGTTATCCCCACAATAACCATACAAAATAAGAGAAGACAAACTAAGGTTATGTAGTGTATTGCATTTGAAAAAAAGAGAATATTCAATGATTTACTGTTACTGGATGAATACAGATCAAATGAAATGTTGTCAATACACAAACATCCATCTTATGGTGTGGTTTTGAACGTGCTCTTCATATGTAAAACGTGAGCATTATAAGGACTGTTGTCCCCTAGGTCAGAAGGCTAAACGCTTTTGTTTTACTTGCCACTCCCCCACCCATGTACAGTGGCCCTAAGGGGCAAAGTGGCTTGAAACCTTTGATCCACAGTTAAAAACAGAAATTTGTATTTCTTCAAAGTTTTCCAATGTCTGCACTTATATTTATGAAGAACTGCAGACTGTTGTAAATCATCCACAAAAAAAATATGTCAACTGAAAGTGAAAGGAAAGCTTTCGTAGCCTACACAAGTGCAGTCACACCGCCATAAACAAAGTTCAATGTGAATCTGTGTATAAATCATCATGAACAGCGTATTAGTCATAACTGTAATCTTGCAGTTGTGACAAAGAGAGGATCAAAGATAGATTTCGATCCTGGTGAAACAATATCTACTTTAATTGTTCCATGCCGGGAGTCAACATAGATGACTAAACTAAGCTCCTAGATAGGGAGCTGTTGTTGTTTTCTCTTGTGGATCAAACCCCATCCGCTATACAGTAAAATGAGTCAAAGCATTAACCATACTGTGTACTGGGTAACACTGTACATATGCTGTCAATAACAGCTTGTAATTGTCTATTAATAATTAATGAACCATATTCATTATTTAGTTTATTTATTCTCTACAAAACTATAAACAGACCGAAATTGTATAGGAAACCTTTCACTAATTATTATTGTCAAATGATAAGCCCTTTGTAACAAGGCCCAGTGTTTGACAAGTAATAAGTATGTTTTCTCATTGTTTTACATTACTTCATTCATGTTTGTTAATGATTTCCTTTAGCAAATGGCACACAGATAGGAAGTGTTACCATGTAGTATGTCTGGGTGCAAAAAACGATTATGTCCAGCTAGCTAACGGTATGAACATAACGCCAATCAGAACCAACATAATATAACACAACTAATACGCAATCTGAAAAAGTCCACAGTTTTTTCCTGCACCATTATTTTAAACAGATAGTTCAGCAAAGTCCCAAAAGCAATTTGTTCTATAGCTAAATAAGGATACAAATAATGGGTTGCAGTGTCTCAACTCATGGAAGTGAAAACTTTCAAGGTAGTTTATCACAAAACATTATGAAATCTGGGAACAATCCCAGTGCGTTGTGAGGTATGCAGTATAACTGAAAGAGAGGGTATAAAGAGTGTACAACTATCTATATCATGCGAGCAGTGTGCCTTGTGTGCTTTAAAAAGTATATATATAGTAGTTATGTAGTTGGTACCACACTGTAGTCCAGGCTAAGCATATCACACTCAACAGCAACAGTATTATCTGGAAACAGCAATGCAATTCCATCAGCTATGCATATTGTGAATGTTTCAGTTTAATTCCAATATCAATTGTCTTGAAGTCTATTTTTCAATTTCAGGTTACAATATCCTTACTACAAACATGGCAAATTCCACTATTATTTTACAATTAGTAGAAAACAACTGATGTCAATTGCACTTAAGGGCATCATGTTGATTCAAACCAAGGGGGTTCCTACGTTTGTAGCCTCACAAAATATAAAGTACAGCAACGTATCAATCTGTAAAGAAGAGTTATACACTATCAGTGTCCGCACATGATGCCCTTGACTGCATCGCTGGCACTTGCACTCTCAGATAAATAAAATGCAACGTTAAGCAGCTTCAGGGCATAATACATGTATACATACTGTACATACATTCTGCTCCAATTATTACACATCTGAATGACATACAATAACTCAACCACGTGCAAATGTCATGCTAGAATAAGAAAACATCTGACACATTATTACTGTATCGGCACTTTAAAAGGAGCACTACTCAATCTCAGTTTCCACCCACAGTGAGCCCCTAACGTGTGTTTGTAAACATGTGTGGGTCTTGGCAAATGTAACTACCATATAGTTATTTCAATTCTATTGTAACTCCCACAAAACCAATTACGAGAGTGAGGGGTTTTGGAGCAGAATTCAAATAGCTATTTGGCAGTTACACATAGGACAAATCATAGCTTGAGATATGCACATTACTCAAACTTTAACATAAACCATGCAATGATGTCAATTAAAGATGTGCACCAAAGTATGAGGCATGTGCAGTAATCTCATCCACCCTAAATGATGATGTTCATCCCATTCAATCAAACTGGGAACAGGAATTTATGAGTGGTCGACTTTATTGGCATTCAAATGTGCAGATACTGTTGCCTTGTTTATTGACTACAGGAGATACTATGCTGCACATTTGTTTTTCAGTGTAACTTGTATTCACTATCTGTAAATAAAATGGTATTGTAGATTTTCTTTTTTTCAGCTTTTGGTTTCCTTTCTATTCTGTCAAAAGTATTAACAAAAACTGTATGCCAATGACTTTTGGTAAGGAACTAAATTAACTTACCAGTATTGAACTATTTGTGCATGTCTTTTCTATTTGAGAAAGAGTAAGATATGGTTGTATCTGTTTAGTGTAATAAAGATTCATGATATTTTCCTCTAAATATGTGTTTTATCCCATGGCACAATTATATATATGAACAAAAATAATACCTCATATCCCATAAACAGTATATAGGAATGTGCACTCTCATAGGAACTTGCTTTGGGCATTTACTAAGAAATTGAGAATGAACAGATGCTATTTTTCACTGCTAACCTTCAGTGTTGGCTGATAGATAGGTATGAGGGTGTTCTAAGATGTACATTGTACTGTAGATAGTCTGTTGCAAGATACCTGTCAAACATGTTTGATAATCCATCTGTTGGGTCCATCTATCAGGTTTCCATCTAAATGTGTTTATTGCATTCATCAAATAGAAACTGGCTTGCGAGTTAGAGAACTGCCTTCAACATAATATTGAACCTTGTTCGTCATTCTCGGTGTGCTTCCTTTGTAAACACTCAAATGACTCTAGAGTATTTTAATTAAGAACTTTTAGAAGACAATGGTATCACAGCACCGTCTCCATCCACCACGGGCCTGATGACAGCTGTCACAAGGTAGAACATCTCAAACGGCAATGTCATCAAAGACAGACCCGTTGTGTATTTACAGCAACAAGCAGAAGCCTAATTAAATGTACAGATGTAAACAATGTTTTTCATCCAACTCCTTACATAAGAAAGAATGTGTACACGTGATAGGGATCTGTTAAATGAATCTAGACAACTAACAAACAGCAATGGCTGTGTTGAAATAATCAATTAAATTAGTTGTATATTCAATTAATTAGTTGTTAGTTGTTGATACATCGTATTGTGTAAAGTCTAACAGCTATTTTTTGGTTGTTGAAATATTGTTGCATAGAAATATAACATTAGAAGTGTTCATACATGCTTATAACAAGTAAATAAAACAGCCTTATTCTGTACCGGTTGGCTTTAAGTATTAAAAGTGTTAAGTGTTAATGTTCAAATAAAGTGTAACCAAAACATCATGCCTACATCCAACAGAACAAACATTCTATAATACAACTAATGGAGATTATCATGGATCAACACAGACTTAAAAAATACATGCATTTGTAGGAACTTGTTGATCAAATAAAGGTTGAATTGACTGTCAAATAACATAATAACATTAAATACACTGCAACAATGTTTTGTTTTGTTATTGTCCACAGTATTTATGACTTCACTGGCCACTTACAATTATCATATGAAACCAATGCCAATAATCAGCAAGCAAGTCAACGGTATTCAGAATGCGCCACCGCAAAACAAATAAATGTAATGTACTATACAGATAATTAAAT
Organism: Brachymystax lenok tsinlingensis; assembly: GCA_030435695.1. NCBI lineage: Eukaryota > Metazoa > Chordata > Actinopteri > Salmoniformes > Salmonidae > Brachymystax > Brachymystax lenok. The sequence continues at coordinate 33,164,386 of CM059792.1, forward strand.
GCTTGTTTGTTTATCTGGATTTCTGCATGCATTTTGCTTTGTCTATCTCACCACCAGGCATTTGTAGATAAAGAACTCCATATGGAATATCGTCCGGGAAGTGTAGGTAAAACAGACAGTTAAAATGTGGAATACATAGGGAGGACAAAGGGTGATCATTCCCTGGATTCCATCTTTTGTGGTCAGACAGCACATTCATTGGCCCTAGACAAAAGGGATGAGGATGCGGATGAAGGTAGATGACTGTCACCTCATTAATCACGTTTTGGTTTACTCCCCAAAGAGGTCATGTTTTCCGGATGCCTCGGCACTGATGTATTTCTTTGCTGATACCACCTTTAGTTTTGAAACAGTGCTGGCCTATGTAGCCAATGAATCGTGCAAAACCAAATTAAGCCCAGCCTTCACTGTAATGCATTTGCTCCTTGACTTGCAACACAGAAGATGTGCCATATTTCAAGCCCAAGGATGACCAACAAAGTACATTAACCACTTCTGCTACTCCAACCACAAAACACCCTCACAACAAATCACCTTGAATGAGTTTTAATTGTATTGATACTTGATTACCATGACTTGGTAGTTGTATAAGGTAGTTGTTGTGAAATTGTTAGATTACTTGTTAGATGTTACTGCACGGTCGGAACTAGAAGCACAAGCATTTCACATTTCACTTAACATCTGCTAACCATGTGTATGTGACCAATAAAATTAGATTTGTTTTGATTTGGTAGTACTGTAGAAATAAATGGGTATTGGAACACAATGAATGTGTTCCCATAGCCATTTAAGTAGCTTGATCATTTAATTAACTTGCTTTCTATTTTAATTTAGTATCAGTATGTTCAGTATCCATAATTTTTTGAGATGTGATAGACTTTAATGTTATGAATATATGAATCTAACTTGTTCAATAAAAACAATTTCTTTCATGTTATTTGTATGAGCGCATGAACAGCAAAGGGATTTTCTTACAATCTAGTCCGTACAGTGAGTCACCTGTATAATTTCAATGTTCATTCGTACAATTTATCTTGATTGAAAGAGTTCATGAACTCACCTCTACAAAATGTATTTTCTTGTCTATATGAGTTGTCATGTGATCTGTTCTAGTTAATTATGTCTACCCATGCCTGCTAATTATGTTACCGTTTGACAACACTCCTGAATCACACAAAACATCAAGAGAACTTCACAAGTCCAATACACCACCTACAAAGATTAAATATAGAAATGGATGTGCCTTATCTACTGTGATGGTAGGTGGGTATAGGTCTATGGCAGTAGTAAAGGAGAAATCCTGGTTGGGGAATAGTAGAAGTGATTCAGACTTTTGAGTAGTTAAATCCTGGCTAGGGAATTGTAGAAGTGATTCAGACTTTTGAGAAGTTCATTCCTGGCTAGGGAAAAGTGCAAGTGATTCAGACTGTTGAGGTGTTAAATCCTGGCTAGAGAATAGTAGAAGTGATTCAGACTTTTGAGTAGTTAAATCCTGGCTAGGGAATAGTAGAAGTTATTCAGACTTTTGAGAAGTTCAATCCTGGCTAAGGAAAAGTGATTCAGACTGTTGAGTTGTTAAATCCTGGCTAGAGAATAGTAGAAGTGATTCAGAATTTTGAGTAGTTAAATCCTGGCTAGGGAATAGTAGAAGTTATTCAGACTTTTGAGTAGTTATTCCTTTGGTATGTACAGTGGGGCAAAAATGTATTTAGTCAGCCACCAATTGTGCAAGTTCTCCAACTTAAAAAGATGAGAGGCCTGTAATTTTCATCATAGGTACACTTCAACTATGACAGACGAAATGAGAAAAAGAAATCCAGAAAATCACATTGTAGGATTTTTAATTTATTTATTTGCAAATTATGGTGGAAAATAAGTATTTGGTCAATAACAAAAAGTTTATCTCAATACTTTGTTATATACCCTTTGTTGGCAATGACAGAGGTCAAACGTTTTCTGTAAGTCTTCACAAGGTTTTCACACACTGTTGCTGGTATTTTGGCCCATTCCTCCATGCAGATCTCCTCTAGAGCAGTGATGTTTTGGGGCTGTCGCTGGGCAACACAGACTTTCAACTCCCTCCAAAGATTTTCTATGGGGTTGAGATCTGGAGACTGGCTAGGCCACTCCAGAACCTTGAAATGCTTCTTCTGAAGCCACTCCTTCGTTGCCCGGGCGGTGTGTTTGGGATCATTGTCATGCTGAAAGACCCAGCCACATTTCATCTTCAATGCCCTTGCTGATGGAAGGAGGTTTTCACTCAAAATCTCACGATACATGGCCCCATTCATTCTTTCCTTTACACGGATCAGTCGTCCTGGTCCCTTTGCAGAAAAACAGCCCCAAAGCATGATGTTTCCACCCCATGCTTCACAGTAGGTATGGTGTTCTTTGGATGCAACTCAGCATTCTTTGTCCTCCAAACACGACGAGTTGAGTTTTTACCAAAAAGTTCTATTTTGGTTTCATCTGACCATATGACATTCTCCCAATCCTCATCTGGATCATCCAAATGCTCTCTAGCAAACTTCAGACGGGCCTGAACATGTACTGGCTTAAGCAGGGGGACACGTCTGGCACTGCAGGATTTGAGTCCCTGGCGGCGTAGTGTGTTACTGATGGTAGGCTTTGTTACTTTGGTCCCAGCTCTCTGCAGGTCATTCACTAGGTCCCCCGTGTGGTTCTGGGATTTTTGCTCACCGTTCTTGTGATCATTTTGACCCCACGGGTGAGATCTTGCGTGGAGCCCCAGATCGAGGAAGATTATCAGTGGTCTTGTATGTCTTCCATTTCCTAATAATTGCTCCCACAGTTGATTTCTTCAAACCAAGCTGCTTACCTATTGCAGATTCAGTCTTCCCAACCTGGTGCAGGTCTACAATTTTGTTTCTGGTGTCCTTTGACAGCTCTTTGGTCTTGGCCATAGTGGAGTTTGGAGTGTGACTGTTTGAGGTTGTGGACAGGTGTCTTTTATACTGATAACAAGTTCAAACAGGTGCCATTAATACAGGTAACGAGTGGAGGACAGAGGAGCCTCTTAAAGAAGAAGTTACAGGTCTGTGAGAGCCAGAAATCTTGCTTGTTTGTATGTGACCAAATATTTATTTTCCACCATAATTTGCTAATAAATTCATTAAAAATCCTACAATGTGATTTTCTAGATTTTTTTTTTCCTCATTTTGTCTGTCATAGTTGAAGTGTACCTATGATGAAAATTACAGGCCTCTCTCATCTTTTTAAGTGAGAGAACTTGCACAATTGGTGGCTGACTAAATACTTTTTTGCCCCACTGTACGTACACATGGTTTACGTAGACAATCAAACAATTGAACATTTGAAAAACAAATTGCTGTAGCATGGACAAGAGTGGTCAGGGAACTCACCACAGTAGTTTAGATCTGCACCCCATGCAGATAGGAGGCTTTCCAAAATGTGGCCTATGAGTTATTGCACAGTATTCCTATTCCAGATAGCTATTAAATATTGTGTATATATATTAGTAGACAATCAAACAAGTGGAATTGTACAAACAAATGGCTGCACCATGGACAATAGAGGTCAGGAAATGCACCACAGCTGGTTTTAGATCCAGATCTATTGAAGATAAATATTTGTAGACATGAAAGCTCCGGTTGAACATGCACATTTCAAGGATGTATAATGCAACCTACGTAGATGACTTCAACATATGATTAATTGCTTATTCAGTGTTGTTGGATGTGTGTGTGTCATCCCAGATGGTGTATGGCCTCAAGTGAACTACACACACGCTCTAATAGGCCATACAGATAGACAGGAGTTATCTTTGATCTTAATAGCATACATTAATCCATAACCCTCATAATTCATAATGTGAGGCCATTCATAAAATAAGTGTGTATTGAATGTATTAAAGCCACACAATGAACAATCAAATCATTTGAATGGACAAGATTCAGTAACGAGATTTGCTGCACGACAGTAAATTAGTTGTACGAATGAGCATTCAGCATGCATTCAGCATGCTAACCTAGTTAAACATAGCATTGATTTGACCAACGCATTCTAGTCCAGACGGGTCTTTGAAAGAGGTATTTTTTCATGTTGCAGAACATGGAGGGAGCTCTCCAAGATTTCCAACCATCATTACTGCTTCACAGTCAAGCAGGCAAACAGGCCTTTTTTTAGCAAGAAAAAATAAGAAAAAGATAAGAGAGAAAGAAACATGAAAGTACGAGTATAAAAAAATCCTGTTTCCGGATTGAGTTCCCACTCTTGTAAATACGTGGAACAAGCCGACCCTGGTTCCTTTCAGAACAGATGGTATTCACTTTGGTTCTCATAAGCACCACAAACAATCCTCTGTTCCTCAGTCAGCTCCGCACGGGCCTGTGAGGAAATATTTATTGTGCCAATCAAAAGTATTTACCCGCCATTAAGATCGTCTGCTCCCTTGATGAGTGATACAATTGGTGGTGGGAGAAATAAACAATTGGTGAGGAAGGATCATTAACTTTGTGACTCAATTTTGACACTAATTAGAAGGGGATATAACACTGAGAAAGTGAGGGGAGATATGGTTTACGTGGGAAGACAGACAGCTATGACTTGTCTCCCATGTTTAAATGTCTATCATGGATTTGGGTGCAAGGTCAAGCATAACCAATCTGCCTGTCCAGTCTCTTACTATTAAACTCTGCTTCTGAAGAGCCAACTACTAACGTAAACTGTAGGAAAACCCATTTCCAGCTAAATGTAAAGTGTTAAACACTTGACTATACATGTGTTGTTATTTACAAAGACCCAATGCACATTAAACATGTTAGCCTGAATATCATACCATTTTAGCTTGCCAGTATGCAGTATGTATGCAATTACACTAACATATTATGGACAAGGAATAATATACAGAATTTAGCAGAGCCCTTTTGAAGTTGGCATGTTAAGTTTCAAATTTGATATGATGTACATTTATCTTTCAAAAACTGGTCAAATTAACAACAAACATTCAGTCATTACGCTTTCAAAATGTTGACTTATGTACTCCTTAAATGTAGAACCAACAAGTGATTCAATGCCTATAAAAGCAGGGAAGTGGCTGCCTAGCTATCTGCTATTGATGGCCAACAGCTGTGCCGACTGTCAACTGAGGATAGACGGTTTGCATTGATTATGAAGTAAGTAACAGCGGAGACTCCTTGTATTATCAGTCAACAAGATTGCAGACAGACAGGCATCCGCTTCTATTGTATTAACTGAACTTCTCCCCAATGTATCCCCATTTGTACATTTCTTAGGAAATGTCCCATTAAAGAAATGTGATCAAAATAAGTACAGTACAGGTAAAGATGTCATCTTATCGACAGGCCCATTTTATTTTAAACGGTCACGTTCTGTACTTTCTCTCAATTGCAGGGAGCAGATGTTTGCATGAATTAAATATTGTTGAGGATGAAGTAGAACAGCATGGTAGCGAGCGCAGAGCAGCAGAGGAGCCCAATTTGGAATATTTTTTTTGGGGGGTGGGCGGCAATAAACAACGACAACCTGAAGATGCACTACACACTTAACAGTACACAGCTTTAAATAATAATTTGTCTGCAAAGCAATCCTCCTGGTAATGACCTATTGCATGGGTAGGTAACCCTGGTCCTGGAGTGCGCAGGAACGGAATGTTTTTGGTTTAACAGACCTGGAAGACCAGGTGTTTGAATTTAGGCAATCACTGAACTGATCAATTAGCTCAGTGTGCTGCCTGGTTGGAACAGAATCCTCCAGTACCTGCAGCACTCCAGGAACAGGGTCACCCACCCCTGACCTATTCTCTTGGTGATGTTTTGTAGAAGACTCAGTGCCTCTTGTTGCATGTATAATCTATGGGAATGACAATTAGAAAGTGTCAATCGGTGCGCTGTGCAATTAACATCCAGTATCGTGGTGGTATAGCAGGGCAGAGAAACAAGATTTAACCTATTAAGGAAGCCCCCATGCTGAAGTGGTACATAATTGATTGGTGAGAGGAGAGCACTTGAATAGGACCACTACAGTATGTACTCAGAGTCTTGTCATTGGGACATGGCCATTAGCGGGAGTTGGCACAGTGTTTGGAAAGGGCCACAGTCAGTCAAGGCCAGGGTCAGTGAAAAATCAATGGTGCTCTCCGGTCATTGTGACAGTCACCACACTCACCACTCCACAGAGTGCACTTACTCTCTCTCAACCCACTGGCATGATATGGGGATTTGATTCACCTAACACAGTTTAGCAGATTGGAAATGTCTCCCAAATGGAAAAATCCAATAGGCAGGTCTGTCATGTGGGTCCTAGAGAGGTATGGCTGACAAGGTCATGGGACACAGAGACTGGAGACACCAGGTGAGTTAAATTACCCAATGAAGCAAACACTTGCAATTCCAAACCATGGCATTGAGCATACTCAAACAAAGACGGTCAAATCATGGGGCATTTAAGATACATTTTTTTTTTATTATTGTCAGTCTTAAATATGAACACACAATCTTCATAAAGAAAATACATATGAGTCAACAATCTTACATTACAGGGAGTCAAATAGAATGTCATTTTCTCTTCACTTTGGAATCAACCAGAATTAAGGGATCACTGTGACCTATGGCGGGTGAATGACTTGACTGTACTGTATTGGAGTAGAGGGAATGTGTGTGTCATCAGAAATTCTAATTCATTTGATCATGAGATTTGGTCATGCACCAACACAGAAATATCCTTTTATAACTGAGACAAGCACATACGTTTGCCGTCAATGTCTACAACTTTGTCACTGCTATTTCCAAAGTCCCTATTCCCAAAAAAATATTTCAAACTGCAATGCTCAACAAATGTCACGTCACGTCACAAACAGCACTATACTAAAGGGTAGGTGCAATATAAGCTCAGTCAAAAATAATAGATGGAAATAGGTTTCTGTGATGGTTATACCGTGGACTTCTCAGAAGCCCCAGCTGTTGCTTTCTATACATATGTTTTGAAACAACTGCAAAAAAAAAAAAAAAGTACCACTTTTATTGAATCTACCCTTAGCATGGCCTTTAAGTCCACATAATGATATAGTTTCCATCACTAGACTGAGGTTAACCCCAGATTTCCATATCTTTCAACAGTCATTGGGATCTGTTTTGTCAGTAAAAATGTGTGATGCCATCACCACAGTAGAACACTTATTTAACCTTTACTTATCCCATTGAGGTCTGAAGACCTCTTTTACAAGGGTAATAATCATGTGGGATTTATTTCAAAATGGTTTTGGGGTGGAAACAATTACGCTGATGCATTTTGCACTATGCATGACATGCATTATGTGATCTTCATAATCAGTGTAAAATCAATACAGCCATCACACAGACATTTGAAATGTGTGATAAATGCACCCAATTATTTGCTGTAATATTACCTATTCTGATGGCAGCACCACAGGTTTGAACCATTAGCATGTCAAATATTTCTTAACATCAAAATATGTCCCTTTCTCCCCATTTGTGAATAAAATATTGAAGGCTTCACTACATGATATCATCGTACATGGCATGGTGACCTCCTGCTTCCGGACATCAACAATAGAAAACTGCCAAAACGGACTCTTAATCTGTGGCCTCCACTGAGGCATGCCCACTTAAGGAAGAACCAATAGTAACAGTCCTGGCAGATTAGATGTTGATTTATGGGAGCAAGCAATACATTGCCCCGCTGTGTATGACGATTTCACAACGTTGAGTCTACCTTTAAGACCTCTAAAATAGGATTTATTATACATCAGTCCCTTACAATCATCCCTTTAACCACAGTGAACCACTCAACTGTGGTTTCTCATCGTAAATGATTTGTTGTTCATGAGCTCCACAAGTGCACTGCCTGATATAGGTAACGTTAAAACCAACACGGGAATTAATAATTTTGTATCAGACCCCCCCTGTACATGTTATTGTATTCATTATGATCTAAAATACAAACATTTGCCCAGATCAGCACTCCTACTCTGAGACGCTTTGTGAATATGGGTCCAGATATTTTAATAAAGTTTAAAAAATGATCACAAGGAAGAGCAACTGCTGTGCAGTTGATAAACTGGGCCAAAGGGTTGATGCACTGCACAGAAGACAGCTGCAAAATTCTTGCATATTGATTTCACAGAGCATTGTGTGCTTTCCTGTTATACAAAATCAAATAGAGCAAACGTCTGCAGTAGATATTTTCTCTATAGCGTCAGATTAAGTGGATGTTGTGTTACATAGAAAGGTTACAGGAAGTATTGTTGTAGCTCCTGAGTGTGTCCTTGGTGACAAGGTCACAGAGGAGACAAATATATGCCTGATTTCAAATCAATCCAAACTCAGCCCTGATTATTTAACTCGGTAACACTAAATTATAATATATTAATGGACTGTATGTATACGTGCTCTATTGGGAGACAATATATGTAAAACATTTGCATTTCCAGTCAAAATGTACCAGTTCAACACAACCAAACAATTAATACTTATTGGTTATGAGAGAGTATTTTGTAACAAACAAAAAAAGATGACTGTGAAACTAATGGCTGAAAAGTCTTTGGGCTCTTTTAGGGGCAAATCCTAACTTCCACTTCAGTCCAATTTCCACTTAGTCTCCCATTGACATCAATGCATCACAAAGTGAAAATGTTACTTAAAGGGATACTTCAGGATTTTGGCAATGAAGCCCTTTATCTACTTCCCCAGAATCAGATGAATTTGTGGATACCATTTTCTCTGTGTGCAGTTTAAAGGAAGTCGTTAACTATAGTTAGCCCAATTGCTAACTAGTGTTAGCGCATGGACTGGAAGTCCATGGTAACTGCTAGGATGCTAGTAGATCCCATACACTTCTAGTCATTGCGCTAAGCTAGTTATCATTGGATTGTGAAACTACCTCTAACTTACTTCATACTGGATGCAGACACATGAAAATGGTATCCGTGAGTTCGTCTGAAGTAGATAATGGATTTCATTGCCAAATTCCCAAAGTATCCTTTCAAGTGCAAGTTAGGATGTGCCCTTAGAGTGATCCATAGAGAGTTGCTATTGGACACAATCTTACTCCTTAGCCTCTTAGTTACCAACACTGGTTAGTTGAGACAGGAATACTTCAGAATTGACCCCAAAGTGTGCAAATGACCCATGTAAATACATTATAACTTAAAGTACCTTAAGGTAACACCAGTTGTAGTGACATTAATAACCTTTGTGAGAGATTACATTACTTGAAGTTAGATGTCCACACAAATGGAAATAACTTCCTTTCCATTCATAACTAGTTAAGTAATTCTTTACACCACCTTGTGTAGACTTGTGCCAGCTAAAAGGGAGGAAAAACCAGCTCTTTGCCTAAATAATCACAATTACAACTTTGATATTGTATTTACCCCTTTCAAAAGATGTGTTAAAATCCCAAAATAGATAAAATAGCACAAACAACTGAAAATATCACAAGTGACAATGCTGAGAAAATATAACTTCTTCTTAACCATTGTTGTGGTTTGTCAATTTGTCAGAATCAGAAATAGGTTTAAATTATAATTACACCAAAAACAAACATGATAACAGGCTTTTAGGTCCTAGAGTGATTTCAGTCCGTCTGCTTCACTGCCTGTTTGAGATGTTTGTTTCATTCACCTCATACACTTAACTCTTGGGGATAAGACTCTTGGGGCTAAAGCGTCTATCATAGTCCAAAATGTGTACGCATACGCACAGCAGTGTTCTGGAATATTGGCATTCATACTTTTCAAATTCTCAAGCTTTTTCTCCAACCGTCACCACATTCAAATGAATAGAGGATGCGTACCGGAGCCGCGTTGGTTGTGAATTGTTGGGAGGTGCGCTTTCGGGCTGTGCGTTCCCTGCGGATGGTGGTCTCAGAGCCGCGTAGCTATGTCACAATGGGATACCGGACTTTTGAATCTTAACGTCTTTGGACTATGATTTACGCTTAAGATTCTTGGGGCTAAGATGACTATGTCACTCGGTAGAAACTGAAATAAATAAAATGTAAATAACAGACAAACCACACCCAAAAAGAAACATTTGAGAATCATACCATAATGGGAGGGGAAACGAAAATAAATCAAAACCAAAAAAGCGACAATGTTGTTATGTCCTTAAAACTCCTAAAATTAACAAAGAAAAAATGTGTATGTTACATAATACTTTTTAGCGGTTTGACATTATGTAATAGGGTAGCCCATGCACTCATGTGCATCACATTTGTGGTTCCGGGTGAGAGAAAACACACAAACCATGCAACCTCGCCCCTCAGAAGCCAGAAAGCCCACTGCATCAAAACCTGAGCAGAAACTGAAGGATGGCCAGAAGTAGACAGGTGTAGGTGTGTACATGCGTCCCCATCGAGCCGCTGTTCCCATCCTGCACTGCTCCGGGTCCTGTTGTGGCAAAGGGGGAGGACGAAGGAGAGGGAACAAAACACTTGGATGAGTTTGTGGTGTTCAAGATTGGTTTTGCCGACTTGAACCTTCTGATCTGCAGATAACAAGTGATTCACTGCTCTAATACCTTCTCCCCGGCACTCCACATAATCTCTTAACTTGCTGTCTGCTGAAGGAGTGTCTCACCGATATTCCCAAATTTGTGTGGTAGTACAAAATTATACAACTACATCCCCCTCTCCCCTAGTGTCGCCTACAGGTATCAGTACTTTTAACCTTCTACGGGTTATTGATTCATCATGTGTTGATCAACAGTTTTTATCATTCGTTTTGTTAGGTTTTAAGTGGATTTATTACAAACCTGCTCATATTGCAAAGGTTTTAGAGGTTGTCTTTTCTAACACAGATGAAGTCAACTTTAACACAGTGGTTGACTCTAAAAGAGAGATTATATGAAAGAAGGCACTCAAACAGGGGTGGGGGCAAAAAAGAAAAGCAACAAATGGATTGCAGTAACTGACACAAGGCACATAATCAACTACGCCCCGGGCCAAACGCCTGCTAGTGCCATTAGGTACCCACCTCAAAAGAGAACATAGTTATTCATCCCAGTTCTGTTTACTTATTATTCGGCATAGAGATGTCCAAGTTATCCCTGGCACAACTAGGCTCCCTAAGCTAGCTATGCTATCAGGTCATTCCCAGACTCCAGAATATTTTGATTACCATTGATAGAGAGCGGAGGAAAGAGCAGGACCTGGGCCTTTTTTCTCTTGGTTGGTAGGAGGTCTGGGAGTTTTCAGTCTAAATTGAAGCACGATAGCAGAGGCTGGGCTAACGGTGTGGGGCCTGGAGCAATAGTGGAGTTGTACGCTGGTCCAATTAAAATGTCAAACCACTTACTTATTCACTAAGACAATCTTGTGAGTTTCAAAATATCCTATAGCATATAATGTATTCCTGCTAATTACAGTACATGTTTACCACAATAGCAGTTAAAAAATGGTTGTCATGGCGGTATTAGATCCACCACATTTTACTGTAGGGATGAGGTATTTCTACACATGCATTGCTCTTTTGAAGGCCAAACCCACCACTAGTGAGAGTGGCCAAAGAGATCCATTTTTATGTCATATGACCGTAGCACCGGTTCCAATCCAAGCGCAAATGCCGTTTAGCAAACTCTAGGCGGTGCTATGGCCAGATGATATGAAAATAGAGCTGTTTGGCCATGCACAACACTGATTTGGGCTTCGAAAGAACAATACTGTACATATGCAGAAAATACCTCATCCTTACTGTATCACATGGTGGTGGATCTTTGATCTTATGGGGCTATTTTGCTTCCACTTGTCCTGGGGCCCTTGTTAAGGTCAACGGCACAAATAACTTTACCATTACAAGTATATTTTATATTTTTTTAAACTTGGCTGCAAGTAGATCTTCCAGCAAGACACAAGACAATATCTTCTTTAGATATTTGTTTACTACTTGTTAATAAACAAAACCTCTCTCTGAGCAACTGTATTAGTATAAAATAATATAATTTCTACAACAACAAAAAATAGCCCAGTATTTGTATTATTTATTTTATAGAGTCTTCTTTGCTAATTTTTATAAAAGGATCCAATAATTCCTCACCCTACTGTAAATAAATATTGGACCACATGGGGCATTACTGAGTGAGAGAGAGGGACGAGATTATATTTTTTTTTACTTTGAAGCCGAGTACCGTTAATACAATGACTTCTAATTTCCCTTGGATTTTCTTGGAGTTCACCAGGCTTTCTTTTGGGACATCTATCCAATTATGCTGCCACTGTAGATTATTCCTAAACCTGCATGTGGATAATTACAATAATAGTTCTGCTTTCCCCCCACAATCCAAATCAAAGCAATTAATGCATCTCTGAAGAGGAGCCCCACAGTTAATGGATCCTGTTTCACTTACATTCCAATCATGTCTAATTAATACAAACAATGATGACGCTGAGCACACATCAAATCAATAATGTCAATTTTCATTGCTAACACATTGCTAAGAGGTCAGTCATGGCGCTACACTATAGTAGTAACCTTTACAAGTATTCATTAATAACAAACTAGAGGGAAGGAAGAATTAGACATTAGGGATTCCTATATAGACAAAAAATCAACAACTAGACGGACAAATTGCATAACAAATTGTCACAACTGTTAAAACACACACATGATCCATCACAAATGATAGTTGTAGGACAGATAGATACTTACACAGCAGATGAAGCACATGCAAAATCAAAATGAAGCCATGCCACATGGCGAGCCGGTTAGGCAGTTGAAAAAAGAAGAACAAAACACGGTTAGCAAACGTTTAAAAGCTCAGAGCTCTTCATTTACCATTCCACAACGATTCCAGTGACATACTTTCACCTTATCAGCCTGGGAGAATTCTCCCAGGAAATGTCACCTGTCAGATATACCTTTTAACTTCTTATCAATATTAATAAATGGAATTGAAAGCTAATAACGTTATCATAAATGTCAGAACAGCCCAGTAACTATCTGACAATCTCATTTCGTCAGGCTGAGCTTAAACACTATATGGCCCCTTTCAGTGGCAGAAACATAGTCCTCCTGTCACCTCAGTATTAGCATTGTATGATACTCCAGTGATATTGGCATATAATCAGTTGGTTGTCGATGTGAAAATGGCAATGTTTATCATGCATTGTTAGAATGCTGTTAGCGCAGCAGAGAGTGGGTCGAAACGCATGCTCATGCCGAATACCGGTACTAACCTTGCAATAGTGTTGAGCTAGTGGGCTCAATAACCTCTACACCAGAAAAACGGAACAGAACAGAGCAAAATATATAACAACGAACAAAAGCAAACAATCATAGACAATGCTGCCTTAATGTGAACAACGTGAAAGTAAAGCTGGTAAATGACTTTTTAGCTTCGTGGGTGCAGTGTTAAAAGACATACAGTGAGGTGGAAGATGTTGCTGTTAACCTAAATCATTATGATGTTGCATTAGATTAAGGCACAGATTACTAAATTGAGTATATGTAGTTATTCTTACATTAAATCAGCTTGAGGCTCTGATGTTAAGCATGGAACAAATTTTTGGTACACTTCCCCATTCAAAGTGAAATGAGAATCATGTCGAAATAGCACAAAACATTTTCAGTTACACTTTATGATAACAGGCATTAATACATTTATAAACTATTAATAAATAAGTATTTCATTATTTGTAAACATTCACAGTAAGCCTTTATAACAGGTAAAATACTTTATGAAGCATTTAGAGACATGTATAGTGACCTTTTTGTGAAAGTTATTATATATTAACATTTTCATTTTGTTGCACCTGGAACACATGGTATTATGTACTCACCATACAGGACAAAGCTTGTATTGGAGCTGCCCAGTTTGTTTATGGCGAAGCAAGTGTAGTTGCCGTAGTCGGCCTCAGAGACATTGAAGAAGGTCAACTTGGAGAGCTGCCCGGCATCTTCGATCTCCATGCCGTCAAAACCATTAAAGATCCTTGAAGAGAGAGGATGGACACCTCTGTAGTCAATTAATTTAATTAAAACATTTTTAACCTTTACTTTACTAGGCAAGTCAGTTAAGAACAAATTCTTATTTTCAATGACAGCCTAGGAACAGTGTTCAGGGGCAGAACGACTTGGGGATTTGACCGTCCAACCTTTCGGTTAACGCTCTAACCACTAGGCTACCCTTCCGCCCCAGAGTGAATAAAGGGATTTGTTTAAGAATGTAAAATACATACAGTGTCTTCGGAAAGTTTTCAGACCCCTTGACTTTAACCACATTTTGTTAGGTTACAGCCTTATTCTAAAATATATATTTTTTTTTTATGTCCTCGATCTAGAAGCAGTACCCCATAATGACAAAGCGAAATCAGGTTTTTAGAATTTTTTGCTAATTTATTAAAAAAAATGTTAACTGAAATGTCACATTACATAAATATTCAGACCCTTTACTCAGTACTTTGTTGAAGCACCTTTGGCAGCGATTACAACCTCAAGTCTTCTTGGGTATGACACTACAAGCTTGGCACACCTGTATTTGTGGAGTTTCTCCCATTTTTCTCTGCAGATCCTCTCAAGCTCTGTCAGGTTGGATGGGGAGCGTTGCTGCACAGCAGGTCTCTCCGGAGATGTTTGATCCGGTTCAAGTCCGGGCTAGGGCTGGACCACTCAAGGACATTCAGAAACTTGTCCCGAAGCCACTCCTGCATTGTCTTGGCTGTGAGCTTAGGGTTGTTGTCCTGCTGGTAGTTTAACCTTCTTCCCAGTCTGAGGTCCTGAGTGCTCTAGCGCAGGTTTTCATCAAGGATCTCTCTGTACTTTGCTCTGTTAATCTTTGCCTCGATCCTGACTAGTCTCCCAGTCCCTGCCGCTGATAAACATCCCCACAGCATGATGCTGCCACCACCATGCTTCACCGTAGGGATGGTGCCAGGTTTCCTCCAGACGTGACGCTTGGCATTCAGGTCAAAGAGTTCCATCTTGGTTTCATGAGACCAGAGAATCTGGTTTCTCATGGTCTGAGAGTCTTTAGATGCCTTTTGGCAAACTCCAAGCGGGCTGTCATGTGCCTTTTACTGAGTGGCTTCCGTCTGGCCACTGTACCATAAAGGCCTGATTAGTAGAGTGCTGCAGAGATGGTTGTCCTTCTGGAAGGTTCTCCCATCTCCGCAGAGGAACTATACAGCTCTGTCAGAGTAACCATCGGGTTCTTGGTCACATCCCTGACCAAGGCCCTTCTCCCCCGATTGGTGGTTCAAAACTTCTTCAATTTAAGAATGATGGAGGCCACTGTGTTCTTGGGGACATTCAATATTGCAGACATTTTTTGGTACACTTCCCCAGATCTGTATCTCGACACAATCCTCTCGGACCTCTACTGACAATTGCTTCGACCTCATGGCTTGGTTTTTGCTCTGTATTGCACTGTCAACTGTGGGACGTCATATAGACAGGTGTGTGCCTTTCCAAATCATGTCCAATCAATTGAATTTACCACAGGTGGACTCCAATGAAGTTGTATAAACATCTCAAGGACGATCAATGGAAAGTCCCAATTTCGAGTTTTCGCTTTGTCATTATGGGGTATTGTGTGTAGATTGCTGATGATTTTATTTATTCAATTTTAGAATAAGACCTTCCTTGAAAATCTACTTCCAGGAAAATCAACAAGCCTGGAAAAAGCAGCAATTCAACATGTTTGCAAACATGCACAACGGTTTACCTTCTGTCGTCTCGGTACCACTCGAAGTCTGCCTCGGGGTACTGCATCCGCCTCGCACTCCAGCACTCCTCTCTGGCCAAGGGTCACGCCAACGTCTCTGCCCTCTGACACACTGGGGGCATCTACGGGCACACGAGGGCACTCGTGATCAGCGTGCCAGAGATGGGGTCAAAGTAACACGCAGGGGGTCATGTGTAAATAGCAGAGCGAGGATTTGGTCCATCTAGAGAGGATGTTCCTCTATCTGAACAGCTATAATCAAGTTGAAAGCAATTCTTCTTTGGAGAACCAATTTGTAAATGCAGAGGGGTTTAATTTAACTGGTACTTCAGAGCATGTGGACTGCATTTGAAGCATAGCACAGTTAATGTTGTAATGATTACAAGGGGAGTAGAATAAGATCAACGATCCCTGTCTTTTAAAAATAAATTTAAATGCCCAATTTATGGCAACATGCATCAAATACCTTTACCTATAGACAGCCAATAAGGCATGATGTATAGCTGTTTCTCTGGTGAAGTGCAACAACAATAAAGCTAAACCCAAATCAAAAATGATTTCACGTGAATGGAACCCTACTACTTTTTCTGGAGAACTGGAACAAAGTTAAGATTAAGCCAAACTGAGCTTCATCCATTCATCTATATTCAATTCTTGGTCATGAGACCATTGACTCGGGAAACTGTCTGCGAGGGAATGGAATGCCTATTGCACACTGTAGCAAATGGAAATGTTTTGCAACAAAAACAAGTCTCTCTTATTGGAAAAGTTCAGTGTTAGTCCCTCCCCCGATTTGGCCCATTTGCTTCGTTCCTAGTAAAATACACGCCGGGACTGGGATGACATTGAACTCACAGTTGACTGTGATCTCCACGGTCTGGACGTCTGTGGCGATGTCGTTGACGGCGGTGCACTCGTACGTCCCCGCTCTCTGTCTCGAGATACTGGGGATGTCCAGGTACTCGTCCTCTGATGCCAGGTCACCTGTGGAGGTAAACAACAAGAGGTGTGGTCAACAACAACATGTCAGGTAAACAACAATAACAACAACAATAATAATATGTGAGTTAAGCAACAACAACAGCCACAACATGTGAGGTATACAATAAGAACAAAGAGGTGAGGTGAAGCGCCACGGCTATCCTGTATCAAATTATGGACCAATTCCTCAACCCACTGGTCTCAACAAGACTTATCGTACATGTTTTCACATTGGAAAAACGGGTCAGTCTCCGATTTTTAGACCGACCTTATCGACCAACTTATCAAGAGGTAGGATGGTTGAAATGGTCAAAGTACAACTGTAGTCATGTCAAGCTCAAGGACACTGCAGCCTCAGCGGAATTAAATAATTCAGATTGTGTGCTGGCCACATCAGGGTTGTGTTTGATACCAACATGGACCACAGGCATTGAATACATGTGATAACTGTAAGTCCCTTTGGATAAGAGCATCGATAAAGACCATACAGATATAGGATGCAAATTAGCCCAATTTCTCACAGCAGAAAAATAATACAGCAGCGACTGGAAATGTGAATTATTGTGTGGACAATAATTCATGGACATTTTTTAGGGGTTGATACATTTTTAGTTAGGAAAAATCAAGTCTGACATTTTAAAGCGGAAATTACAAACTTTAGAAGCCTTTTTAAACATTGAAAACACTTAAAGTTTGCATTTCCTGCAACAAAATGGTAATCAAATTAAGATCCTACATCTGTAACTACACTCAGAAATATAATTGACTAATTAACCACGTTTCCATCTACAGATTTATATGAGAGTAAAGTCATACCTTCTAAAACAAATCACAACAGCTGTGATGAAAACAAAGTTTTGGTACAATTTTATAAATCCCGACAGATCATTTGTTTGTTATTGAGGGTCTTATTCTGGTGACATGATGATCAATGCTTGGCTGCCATTTGACAAATAAAAATATTCTTGATCTTATCCATAATAATTTCATCATGTAGACTTGCCTACCCACACTACCTATCCGCACTGTATCTGCGAGCTTTTGGCTAGAGTGCCCGTGCCAAGACCAGAGTAGGCACCTTTAACGCAACAGTTTTTGCTGAAAATGCAATGGAAAAACTTTTTATTTTTATTCGGTACATAAAAACTTAAGCAAAAAAGTACATTTTGTGTGCACTATGTCATCACACACTTATTTCTATCTGTAACAAGTCAGTTTAACGGAAACACCACTGGTGGGAACATTTGCATATTTACTTTATGCGAATTTTAGAATATTTGCATGAAAATCTGTCGCCAATTGGATGGAAACCTAGCTATTGACTACATCAGAAAGAAGTGATGTTATTCTAAGTCAAGCTCAACTGCAATCTCGACTCCAAGCAACAATGATTCATGAACTGATTTACTAGCCAGCTGCTTAAAGAACCAATTAACCCTTTTGTTTCAGGATTCTGACCGAAGGAAAGGTTTAAGTCTGAATCAATTGGAGACGAACCCAGAACATGCACAAATCAGCAGTGTACAGCAAAGATATAAAATATCATAAATAAAATAAGCTGACATGTATTAACATGCTTGAGTCATAAATACATCATAAGTTAAAAACAATTAAAATACTTTTCCATGTTTATCTGTCATTTGTTTCAGGGGATTGAAGGGTTGGGATAACTAATGTCTTCAACTGTTATTGTCGGGCTTTTTGAAAACTGAAAACGTATAGATAGAAATATCATATATTATATATAGTATATATATTATATATACACATCTACACACAATACCCCATAATAACGATGCAAAAACGGCTTTTTTTTTAAATGTTTTGCAAATGTATATAAAAAAAAGAAAACTGAAATACCTTATTTAAATAAGTATTCAGACCCTTTGGTATGAGACTCGAAAAAACTGAGCTCAGGTGCATCCTGTTTCCATTGATCATGTTACGCCTGTTCCCCCTCTTCCCCCCTGGCACTCAAGGGCGCCAGGCTCTCCAGCATTGCGCACTCCTGCCATCATCATTACGCACACCCGCCTTCCCCCCGTCACGCGCATCAGCGATTATTGGACTCACCTGGACTCAATCACCTCTGTCATTACCTTCCCTATATCTGTCTGGTTTCCCGCTCTGTTCCCTGCTTCTGCATTGATTGTCCTTGTTTACCCGTGTGCTGATGCTGTTCCTGTCATGTTACCTGTCTGTTCCTCATTAAATGTTCAACTCTCCGTACCTGCTTCTCCTCCCCGGCATCAGTCCTTAAAGATCATCCTTGAAATGTTTCTACAACTTGATTGGAGTCCAATTGATTGGACATGATTTGGAAAGGAACACACCTGTCTACATAACGTCCCACAGTTGACAGTGCATGTCTGAGCAAAAACCAAGCTGTGAGGTCGAAGGAATCGTGCATAGAGCTCAGAAACAGGATTGTGTAAAGGCACAGATCTGGGGAAGGGTACCAAAACGTTTCTGTAGCATTGAAGGTCCCCAAGAACACAGTGGCCTCCATCATTCTTAAATAGAAAAAGTTTTGAACCACCAAATTTTAACTCTTCCTAGAGCTGTCCACCCGACCAAACTGAGCAATCGGGGGAGAAGTGTCTTGGTCAGGAATGTCACCAAGAACCCGATGGTCACTCTGACAGAGCTCTAGAGTTCCTCTGTGGAGATGGGAGAACTTTCCAGAAGGACAAGTCTCTGAATGTCCTTGAGTGGCCCGGCCAGAGCCCGATCGAACATCTCTGGAGAGACCTGAAAATAGCTGTGCAGCAACGCCCATCCAACCTGACAAAGCTTGAGAGGATATGCAGAGAAGAATGAGAGAAACTCCACAAATACAGGTGTGCTAAGCATCATACCCAAGAAGACTATAGGCTGTAATCACTGAGTAAAGTGTCTGAATACTTATGTGATATTTCAGTTTTTATTTTTATTTTATAAAATGTTTATGCTTTTTCATTATGGGATAATGTGTGCAGATTAATGAGAAAAAAACGAAACAATTGAATACATTTTAGCATAAGGCTGTAACGTAACAAAATGTGGAAAAGGTCAAGGAGTCTGAATATTTCTGTTGTATTCCTCACTCTATCCTTTCCTTAAATACGTTGACCCAAAACTTAAAACTGCCTCCACACTTGTCACCATTCTGTAAACTGACATTTTGTCGTGGAAAACATGACTAATTGATTAGCGTAGCTGCCTTTGTAGTATTCCACTTTAGCCATCACTGCTCTGCTCTCAGTATTCATGTTTCTGTTCACCTCACTGTCACATCAATAAAGCAAATCATACGATGTTTCAGTTAAGCTTGAGGGAGAATGCTTATTCCTTCATGCACAGAACTTAACGTCAAGTACAAAGGACGTACTTGATTTAGAAATGGATCTTTAAAAAAACAATAACACCAAGAAAAATCTCCCCAGGTATTGTGGGTGACAGTAATGGCATGCACATGTATTCACTTTGCTGAGTTTGAACAGACATGTGACTCCCACCTGGTAGGAGCCATTAACAAAAGCAGTCATGGATGATCTCGGATCACCTGACGAGGGTGTCAGGAGAACCCTCGGAACGCACAGGTGTCAGACAGACCCCACAACGCACAGGTGCCCAGAAAGCCTTGTCCTTCTCTCTCTTTTTTCTAGTCTTTCTTGTTTCTCTTGTGCCCCGCTCACTCTCTAGTGTCTCTCTACCTTTCGTCATTCTCGTTAGCCTCTCGCTCTGTTAACTCTTTCATCACTACTGCAACGTCAAATTCAGACTGCATCAGGGAGCTAAGTATCTGTTTCATGAAAAAATATGCATTTGGAGCACTAGACCTCATATGTGCAGTCGTTTGAAAAAAGTTGATTGTTTTATTGATGCTAAAACTCAACAAATGTTCTTAGGAATGTTATGTAGCCTGCCTAGCGATTAGCGGTTTATGTCTTGACTGCAGCTTTCCCTTTTATCTTTCTGTTCAGAAACTCAGAAATGTCAAACTAACTTGCATGTCTGTATATGTGTACCACACTGTTCATAAAGCAATCTGAATCCATAGCATACACCGCATGAACAATATGCCCTCTAGCAGGCTGGGTATCTATCAATAGAGTTATGGCAGACTATTAAGACGGTGCTTCTGGCTGACCTTTAACTGAGGGGTCGGAGAGGACACAAATTGACCAACTGACCTTGTGTTCAAC
This sequence comes from Brachymystax lenok tsinlingensis, assembly GCA_030435695.1. Classification (NCBI taxonomy): domain Eukaryota; kingdom Metazoa; phylum Chordata; class Actinopteri; order Salmoniformes; family Salmonidae; genus Brachymystax; species Brachymystax lenok. The sequence continues at coordinate 33,185,234 of CM059792.1, forward strand.
TCTTGTACACACTGTACAGGTAACACTAAATACACAAACTGCAACAATAACACATTCTTCACAAGTATCTATATGTAAAAAGTGTCAACAAGGAGTTACCATAACCAACAAAGCGATTTGCAGAGAAAAGACCAGTGTAAGTAAATCTAACACACTTTAAAGTGTCTAGGTTAAGTATGGCTTTTTACAGTACAACCCAGGCCGTTTGTAGGGCCCATGATTGCCAAGATCGAGGTGTTTATATAAAATCAATAGTTCCCTGCATTTTATGGCTGCCGTAAAATATGTGTGTCGTTGGGGGAAAGTAGTCCCACCTCGGCTGGGGGCCCTAGCACGGCCGTGGCCTCGCTCATTACCGATACGGGCCTGTGTGCCTGTCACCCACTGCGCCGGTAAAGCCAGTGAAAACACAGCGACGTACGGCAGAGGGCACCAGCAGGACTTCTGCTTCCAGTGAGGAGAAAAATGAAAGGAATGCCGTGAGGGACATGTTGGTTCAGCCGAGGCAGAGTTGCCTATCGACTGCAGGCGTTACTGTGCAACTATGAACACAGAAAGCTTGTGTCAGAAATACTGAAATGAACTGTGTTTGTATCAAATATAACATAGATTGTACCTTCGGGGAAATCAAACAAATAAACAGTGTGTTCAAATGCAATCCTCTGCTTGAAAATCCTGAATACTCAATACTGCAGTACTCAAGTACTTGATACTGAAGGAGCAGAGGACAAGCTGTAAGTGAGAGACGAGATGCCACAAAGATAACAGCCTCCTGCACACCGTATCCCCAGTCACTGACGCAGACTTAGAAATAGAGGACCCTCAGGAGACCACACAGAGCAGAGAGGTGGGGGTGGGAGGGGGCTGGCATATCTCAGGAGGGGCCTACTCCCGAGGCTCCCATACACTCACTGTGTCTTTGAAAACCGAAGGAGCACCACACTTATGCCGCAGGCAGATTCTGGTTGTAGATAAAGAGAGAGAGGAGAGATAACTCAATACAGAGGGAGAGGGGGGAGAGACTGATAGAGCAAGAGAGAGAGAGGGGAGGGAGACAGAAAGAGAGAGAGAGAAATAAACTCAAGATAGAGGGAGAGGGCAAGGGAGAGTGAGGGAGATAGAAAGGGCAGGAAGGAAGTGGGAAGGATGTGTATCAATCCAAGTTGGGTTGCAGCCAATGTCAGTTCATACAGTATGAGATTGAGCGACCACCCTCTGAATCCAATTTCTCCAAGGAGAGAGTGTTGTGGTACGGTTACTTACCTTGTTATTACGAGAGAGAGAGGGGAGCACAGGTAAAGGACAAATGGATGAATTTGCTTTCAGGGGGAGTGTACAGTATAACTGTTGCACGTCAGTAGCACTCACTTTTCCCTGTATAAAGAGATTTTTAACTGACTCCAAACTAAAATATATAATGTTTCATATGTGCCAGCTTTGATGTATTATCCTCTTTGATGAAAAACAAACACGAGAGGGATAAACCGTACATATAGCTGTGGGTTCTATTAGAGACCATGACACTGCCTTACTTCTATTAAAAGACTTAGCAGCGAAGATAATGCATTTTGACAGTCTCACTTTGATTCAACCCATCAGAATCGGCTTTCGTTTGAACTCACAATGAGCTATGAAAACCACATCAGGCACTAATGCCGGAGCATGTGTCCCTTTGCATTTAAGCGTTATCATAGATGCCATGAACAATGAGCATTTTGAGATTAACGTATTGGGTTTAAGCTTTCAAAGATGTAACTGGGGTGAATATTGATGTTGACATTATTTTATTTCAATGAATCCATGGCAGCGTGGCAATTTGGCAAAAGCACGTTTGAAAAATACTTGGCATGGGTCCTCAGATCCTCAAAAGGTTTTACAGCTGCACAATCGAGAGCATCCTGACGGGTTGCATCACTGCCTGGTATGGCAACTGCTCGGCCTCCGACCACAAGGCACTACAGAGGGTAGTGCGTACGGCCCAGTACTTCCTGCTATACCAGGCGGTGTCAGAGGAAGGCCCTAAAAATGGTCAAAGACTCCAGCCACCCTAGTCATAGACTGCTACCGCACGGCAAGCGGTCCCGGAGTGCCAAGTCTAGGCCAAAGAGGCTTCTAAACAGCTTTAACCCCAAAACCATAAGACTCCTGAACAGCTAATCAAATGGCTACCCAGACTATTTGCATTGCCCCCCCCCTGCTGCTACTCTGTTATTATCTATGCATAGTCACTTTAATAACTCTACCTACATGTACATATTACCTCAATTACCTCGACACCGGTGCCCCCGCACATTGACTCTGTACCGGTACCCCCTGTATATAGCCCCGCTATTGTTATTTATTGCTGCTCTTGAATTATTTGTTATTCTTCTCTCTTACTTTTTTTACGTATTTTCTGAAAACTGTATTGTTGGTTAAGGGCTTGTAAGTAAGCATTTCACTGTAAGGTCTACACCTGTTGTATTTTCGGCGCTTGTGACAAATAACACTTGATTTGATTTGATGGTTAGGGGTGTGGTTAAGTTGAGGGTTAAGGTCAGGGTCAGTTATAGATTTGTGCTAGTTGGGCTGTCAATTGGATGCTGGTCAGAAATGTCCCCTTAGTCTCTACTTCATTGGAGAGGAATTCATTGTTATCTCTGCTGAATTGTACCGTCTTAAATCATCAAGCTGTCAAACACACTTACAAGAGACAATATACCTTTTTTTAACTTCTTTCCTGCCAGGCAACAGCATCATGGCAACAGCAGTCTAAGTACCAAGACATGCAAATAAACCTCCTGAAAAATCAATACACTTCCATGTAGCTCTAGTACAAAGCAATTTCCAAACAGACTTCATTCTTGGTTAGTCCGTTGATTCTCAACAATCCAAATTGTATCAATGCATCCGGGGCAGCCACCGTTAGTTCCTGGTCAGCGTCCCAAATGGCACCCCATTTTCTATGGGCCCTGGTCCAAAGTAGTGCACTGAATAGGTAAAGGGTGCCATTTGGGACGCAGCTCTGGTCGAGTGAACAAACATTGCCAGTCAGTTACTGTGGTGGTGTGAGATACCAGGGATCCCTCCTTATCCGGCAGAAGCCCCTGATTCATCTATCTATCATGAAGCGTTTGCGAAGCGGCGGGTGGTTGCTGAGCTAGGTCATGACTACAACGAGAGCTCCAGACAGGGCCAGAATATCATCAATCCACCGTCCTCCCTCCCCTCGTCCGTCCTCCCTCCCCTCTCCTCCTCAGTCCTCCCTCCCCTCCTCCCTCTCCCCCTCAGTCCTCCCTCCCCTCCTCCATCCTCCCCCCTTGTTGATGGATACCTATTTAATTATTTATTTCCGTCACCCTGGAAAAGCCTTGTAATAACTGGGACCACACTGAATGTCCTGAGGCAAGAGGATAGTGCAGTGCACTGGAACAGTGTGTGATGGTGATTGTGGGGCTGAGAGATTGAACCTCGCGCTGCAACCGCAATGAGAATGAGCATTGGGTTTACTTTCTCAGCTTGGCTGTGTTCGGCTGCAGCAGCAACAGTCCAGTAGTGTATACTGTCTGCATACTGTCTAACAGTGAGCGGTTAAATGATCATTTCGCAGTATTGGAATAGTCTAAATTCTCCCGTATCATTCAATTGCTCAAAGTTTGGCGCTGCCATTGAACTACAGTAAACACTCCATAGCAAAATACTATGGATAACACCAATTTAGGATGAAAACTGTTACAATACAGCACCACAAACTCAAATAGTGCCAAAAACACTTGCCTAGAGCCAGAAATCCTGACGTCCTTGTGATGTCCAAGTGACAGAAAATGTTATGGCTTGGTTCATCTGGAGATTGGTCTCTATTAGGACGTTTGTATTGCACTAGCATCCCTTGCATTTCTGAGGAATTAAAAGTAGATACTGTAAGTATTGAAGGTACACAAACTGCTAACAATTAACAACAATCCATTAACTTGCTGTGCTAACCTTCTGGGCATAGCACATCTCGAATAATGACCATTGATTTCAATTGAATGAAAACAAAAACAAACAATTTAATACATTTTATTTCCCAAGCTTATTGCAGTTTCAAATCAAACAAGTTTTGGTGGACATTCTGAATGTTCTGCAGTGAGATAATATCCTGAATCCAATATTGGGTCAAAATCCCTATCATACTAAAGCAAAATGTGGTTCTAATAGTATTCATTCTCTCTACCATGACAGATTCTGTTACTGTCACGTTGGCATGAAGGATCGGGAGACAGATGCAGGAATGCATAATAGTTTTTTTTATTATACCCCAAATTACGGCGTGCCGTATAAAGGCACAGGGACGAAGACCAAACAAACACGTAACAAAAACACAGGGTAGAAACCCAAACAAAAGAGCGGGGAGTACCTCGAATAAATAACACAAGCGCACAAAGTTTAACACACGGGACGAGACCTGTAATCATCTGCCCAATCCACAAGGGCACGAAAGGCCAAAACACACAGCACAGGTACTCACACGCACCAACGGACATTGTAACAATAATCGACAGCCCAATGGAAAAGCAAAGGGCACATATATACAAATACAATCAGTGGGAATAGCGGCCAGGTGTACGTAATGAAAGTTCAGGAGGGATCCATGACAGTTACGATCTGTTTCAATTAGCAAGCCAACCCATTCCAACTAAAGCGTAATACAATATACTGTACACAGTATATTGTACACAGTATGTAGTAGTAGGTTGTACATGTGGTTACACTAATTAGGGTTGCACAATTCTGGTAACTTTCCCCAAATTCCCTGTTTTTCCAGCATCCCTGGTTGAAGTATTCCTGAAATTCATGCTTATTCCCTCGTAATTCAAGGTCTTTTCCAACCAGGATTTCTGGAAAACTGGGGAATTTTGGGAAAGTTACCAAAAATGTGCAACCCTACCACTAATTAATAGGGTGTAACACCATTCTTAACTAACCCATGTGAAGTCCTAGAGCATGGCGCTTGCAAAGCAAAGACAGTGCATCTGATTCCCAGGACCACCCGTATGGAAAATGTATGCATGCATGACAGAAAGTCGTTTTGGATAAAAGCATCTGCTAAATGGCATATATTAATGGCCAGTTCATCCTGATATACTTTAATGACTCTTTTTATGTTTTAGTAAAGGGGCAATCTGTGACAAATTTTTTGACTTCTAAATTAATTAAATATTTTCAATGATACATGAACAATATAACTTGCCTCATAAGCTTAGTTGAACTGTCGTACCCCATCAGAGCCCAAAATAAAAGCTTATTTTATTCCAATGTTTATAAACAATATTAATGTAAACAAACACTTTTATCCTCAAAACATGGTTAATACTTTAATTTTGATGTCATGGATGGTCATTTCTTTCATCCATAGCTCGGTCTATGAATTTGACGGTGGTTACATTTCTCCAGCCCCATCCCCCAGCTTTTTATCAAAACAGTGGCAGGGATGACATTTGGTTATTGTTTTAACTGCATATTCGGAGGACAAAAATTACTTTGTTTTTACAGCTCTTTCTTTTTTGTGTACATTGTACACACATTTAACGTACAGTGCATTCAGAAAGTATTCAGACCTCCTGACTTTGTCCACATTTTGTTACGTTACAGCTTTATTGTAAAATGTATTAAATCGTTTTTTTCCCTTCATCAATCTGCATGCAATACCCCATAATGGCAAAGCAAAAACTGTTTTTTAGAAATAGTTGCTAATTAAAAAATGTAAATAAACTAAAATATCACATTTACATAAGTATTCAGACCCTTTACTCTGTTGAACTTTGTTGAAGCACCTTTGACAGCAATTACAGCCTTGAGTCTTCTTGGGTATGACGCTACAAGCTTGGCACACCTGTATTTCTCCCAGTTTCTCCCAGTCTTCTCTGCATATCCTCTCAAGCTCTGTCAGGGTGGATGGGGAGCGTTCAGTGATGTTTGATCGGGTTCTGGTTGGGCCACTCAAGGATATTCAGAGACTTGTCCCGAAGCCACACTTGCGTTGTCTTGGCTGTGTGCTTAGAGTCGTTGTCCTGTTGGAACGCGAACCACCGCCACAGCATGATGCTGCCAACACCATAGGGATGGTGCCAGGTTTCCTCCAGATGTGACGCTCAGCATTCAGGCTAAAGAGTTCAATCTTGGTTTCATCAAACTCGAAAATTGAGCTCAGGTGCATCCTGTTTCCATTGACCATCCTTCAGATGTTTCTACAACTTGAACTTGATTGGAGTTTACCTGTGGTAAATTCAATTGATTGGACGTGATTTGGAAATGCACATACCTGTCGATATAAGGTCCCACAGTTGATAGTGCATGTCAGAGCAAAAAACAAGGAATTGCTCCGTAGACCAATCAGGCCTTTAGAGAAGCCACTCCTCAGTAAAAGGCACGTAAACCACTTGGAGTTTGCCAAAAGGCACCTAAAGACTCTCAGACCATGAGAAACAAGATTCTCTGGTCTGATGAAACCAAGACTGAACTCTTTGGCCTGAATGCCAAGTGTCACATCTGGAGGAAACATGACAACATCCCTACGGTGAAGCATGGTGGTGGCAGCATCATGCTGTGAGCATGTTTTTCAGTGGCAGAGACTGGGAGACTAGTCAGGATCGAGGGAAAGATTAACGGAGCAAAGTACAGAGATCCTTGATGAAAACCTGCTCCAGAGCGCTCAGGACCTCTGACTGGGGCGAAGGTTCACCTTCCAACAGGACAACGGCCCTAAGTACACAGCCAAGACAATGTAAGAGTGGCTTCAGGACAAGTCTCTGAATGTCCTTGAGTGACCCAGCCAGAGCCTGGACTTGAACCCGATTGAACATCTCTGGAGAGACCTGATGCCTAACTGGCATATATATGCAGCAGGTGAGTTTCAAGTTGAGAAGATAATTTTCAAAATAAAAATGCACCTTTCTAATAAAAGCATTACATGCATGATTCCATTTGTGGTCACTTTTGATAATGGCGTTTTCCGCTTATGGAACATGGAACAATAATGCCATGGAAAAATAAGCAAATCTTGTCTGCTAAATGAACTAGTGTAGCCCACAGCCATTTGGCACAGCCACATCAGGACAACTCAGAGTACGCTATTCTTTTCTTCTTAAATAGACTACATTTTCTTCATATCCAGCTTCTTTAGATCTGTCTAAAATAAATGGATTTATTGTGAAGGTGTAGGCTATATTACATGGATTTATTATACTTTTTAATGTGGAAGCCAGGAGATGCTAAATGTGTTTGTGTTAATTAACGGTCATCTACCGCGAGACCGACAGTTATATGCCTGACAATCACCGGCTGACAACATTTCATGACCACCACAACCCTAGTCATACCCAAGAAGAATCGAGGCTGTAATCACTGCCAAAGGTGTTTCAAGAAAGTACTGAGTAAAGGGTCTGAATACTTATGTAAATGTAATATCAGTATATTTTTTTTTATAAATTTGCAATAATTTCTACAAACCTGTTTTGCTTTGTCATTATGGGGTATCGTTTGTAGATTGTTGAGGAAAAAAAACGATTTAATCAATTTTAGAATAAGGCAGTAACGTAACAAAATGTGGAAAAAGTCAAGGGGTTTGAATACTTTCCAAACGCACTGTACATTACATGTGGATAGAGAGTACTTAAACACATACAGTATACATTATATATAGTGTTTTCAGACATAATTATTATAAATCTCCCTTTCTGTGGTAAATAAAATATACATGGTTATTATCCCCATTATGCAACTGCTTGAAAATATTTTACATGAATCAGCACACACACACACATACACACAAAAAAAAACATTTAAAACTGATTCCCCTCTTATAGGCAATTTTGACGAATTGAATCTATAAAAGTCCTGAGCTTGGCAAATGAGTGCGTAATCTAGCAGAAGACTCCAAGGAGCTCTCTCTAACATTCAATTTCAAAGTTAGCTCAACTGAGGAGTCCAACCATCGGCACACTTCATTAATGACATTCTCCAGCAATGGATGCACTTGTTTGAGAGCTGCTCCAGCTCATATTGAACGGAATGTTAATGCGTAATACAGTATGTTCTTGTTATAAAAATAATACTCCCTCTGTTGCTTTCATAGGCTAGTGATTGGACTGTTCAAGAGAATAACTGAATAAGCTTTTCCTAATTAGCGAGAATGTTATCTTCTTCTATTCCCAGCTGGAACGCCAAACTCCCCACATGGAAATAGGAGACAGGTTTTGAACATCCAGCTGTGGACCTATTCAATCGCCCTAATTATTTAACCATTTGAAAAAGAAATGCACACGTCATGATCACCCCCGTAAACTTTTAATGCGGCAAATATCCATTTGGAATGGAAATTGATTAGCATAAATTGGCATCACGTGATTTGGTTTAATTATCTTGTAATAACCACAATCTGTTTTTGTCTGGTATTGTTTAGTGCGGGTGGGTATTTCTGTCCTTCATTAACCTACTTAACATATCAGCAGTAATTTCCGTCTGTTTGGTCGTTTGTCATTGAGCCACTGCACACTTTCTTTTCATTGGATCCCAATGAGAGTATCTTCTAAATAATTCAAATATTGTATCTTGAAATGAAAAGACAAGTTCATAAGTGCATAATAATTAACTCAGACCCATGTGTGTGCTATCGCCATCTCTTCTATATTTAACATACGTAAGGATTGACAACCATGGAAGAATTGGCTAGGCTACTACCTTGGGGTATATACGTGAGCTTCACAGAGTGTGACTTCCAAGTATAGTGTCATTGGCAATATTTTAATGTTTACTATGTGTTTTTCCTTATCTGCCTCTGAGGGGCAAAGTTCACCTTAGTGCCAACCAGGGCCATGCACAGACTTTTCTGGCACTCAAAATGAAAAAAGACCCTAAAGACATACTTGACATTGGGAAAAGATGGTAGGCTATCAGCTGATCATTGATGTTGATTATCGATGTAAATCTACTAGTAAATCTACTAATATATACTGTATATTTTTTTACTGATTGTGGTTCATCTTCAATGCTCTTAAAAAATTACTTCATAATATAGCCTAATATTTATAATCTTCCAACTCATGATATATGGCTGGGTAGTGGCTTGTGTGGATATTTTCATATTATGGCGGTTAGCTAGAGTCTAGACCAGGGGTATTCAACTCTTACCCTACGAGGTCTGGAGCCTGCTGGTTTTCTGTTCTACCTGATAATTAATTGATCCCACCTTGTGTCCTACAGCTAAATCAGTCCCTGATTTAACGCAGTGGAACTGGCTATGAGGTCCAGAGTTGAGTTTGAGAAGTCTAGACTACTGTATACCTGTGTTCAGTGCTTCATTTGTAAATTGGGAGATGCCAACCAAAAGTGAGTGAGAGTGAGGGGTGACATTGGGAGCTCTTAGGTACCGGAACACGTGAGATTAAGAAAAAAAACGTTATAATAAAGCATTGCATGTATATCATCACATTTGTGTAGTGGCATAGAGCAGTAGAGTATAGGCACTTACAGAAAGTGCACACATGGGACCATTTTTAGTAGCCTAGGGTGTGATCATTTTTTGCCCTTTTACAAACAAATTTCATGCAATTCTACATAATTTTACATGACTGGAGACTGGGAGAATATTTTTTAATACCGCATAAATGATCAAAATACAGGCTACTTTGACACTAATAAACTGAGAATCTGAGATCAATAAAAATGACCTAATCTTGAATCCATCAATAGCCTAGGCCCAGGGATGTGGAGACACATATTTTACAATATGAGGAGGAAATTATAGTCCTTAAAAAGCTTTCCAGTTTCACCGACTCACCCAATGTTGCACAGCTCACTCGCCATCCCTGCCAAAGGCCTACCTCACCCTTGTTTTACTTTGTAAAACAATATTTACTCAATATGTCTATTTGGACATTTATAAAATATATTGGTAGCTTACAGCAGAAAGATTAGGGTCTTCGATTTTCAGAGCCCTTTGCTTTCCAACCTGTGTTTTCCTGCGATTGTATTTGAAATATTGCAAATGGCCTGTTTTGTCTGCATGCTGTTCACTGACAGATTTGCCAGGTGTTACCAATTGTAGGCTATGCCTTGTTATTGGGCTACATAACCCACAGCTAGACAATATTTTTCAAGAAGTCATTGATCCTCTGTGGCTAAATTACCGGTTTACTCATGTGTAGTAGATTATTCTGAATTATTTAATTTCTTTCTGAACAGGCAGCAGTAATTCTTTAACTTTGGCAAATTTATTTACATTTATCAGAGGTGCTGCAGCACCTCCAGCACCCTTCCGGCTATGATTCTATAAGGAAATAAATGATGAAGCGCGCATAGGCTACCAGCCAACCAGAATGAATATTGATGATGTAAATCAAGTGTTATCAAGTGTTAATAAAATGTTGTGCTGCTGTGGAAGACAGTACTGTTGATATTTAAACTGGGTAGCTTAATACAAACATTTGACATATCATCCACATTTCACAACCTGGTCTCAGAGCATGTTTGTATTAGTCTGTACGTAAATCCGGCACACTCCATTTAGTATGATATGTTAAGTTTCGTATGGTACATATGAATTTGTGGATGTCCATCATCCAGTTCATATTTTATGTTACGAATTACAATTTGTATGATATTTTACGAATTAGCAAAAAGTACAATATGTTACAAATTTGCAAATCGTATGTTATGTTACGAATTTGCAAATCGGATGATATGTTATGAATTCGCAAATCGTATGATATGTTACGAATTCAAATTTGTGGTGGCCAACATTAGCTATGTGGCTAATGCTAACATTAGCTAGCTGTCTAACGTCAGCTAGGCTCGAGGGGGTTAGGGGTAAGGTCTGGGTTAGCTAACATGCTAAGTAGTTACAAAGTCGCTAAAAAGTAGTAAGTACTGTAGTTGAACGTTTTGGGTTGCTAGCCGTTTGCATTATACGCCCACCCATCAACCCCGACCAACCACCCTCCTTTCCTTTTTGCCATAAGTAACATTCTGTCTTATTTAACCATACCAAATGTAACATATCATCCTAATTTCACTGTTCCGGATTTAAATGTACTATGCTACGTCTAGACTATGAGAGCAGGCTGCATTTCAAGCCATGCATATTTGGATACCAGGCACGTACATTTGCCCACTGACAAATAAATGATCAGTCTATAATTTTAATGGTAGGTTTATTTGAACAGTGAGAGACAGAATAACAACAACAAATCCAGAAAAACGCACGTGAAAAATGTTATAAATTGATTTGCATTTTAATGAGGGAAATACGTATTTGACCCACCCCTCAATCAGAAAGATTTCTGGCTCCCAGGTGTCTTTTATACAGGTAACGAGCTGAGATTAGGAGCACACTCTTAAAGGGAGTGCTCCTAATCTCAGCTTGTTACCTGTATAAAAGACACCTGTCCACAGAAGCAATCAATCAGATTCCAAACTCTCCACCATGGCCAAGACCAAAGAGCTCTCCAAGGATGTCAGGGACAAGATTGTAGACCTACACAAGGCTGGAATGGGCTACAAGACCATCGCCAAGCAGCTTGGTGAGAAGGTGACAACAGTTGGTGCGATTACTGTCAATCTCCCCTCGGCCTGGGGCTCCATGCAAGATCTCACCTCGTTTACCTTTATTTTACTAGGCAAGTCAGTTAAGAACAAATTCTTATTTTCAATGACAGCCTAGGAACAGTGGGTTAACGGCCTGTTCAGGGGCAGAACAACAGATTTGTACCTTGTCAGCTCAGGGATTTGAACTTGCAGCCTTTTGGTTACTAGTCCAACACTCTAACCACTAGGCTACACTGCCGCCCCAGTGGGTTGGCAGCAATTGACATCATTTGAGTCAATTGGAGGTGTACCTGTGGCTGTTTTTCAAGGTCTTCCTTCAAACTCAGTGCCTCTTTGCTTGACGTCATGGGAAAATCAAAAGAAATCAGCCAAGACCTCAGACAAAAACAATGTAGACCTCGACAAGTCTGGTTCATCTTTGGGAAGACTTTCCAAACGTCTGAAGGTGCCACGTTCATCTGTACAAACAATAGTACCCAAGTATAAACACCATGGGACCACGCAGCCATCATACCGCTTAGGAAGGAGACGTGTTCTGTCTCCTAGAGATGAACGTACTTTTGTGCGAAAAGTGAAAATCAATCCCAGAACAACAGCAAAGGACCTTGTGAGGATGCTGGAGGAAACAGGTATGAAAGTATCTATATCCACAGTAAAACGAGTCTTATATCAACATAACCTGAAAGGCTGCTCAGCAAGGAAGAAGCCAATGCTCCAAAACGGCCATAAAAAAAGCCAGACTACGGTTTGCAACTGCACATGGGGACAAAGATTGTACTTTTTGGAGAAATGTCCTCTAGTCTGATGAAACAAAAATAGAACTGTTTGGCAATCATGACCATCGTTGTTTTTGGAGGAAAAAGGGGGAGGCTTGGAAGCCGAAGAACACCATCCCAACCGTGAAGCACGGGGTGGCAGCATCATGTTGTGGGGGAGTTTTGCTGCTGGAGGGACTGGTGCACTTCACAAAATAGATGGCATCATGAGTGAGGAAAATGATGTGCATATATTGAAGCAACATCTCAAGAAATCGGTCAGGAAGTTAAAACTTGGTCGCAAGTGGGTCTTCCAAATGGACAATGACCCCAAGCTTACTTCCTTACTTCCTGAAGTTGTGGCACAATGGCCAACAAAGTCAAAGTATTGGAGTGGCCATCACAAAGCCCTGACCTCAATCCAATAGAACATTTGTGAGCAGAACTGAAAAAGCGTGTGCGAGCAAGGAGGCCTACAAACCTGACTCAGTTACACGAGCTCTGTCAGGAGGAATGGGCCAAAATTCTCCCAACTTATTGTGGGAAGCTTGTGGAAGGCTACGCCAAGCGTTTGACCCAAGTTAAACCATTTAAAGGCAATGCTACCAAATACTAATTGAGTGTATGTAAACTTCTGACCTACAGGGAATGTCATGAAATAAATAAAGGCTGAAATAAATCATTCTCTATACTATTATTCTGACATTCTTAAAATAAAGTGGTGATGCTAACTGACCTAAAACAGGGAATATTTACCAGGATTAAATGTCAGGAATTGTGAAAAACTCAGTTTAAATATATTTGGCTAATCTGTATGAAAACTTCCGACTTCAACTGTATATATATATACACTGCTCAAAAAAATAAAGGGAACACTTAAACAACACAATGTAACTCCAAGTCAATCACACTTCTGTGAAATCAAACTGTCCACTTAGGAAGCAACACTGATTGACAATACATTTCACATGCTGTTGTGCAAATGGAATAGACAACAGGTGTAAATTATTGGCAATTAGCAAGACACCCCCAATAAAGGAGTGGTTCTGCAGGTAGTGACCACAGACCACTTCTCAGTTCCTATGCTTCCTGGCTGATGTTCTGGTCACTTTTGAATGCTGGCGGTGCTTTCACTCTAGTGGTAGCATGAGACGGAGTCTACAACCCACACAAGTGGCTCAGGTAGTGCAGCTCATCCAGGATGGCACATCAATGCGAGCTGTGGCAAGAAGGTTTGCTGTGTCTGTCAGCGTAGTGTCCAGAGCATGGAGGCGCTACCAGGAGACAGGCCAGTACATCAGGAGACGTGGAGGAGGCCGTGGAGGGCAACAACCCAGCAGCAGGACCGCTACCTCCGCCTTTGTGCAAGGAGGAGCAGGAGGAGCACTGCCAGAGCCCTGCAAAATGACCTCCAGCAGGCCACAAATGTGCATGTGTCTGCTCAAACGGTCAGAAACAGACTCCATGAGGGTGGTATGAGGGCCCAACGTCCACAGGTGGGGTTGTGCTTACAGCCCAACACCGTGCAGGGCGTTTGGCATTTGCCAGAGAACACCAAGATTGGCAAATTCGCCATTGGCGCCCTGTGCTCTTCACAGATGAAAGCAGGTTCACACTGAGCACATGTGACAGACGTGACAGACGTGACAGAGTCTGGAGACGCCGTGGAGAACGTTCTGCTGCCTGCAACATCCTCCAGCATGACCGGTTTGGCGGTGGGTCAGTCATGGTGTGGGGTGGCATTTCTTCGGGGGGCCGCACAGCCCTCCATGTGCTCGCCAGAGGTAGCCTGACTGCCATTAGGTACCGAGATGAGATCCTCAGACCCCTTGTGAGACCATATGCTGGTGCGGTTGGCCCTGGGTTCCTCCTAATGCAAGACAATGATAGACCTCATGTGGCTGGAGTGTGTCAGCAGTTCCTGCAAGAGGAAGGCATTGATGCTATGGACTGGCCCGCCCGTTCCCCAGACCTGAATCCAATTGAGCACATCTGGGACATCATGTCTCGCTCCATCCACCAACGCCACGTTGCACCACAGACTGTCCAGGAGTTGGCGGATGCTTTAGTCCAGGTCTGGGAGGAGATCCCTCAGGAGACCATCCGCCACCTCATCAGGAGCATGCCCAGGCGTTGTAGGGAGGTCATACAGGCACGTGGAGGCCACACACACTACTGAGCCTCATTTTGACTTGTTTTAAGGACATTACATCAAAGTTGGATCAGCCTGTAGTGTGGTTTTCCACTTTAATTTTGAGTGTGACTCCAAATCCAGACCTCCATGGGTTGATACATTTGATTTCCATTGATAATTTTTGTGTAATTTTGTTGTCAGCACATTCAACTATGTAAAGAAAAAAGTATTGAATAAGATTATTTCATTCATTCAGATCTAGGATGTTATTTTAGTGTTCCCTTTATTTTTTTGAGCAGTGTATATACACATACACACAGTGCCTTAGGAAAGTATTCAGACCCCATGACTATTTCCACATTTCGTTACAGCCTTATTCTAAAATGTATTGAATAGTTTTTTTCCCCTCGTCAATCTACACAGAATACCCCATAATGACAAAGCAAAAACTGGTTTTAGAAATGTTCGCTCATTTAAAATAAAATAAAAAAATAAAGGGAATTGTGGATACCTAGTCAGTTGTCCAACTGAATGCCTTCAACTGAAAAATGTCTTCTGCATTTAACCCAACCCCTCTGAATCAGAGAGGTGCGGGGGGCTGCCTTAAATCGACATCCACATCTTCGGCACCTGGTGAAAAGTGAGTTAATTGCCTTGCGCAGGGGATGATCAATGGGAACAGGATGCACCTGACCTCAATTGAGTCTCATAGCAAAGGGTCTGAATACTTATGTAAGTTTGGTATTTTTTTTTATATACATTTGCAAACATTTCAAAAAATATGTTTTTGCTTTGTTTTATTTCTATTTGATCCCTTTTAGAATAAGTCTGTAACGTAACAAAATGTGGAAAGAAAATCAAGGGGTCTGAATACTTCCGAATGCACTGTACATATACAGTACCAGTCAAAAGTTTGGACAAACCTACTCATTTCAGGGTTTTTCTTGATTTTCACTATTTCCTATATTGTATAATAATAGTGAAGACATAAAAACTATGAAATAACACATGGAATCATGTAGTAACCAGAAAAGTGTTAAACAAATCCAAATATATTTAAAATGTTTGATTCTTTAAGGTAGCCACCATTTGCCTCAATGACAGTTTGCACACTCTTGGCATTCTCTCAACCAGCTTCAAGAGAAATGCTTTTCCAAAAGTCTTGAAGTAGATCCCACACATGCTGAGAACTTGTTGGCTGCTTTTGTATTCACTCTGAGGTCCAACTCATCCCAAACCATCTCAATTGGGTTGAGGTGGGGTGATTGTGGAGGCCAGGTCATCTGATGCAACACTCCATCACTCTCCTTTTTCAAATAGCCTTTACATAGCCTGGAGGTGTGTTGGGTCATTGTCCTGTTGAAAAACAATTGATAGTTCCAGTAACCGCAAACCAGATGGGATGGCGTATCGCTGGAGAATGCTGTGGTAGCCATGCTGGTTAAGTGTGCCTTGAATTCTAAATAAATCACAGACAGCGTCACCAGCAAAGCACCCTCACACCTCCTCCTTCATGCTTCACGGTGGGAACTATACATGCAGAGATCATCCGTTCACCTACTCTGTGTCTCACAAAGACACGGAGGTTGGAACCAAAAATCTAAAATTGGAACTCACCAGACCAAAGGACAGATTTCCAGCGTTCGTGTTTCTTGGCCCAATGCAAGTCTCTTCTTCTTATTAGTGTCCTTTAGTAGTGGTTTCTTTGTAGCAATTCGACCATGAAGGCCTGCAATCTGAGGTGCAGTTAACTCTAATTAACTTATCCTCTGCAGCAGAGGTAACTCTGAGGCTTCCTTTGCTGTGGCGGTCCTCATGAGAGCCAGTTTCATTATAGTGCTTGATGGTTTTTGTGACTGCACTTAAAGAAACTGTCAACGTTTTTGACATTTTCCAGGTTGACTGACCTTTATGTCTTAAAGTAATGATGCTTATTTGAGCTGTTCTTGCCATGATATGGACTTGGTATTTTACCAAATAGGGCTTTCTTCTGTATACCACCCCTACCTTGTCACAACACAACTGATTGGCTCAAATGCATTAAGGAGGAAAGCAATTCCACAAATTAACTTTTAACAAGGCACACCTGTTAATTGAAATGCATTCCAGGTGACTACCTCATGAAGCTGGTTGAGAGAATGCCAAGAGTGCATCAAGGCTAAGGGTGGCTACTTTTAAGAATCTCAAATATAAATGTTGACTCAAAAACTAAATGTTGACTTTTCTGGTTACTACATGATTCCATATGTGTTATTTCATAGTTTTGATGGCATTACTATTATTCTACAATGTAGAAAATAGTCAAAATTAAGAAAAACCCTTGAATGAGTAGGTGTGTCCAAACTTTTGACTGGTACTGTGTGGGCACTTGGCGAGTGGGAGGGCAAAGGGGCAGGTGCTCAGGCACTGGTAGACCCCAGCCAACATCAACACTTGTTAAATCTGGCATTCAGTCGTCTCGGTGTTTCAATATGAAACAAAGCAGAAACCAGTAGCATCTACCTCCAAAGGCCCCATCTCCACTGTTTAAATTAAGTTAAAAGCAATTGCTTGTGCCCTGAAAAGAATAAAAAAAACTGTTTTTTTTAATGCACATAAACATAAATTGTGCATTTGAAAGCCCATTTTGAAAGTGCAAGCATTCTGTGCTTCCTTGTTCTCCCCAATAAACAAATGAAACATTGGGCCATGGAAAAGGCACCCTATAAAAATTACAAATGTATTATAAAGTCTGTGATTGCTCTTGGCCAAGTTTGAATAGCATCATCAAAATGGATTTAAAATAAATAATTTGTTGTTGAACAAGCATTACTTTGTGATTAAGTTAAAGATAAAATGCCTAAAGCATTCTCAAAATGCACTTTAACTATCATTCTCTTATTGTGTTCATCAGTGGCACTAGCTAACACTCACTGTTTCTCTTTGACGGGTAGAGATGTATGAAATCAAATTGTATTTGTCACATGCTCTGAAGACAGGTGTAGACCTTACTGTGAAATGCTTACTTACAAGCCCTTAACCAGCAATGCAGTTCAAGAAATAGAGTTAAGAAAATATTTACTAAATAAACTAAAGTAAAAAAAAATAATACAAAAAAGGAACAAGAAAATTATATAACAATAACGAGGCTATATACAGGGGGTACCGGTACCCAGTCAATGTGCAGGTGTACAGGTTAGTCTAGGTTAGTCGAGGTAATTTGTAAAGTGACTATGTATAGATAATAAACAGCTAGTAACAGCAGTGTAAAGTATTACCATTATTAGACCATTATTCCGCCTCCAGTCTTATGGCTTGGGGGTAGAAGCTGTTAAGGAGCCTTTTGACTTGGGTGACTGGAGTTTTTGGGCCTTCCTCTGGCACCGCCTAGTATTTAGGTCCTGGATGTCAGGAAGCTTGGCCCCAGTGATGTACTGGGTCATACGCACTACCCTCTGTAGCGCCTTACGGTCAGATGACGAGCAGTTGCCATACCAGGCGGTAATGCAACTAGTCAGGATGCTTGCGATGGTGCAGCTGTAGAACATTTTGAGGATCTAGGGACACATGCCAAATCTTTTCAGTCTCCTGAGGAGGAAAAGGTGTGTTTGTGCCCACTTCCCAACTGTCTTGGTGTGTTTGGACCATGATAGTTTGTTGGTGATGTGAACACCAAGGAACCTGAAACTCACAACCCGCTCCACTTTAGCCTCGTCGATGTTAATTGGGGCCTGTTCGGCCCTCCTTTTCCTATATCCACGATCAGCTCCTTTGTCTTGCTCACATTGAGGGAGAGGTTGTTGTCCTGGCACCACACTGCCACGTCTCTGACCTCCTCCCTATAGGCCGTCTCCTCGTTGTCGGTGATCAGGCCAACCACTGTTGTGTTGTCAGCAAACGTAATGATGGTGTTGGAGTCATGTTTGGTCACGCAGTCATGGGTGAACAGGGAGTACAGGGGACTAAGCACACACCACTGAGGGGCCCCAGTGTTGAGGATCAGCGTGGCAGATATGTTGTTGCCTACCCTTACCACCTGGGGGCAGCCCTTCAGGAAGTCCAGGATATTAATTTGAAACCTAAAATACATTACACATTTAAATGTCCTACATTGCAGTAAAGTTATCCTGCAACAAGGTGATCAAATTAAGATCCTTACCTGCAAAAGGAAAAAAACGCAGCATATTGTCATCTTGGTGTAAAGGTAAATAAAAATGCAATGCAGTCACTATCTCGTCTTCGTTAACCACTCAACACAGAATAGCCGCATGTGCGCACTTCCTTGGAAATCGTTTGGAGAAAATATATATATTTTTCAGCTATGTTCAATTGTAATCTTCACACTATAAAATAATAAAAAATAATGCCACGGAATTCAAAGCTAAAATGGTCTGCGAAATTAACTTGTGTAGCCCACAGCCATATGGTATAGCCATATCAAGGACTAAAATAATGACAACTCAGAGTATGATATTCTGATCTTCTGAAATTTTCTTAATATCATGTGTCTTTAGACTGGTCTAAAAATAAATAATGAATTTATTGGGATGGTGTAGGCTACAATAAATTGATGTATAAAAAATAACACAAATTATATCTCTGCCTCAGTGGCTTGTAGGCTATGCATGAAAGCCAGGAGATGCTTAACGTGTTTATTTTAATTAACGGTCAATTACCGTGAAACCTGCAGTTATTTGCTTGACAATCACCGGCTGACAAAATGTCATGACACCAAAGACCTAGCAACAAGTCGCCACATTGCAAGTTGCCCATGCCCGTTTTTCTATTCTCTTCAGATTTAGATAAGGGGGTAGCACTCACAACGTTCAATATCTCAAGAGCACACAATGTCCACCACACAATTTTGTATATAGTGCATTTCATTCACAGATGAGGTTACTTAAGATGGAAACAATAGGAGAGATGTTTGTTGGGGAAGATGGGTGGGCATATAACTTGAATGTCTGTCAACTTTAGCATTTTAGCTAATTATCATCTTTGCAACTACTTACTACTTTTTCACTACTTAGCTAGCATGTTAGCTAACCCCAACCCTAACCTTAACCCTTTAACAACTTAGCTAGCATGTTACCCTAACCTTAGCCTTAACCCTAAACCCTAGCCGAGCTAACGTTAGCCACCTAGCTAACCAAGCTAACCTAAAATTTGAATTCTTTATGAAGAAAATCATGTAGTGGTCACAAACGCGTTTTTAAGAAAAGCGTGTGGTTAACACAGAAATTGTGTACTGGACATTAATTCGGTATGAAGAAAATCGTGTGGTGGACACAAAAATGCTAACTTTTTCATGTGCATGTCACAAACTTAAAATAAGTACTTTGCCTATTTCACGATAATCTGTGACAGGTATGAATACATTTATAGCTGGACTGTCAAGTTGATCAGGTTTGTGAATAATGAGCATAACTCCGAAAAATGCATGCCAAATGCTGATGTAATGTGGTAACAATCAAGTGTAGTTACAGTACTGTTCACAAGCATTAACTTCTTAGGGAGCGGCAGCAGAGGTGACGGTTTTGGAGAGTCTGGCGTGCCCAAAGTAAAATGCCTGCCACTCAGGCCCAGAAAATAGGATATGCACATAATTAGTACAATTGGATAGGAAACACTCTGAAGTTTCTAAAAGTGTTAAAATAATGTATGTGAGTATAACAGAACTGATATAGCAGGCGAAAACCCGAGGAAAATCCATACGGATTTGCATTTGTTTTGTAGATTACCTTTTTCTCCAAGTTGCCTATTGCATACAATGTTATGTAGGACTGAGACTGCAGTACCTATGGCTTCCACTAGATGTCAACGGTCTTTATACAAAGTCTGGAAGAGGATGTAGTCAGGGGACCACTTTTGTTTACAATGTTTGACGGGCGCGAGATTGTGAACGGGCACCACTTTATTTTATTTTCCTATTGTTCACGTTATTGTCCGGTTGAAATATTACAGTAAATATACATAAAAGGATACCTAAGGATACATTAAAAATGATGTTTGATTTGTTTATAGAAAGTTTATAGGTATAATTTGAACGTGTTCTCTTCACGGTTCAATGGGCGACTCAACGGTGGATTTTCTGATCATAACGCGCCAACCAAACTGAGATTTATGGATATAATAAATGACTTTTTCTAACAAAAGAACCATTGGATGTCTTTGTTGGAAACTTGGGAAGCCCTCAGCAGAAGTTCTTCGAAAGGTAAGTGATATTTTTTAGCTCTTACAGTGAGGGAAAAAAGTATTTGATCCCCTGCTGATTTTGTACGTTTGCCCACTGACAAAGAAATTATCAGTCTATAATTTTAATGGTAGGTTTATTTGAACAGTGAGAAACAGAATAACAACAAAATAATCCAGAAAAAACGCATGTGAAGAATTGTATAAATTGATTTGCATTTTAATGAGGGAAATAAGTATTTGACCCCCTCTCAATCAGAAAGATTTCTGGCTCCCAGGTCTCTTTTATACAGGTAACAAACTGAGATTAGGAGCACACTCTTAAAGGGAGTGCTCCTAATCTCAGTTTGTTACCTGTATAAAAGACACCTGTCCACAGAAGCAATCAATCAATCAGATTCCAAACTCTCCACCATGGCCAAGACCAAAGAGCTCTCCAAGGATGTCAGGGACAAGATTGTAGACCTACACAAGGCTGGAATGGGCTACAAGACCATCTCCAAGCAGCTTGGTGAGAATGTGACAACAGTTGGTGCGATTATTCACAAATGGAAGAAACACAAAAGAACTGTCAATCTCCCTCGGCCTGGGGCTCCATGCAAGATCTCACCTCTTGGAGTTGCAATGATCATGAGAACGGTGAGGAATCAGTCCAGAACGACACGGGAGGATCTTGTCAATGATCTCAAGGCAGCTGGGACCATAGTCACCAAGAAAACAATTGGTAACACACTACGCCGTGAAGGACTGAAATCCTGCAGCGCCCGCAAGGTCCCCCTGCTCAAGAAAGCACATATACATGCCCGTCTGAAGTTTGCCAATGAACATCTGAATGATTCAGAGGACAACTGGGTGAAAGTGTTGTGGTCAGATGAGACCAAAATGGAGCTCTTTGGCATCAACTCAACTCACCGTGTTTGGAGGAGGAGGAATGCTGCCTATGACCCCAAGAACACCATCCACACCGTCAAACATGGAGGTGGAAACATTATGCTTTGGGGGTGTTTTTCTGCTAAGGGGACAGGACAACTTCACCACATCAAAGGGACGATGGACGTTGCAATGTACCGTCAAATCTTGGGTGAGAACCTCCTTCCCTCAGCCAGGGCATTGAAAATGGGTCGTGGATGGGTATTCCAGCATGACAATGTCCAAAACACACGGCCAAGGCAACAAAAGAGTGGCTCAAGAAGAAGCACATTAACCTCTTCCAGCTAGGGTCCCATTTTCCGAATTTTCGCCTGTCTGACGTGCCCAAAGTTAAATGCCTACCACTCATGGCCAGAAACTAGGATATTTACATATTTAGTACTATTGGATAGGAAACACTCTGAAGTTTATAAAACCATTAAGATATAGTCTGTGGCTATTCCAGAACAGATTTAGCAGGCAAAAACCAGAGAAATTTCTGTCCGAATTTATTTTCTTTGGCTCTCCTCTCATTTTGAAGCCCATGTAATATTTTTCTATGGGGAATAGGACCGAGGTTGCAGTACTTATGGCTTCCACTAGATGTCAACAGTCTCTGGAAAGGGTATGGAGGAAAAAGCTCTGACCAGATCCTTAGAGAGAGAGAATTACTACGGGTAGGGAAAATAGGTAAACAGGCGTGCACGTTCACGAACGTGAACGCGCCAGCAGCGACCAACTTTCTTTTCGTCTTTTAACGTTTCACTTACCGTTCTTGTAAAATATGATCGCTATTATTCATAAAAGAATACATAAGGATGCATTATTAATGATATTTGATTTGTTTGTGAAAAGATGAGAGGTATAATTTGAACGCGATCCCTTCACTGTAAAACGGGCGAGTAGACTGACAATGCTTGGTGGAGTAGCTGAACGTAACGTGCCAAAAACAACGGATATTTATGGATATAATTATTTACTTTTTCTAACAAAAGAACCATGGATTATCTTGTTTGGACACTTGGGAAGACCTCAGAAGAAGTTATTTGAAAGGTAAGCGATTTATATTAGCTGTGATATGGATATTTTGAGAACCGAGCTGGATATGAATTTATGCTAATGTGGAAAATATGTGAGGTACTAGCCTCAAACAATCAAATGTAGTGCTTTCGCCGTAAAGCCTTTTAAAATCTGACAACGCAGTGATATTGCCAAGAAGCAGAGCTTTTGATGGCTATGCAACACTATGCAACACTTGTATATCGGGTTAAATATTACGAATATGTATTACGAATATGTATTTTGAATTTGGCGCGTTATGTTTGCTCTGAAAACGATCCCGCTAAAGGGATCGGCGCGCTAAGAGGTTAAGGTCCTGGAGTGGCCTAGCCAGTCTCCAGACCTTAATCCCATAGAAAATCTGTGGAGGGAGCTGAAGGTTCGAGTTGCCAAACGTCAGCCTCGAAACCTTAATGACTTGGAGAAGATCTGCAAAGAGGAGTGGGCCAAATACCTCCTGAGATGTGTGCTAACCTGGTGGCCAACTACAAGAAACGTCTGACCTCTGTGATTGCCAACAAGGGTTTTGCCACCAAGTCATGTTTTGCAGAGGGGTCAAATACTTATTTCCCCCATTAAAATGCAATTTCATTTATAACATTTTTCACATGCGTTTTTCTGGATTATTTCGTTGTTATTCTGTCTCTCACTGTTCAAATAAACCTACCATTAAAATTATAGACTGATCATTTCTTTGTCAGTGGGCAAACGTACAAAATCAGCAGGGGATCAAATACTATTTTCCCTCACTGAATATGGGTTTTGTGTGACCCGCGCTGGATATGAATTTATGCTAATGTAGAAAATATGTGGGGTGCTATCCTCAAACATTCAAATGTTGTGCTTTCGCTGTAAAGCTTTTTTGAAATCTGACAACGCTGTGATATTGCCAAGAAGAAGAAGCAGAGCTTTTGATGACTATGCAACACTTGTATATTGATGAATGTTTAATAATTCAACTTTTGGATTTTGAATTTGGCGCCTTACATTTCACTGGGTAGTGTCGGGAGTGGCCCCCTAGCGTGCCGCTACTCCCTAAGTAGTTAACTCACCCTACACTCTTCTGGGAAAGCTTTCCACTAGATGTTGGAACATTCCTGCGGGTACTTGCTTCCATTCAGCCACAATCGCTTTAGTGAGGTCGGGCACTGACATGGGACGATTAATCCTGGCTCGATCTTAGGCTTGTGTGCGGCTGCTTGGCCATTTCATGAACCTGCAGACGAACAGTTCTTATGCTAACATTGCTTCCAGTGTTGCAACCGAGGACAGACGATTTTGGCTGTGTGCTCAATTTTATACACCTGTCAGCATCAGGTGTGGCTGAAATAGCCGAGTCCACTGATTTGGAAGGGTGTCCACATACTTTTGTATATATAGTGTAGCTACTGCATACAGTAGAGAAGACCTACACCCTGGGTGGAACTCATGGGGTTGCCAAATCAAATTGTAACCAAAATATTTTCAAAATTCCACCCTTCCAACAACCACAGATACAAAACATAAAACCTGTCTCTGAGATAACAGCCGTAAACGGTTCAAATGAGCTATATTTACCTCCATACGCACCCCCTCTAACAGGGGTGCATGCACATCAGCCTCTTCCTACCAAATGACAAAGCTCACAGACTAAAGGCTTGTTTCAGCACTTTCTCCATTCTATACATGCTGACACACGAAGGAGGTGGTAATTGCGTAAATGTGCATATGTCTTCAATGTATTCAGGGGGTACTGGCGCAACAAGTGACAATGGCTCTTTTTTAGCCACCCGGGCTGCAATTATGGCTCCTCTGAAGACACCCGCTGTGTGTGGCAAATGGAGACCCATCAAAGCAACTCCTCACTTATCTCCTAAAAGACAGGGCCAGTCACATCCTTGTCGTATTAACATTTCAATTCCGCAATCCTTGTAGCGACACAAAAGGAGAGAGAGAGTGGAGGAAACTGTCACACAATTGTCTCCACGTGAAATGTAGCTCATTACAAATGCAAGCATCATCTTGCCTGATTAAGTGAAGCATATAAATGTAGATAGGGAGACAGGCAGACAAACATGTGGTTTTCCCTCCTCTTGATGAGATAGCGGTATGTGTGAGCACAGTTTTCCAAATCCACTCAGTGAACATATACTCAGACATCCCCAATTGTGGCAAGTTTGTCTTTGCAACGACGCTTCACACTGAAATGTATTCAGTCACTCACTCGCCTCCAAAACATTTACATCTTTCCAATTATCCTAATGAATTATCCCAAATGCATTGACAGCAATTTATTTCTATACATATCATTAGTGGTTAATGGTGATTAGGGAACAGGTAGTAGACAGATAATGAGCTACTTAGAAAGGAGAAGGATAGTTCACGAAGTGTCATTGGGGCTGTGACACACACACACAGAGAGAGAGAGAGAGAGAGAGAGAGAGAGAGAGAGAGAGAGAGAGAGAGAGAGAGAGAGAGAGAGAGAGAGAGAGAGAGAGAGAGAGAGAGAGAGAGAGAGAGAGAGAGAGAGAGAGAGAGAGAGAGAGAGAGAGAGAGAGAGAGAGAGAGAGAGAGAGAGAGAGAGAGAGAGAGAGAGAGAGAGAGAGAGCTGGGGAATGAGAGAAAGAGTGTGAGATAGATAGCTGAAATAAAAGATCCCAGACATTTTCCATAGCACATAAAGCTTATTTCTCTCAAAAGTTGTGCACAAATTTACATCCCTGTTATTGAGCAAGATTGCCAAGATAATCCATCCACCTGACAGGTGTGGCATATCAAGAAGCTGATTAAATAACATGATCATTACACAGGTGCACCTTATTCTGGAGACAATGAAAGGCCACTATAAAATGTGCAGTTTTGTCACACAACACGATACCACAGATATCTAAAGTTTTGAGGGAGTGTGCAATTGACATGCTGTCTGCAGGAATGTCCACCAGAGCTGTTGCCAGAGAGTTTTATGTTAATTTCTCTACCATAAGCCGCCTCTAACGTTGTTTTAGAGAATTTGGCCAACCGGCCTCACAACCGCAGACCACGTGTAACCACACCAGCCCTTCTTCACCTGCAGTATCGTCTGAGACCAGAAACCCGGACTGAAACTGTGGGTTTGCACAACCTGTCAGAAACCATCTCAGGAAAGCTCATTTGCATGCTACTTGTCCACACCGACGTCAGTTTACAAATGCTCACCTACGATGGCCACTGGCACGCTGGAGTAGTGTGCTCTTCACAGATAAATCCCGGTTTCAACTGTACCGGGCAGAAGGCAGACAGACAGCGTGTATGGCGTTGTGTGGGCGAGCGGTTTGCTGAACAGAGTTCCCCATGGTGGCGGTGGGGTTATGGTATGGGCAGGCATAAGCTACGGACAACGAACACAATTGTATTTTATCGATCACTATTTCAATGCACAGAGATACCGTGAGGAGATCCTGAGGCCCATTGTCGTGCCATTTATCCGACACCATCATCTTATGTTTCAGCATGATAATGCACGGCCCCATGTCGCAAGGATCTGTTCACAATTCCTGGAAGCTGAAAATGTCACAATACTTCCATGGCCTACATACTCACCAAACTTGTCACCCATTGAGCATGTTTGGGATGTACGACAGCGTGTACCAGTTCCGCCAATATCCAGCAACTTTACACAGCCATTGAAGAGGAGTGGGACACACATTCCACAATCAACATTCTAATCAACTCTATGAAAAGGAGATGTGTCGCGCTGCATGAGGCAAAAGGTGGTCGCACCAGATACTGGCTGGTTTTCTGACCCACGACCCTACTTTTTTTTTTTAAGGATTCTGTGACTAACAGATGCATACCTGTATTCCCATTCATGTGAAATCCCAAGATTAGGGCCAAATAAATGTATTTCAATATATGAGCTGTTACTCTGTAAAATATTTGAAATTGTTTCTATTTGTGTTCAGTGTAAATAAACAAGTTGAGACTAACTGAGGTGAGAGACTGGTATTTTACCTGATGGAGAGAGGAGTTTCCAGGTAAACGAGGGTTCTGGTTTGCCACTGGCTTGGCACATCAGCGTGACATTGGAGCCTTCGTTGACCACGATGCCCTTCGACAGGTTGATGATTGTGGGGGGCACTGCAAAACACAGAGAAAATGACACTTGTTTGCAATTTGTTTCTGTTTGAGCATTTTAACCGAAAAGTATTATAGTAACTTTGTTACTCAGAATTTGGATTTAAAGATGACTATACAATTGAAATATAAAATACTGTAAATATGACAGGTGTGAAGAACGCATTCCTTTGAATCTCATATCAAGCTAGTGCTGAGATAACTACATCAGAGCATTTCCTATAACCTATAAGCAAGCCTCTGTAAAGTGAAGGAACGCTCAGAAAAAGATAACCTTTCCTGACATCACTGTTTACCCTTAAAGGCATTCACTGCTGGTACAGTGGACTGAACAAAGGCCAGAGCTATTCAACCACAACCTCAATCAAAATGTGACTGTGTCACAGGAGTTATTCCACCTTGAAGGAAGATAGTGTATTAAATAGTCCTTAGTTTTCTGTTTGGGCCATTGGTGCGGTGCACCTAAGGGCCATCGTAGCCTGCTCACCATCATTACATTCAGAAAAGTTAAGCTAGAACTAGGCCTACTCAAGTTGAGGGGTAAGAAGAAAGAAATAAGTACACTAAATACTACTATGGTTAATGAAACAATTTCTACACATCATAAACACGTGCTTTTACACACAAAATAGTATTTGGCACAGACACAGAAAACCATGGCTGCAAACCACAGCTGTGATCTGAAGATACGTCCCTGAAAAGCATGACCTTGGTCGTTGCTGAGTGGAGATCCAAAGCAACGAGAAACAGCCAGAAACTATCAGGAGTGTCTTACAAGAACACACATATCTCAGCTTTTACTTTGCACCTGCTCTCCACTCAAAAGCACTGCAATTCTAACCTATAAAGACTCAGAAACAGTCTTTCAAATGAAAAGATTTTTGAAAGCAGAAGCACCAGGAAAAACCCTCACCCTAAAAACGGTCAAAGTGTGAAAGGGAGCGTGTTGAGCAGCAAGCTGCTATACTAGAAGGGATGTTCTGAAATGAAGCAAGCCTTACAATTTCTTCCACTTTCTATGTCCCTCTGGGCCTGCCACCAGCTGCAAATCATAAGTGAATTAGCCATGAACATCGTCCAATAGGGTGCTTTTTCACTGCCACTAGGCATCCTTCCTTATACTGTACATCCGGCACAACTGCATTTGAAAATACAGTGATATTGTAAGCTACATTGAAATGAGGCACTGTGTGTGGCCAAAGCATAAGTATGTTCCACATCTTTCTTTGAAGAAGTATCATGTCGGACTACCAAATAGAATGTCCCCCACCTGTGACGCTTTTCATCTCTCCAGCAAGTGTCTGCCAAACCAAAGAGAGGTGTCCTCGTGTTTTGACATCATCGGACACGTTTTGTTTCCTCCGTCTCTTTCTTCCTTTTTAACTTTCAAGGATTTATATTTCCAAGAAGACGAAGACAAGTAAAAAATGAATTAATTTTGAGAGGATCCTTGTGTAATTGGTTTTCTGTTCAGTATCCGATAAATGCAAACGAGACAATTCAAGTCGTGGCTGATGTATTGATTGCCTTTGAACACTATTTGAGAAGAGTGCAGTGCAATGCCTAATCCTTGTCTTTGTTGAACCCTTGCAGAACACGAAAAGGAACCAGTCAGCACAAATATACATGTAACACATAATCATATTATTTAGGGAGCCACTAAGAATAGAATAGACTGCACTGTGTAAGCACGTGCCACTCCCTAAAATGCTGAAACCCCCTTTAGAATTTGATGGCATTTTGAGAACTAAATGTGTGTCAAATGTCACCCGGACACCTGCTGCTTTAGTCGACAAGCCAGACGAATGTCTAAAGCGTTGGTGACTCTTCACTGAGTCTCCCCTCCCCCCTAGACACACACCAACACATACTGTATACCCACAGAGAGGATGGAGGACAGGGTCATCTACAGTTGAAATCGGTCTTATGTACTGTAGCAACATTTGCAATTGTGTTTTTTGTGCATTTTTGAGGAACAATGGTAAAGTAATTCTGCTTTGAAAGTTGATAAACTTGTAAACTCACTTTTGAGAAAATGGTCTTTGAAAGGTTTGGTACCTACTGGAGAGCTCTTCTTTGTGTACACCCATTCAGCATTGTTCACACCCTCTTAAGCCAGCCCTACCCATTCTTTTAAGGATTCACATGTGTGGTTATGTGCTAAACAGAGAGTAGGTAAAAAGTATAAAATATTTTTTAAATATTAGATGATGCTTACAACAGACACACTTGTCTTAATTTATGGGTCATGTGAAATAAATGCTATAACCCCCAGACACATCTTGCCAAGTGGATGGGTCTCTACAGAAGGTGTAAACGGTACAACCAAATGGTTACTTGCATAGTAGCAATATCAGAAATAGTGTCAATATCAATAAAATATAATATACAGTACTTACAAGAACAATATCAGTGATAGATAAGGTAGTTATATGCATACAATCAGGGGTAAAGTGGCTCAGCAGCAGGATAAAAAAAAAATAGTAACAGCAACGTATCAAATCAAATTTTATTGGTCACATCACGTGTTTAGCAGATGTTATTGCGGGTGTAACAAAATGCTTGTGTTTCTAGCTTCGACAATGCAGTAATATCTAACAAGTAATATCTAACAATTTCACAACATCTACCCAATACACACAAATCCAAGTAAAGGAATGGAATAAGAATATATAAATATATGGATAAATATATAACCTGTGCTTGCTTGGGCCAGCTTTCATTTTGACGTTAGAGGCATTAGACCATTCTCCTTGTATGGCTGGTGGAGGACAGTCAGGTGTGTTCTACTGATGCTGAAAGACAAATTCCGGATACAAATATTTTGGCATTATTATACAATAGACAGCTGTAGACACCGTCAGACACACCTGCTAACTTGATGGGTCATGTCACCATCTGGCGAAGTGAAGTCTTTTGTTAAGACATGCTAGCTAAACAATGAACTATTATCCTAATCCATAGAGTACTAGCAATACAAACCGATTGTCATAGCTAGCTAAAGGTAACCAAATAGGTTCAATGTTAGCTAGTTAGCTAGCTAACATTAGACTATAACTAGCAATGTAAATGGCATTCTGAGATAACATTACTACACACAGATCATAAATGTAATGTTAGCTAGCGAGCCAGTCAGCTAGCTAAATAACAGTAAGTTTTAACTTGCAATGAAAACAAACTTCCTAACAAAATTTGAAATGTGTAAAATCTGAAACTATAGCTAGACTCTTACCCGTATACATGGATGAATGCTTCACGGCAGACTGCAACCCCTGTCATTAACTTCTAAGGGAGCGGCTCCCGTGGTGACGGTTTTGGAGAGTCTGGTGTGCCCAAAGTAAAATGCATGCCACTCAGGCCCAGAAAATAGGATATGCACATAATTAGTACTATTGGATAGGAAACACTCTGAGGTTTCTAAGAGTGTTAAATTAAAAAAAAAATGCCCATCTTCTCCATTATGTAGGACTGAGACTGCAGTACCTATGGCCTCCACTAGATGTCAGCAGTCAACAGTCAAAGACTGGGAATTCTAGCAGTGACCAGAACGGATGGGGAGAGGAAATTGTCAGGCGACCACTTTTGTAAACAAGGTTTGACGCGCGCTAGATTGTGAACGCGCACCACTTTATTTTCCTTTCCTATCGTTCACGTTATTGTCCGGTTGAAATATTACAGCAAATATACCCAAAAGGATACCTAAGGATACATTAAAAATGATGTTTGATTTGTTTGTAGAAAGTGTATAGGTATAATTTGAACGTGTTCTCTTCACGGTTCAATGGGCGACTCAACGGTGGATTTTATGATCATAACGCACCAACAAAACAGAGATTTATGGATATAATAAATGACTTTTTCTAACCAAAGAAGCACTCTGAAGTTTCTAAAAGTGTTAACATAATGTCTGTGAGTATAACAGAACTCATTTAGCAGGCAAAAACAGAAAATCAGTTTCTGGTGACCTTTGGCTCTGTTAGACACACTCCCTATTGAATCCATTTGTTACCAGGACTGAGACTGCAGTACCTATGGCTTCCACTAGATGTCAGCAGTCTATATACAAAGACTCAGAGAGATTGGAGTAAACACAACGAATAGGTACAGGAAATGGCATGGGGACCTGAAATGTCAACCTGTTTTCTCGGGCGCGAGTCTGGCTGGAGCGCCCCACATTATTTTACTTATATAAGGTATAGGTGACCATCCGAGTGAAATATTATCGCTAATATTCATAAAAGGATAGCTAAGGATGCATTTTAACTGGTATTTGATTTGTTTAGGAAAAGTTTATAGGTATATTTGAACGCATTCTCTTCACGTTTCTATGGGCAATTCGACGTTGGATTTTCTGAACATAACGCACCAACCAAACGGAGATTTATGGATATAATAAATGACTTTTTCTAACAAAATAACCATTGGATGTCTTCGTTGGACACTTGGGAAGCCCTCAGCAGAAGTTCTTTAAAAGGTAAGGGATTTGTTTTCGCTGTGAAATGTGTTTTGTGTGAACCGCGATGGTTTATGAATTTATGCTAATGCAGAAATATTGGAGGTGCTACCCTCAAACAATCAAATGTTGTGCTTTCGCCGTAAAAGCCTTTTTGAAATCTGACAACGCTGTGATATTGCCAAGAAGCAGAGCTTTTGATGACTATGCAACACTTGTATGACTATGCAACACCGGGTAGTGTCCCACTGCTCCCTAAGTAGTTAATTAAGCTTTAGCCCCCACCCAAACTCTGACCATTTTACTCACCCTAGCAGAGATTAAAATAAATGTACCCCTTTTTCTACCAAACTTTGTGGTATCCAATTAGTAGATATAGTCTTGTCTCATCGCTGCAACTCCCATACGGACTCGGCAGAGGCGAAGGTTGAGAGGCGTGCGTCCTCCGAAACACAACCCAACCAAGCCACACTACTTCTTGACACAATGCCCACTTAACCCGGAAGCCAGCCGCACCAACAGGTCGGAGGAAACACCGTGCACCTGGTAAACGTGTCAGCGTGCACTGCACCTGGCCCGTCATAGGAGTCGCTAGTGCGCGATGGGACAAGGACATCCCTGCCGGCCAAACCCTGCCCTAACCCGGACGACGCTGGGCCAATTGTGCACCGCCCCATGGGTCTCCCGGTCGAGGCCGGGCTTCGACAGTGCCTGGACTTGAAACCAGAATCTCTAATGGCACAGCTGGCACTGCGATGCAGTGCCAAAAACCACTGTGCCGCTCAGGAGGCCCACGTTCAATTTCTAATCCTAGATCCTAGTCTGTGCAGGTAATGTGTTAATATTTTATAGAAACTGATATTCAACTGAAATCATCATATCAAACAGACCAAAGTCTACATGGAATTGACATCTCCTCTGCCAGTGGCACAGTCTTTAGTCTAAACCCAGTTGATACTGTCAAATTGGTGTACTACTGTACACAAATGGTAGTATTTTCTAGACTTTGGGTGTTGTCCAGGCAGGAAATGGCACATCATCTGAAGATATGAGAGTTTTTGCGATAGAAAAATTATGTATTTACCTGATTTGTTTGACATTAATAGTTAGCGATTATATACTTATCAAATAGTAAGACATTTATGTTCTGTTAAATGCTGTGTTTCTGTAAAGGGATGGTTTCCACTCTAGCTTCCTGCATTTAGTCTGGGCATATGGACAAGGAAATGGGGTTTTGCTAGAGATAGCTTGCACTGACAATGACTTTGTGATAACAATCTAAAGCCGGCATTCCATTGACAAAATGTGGTTTGTGTGACCCGAGATAGAGAGTTTAAAACAATCCCTCATTAAAACCTCTTAAGGTCGACAACATCCGGTGAAATTGGAGGGCACAATTCAAATAAATAATCGTAATATTAAACATTTATGAACTTACAAGTATCTTATATTGGTTAAAAGCTTAAATTCTTGTTAATATAACTGCATTGTCTGATTTACAATAGGCTTTACAGCAAAACCATACCATTGGTTTCATAAAATCACAAATAGTGATTAAATAAATCACTTACTTTTGAAAATCTTTCTCTGTTTGCAATCCCAAGGGTCCCAGCTACAACATGAAGGGTCGTTTTGTTAGATAAAATCCTTCTTTATATCCCAAAAAGTCTGCTTAGTTGGCGCCATCGATTTCAGTAATCCACTCGTTCAACATTCAGACAAAGGAATCCAAAAAGCTACTGCTAAACTTTGTTCAAACAAGTCAAACTATATTTCTATTTAATCCTCAGGTACCCTAAAATGTAAATAAACTATAATTTTTAATACGGAAATAAGTATGTTCAATAGAAAAGGAAAATTAGCAGGTGTGCGTCCTCTTCATTTTCCACCCGGAACTCTTCCTCGTTTTGGAAGAAACAAGCCTGAAACAATGAACAAAGACTGTTGACATCTAGTGAAAGCCATAGGAATTGCAATCTGGGAGCTAGAATTACATAGTACCCATAGCTTTCCATTATAAGAGCCTGGGACCTAAAAAAAAAAAAAGATTCTGGGTGTTTTTTCTTTGGATTTTTGCCTACCACAATTGTGTTATAGTCTCATACATTATCTTAACATTTCTACAAACTTCAAATTGTTTTCTATCCAATGCTACCAATTATATGCATATCCTAGGTATAATTTGAGTAACAGGCAGTTTACTTTGGGCACATCAGTCAGGTGGAAATTCTGAAAAAAAGGACCCTAGCTCTAACAAGTTTTAAATAAAGATGATTCTTTGAAGAAATGACAAAGTCTCTCTCAGTATGAATTTCTACAATATCCAGTCCACCAACAGAGAACAACACACCTGGAGCCTGCTGTGACAAAGACAACCCAGACTCTTGTCCTCTACAACCGTGTAGCCCAAATTTGACTATATCTAAAATATGTATCTCATATTTGTATTCACTGTACCCCCTCCATTGTGTGATAATCTACCCCTCTGAGTGTTACAGTTATAATGACCTGAGGGGTTTTACCAGCGGCAGCCATTTAGATGATGCGTTTCAAATAATTGTTAAAAACAATGTATAGTGAATTTGTAAAGTATTCTGACCCCTTGAGTTTTTACACATTTTGTTAGCGTACAGCCTTATTCTAAAATTTATTAAATTGTGTTTTTTACTCAATCTACACACAACACCCCATGATGACAAAGAAAAAAAATGTTTTTAGAAATGTTTGCAAATGTATAAAAATATCACATTTACGTAAGTATTCAGACCATTTACTCAATACTTTGTTGAAGCACCTTTGGCAGCGATTACAGCCTCGAGTCTTGTGTATGACGCAACAAGCTTGGCACATCTGTAATTGAAGAGTTTCTCCCATTCTTCTTTGCAGATCCTCTCAAACTCTGTCAGGTTGGATGAGGAGCGTCGTGCACAGCTATTTTCAGGTCTCTCCAGAGATGTTCAATTGGGCTGTAGTCCGGGCTCTGGCTGGTCCACTCAAAGCCATTCAGAGACTTATCCCTAAGCCACTCCTGCATTGTCTTGGCTGTGTGCTTAGGGTCGTTGTCCTGTTGGAAGGTGAACCTTCGCCTTTTTTATTTAATCAATTTTAGAATAAGCCTGCAATGTAACAAAAGGTGTAAAAAGTCCAGGTGTCTGAATAATTTCAGAATGCACTGTAGCTCTATCAATGGTTTACTTTGAATAGTAAGTGAGCGTCAACATTCATGATAATTATCTCCTTATTTGGATGAATCAACCATATGCAACTCTTAATATTTGGGATGCTTACATACAAATTTAGCTAAAGACGTGTATCTTGAATCCATTCAATAATTTAAATTAAAATGACAGTAAGAAATAAAGTCCCCATTTGTTAATCACTAAAACATCCTCAAGCCTCATTCAAAATATAGGCCTATTTACCGGTAGTCGTCCAATTGATTTTTCTATCTTTACCAACCATATTTCTACGCATGTGAATAACCAGCCGAGTGCAGAAAAATCCCTTTCAAAGCCAATAAAGTGCTTACTGTGAGGGGCTTTCTTTTTATATTGCACAGTCTGTCACATGGCCAATAAAGAGATCTGTCTGTGTTGTGCGTCACAAATGGCAATCTATTCCCTACATAGTGCACTCTTTTTGATCAGAGCCCTTTGAGCCATGGTCAAAAGTTTTGCACTATATAGGGAATAGGTTGCCAATTGAGACACAGCCTGTGTATGTGTTACCACCAGATTGGAATTCTCCAACCTTTATGAGGTAAAGCATGTTAAAGTGCTTTTTAATAGAGCTGTACCTTCCCTTCACTTTTGAAGGAGGATTTCAGAGCTTCAAAGGATTCTTAAGTCAACAGGCTGCTATGCTGAATCAAAATAATTTGCTTCGTTGCTGGCTGGTTGCAAAGGCCCTTATATATTCTTAACCTAGAATCCCAGTTGCTATACCATTGGAAGATTATTACAGAAGATGGAGATTCCCCCCTTTATGACTGCACGTTTGGTGGTGTGTGTGGTCTGTGGGATTTTGATCTGTTATTAAACGAAGGTCTTACCTGAACCAGGCCCTGTGATAAATATTAAACCTTACTAAGTTCGCCCATGTCACCCTGCTCCTCCGCAGACTCCTCTGGCTTCCAGTCGAAGCTCGCATTATCTTTAAGACCCTGGTGCTTGCCTACGGAGCAGCAAGGGGAACTGCCCCTCCTTACCTACATCCCAACCCGAGCACTCCGTTCACCCACCTCTGGTCGCTTGGCCCTCCCACCCCTACGGGAGGGCAGCTCCCACTCAGACCAGGCCAAGCTCTTCTCTTTCCTGGCACCCCAATGTTGGAACAAGTTTCCCCCTAAAGTCAGGACAGCGGAATCCCTGCCCATATTTCAAAAACGTCCGAAACCCGACCTCTTTGAAGAGTATCTTAAATGACAACTCTCAAGACCCCAACCCCCGACCCAAACACACCCTTTCCCGCAAAAAAAATAAAGGCATTTCTCTTTTCCCACTAGCACCGACTTCGCTGATAAATCCTTTGTTGAGGGAAAATGTACTTGATACGACTGTGATGTGTTGTTGTCTCACCTAGCTATCTTAAATGATGAATGCACTAATTGTTTGTCACTCTGGATAAGAGTGTCTGCTTAATGAACCCAATTATTTCCAAGTCCAGGTTACTAAAACCAGCGAATCTAGAAAACTAGAATACCCACCATAATAACTACATTTATCTTAAATGTGATTTGCAAACAAAAAATGTTGTTTCAGTGCACATCCAGGTGAAACCAATCATTCCAACACTGTAACATCTCACATACAGCCACTTAAGTCGTAAGCAATCCACTTTATTTTGTTATTTTTCCCAATGTGACAAGATGTTCTTGCTCCTCAGTAAAGAAATAAACACCCTTATAATGAATTCATCTTCTCTAATGTTGGATCCACAGCTGCGGTAACAATGTTTGCATCTTGTGGAAATGTCAAATGATTTGACATGCAAATGATGACCTCCACCAAGCACTGATTAACATGCACATTTGGTAATCAAGCTCAGCATATTTGCTGCATCTTCATTTCCACTGATGCAATTTGCCTTCTATCATAAACAGGACTGGATCATTCCGTTGAGTGAGATAGCTACTTTGGCGAACATTCCCTCTTCAGTTCTCTGACCCATTAGATAAGTAATGAAGATCTTACAATTTTACCTGCTTAAAGTATATCCCATGATCTCACAGGTACTGTAGCTAAGGTTCAATATTTACTTTTTAATTTGGATTTACAGGAATTGTCTAGGTTCTTTCAGGGATGTATTTGTATAGACTATACAGCAACATGACTTGCAGACAAAACATTTGGCTTATCTGGGTATTATGGCTTATTGTCTATATTATTCACCATGAAGGAGTGATCTACTGCTGTCGCACTGTAAAGTCATTCAATAAAACACATTTTGTTGACAGGTTGGCCACATAGCAACCCAAGTCATAGACCGGTACCCCACGAGAGAACAATGTGCCAAGTCTGGAACCAACAGGACCCTTTAAACAGCTTCGATTTTGATGAAGATTTCTACTTCAATGAGTTGGTTGCACAGGACATACTGCTTATCCCGGACCAGGCCCTAAACCCTGACACTCAGAAGAGAAAGAGACGGCGATATCGAGGTCGATGTGCAGGTACCCTTATGAATCTGTGCTGCCCTACCAAGCAAAAAGGCAGTAACTGTTCATAGAGTGAAACTGAAAAAAACTGTTTTTATTTACCTTGGTTTCACAGTAACTTTATGCAGTTACTGCTAACATTACCCCCATTTGTCCACAATACAATACAATACAATACAATAGAAGCAGGACACTTGTCCACATGATTAAGCATGTATTTAATGTAGCAAAAATGACATTAACAAATTTTCGACCAAATTAGCAGTTACTGCCTTTTTGCTTGGTAGGGCAGTATGGCGATGAGTAAATAATCCTCCTCTACCCTCTGTTCTATTGGCAAACGTACAATCACTGGAGAACAGACTGGACAAGCTCCCTTCGAGACTATCCTATCAATGGTACCTGAAGAACGTCCATGTTTCTCGGAAACTGAACTGAACCATAAAATGGATAATATTCTAGCTGTTTTTTCTATGCGCAGGACAGAATAGTAGTGTTGGGTAAGCTCAAGGAGGGTAGTATGTTAACAAAAGCTAGTGAACAATCTCTAATATTAAGGAAGTCTCAAGGTTCTGCTTGGGTTAGAATACCTCATGATAAGCTATAGACTATACTACTTACCAAGAGAGTTTTCATAGCTGTATATTTACCACCACTAACTGATGCTGGCACTAAGACCGCACCCAACGAGCTGTATAGGGCCATAAGCAAACAAGAAAATGCTCATCCAGAGGCGGCACTCCTAGTGGCCGGTGATTTTAATTCCGGAAATTTTTTATCCGTCTTACCTCATTTCTACCAGCATTTCACCTGTGCAACTAGAGACGAAAACTCTAAACCACCTTTATTCCACACACAGAGACACATACAAAAATCTCCCTGCCCTCCCTTTGAGACACTAATCCGTACACTAAGAAATCCCGCTACGACCTCCGACAAACCATCAAACAGGCAAAGCATCAACACAGGACTAAGATCGAAGCCTACTTCTACGGCTCTGACGCTCGTTGGATGTGGCAGGGCTTGCCAACTATCACAGATTACAAAGGTAAACCCAACCGCGAGCTGCCCAGTGACGCGAGCCTACCAGACGAGCTAAATGCCATCTATGCTCGCTTCGAGACAAGCAACACTGAATCATGCGTGAGAGCACCAGTTGTTCCGGATGACTGTGTAATCATGCTCTCCGTGGCTGATGCAAGTAAGACAGGTTAACATTCACAAGGCTACAAGTTCAGACGGATTACCAAGGCGCGTACCTCGAGCTTGCGCTGACCAGTGTCTTTACTGACATTTTCAACCTCTCCCTTACCCAGTCTGAAATTCCTATATAAATTAGACCACCATAGTCCCTGTGCTCTGGATCCTTGACTTCCTGATGGGACGCCCCCTGGTGGTGAGGACAGGCAACAACAAATCCGACACATTAACCATCAACACGGGGGCCCCTTAGGAGTGCGTGCTTAGTCCCCTCCAGTACTCCCTGTTCACCCACGACTGTGTGGCCGTGTATGACTCCAACACCCTCATTAAGTTTGCCAAGACACAATGGTGGTAGGCCTGATCACAGACAATGATGAGACAGCCTATAGGGAGGAGGTCAGAGACCAGGCAGTGTACTGCCAAGACAACTACCTCTCCCTCAATGTCAGCAAGACACAGGAGCTGATCGTGGACTACAAGAAATGGAGGGCCGAGCATGCCCCCATTCACGTCGACAGGGCTGTAGTGGAGCAGGTCAAGAGCTTCAAGTTCCTAGGTGTCCACATCACTAAGGATCTATCATGGTCCAAACACAACAACACAGTCATGAAGAGGACACAACAAGTCCTCTGCCCCCTCAGGAATCAGCTGAGGGGGCAGCTGCACCATTGAGAGCATCTTGACTGGGTGGAAGCTTGGTATGGCAACTGCTTGATCGACTCGGTACTGGTACCCCGCGTATATAGCCAATTTATCATTACTCATTGTGTATTATTCCTTTTTATTATTTTTCTATTTTTCTTTATCATTAGACAATTCATTAGAACGTTACCTCAAGCCAAGGCACACATCAGGGGAATTGTCTCAGGCAAATTCTATCCTTATTCAGCTCAGACTAATTCATGCACTAAATCTTAATTTAATGAGTTTGCGGCATAATATATGGATGAGAAAAAAAAGGAGAGACAAAGTTCAAACTGAAAACACTGAGCGAAATGGGGGGGGGGTGACAACAACTGTGGGAAGAAAGACCAAACAACATGCCATGCAGTTCCGTAGCCATTCTCGTCTTCCCTCGTAAATGTAGATGACAGTGGAGCTTGGCAGAAAGCTCGGCAGAGCTCTGTGTGTGGGGATTACGACAAATTGGCTCCGTTTCTCCTTGACCTCCTCTCCTCAACACACACAACCAGCAACTACTTAAAGAATATAAATAGATACATTAAAGTTCCTCCAGTAAGTCTTGCCGTTCCAAACCACTTAGACCTGGGGCCTTTCAATCAGCACATATAGCGTCTGGCATAAACTCAAGCCTACATTTCCCTGCCACCTCTGCAAGCATCATCGTGGCAATGTATGTTTCCCTCCCACGTCAGCAAAACAGTATTGAGAGCATGAATTAGCACATGAATAGGAAATACATTGAGGTACTTAACAGGCTCTTGACTTCAAAATCAGCAACGCAAACATTCAAAAGCCTGTGACGTGTAAATATGTGTAATTGCTTTGCATCAGCGGTCGCCTGAATGCATCTCCGCCCCAGCAACCCTAAAAACAGTCTGTAGGCATCCAAGATCCCCAAGGCGGGTTGAGAATCCAATCCTCCAAAGTGGTGGTTCTTCAAAAAGGGCATAAAAAACAAAAAATATTTGATGTCTAGATCTGATTCCATTGCTCAGGTGATTTGGACTACTCTTTTGAAGTCGTGACGCATCAACAAAAAACCCACCCCATGCCATATAAAGTCATGAGGGACACAACCACCAAAACAGAACACATTGAACTGAGGATAGACAAGGCACAAGCCTGACCCCTTTTCCACAGTGCCTTCAGAAAGTATTCATACCCCTTGACTTATTCCACATTTTGTTGTGTTACAGTCTGAATACAAAATATATATATTTTTTTTATTACCACACACACACAACCCCATAGTGAAAACATGTTTTTTAATAAAAAATGAAGTACAGA
The DNA here is from genome assembly GCA_030435695.1 of Brachymystax lenok tsinlingensis. Classification (NCBI taxonomy): domain Eukaryota; kingdom Metazoa; phylum Chordata; class Actinopteri; order Salmoniformes; family Salmonidae; genus Brachymystax; species Brachymystax lenok. Next base: position 33,225,202 of record CM059792.1, read on the forward strand.
AATACCTAATTTACATAAGTATTCACACCCTTGAGTCAATACTTTCTATTTTTTATCCTGAAAAACGTATTGGATTTGCCACAAACAACGCACAAAAAAGTGAATTGCTTTGCCACATTTTGTGCAGTATTATTTTAGTGCCTTGTTGCAAACAGGATCAATGTTTTGGAATATTTTTATTCAAGCTTCCTTCTTTTCACTGTTTCAATTCGGTTAGTATTGTGGAGTAACTACAATGTTGATCCATACTCAGAGTTTAATGGCTGTGATGGGAGAAAACTAACTTTTTTAAAGTCACCATTGGCCGCATGGGGAAATCGCTGAACGGTTGCCTTCCTCTCCGAGTTAGGAAGGATGCCTGTATCTTTGTAGTGAGTGGGTGTATTGATACAGTATCCGAAGTGTCATTAATAACTTCACCATGCTCAAAGGGATATTCAATGTCAGCTTTTTTTTAATTTTACCCATCTACCAATAGGTGCCCTTCTATGCGAGGCATTGGAAAACCTCCCTGGTGTTCGTAGCTGAATCTGTTTGAAATTCACTGCTCTATTTTTTTTTTCAACTTTATTTAACCAGGTAGGCAAGTTGAGAACAAGTTCTCATTTACAACTGCGACCTGGCCAAGATAAGGCAAAGCTGTTCGACACATACAACAACACAGAGTTACACATGGAGTAAACAAACATACAGGCAATAATACAGTAGAAAAACAAATCTATATACAATGTGTGCAAATGAGGTAAGATAAGGAAGGTAAGGCAATAAATAGGCCATGGTGGCGAAGTAATTACAATATAGCAATTAAACACTGGAATGGTAGATGTGAAGTAGATGAATGTGCAAAATAGAAATACTGGGGTGCAAAGGAGCAAGGGACCTTACAGATAATTGTACGTGTGGGGTGCAGAGATGAGACAGTCATTCAAAAGATAATGTCATTCCAGAGTCCATGCAACTTATTAAGCAATTTTTTACTCATTAACTTATCTAGGCTTGCCATAACAAAGGGGTTGAATACTGATTGACTCAAGAAATGTCAGCCTTTCATTTTTTATTAATTTGCACAAAATTTGAAAAACATTCCACTTTGAAATTATGGGGTATTGTGTTTAGGCCAGTGACAAAACATTTCAGTTTAATCAATTTTAAATTCAGGCTGTAACACAAGAAACTGTGGAAAAGGTCAAAGGGTGTGAATACAGTGAAGGCACTGTATCTACAGTATTTTCAATAATGCAGTTCGACGTAGGTTTCTTTTTAAAAATAAATACATTTCAGGACCCCATTAGGTATATAAAGAAATGTGTCCTTTACTACCATAGCCCATAGAAATACATTCACTTCTCTGGGAGCAGTGCATGAGGTGACTGTTTTGGAGAGCCTGGCGTGCCCAAAGTAAAATGCCTCCCATTTAGGCCCAGAAAATAGGATATGCATATATTTAGTACCATTGGATAGGAAACACTGAATTTTCCAAATCTGTTAACCATTTGTCTGTGAGTGAATCAGAACGCATATAGCAGGCAAAACCCTGAGGAATCTCTGTCCTGGAAAAAGTGATTTTGACACATTGCTCATTTGGGAACCCCTCCCTATTGAAAATGACCATATATAGGCATATGAATGCAGTACACGTCGCTTCCTTATGATGTCAACAGCCTCGGGACGGTGTTTCCCTCCATTTTGGATGAATTTAGAGCAGAGAAAAACAGCAAACAATGAAGACCCCTCGTTCTGAGAAAAGTTCCCGTGGCACGCGCACGAGAAGTCACAGAGTGTCTTTAGTATCCTCGTTATTGATCAGTTTATATTCCGGCTGATTTATAATAGTAAATATACGTAAAAGTGTTCCTAAGGATACATTTAAAACTATGTTTGATTGTTCTTGGACAAGTTTATAGGTATAATTTGAACGAGTTAGCGCCTTGCGTTTCATGGACTAGTGGAGGCTGTCGCTTTCTGATTATAACGCTGAACCAAATGGAGGATTTATGGATAAAAGACGTTACTTTTTCTAACAAAAGAACCATGGATTGTCTTCGTTGGACACTTAGGATGACCTCAGCAGAAGTTCTTCAACAGGTAATTGATTTGTTTTCGCTGTGAAATGTGTTATGTGTGTGCCATGATGGCTAATCGATACATGGCTATTGGAAAAATATGTGAGGTGCTAGCCTCAAACAATGAAATGTGCTGCTTTCGCCGTAAAGCCTTTTTGAAATCTGACAACGCTGTGATATTGCCAAGAAACATAGCTTTTGATGAGTATGGAACACTTGCATATTGGTGGATGTTTAATAATTCCATTTTGGGATTTTGAATTTGGCGCTTTAGATTTTCGCTGGTAGTGTCGGGAAGAGCCCGCTAGCGACCCAGCAATCCCTGACTGGTTAAATAAAACATGAATAAAATGGTAAATAATACAGGAAAAATATATATATATCATAAGGTATAAGGTTTTGAAGTGTCTGTACTATATGTAGGAGAAATAAGAAAGCTCAGGAAATATATATACATTATATATATGCATACATACAGGGAGGGAAAAAAGTATTTGATCCCCTGCTGATTTTGTACGTTTGCCCACTGACAAAGAAATGATCAGTCTATAAATTTAATGGTAGGTTTATTTGAACAGTGAGAGACAGAATAACAACAAAAAATCCAGAAAAAAGCACGTGAAAAATGTTATAAATGCATTTGCATTTTAAGGAGGGAAATAAGTATTTGACCCCCTATCAATCAGAAAGATTTCTGGCTCCCAGGTGTCTTTTATAAAGGTAAAGAGCTGAGATTAGGAGCACACTCTTAAAGGGAGTGCTCCTAATCTCAGCTTGTTACCTGTATAAAAGACACCTGTCCACAGAAGCAATCATTCAATCAGATTCCAAACTCTCTACCATGGCCAAGACCAAAGAGCTCTCCAAGGATGTCAGGGACAAGATTGTAGACCTACACAAGGCTGGAATGGGCTACAAGACCATCGCCAAGTAGCTTGGTGAGAAGGTGGCAACAGTTGGTGCGATTATTCGCAAATGGAAGAAACACAAAAGAACTGTCAATCTCCCTCGGCCTGGGGCTCCATGCAAGATCTCACCTCGTGGAGTTGCAATGATCATGAGAACGGTGAGGAATCAGCCCAGAACTACACGGGAGGATCTTGTCAATGATCTCAAGGCAGCTGGGACCATAGTCACCAAGAAAACAATTGGTAACACACTACACCGTGAAGGGCTGAAATCCTGCAGCGCCCGCAAGGTCCCCCTGCTCAAGAAAGCACATATACATGCCCATCTGAAGTTTGCCAATGAACATCTGAATGATTCAGAGGACAACTGGGTGAAAGTGTTGTGGTCAGATGAGACCAAAATTGAGCTCTTTGGCATCAACTCAACTCGCCGTGTTTGGAGGAGGAGGAATGCTGCCTATGACCCCAAGAACACCATCCACACCATCAAAAATGGAAGTGAAAACATTATGCTTTGGGGGTGTTTTTCTGCTAAGGGGACAGGACAACTTCACCACATCAAAGGGATGATGGACGAGGCCATGTACCGTCAAATCTTGGGTGAGAACCTCCTTCCCTCAGCCAGTGCTTTCAAAATGGGTCGTGGATGGGTATTCCAGCATGACAATGACCCAAAACACACGGCCAAGGCAACAAAGGAGTGGCTCAAGAAGAAGCACATTAAGGTCCTGGAGTGGCCTAGCCAGTCTCCAGACCTTAATCCTGTAGAAAATCTGTGGAGGGAGCTGAAGGTTCGAGTTGCCAAACGTCAGCCTCGAAACCTTAATGACTTGGAGAAGATCTGCAAAGAGGAGTGGGACAAAATACCTCCTGAGATGTGTGCAAACCTGGTGGCCAACTACAAGAAACATCTGACCTCTGTGATTGCCAACAAGGGTTTTGCCACCAAGTACTAAGTCATGTTTTGCAGAGGGGTCAAATACTTATTTCCCCCATTAAAATGCAAATCAATTTATAACATTTTTCACATGCGTTTTTCTGGATTTTCTGTTGTTATTCTGTCTCTCACTGTTCAAATAAACCTGCCATTAAAATTATAGACTGATCATTTCTTTGTCAGTGGGCAAACGTACAAAATCAGCAGGGGATCAAATACTTTTTTCCCCTCACTGTACAGGTTAACATTCACAAGGCTAAAAGGTCAGACTGATTACCAAGGCGCGTACTCAGAGTTTTTGCGCTGACCAGCTGGCAAGTTTCTTTACTGACATTTTCAACCTCTCCCTTATATATATATTTTTTTTTTTAAGACTTTTTGTTGTTCCACAACTACTTGCATACTTCCATTAGTTTGTATGGGTTACCATCAGACTTGTGGGGGGTCATAGAGCAAAACCATTGTGTTTGTGAGTCTCCCCTTTCCATAAAGTGGTCATAATAGTTTGTAGGTCAAACTTTTCGGACTCTACAGATGTTTTCAATGTAAAACTGATTTTCAGGATGTTTCATGGTCTGAAACACCGCTGTAGCTCGGCCACCTTCCACCGCAGTAGTGTAAGGCCGACAGGCGGATGCGGTGGATTGAGACAAAGCACAAGCTTGAATTGATAGATTTGATGTTTTTTTTTTTATTATGTAACTTAGATTGACGCACGAGTGGGTCAATAGAATCTTTTAACCTTCCTGTTGTATTAATTTCATGTTAATTAATTCTGTGTTCCCGGTCCAAAATGACCGCCCCCGTTATAGCCGATTATAAATCCATAATAATACATATATTATCACCTAATGATGTGTTAGATCTTTTTATCAACTTAAGTTCTTGTGAACATTACACGTTTTGAACTTCTATTTGCCGTTTATGGCCTGTAGGCCTCATTGACCTGAGCTCATACAACTCATTTTTGAGTAAAGAAAAGCATAACGTATGGATTATTTTGACTATAACAAATACTCAGATGAAACATACTGCGCTATTTATCACAGACCACCAGTTTAACAAAGACTCTCCTCCTCACCAGTGTCATGATCAAAGATATGATCAAGAGCCTCACATACAGTATATCGTTTGGTCATTGTGCTGCCACAGAATGAATTGTGAGCAAGGCCTCAAAAAAGCTGTATATACCAGAGCTGCGATAAAAGTTCTATATATTATTTAAACATTGTTGCGATTGTTTGTGAGAATGCCAACAGGTGTGGTTCCGGTGGGGGAAATGTTCTATTGGGGAAAGGTTCCCGTAGGGGTTTCCACGGAAGCCAAGAAGAGGAATGAGGTGTGTGTGTGTGTTTGCTCAAACACACTTGCATGTGGGGGTCTGGTAGAGGAAGTGTGTCCATCTGATAAATGGGCATGTGACTCAATTTTATACACTAATTGTAGTCTCACCCATTAATTTCTAATGACCTGTCATTTTTGACCGGGAATACCACAGGTGTACAAAAGTTAAATAAAACACCCAACATTTTATGAAAATCATCAAAATGTATTTTGTGTGTTCAGGTGCCCTTTGTGGACAAAGTCATAGAACCTTATGACAATCAGATTAAATGAACTACATTTTTCAGAGAGAAAATCTTAAAATCGGTCCAAATCAACCGGAACACAGCAAGAGGGTTAAGGGGTCACGTTGAAAACCTGATAGAGCAGTGCTCTTTTTAAAGGAACATTCAGCTAACTGATGGCCATACTGATATACTGATATACTGATGTGTTGGTGTCGACTAGAGGCCCAATGAAGAAAGGGTTATTCTCCTGATTTGCCTTTTGCACAAAGATTTTGCCATCTATCAGTTTTAATGCAGAATTCAAGTAAATTTTGCCTCTTGTGCATGTATAGTAAAGACACTTCTATAGTCCATGCTTTCTTCAATGGATATTGGCATTGTGTCAAATAGCCCAGAGGCAAAGGCAGCTTCTATAGTCCATGCTTTCTTCGATGGATATTGGCATCGTGTCAAATAGCCCGGAGGCAAAAACAGCTATATTAGCTCTGAAAGGTATTTAGCGCTAGAGGCAAAAGAATTAGCGCTTGGCAACGGTGGTGGTCTGGGGAGTTGTTGATTAGGACTGACAGCGTTGAATCGCCCTAAAACGTTAAAGATCTCATCATTATCTGATCACACCTGTATACTATCCACGGACCAATCCGTTGACGGTCGGTCAGTAAGTCGAGGGTTGCAAAACAAAGCCCAAATGCTTATTCGATATAATAGCCATGAAATACTCAACATCATTCTCATGAACTGCTAAAGCACACGATAATAAGGGTTGGCAGACGATAACAAGGTTGAATACATTTCCAAATGCATTTTTTTACATAAAGTGTACTTTTTGTGTACACAATACGGTATATATGTGTTGTGTGTAGGTGTGGGCTTCAAAGCGCACATACAGTTGGCAGGGCAAACCTGTTTTGGTGATTTCTGGTATATCAAAACAAATAAATCACAGCACGTTTTTGGACTCATTCAGCAGTTTTTACCTGATTAAGTACAATACTATTGGAAATTAATGTTGAAAGTTCCATTTATATTTCTAAAATCGTAGTTAAAAATTATGATTTCACTTTTAAAGTTTTAAAGCGTCCAAATCAATAACCAATATGCAGAAACTGTGTGATATATTGAAAATCCAAACAAAATGTACCATCTACACATACATGTGCAACACTATCAATCATATTACTTGTATTTTTTAAACGAGCACCTTATAAATTGCACATGTACCAAAAACCCTGTTTTGTCAAGTGGAAATAAAATCACTCATCAATTGGGGGGGATATGTGCTGTTGAAACTACAACTCAAAAACCACAAGGAAACTGGATATTTTTTGGGGGGCATTTTGATATGGGTCACCAAAACAGAAAGAGAAACACAACACTTATTTGTCAATCACTCCTATCAATTATCACGTTGATATGAATTGCGCGAAGGGGGAAATTAGGTTGCACATCCTGGTAAAACTAAACACAGCTCAAAAAATGTGTACATCACTGGTTAGAGGACATTTTGAAGTGTTGCATTTTGATTGAAGTGGCTCGCCAATGCGGTAAGTGTAACTTAACACTTTTGTCAATCATATCCATCTATATCACGCTGAAATCAATAGAACAGGGAGCAAACTTTTGGGGTTTAGCAGTGTTTAAACTAACACTAGTTTAGTTTAAGGCCACACGGAAACTTGAAATAACCTATACATGGTTGGTTGGATGGTAATTTGTTCAAACTACTTTTTACACCATAGGATATTATCAGTGACAAAGGTTGGCTGCTATTAAGTGATAGTTTGACTTTTAAATCCATATATTGGTGTGTGACCAGCAACTTTTATATAGAGACCGCCCCGAATTATCCGTTCCATTTGAGAAAGAAAATGATAGCTGTGTTCAAAATCAGCAGTACAAACCAAAGATATTGATCAGTTTTATGCAACTGATCTTTTGTCATCGAGTTGACTATAAATGTTTATACTAACATCACCAATCTGAGGTAAAAAGGATGCAATTCCACCCAATCCGATGTGGTCAAAACGTCAGCTTGTGTAATGTAGTAACACAGTGTCCATGTGATAGAAAGTAGCATAATATACATTAATTAGATAATTTAGGATGATAGTGAATTAATGATAGTGAATTAAGCAAACTCAGATTTTTTTCAATAATCACATATATTTCTCCCTACTTTAATCATTTAGAGATTCAACATTCCTAAGCACAATTTAACCAGCCACCCTAGACTAGAGTGTCCATAGGGTCGGTGCAGCAAGCTGAAAATTTGGCATCCCTACAGGACGCAGACATTTTTTATATTGCCTGCTGTAAGCTGGAGCAGAGGCTTCAATCAGGTGGTAAATAATTTAATTAATTCTGTCCGTCCTGTTAAGGGGGAATATGCACTATAAACGCATTGCCGCCATGGCATGCTAGTGCAGCAGTGCCGGTGACCTGTGCCATTGTGTTTCTGTGACCTTTCTGTTCAAGTGTCCCGGTGCTCTCTCAATCAAGCCACTATTCTGCCTGCCCGGTTACTACGGCAACAGTACAGCTATTTCCACAGCTTTAGCCAGAACGATTTACTGTGGCTAAAAGCAAAGAAATGAAAGGTGGAGAAATGGATGATGGAGACTGGGGGAAATAGAGAGCTGGGGAAGTGGTGGAGGAAGGAAGTGACTGCAGTACGTAGGTGGTGTGTGCAGTGCATTTCTAGAGGAAGCAGGGGGGGGACAAACTCCCATAAAAAGGTTGTTGAGTAACGAGGACGTCGCTCCCGCTGAGACCCCCCGCCATTACTTCCCTCCCACAACGTGACTTTTCCTCTCTGTTCCTCTTTGATCTGCCTTTTAATTAGAGTTGACTATTTACAAATGTAAATACACACGCACAGTCGCCTGATAGGAGCACAATCAATTAAAGCACACAGCGATCTGAAAACAACGATGATGACAGATGATCCATGAGGTTTGAGAAAACAAACTATTCATGTTGAAAGACCACAAAACAAGACCATGACTATGATGACTATGTCAATGTCCCAAATGGCACCTTATTCCCTATATAGTGCACTACTTTGACCTGGGTTCTGGTCAAAAGTAGTGCACTATATAAGGAATAGGGTGCCATTTAGGATGAAGCAAATAACGACTATGACTCACTGATCAATTATTCCAAAAGAGAGCGAAGTAAGTCTGTTCTGTCTAACAAGCACATCCTAATCCCCACACAGTAGCAAGCATCCATCTCTGAAGTAGACATCTAACAGCTTTATCAACTTATGAAGGTATGTTTTGTTAATAACACACGGGGTTAGCCAAATAGCCAACTACTCCTACTGTCTGAGTCATGGGCTGACAGTTTCACTCTGTTGGCAGAGTTTCACTCATCACGCTCTAAAGTAATTCGAAGCACAATTCTGAATAAACTATTCATTGTGCATTTTGTTCAAACACAAGTGTAATCTAGTGTAACTAATGGTGTACATGTGCAGAAAAGAAAGGACCTTTTTAATTTCGACAGTGAGGACAAACCCAATAGGCTAGTAATTAATTTTGTCAAAAATTTAAAAGGGGGGGAAACTAAACAGAGTGAAACATTATTTGATCTTTGAGGAGATGCTGTGCAAATTTCCAGAGGCATTTGAGTGAGAGCTAGGACACTAAACATCTTTGAGTTGCCAGACTCAAATAATTCAGATTGTAAGGAATTTGTTTGTCTGTTTGTTCCGTCATATTCAATTAATATTGTTCTCTTTAAAAAACATAGCGTAGCTAACAATGCTGAAGACCAAGAGCCTGATAGAAAGCGATGAGATAAACTACAGAACTAACATACAACTAACACAAACACCAGGAAAGATGTCTTCACAATATTACTCCATATATGCAATAGCCTTGCAGGAAATATGGTGGAACTGCAGAGACACCATTGGAGCTTTCTAGAATTCATGATTATCGCTATCGAAAAACACTAGCCCCAGATAACACCTAGCCCATACCCCCTAGGCACCTGTGTAGATTTGAGAAGACTACGTAAGTGTAAGCAACATTGCACCAAAGTACATCCAATATTACAGCCTTCAAACTCCCCCTCTACAACACAACCGAATCCTCAGAATAACCTTTATTTGCACCTACACCGGTATTCTATATCATACAGTTTTCCCCTTTTATGGCACACAGCAGTATTTAAATCTAATTGCCATCAAAGGAGCTGGAAGAAAAATACATTTCAAGCTTCTAGTGAACATACATACTGGCCTTGCATCTCAGCCTGCTCTGTTCTCCTCTGTTCCGCCTTAATGCTCCGGTGCTTAGCAATGACACCTTCATCAATCAAATTGCCCCAGGATCCGCTGATTAGGAAAAATACAGTATCGCCAAGGTGCAATGCCGTTGATAGGGCTCAAATCAGACCATTATCCACTTCATTAGAACATACGGCCGGAGAATCCTCATTATGAAGTTCACAGCAAAGTTCTGGGTCGTATTCATTAGGCACCAAATGGAAGAAAACAGACTGAAATAGAGAGGCCTTGTCCAATAAGAAATGCTCATTTTCGGTTTCAAATATTTCAAAATGTGTGCCCTAATGAATACAATCCTGGAATTGAGTTTCTTGTGCATGCAAATGGGGCTATAAAGGTAAAGAAGTCTCAGAGCTAGTTCTTTATATGAATAATTGATTAGACTGTAAACGAACACCACACAATGGATGCTTTCCATACTGCAAGTTGCACAAGTTAGGTAGAATCTACTGTAAGTTGTAAAGACCACCAACTAATGAAAACACAGACAATAATGGATGACTTAGTGAAGTGCATTCCCAGACTTGTGTTGTTCTAGCTATTCTTGTCCCTTTATTTATATAGATTTATTTTTACAGCCCTTCCACAGCGAAAGAGAAAGTAGACTAATTTGTCTTTTTATGGGGTAATAACAGGTTCTCATTCACTTAGGGGTATGAAGGCCACCAAATACACCAGAGAGGGAGAAGTCCACACACAGAAAGAGGGAGAGAGATAGAAGAGAGAGAGAGAGAGACACTCACACATCAGACAAAAGCTATTTTGACAACACCCGCCCAGACAGTATCTAGATTCTAAGGCTTTGGCTTACCTTGGATGAGAATGTGCACTGACGTCGTCCTCGGTCTCCTGCTCGTCTGCACCGCACAGATGTATGGGCCCTCGTCGGTCATGTCCACGTCCTCAATCTTTATGGTGAACTCCTCCTGATTGAGTGTAACAAGACTCACCCTGGGATCCACCGACCACTTGTCCTCGCCGGCGTACAGTATACTCGACCGGTTGAGCCAGGCCGTGTGTGTGACGATGTCCCCCTGTGGGCACCTGGAAGACGAGAAAGAAAAAAACATTGCCAAATCAAACACAGCTGGTGAGAGTCCACAGCGATTTCACAGCCTTCCCTCGATGGCATACAGTCCCGTGAAAAAGTATTTGCCCCCTTTCTGATTTTCTAAATTTTTCATATTTTTGATAATGAATGTCAGATCTTCAACCAAAACCTAATATTAGATAAAGGGAACCTGCATTAACAAATAACGAAACAAATTGATACTTATTTTACTTATTGATACTTATTTTACAACTGGCCCAGCATCGTCCGGGTTTGGCTGGGGTAGGCCGTCATTGTAAATAAGAATTTGTTTTTAACTGACTTGTCTAGTTAAATAAAAAGGTTAAATAAAAAAATACAAATTATTTATTTAATTAACAAAGTTATGCATCAACTAATTCCCCAGTGTTTAAAAGTATTGCCCCCCTTCACTCAATAACTGGTTGTGCCACATTTAGCTGCAATGACTGCAACCAAATGCTTCCTGTAGTTGTTGATCGGTCTCTCACATCGCTGTGGAGGAATTTTGGCCCAGTCTTGCATGCAGAACTGTTTTAACTCAGCGATATCTGCTTGTTTCAAGTCCTGCCACAACATCTCAATTCGGTTTGGACTTTGAGTAGGCCATTCCAAAACATTTTAACCATTTTCATGTCGACTTGATTGCTTGTTTTGGATCATTGTGTTGGTGCATGACCCAGCTAAGCTTCAGCTCACAGATGGCTGGCCTGACATTGTATTTTAGTTCTCTGATACAGAGCAGAATGCATGGTTCCTTATATAAAGACAAGTCGTCCAGGTCCAGGTCCTGAGGCAGCAAAGCATCCCCTAATCCAATGTCGAATCGCCCATTTAAACGTGAAGAGAAAGCGTTCAAACATGCCTATAAACTTTTACTAAACAAATCAAATACCAGTTATAATGCATCCTTAGCTATCCTTTTATGAATATTTGCGATAATATTTCACTCGGATGGTCACTTAAACGTTATATAAGTAAAATAAAGTGGAGCGTGCACCGAGACTCACACCAGAGAAAACTTGTTGACATTTCAGGTCCCCTTACCCTTTCCTGTTCCTATCCTTTCCTCTTACTCCATTCACTCCGTCTTTGTATATAGACTGTTGATATCTAGTGGAAGCCATAGGTACTGCAATTCAGGAGCTGGATTGCCTTGAAGTCAATGGGAGAGTGTCAAACAGAGCAAAGGTCACCAAAAACTGCATTTCCGGATGGATTTTCCTCTGGTTTTCGCCTGCTGTTATACTCACAGACATTATGTTAATTAAATGGTTTAGGTTAAAATAATTACTAATTTGATGATTTTTGAAACACACTCCGTGTGTTCAGCGCCTATACCGTGAGTCTCCCATCCTCCTCAATTTTACAAGTCACCAGCCTTGGATTTTGAATTTGGCGCCTCACATTTCACCGGGTAGTGTCGTAAGTAGTTAACACTTTTAGAAACTTCAGAGTGTTTCCTATCCAATAGTACTAATTATGTGCATATCCTATTTTCTGAGCCTGAGTGGCAGGCATTTTACTTTGGGCACGACAGACTCTCCAAAACCGTCACCTCTGCTGCCGCTCCCTAAGAAGTTAACTATTTATCTGTACATGGAATTGTATTTGTTGTTTTTTTACTCATTTTTCCCTAATCTTTACAGGAAAATGCCACGCGCACTATCTGATGTGCGGAGACATTTCACTGCAGCTAATTTAGAAGGAAAAGCTGCATACATGTGCAAATACTGTGCCAAATCATATGTGAAGAATGCAACAAAAATGCTGAATCATCTGAGGGAACTTTATGCTGAGGGAACTTGCATAAAGTTCCCACAGCGCTCACAACAAGCAACCTCTGACAAAAGTCCCTCTACTTCTATTCGAGGTGAAAATGATGAATCAGACACCTTCTTGATAACAACAGCTCAAGGTCCTCCTGGAATAAGACGTTTTTTTGACTCAATGGAGGAACGTAGTCAGAGAAATGCTGATGAATGTCTTGCTCGAACTGTGTGTGCAACTGGGTCACCTCTGATGCTCACAGGCGATGTGTATCGGAAGAGATTTCTGAATGTTCTTTGCCCAAGCATACCCCCCTCCAACCAGACATGCTTCAGGTGAAGAGTTCAGGTGAAGGTCGAGCAAATCATAGAGAAAACAGACTGTATTGCAATCATCTCTGAAGGATGGCTGAATGTTTCTGGGCAAGGAATAATTAAACTACATCATCTCCACCCCTCAACCAATATTCTACAAGAGCACAGACACAAGGGACAACAGACACACCGGTCTCTACATTACAGATGAGCTGAAGGCAGTCATCAATGACCTTGGACCACAGAAGATATTTGCACTGGTGACAGACAATGCTGCGAACATGAAGGCTGCTTGGTCTAAAGTGGAGGAGTCCTACCCTCACATCACACCCATTGGTTTTGCTGCTCATGCATTGAATCTGTTCCTAAGGGACGTCATGGCATTGAAAACAATGGATACACTCTACAAGAGAGGCAAGGAAATGGTTAGGAATGTGAAGGGCCATCAAGTTATAGCAGCAATCTACCTCACCAAGCAAAGTGAGAAGAGTACGAGCACCACATTGAAGCTGCCCAGCAACACCCGTTGGGGTGGCGTTTTCATCATGTTTGACAGTCTCCTGGAGGGGAAGGAGTCTATCCCAAAAAAATCGCCATATCACAGTCTGCCGATATGGACAGCCCCATCAAAAGCAGCCTGAAAATCCTGAAACCTATAGCAGTAGCCATTGCACGGATTGAGGGAGACAATGCCATCCTGTCTCTGCTTGCAGATGTAAGAGAAGAAATCCATACTGCCCTGCCAACTTCAGTGTTGCTCCAAGCAGAGGAAACTGCAGTTCTGAAAGACATCAAAAAGCGTGAAGACTTCTGCCTGAAGCCCATACACGCCGCAGCGTACATGTTGGACCCCAAGTATGCTGGCAAGAGCATCCTGTCTGGTGCAGAGATCAACAAGGCCTATGGTGTCATCACTACCGTGTCTCACCACCTTGGCCTGGATGAGGGCAAGGTTCTTTGCAGTCTGGCGAAGTACACTTCCAAACAAGGGCTTTGGGATGGAGATGCAATATGGCAGTCGTGCCTAAATACCTCATCAGCCACCTGGTGGAAGGGACTTTGTGGATCTGAGGCTCTTTCCCCTGTTGCCTCCAAATCCCACCAACATCAGCCACCTCAGAGCGCAACTGGTCCTTGTTTGGGAACACACACACCAAAGCACGCAACAGGCTGACCAATACAAGGGTTGAAAAATTGGTGGCCATCCGGGGAAATTTCAAGCTTTTTAAGCCTGACAACGAGCCACCCTCATCAAAGTTGGTAAGTGACAGTGAAGATGAGGCCTCAGAGTCTGATGTTCAAGAGGTGGACATTGAGGAGGTCCAGGGAGAAGACATGGAGGCCTGAGAGGAAGAAAACCCAAACTTTAGTTTATAGACTGTCATTTTACAGAGGTAAGTTGAAAACGTTCTTGGGAGATGCGATGGATCATTGGGGATCATTCAATATTCCCTTTCTTTTGTTGTTCAGTGAAATCATCCCATGTGAAGAGTCAACTCATTTAATTAAAGTGCAATTCGTAACAATTGTTTTTCTCATTTCTATTGGAAGGATTTAATCATTTGCAATTATGTCTACTTATGATAAGGTAAAAGTTTTATGTTTTTGTCTCCATATGATATGGTAAATATATCCAATACAAAAAAACACCTACATTTAAATGGTATTAATATTAATTTGCATATATTTCCGTTAATTCCCATATATTCCCGTTAATTCCCATGGAAAGTTTCCACCTGTGAATATTCCCCAAAATGTGCAACCCTACTTAGGCACTTTGCTGGAAGAGATCCAACAGAACATACTGTAACCTTTGGCTGGTTTTGTATTTATTTATCCTATATTTAATTAGAGATCACATTGAGATTTACATATATTTTACAAGTGAGCGCTGGCCAAGAAAGACCGTAAACACGACATGAAACACAAAATGAAAATAACGTAAAACATAACAATACATGGAAGTTAAAACCTGTGCATAATGCAGAAGGGAGTTTAAAAAAGCACGCTTTAAAACGTGCAATTCTTGGTAAGAAGCCCTCCAACCTGACTTAAAATCATCAATCGGAATAAAATGATCCAGTTTCAGGTCTTTCTGCAAAGTGTATCAAGGTCATGGGGCAGAAAAGCTAAAAGCAGTCTTACAAGATATCACAGCCTTACTCCGATATGGGAAAGACAGTCATACGTATAGGGCCTGCCTACATTAACACAGATACTCGTAAGTGCAAAAAGAAGCTGCCGTTTCAACCCTTGGCAAAAAAATGTAGAAAGACATGGCAGCAAATGCAATTTTAAGAGTAAGTCCTGAAAAACGTGCCTGAAACTGGCATGATACAGGTGTTTGCTAACCTGAACAACAACTCTTAACTCAACATAACCAGACTACCATATCTTTGACAGGAAATTGAATAATTCAACAAACGGTAATTCAAGGTAGCACTAGACTTTTATTGAAACTGTTGAATCATCTTTTTGGGATCCATTGACAACAACACAGTATGACAAATTCTTCTACAAAACATCTTCTAATTCTTCATTAGAAACTATAAATGTTGTTAATGAATTCCTGATCAATCCCTGACCAAATTACCCGTTGACGGACATAATGGCGTCTAATGCCTTATTTTGCCCCGTTGGACTACTTTCTTTCACAAAGGGTAACCTCTAAAATCACCAGGGAGCAGTCTGAGGTAAATGTAGTTGATGTTGCCTTTCTTTGGCTGCTAGTGATGAGGTAGCCACTGGCACGCATAATCTGGGGAACTGGATTGTAATGGGCGGGCGTTAAAAGTGTGAAGATCAGTTGTTTCCCCTGGTGGATTTTCTTTTATGATATACAGCAGAGAAACATTACAATATTGTTTTTATGTTCTCAGAGTATGACACAATTTTTGTCCTCTCTGAAGTGAACCACAGTGAATCAAGAATTTATCCCGGGACCTGGATACTGTGACAAATGTGTCCCATGGTGAACGTAACCAAAAAGCCTACAAGGATTTGTTGCCAGTAACGCCTAGAGGAGATGCATTGCGAGGTGCAAAAAGTACAAGGTTGTCAAGAGAGCCACATGGTGCATTAGCAACTCTCCCAGGGCATTCTGGTCTGACTTAAAATAGAAATGTCACAGTCAACTTTTTACTCAATATTCAGGTCTTTCCATCCAATGCTCAAAGTGCCATAGTTAGGCATTTTATTTATTCCAGATTCCAGAAACCTTAAAGAAGATAAAACTGAGGAGAGGAAGGCAGGAGATTGGAGAACCCTACTTGGTACTTTTGAATGTAAAGAAACTCAGCAGCATGTTGAGAGACGCTGGGGGAGAGGGAATAGGAAGGTGTTGGAAAGAAATTGTGATTGACATGGTGATGTGAGGATGATAAAATAGACCTAAGGAAGAGGTCCGCTTAAGTTGTAGCACTTTCTTGGGCCTCTGAGATTGCAAAGCCTTTTGAGAGCAAACAATATACCTCTCAGGTGGCATGTTATTGATTATACAGTAAAAAAGACTCTCGACTTGCAAAAAGCCCTCATCTGCTAAGGGAGTGTTGTCGTTAAAGGTCCAATGCAGCTGATTGTTTCTCAATATCAAATCATTTCTGGATAACAATTAAGTACCTTGCTGTGATTTTTTTTCAATTAAAATTGTCAAAAATAAACAAAATTGCTTCTAAGCAACAAGCAATTTCTCAACCCAATTTTTTCCTAGGAATGTCTGGGAGTGGTCTGAGTGGGCAGGGGAAAACTGAAAATGTGCTGTTATTGGCAGAGAGGTTTGGAACTATCTTTCTTATTGGTCTATTAACTAGTTTGGTGATGTCACCAGGCAGGCCAAAACTCCATCCCACCAAAACAGGCTGAAATTTCAGGCAGTGTTTTCAAACAATTTCACAGTATTATTCCAACCTCAGTGTGGAGATAAAAATAAAACACAGGAAAATCACATTGTTGACTGCTCTTGGCCTTTAAGCAAGAGGCCCTGCTTTTGAAACCATGTGCTATGCAAGGTCGTCATAGAGTACAGTGTTCAACCTCCACACCAAGTCCCCATTATGCCTACAAATAAAGAACTGAATGAATAAATATTTCATCCTGCACTATTCCCTCTTATCACTGTTGCACAGAAGGCAAACCAATTTAATCCAAATAAAGTGTCGACCCTTTCAGCACTATGAAAGGGATCCAACTACAGCATAGGAGGAAGTAAAAATCAAGCAGTGGAATAAATAACTTCTGACCTCTTTCCTGATGCACTCTGACAAAAGCACTGTGCGAATAAAAAAATACATGCTGTTTCTCTTCCCCACAATTAGAGGTTGCAAGTGTTCTTTGTTCAATGGAGTTGGTTAATGTACGATGCCGTGTCATCATTGGCTAGTTCACAAGGAATACAATAATTTATGTTTTAAGTACTACAAAAGATGAAGATACATTTTGGCATGGTTGAGATGTATTCAAAAGTATGGACGGCTCTGCAAAGAGGCTGCATACAAATTTAAAACTAATAGCTTACTCTCTTCAAATACAAAAGCTAGAATGGAAATGTTGGTTTCCAATTACATACATATTTTATATTTGGCTGTTGGCTGTTCTTGCTGGTTTTACGTATTTTGGAATATCCACAGGCAGTTAATGTAAGGGCTCTGTAGTGGGAATATCAAACAAAATGTTGCGCTAAATTAAGCTTATTAGTGCGAGGGATTTTCATGAATTTCAATGAGGAGACTATGTGGATGTATTGCCATGGCCTTTAAACATCAGACATCTTTTGGGTCATTGCAGATCAGTGGAGAGACTTTGCTATGACCAGAGTATTCTATTAAGGTATTTGAATACACATATTTCTGTGTTTGATTAACCTCTAGCAGTACAAGGTCATTTTCTATGGAGACAACTGAATGTCAATAGTATTGAGTTTTAATTATTAATATCCCTAACCAAGCATATAAAACTGAAAGCAAAAAAGGAATAAATGTGTCGTAAGCAAACGTGTAAAAATAAATACATTTGAAAGCATTCAGAGGAAGGGAGCACTACCATTGGTCACTTAATCTCTAGAGATTGAACAAAATAAACAATAAACACAAATGTATCCCATTGAATGATATCCCAATAAATATTATCATCCCACGACCAAAGAAGAGAGGCACATACACTCGTGTTTGCTTTTCTATTCGAGAGCACCATAACAAATGTAACTATGTGCAGCTAAATGAGTCACTAGTCCTTAACTCTGAATAAGAATGGTACCCACTTGCTCAACCCCATTATATTTGAATTAGTAGCGGTCACTTAAATGACACACTATATCTGAACGTGAGGTCATGATCATTTGAGGGATTTGTATTAATGTTTATCCATAAATAAAGTTGCATAATAATCTGACACAACCTGTGCTTACTGGATTAGTCCGTCATCTGTAAAAGCATTGAATTCATGTAAAACATGCCCTGTATTATTTGACCTGTGTTATCAGTAGGCAAACATTGCAGAAAGAAATGTCATAAATAGAACTGAGGTGATTCCTTAGTCTACATGCCAGAGAGGCATATCTGTTCTACATAACGTATTACAACAGAATGGTCGACAAAGTAGTACACTGCTGAACACGCCCCCAGCACTATGTAAATTAAACATCACAGACGTGTATGAAATGGGCATTTTAAGAGTCTCTGTTGCAAGTAAAGTAAACATAATGTTTATTCAACCTTGAAATGATGCACTTTGAAATAGTTTTTCTCTGCAGTGTTTATGCAGAGATAGTGTAATGCTGACCTTTATTACTCAAGTAGAAAAGGTCACTGATGTGATTTAAATGCACTTTCAAGGAATGACAACACCGCCATGGCCAATCCTACATTATTCTTGGTGTACCAACACAAATGAGTGTCTGTCAGTGCTCCAAGGTGACAGCTAAGAGGACTAACTACACACAAACAAACATCATGCCGTCAGCGACCTTAACTAACCTTAAAAAAAATGTAAAAAATAAAATAGAGTTGAATGTTTTTACCAAAGTGCATGTCAATGCATTACCCTTAGAGCAAGTGCCTGTATTTGCACACAATGAAAATGCCAATATTTCCTGTTAAAGACAACTAAAGTAAATGTAAAAATGTTTTGTGTGTGGAACTACCTGACATTGACCATATAAATCAATTATGGCGGGTTGGGTGAAATGGCATTTGATTACCTGGGAATCGACTTTATATCAGCATCAGAGGCTACAGTAAGCTTATTTGGAAAAATATGTCTTACCACAAGCAGCCTTGACTGCTTTGAGACAAAGTTATATATTTATTTTTGGTTGGCTTAGATTGATTAACAATCCATGTACCCAGGAGAAATAAACAGATGTAATATATAACCACTGGATAACTTCCAGACCACATCAGTATTTCGAATAGTCGACATGTCATTGCAGAATGGCGTCCCCACGACTAGGCCATTAGTATGTCTTCCATAGGCTATCACCATTGATCATGAATCTGCATCTGTTCAGTCAGGTCAACTTCGCGAAATGATTTAGCATAGCATAACGTAGCATTTTACGGGGCTGGGTAGGTTACTTTCTAAATGTAATCCGTTACAGTTACTCGTTACCTGGCCAACACTGTAATCCGTAATGTAACTTTTGGATTATAAATTAGAAAAATTGATTTACCTGAACATAACCCAAAAATGAAGGACTTATTAGTCTGTTATTTATGTTTCTGTTGTCATGGAGGATTGATGGGGCTCATTGTAGGGACGTTGAATGTTCAGCCTGCTGCACACACACTGTGGAGGCTCTAGCCTAGAGCACCCAGTTAAATTGTGTTTGAGATACATTTTACTCTATTAATGGTTAAATATATGTAATTGTTGCTACAGCTTGTAAGTAAATTAGCTTTGCACGAGCCAGAGCGGCACATGCACTATCTCCTGTTTCTGTAGCAAGAGGCGCTTGACGTACAAGTAGACCGCCTGGACAGAATGCTAGCAGGGCTTTACCTCCAATCTATCTCCTTAATGCTGAGTGCCAAGCAGAGCTGCATCAGGTCACATTTTTACAGTCTTCGGTATGACTCGTACAGGGATTGAGCTCACAACCTTCCAATCTCAGGGTGGACACTAACCACAAAGTCAATGAGTTGGTCAGATTGTGAGTGGGCAACATATACTATGATCATACATTTTGTCATATTCAATATGCGCTCATTTCCCTAATGTGGACAGTTTGTGCTATTACCTTACACAAGCTTGCATTTTCTACCACATAAATTGAGCGGAAGTACACATCCTTTTTACATCACGTGGTGATGTTAATATAAAGGTTTATAGTCATCAAGATGATATACGAAATCGATTTCTTTAAAACATTGTGGCACAAGGAGATGAGTTGATAAATGGCTACTACAGGTTCTCATCTATCAACAGGTACATGTACACAAGTTCGTTGTGGTTTGTTTTTTTAGAAGAGCCCAAAAGGTACATGTCGCCATGGTTATTGTCCCAGTTCCATTGATTTCTATAGAATAGCGATGTGAGTGATTCATTTGTGCACGCTATTGATTATAGTAGAACAAGCTAATCAATTCCAGTTTCAAGCTAATCAATTCCAGTTTAGAGTTGCCGCTTGGTAAATCTTGGTGTGTGTGCAGTTTATAAGGTACTAATTTAGAAAATTGTGTAATTATGCTTGGCTTCAAAATATCACCTCTTTAAACATTTTTATTATGAATTTGGACATTTAAAACCGTTGTTTTGACACTGGGCTAGAAAAAAAAATAGATGACAACCGGAAGCAGCAACAGTATCATTTAACATATGTTTTAGGAATATAAATATAAAAAATATAAATGTAACCGTTTTCCAACAGGATTCTACTTAATCATGTATAAAACTACTGAATGAGCCCAAAAATTTGCTTTTATTTATTGATTTTGATGATATAACTGAAATCGTGAAAATCCTTGCTTCAAAACATGGTTGAAAATTAAGTGCTGCTCTCATGGAATGGCATGCATTTAACACTACCAAAAATCTTTATTTGCTTGTGAAAAATGAATGCCATCCTGCATTTGCTAAAGGCCTATTGTTTAAATTTATTTGTGACACTTTGATATCTCGATAATTTGCAGCTGTTGAAGTATGTGAGTTTGAGCATGTGTCCGTTAGACACAAATTAGATTGAACAATAAAAGCCCCACTCGCGGTCTTCTTAAATTAAACTTGTTTTGGAAGTGGTTTATTATGTGGAGCACAATACCACGGAGGGATTTAGAAGGGAGGAACTCCCTCAAACTTTCATTCCATAGCTTGGGATCAGCACTATGCAGCTGTTGCGAGAGCACATTTTTCACTGGCTCTCCACAGGTCGCAAAAACAATGAATGATAGGCAGATTACACCATTGCTGTCGTTCTTACCTCCAAGCGTTTATTCAAATTGAATATATAATCTCTCGATGCCAACAGCAGTCGCACCCATAGCCGCGGGAATTAGGGGTGCTGAGGGTGTTGCAGCACCCCCTGAAAAATCGGAATAAATTATATTTTATGGAGGATTTTTGAAAAGAAGGGTGAGAAGTGGTCATTAACCATTTGTACATTCGACACAAGCATTTGATTGAGGATGTCGTTATGTTCAATGGTCCTGCAATAATCAGGCAATGGGCCATTTTCAGGCAATATCGATCAATCATTCTTAGACTTTTACATACTGGAATGCCTTAACTGTGAACTCTGGTAAACACTACAGTTCAGAAATGTCAAATCCAACAACATCCTACCACATTAATTGGCTTTGCATTATCATTCTAATTATAAAACATATATAAACATCAATGGTGTAGTGGGCTCAGTTAAGACAAGAGAGATGGGGCAGGGCTTTCCTCAGAGACACCCCAGTCCAGCTCTGTTCAGTCGGAGTTCATTGATTCTCTTCCAACCACACTGGTGAACCAACCCCACACGGCTTCTGCCTTTGCAACACTAGGATAGTGGGTTTGATTCCCAGGATCACACAGATGTGAAATGTATGCACGCATGACTGTAAGTCGCTTTGGTGAAAAGGATCTGCTAAATGGCGTTTCATCCGTACTGTCATGGCCAAAGCCTTTTATTACAACACAGACCAAAGAAGCAGGAATGTTTTTAGCTTGCAACTGTGGTGGAACCATTTGTATGATGCAACAACAGTATTTAAAACAACCTTGCCAGTGGCAGTGTGAATTTCCATTGAAAAAAGAACGAGACCAGCATGAGTGTAAAAACTGAGTTGTTTGTTGGAATAATTCTCACATTGAACCACAAGCTGCAATTAGCAAACACAGCTAGCTTTATAATGCTACTGTGTAATAACACTGGGATTTCCCATGTGTTTTGAGATGAATGAACTACACTGCATCTCTGGTTTTATATCCGCTCCTAGCCGGGGTCACCGGCAGGTCACAAAGGCTGGGTTGACTTGCTTGCTCTGGGCCTCGGGGAGGGGGGAAGGGGGCGCTTAAATGAGACGACGGTAAATGAGACGACGGTACACTTGTTTGGGGAATAGGAGATTTGTCCCGAGTTGGCTTCATTTGCTCAGAGCAATTGACACCGTGAGGAAGGAAACATCCACACACACACAGGCTGTAAGCTGTTGGGATAGGCTGTTGGTTCTTCTGATGGGCTCCCGGCGTGCGGGAGAGTGTATGAGCCTTCAGTTAATTGAGCTGGACACAAAGCCCAGCAAAGGAGGGAAGCATCCGCATTAATCATATTGACTCTCTCACAGCCCCCCCCCACACACACACACAAACAAACACATGCATACTCTCAGACAGACACGCGCACACATGGACCAGGCCACTGGGGCGCTAGCTTCTGCTTGCCTCGTAAAAACGAATTACACAGCACCAATAAATACAATAAATCAAGGCATCAGAGACAAGCCCTTGTTTCCCTGTTGCCAGCGAATAACAATAGCTAATCCAATGTATTAGTGCACTAAAGGAGGATAAAAGTCAGACATTGCTGAGGCGCACAACTACTACTTCTGGGCAAAAGTCGTGTAGAGTTTTTTCTTTCTTATACATTTTCAAAAAGATTTAAAACTAGTTAGGGAGCGGCAGCAGTGTTCTGAGTTTTGGAGAGTCTGACGTGCCCAAAGTAAAATGCCTGGTACTCAGGCCCAGAAACTAGGATAAATAATTAGTAGTATTGGATAGAAAACACTCTGAACAAACTGTTCAGAGTAATGTCTGAGTATAACAGAACTGATATGGCAGTCGAAAACTCGAAAATGTGATTCTGTGAGCTGGCTCATTTTCCATTGAGTTGCTATAGGAAGTGCTTGAATCCAGCTCCCAGGTTGCAGTACCTATGACTTCCACTAGATGTCAACAGTCTTTAGACAAGGTTTCAAGCGTTTACCTTGAAAAATAGGGGAGTAGAAGAAGATTATCCAAGGAGAGTGAGGAAGTAACTTCTGTCTGTGGCGCGCGGGACCGGGAGCGAGCGCCTCGGTTTTTTCCTTTACTATCGCCCAAGATAATACCTGTGTGAAATATAATCATTAATATACATAATAGAATACCTAAGGATCGATTAGAAATGTTGTTTGGACAAAGTTTATAGGTAAATCTTTTGTCTTGTATAATGGACGAGTGGACAGTGGATTTTCTGAACAAAACGCGCCAACCAAACAGAGCTTTATGGATATAAAGAGGGACTTTTTCGAACAAAAGGAACATTGATTGTCTTGCTTGGACACTTCCGATTACCATCAGCAGAAGATCTTCAAAAGGTAAGCAATTTATTTTAGCTCGTTTTATGGGTTTTGTGACACCCGCACTGGTTTTATTATTATGCTAATGGAGGAAGTACACAGGGCGCTGTCCTCAGACAATCAAATGTTATGCTTTCGCCGTAAAGCCTTTTTATAAAGCCTGACAACGCTGTGAGATTGCCAAGATTCTAAGTTTTTGAAGAGTGTGCAACACTTGAATTTTCAGGAATGTTTTATATTACTATATTTGTAATATGAATTTGGCGCTCTACATTTTTCCAGATGTTGTCAAGGATGGGGCGCTAGCGCCCCACTGCTCCTTAATTATCCCCAAGAGGTTAAGAGACTTTCAAAGCCATTTATACGTCAGAATAAACTCCCAGCACTTACAGTTGAAGTCGGAAGTTTACATACACTTTCTTGTTAACAACCTATAGTTTTGGCAAGTCGATTAGGACATCTACTTTGTGCATGACACAAGCAATTTTTCCAACAATTGTTTACAGACAGATTATTTCACTTATAATTCACTGTATCACAATTACAGTGGGTCAGAAGTTCACATACACTAAGTTGACTGTTCCTTTAAACAGCTTGGAAAATTCCAGAAAAGGATGTCATGGCTTTAAAAGCTTCTGATTGACATCATTTGAGACAATTGGAGATGCACCTGTGGATTTATTTCAAGGCCTACCTTCAAACTCAATGCCTATAATCAAAATAAATCAGCCAAGACTTTAGAAAGAAAATTGTAGATCTCCACAAGTCTGGTTAGAGATGAACGTACTTTGGTGCGAAAAGTGCAAATCAATCCCAGAACAACAGCAAAAGACCTTGTGAAGATGTTGGAGGAAACAGGTACAAAATAATCTATATCCACAGTAAAACGAGTCCTATATCTACATAACCTGAAAGGCTGCTCAGCAAAGAAGAAGCCACTGCTCCAAAACCGCCATAAAAAAGCCAGACTACAGATTGCAACTGCATATGTTGACAAAGATCGTACATTTTGGAGAAATGTCCTCTGGTCTGATGAAACAAAAATAGAACTGTTTGGCCATAATGATAATCGTTATGTTTGGAGAAAAAAGATCCCAGCTGTGGGGATAGGATATGCACATAATTAGTACTATTGGATAGGAAACACTCTGAGGTTTCTAAAAGTGTTAACATAATGTCTGTGAGTATAACAGAACTCATTTAGCCGGCGAAAACCCAAGAAAAATCTATCCGGAAATCAGTTTCTGGTGACCTATTGCTCTGTTTGACACACTCCCCATTGAATCCATTTGTAACCAGGACTGAGACTGCAGTACCTATGGCTTCCACTAGATGTCAACAGTCTATATACAAAGACTCAGAGAGATTGGAGTAAACAGAACGAATGGGTACAGGAAATGGTCAAGGTAGCTCAGATGTCAACAAGTTTTCTCGGGCGCGAGTCTGGCTGCAAGCCCCACTTTATTTTACTTATATAAGGTATAGGTGACCATCCGAGTGAAATATTATTGCTAATATTCATAAAAGGATAGCTAGGGATGCATTTTAACTGGTATTTGATTTGTTTAGGAAAAGTTTATAGGTATATTTGAACGCGTTCTCTTCACGTTTCAATGGGCGATTTGACATTGGATTTTCTGAACATAACGCGCCAACCAAACGGAGATTTATAGATATAATAAATTACTTTTTCTAACAAAAGAACCATTGGATGTCTTCGTTGGACACTTGGGAAGCCCTCAGCAGAAGTTCTTCAAAAGGTAAGGGATTTGTTTTTCGCTGTGAAATATGTTTTGTGTGAGCCGCTATGGTTTATGAATTTATGCTAATGGATATATTGGAGATACTACCCTCAAACAATCAAATGTTGTGCTTTCGCCGTAAAGCCTTTTTGAAATCTGACAACGCTGTGATATTGCCAAGAAGCAGAGCTTTTGATGACTATGCAACACTTGTATATTGATGAATGTTTAATAATTCTACTTTTGGATTTTGAATTTGGCGCCTTGCATTTCACCGGGTAGTGTCGGCTAGCGTCCCACCACTCCGTAAGTAGTTAACTTCTTAGGGAGCGGCAGCAGAGGTGACGGTTTTGAAGAGTCCAGGCTGCCTATTCATTTCTATTTTAACTAGGACTGAGACTGCAGTACCTATGGCTTCCACTAGATGTCAACAGTCTTTATACAGTGCCTGGAAGCTCTAGCACTAAGCAGAACGGATAGGAAGAGGAAGTAGTGAAGGGACCACTTTTGTCAACAACGTTTGGGCGCGAGATTGTGAGCGTGCCCCACTTTATTTTCCTTTCCTATTGTTCACGTTATCGTCCGGATGAAAAATTACAGTAAATATACATAAAAGGATACCTAAGGATACATCAAAAATGATGTTTGATTTGTTTGTATAAAGTTTATAGGTATAATTTGAACGTGTTCTCTTCACGGTTAAATAGGCGACACAACGGTGGATTTTCTGATCATAACGTGCCAACCTAACGGAGATTTATGGATATAATAAATTACTTTTTCTAACAAAAGAACCATTGGATGTCTTCGTTGGACACTTGGGAAGCCCTCAGCCGAAGTTCTTCGAAAGGTAAGTGATATTTTTTAGCTCTTATATGGGTTTTGTGTGACCCGCCGCTGGATATGAATATATGCTAATGTGGAAAATATGTGGGGTGCTATTCTCAAACAAACAATCAACTGTTGTGCTTTCGCCGTAAAGCCTTTTTGAGATCTGACAACGCTGTGATATTTCCAAGAATCAGAGCTTTTGATGACTAACAATTGTATATGGATGAATGTTTAATAATTCAACTTTTGGATTTTGAATTTTGCGCCTTACATTTCACTGGGTAGTGTCGGGAGCGGCTAGCGCGCCGCTACTCCCTAAGTAGTTAACTGACTTGCCTGGTTAAATGAAAAAAAAACTAATCTAGCAACTCGCTTTGATGGCTAAAAGGAGACAATTTTTAACAAAAAGACATTTGAATGTACTTTATTTGTGTAGTTGTTTGAATCTAAAAAGGAATGCCAATATTTCACATGTAGATAGAGACATTGACACAATGGCATTCATAAAATTTAAAAAATAATCATCATTTTGACAATAATAATGGTTTCTCAGGGACCTTGAATCCAAATAAAGTTATGTTTCTGTCAGATACATGTTTTTATAAAGCTACAGTATAGGGATATACATACTGTATGCACAACTGCCTCTTTCATTCAATTCTAGGAACCAAATGAGACGAATACAATTAAGTTCATACATAGCCCTATCATCCACGCTTACATCTCTTCCATATTCTCTCAAGCAGCATAACATGTCAGTACATCTGTTTACACTGGACCAAACAAGTAATTGTGTTATAATTACATACATGGAAAGCATGAATGTCACCTTGTTACCACCTAACCAAGGGGAGGGTGCAAATAATTGGAGATGGATGGAATAATCATCGCACAATTAATGGACAATTAGAGTAATCGGTTGGATTTGCCGGGGCCTAAAAATCAAGTGTGACCGAAGACCGTCGTTCTGATTGGGCGGCCCTGGGTGGGCTGCTCGGAGTGTGCTCACAGGTTCCGACGCACACAAATGAAGGTGCCCTTTGCAAATAACACACATTAGGCTTCTCTAAAGTCACCAGGTCCAGGGTGGCATGGAGATGGCGGCTCACATAAAAAAGGAAAAAACACCACAAAATGCTCCAGGTTTCCTGTCAGGGACTACTGCCAATTATGATTCACCTCAATAAGCACCACCTTTAACTATATTTCTTATATTGGCATGCCTCGTCTCTGTACCTCAGTTTAACATTTCACAGGCAAGGACATGCATGATACCTTGCAGACAGACAGGCATGATATTAAATGTCCAGGCACATCCCAATTAAAATTCCTCACACCCTCCTCAGTAACCGACAATGTGCTGAAAGGCATCAATTGTCTCAATAAAAAGAAATAACACTTATTTTCAGCTTAAGCCTGCTTTGCTATTTAGCCTTTGCTGTGGGGTATTTGGATTCGGCAAGAGCACCAAGCTGTTCCTAATGAGTAGACACACATACAGTGCATGGCAGCAGACGTGCATCCGACACGCACCATGATAAATTAACCAGACTACTTCCTACAGAGACAGGTTAGCTAGTCGTCCTAAATCTCAGCTTCTCTCCTGGTTGGCACAGAGCAACAGTCAGTGGCAAAGGCTAAGCGACTAGTTGGTTCTAACGGCCTTGTGATCTTATAAATAACGTAGCTTGGTTGCCTTTCAATCGATCACAGCCTTGAACCTGTGGTGCCAGCTAGGCTTGTAGGTCTGACCTGTCTGCATGCCTAGCTGCCTCTCTCCTCCTCCTTGCACTGTGCACAATATATCAAGCAGAAGCCTGGCACTTCTACAAAAATGACAGCCCCTAATTGGTTGCCGTGAGAGGTCTATCATAGTCCTGGGGTTACTGTGGCAGCGAAGAGTTCACTGTGGACAAGGTTAACTAACTCCACTGCTTAGGACGGAGCCGACTCTCGAAAGCTTGATCACCCCTTTCCACACATTCACTCTGAAGTAAAAAAAAAAAAAAAAAAAAAGACTGTCTTGCCCACACATACTATAAGTGTCGGTGTGTGTGTGGTTGTGTGAGTGTGTAGTGTGCGCTCCTTTAACACACATTTTCTTTAAACTCTGAAAAACTCAACTGATCATTACTCACCGGCTTTCATCAAACGCTCTACATGATTTCTAACCCAAAGGCCGGTTCAAAGCCGTAATTTCCGTAAGTGAGCTGACGTCTTCATTTGTTCCGGTTGGGTCAGTGTCAGCGAGGAGATTTAGAGCCCTCCCCCACATGAGGGTGACATCTACCTGATGTCTGCACACGGCCGTTGGCATCCGTTGATGCCCGAGGGGTCGAGGCAATGGGGTTAGAGGTCGCGGAAGTAGCATCTTAAGCACCACGGACAGTGTCCTTCAGAGTGGAGGGAGAACCTATGGGGTGTGGAGGATGTGCATGACTGATGGGGAGAGAAGCCTTGAGACAAGGGATGGGAGTGGGGAGTGTGAACGTGACCTCTGAGTCAGACTGTGCATCAGTCTCTCTTAAACAGTAGATGGATGGAGCTGTGGAAGTGGACTGGATCATTATCATACAGTAGTGTTCACTTGCTGTTTTTCTAACACTACCGGATGTCTTGGATTACATATACCAAAGTTGTGGGGAGATTTCTCAATGGTGAACTGTTATTTTGTAGTGACATTTGGCTCTATGTACAGTAAGTATGGACATCTGAGGGTGCAAGTATTGAGTGACAGCCCCACAGGTCAAATTAGATCATTAAAATTAAACATGTTAAAGATGATAACAGGTTATATCGGCTTGGCTGGTACATGCCATAGTTTTTGTTTCACTGTGAAGATTGCCGATTGGTTAGGGACCAACAACACACTTAAGAGGTAACACACCCACAGGTAAAATAGAATTACTTAATTATACACCAATTTAGTGTAGGGGTGCTTTGAACCCTACCAGCAAATTAAAAGGGAGAGGAGAATGCCAACATTCTCATTTCAAATCATTAAACGTGGTAACTCGGAATGGGTTGTAACATTAAGACTTAACAGTCAGCCAAATAGTTTAATGTTAACATCCCCTTAACAGTCACAGTCGCGGGTGCTCATGGTCGGGACCAATGATGTGTAAAACCTCTGACAGGGGGGCACTTTGATGACTGACAGGGGGGC
Organism: Brachymystax lenok tsinlingensis; assembly: GCA_030435695.1. Classification (NCBI taxonomy): domain Eukaryota; kingdom Metazoa; phylum Chordata; class Actinopteri; order Salmoniformes; family Salmonidae; genus Brachymystax; species Brachymystax lenok. Next base: position 33,254,621 of record CM059792.1, read on the forward strand.
ACTTTGGAAGCCACAAAGCAGCCATTTTAGTACTCCTCCATAGTGAAGATTTTGGGGGAAGCTATAGAAACTCATTTATTGATGTCTGCATTTGTTTTTGACAAGTATATTCTATTACAGAAACCTTAATGCAAACTTCAAAATTATATTATGTGAACTGAACATTAGTGAGGTCGGGCACTGATATTAGGCGATTAGACCTGGCTTGCAGTTTGCGTTCCAATTCAACCCAAAGGTGTTCGATGGGGTTGAGGTCAGGGCTCTGTGCTTGCCAGCAAGTTCCTCCACACTGATCTCGACAAACCATTTCTGTATGGACCTCGCTTTGTGCATGGAAGCATTGTCATGCTGAAACAGGTAAGGGCATTCCACAAATTGTTGCCACAAAGTTGTAAGCACAGAATCGTCTAAAATGTAATTGTATGCTGTGGTGTTAAGATTTCCCTTCACTGGAACTAAGGGCCCTACTCCAAACCATGGAAAACAGCCCCAGACCATTATTCTTCTTCACCAAACTTTACAGTTGGCACTAGCATTAGGGCAGGTAGTGTTCTCCCAAATTCGTCCATCGGACTGCCAGATGGTGAAGAGTGATTCATCACTACAGAGAATGCATTTCCACTGCTCCAGAGTCCAATGGCGTCGAGCTTTACACCGCTCCAGCCGACGCCTGGGATTGTGCATGATCCACATACTTTTGTATGTATGTATGTATAGCCCAAGTTTGGACACACCTACTAATTCAAGGGTTTTCTTTATTTTTATTATTTTCTACATTGTAGAATAATTATGAAATCATCAAAACTAAACACAGCAAAAAAAGAAACGTCCTCTCATTGTCAACTACGTTTATTTTCAGCAAACTTAACGTGTAAATATTTGTATGAACATAACAAGATTCAACAACTGAGACATAAACAGAACAAATTCCACAGACAAGACTAACAGAAATTGAATAATGTGTCCCTGAACAAGGGAGGGGGGGTCCAAATCTAAAGTAACAGTCAGTATCTGGTGTGGCCACCAGCTGCATTAAGTACTGCAGTGCATCTCTTCCTCATGGACTGCACCAGATTTGACAGTTCTTGCTGTGAGATGTTACCCCACTCTTCCACCAAGGCACCTGCAAGTTCCCGGACATTTCTGAGGGGAATGGCCCTAGCCCTCACCCTCCGATCTAACAGGTCCCAGACGTGCTCAATGGGATTGAGATCCGGGCTTTTGGCTGGCTATGGCAGAACACTGACATTCCTGTCTTGCAGGAAATCACGCACAGAACGAACAGTATGGCTGGTGGAATTGAAATGCTGGAGGGTCATGTCAGGATGAGCCTGCAGGAAGGGTACCACATGAGGGAGGAGGATGTCTTTCCTGTAACGCACAGCATTGAAATTGCCTGCAATTAGATTCTACTTTGAAGAATCTAAAATATATTTAGATTTGTTTAACACTTTTTTGGTTACTACATTATTCCATATGTGTTATTTCATAGTTGTGATGTCTTCACTATTATTCTACAATGTAGAAAATAGTAAAAATAAAGAAAAAGCCTTGAATGAGTAGGTGTGTCCAAACTTTTTACTGGTACGGTATATATTATTTTCCCCATACCCCAGCATCCCTCCCCTAATTGGAGTAAACTAATAGACAACACTTAGGCTTCTACCTCCAGCTTATACACACTATATACATTTTACGGACACATTATATTTTACAATAGTTATCTTTTGTTTGTTTTTAGTTCCATCCTTCAGCTCCACTCAACCTCTCCCATCTAACTCTGAACACCATCCAGTGTTGATTCTATTTGCCATATACTTTTCAACTGTGCTGTTTCACAAAAGTTCTGGACCTTTCTATTCATATATATTCTACATATTGTAAATTAAACATTTTTGCTAAGAGTAATATTATATTATTGATTGATTGACTATGACTTTTTAAATCAGTGCTATTTGCAGAGTTAGCACGAGGTAAATGTTGCAATTCTTCAGCCATTCCTGGACCTGCGACCAAAAACAAGCTACATATGGACAGTACCAAAACAAATGATGTAATGATTCTGTCTCTTTGCAGCAAAATCTGCAGAGCTGGGATGGTTATATCCCCCATATATATATAACATTCTATTGGTTGTAAAATGTTTGTATAATCATTTTTTGTCAAAAACACTAAGTTTTGAATCCAGCAATGTTTTGTGTATCAGTTCATAAACCATGGAATCAGTACATCGAAAATCTCTTCACAACTATTTTGCAATCTATATGTCACAGCTGTACATTTTTTGGTCATTAAATGTAACTGGTATCCTGTTTTATGTATGACAATTTCCTTTAGCCAATGTTAAGTCTTTAACGCAGGACTGACAGACAAGTTCCTTACCTTCTCCCCCTTCCACTTGCCTCTTCCATTTTTGTGGTAATGCTGCAATTAGTTGGTTGTAATTTTTAGTAGAGCAGACAATTCCATATATTTTTGTTAGCAACTCCACAGTCCCATTTATTATATAATTTACAAAGATTATACATTTTTTTTACATTTCTTCCCAAAATATAGTTTTTTATCAATTAGTTTATTCTTGAGTTGAACCATAATATTCGTTGTAATATTGGTTCTGTTTTTTCTGGTGGATTAAACTGAAAGTGCAACCAACTTTCTATGGCTTGTTTTAAAAACAGCAATATTTTGGAGAGAGGTTGTAATCTGAATAAAGGGAAAAATAACATTCTTGAACATGGGGTGAGACATTCTTACTAATCTGCTAGAGAACCAGTTCGGATTCAAGAAAAAAAAATGGTATGACTGAAGCCTTCAGTGAGAGGTCTAATGCTTTAATATTTAATCATTTCTGCCCTCCGAATTCATATTAATTATATAAATAAGCCAGTTTTATTTTGTCTGGCTTGCCGTTCAAAATAAAATTTTATATTTTTCATATCATTTAATAAACAAGTCGCTAGGTTTGGGCAAGGCCATAAACAAATAGGTAAACTGGGATACGACTAAAGAGTTCAATCATGGTGAATTTTTAAACAAATAGACAGGTATGTTTCCTTGAAGCTGTGCCATGCCATTTTCCCTACATTTACCCCCACGTGAGCCAGACCCTTAGCAATTTGAGTTTTAGTCAATGAGCTTCAGCTTCTCGCATTTGATTGATAGCTAGCAACAGGCCTGCTGAAAGTTATCCAATGAGGTTGCATGGCCTAATGGCTCTGTGGACCCAGCAGAGAGAGTGAGAGAAAGCAATGCACATACACTCAGGGGACAGTTTATACCCATCTAGTAGCGGGTTGGACCCCCCCCCTTTGCTTCCAGAACAGCCTGAATTATTCGGGGCATTCTACCAGGTGTGGAACACATTCCACAGGGTGGCTTCATGCTGACGCGATGGCTTCATGCAGTTGCTGCAGATTGGACATTCATGCTGCGAACATCCCGTTCCATCTCATCCCAAAGATGCACTATTGGATTGAGGTCTGGGGACTGCCCAGGCCACTCAAGTAAACTGAACTCGCTGTCAAGTTCCAGGCAATGTTATTCCACTCTGCAATTGTCCAGTGTTGGTGATCGCATGCAGTGGTGTAAAGTACTTAAGTAAAAATACTTTCAAGTACTACTTAAGTAGTTTCTTTGGGGTATCTGTACTTTACAATTTATATTTTTGACCACTGACTTTTACTTCACTACTAAAGAAAACAATGTACTTTTTACTTCAAACATTTTCCCTGACACCCAAAAGTACTTGTTACATTTTGAATGCTTAGCACTACAGGAAAATGGTCCAATTCACACATTTATTAAAAAAACATCCCTGGTTATCCCTACTGCCTCTTATCTGGCGAACTCAAACTAAATGCTTAATTTGTAAATTATGTCTGAGTGTTGGAGTGTGCCCCTTAATGTCCATAAATAAATTTTAAAAAACAAGAAAATCGTTCTGTCTACTTTGCTTAATATAAGGAATGTGAAATGATTTATAATTGTACTTTTACTTTTGATACTTAAGTATATTTTAGCAATTACATTTACTTTTGATACTTAAGTATATTTAAAACCAAATACTTAGACTTACTCAAGTAGTATTTTACTGGGTGACTTTCACTTGAGTCATTAAGGTATCTTTAGTTTTACTCAAGTATGACAATTGGGTACTTTTTCCACCACTGATCGCATGCCCACTGGAGACGCTTCTTCTTGTTCTTAGCTGATAAGAGTGGAACCCGGTGTGGTCGTCTGCTGCAATATCCCATCAGTGACAAGGATTGACGAGTTGTGTGTTCCAAGATGCTGTTCTGCACACGAAAGTTGTATTGCACCATTATTTTTCCATTTGTCCTGTTAGCTGGCACGATTCTTGCCATTCTCTTTGACCACATCAACGAGTTGCGTTTTTGGGCATGCAAGAATTTGCTGTTAGAGGACACTACCAGAGGGAAAGTTCCGCCAACAAGGGAAACTACAATGAGGTTGCAGAGGTAATTGCACATAACAATGCTTTACTTGCTGAACATATAGAACGTTTGACTGTCTTTTCTGGGAATGTCGAAATCAATTCCAAATTATTTGATTGCTTCCATTGCATCATCCATTAAAAGTTAGATTAAAGAGAGGTTGACGCAGCGCATTTTTTCGCGTGCGCTCAAGTAGGCTTTCCACTTTCCTCCTGTATTTATTTAGCAAAGATGAAAACACAATCACTCCGGACAGACACAAGCAAAAACTCATGATATAAATGTTGCAGCAGCCGAGGCTACACCTGAACATTCGAGATCTGACATGCTATATGGGATGAAAACTAGACCATTTTTCAGTCTGATCAACTGTAGGCTACTAATAAGAGCAGATGCATATAGCCTATGTGTGCTGCCCATTTGGTCAGGGTAAACTAAATTGGTATTTATAGTCCATTTGTGTGTCAGGAGAAAATGTGAATGTGATCAAATTTGGTTTATATTCAAAATTGGGCTGGCTAGGCTGCCAATACGTTTTCAATCCAAAATGCCCGCTCATCCACTGGCACATTGAATGTTTCCACTCCAAGTACTGTGAGTACCCCTATCAATTTTCTCTATGTAGAGTCAATCACATACAAACACAATTACATTATTACACATCAATGATTTTACTCCTGGCTTGGACTAACTCATTCTTAGCTCTTTGGTCTAACTGTGTAGTGTGTTGTGTTATTGTTTTTTGTCTTCGCAGACAAATCCTGTCTTGCACTGAAGTCAAGCCTCATACCCTCATTCAATCACTGCTGTGATCCCTTCCAAACACTATGTAGCCTTCTCATTCCCATTCCCCATAATATTGTACTATAAATGTCTTTATTAACTTCTTAGGGAGCGGCTCCCGAGGTGACGGTTTTGGAGAGTCTGGCGTGCCCAAAGTAAAATGCCTCCCACTCAGGCCCAGAAAATAGGATATGCACATAATTAGTACTATTGGATAGGAAACACTATGAAGTTTCTAAAAGTGTTAACACAATGTCTGTGAGTATAACAGAACGGATATAGCAGGGCGAAAACCCGAGGAATTTCTGTCCTGGAAATTTTTGAACCCCTCCCTATTGAAAACAGCCATTTCTGGGAGTAAGATTGCAGTACCTATTGCTTCCACTGGATGTCAACAGTCTCTAGACAGTGTTTGGTGATGTTATAGTTGCTCTGGATGGTAATAGAAGAAGAATTTCAAACTGGTCATCGGATGTAAACAGAAGAGGATGCGAGTTCACGGGCTCGCTCGCGCGCGCTGTGGTTTTTTCCTTTCGTCCAGTTTATAATCTGGTTGAAATATTATAGTAAATATACATAAAAGTGTTCCTAAGGATACATTATCAATGATGTTTGATTGTTCTTGTATAGGTATAGGTTGAACACGTTCTCTTCACGGTTCAATGGGCGAGTGTACGCTGTATTTTATGATCATAAAGCGCCAACCAAACTGAGATTTATGGATATAATAAATTACTTTTTCTAACAAAAGAACCATTGGATGTCTTCGTTGGACACTTGGGAAGCCCTCAGCAGAAGTTCTTCAAAACGTAAGGGATTTGTTTTCGCTGTGAAATATGTTTTGTGTGAACTGCGATGGTTTATGAATTTATGCTAATGGAAAATATTGGAGGTGCTACCCTCAAACAAACAAATGTTGTGCTTTCGCTGTAAAGCCTTTTTTAAATCTGACAACGCTGTGATATTGCCAAGAAGCAGAGCTTTTGATGACTATGCAACACTTGTATATTGATGAATGTTTAATAATTCAACTTTTGGATTTTGAATTTGGCGCCTTGCATTTCACCGGGTAGTGTCGGGAGTGCCCCACCACTCCGTAAGTAGTTAAATGGTTTAGGTTAAAATAATTACTAATTTGATGATTTTTGAAACACACTCCGTGCGTTCAGCGCCTATACCGTGGGTCTCCCATCCTCCTCAATTTTACAAGTCACCAGCCTCCACTGATGAAGTAGTACGCAATCTTCGGGGACCACTTTTAGCTTGTGAGTGAAACTTTCAGAACTACTGGCTAAAAAGTATACAAAAGTAACAGAGAATATCTTTAATATGATGAGAGCAAGCTAGCTACTTTATGCTTATGTTAATTCATAGAGGTTTCATCACCTACTGTACTTAAAGTGCGATTCGCTCGGCTCCCATTCCCTCTGTAAAGGCACTCTTGGGACTATTTATCAGTGATGTAAAGTACTTAAGTAGGACTTTCAAGTATTTTTACCTAAGTAGTTTTTGGGGGTATCTGTATATATATATATATTTTTGACAACTTTTACTTTTATTTCTCTACCTTCCTAAAGAAAATGATGTACTTTTTACTCCATACATTTTCCCTGACACCCAAAAGTACTCGTTACATTTTGAATGCTTAGCAAGACAGGAAATGGTCTAATTCACACACTTATCAAGAGAACATCCCTGGTTATCCCTACTGCTTCTGATCTGGCAGACTCACTAAACACATGCTCCGTTTGTAAATGACATTGGAGTGTTGGAGCGTGACCCTGGCTATCAGTAAATAAAATAAAAATACATAAAATGGTGCTGTCTGGTTTGCTTAATATAAGGAATTTAAAATGAATTATACTTTTACTTTTGATACTTAAGAATATTTTCTCAATAACATTTTCTTTTGATACTTAAGTATATTTAAAAAGTAGGATTTTACTGTCTGACTTTCACTTTTACTCAAGTAATTTTCTATTAAGGTATCTTGACTTTTACTCAACTACAACAATTGGGTACTTTTTCCACCACTGCTAATTATGTGATCTTAGCTATTATGCAGCTCACACAAAAGCCCAGGGAGGGCCTTGGTTTTGATAAATGACTGGTTTCTATTTGCTTCCCCCTGCTACCTGACTGTTAAATAATGGTATTGCTTCTTCAGCGGCCTAACACAAGGAACCGCGCTGAGCGAAATTCACTCTTAGGTCGCCGCAAAACAGAGTAAGGTCAACACCTCTGCGCCATTTCCCCAAGTGCTGCATATTGAAAGAGAATAAAGATGTTGTACCCTATTACTCTTGCCCTCTCCACATGATGGAAAATTGTCGTATTGGTAATGCGTACACCCACCACTGTGCCTGAATATTATGTACCGTAGTAAGTCACACAAGTATATGCCTTTTGCAAGGAAGACCAGGAAAGAGTGTTGACTGATATGGCTAGATGGATATCAGGTCATTTATCTTTACCATTCATTACCCACTTAGTTATTTTTTAATAGTGACTCCATTGGCATCAGTGACCTCCCTATAATTTGTTTCACTCTTCCATCTTTTAATCAGCCCAAGATGATGGAAAAGTTGGCGGAGTGAGATGAAAGGAGAATGTGGCAGGCAACGACATAATTGCTGGTGGAAGTTTAAGGAGGATTATGAGTGGAGAGTTTTGTAGACTCGATGGATATGAAATCACAACCTCATTCACTCGGATAATTGCTATCCTCGTTTGTATGGGAGACCCTTTACCCTATTAGCCCACTGCCTGCAATGCAACCACAGACAAGGTTAACAGTACAGTAGTTCAATTGATAATTGGACCAAAAAAATTTTGAACTTAAAGCTGCAATGTGTAACCCGACCAAATTCACATAGAAATGTCAGTTATAGATCTGTCATTTTCATTGAAAGCAAGCCTAAGAAGCGGTAGATCTGTTCTATGCTTTTTGTTCTTAAGTTTTATTTTTGTGTCTTTTACATCCACTTTTGAACACCAGCTTCAAACAACTGATAATAAAATAATTTTGATTATTCAAAATATATTTCACAGCGGTTAAGATGGTACAATGATTCTATACACTCAGAGCTTGTTTGGTCACAAACTGAAATTTGAATTTTAGCAACCAAGAAATGCTGTCGCTTATTTCTTCATATTGCACCTTTAACAGTTTCACTAATTAACAGCTTGGATAATCACCCAGGTGATAGCATGCGTTAGCCTACCGGAACCACGGCAGCAACCTGATATTGATAATACCATATGTAGTATAAATTAGTCTGGGGGCCTAATCAATACTGTGCAATTGTCAGGTGTTTACAGTAACCTCCGGCCTCTGCTGATGAGCATCGATCTGGACTCGGGCAGAGAGGTGAGGAAGAGCTGTGCCCCCGGAGCAGTTATACTACACACACACACCAAAGAATATGCATACAAGTGGAACGGGAAAAGGCTGATTGTTTATCTGCCTCTTACTGACATGTTCTATTATTAGAGAGAAGGGAGAAAACAAACAAAGCACCCAGATAGTGGGCCTATGAAGGTGCAATATACTTTTCCCATTGGGTCGGGGCCTTTCTTTAGTACACATTGACAGATGAGATGGATGGGTTACTGTATGAATGACATTGTATTGACAATACTAATCTATTGAATGATGAACAACAGTAATGCTGGGTATGACGCATTTGATTGATTAGACATGCCCTACACACCAGAAAATACACTTTACTGGTATGCATGTCCAATAAAGTTTTATGCATAGAGAGAAAAGCCATCGTAATGATTCAGAGGATGTTACATTGCTGGCTGGTGAAGCTTCTCACCCAACGATAAAGGAAACAATATTCTGTATTTCGTCAGTTTGGCATGGTAAAGAGAACACAATTGAATTGGCAGTACCATTTTTATTGTCAACACTCCTAACTTCTTTATCCCTTTTCAATTTACCTGGGCATTGCCCATGACAAATAACCAATTAGATTAGTTGCCAGTAGAAAGCCCCACTGATCCAAACTCTATTTCCCATGTTTCCCGGGGCATCGGTACCACTGCAGAGGATTGATTATGATAGGGTAGATGTGGAAAGAACTGCACACTTTATAGCTCAGGGCTCTCCAACCGTGTTCCTGGAGAGCTACCCATACCCGTTTTCGTTCAAATCAAATCAAAGTTTATTTGTCACGTGCGCCAAATACAACAGGTGTAGACCTTACAGTGAAATGCTTACTTACAGGCTCTAACCAATAGTGCAAAAAAAAGGTATTAGGTGAAAAAATAGGTAAGTAAAGAAATAAAAACAACAGTAAAAATAGACTGGCTATATACAGTAGCGAGGCTATATACAGTAGCGAGGCTATATACAGTAGCGAGGCTATAAAAGTAGCGAGGCTACATACAAACACTGGTTAGTCAGGCTGATTGAGGTAGTATATGTACATGTAGTTATGGTTAAAGTGACTATGCATATATGATGAACAGAGAGTAGCATTAGCGTAAATGTGCGGGAGCACTGATTGGTCGGTCCAATTGAGGTAGTATGTACATTAATGTATAGTTAAAGTGATTATGCATATATGATAAACAGCTCCAACCCTAATCTAGTGCACCTAATTCTAATAATTAAGCTGAATCAGGTTAGTTACGACTGGGGAGCAGCGAATACTTACAGGAGGGTAGGTCTCCAAAGTCAAAGTCAAAGTCAAAGTCACCATTATTAGTCAGTTGTACAACCGAATGCCTTCAACCGAAATGTGTCTTCCGCATTTAACCCAACCCCTCTGAATCAGAGAGGTGCGGGGGGCTGCCTTTAATCGACATCCACGTCTTCGGCGCCCGAGGAACAGTGGGTTAACTGCCTTGTTCAGGGGCAGAGCGACAGATTTTTACCTTGTCAGCTCGGGGATTTGAACTTGCAGCCCTCCGGTTACAAGTCCAACGCTCTAACCACTAGGCTACCTGCCGCCCCTGGAACAGGTTTGGAGAGCCCTGCTCTAGCCTAGTGCTTCAGGGTCATTGGATCAAATCTCAAGAGGGAAACCTGTTGTTGGACCAATGAGAGGAACACTGCTGAGGGCTCCAAAGTGTGGATCATCTCAGTGTTGCTTGTAAGCAATATACAAGTAACACTGTAAACAACACATCAGCTAAACGATAGTGTTCAAAGTCTATATCACTAATGGATTGATTGTACTGTACAAGTCAAAAAACAACCCCTAGCTCCTAGACCCGGGGTGGGCAATCCTAGACCAGAGTGGTATCACCCCCCCCGGGTCTAGGAGACCGACCATACAGATAATTCATTGTCAATGGGAAAATTGATGGCTACAACCATCAAATTAGTAGTAGTAGTAGTTTAAATGATAACATTTATGTGCACCACAGTTTTATTTTATAAACTTATCGTTCCATCTATCGTTATTGCATCAATTCAGGTAATTTATCCCAATATGGTCCATATCACCCAGCACTAATACACAGGTCCACCAGCCAGCCCCGCTTGCAGCAATCTGCTCCTCAAATGCTAGGGGTGGCTGTTCAATGACAGTCATCATCACCGTAATGTGGCTTTGTCGAACTGTATATTCTTGCTTTTTTAACAATGAGCCCATAGATAATAGTAGAACTACAGTGCACGTTCTACAACTCGGTGAATGGAAAATATGTGATGATTACAATACAAGATGACTAAGTTGGGCTAGACTGCTATGTGTGTTTGCATGCATTATTCACAATAGCATGATTGTCAAGTGACAAGCAGCATTCCTTGTATACCTTACAGCATAACAAGTCCCCAAAACATGTAATGGTAGCATACACATATTTAGCATATGTTATCACAGGTGCAGCAAAATGCTTATATTTATAGCTCCAACAGTGCATTAATACCTAACAGCACAAACAAAATAATTATACTGCAAAGTTGGCTAGGAACAGGGCGACCATGTCTGTCCACGCCATCTTGTTGTGTAGGGAAGGCTGGGTGCATATTGTCATGTTATGCTAGCATGTTTTTGAACATCCGAGAGAGACAGACAGAGAGACAGAGGAGACAGTAAAGGAGGAAGAGAGGAGGGAGAAAGGGAAGGCGAGAGGGAGATAGTGAAAAAGAGAGGGAGGGGGATAAAGGGAGATTGATTCTCAGTCTGCAGTTTAGAGATTGCATTACAGATGCACTTATTGATATGCAATACCTCCTTCAGTACTATATCAAGTGAGTTTGGTGTATGCTACAGTGTTTGTGTGTGGTTATGTTTCTTGGTGCCAGTTCTTCTAAACCAGGGATGGGCAACTCCAGACCTCGGGGGCCAGAGTGGTGTCACCCCCCCCCCCATTCCTAGCAAACACAGCTTATTTCTAAACTGATTAGTTGATTATTGGAGTCAGGTGTGTTAGCTGGGACTGGGACAAAAGTGTGACACCAATCAGGCCCCCGAGGACTGGAGTTGCCCATCCTTGTTCTACACCTATAGTACATCTCTTAGGTAATGTTTATATCCATCCCGCCAGGTCCCCTTTACCCAGACCGTTCTAACTAGTTCACAAATGTGCAGATGATCATAACTAGGACACCACTGCAACACATTCCCTAGAATAATTGCAGTCATATTAGGGTTATAATGATTGTGAGATACAATCAATTTGATGGGCAATTCAGCTTTCTGTGATGTGCTTTCTGTGATGTGTTAATGTCGCCCTCGTTGAGTCTTTTCGATGATCCGTTCACCTAAAAGAGTAATTCCTTTGGCTCCCAAACGGCTCTTCATTTATGTGGTGCTCTCCTCACTATATTGTTTCTGCAGTGAGGAATTACCATCTTCATATAATGTTTTTATAACTTATCAATAGATAATGGTTGTCTGGAGCGCATAACGCAGTAGCAGCAGTATGCAAATCAGGGAGTCAAATGAACGGCTTTCACAGATGTGAGTCGGTTCCAGACGTTCACCAAAAAGATCTGTTCAAAAAAAGAGACGTTTGTTCACAAACAACCCATCACTAGCACCGACAGAACGCCCTCTAAAAGTCTAAAATAGGATCTTAGGTCGACCTCTAGTTGAGCGTTGGACTAGTAACCGGAAGGTTGAAAGATCGAATCCCCGAGCAGACAAGGTAAAAATCTGTTGTTCTGCCCCTGAACAAGGCAGTCAACCCACTGTTCCTAGGCTGTCATTGAAAATAAGAATTTGTTCTTAACTGACTTGCCTAATTAAATAAAGGTAAAATAAAAAATTGTGGTTTGTGACATTGCCTTCACGTGGGTTTTGTTTATTTCGGATGCCCCTAACTTTCACAGAAAGAGCAGGTTTGTCTTTTCTTCATCCACCCCCACTCGCCTCTCATGTTTATGAAAACCGAATTAAGACAATGGTGTTGTGATTGCTGCTGTTGTGCTCAAGATCAAGTCACTTGCCACGAAACAAACACATTGTAAATGAAGCTCTTGAATAGATTCACTTCTTCTCGGTGATTGAGACATTATTTTCAATTGTGCGTATACCTGGAAACAATGTATAAATGTATTTAATTAGCCATATGGAGGAGATGCTGTATTCGTTCAACACACAACACAAGTTGCCTTTAGGGTGCCTATTGTGGGTAGGAAACAAATGGTGGGTAGCGTGGCATTTAGCTGTGCTACAATACTGACAGAGCGATGAAAATAAAACAATTGAATGGTTACTGCTTAACAAGTGCTTGTACCCATTTAAGGACTTGGAACGCTTCAAAACAAATAGCCTCCGTTTGAAACAACCTATTTGACTCTGCTACCCTCCCAGAGTGAATTTGTTGCTAATGAAAGACCTCAAGATAAATGGTGCTTGTAAACATTTTGAAATGGTCTCATACTTTGACCTAATCCAAATCATAAACTTGCTTTACCTTTGATTTGTGATCATTAGTTGACACATACTTTGTTTCTGTAAGATCATTTATTTAGTGTTACTGGGCTCCGTAGGACGTTTCAACTTGGAACGCCTGATTGTTGGAACTCCTGATTGGCCATTAATTTGAAAAACAATGAAAAACCTATTACAGAGGACTCGAAAAATCTAACATTCATTCAACATCAGGGAGTATCCTAAGGTATGATTATTACCATGGTGAACATGATCATTCTCCTATTCAAATATCTGTAGAGCACTGCAGGGAATACACTGATCAAATCAACCAAGGCCATTTAGGGAACCGGCAGAAATTACTTTAATAATACAAAATACTTCAAATGTCAGGTCCCTGGATCAAAAAGCTATTTATCCTTAATTTTGAACTTCTTCTCCTAATAAAGGTGTTAGAATGGGAATGTACTTCTGTTCAATTGGACTGGTTACCATGGAACGGCAGACATCGTTTCAGACAGATCGCTGGTTGCCTCTACCTGAACCCTCCTCTCATTGTACACCCATGCCTTTCAGGTGTCATAGACAATTTAAAAAAGACTCTTTAAAGTCACAGTTGGATCAGCAGAAATGAATGCATTATAGTTATAATAACCTATATAATACAATATACTAACCATATAAATGTCCTTTTCTAGTTGTAAATTGGTTTTCTGGGGTAAAAGCCAGCAGAGGTCAGATTTTAACCAGATTTTCTGTTATCTTAAAATAGGTTAACAAAACTTCCATATATAACTAGTATACAACCTGACCATGAAATTGCAACCGGTTTTCCTGCACGGCTGTTATGTAACCCCTCAGAAGAAAGGATACAGCACTTATAAATACAGCAGCAGCATTTCCTTACAGCAAATTAGCATTAAAGCTATTGTGGATAGCCATGGTGATCGTTAGAACGAACCCTGTTTTTTTCTTCCTTTGACCTCATTGCCATGTCTTCTTGATGTAATTGACTGGCTCAATCTATTGTACTGCTTTGCACCCTAACATTTCTACAAGTATGTGTATTTGGATCCTTGAACAATTTTCTAACAATTTTCCTCCTCAAAAGGCAGCCACTTTCATTGGAATCATAAATTCACTGTGGGGCTAGACGGTGCACTTCGATCAAGGAACCAAGAGCACTCGATCCAGCCAAGTCCAAACGGAACTAACACGATTGGGTAAAATATCTTTGGCAGACGAATCAAAAGACGAATCAAAGGCTGCAATCAGGAAATCAAGCTGTTTGCTGAATTGTCCCTGAAGCGCCATCAACGAGCCTGAATAGCTTGTTGATTTGTCCTTCACTCCTACAAAGGCCGCTCTCAGTGTTTGCATGCAAACTGGGGATGGCACTTCAATTCCTCTCTATTCCACTGAAAAGACTGAGTGGAAAGGCATCCATGGTGTAGCTATGAAAGTACACAACCTTATAAGTAAACAACCTGACAGTACACAACCATTTCCAGAGGAATGTGGTTTTGTATGATTTGATCTGAGATTCGTGTAGCCGATCTACAAGCTCACTTACAAGTTAATTGCATGACAGCAGCCAACAAGTAAACAAAGCTATATATTTGCATGTGAGAGGGGGAGGTGCCCCTACTCAACTGAAATTTCACAGAGGATCATGTGTACAAATGCTAATTCTAGCCTTTAATTCTTCCCCTGTTCGTTTCATCCTCTGTTAATAAGCTTGGAATTAAAAAAGACAACATATTAGCCTTGTTACGTAGGAAGTGATAAGGTCTTGTAATACACAGAAAACACAGAGGAGGGAGATAATGGCAAGCGACGGGCATTCCACACCACGAGGAGAGAAGCTATAGCTACTGTACTGTACAATGCCGATCTCCAACTGGCTCTTGTGCTATCTATTAAGGTTTGAATCCTTACTTAAAATCTGTGAGGTAAAATAGAATATTCTACAATGTTCTTGTCTCTGTTGTTGTGATAAAGGAAACTTTGCTAGAGAAATTATATTATTACATCACATGCAGGAGTCAAGCAGACAAATGGAGTTTGCTCAATATAGGTTCTGTCAAGTATCACAGGGGGGTAATGTGAAATGAACATTAGTATGTAACATTTCAAGGGAAACTTCAGGATTTTGGCAGAGGCCCTTTATCTACTTCCCCAGAGTCAGATGAACTTGTGGATACCATTCTTGTGTTTCTAAGTGTGGTTTGAAGTTAGCAATAGCGCTAGCACTACTGCAGTTAACGCAATGACTGGAAGTCTATGGGTATCTGCTAGCATGCTAGGGAAATGTATTTGACGTCCCTTACTAGATGCTCAGGCTACTATGAGGAATGCTTTTCTGACTGGATACATGAGGTGGTTTCTTTCAGCACTGCACTCGCTGGCAGTCGAGTGGTGCAATTTTCCTGCTATACACTTGAGTGCCTATTCTATCACGCAACCAAAGAGAAGTTGAGAGGAGGCAGAGTGTATCTATGATTTGGGGCGAACAGCATCACATGTCCCCTTTCACATTGAAGATTGGTACAATGTATTATGCAATAACATTTTCTGAAAACCCTGGATATGTTTGGGGCATTCAAGCCAGGACTATTGCCTTCTAGAGTGCTAGCCTGGTTGGTTAGTCTGCCATAGTTTTCTTCACATCCTATGAACAACCCATGTGAAATGTTTATACTGTACATTGATGAAAGAAGGCATGAGCTATTATAGATGCCTACAGCAAGTATATTAATTATCTATACTTCTTTTGCACATGTATTGGATATGAAACTCACCCATAGTTTATTGGCTGGAGTACATTGATGAATTCACCTCCCCTGAGATCTAAAGCCAACCATCACTCACAGTGACAGAGTGCTCTATTGGATAAGACTGTTGGCTTTCAGTGGTGTGTGATGTTGTGTAGAAGGTTGTGTGTTCAAGCCCCCCTTGGCTCAAAACAGAATGCACTTTTACACATACAACACTATGAATGCAATGGCAATACGCATTTATTTAGATTTATATTATGAATGGATGGTCATAAGATTTTATAAAGGTTTACAGTGCTTTCAGAAAGTCTTCACACACATTGACTTTTTCCACATTTTGTTAAAGCCCGAATTGAAAATTGACTAAATTAAGATTCAGGACTAAAAATGTGCTTAACAAGTCACATAATACGTTGCATGGGCTTACTCTGTGTGGAATAAGTGTTTAACATGAATTTTGAATGACTACCTCATCTCTGCACCCCACAAAATTACAGTATCTGTAATGTCCCTCAGTCGAGTGAATTTCAAACACAGATTTAACCACAAAGACCAGTGAGGTTTTGCAATGCCTCGCAAAGAAGTGCACCTATTGGTAGATGAGTAAAAACAAGAAAAGCAGATATTGAATATCCCTTTGAGCATGGTGAATTTATTAATTACACTTTGGATGTGTATCAACACACCCACTCACTACAAAGATACATTACTTCCTAACTCAGTTGCCGAAGAGGAAGGAAACCGTTCAGGGATTTCCCCATGAGGCCAATAGTGACTTTAAAACAGTTAGAGTTTAATGCCTGTGATGGGAGAAAACTGTGGATGGATCAACAACATTGTAGTTACTCCACAATACTATCCTAATTCGCAGAGTGAAAAGAAGTAAGCAAGCCTGTACAGAATATAAATATTCCAAAACATGCATCCTGTTTGCAACAACGCACTAAAGTAATACTGCAAAAAATGTGTCAAAGCATTTAACTTTTTTTCCTGAATACAAAGTGTTATGTTTGGGGCAAATCCAATACAACACATTAGTAAGTAACACTCGCCATATTTTCAAGCATAATGGTGGCTGCATCATGTTATGGATATGCTTGTAATCGTTAAGGACTGGGGAGTTTTTCCAGGGTAAAAATGTACCGAATGGAGCTAAGCAGGCAAAATCCTAGAGGAAAACCTGGTTTCAGTCTGTTTTCCACCAGACACTGGGATATTAATTCACCTTTCAGCAGGACAATAATCTAAAACACAAGGCCAAATCTACACTGGAGTTGCTTACAAAGAAGACAGTGAATGTTCCTGAGTGGACGTGTTACAGTTTTGACTTAAATCTACTTCAAAATCTATGGCAAGACCTGAAAATGATTTTTTTAGCAATGATCAACAACCAATTTGACAGAGCTTGAAGAATTTTGAAAATAATAAATGGCCAAATGTTGCACAATCCAGGTGTGTAAAGCTCTTAGCGACTTACCCAGAAAAACTCACAGCTGTAATCGCTGCCAAAGGTGCCTTTAAAAAGTATTGACAGAGGGGTGTGAATACGTATGTAAATTTGAAATTTCTGTATTTCATTTTCAATCAATTTACAAACATTTCTAAAAACATGTTTTCACTTTGTCATTATGGTGTATTGCGTGTAGATGGGTAAGATTTTTTTTTTAATCCATTTTGAATTCAGGCTGTAACACAACAAAATGTGGAATAAGTCAAGGCGTATGAATAATTTCGGAAGGCATGATGGATGGATGGATTGCACACTGTATTGGGATTGCAGAAGGTTAATACTGACCAAGATACAGATACTTCTTACAAATCCGTACTAATGGCATCTCCCTCTCTCTTTCTTTATCTCTCTCTCCCTGTATCTTCCACTCGACTGGGACAGATTTCATTCATTGTATCAAATGGCATAGAGAAAGTAAAGCAGACAAGATAATGATTGAGACAATTGAGCACCTACACTGTGCAATTTCAACAAAGTGATCTTGCCCAAAAACGCACCAAATTAATAGAAGATTAGCCGCACTTCACTTGCTAAACAGAAAATAAAATGTGATCTCCCCAGCACAATCGTCTCATATTCTTTTGTCAATGTGAAAGCACCTCATTGCTATTCCTCGCAATGCCTCATTAGGCTGTGGGAAAATATTAACAAGTGTCACGTGAACTTGAGAAAGATGGCTCATTTCATGCCTTCTCATTTATCAGCCGTTTTCTTTTAGAGAAATACTGATTTCTGATGTCGTAAAGGGGGCCTCTGTTACTGTATTTATTTATATCCCACGAATAAATAGTACATTATGTGGAAGTGGGATGTAGGCCTATAGGACGTTTCATGTCGTTCTAGCTTTTGATGAGCATTGTGTTTGGTACTGTACACGTGTCCATGGGGGGTCTTTTCCTCTCACAGTCATCTTCTGGGTTTATCTCAGATACTGGGTTCTGGTGTTGTAAAAAGTGCCTCTCTCACACTATTTATACTCCACAGATAAATACTATATCTATATATGTGGTAGTGGTACATATTGGACATCTTTATGTCGTTCCAGCTTTTGATGGGCATTGGTTTTGATACAGTAAATGTGTCCGTGGCGGGGGTTTGATCTGGTGCCAATGCACCCCACACACGCCCCCTGGCTGAATTGGCATTTTGAGCATCCTGTGGAGGACAAAAGGCAGCTCCTGCCTGCCACATGCCACTGATGGCCTCCACTGTGAGCAGAGAAGTGGCATGCTGGAACCTGCCTGAATGCACGCCAAAACAGACGGCCATTTGTATCCCATAGAGCAAATGACTGTAATAGGCAGCCACTGCTGTTTATCAGGTGTCGTCTTTTTGCTCCTCTAACGACATGCTGCCAATGCTGACAAACAAGGCAGATGAAAGGGGACGCGACAGTATGGGGGTCGAGATTATTTTAGTAGTGATGACTGGTGCTAGATGTTAGTATTAACCACCGTGCAATTGATGAAGACTAAGGGAGGTCACCAGGGAGACGGCTAATGGTGGAGCCTGGCATTATAATACTTTATTAGAAGTGATACCTTCTGCTTTTCCAATTAGGTGGGAAAAAAAGATTAGGACATTTCCATTAATCTTCTAGTCTTTCTTCCCAATGCACTGCGGTGCCGGAATGACACGGATTGACACAGATTGGCTCTTCAGGCTCTGTGGAAACAAGTATAGTTTGCACGATCATGTTGGATCGGTCAAGAGGGCCCAAACCATAGACATCTATTACAACAGGATAGCATACACTCCTCACATACAGTGCCTTCGGAAAGTATTCAGACTCCTTGACCTTTTCCACATTTTGCTACATGACAGCCTTATTTTAAAAATTGATAAAAAAATGTATTCTTAAATCTACACAAAATATCCCATAATGACTAAGTAAAAACTGGTTGAGAATTTTTTGTTAATCTCTAAATTAATTTAAAAAATGAAATATCACATTTACATAAGCATTCAGACCCTTTACTCAGTACTTTGTTGAAGCACCTTTGGCAGCGGTTACAGCATTGAGTCTTCTTGGGTATGACGCTACAAGCTTGGCACATCTGTATTTGTGAGAGTTTCTCCCATTCCTCTGCATATCCCTGTCAGATTGGATGGGGAGCCGTGCTGCAAAGCCATTTTCAGGTCTCTCCATAGACGTTCGATCGGGTTCAAGTCCGGGCTCTGGCTGGGCCACTCAAGGATATTCAGACTTGTCCTGAAGCCACTCCTGCGTTGTCTTGGCTGTGTGCTTAGGGTCGTTGTCCTGTTGGAAGGTGAACCTTCGGCCCAGTCTGAGGTCCTGAGCACTCTGGAGCAGGTTTTCATAGAGATCCTCAATGTACTTTGCTTCATTCATCTTTCCCTAGATCCTGACTAGTCTCCCAGTCCCTGCTGCTGAAAAACATCCCCACCGCATAATGCTGCCACCACCATGCTTCCCCATAGGGATTGTGCCAGGTTTCTTCCAGATGTGACACTTGTCATTCAGGCCAAATCTTGGTTTCATCAGACCACAGAAACATGTTTCTCATGGTCCGAGAGTCTTTAGGTGCCTTTTCGCAAACTCCAAGCCGGCTGCATTGTGCCTTTTACTGAGGAGTGGCTTCCATCTGGCCACTCTACCATAAAGGCTTGATTGATGGAGTGCTATAGAGATGGTTGTCCTTCTGGAAGGTTCTCCCATCTCCACAGAGGAACGCTGGAGCTCTGTCAGAGTGACCATCGGGTTCTTGGTCACCTCCCTGACCAAGGCCCTTCTCCTTCGATTGCTCAGTTTGGCCAGGCGGCCAGCTCTAGGAAGAGTCTTGGTGGTTCCTAACTTCTTCCATTTAATAATGGAGGCCACTGTGATCTTGGGGACCTTCAGTGTTGCAGAAATGTATTGGTACCCTTCCCCAGATCTATGCCTCGACACAATCCTGTCTTGGAGTTGAGTTCTACAGACAATTCCTTCGACCTCATGGCTTGGATTTTGCTCTGACATGCACTGTCAACTATGGGACCTTTATATAGACAGGTGTGTGCCTTTCCAAACCATGTCCAGTCAATTGAATTTACCACAGGTGGACTCCAATCAAGTTGTAGAAACATCTCAAGGATGATCAATGGAAACAGGATGTACCTGAACTCAATTTCGAGTCTCATAGCAAAGGGTCTGAATACTTATGTAAATAAGGTATGTTTTTTATTTTATTTGCAAAAACATCTAAAAACCTGTTTTTACTTTGTCATTAAGGGATATTCTGTGTAGATCTGAGGCAAAAGAAAATTTTCATCCATTTTAGAATGTGGAAAGAGTCAAGGGGTCTGAATACTTTCCGAAGGCACTGTAGGTGCTTTCAGTGTACTACCTATGTGTCAGTTTGTTGCATGTCACAGTATGTGTACTGGGGGAAAAATATTTTGTCATAACTAACATACATACATACATACATACAGTGGGGAGAACAAGTATTTGATACACTGCCGGTTTTGCAGGTTTTCCTACTTACAAAGCATGTAGAGGTCTGTAATTTTATCATTGGTACTCTTCAACTGTGAGTGACGGAATCTAAAACAAAAATCCAGAAAATCACATTGTATGATTTTTAAGAAAATTAATTTGCATTTTAGTATTTGAGTATTTGATCACCTACCAACCAGTAAGAATTCCGGCTCTCACAGACCTGTTAGTTTTTCTTTAAGAAGCCCTCCTGTTCTCCACTCATTACCTGTATTAACTGCACCAGTTTGAACTCGTTACCTGTATAAAAGACACCTGTCCACACACTCAATCAAATAGACTCCAACCTCTCCACAATGGCCAAGACCAGAGAGCTGTGTAAGGACATCAGGGATAAAATTGTAGACCTGCACAAGGCTGGGATGGGCTACAGGACAATAGGCAAGCAGCTTGGTGAGAAGGCAACAACTGTTGGTGCAATTATTAGAAAATGGAAGAAGTTCAAGATGACGGTCAATCTCCTTCGGTCTGGGGCACCATGCAAGATCTCCTCTCGTGGGGCATCAATGATCATGAGGAAGGTGAGGGATCAGCCCAGAACTACACGGCAGGACCTGAAGAGAGCTGGGACCACAGTCTCAAAGAAAACCATTAGTAACACACTACGCCGTCATGGATTAAAATCCTGCAGCGCACGCAAGGTCCCCCTGCTCAAGCTAGCGCATGTCCAGGCCCGTCTGAAGTTTGCCAATGACCATCTGGATGATCCAGAGGAGGAATGGGAGAAGGTCATGTGGTCTGATGAAACAAAAATAGAGCTTTTTGGTCTAAACTCCACTTGCCGTGTTTGGAGGAAGAAGAAGGATGAGTACAACCCAAAGAACACCATCCCAACCGTGAAGCATGGAGGTGGAAACATCATTCTTTGGGGATGCTTTTCTGCAAAGGGGACAGGACGACTGCACCATATGGAGGGGAGGATGGATGGGGCCATGTATCGCGAGATCTTGGCCAACAACCTCCTTCCTCAGTAAGAGCATTGAAGATGGGTCGTGGCTGGGTCTTCCAGCATGACAACGACCAAAAACACACAGCCAGGGCAACTAAGGAGTGGCTCCGTAAAGCATCTCAAGGTCCTGGAGTGGCCTAGCCAGTCTCCAGACCTGAACCCAATAGAAAATCTTTGGAGGAGCTGAAAGTCCGTATTGCCCAGCGACAGCCCCGAAACCTGAAGGATCTGGAGAAGGTCTGTATGGAGGAGTGGGCCAAAATCCCTGCTGCAGTGTGTGCAAACCTGGTCAAGAACTACAGGAAACGTATGATCTCTGTAATTGCAAACAAACGTTTCTGTACCAAATATTAAGTTCTGCTTTTCTGATGTATCAAATACTTATGTCATGCAATAAAATGCAAATGAATTACTTAAAAATCATACAATGTGATTTTCTGGATTTTTAGATTCCGTCACCCACAGTTGAAGAGTACCTATGATAAAAATTACAGACTTCTACATGCTTTGTAAGTGGGAAAACCTGCAAAATCGGCAGTGTATAAAATACTTGTTCTCCCCACTGTACATATACACACACACACACACACACACACACACACACACACACACACACACACACACACACACACACACACACACACACACACACACACACACACACACACACACACACACACACACACACACAGTGGTTGCTCCACTAAAAGTGTTGCGATTATGCTGCGGTACTTAGAAGTAATTTGTGGTTTAGTATGGTACCTTGCGTCACCACTTCATTGCTCCAGACAAGCACAAGGGGGAGTTAGAGCACTGATTATGCTTTTGGGTCCTACTTTGTCTCTAACTGACAATGAATGGCCAACATAAACCTAAACCTAGAAACGGATAATTGTGCTTCAGTATTACTTACTCAAACTGTAGGTTTCTATTATTACTAAAACTCTAAGGTTTCTATTATTTTATTTTGTTATGATTATTTAGCTTTTACTGTAGTAGTGTAGCCCACTCCCGACAGGTCATGTTGTACAGTGCCTGAGTGGCGCAACGGTCTAAGCTGTGTTGCTGCAGATGCTGGTTCAATACCTGTGCCGAGGAAAAAGATGACTGGGAGACCCATGAGATGACTATAGGTTTTTGGTGTCTCTCCTTCTAAAAACAGAAATAAATCATTCTAAATAACAAACTGGCTTTATTTACAAATTAGTCACAATGTCTCTCCTCATGTTCTAGAATGGCCTTTTTCCTCGCTCATTTGACATTATTTGAAAACGAAATCTCAAAAACATTGTTATTTTTTAAACAAAGCGATTATTATTTATTATTATTAATTTAGAATTATATAAAAGCCCCTCGGATATTCTCACAGATATATTATTAACCTTGTTATTAGCAGGACAATATATATTGGTCATGGCTCCCGAGTGGCGCACAATGGGATTGCCTTGCAGTTTTCCAGCTGTATCCAATGAAAGTGTGCGAGGTTCAAGGCACGAGGGCAGGGATGGGCCGAAAAGCCGCGCACAGAAGACTGACCTAGCCAATGGAGAAAGGAGGAGGGGGGCATGGCTGCACTCTCGGTAGCACAGAGCAACACTTTAAGGGGCATTGCACTAATAATGGTGCGGACTAGGGAAACATTCCAGCTGTTCTTAGTGCCAGTCTGGACATTCAAACTGAAACAATGTAACTAATAATGGCATCTTTATGCTTTCATTAATACAATTATGCTAAAAATACTCTTTCAAAACACACACGGTCACGTTGTACAGCGCCATTATGGCTATTAGCAGGTAGCTGGACAATAGACTTGCCTAGAAGGAGGGTAGGGGGAGAATTATATTGTCAAATGTATTTCTTAGTTAGGTTGGCTGTATCACAACCGGCCATGATTGGTTGCAATTTCAGTTTAATCCACCAGAAAAGACAAAACAAATAATACAACAAAAAGTAATATTATTATGCATCACATCCGACCGTGATAGGGAGTCCCATAGGGCGGAGCACAATTGGCACAGCGTTTCTCTCCCTCTAAAAACAGAAATAAATGTTTGGGCCTTTACAAATATTATTTTGGCCTTTATTCAGATTACAAATCGCTCATTTTTGCTTTTTGAAAATGAAATAATCTCCAAAATGTCGTTATATATGATCAAGTTGATGGCACAGTCATATAGCGGCACATACATAAAGCTGAGTGACTTTGGATCAAAATAAATAAGTACCAACATTCATTCTGATAGTCTTTAACTACTTACGGAGTGGTGGGGCGCTAGCGCTAGGATAGGAAAGAAAAATAAAGTGGTGCGCGTTCACAATCTCACGCGCGTCAAACCTTGTTTACAAAAGTGGTCGCCTGACAATTTCCTGTTCCTATCTGTTCTGGTCACTCCTAGAATTCCCAGACTTTGTATATAGACTGTTGACATCTAGTGGAAGCCATAGGTACTGCAGTCTCAGTCCTACATAAAGTTGTAAGCAATAGGCACAATGGAGAAGATGCTCATTTACAAAACAAACTGCAAATCTGGATGGATTTTCCTCAGGTTTTTGCCTGCTATATCAATTCTGTTATACTCACATACATTATTTTAACACTCGTAGAAACATCAGAGTGTTTCCTATCCAATAGTACTAATTATGTGCATATCCTATTTTCTGGGCCTGAGTGGCATGCATTTTACTTTGGGCACACCAGACTCTCCAAAACCGTCACCTCGGGAGCCGCTCCCTAAAAAGTTAAAGAGCATGTTGAAGTTAGAAGCAATAGGATTTGAAGCAATAGCCTACAACTATAAATATTTTAGTACCGTTCCGAGCTGCTCTGAGACAAGCATGGGGACTGGGCTTGATAAATCACTGAATCTCCATTTGGTTATTGGTTTAGTCAACAATTATACAATTAGGGTGTAGAAATGTTATGCTCTTAGTATAACCTTTAACTAGGCAAGCCAGTTAAGAACAAATTCTTATTTACAAGAACAGCCTACTCCTTCCTACCCGTCGGAGAATTGATCCCCGGTCTCCCGCGTGCCCCGCACGACAAGTGGTTTCTTTAGCTAAATAGCCAAGTACTGTAGCGTATTGCCGACCGACGTTGTACAGTGCAATATTTTCAGTTGAAGCTTTTTCATTTTTCTGGGAATAGAAACACCACAATACTAACTTCTTAGGGCTAGGGGGCAATATTTTGAAGTTCGGATGAAAAACATGCCCAAAGTAAACTGCCTGTTACTCAGGCCCAGAAGCTAGGATATACACTCTAAAGTTTCTAAAACTGTTAAAATAATGTCTGTGAGTATAACAGAACTGATATGGCAGGCAAAAACCCGAGCAAAATCCATCTGAATCAGTCATGTCACACTATTTTCAATTGGCATGCTATTAAAAGCAGGGTAATTTAGCTCCCAGATTGCAGTTCCTATGGCTTCCACTAGATCAAAGTCAAAAAAGTCAAAGTCACCATTATTAGTCAGTTGTACAACCAAATGCCTTCAAGCGAAATGTGTCTTCCACATTTAACCCAACCCCCTCTGAATCAGAGAGGTGCGGGGGGCTGCCTTAATCGACATCCACGTCTTTGGCGCCCGGGGAACAGTGGGTTAACTGCCTTGTTCAGGGGCAGAACGACATATTTTTTTTCCTTGTCAGCTTGGGGATTCGAACTTGCAACCCTCCGGTTACAAGTCCAACGCTCTAACCACTAGGCTACCTACCACCCCCCTAGGCTACCTGCCGCCCCCAGATGTGAACTGTCAACAGTCTTTAGAAAAAGGTTGGAACGTTCAATCATGAAAATCAAGGGAGTAAGACCACTTGTTCCTGAGTTCACGTCAAGTGTACTGTTTTGGATTTTGCGCAAAATTTAAGAGCATATTCCGTCTGAAATATTATAGTGTATATTAATTTTAGGGTATCTGAGTATTGATTACAAATGCTGTTTGACTTTTTTTCGACAAACTTTACGGGTACTTTTGGGATATCGTTTGTCTGCATGGATGAAAGCCTTTGGGCAGTTGGATTACTAAACAAAATGCGCCAACCAAACGGAGCTATGGACATAAAGAGGAACTTTATCGAACAAAAGGACCTTTTATTGTGTAACCTGGACGCTTTGATATGCCATCAGAGGAAGATCATCAAAGGTAAGCAATTTATTTTATGCTAATTTTGAGTGTTGTGACACCTCTGCTGGTTATGTTATTATGCTAATTTAGTTTTTGAGTGGGGGTGCTGTCCTCAGACAATCAAATGTTCTGCTTTCGCCGTAAACCCTTTTTGAAATCTGACAATGCTTTAGATTAACCTCTTAGGGAGCGGCAGCCGAGGTGTCGGTTTTGGAGAGTCTGGCGTGCCCAAAGTAAAATACCTGCCACTCAGGCCCAGAAACTATGATACACACATTGGATAGGAAACACTCTGAAGTTTCTAAAACAGTTACAATAGTGTCTGTGAGTATAACATAACTGATATAGCAGGCGAAAACCCGAGGAAAATCCATCCGGATTTGCAGTTTTTCCTTTAGATGACCTTTTTCTCCAAGCTGCCTATGGGATTTGCTGATATCTAGGACTCAGACTGCAGTACCTAGGGCTTCCACTGGATGTCAACAGTCTTTAGACAGGGTTTCAAGACGTTAGGTTGAATTAGAAGCGAGTAGAAGAAAAGTTTAGAAGTGGACCCAGGAAGTCAATAGAATGACATGTGCGTTCACAGTCTTGCGCGCTCTTTGTTTTTTTCCTTTCCTATCGTTCAGGTTATCATCCGGTTGAAATATTATAGTAAATATACATAAAAGAGTACCTAAGGATACATTATAAATGATGTTTGATTTGTTTGGACAAAGTTGATAGGTATACTTTGAACGCATACTCTTCACGGTTCAATGGGCGACTCGACGGTGGATTTTCTGAACATAACGCGCCAACCAAACAGAGATTTATGGATATAATAATTGACTTTTTCTAACAAAAGAACCATTGGATGTCTTCTTTGGACACTTGGGATGCCCTCAGCAGAAGTTTTTCGAAAGGTAAGTGATTTATTTTAGCTCTTATATGGGTTTTGTGTGACCCGCGCTGGATATGAATTTATGCTAATGTGGAAAATATGTGAGGTGCTATCCTCAAATAATCAAATGTTGTGCTTTCGCCAGTAAAGCCTTTTGAAATCTGACAACGCTGTGATATTGCCAAGAATCAGAGCTTTTGATGACTATGCAACACTTGTATATTGATGAATGTTTAATAATTCAACTTTTGGATTTTGAATTTGGCGCCTTACATTTCACCGGGTAGTGTCGGGAACGGAGCGCTAGCGCCCCAGCGCTCCCTAATGATGCTTAAAAGGTTAACAAGAGTCTAAGCTTTTGAAGGGTGTGCAGCATTTGTATTTTCATTCATGTTTGAAATTAGTCTTTTTGTAATTTGAATTTGGCCCTCTGCATTTCACCGGATGTTGTCAAAATCGATCCCGTTCACGGGATTGGATCCGTAACAGGTTAATCAAATAAAATCAGTCCCATATACTATGTTCTTACAAAAAAAGGTTTTAAATTCTCTAGTACAGACACTATTGAAGGCTATCACATGTTTTTCAAAGATGCCTTCTAACTAGCATTAATGGTGCCAGTGGTTGGCACGTAAATAACGTGCCATAGAATCCTGCAGCACCACGCATGCTGTGCTCCAGTACACTGCAACTTTTAAAGGACAAACCACTGTATACTTCCCTAAAAAAATTGGGAGAGATACTATATTGCTTGCCTATAGCCTCACCCTTTGAGTTGTAAAAATAAGCCTTTAAAGGATGTTACATATAGGTAATTGACAGGCTCGTGTGTACCTGGTGCATAAAGTCAGGCGCAGGAGAACAGTACTGAGTGAGCAAAAAACTTCACTCAAACAAATATAAACAGGCACAAACGCTAAACGCGTAAATACAAAATAACATGCCATACCCAACACAGGCGAGGCATAAATATAAATGCACCAGCCGGAAAAAATGGCTTCACAATAAACAAACACACACAAGGACATGGGGGAAAACAGAGGGTTAAATACACAACAGATAATGATGGGGAATGCAAACCAGGTGTGTGAAAAAGAAGACAAGACAAATGGATAATGAAAAGTAGATCGGTGATGATTAGAAGACCGGTGACGTCGACCGCCGGACGCCGCCCAAACAAGGAGAGGAGCAGACTTCGGCTGAAGTCGTGACAGTAATACAAAATCTACCAGTAAAAAGGTTGAAAAGCAGTTCCGAATGTATATTAATCATTAGATGCATGGTTAATTCCAAAGAGAAAACTAAATTGTAAAGGTAATGTTGACACATTTGCCATTAGAGTAATTCATCATATTTAGTCAACCTCTAATTTCAACAACCAAAGGTTCTTGGGAGTCAAAGCCAGGATTCATAACAGTCTGCCATTTTATTGGCCAAATATCTTCTAATGGTCTACACAAAGATGGTAATGAACCAAGAGACAACAATTGTTTATATAAACAGTCTACAAATTAAAGAGATTGCTTAAAATACTGTTCACTTACAAATTTGTAACATTTTATGAATTGAATTCCTAACATATCAAACGAATTGAAATATAAGAAATTGCAGGACATTACATATTATATGAAATGGATGACATTTTTGGGGACCCATTTTGGCTAGCAAAAGATACTTTCAAATCTACTGGTTGAAATTATACAAAAGCTCTGTCTTTCTTGGTCTTTTTGTCCTTGTGTTCAATATTTAATTTGATCTGGGTATGCCATTATTGGTTCATTAAGGCTAATGTTTGCAGTGGCCAGATGTGCGTTCAACCTCAAATTGTGAACATGCCGGGTCCGCAAACATTTGTGCTTTGATGTCATTTGACTTTAAAATATATTAATTTTCAGCAGCATATTTCGAGTGTGGAGTTACAGCAAGGCATTGGTGACACTGAACACAACTCAGACACCTGCTGTTGTTGTTTGGGTATCACCCAATTTTTGTATCTCTAGTTTGAGCTCCATAAATGTGAGGAAAATTTTAAAACACAATTCATCCCTTTAAGAGTCTTCCCCCTCCCTCCCTCCCTCCCTCCCTCCCTCCCTCCCTCCCTGATAACTGAAAAGAGCCCATGCAGTAATGGGCTTAGTGTCCTGTATGTGGGTCATCCTTGAAGCACTGTATGCATTGATCTCCTGTCACTCATTTGCCAAACCATTGCTGGAGAAGGCTTGGATTGTGCGTGCGCACACACTCACATTATTTCTCCTCTCGACGATGACCGTAATAATACAGATTACTACCATGTGCTTCTATAATCCTTTAAAGGTTACCAGTGGTTATTTAACAGATGTGTTTTTCCTTGATAACTGTTTGCAGTTATCCACCACAGAGGATTTAAGCCCCTTGAGGCCAGGTTTTTATTCCAGGCGCGAGCCATTACATTATGGAGGTCATTCAATGGCAAACAATAATCCCTGCGTGCAAGTAGGTATTGCAAACACTGCATGATTGAATACAAGCTCAAGGACAAAGTAGCCTGTACAATAAGGAGTGTGAGAATAAAAAAAAGCAATGTTATTAAGAATGGTTCTTATTTCAAAGTCTTAGGTAAGGAGAGCTGCCGCTAGAGACATGGCACATCCAGTTAACTTTAGGGCTTTTAAGGATGTTCTTCTGTGATATGATTTTTGTTGTGATTCTATGTAATCAATGAGCCCTCTCATCTTTCAAGATACTGCAGGATTTTTCAGGGAGAAAACAACAACTACAATGTCGGCTGTAACGGCTATTGCCGCCCTTAGAAAAACACAGAATTAATTTTGTGCTCGCTTGTATTCGTAAACATTGCCAACGCCTCGAGTGACACACTTATCCGCGTCTCACTATTGAGCAAGGCCCTGTTACATGATGAGAAATAATGGAAACGTCAAGAGTGCACGGGCCATAATGATGAAGCTAGCCATGTGCAACAGCCGACCGGACAGTCGGCATATAGCTACACTTAACCTTCGAGATGAGACGAAGCAGAGGCCAACATGGGGATGCCATGTTCCTGCCCGTCAGCCTGCACACCGGATGCTTCATATCTGTGATAATTACTTCCCCACGACTCCATCGCATTTATATGCAGCTAGGAATCGCTGGCTGGAATTACACTTTCTGATTGATGAATAGACCGATACAAACATGAGCAGACTCTGTCCTCCTGTATATATCAACATTAAAAAAAAATCCCCACAAAAGGTAAGCATACGCTGCGTCATAAATATTGAGATGCAGCCGACGTGGTAAGGACAAGAGGTGAGAGCGGAGTGGCAGATCCCAAATTATACCGAGTAACATTCCCAACTACTCAGCCAACATTTAGATCATGAAACATGTATTGGGGCAGCTGGCTTAAGAGGAGTTAGAGAACAACAGACGGAGACAGCGTAACTCCTGGCCTACCTCAGCAGAATACACACACTTTCTAGGAGGCTCCCCAGGTGCTGCAGAGAGCTGGCTGAACTGCTTCTCTGCTGCGTTGTATTGTTGGCCAACCTGGCCGTAACAGTCCCCGAGGCTGTAGTTAAAAACTACTTCGCTCAAAACTTATTACAGCCTAAATGAAGTTCCCAGATAGGCACAAAATAACCAAAGACTAAACCGAAATTCAAAGTAGAGTCCCAAAAAAACCCATGTTTAAATTTTCTTAATGGCCCAGTGCAGTCAAAAACTATAGTTCTGTATTTTATATATATTTCCACAACTATGAGGTTGGAATAATACTGTGAAATTGTGAGAATGATGAGAATGCCCTTTGAGTTCAAGAGCTGTTTGAAAAAAAACGCCAGAAATTTCTGCCTGTTTTGGTGGGATGGAGTTTTGGCCTGCCTCGTGATAACACCAGGTGGTAAATTAGTTAATAGACCAATAAGAAAGAGTTCCAAACATCTCTGCCAATAACAGCTAGTTTTCAGTTTTCCCCTCCCCTCTCTTACCACTCCCAGACAGTCGTAGCAAAATTATTGCTTGACAAATTGCTCTTGGCTAAGAAGCTATTTTTGACCATTGTAATTGAAAAAAAACACAGTTAGATACTTTAATTGTCACTTAGAAATGATTTGATAGAGATAAAAAAAAATTGCTTCATTGGACCTTTAAAAACATTCACTGCTGAAGGGGGGATAAAGTCTAACCCCACCACAGGTGTGCTCTGTCAGCAGATAAGAGAACATTGTTATAGTTTTTCTTTTCTCCAACCATTTAGTTGGAACACGATTCCTGCACTGCATCATATCAAAGCTATTCCAAGATTTTAAGTTCAGGTGGATGTCATCCTGCCATCAACGCAAACAGGCGATGATTATGAAGAAAAAGGGAAAGAAACCTCATCCTTTCCCCCCCTTAAAAACATGCAGAGCTTGCTTCCTTGCATAGGTCTCTCTCTCTTCATTGATTAGGGAACAAAGGATGCTTTTTTTAGAGGGGAACATGGGAGAGCACACGAGGCGTCACTCTTGGAGACCGGGCTGATTAGAAGAACCCGGCTGGAGCGCCTTCGTATTCATCATCATCATCACATGCTCCTGTTCTCTGTGCAAGCCTTGAGGGTCTGTGATGTGGAAATTTCTCCAGATTGATTAGTCTTCTTGTCAACTCCCCCCATTTGCCCCTGCATCCTGGGAACTTAAAAGACACTTGACTCTACAAAAGACAACGGTACTTAGATTGACGGGCCAATTTGCTCAGGGGGAGTCAATACAGGTCCTTTGAACCCATCACAGTGGAGTGGTAGTCACAGTTTTGTGTGAAGGAGCCACATACTCCATACATGCAGTATAGGTGCTAAATATTTCCCACTATTCACTAATAAGCTTCTGAGATCTACATTTGCAACTGGTTTGCCATATCATCAATGTGAAATTCAGCTTTTGCACAAACATTGGAGATTGAGGAGTAGATAATGATATCTCTAAAATATACCTGTTGTTTAAGTGTTTAACAATAATGATAATTAATATGCAATTTCATAGCTTCAAGTTATTAAAATACAACATCTTACAGATTTCATATTTAATTGGAATAGAAATGAAAAGCCTCTAGCAGTCATTGGTTACTAACTCATCTTCAAGCAGAAAAAGGAAGGAAGAAAGGTGGTTGCTGTTATGACATGTCTGTTTATGGCATAAGTGAACTATCCATACACACACACACACACACACATCTTGAGAGTGATGGGCAGGTACAGACATCAGGGACGTTCTTTCTCTCCATTGACACTGACAGGTTGTCTAACAGTGCACTGCACCTTTTCAGGGCTGAAGGGACACACCTTGCAATCATCCCAGCATGTAACTGTGGTGGATCATACTGTACTATGGGAGAAGTCATCGATAGACATCCACCATATGCCTGACGTCCTCTGTGGAATAGATTGGCACTGAGTCATATGGAAGTCTATTTTAGATGTATGCGGTTATGCATCTGGCTCACAATATCAATTATAAATCTGAAAAATTGCAGACGTCACAGTACTTCTATCAAAATGTGTAGTGATGTGTTTTATGCCACATGATGAAACTTGCAGAGATCCCATTGCATGTCATGTGCGATGCTCTTTGTGTGCTGCCAATAAAAGAGTTTCAAACAGAATCGCTGTTTGTGTAATCAATCGATGGCCTTAGATTTCTTTCAATCTAGTCATCAATATAAATGTGTATGTTAAATGGCATGGACCATTGTCAATTCCATTGACAAACATTTCATCATAATGTACTCTATAATCAGTGGTAAACTACTGCAGTATACAGTATTTGCAATATGGGGCAA
Organism: Brachymystax lenok tsinlingensis; assembly: GCA_030435695.1. Lineage (NCBI taxonomy): Eukaryota > Metazoa > Chordata > Actinopteri > Salmoniformes > Salmonidae > Brachymystax > Brachymystax lenok. The sequence goes on from CM059792.1 coordinate 33,287,243, forward strand.
TGCAGTGGCAGTACATTGAAATACAGAATTCTTTGCCTTTAACACATTCGAGCCAAGTATTTGGCCCAGATATCAAATTGGGTTTAGTACACTGGGGCATAAATATCACCAGGCATCCTAGTTAGGGACTTCAAAGCACACACTATGAGGGGAAAAATGGACAATATACCAACAAACAAAAATTGCTTATGAATATGAATGATTGCAAAGAATTTGCTCATGCATTTTAGTTTTGTAAATCTAAATATTTTGTAGAAAGTTGTCTTAAAGAACGGGCAGATAATCTGTTGCATATACTGTATTTTCAATCGTAAAACCAGTAGAAAGGCACTATTAATGATATTATGTATTAATGACTGGATTCATGGTATAGGGAAGCAACAGAATCGTACAGTATATGAGTTTTTATTGAACCGCTCAGCGCTGACCGACTAGTCTGAACATTAGGTGATATTCGAGCTATAGAAAATTCCATCTCAACCCCATGCCTTAAATCCAGCTGTGCTTTATATGATGAGATAGTCTGAACAAAGGGATGAGACTATAGAGATCAGCCTATCGCTTTGGCTCTGTTGGCAAAGTGAGCCGACTGCCATTTGGGAAGAGATAATAAATTATGTCTTAAATACCATCGGATTCTATCTTAACCCAGAGACGGATAGCTAACATTACTCCTCAGTTCTGTTAATGGTAGGGGAGCCTCCCCAGAGCAATAAGCAGCGAGGCCTGGTATTTCTCTCGAAGTTGGCTCACGTTTGGAACAAATTCTGACAAGGGCCTCTGCACTAAATATAAAGACACTTGAGTCCTTGCACTCAAGTGAATGTCAAGGAAGGAAAATTGTGATGAGCTAAATCTTTGCCACGATATCAAACAGCGATTTTGCGGTAGTAGTGGATGTGAGTGTGTGTAGTGAAAGGCGTGTAATATAAATGTGAACATCAGTATTAATGAAGTGAGAGAACTTCAATCCATAAAGCCACTTAATTACTGTATGTATGAAGAACCAACTTTCCAACCATGGCTATAAATTCAATGCACTTTGGGTATGTTTGTTTGTAGTCAATTTCAGTGTCAGTGTGTGTGTGTGTCTTCACTGTGTATGTGTTAGCCTGAATGCATCCGCCTGTCTGTCTCTGTCTGTCAGTCGGAGTACAAATAGCGTACATGCTTTGCTTCTAATCTCCATGTTGGTAAATACACAGTGATTGTGTGTGCGTGTATGCAACACGCTCTGTAGGTCTTTCAGTATGGATATATCCTCGTGCTGAAGCCAATAATAATAATAAATAATAAGCAATACACCAATTAACCTGAAGCTAGCCCTTGCTCGACTCATCTCCCGGCTGACTGAAGAATCTCAACAGACACTGCTGGGCTACAACTCCTATCCGGACCCGCTTCTACTGCCGGTGTGGAGCCCTACCGGGCCTTCTCAAGTGGACTACCGACGTTATCTGCCCGAGGGAGATATTTCAACCGGCCCTCCGACGCGACCTCACCTGAACGCCCATCAGCTAACTGCGGCCTGCTAACGTTTTGCTGTCCAGAGCATATCGGCTGCTAGCTAATCAGGTCCATCGGACAATTTCTTGGGACACTATTACCTATTTTTGCCAACTGGCCTGGTCCCCTTCACCACACGGAACCCCATTGACTCATCACGACTTGGTCTACCGACGGAAACGCACGAGGAGGCTATAAACAGACTTCCTCCGTCTTTGTTAGCCGGCCTGCTAGACTTTGCTAGCTTGTGCTCCCTGGCTAGCTGTCTGAAACGCCGTGTCCCCAGCCAGCCTCACTACTAACTTGACCCTTATGTTCACTATGCTAAGCATGCCTCTCCTAAATGTCAATATGCCTTGTCCATTGCTGTTCTGGTTAGTGTTTATTGCCTTATTTCACTGTAGAGCCTCTAGCCCTGCTCAATATGCCTTATCCAACCTATCAGTTCCACCACCCACACATGCGATGACATCACCTGGTTTAAATGCTTCTAGAGACAATCTCTTTCATCACCACCCAATGCCTAGGTTTACCTCCACTGTATTTACGTCCTACCATACCATTGTCTGTACATTATGCCTTTAATCTATTTTATCACCCCCTGTAACCTGTTATTTTTACTCTCTGTTCAGAACGTCCTAGACGACCAGTCATTATAGCCTTTAGCCGTACCCTTATCCTACTCCTCCTCTGTTCCTCTGGTGATATAGAGGTTAATCCAGGCCCTGCAGTGCCTAGCTCCACTACTATTCCCCAGGCCCTCTCATTTGTTGACTTCTGCAACCGTAAAAGCCTTGTTTTCTTGCATGTCAACATTAGAAGCCTCCTCCCTAAGTTTGTTTTATTCACTGCCCTAGCACACTCTGCCAACCCGGATGTCCTAGCCGTGTCTGAATCCTGGCTTAGGAAGTCCACCAATAACACTGACATTTCCATCCCTAACTACAACATCTTCAGACAAGATAGAACGGCCAAAGGGGGCGGTGTTGCTATCTATTGCAAAGATAGCCTGCAGAGTTCTGTCTTGCTTTCCAGGTCTGTACCCAAACAATTTGAACTTTTACTTTTAAAAATCTGCCTTTCTAGAAACAAGTCTCTCACTGTTGCCGCTTGCTATAGACCACCCTCTGGCCCCAGCTGTGCTCTGGACACCAGATGTGAACTGATTGCCCCCCCATCTATCTTCAGAGTTCGTGCTGCTAGGTGACCTAAACTGGGACATGCTTAACACCCCGGCCATCCTACAATCTAAGCTTGATGCCCTCAACCTCACACAAATCATAATTGAACCTACTAGGTACAATCCCAAAGCCGTGAACACGGGAACCCTCATAGATGTAATCCTAACTAACTTGCCCTCCAAATACACCCCTGCTGTTTTCAACCAAGATCTCAGCGATCACTGCCTCATTGCCTGCATCCGTAATGGGTTTGCGGTCAAACGATCTCCCCTCATTACCGTTAAACGTTCCCTAAAACACTTCAGCGAGCAGGCCTTTCTAACTGACCTGGCCAGGGTATCCTGGAAGGATATTGACCTCATCCCGTCAGTAGAGGATGCCTGGTTATTCTTTAAAAGTGCCTTCCTCACCATCTTAAATAAGCATGCCCCATTCAAGAAATTTAGAACCAGGAATAGATATAGCCCTTGGTTCTCTCCAGACCTGACTGCCCTTGAACAGCGAAAAAACATCCTGTGGCGGACTGCATTAGCATCGAACAGCCCCCGTGATATGCAACTTTTCAGGGAAGTCAGGAACCAATATACGCTGGCAGTTAGGAAAGCCAAGGCTAGCTTTTTTAAGCAGAAATTTGCCTCCTGTAACACAAACTCCCAAAAGTTCTGGGACACTGTTAAGTCCATGGAGAATAAGAGCACCTCCTCCCAGCTGCCCACTGCATTGAGGATAGGAAATACTGTCACCACCGATAAACCCACAATAATTGAGAATTTCAATAAGCATTTTTCTACGGCTGGCCATGCTTTCCACCTTGCTACCCCTACCCCAGTCAACAGCCCTGCACCCCCCTCAGCAACTCGCCAAAACCTCCCCCACTTCTCCTTCTCCCAAATCCAGTCAGCTGATGTTCTAAAAGAGCTGCGAAATCTGGACCCCTACAAATCAGCCGGGCTAGACAATCTGGACCCTTTCTTTTTAAAATAATCTGCCGAAATTGTTGCAACCCCTATTACTAGCCTGCTTAACCTCTCTTTCGTGACGTCTGAGATTCCCAAAGACTGGAAAGCAGCTGCGGTCATCCCCCTCTTCAAAGGGGGAGACACTCTTGACCCAAACTGCTACAGACCTAAATCCATCCTACCCTGCCTTTCTAAGGTCTTTGAAGACCAAGTTAACAAACAAATGACCGACCATTTCGAATCCCACCGTACCTTCTCCGCTATGCAATCTGGTTTCAGGGCTGGTCATGGGTGCACCTCAGCCACGCTCAAGGTCCTAAATGACATCATAACCGCAATCGATAAGAGACATTATTGTGCAGCCGTTTTCATTGATCTGGCCAAGGCTTTCGACTCTGTCAATCACCTCATCCTTATCGGCAGACTCGACAGCCTTGGTTTCTCAAATGACTGCCTCGCATGGTTCACCAATTACTTCTCTGATAGAGTTCAGTGTGTCAAATCAGAGGGCCTGTTGTCCGGGCCTCTGGCAGTCTCCATGGGGGTGCCACAGGGTTCAATTCTTTGGCCGACTCTCTTCTCTGTATACAATGATGTCGCTCTTGCTGCAGGTGAGTCTCTGATTCACCTCTATGCAGACGACACCATTCTGTATACTTCCGGCCCCTCTTTGGACACTGTGTTAACTACCCTCCAGACGAGCTTCAATGCCATACAACTCTCCTTCCGTGGCCTACAACTGCTCTTAAACGCATAAGTAAAACTAAATGCATGTTCTTTAACCGATCGCTGCCGCACCTGTCCCTCCGTCCAGCATCACTACTCTGGACGGTTCTGTCTTAGATTATGTGAAAACTACAAATACCTAGGTGTCTGGTTAGACTGTAAACTCTCCTTCCAGACTCACATCAAACATCTCCAATCTAAAAATTAAATCTAGAATTGGCTTCCTATTTCGCAACAAAGCTTCCTTCACTCATGCTGCCAAACATACCCTCGTAAAACTGACCATCCTACCGATCCTCGACTTCGTGATGTAATTTACAAAATAGCCTCCAATACTCTACTCAACAAACTGGATGCAGTCTATCACAGTGCCATCCGTTTTGTTACCAAAGCCCCATATACCACCCACCACTGTACGCTCTCGTAGGCTGGCCTTCGCTTTACACTCGTCGCCATATTCACTGGCTCCTGGTCATCTACAAGTCCCTGCTAGGTATAGTCCCGCCTTATCTCAGCTCGCTGGTCACCTTAGCAGCACCAACCCGTAGCACGCGCTCCAGCAGGTATATCTCACTGGTCACCCCCAAAGCCAATTCCTCCTTTGGCCGACTCTCCTTCCAGTTCTCTGCTGCCAATGACTGGAACGAACTTCAAAAATCTCTGAAACTGGAGACACTTATCTCCCTCAACAGCTTTAGGCACCAGCTGTCAGAGCAGCTCGCAGACCACTGTACCTGTTTATAGCCCATCTGTAAATAGCCCAACCAACTACCTCATCCCCTACCGTATTTATTTATTTATCTTGTTCCTTTGCACCCCAGTTTTTCTACATTGCACATTCATCTACTGCACATTTTTACCATTCCAGTGTTAAATTGCTATATTGTAATTACTCTGCCACCATGGCCTATTTATTGTCTTACCTTCCTTATCCTACCTCATTTGCACTCTTTGTATATAGATTCGTTTTTTTTCTACTGTATTATTGACTGTATGTTTGTTTTACTCTATGTGTAACTCTGTGTTGATGTATGTGTCGAACTGCTTTGCTTTATCTTGGCCAGGTCGTAGTTGTAAATGAGAACTTGTTCTCAACTTGCCTACCTGGTTAAATAAAGGTGAAATAAATAAAAAATAAAAATAAAAGCCGAGCCGCATGCCCATTAAGCACATTTTCCATTGCACCCTCTCCCTTTTCCTTTCCATGCTAGCTAGATAATACCTGGGCATGGCTTCAGCCATGGCTTAGTAGGCTACACTAATGCCACAACTCTGCACCTGGGCCATACAAGTCTACCGCAGTTTACCTAAATAATTCAACAAAGCTGAAGCCTTGCCTGAGGAAATGCTGACTGTTTGGTGATGTAGCAGGTTCAAGGTTTGTTCTCCACAGAGTTAACCTGAGAGACATGACTGGCAGAGAGCAGATGACCGAAGACCACATAAAAGAGATGTAGCCACAATGGCATGTATTCATGGATGCCAAGGGAAGCCTGGCTTCCCCCCCAAAAAAAATGTACCAAGAAAAAAGATACAAATAAATAAATATTTTTTCTCTCTGTGTTTCAATAATTTTCCAGCGCCCCTTTGTCTCCGCATGTGTAGTCCATCTATCGGATACTGTCTAGTCAAAAAGAGTACGACATAGCATTGAATGCAAGGGAAGCCAGCAAGCATTAGCCAATCAGCATTGAGCTAAACTGAGTGAGCTGTGAATGGGTCCTGGCGCACCAAAACATAAGTGTCAAGGGAAGCCAGTTTGGATATTCCTTCACACAAATCACATCACATTTAGAGCAATACGTCATTGACAGAATTCTTTTTGAATTGTTGCATCTTTAACGGCGATTCTGATCCAACCATAAATTAATTGTGCCCCTGGCGTAAGGCGGATGGAAGTTCACTATGTAGCTAGCTGTAGTAGGCTAATGTTAACTAGCTGGCTCATCAATGCCCCTGAAAGGAAGTTAGGCTAGCGAGCAAGCGTTTTAGCCAGATAGCCTAGGAAAACAAAAACTAAAAGTATGACAGAGATATACAGTTGAATTCGGAAGTTAACATACACCTCAGCCAAATACATTTAAACTCAGTTTCACAATTCCTGACATTTAATCCTAGTAAAAACTCCCTGTCTTAGGTCAGTTAGGATCACCACTTTATTCTAAGAATGTGAAACGTCAGAATAATAGTAAAGAGAATGATTTATTTCAGCTTTTATTTCTTTCATCACATTCCCAGTGGGTCAGAAGTTTACATGCTACCAAATACTAATTGAGTGTATTGCCTTTACATTGTTTAACTTAGGTAAAACATTTCTGGTAGCCTTCCACAAGCTTCCCACAATAAGTTGGGTGAATTTTGGCCCATTCCTCCTGACAGAGCTGGCGTAACTGAGTCAGGTTTGTAGGCCTCCTTGCTCGCACACTCTTTTTCAGTTCTGCCAACATATTTTTTATAGGATTGAGGTCAGGGCCTTGTGAAGGACCCTCCAATACCTTGACTTTGTTGTCCTTAAGCCATTTTGCCACAACTTTGGAAGTATGCTTGGGGTCATTGTCCATTTGGAAGACCCGCCGTTTTTGCGACCAAGCTTTAACTTCCTGACTGATGTCTTGAGATGTTGCTTCAATATATCCACATAATGATGCCATCAATGATGCCATCAATGATGCCATCAATTTTGTGAAGTGCACCAGTTCCTCCTGCAGCAAAGCACCCCCACAACATGATGCTGCCACCCCCGTGCTTCACGGTTGGGATGGTGTTCTTCAGCTTGCAAGCCTCCCCCTTTTTCCTCCAAACATATCGATGGTCATTATGGCCAAACAGCTCTATTTATGTACGAGCTTTGTCCCCATGTGCAGTTGCAAACTGTATTCTAGCTTTTTTATGGAGGTTTTGGAGCAGTAGCTTCTTCCTTGCTGAGCGACCTTTCAGGTTATGTCGATATAGGACTCGTTTTACTGTGGATATAGATACTTCTGTACCTGTTTCCTCCAGCACCTTCACAAGGCTCTTTGCTGTTGTTCTGGGATTGATTTGCACTTTTTGCACCAAAGTACGTTAATCTCTAGGAGACAGAACGTGTCTCCTTTTTGAGCGGTATGACAGCTGCGTGGTCCCAAGGTGTTTATATTTGCGTACTATTGTTTGTACAGATGAACATGGTACCTTCAGGTGTTTGTAAATTGCTCCCAAGGATGAACCAGACTTGTGGAGGTCTACAATTTTTCTGAGGTCTTGGCTGATGTCTTTTGATTTTCCCATGATGTCAAGCAAAGAGGCACCGAGTTTGAAGGTAGGCCTTGAAATACATCCACAGGTACACCTCCAATTGACTCAAATTATGTCAAATGGCCTATCAGAAGCTTCTAAAGCCATGACATCCTTTTCTGGAATTTTCCAAGCTGTTTAAAGGCACAGTCAATTTATTGTATGTAAACTTTTGACCCACTGGAATTGTGATACAGTGAATTATGAGTGAAATAATCTGTCTGTAAACAATTGTTGGAAAAATTACTTGTGTCATGCACAAAGTAGATGTCCTAACTGACTTCCAAATCTATAGTTTGTTAACAAGAAATTTGTGAAGTGGTTGAAAAACTAGTTAATGACTCCAACCTAAGTGTATGTAAACTTCCGACTTCAACTGTAGACCGTTTTGACAACATTGGTGTTTAGAGTGAGTCAACATGTTTTTTCTACTTGCACGCATCCCACACATTATATTTAACTTACGTTGATTGGACTGAATTGTTTTTGGTATATTTTAGTTGTCACTATTAGACTAAGCATGGGTGATTTGATGATGTTGAAATGGTGTTGAAAAAGTGGAGGCAGCTCCTGTTTTCTTTGTGGTAACTCCCCTTGGTTCATTAGTGAGAAAATGGTTGGAAAAATGTACTTACATGACCTACAGCATGGTCAAGCAACTGTTTGTTCAATGCAATATGCTTTGTGGACTTATTCGGACAGATGTTGCTCTCCGGGTTTTGTGATGAAACAAAGGTATAGTTGAATTTATTCTGCCACTGTTTCTTCTCATTGTCTCGGCCTTAGGCCTATATATCAGTCGCAAGGCATATGAACCAACAGGTTATAGCAAACAACGCAATTAGCACAACACATAGGTTGTAATATGGCTTTCTTTTGCTGGCTTGGCTTCCCCAGTGATTTTACCAATGCACCTCTACTGTGTATGTAGCCATTAACCGAAAGCTACTGCTACTTGAAACATTGTTTTTACATTGCATGAACAAGCCTGTGTCATTTCAAATAAGAGCAGGCTTGGCCATTCTTATGACAGCTTTATTTGGAGCGATCAGGGATGCAATAATGGTAACAAATGAATAACAAATTACAGTAAAATAATCTGTCTGTGTTATCACAGTTTTCCTGTGCTTCATGGTTTGCTTAGCAGTTCTGTTCTCACAGTATCAACCTACATAATCCTATAACATTTCCTGGAGAGCCAAACAAGAATCTGCACAAAGAGGACTTATTCAATCTCCCACACTTCATTACAGTGTCTTGGTAGTTTCTTGAATGGCACATGAGGCCTTAAAATGGCTTCAAAGCAGGGGAGTGAGACAGAGTGAGAAAAAAACTGAAAGACTAAATCATAGACTGCATACCGCCCCTGTTCCTCAGTTTAGTGAATCCCCACTCCTGTAATCCACAGGAGATACGAGATTATTTCCATCAACAAAAAAAGTGGCTGGTGAATGTAGGCCAAGCTGCTTCCAGTGCATATGCCGGAAACAATACAATCAAATCCAATGCCAGCGGACTGTGTCTACCTCTTTCTCTGTTGAAGATTGGCAATTTTGCAGGTTTATATGATTTGGCACATTCACCCGATTGTTTTGATAACACAAGTCAGCCTTCCCTGAGCTTAAGGGAAAGGAAAGACAAGTCAAACAAAAAAAAAAACATGCAATTTATTCAGACGATAGAACTGCTGTCAGCAAAACTGGCCCGTTTCATTAGGGCCTGGGCCAAATGGGTCCCGTGGCTGTCAGATTGGAATAAGCCTTGTGGAAAGGTATAGCAAAGTAGATAGCCAATTCTGACAGTGGTCATATTCTGTCCACGGCCTGGAAATTACAAAAACAAAATCATGTTCGACCGCAAATTCCATCCCCTGGGGGAAACCTTTGTCGAAGTCTAGGATATTTGTTGGGGTGATTAGCATTCTCTCTGCAGGGATAACAAGTGGCTGCCAGTGTTTCTTGGCTGCAGTGGGTTAATGCCAGAGCTTACTGCATGCCAGGGTTCCTTAGCTAAGGATCTGTGGTGAATTCAATGCCCTGTTTGATATTGAGCTTTTTGGTTTCCCAGCCAGACCATGCGAATGGAGGCACAATGCCATTAGCCCCGGCATTGGGGACAGAAATAGTTTGACGAACAGCTGTCTCAAAGACACACCCCATGGCAGACGGACAGCACTCCCTCTCCTCGCTTCATCTTTGATAAGGCCTTAGCAAAAAAAGACCAGGTTCACCTTATCAACGGTAAACCGGATGAGAGACGTGAATGATTTTCATGTACAGCGACACTGCGCCATTCATTTGAGTAACAGCTTCTAAAAACCTTGTTAAAGTTTGAATTGAGTATCCATTTCCTTCCACATGCACTCTGCTACTCTCCCTTGTCTCCCCTGAGTCTTCTCTGACCACATATCCAAACCGATCTTGGTCTCCAGATGCCAGCATTGGGTTAATTGCAAATTGAGGACAACGCCTGAAATCGTGGTAGATGATAGATGCTAGACTAGATTAGCAAGGTGAGGGAGAAATAGGATTAAAAAGAGAATCCTTAATATATCTGTGAAATCAAATGATCACATCCCAATCTTGGCCTGGGGGTTAATTTTGGGGATAAATTGAATATCTCTTTGAAGAGGGCTTGTACAACGCTGACAGTAACATGGAATGGCAAGATACATCTCCATGTTGAAATTGTGAGGAGTTATATGCACCAACTAATGACTCTGCACTAACAGATATGATACCTAGTCTGTAAACACAAAACATTGGCTACATCTAGTGTTGTAAATGAAAATGGACATCAATGAACATCAATTACACAATAATCAGGAGAAATATGAGTGTCTTAATAAAACACATTTCTATCACTATTTTCAGACTACTTTCAGATGCGCACTGCAACATAGAGAAGTAGCATTATCCACTCTAGCAAATTGTGTTTTATTATGACAGAATGCATATGTGACCCACCACCTGGATTTGGTCCTGTGTAGCAAAATATGGAATGTTATTTTTATTTTTTACATTGGATAAAAGTAGAGACTCCAAGCTAGAAAATGGTATAATCAAACACTGCAGTTGAGGAACAATGAACAAGTAATTCTGCTTTGACAGTACATAAACTTGTAACCCCACTTTTGAGAAAATGGCCTCTGAATGTTTGGTACACCTACTGGAGAGCTCTTCTTTGTCTACACCCATTTAGCATCGTTCACACCCTCTTAAGCCTGAGTCCCACCCATCTCTTCAAGGAATCACAGTGTAGTAAACAACCAAAGCCTTCAAGACTAAAAGTGGTGAAAGTAGTAGCAAATAGTAGTAGTAAATATAAACTGTATCTAGTCCTTGGTCTACATCCTAATCTGACTTTGGTTGGTTGATTACAATTATTAGACAATAAAAAAAATACATCTGTACAGTTGAAGTCGGAAGTTTACATACACCTTAGCCAAATATATTTAAACTCAGTTTTTCACAATTCCTGACAATTAATCCTAGTACAAATTCCCTGTCTTAGGTCAGTTAGGATCACATCTTTAATTTAAGAATGTGAAATGGCCAAACAGTTCTATTTTTGTTTCATCAGACCAGAGGACATTTATCCAAAAATACAATATTTTCCCCATGTGCAGTTGAAAACCGTAGTCTGGCTTTTTTATGGCGGTTTTGGAGCAGTGGCTTCTTCCTTGCTGAGCGGCCTTTCAGGTTATGTCGATATATGACTCGTTTTACTGTGGATATAGATAATTTTTGTACCAGTTTCCTCCAGCATCTTTACAAGGTTCGTTGCATTGTTCTGGGATTGATTTGCACTTTTCGCACCAATGTACGTTAATCTCTAGGAGACGGAACGTGTCTCCTTCCTGAGCGGTGTGATGGCTGCGTGGTCCCATGGTGTTTATACCCGCGTACTATTGTTTGTACAGATGAACGTGGTACCTTCAGGCATTTGGAAATTCCTCCCAAGGATGAACCAGACTTGTGGAGGTCTACAACGCGCCAACCAAACAGAGATTTATGGATATAATAAATTACTTTTTCTAACAAAAGAACCATTGGATGTCTTCATTGGACACTTGGGAAGCCCTCAGCAGAAGGGCTTGGCTGATTTCTTTTTATTTTCTCATGATGTCAAGCAAAGAGGTACTGAATTTGAATGTAGGCCTTGAAATACATCCACAGGTACACCTCCAATTGATGTCAATTAGCCTATCAGAAGCTTCTAAAGCCATTTAAAGACGTTTAAAGGCACAGTCAACTTAGTGTATTTAAACTTCTGACCCACTGGAATTGTGATACAGTGAATGATAATTTATTATTTACCTTTATTTTACTAGGCAAGTCAGTTAAGAACAAATTCTTATTTTCAATGACGGCCTAGGAACAGTGGGTTAACTGCCTGTTCAGGGGCAGAACAACAGATTTGTACCTTGTCAGCTCGGGGATTGGAACTTGAAACCTTTCAGTTACTAGTCCAACGCTTTAACCACTAGGCTACCCTGCCGCCCCAAAGTGAAATAAGTGAAATAATCTGTCTGTAAACAATTGTTGGAAAAATTACTTATTATAATATTAACTTCAGGGCAGCAATGTTGAGAGCAGTAGCAAAACATTTTCAGTTCTTCATGATATCTTTAAAAAAAAAAGCTGCGGTAGACAGGATTATCCACACACACTTAACAGCTCATGTTATAGACATTCTACATGTCAGACCAATCCGAACTCATCTCTCAGCAATTCCAGACCATCCATTATCTCAGCCAATCATGGCAAGTGTGAAGGTTCCTGTATTTTTCCCTATTAAAACCAACTAGGCTCGTTATTTAACTATTTTATTTGCATTTACAGTTGGCACACACATTTGTTATTAAGGCACATGAAAGTTCACGTTACAGAAAGCATTTCTGACAAAAAACGTATTTAGATAAATTTTTTAAAAATAACGTTCAAATGCCTCTCCTGTGAAGTAGCGACGTGCGACATACGCCTAGTTTCTTGAAACGGGTCACATATTTTCCCCTGTTTCTTTCCAGCTAGTTAAGGACGCCTTTGGAGCCTTAATGGAGGATGTTTCATGTATGAGCCGGTCGCCGGGACACACAAGTGTATTACCGGCTGTGCAGCTTAAAAGGAATAATCCAATAAAAATCATGAAACTCCTGTCAATTTGGTGAAAGCCTATGTTCTATCAGTAGGTAAAATAAACAATGTCCCCATGATTTAACTTCTAAGTGTTCCATCTGTGAAAATTAGGAAATCATGTAGGACTACGTCATAGCTACATAATTCTCGTCTGGAGTGTGTTATCCCCTACCACATCTCATAACGCTTTGAAAATAATGACCTGCACTCCAGATCGCCAAATCAGCCAATAAATCATGGGCATACTTGTCTAGAACACATCCATATGTTTATATCCTCATGACAAAGTATATATTTAGCTTAGATAAGGTCAACCTAAACAGTGTACCAAATTATTCAACCCCGTTTCTCCTTCAAGTACCATGTCGTAATGCGCCCTGTGTGTCAGAGGGAAACAGCGATATTACAGAAAGGAGGAGATCGGAATTCCATTGGGCAATGAATGGAGAAACGCCCCACCTAACTGACTATGGACCAATTGCATTCATGTTGTCATGCAGCGTCACACGGTTGCTAAGCTAACTGTCATGCAATCCCTTCTCAAAGTCAGAGTGAGTCGAGAAACATGCCTATTTTCCTCGAAAGTACGTAATGTCACGATTCCAAAGCTATACGATATTACAGAGAACAAGTTCTCACAACATGAAAAACATTTGCAATGTTGTACTTCTTGTTCACAAAATTCATGCTAATGTTCAGTTTCAACTAGCGCCCAATATTTATGTAATTTTTATTTCACCTTTATTTAACCAGGTAGGCCAGTTGAGAACAAGTTCTCATTAACAACTGCGACCTGGCCAAGATAAAGCAAAGCAGTGCGACACAAAAAAAAAGTTACACATGGAATAAACAAACGTACAGTCAATAACACAATTGAAGTCTATATACAATGTGTGCAAATTAAGTAAGATTAGGGAGGTAAGGCAATATAGGCCATAGTGGCGAAATAATTACAATTTAGCAACTTAACACTGGAGAGATACATGTGCCAAAGATGAACTTGCAAGTAGAGATACTGGGGTGAAAAAGAACAAAAGAAATAACAATATGGGGATGAGGTAGTTGGGTGGGCTATTTACAGATGTGCTATGTACAGTCGTGGCCAAAAGTTTTGAGAATGACACAAATATTAATTTCCACAAAGTTTGCTGCTTCAGTGTCGTTAGATATTTTTGTCAGATGTTACTGTGGAATACTGAAGTATAATTACAAGCATTTCATAAGTGTCAATGGCTTTTATTGACAATTACATGAAGTTGATGCAAAGAGTCAATATTTGCATCATAATATTATTTATTTTTCAAGACCTCTGCAATCTGCCCTGGCATGCTGTCAATTAACTTCTGGGCCACATCCTGACTGACTGCATAATCAATGCTTGGAGTTTGTCAGAATTTGTCCACCCGCCTTTTGAGGATTGACCACAAGATCTCAATGGGATTAAGGTCTGGGGAGTTTCCTGGCCATGGACCCAAAATATCGATGTTTTGTCCCAGAGCCACTTAGTTATCACTTTTGCCTCATGGCAAGGTGCTCCATGCTGGAAAAGGCATTGTTCGTAACCAAACTGTTCCTGGGTGGTTGGGAGAAGTTGCTCTCGGAGGATGTGTTGGTACCATTCTTTATTCATGGCTGTGTTCTTAGGCAAAATTGTGAGTGAGCCCACTCCCTTGGCAGAGAAGCAACCCCACACATGAATGGTCTCAGGATGCTTTACTGTTGGTATGACACAGGACTGATGGTAGCGCTCTATTTGTCTTCTCCGGACAAGCTTTTTTCCGGCTGCCCCAAACAATCAGAAAGGGGATTCATCAGAGAAAATGACTTTACCCCAGTCCCCCAGCAGTCCAATCCCTGTACCTTTTGCAGAATATCAGTCTGTCCATGATGTTTTTCCTGGAGAGATGTGGCTTCTTTGCTGCCCTTCTTGACACCAGGCCATCCTCCAAAAGTCTTTGCCTCACTGTGCGTGCAGGTGCACTCACATCAGCCTGCTGTCATTCCTGAGCAAGCTCTGTACTGGTGGTGCCCCGATCCCGCAGCTGAATCAACTTTAGGAGACGGTCCTGGCGCTTGCTGGACTTTCTTGGGCGCCCTGAAGCCTTCTTCACAATTAACCCGCTCTCCTTGAAGTTCTTGATGATCCGATAAATGGTTGATTTAGGTGCAATCTTACTGGCAGTAATATCCTTGCCTGTGAAACCCTTTTTGTGCAAAGCAATGATGATGGCACGTGTTTCCTTGCAGGCAACCATGGTTGACAGAGGAAGAACAATGATTCCAAGCGGCACCCTCCTTTTGAAGCTTCCAGTCTATTATTCAAACTCAATCAGCATGACAGAGTTGTCCTCGTCAACACTCACACCTGTGTTAACGAGAGAATCACTGACAAGCTGGTCCTTTTGTGGCAGGGCTGAAAAGCAGTGGAAATGTTTTTGGGGGGATTCAGTTCATTTGCATGGCAAAGAGGGACTTTGCAATTAATTGCAATTCATCTGATCACTCTTCATGACATTCTGGAGTATATGCAAATTGCCATCATACAAACTGAGGCAGCAAACTTTGTGAAAATTTATATTTGTGTCATTCTCAAAACTTTTGGCCACGACTGTACAGGTGCAATGATCTGTAAGCTGCTCTGACAGCTGATGCTTAAAGTTAGTGAGGGAGATATGAGTCTCCAGCTTCAGTGATTTTTGCAATTCATTCCAGTCATTGGCAGCAGAGAACTGGGAGGAAAGGTGGCCAAAGGAGGAGTTGGCTTTGGGGGTGACCAGTGAAATATACCTGCTGGAGCGCTTGCTATGGGTGGGGGCTGCTATGGCAACCAGTGAGCTGAGATAAGGCGGGGTTTTACCTAGCAAAGACTTATAGATGACCTGGAGCCAGCGGGTTTGGCGACAAATATGAAGCGAGGGCCAGCCAACGAGAGCATACAGGTCGCAGTGGTGGGTAGTATATGGAGCTTTGGTGACAAAACGGATGGCACTGTGATAGACTGCATCTAAATTGCTGAGTAGAGTGTTGGAAACTATTTTGTAAATGACATCGCCAAAGTCAAGGATCGGTAGGATAGTCAGTTTTACGAGGGTGTTTGGCAGCATGAGGGAAGGATGCTTTGTTTCAAAATAGGAAGCCAATTCTAGATTTCATTTTTGGATAGGTGATGCTTAATGTGAGTCTGGAAGGAGAGATTACAGTCTAACCAGACACCTAGGTATTTGCAGTTGTCCACATACTCTAAGTCAGAACCGTCCAGAGTAGTGATGCTAGACGGGCGGGCAGGTGCGGGCAGCGATCGGTTGAAGAGCATGCATTTAGTTTTATTTGCATTTAAGAGCAGTTGGAGGCCACGGAAGGAGAGTGGTATGTCATTGAAGCTCCTCTGGAGGTTTGTTAACACAGTGTCCAAAGAAGGGCCAGAAGTATACAGAATGGTGTCGTCCGCTTAGAGGTGGATCAGAGAATCACCAGCAGCAAGAGCGACATCATTGATGTATACAGAGAAAAGAGTCAGCCCGAGAATTGAACCCTGTGGCACCCCCATAGAGACTGCCAGAGGTTCCGGACAGCAGGCCCTCCGATTTTACACATTGAACTCTGTCTGAGAATTAGTTGATGAACCAGGCGGGGCAGTCAATTGAGGTGATTGACAGAGTCGAAAGCCTTGGCCAGGTCGATGAATACTGCTGCACAGTATTGTCTTTTATAGATGGCGATTATGATATCGTTTAGGACCTTGAGCATGGCTGAGGTGCACCCGTGTCCAGCTCGGAAAAACAAATTGCATAGCGGAGAAGGTATGGTGGGATTCAAAATGGTCGGTGATCTGTTTGTTAACTTGGCTTTCGAAGATATAGGTCTGTAACAGTTTGGGTCTAGAGTATCTCCCCCTTTGAAGAGGGGGATGACGGCGGCAGCTTTTCAATCTTTGGGGATCTCAGACGATACGAAAGATTGAACAGGCTAGTAAAAGGGGTTGCAACAATTGTGGCGGATAATTTTAGAAAGAGAGGGTCCAGATTGTCTAGTCCTGCTGATTTGTAGGTGTCCAGATTCTGTAGCTCTTTCAGAACAGCAGCTATCTGGATTTGGGTGAAGGAGAAATGGGGAGGCTAGGGCAAGTTGCTGTGGGGGGTTCAGAGCTGTTGACTAGGGGTAGTCAGGTGGAAAGCATTGCCAGTCGTAGACAAATGCTTATTGAAATTCTCGATTATCGTAGATTTATCGGTGGTGACAGTGTTTCCTAGCCTCAGTGCAGTGGGCAGCTGGGAGGAGGTGCTCTTATTCTCCATGGACTTTACAGTGTCCCAAAACTTTTGGGAGTTTGTGCTACAGGATGCAAATTTCTGTTGGAAAAAGATAGCCTTTGCTTTCCTAACTGCCTGTGTATATTGGTTCCTAACTTCCCTGAAAAGTTTCATACCGCGGGGGCTATTCGATGCTAATGTAGTACGTCACAGGATGTTTTTGTGCTGGTCAAGGGCAGTCAGGTCTGGAGTGAACCAAGGGCTGTATCTGTTCTTAGTTTTACATTTTCTGAATGGGGCATGCTTATTTAAGATGGTGAGGAAAGCACTTTTAAAGAATAACCCAGCATACTCTACTGACGGAATGAGGTTAATATCCTTCCAGGATACCCGGGCCAGGTTGATTAGAAAGGCCTGCTTGCTGAAGTGTTTCAGGGAGCATTTGACCGCGGACCCATTACAGATGCAGGCAATGAGGCAGTGATTGCTGAGATCCTGTTTGAAGACAGCAGAGGTGTATTTAGAGGGCAGGTTGGTCAGGATGATATCTATTAGGGTGCCCATGTTTACGGATTTAGGGTTGTACCTGGTAGGTTCCATGATAATTTGTGTGAGATTGAGGGCATCTATCTTAGTTTGTAGGATGGCCGGGGTGTTAAGCATATCCCAATTTACGTCACCTAACAATTGACTCCTATTCCATCCTTGTAGGAGAGCTCTCCTTGTCCCAGAATTGCCCAGAATGCACCGCGCAGCCCATTGACGACGCATGGGCAACGTACACAATGGGCAGAATTACGATTCAAATGGAGTTTCCCATCTCCTCATAAGTATCGCTGTGGTAAAGAAATGTACTCTGCTCTCACTCTGGGCAGAGATTAACTGCAAGTTGAACTCGGTGAGATAGACTCCTAAATTGATATTGAGTTTGTTTTAGCGATTTTACACCTAGTTAGCTCCTTCACATGCTGATATTGACTTTGGTATTATTGTGTGTATCCAGCCCACCCAGAGTGAAAGAGCATTGTGGGTATTTTAGTAGACTTGAGCTGCAACAGACTTCCAAAAACGTTTGTCACATTTCTACCAACCTTGTCATAAATAAAATGTAACATTTGTTCACAAATTGTTTTCACAATTGTTAACACTATTTTACACTGTTAATCATTGGATTTATTTTAAAATGTAGGACGCTAACGGCAATTGACAAAAGATGTAAGGAATAGTTGCCCCATCTGGCGGCAGCAGGGCTAACAGACTCCAAGCTAAATTACCACAATCATTGGAGGGTTACATTGTAGTAATGAGGTCACTGGTTGACAGAGGCTGTTGTACAAGAAAAACATGGCTGAGATGTGTCGAATCTTAGATTGAACATCAACTGAGCCAATATGGCAAAAAATTTACATTTAAAGGCATAGCACAGTGAAGAAAATGCACTAGTAGACAAAGATCTTGGCTAGTTAGCATATAAATGCTCATGTTTATCCCTCACTATCAAGCTTACTTACGCATGTGCTTATTCCAACCTAAATAATGTGGCTAACGCTAGATGTTCAGCAAGGTGAGAATGATAATACCACCACATAGAGATGTCACATGACTGTGGGACTAGACTCATCTGTCCAGGAAGATAAGAAGCTCAGAAGTCCCTCAGTCCACCATGGTCGCCATGGTGACATTCACCACTGGGTGCTAATCACCAACTTCAGTACTGACAGATTATATGTAGGTGGATGAAACTCAGAAATGTCTCATTATTCACGTAGTATCGCACGTGCATACAACAGGCAGGTAAACTGGTCATCCACATCACCCAGAGTCATTCTAACACTTCTTTAGTGCTGCATTCAAAATGAGGATGAGGGAGAAAACCCCCAGCTTGATCGGCATGCAGCAGCCGGTCTTGTTTAAAGTGAAGTTAAGTGAGCACTGTGCCTCTGCTCTGAAAATGAATGGAGATTTGATTCAGTCCAGTAGCTTTGATTCATATTGACAGCGATAAGGAGCGCAGATACATTAGCTGACAACATGGGAGGGACAAGCACCATTGCTGAGGAAAGATTGTATCAGAGAGTTTGAGGCAAAGTGTTGTGTAGAGTTCCCCCTCCACCAAATGAGAGAAAGGTTTTCTGCAATAAATACTGTATGTATTTCCACCCGTGCTACTTATACAGATACTGTGCCTTTAGAAAGTATTCAACCCCTTGACTTTTTCCACATTTTGTTGTGTTACAGCCTGAATTTTAAATGGTTTACATTTTGATTTTGTGTCACTGGCCTACACACAATACCCCATAATGTCAAAGCGGAATTATGTTTTTAGATTTTTTTTTACAAATGAATTAAAAACGAAAAGCTGAAATGTCTCGAGTCAATAAGTATTCAACCTCTTCGTTACAGCAAGCCTAAATAGGTTCAGGAGTGAAAACGTGCTTAACAAGTTGCATGGTGTGCTTAACATGTTTAACATGATTTTTGAATGACTACACCATCTCTGTACCCCACACATACATTTACAGTGCATACGGAAAGTATTCAGACCCCTTTTTCCACATTTTGTTACATTACAGCCTTATTCTAAAATGAATACAATTATTTAATACATTTTAGAATAAGGCTGTAACGTAACAAAATGTGGAATATGTCTTGGGGTCTGAATACTTTTCGAATGCACTGTATCTTTAAGGTCCCTTAGTCGAGCAACGCATTTTAAAGACAGATTTAACCACTTAGACCAGAGAGGTTTTCCAATGCCTTGCAAAGTGCACATATTGGTAGATGGGTAAAAAAATAAACAGACATCGAATTTTCCTTTGAGTATGTTGTAGTTATTAATCACACTTTGGATGCTGTATCAATACAACCTGTCACTACAAAGACAGAGGTGTCCTTAACTCAGTTGCCGGAGAGGAAGGAAACCACTCAAGGATTTCACCATGTGACTTTAAAACAGTTACAGAGTTTAATGGCTGTGATATGAGAAAACTGAGGATGGATCAACAACATTGTAGTTACTCCACAATACTAAGCTAAATGACAGAGTGAAAAGGAGGAAGCACGTACACAATAAAAAATATTCCAAAAGATGTATCCTGTTTGCAGTAAGGCACTAAAGTAAAACTGCAAAACATTTAGCAAAGAAATTAACTTTATGTCCTAAATACAAAGTGTTATGTTTGGGGCAAATCCAACAACATGAGTAACACACTTCATATTTTCAAGCATGGTGGTGGCTGCATCATGTTATGGGTATGCTTGTCATCGGCAAAGACTAATGAGTTTTTTTAGGATAAAAATAAACAGAATAGAGCTAAGCATAGCCAACATCTTAGAGGAAAACCTGGATATTAAACCAACAAGAACAGCCTAACAATAGTTTCTCACTGAACTGGGAGAACATAGTCATATATAAGAGGGGCTGATGCCTGCTGAGGTAAGCATAGCATTGTGCTAACTCAGTGACAACAACAATAACTGCACTACTCCAGTCACAAACTGTAGTCAGATCTACAGTGGCCTATTCATACACAACCCATTCAGATTTTCTACTGAAGGGAATAAGGGACAATTGTATCCATTGTTACAACTAAACCAACACAAAGAACTAACATCTCTTTTGTTGTGTCTAATTGAACCAACATGGTGTCATGAAATGTAATGTTTTCAAAGAGTTGAGTATGAAGCAAGAATAATTCAAATTGTGTTGGATCACCCCAGGGAAGTGTGATTGAAGGATATTTCCTCCCACACAAAAATACAACTGGAAGTTAAGAACAGCACAGTCACTCTGTTAGCTTATAGCACTTATTTCAGACCATATTTCTTATTTTACAGATTTTGGTAGTATATGTTCAAACTGAGGGCCCTTTTCAATCAATACAGGTATGCCTATCCACACGTTCCAGGTTTAAGGCACAACTACATTTATCCAGTGCTGTGCCAAAGTGTTTTTTGAATTCATATGATGTTAAATTTCTTTCAGCTGTCATTATTTAATTGATGAAATGTATCTAAAGCTGCATATTCTCAGTGCAAGAAGACCGCAATTCTTTTTTCTTAAACCGGAAACATCCGGATAACAGATTTTGCATGCAGCCTGACCTCAGTATGTGTTGTTATGGCTTACGACTCTCAGGAAGAAAGTTGTTTCCTCTCCAGTTGTGTCAAGATGATGACAGGCCCTCTGTCTTGCAATAAAGGCAACCTGCAAATTAACTTGTCAAAATTTCTAGCGTAATTGCATGGTGATCTCTTTATGATTTATTGTCTCCTACTAGTCATATTTAGATCATAGCATCTGATGAGTCAACATCACGTCAGTTATGCGACACGCAGCTCAAGTTATGAACAATGGCTTCACTGACAGAAGTTTTTGGGATGAAATGTAGCATATAAGTTAGCGAAAGTTTTTGCTTAAGTCATGAAAAACTTAAACCACTTTTGTTCTAACTTCTATCAAATTGATAAAAATCCTGACAGTGAGACCTAATTTGCATAATTGTTCATTATGCATGCCCCAGTGCATTGCTGACTACTAGAAATGCAGTTTCCATACTGTATTCAGGTAATACAGTAATTGTTAGTATCACTGATTTACTGGAGGTGACCATGACTGCTGTGACCTCAAGTTAATAACTTGCACTTTGAAGCATATAAGACTTTAAAAAAAATTATATTTAAAAGGGCTGTATCCTCACCTAATACACATTCCAAACATGGCATCTCCCTTTTCAGATGACCACACAGCTTGGTCCTGTTAGTTCCGATGCTGATATTACATTCCATTTCAGAGCGTATGATTTCAAACCTAAATATCCTGAGGATTCATACAGATAGCTCTGATTACTGTCCTTAAGAGAGTATATGAATCTGATTAGAATCCTGTTGCCCAGAGAATTGCTGAAAATAATCTATTTATAAAAGCATTGTCATGACGCAGCTACTTTATATGTATGGAGACATCTCTGAAAGGCAAGTGATTGGTGAGTTGTGAGTGTCGTAATGAGTTTCATTAGATACATATTACCAGGGCAGCAGGATGTTTCATAGACAATATGGGGCTAAATAGCTGGATAGTGGACATACAGCTTCAATCAAGCCCTATTGTAACCTACCTGCATTGAAAATGTGTGCAGGTTCCATTAAACTATAAAAGTATCATACTATATCAGACAAGTTTATCAATGTATATGTGTGCATTTTGCAATCAAGCCCCTACTTGTTTGAGTTTCATGTGATAATTAGATTAAAAAATAAATATATATCACCTGTGCACATGTGCAGCCCCCACAGGTGATTGAAATAGTATATAATAATATGCCCCATGTAAATCAATTTTGAATTCAATGAGTATGATCAACAATTAGGTTTTGTCAGCAAATTTTAAGGCAGGTTGACCTGTTGGAGCATGGGGTCAGTAAATTCATGTCATAAACAGCTAAGCAAACTGCAAAAAAAAAATTGTGGACTATGTGTTATTTGTCTCTAATAGAGTACCAAAGTATGAGTCATAATACCCCAAAAAGCTAACGGTCAAACAGGGAAATGGTTCCAAACATTTTAGAAACCATTAATTTAATTAATTAATTTTTCCAATTAAGGGATTTTAGAAACACTTAAAATAAGGGCTGTGTTTCATGTAGGTCTATCTTGGTGTGATGTTTTGATAACCATGTAATATTCTTCAAAGCGCAAGTTATTAACTTGAGGTCACAGCAGTCATGGTCACCTCCAGTAAATCAGTGATACTAACAATTACTGTATTAACCGGAATACAGTATGGAAACTGCATTTCTAGTAGTCAGCAATGCACTGGGGCAAGGTGACTTATCAATATTTTTGCCTGTATTTACCCTCCCCCCAAAACATAAAATTCTAATAAGCTATAATAAAGAACTACAAATGCCATGATGATCTGGACGAGACTGACGAATCAAGGCAAAGGTAATAATCTCTGGATTAACTATCTAATGTTAGCCAATATTTAAATGACTACATTTAAATGACTTTACATTTAGCTATCTTGTGCAAGTTTTAAATTGACACAATACCTGTTAGCAAAGTTGTCATCTAGAGATAACGTGCAGGGATTTGTAGTTTTACATGATGCCTCCTTTTATCCCAATTATCATTTTCGAATCTGAGAGTAAGTGGAGACAAATATATTGATAAAAGTCACATGATTATCAAAACGTCACGCCAGGGTAAGCCTACACGAAACACAGCCCTAATTTTAAGTGTTTCTAAAATGGGAAAAATGATTGGAACCATTTCCCTGTTTGACCACTAGGTTTCATGGGTATTATAAAATCTACACTGTGGCGCTCTATGACCAAGGTAGCCTACACTTTGAGCACAGGCAGGTTTAGCCTTTTCGAGATCTCATAGGACTAACAAGTGTCTAGTTTCATCCATTTACAGTATGCATGTGCAATATCACATCATATGTTAATGTGCAAAATATAACTGCACTCCGTTTCTCTATTCCCCAGTGTCTATTATAGTCCAGTTCATATCCCATCCCACTGGGCACAGACATCAGTTCAGTGTCTAGTTTTGATTTAGATTTTGTTGAGTTGTCAACTAACGTCAATTAAACCCGGTCATTGGATTTAGGTTAAAAATTGGGTGAAAAATACGAAATTCCTTTACAGCGATGACTTTTTGCAAATGCGTTTTTCACGTTGATTCAACGTCATCACATGGAACTGTTTGGTTGAAATTACGTGGAAACAACTTTGATTCAATTCTTTTTTCCCCAATAGGATGTTTACATCCGTGTGGTGCTCCGGTGCTTGTGGACCATATCAATAGTCTTCTTCCACCACCATAAGCACCTTAGTTCAACACGTTACACAACAATCATTTGGAGTTAATTTTAACTGCTGGGACTATTGCTTCATAGTCTGGCATGGGCTAATCCTCTGGAATCCCCCTCAATGACAAAATGCACATGACGCGGAAATTACCATACAGTTGGAATCGTATAATTTAACCTGACAAACACTTTCCCTGTAATTTCAATTATCAAAGCAACGTTGGACTCATATAGAGGTAATAACTTTTTTTAAACCATTCGCAAGCAGTGACAGTGTATGAATAATTAGAAAGGGTTTTACCTGAGAAAGACGGTCTCGCCTTGCCTGACGGTAATATTGTCCATTACTTTGTTATCTGTTTGGGAATCCCCTTGACTGTGGACAGGCAAACCTGGGGGGACAAGAAACAGCAGCCTGAATGACAGAACCACCAGGCACTTCCAAGACACGACAAAGTATCCACAAACACCCATCTTCGGTTTATAAATCCCACTGCTTGTCGAGACACACAATGCGTCCGTTGATTTAAAAGGCAAACGCGTATTTTGTCCGGTGGAGCGAGCGCGGGTTAGTTAATAGTCTACAGTTCATCTGGTAATCCAAATCTTCTTTCCAGGTGCAGCATAGCATATGCAGGAGTATAGCTATCCTTACTGCGCACTAAAAAAAATATATGCAGGCTGTTCTATTCTGTTCTGTTCTGCAGCTCGCAGAATGAAATATGTGCGCTTCGTTTCCGAATGGTCCAGCTGCTTATTGATGATGACAGTACACAGTTGTAATTTCACATTCGTGGAAAATGAACGGTCGCAGTTGTGGACAGCACGCAGAGCAAACACAAATTAGTTATTTCGTTTGAGATTACGTGATAAAACTTTAACCACCGGTGCCAAATGCGCAGAAGAGCGCAAAAACAAGACAAATGCGTGATTATCTCGTTCCAACAGATGCGGATTTTCTTGGGATTGGATCTAGGCTACACGAGTTTTAGTAAATATTCTATATACATTGTACACTAGATTCAGCAGCGATTTCTTTCAGGGGATCAGAACATAATTACAAATCATTTCTTGCCTGCAAATTGACCGCAAGAAGCCCAAACATTTATAATATTTGACTAAAACATTGCTTACATATACCGTAATTTATACCTGTATTTTACTAGGCAAGTCAGTTAAGAACAAAATCTTATTTTCAATTAACAAATTCTTATTTTCAATGACGGCCTAGTAACAGTGGGTTAACTGCCTGTTCATGGCAGAACGACAGATTTGTACCTTGTCAGCTCGGGGAATTGAACTTGCAACCTTTCGGTTACTAGTCCAACGCTCTAACCACTAGGCTACTCTGTGTCTGTTAATCAAATAACACGATCACAGAACTAGAATGAGATTCTATTTCTATGGACACAACCACCCATCAGGAAACAGAACACATAGTTGAACAATTACTGTAGCAGGTACAGTATGCAATAAGCAATTACCACTGGGTGGATAGTTTTCTTTTACTGTACATGGTCGATACCATTCAACAACTCACCACTTGCTCAGTGTCTTTCTTTATGCAATGATATAAATATATTTAAACAAAAAAACAGGCATCATATAGTTTTAGCACCTTAAAGTGGAACTGACAGCAATTTAGCAACATGAAATCTTATTCAAATCTGTTCATATACACACCCAGGCAGAATATGACACTTAAAAAAAAAAAAAAGAAAACGTAAATTCTTAGAACGATTGGGAATTATGTATACTAAGGTATTTGTGAAAATGCTTTAGCAATATAGAGTGGGAAAGTGGCTGTGCGTTTGGACAATTAATAGACACTGCAGTAAATAAAACCTAATAAATACATCTCTCTCGTCTAGAACAGGAGTCTACGCAGAGCGGTGCACCATAGCCAATCAGAGGTACAGTAGGACTATATGCAAACAAGCTATTTGCCACAAGGTCCTGCCATCATTCACAACTGGAC
Source organism: Brachymystax lenok tsinlingensis (assembly GCA_030435695.1). NCBI lineage: Eukaryota > Metazoa > Chordata > Actinopteri > Salmoniformes > Salmonidae > Brachymystax > Brachymystax lenok. The sequence goes on from CM059792.1 coordinate 33,313,074, forward strand.
TGTGTGTTTACCAGCAGTTGCAACAGCGCAACTTTATATCATTAGAAAGCATTTGGCAAAGGACACAAAAACATGGATTACTGCAAATATATACAGTAGCTAAATACCACGGAAGTTCTCTTACATTTGGGAACTACATTCCTATTGATCAAACAACCATAAAAAGATAGACTATCTTTCCCTATTTGCACATCAACAACAACAAGATCAACAACTAATGCCAACCAGAGCAAGATGAACTAAAAGCTAACAAAGCAAAAATAGATAAACCTTCTCAAACTTTTTCAGCTAGTTGGCTGTCAAAATTGCACTGATAAACGATGGGCAACGGCCTGCTCGTCCTTCTGTAGCTTGCCTGCCAATGCATGCGTTGTCCCAACCAAGCACCAAAGCTAACTGGCTAAAGTTATCTAGCTTGCTAGCTAGCTACTTCCAGACACAAATGAGAGAACACCTCGCTGAGCAATTTACTCACCCTAACATATTTGGTTAGGATATTTACATGTTATATAGAGCGTTCATGACTAACAATGACTTTTTTTTGCCTACATTTACTGACACCAGTCATTTTCAGCGGATTTTGCCGCATCCATAAATGTATCAGTTATTCTGTGCTCTGTCACACTTAGACAAGAATGCTCTGAAATATGAGTAGATAGCTAGCCAGAATGAATTTGTGAACGCAAGAGATATGCTAACTGGATAACAGTCATTCAGCATAGCTAGCTAGCTAGCAAAGCAATTCACATTTCTTGCTAGCTAACCAAATGACACCTGCATCTCTAGCTGTGTATAGCCACCGAAAAACAATATGATGGGAAAAAGTCACTCACTCACCCACTCCTCCAATGACATTTCATGACATCCTCCTAGCAGCTAGCTATCTATCTAGCTAACGTTAGGCTCCGTGTTTTTAGCTTGTTACGTACATATATACACTAGCCTATTAGCCAAATTATGACTGACTTGTGATCATTTCCTTTGCTAGTTTGATTGTGTTGACATTCCCAGTCTTAATTACATTTGTCCGTTTTTGTCCAAAATATTCAGTCATTGAAACTGAAACAGCTTGGGGATTCAAACCAGCAACTTTTCAGTTACTCCAACGCTCTTAACCACTAGGCTACCTGCCACCCATTAATCATGGAATGTTGAGTCAAATATAACCAAATTTTAAAACCTATAAAATTGGTTTTGTTGCATAAACTGGAAATTTTATATTTTTGACTGACATTATGATTAATATTGTCGTCTGTTTGTTTCATATCTTCAAAGTAGTTAAAATGCAGTCAGTTCCACTTTAAGTAAAGGCATTGCAACTTTCTTACAGTATTTCTTGCAGATATCAGTCCTACCTACAAGTCAGTCAAAACATGTATTTTCTGCCATTTCATAAAAGCTGTGTGAGCTTATATGTTTATAACCAAAATTGTTCACTGAAGTAGAAATTATCCTTTGTGATGCAGGCAGACATAATTGCCACATACAGTACCGTATCTGTCATCGGAGCCATTGAAACTCAGTGAACAATGAATTGCATAGTGCTTAATATAGCCTAATTTAGGTCCTCCACAAAAGGCATGCATATGCACAATCTGTCACAGTTCATGTCAAGTAATTTATGTTGCGGCTAAGTGCTGCTCGCCTGTAATTCTGTCTGGACCCAGTCATAAAAGGGGAAGGTCCTCCATGGCCATTAGCCAGGCTGATGATGCTTGCTAATTACACCCACTGTCCCTGCGCTTTAATCACAAACAAGAGAGCAGCAGGTTACAAAGAGCAATATCAAAATACTCTCAGACTTAATGGCAGACACCAGATCACAGCAGTGTGTGTGGATCTTACATTTAAAGTGCTTACCATTTGATATAGCACTTTGTTTGAACTCCTGTTGTCGTTTTTGAGCAGTCGTACACGTAAGAGAACACTATGGCACGATATGTTAAAAGTTAATAGATCAGAGAATATACAGCACATTCGGGAAGTATTTAGACCCCTTGACTTTTTCTACATTTTGTTTCGTTACAGCCTTATTCTGAAATTGATTAAATTGTTTTTTTCCCTTCATCAATCCACACACAATACTCTATAATGACAAAGCAAAAACAGCTTGTTAGAATTTATGTAAATTTCACATTTACATAAGTATTCAGACCCTTTACGCAGTACTTTGTTGAAGCATCTTTGGCAGCGATTACGGCCTCGAGTCTTCTTGGGTATAATGCTACAAGCTTGGCACACCTGTATTTGAGGAGTTTGTCCCATTGTTCTCTGCAGATCCTCTCAAGCTCTGTCAGGTTAGATGGGGAGCGTCGCTGCACAGCTATTTTCAAGTCTCTCCAGAGATGTTCGATCGGGTTCAAGTCCAGGCTCTGGCTGGCCCACTTAATGACATTCAGAGACTTGTCCCGAAGCCACTCCTCTATTATCTTGGCTGTGTGCTTAGGGCCGTTGTCAAGTTGGAAGGTGAACCTTTGCTCCAGTCTGAGGTCCTGAGTGCTCTGGAGCAGGTTATTATCAAGAATCTCTCTGTACTATGCTCCGTTCATCTTTCCATTGATCCTGACTAGTCTCCCAGTCCCTGCCGCTAAAAAACATCCCCAGAGCATGATGCTGCCACCACCATGCTTCACAGTAAGGATGGTGCCTGCCAGGATTCCTCCAGATGTGACGTGTGAAATTCAGGCCAAAGAGTTCAATCTTGGTTTCATCAGACCAGAGAATCTTGTTTCTCATGGTCAGAGTCCTTCAGGTGCCCTTTGGTAAACTCGAAGCGGGCTGTCATGTGCCTTTTACTGAGGAGTGGCTTCCGTCTGGTTACTTTACCATAAAGGCCTAATTGGTGGAGTGCTGCAGAGATGGTTGTCCTTCTGGAAGGTTCTCCCATCTCCACAGAGAAACTCTGGAGCTCTGTCAGCGTGACCATCGGGTTCTTGGTCACCTCCCTGACCAAGACCCTTCTCCCCCGATTGCTCAGTTTGTCCGAGCGGCCAGCTCTAGGAAGAGTCTTGTTGGTTCCAAACTTAAGAATGATGAAGGCCACTGTGTTCTTGGGAACCTTCAATGCTGCAGGCATTTTTTGGTACCCTTCCCCAGATCTGTGCCTTGACACAGTCTCGGAGCTCTACGGACAATTCTTTCCACCTCATGGCTTGGTTTTTGCTCGGACATGCACTGTCAACTGTGGAACCTTATATAGACAGGTGTGTGAATCATATCCAATCAATAGAATTTACCACAGGTGGACTCCAATGAAGTTGTAGAAACATCTCAAGGATGAGATCCGCAGCTACTTGTCTGAGCCTCCCCAGCTTTTCCTTCACCCAAATCCAGATAGCAGATGTTCTGAAAGAACTGCAAAACCTGGACCCGTACAAAACAGCTGGGCTAGACAATCTGGACCCTCTCTTTCTAAAACTATCCGCCGCCATTGTTGCAACTCCTATTACCAGTCTGCTCAACCTCTCTTTCGTGTCGTCCGAGATCCCTAAAGATTGGAAAGCTGCCGCGGTCATCCCCCTCTTCAAAGGGGGTGACACTCTAGACCCAAATTGCTGTAGACCTATATCCATCCTGCCCTGCCTCTCTAAAGTCTTCGAAAGCCTAGTTAATAAAAAGATCATTGACCACTTCGAATTCCACCGTACCTTCTGAGCTGGTTACGGGTGCACCTCAGCCACGCTCAAGGTACTAAACGATATCATAACCGCAATCGATAAGAGACATTACTGTGCAGCCGTATTCATTGATCTGGCCAAGGCTTTCGACTCTGTCAATCACCACATCCTCATCGGCAGACTCAACAGCCTTGGTTTCTCAAATGATTGCCTTGCCTGGTTCACCAATTACTTTGCAGACAGAGTTCAGTGTGTTAAATCAGAGGGCCTGTTGTCCGGGCCTCTGGCAGTCTCTATGGGGGTGCCACAGGGTTCAATTCTTGGGCTAACTCTCTTCTCTGTATACTGCAATGATGTCGCTCTTGCTGCTGGTGATTCTCTGATCCACCTCTATGCAGACGACACCATTCTGTATACTTCTGGCCCTTCTTTGGACACTGTGTTAACTAACCTCCAAACGAGCTTCAATGCCATACAACACTCCTTCCGTGGCCTCCAACTGCTCTTAAACGCTAGTAAAACCAAATGCATGCTTTTCAACCGTTCGCTGCCTGCACCCGCCCGCCCGACTAGCATCACTACCCTGGACGGCTCTGACCTAGAATATGTTGACAACTACAAATACCTAGGTGTCTGGCTAGACTGTAAACTCTCCTTCCAGACTCACATTAAACATCTCCAATCCAAAATCAAATCTAGAATTGGCTTTCTATTTCGCAACAAAGCCTCCTTCACTCATGCTGCCAAACTTGCAGAGGTAAAACTGACTATTCTACCGATCCTCGACTTCGGCGATGTCATCTACAAAACAGCTTCCAATACTCTACTCAGCAAACTGGATGCAGTCTATCACAGTGCCATCCGCTTTGTCACCAAAGCCCCTTATACCACCCACCACTGCAACCTGTATGCTTTAGTCGGCTGTCCCTCGCTACATACTCGTCGCCAGACCCACTGGCTCCAGGTCATCTACAAGTCCCTGCTAGGTAAAGCCCCGCCTTATCTCAGCTCGCTGGTAACCATAGCAGCACCCACCCGTAGCACGCGCTCCAGCAGGTATATCTCACTGGTCACCCCCAAAGACAATTCCTCCTTTGGCCGCCTTTCCTTCCAGTTCTCTGCTGCCAAAGACTGGAACGAACTACAAAAATCACTGAAACTGGAGACACTTATCTCCCTCACCAGCTTTAAGCACCAGCTGTCAGAGCAGCTCACAGATCACTGCACCTGTACATAGCCCATCTGTTAATAGCCCAACCAACTACCTCATCCCCTACTGTATTCATTTATTTATCTTGCTCCTTTGCACCCCAGTATTTTTACTTTGCACATTAATCTACTGCACATCTACCATTCCAGTGTTAAATTGCTATATTGTAATTAGTTTGCCACCATGGCCTATTTATTGCCTTACGTTCCTTATCTTACCTCATTGTATATAGATATTTTTTTTTCTACTGTATTATTGACTGTATGTTTGTTTACTCCAATGTGTAACTCTGTGTTGTTGTATGTGTTGAACTGCTTTGCTTTATCTTGGCCAGGTCGCAGATGTAAATGAGAACTTGTTCTCAACTTGCCTACCTGGTTAAATAAAGGTGAGAAAAAAAAATGAGCAATGGAAACAGGATTCACCTGAGCCCAATTTCTAGTCTCATAGAAAAGGGTTTGAATACTTATGCAAATAAGGTATCTTTTTTTTTTTTACATTTGCAAAAATGTCTAAAAACCAGTTTTCGCTTTGTCATTATGGGGTACTGTGTGTAGATTGATGGGGATTATTTTTTATTTAATCTATTTTCGAATAAGGCTGTAATGTAACAAAATTTGGAAAAAGTCAAGGGGTCTGAATACTTTCCGAATGCACTTTTTTTAATCTAGCTATTTTCAGTGTTGCCTGACTATATCATTTGTCTCAAGAAGATAAAAAGAGAGCATTACAGAGGGTGATCTTAAATTAGGAATGATATCTATATTTTATATTGGTTGAGTTACAGTATAAAAAGTCTAAATGCACCGCTAATATCGCAACACTAAACAAGAGAAGAGGTGATTCGCGTATATTTAAATCTTTTTTGAATGGAAGATTTATCAATATACACTGCTAAATGGCCTCCCCTTTTCAGAGATGCTTGCTGTTGCAAATGAGCAGTAACAGCAGATGTTTGCTCTCACTTTGAGCTACAGACTTCTAGGTTATACCATTGGATTCAGCTATTTCTTCTGCATCTATTGGTACCAGTCTGTGTGATTAACAGGGACTGAGCTAGAGCAGTGATTGTGAGACAAGGATGGATCCCGAAGGGGCTCGAGGTCTGGGATTTTTACAAAATAATTATGTCGTTTGAATGTTTTGAGCTACAAACTATTAAAAGCTGAGACTCTCACAAACATGCACACAGAAAATCTTTAATACTGTAATAAGCTCACATAGATGTTGTCACAAACTCCACACAGTTGTCACTGACTAGTTGGATATTAATTTCTCAGTGAGCAAACTATCTGTACTTACAGCACTCATATAAATTCATTTTTATCAGGTTTTTGCGTTGGCTGACAATCTTTTATTCACATTTGTCAATAAAACTCATAAATGCAACTATTTATGTCAAATTGTTTTGTTTTCTACTTATAGCCCTGGTTGTCCTAAAAATAAAATAGTGAAACACTTAATTGTGAAGCTAAATAGAAGGGCTGGACATGCAGATAAATGAAAGTCAAATGAATGAAAAGACGATTTTTGCTGGGGTCTCGGGTGACGTATAAGGTTAACAACACTGACACTAGGATTTAGCACTTAATTTGCACTCCATACATAAAAAATACTGTGACGGATGTAGCATTTCTCACATCAATAATGCTGACTTATATAACAAGTGATGTTAAAGACAATTATAGAACGTTATAGAAGTTATAGACTAAGGCCCTAATAATGAATTCAATCAATTGCAGATAAAGGGCAACCACAATGTGGGGTTGGTACAATGGATAATCTTCCCAGCTAGCACATTTGGTTCCTTGGAAGTTGTAGGAACATTCATTTTTGGTTTGCAATTGTTCTGGAAATGAAGCCATATATTTCCTGACTGGTAAAACTGAACGCCTTTTAAATTCTGAGACTGGAAGTGAAAATGTTGCCTGTTCTGGGAAACCTACATTATAGCTTGCAGGGAGGTTCTGAGAATGTTTTACTATGGTTCCCTGAAAGTTTTCGTGAGAGGTATTATTAACTTTCTGAGAACAGAAATTATTTGTTATTAGACATTCTGAGAAAGGATATTATTTGTTATGACATTCTGAGAACATGTTTCAATAGGACTTTTAATAACACTGTTAGCTTAGGTTAACTCTTTTGAACTCCAAGCACAGATAGGACACATGGAAATTAATTTGCTTAGACATTATTCATGCAAACACATATTTTCTTTTTTAAATTGTAGCACAGCATCAGCGAAATTCAAACCTATGATCTTCTGTTGAAACCTATGAAACCTATGATCTTCTTCTCTATCCGTGGAGTTAGTTCACTGCACCACCAGGATGGAGCTAGCATGCCATGTTTTTTTAACTCATTCAAAGCTGTTCATTTTAGTCTATTCAAACAGACCCCATTTGAAAAGGAAACAAGCACTCTTACAAAGATAAAGGATAGAGAGCGTTTTGTTGATACTGAGAACGGAATGTATATGTTTTTATATAACATTCTTAGAATGTTTTTAAAACGTTACTAATGTTTTCTTGTGGTTTTTATGGAAAGTTTTCTTAATGTTCTGAGAACATGACTTTAAATAGAACCATGAGGAAACCTGCAGAAAACGTTATGCTGAAGTACTGAAATTCCCACCTAAGAAACATATGGTTCTCAGAATGTTGTGTGCTAGCTGGCTATCCTACACCATTCCCAGAACATTGTGGGAAGGTTGTATGCAAAATAACCACAGGACAACCACACTCTCACCAAGCTCTAAGAAACATATGGTTCTTAGAACGTTATTTGCTAGCTGGGTTCACACTACAAGATATGCCCCCAAGTGAGCTTATTAATTGTGACAATGTGCTGACAATTAGGTGGTCATCAATCTTTTTCGGATCAGCAAGACTAACCCAGCTGAACTTTACATTTCACCTTTTTTTCTACTTCACTGTAATTGACAGAAAGGGAACAACACTAATCTTACCTGAATAGACTAATACAATACTTTACCAGAGTTGCCCTAGATAGGAGCCATCATTGATTGCATCTTTCATGCTTTGTCGAATATGGATGGCAGATGTGCACGAAATCGAGCATGTTCAGGAGTGAAACGAGCACCTCAGCAGTTCTGCTCTCTGACACCATCCTGATAGGCACCAGATGCCTCCATCTTTAAGATTGTGTTTGTCCACTAGGGAACTATGGGTAATCAGGTCTTGGCCATGATTACAAAACAACTTGGAAATATCAGCATACAGGTTCAAGAGAACAGGGTGAAGACAGTAATTGAGACGGGTCATTTACAGATTGTTGTGCACCCTTCCTCCCCTACCTGGAGAGTTTTTAGATCCTAAGTAATCCAGATGGGATCCTATGCCTTATAATAGCTACACAGTTTAATGTGGAACCATCCCCCGATACATTGATTGCTAATATTTCTCCCGGAGTGAAGAAGTCTGCTCACTATCTAATTGGATCCCATGAGAACTTTGTAAAAAGACAATAGTGCAAATGTGAGTTTTCCCAGGGTGTGGAATAGCTGGAATTGCATTTGGCGCAGCCAATAGGTGCACGACTGCGATATGCTCGTCTGGGGGTTTGAGCTCCTGAAGAAAAACAATAATTAAGAGTAAACAAACAAGATGTGAAAAACGGCATTGAGAGTCGTCGGTCGCCGAGAGGAGTCTGTTGCAGAAGACGGTGGTTATTGGATAGGAGAGGGATTCCAAGTGGCTCGGGAATCGGAATGTGATGGTGTACCTCCTCCCCACAGGGATGAGTGATCTCCCAGATCTCAATCATAGGAGGGGATCAAGCAATCGACAAGAGAGAAGGCCCTTTAGCTCAGGGGGGCTGGTGGACATCTTCGAAGTGGAAGTGACCATTACTTTCTAATAAAAAGATTGATGCCGATGGACCCCTCTTTATCACCCCTTGGTAATGGCTCCCCTGACTCTGGAAGGCAGGTTAAGTGCACTTTGCAGTGACACATATTCAGCCACAGTGTGGGGGCAGTGGAGGTATTGGGCACAAACCCCTTTCGAGAGGACATGCATTCTCCCCGACCACGGGTTAGGCAGGAGTTAAAGTGCCTTCTTATTTTTAATCTGTCTTTAATCTGGCAAGAGAGTTGTGTGGGAAAAGAGAATAGCTGCACTCTGTATATCATGCTATAGGGAGCATACAGTATCTCTGGAAACACTAAACACTGCAGGGCTGTATGTCTCTGGCAAGGGAAGTCAACAGAGTGTATCATCATATCATCACCACAAAAAAAAGGAAAAGAAGAAAGATGTAGCCTGGAACTGTTTTGAATCTATTCACACTTGGGCCTAGGCCAAATCTGGTTGCCAATGCGCTGATAAGAAAATGGTCTTTATCGTTGCATCTTTAATCGAGTCTAAGAGGCAATAGGAGATTTATACTGGGGGCTATAGGGGAGGATTAATGAGAATTGTGAGGTGAATTGTGAGGAGCGTGTGTGTGTTGATGGGGGTGTTGTGTGTGATTATTTACCACAGCACTTGAGGGCGAGCTAAACCTAGCGACACAACAGCTGTTTTAAAAGCCCTGCTGCTCCGCTTCTAAGGTTTGTTTCCCTTGACGATCACACTTTAAGAAACATGTTTTGCTGTTCTAAGGGCTTTTGCAATGCATTTACATTTTAGTCATTTAGCTGAAGCTCTTATCAAGAGACTTACAGGAGCCATTAGAGTTAAGTGCCTTGCTCCAGGCACATAGAAAGATTCTTCACCTAGTTGGCTCTGGGACCCCAACCATCGACCTTTCGGTTACTGGCTCAACGCTCTTAACCGCCAGGCTACCCACTGCCCTAAAGTCTTTCCTTGATTCCTCGCATCCTCTCTCCTCCACTCCCAAAACTCATTGTAGGAGAAGATCTGAGGTGATCTTCTCCTCCAATGCGGCCTGATAAGGTGCAGAGAGAAGATGCGAGGAATCAAGGAAAGACTTGAGATTCACCCCAGTAGATTGCCATTCTACCGATGGAGAATGGAACCAGTAAAAGAGTCACCATCTCAAGTCAATCCAAGCAACATTTCAGTCATGCTTTTTGGCCTACTCACACTAACCCCCACAATTTAATGGATAGACAGTGAAGCCATTGTTTAAAATCAAGTGCAGTCCTTGCTTTGCGAGAATATCGAAATTCAAGTAGGCTCTTGCAAACCTGTAGCCTACAGTACCTACTGGTGGTCACTGGCCCAGTAGATCATTGTATAGGTGTCGGCTTGAGACGGGACTGTGCACGTGGCTATTCGTTATGGGGTTTTATTCTTATCATGGACATATGGACATAACTGTCTTCTTCCGTGAGATTTCCCTCTGGAGGGAGAAATATTCTCTCTGCCACTAATGATGTACCATCATAAACCCATAATGATGTATAAAGGGTAGCTTTAGCCGCTTTCACGCCTACTTCATTTCACTCTGACTAACAAAGACACAGACAGAGTTTGGTAGCGTTTTGTTAAAACCAAATTTTGTTACATAAAATACAATTTCTAATAGTGCGGCACTGTTTTGATCCTGGGGACCCCAAAGGGTTCATGTTTCGGGTTTTGCCCTAGTGCTACACAGGTGATTCAAACTCGTCTTAAAGGTTTGATTATTTGAATCAGCTAGGGAAGAAGAAAAAAAACATGCATGCCTTGGGGTTCCCAGGACCAAGTTTGGGAAACGCTGGCTTACTCATATAACATGTGTAGGCCTTACATAGTCAGCTCCAATGAATATGGAGCACAGTCATAAGGCATTTTGAAGAAGAAACATTTCTGACATCTCTCACCAGTGACATTGAAATTAATGGGCTAAGCATCTTGCGTTGGAGTTTATAAAATAGAAAAGTGTCTGTGCAGCGCAGGGCCATCTGGTTCGCTGTGTTATCTTATTCAATTCCCGACCTTGATTAGTCAATCATCTTTAATGTGCTTTTCATTTAATGCTATTGGTCCCTGGCTGTTTCGTTCTTTATCTGGAATAATAACACAGTGGGTTTATAAAAATACTCCAAATGAGTTCAATCGGTAGTGTTACAGGCTTTGTTTTTTCTCTCCATTTCAAGGTTGGTTTTGGACGCATATGTCCTGATTATGTGTTGCACACTGATTGGAGTCACCTCATTAGTTAGGACGCGTTTCACCTGTGCTGGCCCAGTGAGTCATCTTGTTAGTCAGGATGTGTTTCACCTGTGCTGGCCCAGCTGGTATTTAAGACCTGCTGGCCCAGTGCATCAGTTGGAGAAGAGATGTTGGGAGCCCTACAACCCATGTTAGTGGAGGTGTGCGGTACAGTGTGGCCAATGTAGGAAACCAAACAGCCTGCTTGTTTCCCCTGTTTAGTTTGGTCCATTTATTTGGATCTCCCTGTTCTACGTTTGTTGGTTTTTCATTTAGATTGTATTTTCTGAAGAAAATCCAGTGGGTATCCATAGTGGGTGTCTTTTAGAACCCTTTTCTAGTTGCTTTGCCAATTTTCAGAACCTGTTTTGAAACTCTTTCTGTTCTGGTTTGGTTGTCAATGATTCCTTTAGTTCCCTTTTGCGTGACAACGTTATGTTTGTCTTTAGGGAACGTGACAGTGGTCTGAAGGAAAAAAGAAGCCAGTCCAGTAGTGGACCGAGCTGAACTAAAAGGCTTGAGTACACCTTTTCTGAAAGACAGGGATGTAAATATGGACTGCTTTACTGGTCAGTTGATAAGACCCCAGCATCTAAGATGAGGTGGTAGTTGCTTTAGCCTACCCCCCACTAACCATAGGCCTTCAAGTTCTAAACTGTTAACATTTTCCCCTGCTTTATCTCACCTTCTGCAAAATGATCTATAATTACTTGTGTCATATTTCCTTTTTTTTTACCACAATTTGAGACCCTGACTTGAAGGACACTGTGTAGCCATTTTGTGGGAAAACTAACACCCCCACTTCAATTCTCCCCCTAATCACCATGGAGACCCATACACCATAGAGGCAAGTGTTTATGCTGTAATGAGCCTGCTATTGAATTCACAGCATCTTCTTAAATAGATGTGTTATGTTAGCTATGCTTCCAGTACAAATTAAAAACCAAACACATTGCTGCTTTTGAGTCCTCTCTCTCTGACTAGTAATTATGGCACTTCATTTGTGTACTCCTTTCCTTGCATTTGTACTCTCCTCTGTCCTAGGCTGTTGGTGCTTCTCTGACATGTGAAAGGAAGTACAAAAATGTTAAAACCAAGGGATTGTGGGAAAAGTCTTTTTATGGAATTTCCATGTGGAGAGGGAGACAATGAAAGTGTTTACTGCTTGATCTCTGAATCGCCCTTGTACACCACCGTATATCCTAGCACACAGTATCAATTGTTTATTTTTTTCCTTCACAACACTCAAGGTTTTTCAAGAAATGTAACACCACGGTGTGTGACGGGGGGAAATAAACACAAGTCCCACCATGGGGTCTAAGAAACTACCCTGCCAGAAATAAACGATATTCACATGCTTGTTATTTTCCCTTGTCAATAGCAACTCCTGTGTTCAAAGGTTGGCTGCGACGTGAAATGACACGTGCAAAGAACAGGCATAATGATTGGCAGCCACCGGTACAGTGAAAACACATCGTCTCGAGTCAACGCCTGCCTTAACAAAATGTTTTCATTTAGCCTCGAAATGCATAGATATGTAAATGTGGGTGACGATAACCAGGGAACTTTTACTACGGCATGTAATTAAATATTTCCCAGTGCAAAATAAAGATAAGGACTCCATTAGGCCCTTAAAACATTCCAGGATAATGGATTTTTGGTGGTTGATGGAGCGGCTCATGTAGGACAGGTGGGATTTACTCCCAGGCTCCGTCGGCGTGGCGACAGCAGCCAGCGCCAAGGCATCTCGGGCGGTAATCCGCCACCGGAGAAGAAGTCAGCGGCATTTGATGCACCATTGGCACCGCAGGCAAATGAGATTACAGAGAGAGGGAATGGAATTGACTCTCGTTGACAGATTTACAGATCCTGCTGGATAGAATACAGGCAAAAGGGCTGTAAAACCCATCATCTGTGGGTGAATTACACACCGCTTGGAACAACTTGTTTGGTTTAGGAAATCCACACAACCCCCTTTGATTTACCTGCTTCCCACATCCCCCCCTCAATTTTCTCACTGGATTGCCTTCTCTTTCTCTCTCCCTCTTGCTCTCTCGCTTTCTTTTTCTCACTTCCTCCCTTTCTCTTGCGCTCTCCAAGGGCGAACAGAAGAGATGGTGGTATTTGTCACTGCCTTGACTCAAGGCTCTAGTCTTTAATCTATCGGTTAATCCATGAGAGGTAATCATCTGTGGACTTTGATCTGCTCTGTGGCCACAATAGGATAGTTTTTGACTGGCGCACAGTATATTTCTGGATGGGGTGCAATATGAAATTGGAATCTGACTGGATAGATATTACCATCTAAGACCAGTGGTCGTCCTATACTTCCTTAGTAATAGCACAAGGAAGTCACATAACTGCACTGCCTATGCAGCAGTAAAGCTGTCAGAACTATGTCACCTTGGGAATTCTGAGAGAACCAATAATAGCAATAAATGTAATGTCATCGGGCCACCCATTTAAAAAATGATTTATATTTTTTCCACCACTTCGGTTGATCTTTCCATCTTTCTGTTTTCAGCAATCGTTCATTATATCATGGACAAATTATGTAGGGAAGTTTCACTGTTATATTTTCAAGTTAAGGTTAATTAATATAATCACATAAACCCAATATGAAGATAACCTGGCGTACCATGATGTTATCTGTGTAGCATCAGATACACCTCAAACAATGATCCTTCACCATATGATGAAATATACTGTGTTATAATCCTCGCTGAATACACTGTGCAGTGCAGATGGGAATAGATAACCTCACAATGCACCTCTCCAGAAGAGTTTAGCAGTAAATAGAAATCCAAAATAAAATGGCTTTAAAAAATACAAATCCATTTGAAACGGGTTGTATGGTGGTGATGAATCGAACTGACAACAACGTGAGCTGGCAAACAGAAGCTATTGGGCATGTGTATATCTTGAGTTGTTGATCTTTCTGTGTTGCTCAATTGAACTGAGAACACATCTGTGAGGTGACAATAGAAACCTATTAGGCATGTTTATAACTTAGTACCTTACAGTAGACTATCAACTAACTCTATCATTAAATATTTACTTTACAGTGAGAGTTATGTTTATGACCTTAATCCTTTGATAAAATTGTGATCTTATCTATTATTCATAAATGCCCTGAATTATTTGATGTGATGTCCAATGCACGTCAGCATAGCAGCGAGACAACTTCATGAGCTGCTACCAGTACATTATTCATGGAATCAATGGGGAATAATCCATTCAGTTTAAAGAAACATAGTTTTGCCTATAACTGTTGTTCAACTAAACTGTACATTTGGTGCATTTTTATGTATTTGCACTGATATTTTGCTCTGATAATAGCCACTCAAAAATGTTACATGCCAAATAGGGTGGTCAAGCTAATCAACAAAACAACGGTAGCAATATAATCATCAGTATTATAGCAGATTATGTTGTTATGACTATACAATACATTTCATAAATTGAAATAAATTTTTCCCACATTCATCAAGGACTTTATATTATTAAAACAAATGGAATGGACTGTGAAACCATATGTAAGTTTTGCATTCAATGCAATTCACTGGCGTAAAGTAGTTTCTCTGGACCCCCTGCAAGGTCGGAGTTGACTTGACATGAGCCATCCTCATGCGCTCTCTCCCAGCTTGGATAAAGTTGTTGTGCCTAAAACCAATCTCTCCTTTTTTCTATGTAGAGGCCTTTAGTAGCTACAGTATGTGACTGCGTCGCCTTACCAATTGGTTGTTACAGTCTTGTCCCATCGCTGCAACTCCCGTATGGACTCGGGAGAGGCGAAGGTTGAGAGCCGTGTGTCCTCCGAAACACAAACCAGCCAAGCTGCATTGCTTCTTGACACAATGCCCGCTTAACCCGGAAGCCAACCGCACCAACGTGTCGGAGGAAACACCGTACACCTGAAGGCCGTGTCAGCGTGCATTAACCAACTTAAAACAATGTGGACCAATTGAATCTTGCTGGAATTAAGGAAATATATGGTACTTACTACCATCTAATATGATTTGAATGTGACGACGTCCCTTTGTTCTATGCCAAGCAGGGAAATATTGAGCGATTGATTAGTGATAGTGTGTTTGATTCCCTTGGAGAAACTTCCTCTAAAACTTTGGGATTAGTACCTTGGATCTCTCCTTCAAGGAACATCAGAGTACACAATCTGGCTCTTGTGTTTTATTGATCACCTAATAGTTTAACACTTCTTCCAAGGGCACTGGGCTTATCAGGTTCTGCCTAATATCTATATTTCCAACATAAAATATGCAATTGAACACCCTACTCTCTGACAACAATGTCATGAATGTTGTCTCTTCAGCACTAGGATCAGGTTCAAGAATTCTCATATCCCTGCTTGTCGTTAAAAACAAGGGTAGCCTAAATTGTCGCTACAATTTCTGTGCGTGCCGACTGAAATCACTCCACTTATCTGAATGGACGCGTCATATCTAAAACATGCATTTAACTGAACACTAGTTAGAAGGGGCTCCTTTTACATCTAACTCCTTTAGCTGACTGATTTAATTGAAAAAGTGCAAGCTTTTTTTTATGGTTGTTCCTTATACAATGACGAACTGGGGCATAGATTTAACTACTTTTAATAAACATACTTCAGCTAGCAATCTCCCTGTATAGCCATGCAAGGCATACTTCAACTTCCCCACCCTCACATAGCCTGCTGGGTAACGTAGTCTTAATATTAACCCATAACAACACATCTTCCTTCCTTTAATACTCTATTGTGGCTCTATTTGTTTTCACATGAACAAAAACATTCTGTCCAGGTGCCCCTTTTTCTTTCTTTTTTAGCAATTCTCAATAGGACTGTCAGAGACCCTGAAAGGCTTTTTTGGTCGTTCTGCTGAAGTGCTTACTGAAGCAGTTGAACAGCGTTCGTTGTCAGTCAGGGTGCTCTGACTGAATTGTCCATTGCAAAAGGCATTTGACGCTTCAGAAGTATCCTCCTGATGATCCTCAATCCCTTGAGTGAATGATTGAAGCTTTAGATCCACTCTGTTTTGTCTCAGTTGTGATCCATGTTCTGTTTGGATCTCATAGGATCGTGGTGCAACTTCTCTCTGCACTCACCCTTGCTGCATCTAGATTCCTGTCGTACATGATCTCCAGGTTTCAGTTCAGGTAAGTGTCTTGCACTTTTGTCGTGTCGCTGTTTTTGTTTGTCTTTCTGTTTTTCCTTCAAGTTTGACTTTTTGAGCACCTCTGGGTGTTAGCAAGTCATCATGGATGGGTAGGTTGGTACTGATGCAACGTCCCATTAACATTTGTGCAGGTAAAAGTCTGCTCTGCAGTGATGCTCTGCGGTAGATCATCAGACTTTTTAGGAAATCCTCTTTCCCATTGTGTGCCTTTTTCATCAGACCTTTGACAATTTTGACTGAACTCTCTGCTAAGCCATTGTAGCTTGGGTAGTTGGGGCTGGAGGTGTTGTGTCGGAATCCCCAGTCGTTAGCGAATGATCAGGCTCCCGAGTGGAGCATGATTGGGAGCCCATAGGGCGGCGAACAATTGGCCCAGCGTCGTCCGGGGTAGGCCGTCATTTTAAATAAGAATTTGTTCTTCACTGACTTGCCTAGTTAAATTAAGGTAAAATAAAAAAGAATTTGGAACTTGAGAACTGCGGGCTATTGTCGGAGTACAGTTCAGATGCAACCCCATGTCTTGCGATAACTGATTTTAGGTAGGTGATTACAGCTTTGCTGGAGGTATTGGCAGTGTTGCTACTTCAGGGTAGTTTGAGTAGTAGTTGGTAACAACAATGTGACTTTTGCCATTGCAGTCAAAAAGGTCAACTCCAACTTTGTAGTGGGTCAGTTGGGTACTGAATAAGGCATTAGCCACTCTGCTTGCTCCTGCCTGTAGATCAAACACAGTTCTCATGAAGCAGTGGTCTGGCTGATTTCCTGATTCATTCTTGGCCAGTACATTACTTCTTGTGCTCGTCGTTTGCATTTTTCCTCACCCAAGTGGCCCTTGTGTATTTTTTGTAGCATTTATTTGCATAGTGTCATGGGAATGACAACCTTTTTACCTTTGAACACTATGTCATCCACAACGGTGAGCTCTGCTCTGTACATCCAGTAATCCTGTATTCTCCTTGGATGGTTATTTTTCTGTGCAGGCCATCCTATCAGCAGAAGAACTTCTCCCAGGCCAAACTGTGACCCATCTGCAGAAATCCTTGTGCTTTTCTATGGATCATAGAACCTGAGCACTGGCTCTTCTGTGATTGTCATCTTCAGGTTTTTGAAGCAGTTTTCCTGCTTATGGGACCATTCCCATTAGTTTTTTTGTTCCAGAAGACATCTGAGTGGAGCGGACTGTGCTGACAGTTTAGGTTTGAACTTTGCAAGGTAGGTGATCATGCCCATGAAGCGTCTGATGTCATCCTTGTTCTTCAGGCATTCCATGTTGTTGATGACTGATGTTTTCCTCTGGTCTGGTTTGACCATCCTCTGAAAGTACGTCTCCCTCGAAGGTAAGTGTTTTCAAACCAAACTCACATTTTTCCTTGTTTAGTTTCAGGTTGACTTTCCATGTTAGGTTCAGCACGTCTCACTCTCGCGTTGTGTTCTTCTTTTGTGGACCCCCAGACGATGATGTCATCCATCATGGTCTCTACTCCTGGAATGTGCTTGAAGAGCATATGGATTGTCTTGTGGTAGACCTCTGGCACTGAGAGAATCCAATATGGTAGACAAAGAAATGTGTACCTGCCCTCAGGTGTGTTGAATGTGCGTAGCCTTGAGCTTGCATCATCTAGCTTAATTTGCCAGAATCCTGGTGAGGCATCAAGCTCACTGAACCACTTTGCTCCAGCAAATTGTGACATTCTCTTCTCTGGTTGGCAACTTGAAAAGCTCTCGCTTCATAGCTTTGTTGAGCTCTAACGGGTCTAGACATATCCTGCAATCACTGTTATTTTTCACCACAATAACCAGTGAGCTTACCCAATCTGTAGGTTCATCCATTTTTGTGACGACATCCATCTTTTCAGAGTTCCTTCTTGAGATTTTTCCTCAGGGCAAATTGAACTTTTCTGCACGCACGCACAACTGGAGTTTTGTCATCGGTACATATTTTGTGTTCTCCAGGTAGAAATCCAAGACCCTCAAACACGTCCTCGTACTCAGTCAGTAGTGATTATTGTTAATTTTTAGTCTGTGATTTTACTACATACACTCTTTTCACCAAATTGAGCTTTTCACATGCATTGTATTCCTAGAATAGGCTGTACAATCTTTTCCACAATCAGCAGGTGTGCTTTGAGCTGTTTCCCTTTGTGCTGTAAAGTTACTATGCAGCTTCCTTTGACTGGTACGTTCTCCCCAGTATAACCAGTAACCTTGATTTTCACAGGGTGTATTTTGCTCTTCACTTTCATTGTTTTGTAGTCATCCAGCGACAACAGGTTTACCTGAGCTCCAGTATCGAGCTTGAATGGTATTACAGTTCACAGTTCATTCACAGTCAATGGTACAATCCATTTAGCTTTTACTGCATTGCATATTTCCACAGAATTAACAAAGAATTCTTCAGTCTCCTCTTTGACTGTGTGAACCTTTTTATTTGTAGCTTCAGCTTTGCAGCATTTTGAGAAATTATTATTACACAATTTGCCATATGCAGGGCAATTTTTTTGCTTGTGGATAACTCCATATTTTCCACATGTAGTGTTTTGATTTTTCTCTTTTGCTTGTTTTTGTTTGTAAAGCGTTTTGTGTGTTGCTCCTCTCTTTTTATTGCATGCACTGACGTCTCATCCCTGCGCAGCTCTTTAGCTTGTGCTCTGGTGGTTTCAGCTGCTCAACACATATTCACTGCTTTATCCAATGTTAAATCTTGCTCACGCAGCAATCTCTCCTTGAGTACATTATCAAGAATGCCACTTTCACAAGTGAATCTTTCAGATTTTCAAATTCCCACGTTTTGCTCAGTGTGTTCAGCTCAGCCAAATACTGGTCAAAACTGACTCCCTGTTTCTGATCATGAGAGACGTCCTGCATGGTACAAAGTACTCAAATTTAGCCGTGAGCACAGTCAATGTCAAGTTTACCTCGTCTAGCTGAAAGCTACTATAAATGTCCAATGCATCCTCTCCAATAACATAGAGAAAAATAGAAGCTTTCAATTTGTCATCATCTCCCCCTACTCCACTGGCTGCTAGATAGATATTGAATATTTGCTTGAAACCTTTCCAATTGTCAGCTAGATTGCCTGTTAACTGCATAGGAGTAGGAGGACTAAGTCTACCCATGACGGGAAACATTCAGGGAACAGCTACAGTTTCAATTTCTCTTACTTTGGTAGGTTGCTCATCAACTTGCTCGTCAACAGATTCTAATACAGCCTCGCTCTCGCTGCTGTCACTCTCGCTGCTGCGGCTCATTGGCATCGCTCTTGCTTGCTAGCATCTTCGACTACTCACGTCACTTGACTTGTGGTAGAATGCTCCTTTCTTTTCTCTGTCTCGTCATAGCAACTACCAATCTGACACCATGTTGTGTTTGTTCCTTGTATAATGACAAACCGAGGCATAGGTTTAACTACTTTTAATTAACATACTTCAGATAGCAATCTATTTGTGTAGCCATGCAAGGCATACTACAATTCCCCCAACCTCGCATAGCCTGCTGTGTAACATAGTCTTAATGTTATTAACACATAACAACACAGGTTTAATGAAAACTGTCAAGAGTAAAGGAATTAAAGAAATGTATTCATGTAAATGGGCTCAGCTAAATACTGCTGAATGGCGGGTGAGGACGCAAATCAATAATGGTGATAAACAACTTGTGAAATGTGGCTTGACGTGATTGCTAAAGCGGTATCTGAAAAACTGCATCTGGCACGCCTTTTGATGATTTTTTTTTTAGTTAGAGAATATACAATAGAACAGATACTATGTTTTTTATGTTCAAAGGCGTTTTTGTGATGTTTGCACTGTTTGTTCTACATGCATATAATTCTAGTAATACACAGACCGTAGCGCTTACACAGTAATCTGGGTTAGTCGCATCGGAGGCAGAATGCCGGTGAGTGTGCGGAGGTAAAGTATGTTGGGTCAAGGCTATGCATTTACTGTGGTAAACCTTGCATGTATCAGATGCAGTTCCAAGTACAAAGAGAATGGTAATGACTAAAGTGACTACCCGATGGAACAAGGCCTCACAGAAATATCTACAGATGTATG
Source organism: Brachymystax lenok tsinlingensis (assembly GCA_030435695.1). Classification (NCBI taxonomy): domain Eukaryota; kingdom Metazoa; phylum Chordata; class Actinopteri; order Salmoniformes; family Salmonidae; genus Brachymystax; species Brachymystax lenok. Next base: position 33,333,246 of record CM059792.1, read on the forward strand.
ATCCTAATTTGACATACATTTTCTCAGATAATTAATACTGCAGCATCAGGATTTGACCGTTTTGTCCCTCATGTGGCTTGATTGGTGGTTAGGCTATTAGCTGGCCAAAAGTAGGCTACATGGAAAAGTGCAATACTGTTAACATAACCACGTGTTTTCATTCAGAATTTATTCACACCCCTTTTTCCACATTTTGTTGTGTTACAGCCTGCATTTAAAATGGATTACATGTAGATTGTTTGTCACTGGCTTACATACATCACCCCATAATGTCAAAGTGGAATGATGTTTTTAGAAATGTTTACAAATTAATAAAAAAAAATGTACAACTGAAATGTCAATAAGTATTCAACCCCATCGTTAAGGCAAGCCTAAATATGTTCAGAAGAAAAATGTGCTTAAACAGTCACATAAGTTGTATGGACTCACTCGGCATGCAATAGTAGTGTTTAACATAATTCTGAAATGACTACCTTATCTCTGTACCCCACACATACAATTATCTGTAAGGTGCCTCAGTTGAGCAGTGAATTTCAAACACAGATTCAACCACAAACCCAGAGCGGTTTTCCATTGCCTCGCAAAGAAGGGCACCTATTGGTAGATGGGTGAAAATAAAACAGAGCAGACATTAAATATCCCTTTGAGTATGTTGAAGTTATTAGTTACACTTTGGATGGTGTATCAATACACCCGTAGTCACTACAAACATACAGGCGTTCTTCCTATCTCAGTTGCCCGGAGAGGAAGGAAACCGCTCAAGGATTTCACCATGAGGCCAATGGTGACTTTAAAACAGTTACAGAGTTTAATGGCTGTGATAGGAGATACCTGAGGATGGATCAACAACATTGTAGTTACTCCACAATACTAACCTAAATGACAGAGTGAGTGAAAAGAAGGAAGCCTGTACAGAATACAAAACTGTACAAAACTTTCATCCTGTTGCAATAAGGCACTAAAGTAAAACTGCAAAAAAATGTGGCAAAGAAATTAACTTTATGTCCTGAATACAAACCTTATGTTTGGGGCAAATCCAACGCAACACATCATTGAGTACCACTCTTCATATTTTCAAGCATGATGGTGGCTGCATCATGTTATGGGTATGCTTGTCATCGGCAAGGACTAGGGAATTTTCCAGGATGAGAAGAAACAGAATAGAGCTAAACACAGGCAAAATCCTAGAGGAAAACCTGATTCAGTCTGCTTTCCAAAAGACACTGGAAGACAAATTCACCTTTCAGCAAGCCAATTATCTAAATCACAAGGCCAAATATACACTTGAGTTGCTTACCAAGACGACATTGAATGTTCCTGAGTGGCCTAGTTACAGTTTTGACTTACATCTGCATGAATATCTATGGCAAGACTTAAAATGGCTGTCTAGCAATGATCAACAACCAACTTGGCAGAAAGGAATACTTTTTTAACAAATATTTTGCTAATATTTTACAATCCATGTGTGCAAAGCTCCTAGAGACTTACCCAGAAAGACGCACAGCTGTAATTGCTGCCAAAAGGGATTCTAACATGTATTGACTCAGGGGTGTGAATACTTGCTGTATGCAAATGTATTTAATTTTCAAAAAAAGTGCAACATTTTCTTAGAACATGTTTTCACTTTGTCATTATGGGGTACTGTGTGGAGATGGGTGATCATTATTTTTGGAATCCATTTTGAATTCAGCCTGTAACACAAAAAAATGTAGAATAAGTCAAAGGGTATGAATACTTTCTGAAGGCACTGTAGGTAAATCAGCAAAAAAAGGTGATAAAATGTATACAAGTGGCTTAAATGTACAGATTTTGTCTGCAATATTACCTGAATACAGTATTGACATAAACACATGGCCATGTAGATATGCGATCAAATCGTGTTTCATTACCAAGAAAATCTTATTTTCCTCTGTATTCTATTCAATAGGATTTCACTGTTGTCACATCATGATAGTTGTTTACTGTGTAGGCATAAGTTCTCACCATGAGCTACATGTATTTTTGCCCAACATGTCCGCTTTGATGACAAGTTCAGTTGTAGCCACAAATATTATTTAACAAATGCAATTGTATGGCAATAAAAAGTGAACAAATGTCGTAGCACCTGTTCTGCATTCAATTATTTATGATATTCAGTAGCTATTCATTTCCTTTATTACAGCTTACATTGCGTGTTCTTGGTATGCCATTTCAAGAGACTACATCCAGGGACATCAAAAGTCAACCTTTCCCCTTTTGAAAGGAAATGTTTTACTTACAATCCAAGCACGAGGTAAATCTCTGTCTGACATAAAAACGTCGGGAAAATGTAAATAACTGTTAGGTAGCATTTCAAAAGAGATGCAGCAGTCAGTCTATGGTGTCATACTGTCTTTGATTTATTGTTATTTGACGGATATCACAGTCATAACAATATTTTTTTTTTTACACGCAATGCCATTATGCTTTCACTATTTATTCCACAACCATTTGTTGGTCTTAAACAAATTTAATTTCCAGCAAACGGCTAGAGTGATTTTCAAAGCCTTGTGCCAAATGCTTAAGATTCAAAATTCCAGCCTTTGAACTGTGACTGATGTTTTAAACCAGAAATTAGTTAGAAAGTTCAAATCTCCACTCTGAGTAAACCTATCCCTGCCTTCCACCACTAAGCATCCTCCACTTGCTTTTCTCTCTGTCTCCTCTCATACTGATCCATGACAGTACATGAAGCCATTGAGGTCATCTTGGCCTGTCATGCAACGTTATGCTTTGTTGATAAGGAGTCTCCAGCAGGGGAAATGTACCCTCCATTCCCTACTCTCTTTCTGCATTGATCCAGCCAAAGATGGCATGATGATGAAGTGGCTCGTTAGGCACTGGAGGAATTAGGTGCGAGTGTGGCAGACATGAGACAGCGATGTCTTCCCTGAAGGTTGTCGTCATGGCTTCCTGGTGTGTCACCAGTGGTCTCTAGAGGGGAGGAGCCAGCAGGAAGATACACAGCTGGGCTGTCTGTCTGTGTGTGTGTGTGTGTGTGTGTGTGTGTGTGTGTGTGTGTGTGTGTGTGTGTGTGTGTGTGTGTGTGTGTGTGTGTGTGTGTGTGTGTGTGTGTGTGTGTGTGTGTGTGTGTGTGTGTGTGTGTGTGTGTGTGTGTGCTAGTGGCTGCTTAAATCTATACCAAGTCTATTTTCCTTTCAACTCATATGATAGCATCGTTTTTTTTACCTCTTACATAAAAAACTAAATATGGTAGTAAACTCCTCTGATTTAGTTGCTGGGCCTTGGAGGGAAAACACATTCTTCCTATCCTGTTCCATTTTACCACTGTAAATAAGGTTACAGGGGTCTAGTGGGCCTAGACTATCGAGTCTATTCCATACCTACCTACTCTAAGATAAATTCAAGCGCACATATGGAGGACAGAGCCTACTGGAATAACTCCCACACAACTAAACATCTTCCATTATATCTGAACACTTTTATTACCTCACAATTTCTCAGTAAATAACACCAGTCGGAAAAAGTACTGCAGAATAGCGGTAATGTGTGCCCTCACCCTGTACCTGGGGTACTTGGCTAACTGCCTATTAAATGGTAAAAAGTAGTGCTTATTTTAATGAATCCCAAATAAATGCATTTGAGATTAACAACTAATCCATTGGTACTACTACTGACTACTACTTCCCATACGGAAACAATTATCGATTGGAATATATTTCAATAAAATATAAATATACACTGAGTGTACAAAACAGTGCTCTTTCAATGACATAAACATAAAATATTGAATTGCCTTAGAACGGGGTATGGTTGTAGGTGCCAGGCGCACCAGTTTGAGTGTGTCAAGAACTGAAACGCTTCTGGGTTTTTCACGCTCAACAGTTTCCTGTGTGTATCAAGAATGGTCCACCAACCAAAGGATATCCAGCCAACTTGACACAAATGTTGGAAGCATTGGAGTCAACATAGACCAGCATCCCTGTGGAACTCTTTCAACAACTTGTAGAGTCCATGTCCCAACGAATTGAGGCTGTTCTGAGGAAGGTTTTCCTAATGGTTTGTACATTCAGTGTATTCAAATATATTGGGAAAATGTATTTGTAAAATATGTGTAAAAGTCACACTCACAACTCACAACCTTCTCTAGCCTGATGATAATGTTGAGTTTCATTGATCTCTGCTACCTTAGCATTAGGTGTTTTGCTTGCAAAAGTTGGATCTTTGAGTTGTAGTTGATAATACATTCTGCAGCTATTGAGATTTAGCCTACCTGCCACTTATGAAACAGTAAAAATAAATGAGACACTTGAACTTAGAACATGTGTGTAAATACATGTTAAAATATTATAAAATATATATTTTTAAATCACGAGCTGTCAATGACAACTTCAAATGTTCCAGAGCCCCGGCCCCAGGCCCACCTCCAACTGACAGAGCAGCCGTTACAATTTAGAATTTTCTTCAGAAGACGGAGAAGAGCAGGTGACTACCTCATGAAGCTGGTTGAGAGAATGCAAAGAGTGTGCCAAGCTGTCATCAAGGCAAAGGGTGGCTACTTTGAAGAATCTCAAATATAAAACATATATTTTTGGTTACTACATGATTCCATATGTGTGTAGAAAATAGTAAAAATAAACCATTTTTTTTTTACTGGTACCGTATATTTAAATATATGTACAATAAAGCTTACACATATTTTGATATCTTTAATTTACATATAGGTAAATACTGTATATGTACAGTACCAGTCTAAAGTTTGGACACACCTTTTCATACAGAAGCGTTATGCATTATACGCTCTTTGGAGCAACCTTTAAGAGACTTAAGAAGAAGCAGACATAACATCTATTGACATAAATCCTCCTCCATACTCTCAAAACTGTGTCCTGTCTCTTTTCATGTAAAAAAACTAAGAAAACATGATGTCGCAAACTGGGAAATAAATAGACACCAAAAATCTATTAAATGGCTGCCTACTATTAACCCAGCACTTGATGGAAAACAGATTGATAAAATCATTCTGGTTCTGCTTCTTTTACTGCTCAAAGGCCTGAACGTCTAAACGGATTGTGCTATCAATCACTCTGGGAATAAGTTAACCAGCTAGCATCCTGACCAAATTCATTGTTTCAGAGTATCACTTAAACTTTGATCATGAACATATCGATCCCTCTTTGATATCTCTTAGACACTGCATGGCTGTGGCTCCTGATAATATGCCAACAAATAGACAGCCAAACAGGCAAAGCCTCCATAATGTACTAGAAACCCTCAGACAGAGGGCTCGGAGTGGCCTACATAGCCTGCTTGCTCCGGCACCCTGTCTTCTGATGTCAGCCCAAAAGGCAGACAGGGGAGGAGCAGCTCAAACCCTCAGCAGATGGTTCAAATCCATATTGCATAAAGCACAAGCTGCCCATGACTGATACAGACTGGACCAAGAGCAGGAGCTTGGCTTCACATTACATTTTGCATTGCGTGGCCAATCTGCACTTCACGCCATCTGAACCCGTCTTAAACTGTCACTTTTGCTAAAGCATAGGCCACATGGCCATGGGTTTAGGTACAGAGTGGCCTAGATGGAGGATTTGAACATTGGAAGGTGTTAACATGTAGATCAAATGAGAAGTGGCTATGAATGCGGTTGTTGCTGGGGAAAGGTCTGACAACAACAAAATGTAGAGTTAATTAATCCACTCTAAATGGTCATCGCCATCTCGTATTGTCTACGAGGCACGATGTTCAGCAGTGCTCTTGCATTCATCTCACAACATTGTGTGAACTGCATGGAAGGTGATAACACCTACAGCATCACACTGACTCAATCAGGATGCACAGAAAGGCATATGCTGCTTCAGGATTTAAACAAAACTCTTATTCAGCTCCTGAAAATAAGTTTCTGTCCCCTTTTCACAGCCAGGTACATTCAGTATACAAACAGTTAAAACCTTGGAATTACTTTATAATAATTATTACATTGCAATTGTTGTAGCCATTATGTGCAATGTTTGCTACAGCCATAAGCATATCAGCATAACGTAGAGTGTCTGCTTGACTGATTGAAATATTACACAGTATGAGAACATTGTACAGGACAAAGTAATGGGTATTTATTGGCTATGGAACAAACCTTATATTCATATCTACTATCCTATATACTGTATTAGGCGTAAAATATAGCCCTTCTAAACCAAAATACTAATGTGTTGATATTATCTGGTGAATTATGCAGCCCTGCCCCAAACCCTCTCTAGCTCCCCATCAATTACATAAGGAGTGGAAATATGTCAGAAATTCATGCGATCTTCACATCAACCATTAAATGTGAGGTAAAAATACGTATTCAGTACACACACTTTGGTGGCGCGCACCACGGATGTGTTTCAAAAACCCAGCACACACAAACTGAGCAGTTATTACAGGAGGAGTTTCCTGGGGGAGGTCACACATGTAGCAAGATAACAAGCTCTGCTCACTGTCCCCACCACTAATAATGCATAAACCTCAGCCTGTCTACCACTGGGGTACTACTACTGATAACAGACATGGGCCTTTCATGGCAGGCTTTGGGGGGAAGAAAAAGACTGCAATTCTTGTTTGACAAGGGAGCAGCACTAACTGTATTGGCTCTGCAGCATCTCTTCATCACATCCATACTGTATTACTCACAATAACTGGAAAAAGGAAGATGCTATATTTCCTCCACTCTCTCAATATGCTAAATGCGTACCACTTCCCACAACCTTGACCTGTTTTTTTTGTTGCTTTCTGGCTGGTTCTTTCACAAGAATGAGGTAAGTTAGGTGGGATGATGTTCAATTAGGAAAGAAATGCAGTCGGGAGCAATAAATCCGGTAACAAGGTCAGCTCAAGGTTAGCGTCCAGCACAGCAGACTCATATATCACAGTCAGAGGCTATGTTCCTCAATCCTGTCCAACCCAAACACCTTCGCCGACCTGATCCCTGACAATGCTGTCGGTAAATACAGTCTTAATGACATAGTGAAACCACCTGATAACCCCAGACATATTTCCTCGGACCTGATCGATCCACTTCCAGGACTCTTCCGTTACCCCCTACTCTTCTTATATATTCCACCAGATTTGAAGACGTACGTATCTTTTCTTCCCTATCATTCACAGTACTGGAATCCGTTTGATTCTGTGCAGGAGGAACACTTTCAAATGATCAAAGATGAAATTGCCATCTGCATTCATGAGTGAGGTCAGTAGTAGCAGGTACCAGAGGCTGAGTGAGGACACAGCTGGGCCAGGGAAAGCTCATCCTTTATAGAGGTTAGCTGAGCTATAAGGGTTAGTTGAGCTATAGGGTTTAGCCGGGCTGTAGGGGTTAGCCGGGCTATAGGGGGTAGCCGGCCTATATGGGGTTAGCCGGGCTATAGGGGGTAGCCGGCCTATAGGGGTTAGCCGGGCATCCTCTACCCTCCAGACACATCCAAGTCGTGGCCAGTGTCTCCCAGACTAATTGAAATGGATATCGCTTCCTTCGCATACATCTCCTGTCACTCTAATTGTCCAAAGAAATGTCATCCGATCAGTTCAGGCACCAGAGCCCCATTTAACTGATACATGAAACAGTTCCCTTTTTACATGGTTGTTACAGTGGCAGGCAAATGGGGGGAGGTGGGTTGTACAAGGTGCCCAAGACAGAATTTTACATTTGAAAGCCTAGAAGCAGAAAGATGGTCACTGCCCTCCTATATACACAACTCCCCAGTGTATTAGACGATCGAAAACACAGGGTCCAGCTGTGAGCAAAGTATGTGAGTGGAGTTGAGTGCACCGCTCCGGCTCTCTATGTCCTTTCCAACCGCTCCTCTAAAAAACACTCCTCGCTCACAGGAAAAAAGCTCAAAATTCACTCCATTCATTAAAATCACCATTTAACCAACACCCATCTCATTTTGTGAGTACCTGGACCTCCCATTTGGTTTTGAAGTATTGAAACCAAACCATGTGAATTTAATAAACAAAATAGAAAGGTGACCGTAGGAAGCGCTCATCATTTCAGATAGGCTACATCTCTTATTAAACACAATATAAACACAAAATATTGTGTGGAGCCAGACAGGTAACCTAAGAAGGAATGAAAAATAATTATTTAGGATATATTATTAGCCTATTCTTAAGGCTATAGCCTACAAATACATTTATTGTGAAGCATTTGCAAGTGCGACACACTCACTGGCAGAGAAATTAAGCACCCAGCATTTAAAAAACATATTGTATCAAATCATTATAGTCTATAAATTGCGCATATGTTGTGACATAGAATTACATAAAAATGACACGAAAATGCCTTATTATGCTCAGTCTAACGTGCCTTTGAGTTCACTTGTAGAAACATGAGTTAGGCCAGAGTCTGGCTTCAGGGTCATGCGATGGTGCCTGGAGAGCAGGCCAGCAGCGGAGAATACCCTCTCCGCCCTTGCAGAGCCACTGGGGATGCTAAACACCCTTCAGGCCACTCTTGCCAGGCTGGGCAGGGATGCATAGTTGTTTTTGAATTTTTCTATAGGCAAAATAACCTTATCAAAATGGAAAGCTCCTTGAAAGAGGTAATATGTCAGGCCTATTGGGCCAAAATCAATGGTAGCCTACTGAATAGATATTCGAATGAAAATGAATAAAACTTTTAAGATCCTTGAGCTCATGAAGTATGGGCTACTGGAGTCGTACTGGAGAAAAATTGGAGCGGGTGAGAAGGCCGAAGCTTTGGGAAACTCGCTCCGCACTCCAGTCAAATTGGGCACGCTCCGCTCACATACTCTGGCTGTGAGGTATCTAACTACTTAATAAATGCTACAGGAGCAGAACCATTCCAGTGATCACTCACCTGCACCAGGGAAAGACTTAAGGAAACTGAAGGTCTGCGGGGCTTGCTGCCTTGAAGCAGAGACAGAGGGACCAGAGATACTGGTTTCTTTGTATATCATTGCACACAAGGTTGAAGGGAAATGTAAGATTATCAATTGTTGTTTGATTTACTTTAAGGCAAACCTATCTTTCTGTTCCGAAAAAAAATTAAAAATGGTTTAGAAATGCTCTATAAGGTACTAAGTGGTGGGTATCAATATCAGTTGTGTTTTGATAAATCATTTGAGAACAGTCCTAAGAGTTGCCAAGAATTGCAACACTTCTTTAATGCAGCCCCATTCTGCCATCTTTCAGATACTCATATGTTCTAGGCCAGACCCTAGAGTAGACCATCCTCCTGATACAAGACTAGCATCTGTAATGGTTATCACTTTCATCTTAATACCCTCAGGCCTGTTATAAATGCGCTCTTTATATAAGAGTCAGAGGTACATTACAGATAAATAAACCATTAAAATGCTATATACCCTATTTTACTGTCTGTTAGCTCTGTTAGCCATCTTGAATCAAAGATAAAGAGAGAAATACTATCACCGGGCACTTTCCTTCGGGAAACTGTGTAGGAAAAGTGTTCTGACTGAAACATCCTGGTTTCAACTGCTCAGGCAAGGAACTTGATGAGCAGGGGCCTTGTACAGGTGAACATCAGGCACAATGGGACTCACGCGTACATGCATGAGCTCACTAGCACACACATGCACATGCTCACACACACACACACACACGCACACGCACACCTCAGTCAAACTGTTTCTGACAGTGTCATGACAGCATTTCTTCCTAACTGCGGGTATACATCCACAGGATGACAGCAGCTGGATGGAGAGACCTGCCAGGACTCATGGAGTCGGGATCTCTGTCTAGCCTTCCACTGAGACCTCCCTTCCCACACAAGTAGGGGCCGCCAAGATAAATAACCAGTATTAAAGAAAGACGAGAGAGAGAGAGAGAGAGAGAGAGAGAGAGAGAGAGAGAGAGAGAGAGAGAGAGAGAGAGAGAGAGAGAGAGATCGGGATACCACCAGAGAATGCAACATTGTGCGAGTTATTGACTTAATGGTAAGAAATCTAAATACCTCTAATGATTGTCATTTTGCTGTGAGACATATCTGGAGAATATAACTCATAGCTTAATATCTTTCAATTAAATGAGTGCTCAGTGAGTGAGTAACCCTGCTGGCAAGAGATGTGAAAGTGAATGCCAAGCGCAAGATCACCTAAAACTGTTGACTAACATTGACTAGCACCGAACCATGGTGGGGTGTTTATCTTTATCTGACATGTAGGAGAGAGAAAATAATTCACCTCTTATATAATATATTTTTCTTTGACATCCTTAAGACCTGTCCTCCATCCATGCCCTGCCCTCCTGATTCAATTACACACTGCATGAATCAATGTAAATAACTATGAAGGATGATTACATCTGCTTGGCATTTAATTACAGACCCAGGGCTAACTGGTGATGGCCGGAGAGATCTTTTTTTTTTATCCCATGACATGATGTTGACCGCTCGGGAGAAACGTTGTCCGAAAAAACACTTCTTCATTTAAATGTATTTACATCTTTAACTGGAGAGAGGCTAGGCTGACATGACGAGCCTGACCTGTGAGAAAAAGGAACTGTTAAATTTGCCTTTGCCCTTGTCGCCCAAAACAGCAAACGGGTCAATAACCCATCATTAGAGGAGCTTCACACTCGGCTGGCTGCAAATTGTTTGCCTGAAGGTCCATTTAAGGGATTAAGCAAAAAGAGCTATGCCATTTCTGGGAGATAAGACAACCTTGCTCATCTTCTCTACCTCCTAAAACACCGCAGCCCGGGTGATTTCACAATGGGGCGCTCGTTCTGTTGGGCCAAAGAGAGGTGCCGTGACAGGACATAATCCTGTCATTGGGGGCGACGAGGTGGAAGACAGCAGAGGATACGTTTGCTTGGATCAACATCCCTAGAAGGACTCTATCTGCTGAGCAGCAAAGAGGAACCTCCCAGTATAATATAAGACGTTAGGGCGCAGAAATCCACCTTGCAAATTCAAATATTCCCCAAAGTCTCCTTTGGAAATGTGAGCCTTAATCCGGCCCTTGAGTTATAGGTGGGAATGTTGAAAATCTGCTAGCAAGTGGACACTTTCTTCCCATTGATGTGAGCCATTCTTGTAGTGAAAAGGATATCTTATACAAAAAAATCTGTGAATGTGTCCGTATAAGAATTACACATAGAGCTATCCTAAAATATTTGTATATCACATGATCTCTTCTATTCTTTTAAAAGGGACAGAATTAGTACATTATCATTGTTGTCAGGGATAAAAAATGTGTCTACTCAGTCTCTTAGATCTTCTACATTGTTCAATTGTGTTTCAGCATCATGCAACTGACATAATGTAGCAATTTGTTATGTTATTATGGGTAGGCAAGTTTGTGTTGTGGCACAGCATAAAGGGGTATGGTTCGGCAGTCTATGGTGTACATTGTCAATCGATTTAATTTGTCTTAGGCAACCAGATGTGACCTTCTATCCTCACTAGGACACAAGCGCAGTGCATATAGAATTATGAGAATCGCAATACATATCGTATTGACACCTAAGTATCGTGATATTATCGTATCTTGATGTCCCTAGCAATTCCCAGCCCTAATCTCATATGCTACGATAATGTAGATAGCCATGACATTAACAGAGGGCCCTATTACTGCTCACAGTGGGCCATTAATGGAGGGACTGCCATCCCATTTACAGTGCAAACTTGCCTTGAAAAATGATAGACTTATGATACGCAAGTAACCATAGAATCAAATCCACACCGCTGTTTTCTGTAAACACATTGTGTCATCTTTCTTCTGGAAAACACCTGTTGTGATGTTGTGATATTTGTTCGCCGTCCCACTTTATAAAAAAATTGCCCTTTAACACACACAAAGTTATATTTAGAAACAAAATCTGTTTTTGAGCCTAAAATGCTATGTACTACATACAGTTGAAGTCAGAAGTTTGCATACACTTAGGTTGGAGTCATTCAAACTCGTTTTTCAACCACTCCACAAATTTCTTGTTAACAAACTATAGTTCTGGCAAGTCGGTTAGGACATGTACTTTGTGCATGACACAAGTAATTTTTCCAACAATTGTTTACAGACAGATTATTTAATTATAATTCACTGAATCACAATTCCAGCGGGTCAGAAGTTTACATACACTAAGTTGACTGTGCCTTTAAACAGATTGGAAAATTCCAGAAAATGTCATCGTGGCTTTAGAATCTTCTGATAGGCTAATTGACATAATTTGAGTCAATCGGAGGTGTACCTGAGGATGTATTTCAAGGCCTACCTTCAAACTAAGTGTCTCTTTGCTTGACATCATGGGAAAATCTAAAGAAATCAGCCAAGACCTCAGAAAAAAAATTGTAGACCTCCACAAGTCTGGTTCATCCTTGGGAGCAATTTCCAAATGCCTGAAGGTACCATGTTCATCTGTACAAACAATAGTACGCAAGAATAAACACCATGGGACCACGCAGCCGTCATACCGCTCAGGAAGGAGACGCGTTCTGTCTCCTAGAGACAAACGTAATTGCGAAAAGTGCAAATCAATCCCAGAACAACAGCAAAGGACCTTGTGAAGAAACAGGTACAAAAGTATCTGTATCCACAGTAAAACGAGTCCTATATCGACATAACCTGAAAGGCCGCTCAGCAAGGAAGAAGACACTGCTCCAAAACCGCCATAAAAAAAAGCCAGACTATGGTTTGCAACTGCACATGGGGACAAAGATTGTACTTTTTGGAGAAATGGCCTCTGGTCTGATTATACAAAAATAGAACTATTTGGCCATAATGACCATCGTTATGTTTGAAGGAAAAAGGGGGAAGCTTGCAAGCCGAAGAACACCATCCCAACCATGAAACAAGGGGATGACAGAATCATGTTGTGGGGGTGCTTTGCTGCAGGAGGGACTGGTGCACTTCACAAAATAGATGGCATCATGAGGTAGGAAAATTATGTGGATATATTGAAGCAACATTTCAAGACATCAGTCAGGAAGTTAAAGCTTGGTCGCAAATGGGTCTTCCACATGAACAATGGCTTAAGGACAACAAAGTCAAGGTATTGGAGTGGCCATCACAAAGCACTGACCTCAAGCCTATAGAACATTTGTGGGCAGAACTGAAAAAGCGTGTGCGAGTAAGGAGGCCTACAAACCTGACTCAGTTACATCAGCTCTGTCAGGAGGAATGGGCCAAAAGTCACCCAACTTATTGTGGGAAGCTTGTGGAAGGCTACCTGAAACGTTTGACCCAAGTTAAACAATTTAAAGGCAATTCTACCAAATACTAATTGAGTGTATGTAAACTTCTGACCCAATGGGAATGTGATGAAAGAAATTAAAGCTGATATAAATAATTCTCTCTACTATTATTCTGACATGTCACAGTCTTAAAATAAAGTGGTGATACTACCTGACCTAAGACAGGGAATTTCTACTAGGATTAAATGTCAGGAATTGTGAAAAACTGAGTTTAAATGTAGGTGTAAGGTGTATGTAAACTTCCGACTTCAACTGTACACCCAGCAGCCACATAATGGAGTCTGAGCTGCCTTAGAAACACTAAGCCAAACTATTCCTACCTTCTTGTGGAGGGTTAATAACCCTTCTAGACGTGAAGAATAGAAGGCAGAAAGATGATGTGAAGAAAAAAATGGAGGGGAAAGAAGCACAAATATTTCATTCAAGATCGAACACCCAAAAGGATAGAAAAGAAAAAGAATGTCAGTCAATACGGCTTTAATACTGCAGCACATCCCACGGGGGAGCTCTCCTGATTTGCCGATATGGTTTTATTATCTCTTTGAGGCCTGAACAAGGTGCTGGCTGGTTGGCTGGCGGTAGCAGGCGGTGGCATGGCTAGCTGCTGGGACTAATGGAATTCCAACACCGGGGCCTCATCTCTCAGGTTTTGATGGCTGGCTGACAGGCCTTGATGGATGGCCGGGGCTGAAGGCACAGTGACAGTTGTGCTCTCTTGATGAATTGTGAAACGAGGCAGACACACAAAAAAGCTCTGGGCAGCCTCGGACCAGACAGGCCGCCACCGGTGGATTGGTGAGTTTCTGTAAAACAGCGAGCGGCAAGCCGACCCCCCCTCCATTCTCGCATCCATCTTCCCTTGACTTGTTGCCCCGGTAATGTTCGGGCACTACAGACGAAGGACATCATCCTCAAGACTTAGGAAGCGGGCCAGTTTGGAAGTGTTTTAATGATGGATTGAAAGCATCCGTCAAAGGGACATGGCTACGTACAGCTCATGCCACGAAGCCCCACTAACTGCCGACGGGAGCGCAATAGATAAATATTGTCTGCATGCGTTAAGACAAATTACAGGACAATAGGATCTGTGCTATAGACATCTTCAGTGTTGAAATGGCACTGCATAATAGCCGTTTTAAATTGGCATCTGGGGGTCGAGGAGCGGCTGGCGAACAGGCAGCCCAGTCAAACTAATAGGACGAGAGTCCCTGACCTGGAAAAGTCTTTCAGCCAACCATGTCTCATCTGTTAATGTTCTAAAAGGACATCGGCGGGCGGAGAGTCAACGGGCGGTGGGCCACCAGAGAACGCCTCAGCGATCAATAATCGACAAACACTCCCATCAGACATCATACTCATAAAAAAGGCATAATTTAACAATCTGACAGCTTTGCTTTTATTAGCCGTTCCGAACAGATGGTGGCAGGCCGCGCATTTCATCCTCACTGTGCCCAGACAGTTTTCAGTGAGACTGAGGACAGAGGATTAATAGAACTAAGCAGGCAATAGAACTTGTCAGGGAAGAGCTGCCTTTGTATCTCATAATGGATTACTTTGAGGCTAATAAGGCATCTTTCTCTGTATTTGTGCACACCTCCAGGTGATAGTGTGACCTGTAATTGGGTCCTAGATATGGCCCAAAAGGAGCATGAGGGGACAGTGTGGCTAGCTCTCGGTAGCACTGATCTGTTTCTGGCCGTTGAGAATATCTTTGTGTATTGTTTACCTAGTGTTTGGAACTCTTCGCTCTTCCCCCCTCATGAACCTTTTCATTCCATCTTTACATTCCATCCCATATTTATTATCTAGTATTCATGCCGGCTTGAAATTATTTCAGAGTTTGTTTTGTTTGTTTGTTTTAAACTGCTGCTCTTTTATTATTTGTTACTTTTATCGCTTACTTTTTGGGGGTATTTTCTAAAAACTGCATTGTTGGTTAAGGGCTTGTAAGTAAGCATTTCACTGTAAGGTCTACACCTGTTGTATTCGGCACATGTGACAAACACGATTTGATTTGATTAAACACTAAGACCTCAGTAGTTACATAAATGCAACAATATGATCCCAACCAAGAACTCCATTCTCCTCTAAAGGCGTTGTTACCACAGTAGGCCTACATCAAATGCAAACATATCCATAAATATTTATTAATTAAAACTTGGAACAAATCAATGCATCAATGACACTCAATGCATCAAAGCTACTTGGAGCTCATTTAGCTTGTCTTGAAAATCACAAGGCTTTGTTACATGAAATAACTTTTAATATGCCCGATACTAACACGATTTCACCAAAAGTAACATCATGTTGATTCTTGCACTGAATGGGAAATGTGGATGAGAAGAGGGTTGAGTTGTAGAATTGATTAAAACTTCCAGTATAAGAACTACAAGAACAAATTGAATTATTACCCTTGATATGTAATGGACTTAGGATGGATTTATCGCAACTTACAAGTAAAATCAGCCTGTGTCTCTGTTGACCTGACATTTAATGACCTACCTCAAGATTTGGACAGTTGCCTTGATTTGCCAGAAAACAGTATTGACTACTTCCGTCCTGTTTGAAAATTAATCAACAGATGCTCTTGAACTTGAATGTGCAGCAGGTCATTTCATTTTATTCATATAACAAATATATACAGTATATATATTTTTTGTGTATTTCATTTGATGTCTAACTGTATGAATAAACATACTGTTTTCCATCCGTGTGTCTCGTTGTGACATCTGTTTGATCTGATGGGATGGGAGACAATTATGTATTGAGTCTCTCTCTCTCTCTCTTTATAATAACATCTGACGTATTGTTCACAGCCATAACCCTATGCATCCAATAAGGGGATAAACTATGAACAAACATGGCAACAGAGGAGGTCTTGCGTAGCCACATGCAGCCAATCAATGGGATGAAGCCAGAGCTGGGTTCAAATACATGTGCATTTGACTATCTGGTATGTAAAATAATTTTCAAATACACAGCTTATAACAAGTACTTTTATTTGAGTATTTGAATGGTTATTTGTAAAAAAAAAAAAAAAAAATTGTCTACCAAATTGCATTTGAGAGTGTTTTCAAATACTTATTTCAAATACTATTTTAATTTACCTGGGTTAAATGCATGGGAGTGTATTTGAGTCTGTGTATTGGAGTATTTTCAAATACTTTCCAAGTGTATTTCCAAATATTAAATTACTTGTCTTTTCAAATAAAATATATCTGAATACTTACTTTGAATGTATGTGAAAGTAATTGAGATATTTGAACACAGGTCTCGATAAAGCATGGGTATTTTTACCCGCAAAATAGATTAATCAAAGCATTAATGTTGGTGTCACAATCAGGCTCTTTTTTTTGGCCTCGTAAAATGACATTGTTACATGTCATCAGAAAACCTGATTTACCGCTCCAAGCCTGGAAGGAAGAGATGAAGAGTGGCATATGAAATAGGTAATCTCAAGTTTGAAAAATGCATATGAAATGCCTGCACAACCACAATCATCAACCACACTCTCAATAATCAAAGCTATAACATCAACAAAATAAATATGATGGAATATACTGTGCCACATCAGAATGTATAGAAGTGGATGGTTATGCTGATGTTACCTAGGCATTGTCTGTGCCATCAGCAAGTAAAGTCTTCAAACTGACGTGTCGCCTAAAATATCCTGCGATTGTCCTAATATGGATAACGTACAAGAATTGAGTTGTTTCTTCCACCCAACGTAATGTTCTTACTGAATGTAAATTACCACACCCCCTGCCTGGCTGTCCAACTCTGCTGCTTTCACCTTGATATTACACACAGTATTCCTTACCCACGACAAAGTATCTCACCAACCAGCAGTCAGTATCAGTCACTCAGAGGCTGGGTCAGATTAAAAGAGGCAGAAAATGGCATCATAAAAAAAATCATGTTTACAACTTGAGGTCAAGTGTCATTATATAGCTTTGTTTCCTCGACTCTCTTGAATTGTTCACCTCTATCTGAAATATCAAGGCTCTGAATCTTGTTTGCTGTCGGTTATGTCTTAAAAGGCACTCGACTTACTTGAGTAAAGAGAGGTCGAGGCGAGATAACTCGCTCCAATATGGGGCTAATGCAAATTTTATGCATAGGGAATACAGCTTTTTGGACGACATTTCAATTATTGTGGTTGATGGTATGGAGGCGCAACTCTTCATCTGCATGCCAACGAGACGATATTAACTCTGATGGCCATACCTCAGATGTCAGGCCCAAAGCAAAAACGCTTTGGGAAATATATTCATAATGTATTACAAGTCACCCATACGGCCTGTTGGCCTGTCCTAATACACCACTATGCCATCTGATCGATGACAAGGGAGAGAGAACCACATCAGTGGTGGGGAGGGCTAACGGAGAGGCTGATAGGATGATATGAGAATGATATCTTTATAAGAGGATTTGTTAGATTAGGTTTCTCACTGACACAGAGCGGTAAGGACGAGGGAATACCGCAATGACACATGACCCAGACGGTATGACATTACTGAGCATGGATCATCTGGCCTCAAAGCCTCAAAGACCCAGAGGGCAGGGATGAAGACATTAATACCCAAGGGCACAGGAGAGCGCATTGGAGGTTCTGATGAGTCATTGCTTGGGATGTGGGTTCAATGTTGGCTGTCTTAAGATGGATACAGTCAATTGTGAAGGTGCATAAAGATGGAGGAATTCAGATATGACGATAGCACTACTCACAGTTGTTAAACTACGGCCAATAAATCAGCACAATCTACTTTTACGTTTTTCCAAATTGCTGCTGTCTTGGAGCTAGAATTGGGATCAAGTTTACCGTGCTAATGCAGATACAAAAACAGACTAATGGAGAGCACACTGTACAATACAGCGAATTTAGCAAAGGAGGCATTTGTGTTAAGTACATGGGGGCTGCCATCTTTATGCATGTTCGCTATTAGGGAGTTTGATTAAGCTGAACCGAGGGCTACGGGCTATGGCCTGTGACGTGACCGGGGGAAGAGCGCCCTTCTAAAATTGAACAGTAATTTGCATTGCCTGGTCATATCAACAAGGCAGCGTGGTGCATCTTTCAGAAACACTTTTTTCCATAAAGTATATGATAGAATTTTCAAACAGGTTTTCCTTGATAAAGCACATTATGTGTTTTTATCAGGAGAGAAAACACTTTTCATGTGAAAACTCTGAATTTTAAGTCATTACTACACGTGTTTGACATACGTCACTTTGTTTTGAGCTGACTTTGCCATCGGCATTAAACTGGGCACCCGGCTCACACCCGGGAGGCAGCCGGGTTTCAAAATGAATGTAATCACTTTTCACCCAGTAAAAACTCTGCCTACGCGGTGAACCGGGCCAGCTTAATCAAATCCCCTCAGTGTTACCCACCTGCGCGCACACACAATAAAGATGCAGAGATACACATGCAATACATGTGCGCACACACACTGTGAAGCACGCACACACACACACACACACTTCCTGGATTTTGTGAGCAGGCTGCTTAGCATTAGGAGGCAGTTTAAAGCTAATTCTCCCCAGATGTAAAGTTGGAAGATGAAATTAAGAGGGGGCTGTTTAGTTCCGACCTAATATCTAATGCCTAAAATGCTTTCCTTTTCTCCACAACCTGACGCCTTCTTTACATATTCCCCAAAAATTCTATTTCCCCAACATTGTACAAAAGAGAAAATACTTAAGCAACGTGCATGTGATCCTATAGACAATTAGAGACAGCCCCAGTCAGTCAGTCAGTCAGGTATTCAAGAGTTTGTGTTTGCTAAAGGAAACACACTGCGGAATTCAAACCGCAGCATGGCTAAATCCCACAAACAATGTGAATCGTACCCCAAAGGGATCAATTAAAAACCATGATGCATAATCTGTCAAAAGAGGAAAATAACTCTGGATATTCATGAAGAGAAAAGGAGAGAGTGAGAGAAAGGGGGGTTGCTATCGCGCCCTCTTTCAATGAAGAGACCCCAAGAAAATGGCACCTTAGCGGAATGCTAAGCAGGGAAGAACAAACAAACAGCACTCTGACTGATATAAACACCAGTCAACACTTTCCTCCAAATCGGACCGCTGGATTTGCATATGCGCAGCCTTGGGTTGTTTGGACGGCCAGACAGATGTGGATGACAAGAGGAAACAGTGGAGATGTTGGATGTAGATCACTCTCCAAAGGCAGAATTGGTTGATGTATTTACTATATTTATATTTCCCACCAATTACTTTTTTCCTTGACAACTGACTCATTCAAACTGCTTATTGTTTGTACTGTGAATCAACGGATGGTTACCAGCTACTGGTTTGTCTTTTGAGGGCCCATCATTCAGGAATGACCACCGATGAGCACCAGAAGTTAGTTTCAGAAGTTAGTTCCTAGTTGTTTCATCTTAAATTTAGACTTTATGGTTTGTGTACACATACTTCACAATATGCATACATTACTTAGCTAACTAAACCTGTTTTTAAATATGAACAAACAGCCTTTCCTCATAAGCATGGTGGTGTGCCCCTTTCTATTCAATATGGTTCAATTTTTGGGACACCTTTTGGCTCGTTAGCACCCCTGAAGCCAAAAAGTTATGGAGTACATTTTAGATAACCAAACAAATTCCCGATTGAGTGTAATTCCCCTTTAAGAATGTTAAATTATGTGGCTTAACAATATCAATCTAAGTTGTCCATATGCATGCCTACATTTAATGTAAATTGCATTAATATGAATGTATCATATTGATATAATAAAAATGTACTTCTTTGGCAAAAAGCAACTATTCGCTTATGTCAGAATTGTTTCATTTACAGTCACTCTGCATTGTTGCTTTGTCATCTCAGACAAGATACACAGCCCAACTCTATTAAGTCTTCTAGTCTTTTACAGAATTCAGGCTGTTATTGGTCCCGAGGAAGTGTGTGTCTAAAGCTATTCTGAGTTTCCAGGCCAACCACCTCGGGCAAGCACTGTTTTGCATGCAGTGACGCATGTTGTTTCGCCCAAGCTCAGTCGCACTGAATTGAAGCTATTCTCACTTCTCTAATTGGCTGTAATGAAAATGCCATAGACAATCTTGAGAGCCGACTCAATTGATAGAGGGAATTATGAAAATTAAAAAGGATACAAAAATGGAAGACTCTTGATGACATTCCCTCTATCTCAATGGAAATGGGGACTGAGGCTTTGCATACTAGATTTGTCTGACAACTGACGACTTCCTAATATGGATGATGTAACATTGGAATAAGTTT
The DNA here is from genome assembly GCA_030435695.1 of Brachymystax lenok tsinlingensis. Lineage (NCBI taxonomy): Eukaryota > Metazoa > Chordata > Actinopteri > Salmoniformes > Salmonidae > Brachymystax > Brachymystax lenok. The sequence continues at coordinate 33,353,698 of CM059792.1, forward strand.
GTAAGATCATGTTTAAATATTCGATCTCAAATGCTTTACCCATTGTAATTAAATAGTCATTGGGACCAACAGCATTGGAGACAATCTCAGCACGATTACTAAACCCACCACTGTGCGCCTGGAAATTTGACTTTAACCTCTACAGTGATCCACTGCAACACATGCTCCCCATCAATGATTCTATGGGGATTCTCAGTAATTCAGTCGACTCTGAAATGCACTAACTGACTAGATAACAAGCTGTGATTGTGGTGGTAGCAGATAAGGGGTGGATGGAGTGCATGGGGTGGATGGACTGGATGGGCTGCATGGGGTGGATGTGTGTTTGTGTCTAAAATTAAAAAGGGGATGCTGTAGCTTGGTTAAGTAGGCTTTAGCAGGATGTGGAGGTCATTCTGAACGGGAACCAAAAACGAATAGGGCCCTCTGCTGTTGGAATGAATATTCAATCTCTTACCATGGAGATTTTTGACTAATATGAAGGTGACCCATTTCAAGAGTGTGTGAAGCTATAAAAACAGCAATGAGTGAAATACTGTGGACATCTTGAATGACGGCAGTCACACAATGAAATGACATAACACACGCATTCCGCAAAAGTGTGCATACAAATACCATTGTTCGAAAGGAAAATAGAAAAGCAACAGCAACAACAATGGATACAACCATTGTTCATGTGCGGAGCTGCATTTCAACAGTCTCTTTCAGGCCATTAAAAACGTCTGCCAATGAAAACTTGTTACCTTGTCGATAATCTTATTTTTATAAACAGTGTTGAGAAACCAATATGTTCCTATACTACACAGCTTTACTGTGTGTTGTGAAGCAGCCTGGTGCATCTTCAATCATTAATGTTTTTATATTTTTATTCTACCAGGTTTTCCCATTGAGGACAAAATATATATTTTTTAAAGTAAGACCTGCAAGTATCCCAATTTTACTTCCCATTTAGCGATAGTAAGGTGGGAAAACAAGGTCAAGACAAACTGTCACGGGCCCCGGCACTGCACGTACGTATGGCTTCTGACATCTGTGGGAGGGAGCGGTCGGCGGGCACAGTTGGCCCTCATTGGCACATGCCACGGCCAGCTGTGTGCACCCGAAGATCTGCCATGTCCCCCCGGAACGCCCCCACCACCACACAGAGGCAGTGGAATTCCAAAGCAGCTCAGAACTGTCACCTCATCACAATATCACGGGCCCAAAACACAAGCTGTTCCTGGCCAACACCTGTTCCTCTCCCAGCGCAGGGGGACAGTGATGGGGAGAATCATTGCCGTGCAATATTTGTAGTACTGAAGAATATTACTAAAGTTTAAAGGCTCATGCTGCTTTTTTCTGACCCAGTTTAAGGAATAAGGATGGCATTTCCATGAAAAAGGACCCAAGAGCACCAACAAATTGGGTGTCAAATGAAAGCTAAGAGTCTACAGTTGAAGTCGGAGTCATTAAAACTCGTTTTTTCAACCACTCCACAAATTTCTTGTTAACAAACTATAGTTTTGGCAAGTCGGTTAGGACATCTACTTTGTGCATGACACAAGTAATTTTTCCAACAACTGTTTACAGACAGATTATTTCACTTATAATTCACTGTATCACAATTCCAGTGGGTCAGAAGTTTACATACACTAAGTTGACTGTGCCTTTAAACAGCTTGGAACTAAGTTTAAATGTACTTTGCTAAGGTGTATGTAAACTTCTGACTTCAACTGTACATCAAAACACAATAATGTTGACCTAATAACCCCTGCCAACTAATAAACACTCATATTTATAATAGTTTGAGAAATTGTTTACCTTCTGTAAGTTTAAGAAATATTGCCTTGTGGAGCTACCAATTACTTATTGTGATTTTACCGATATCAAATTTGTTTTTAATTATTAAATTATTAAAACTCGTAATTCCGTTACAAAAAAAATCAAACTCAATTGGCTACAATGGGAAATCATAGTAGCTACTATTGTCCTCCCTTCCACTGGCATACTGTTATGTTCAGCTCATAACTGTTTTCTTTGTATTTCTGTTGTCTGGTGGTCAAACCAACAGTGTTAAAACAGTCTGAGTCTGGACAACCTCTCCCTCTCTCTCTCACTCTCCAGTTAACATCCCCTCTCTCTCTTACAGACACTTACCTACGAGCCCCCTCTCTCTCCATTTACTTTAACCAACATCCTCATCTACTGAACACCAACCAACATGGATGTTGACCTTTGGTCAGTCCACCCTGGCCTTGACGTTAACATCCACAGATGGATGGACTGGACCAAATCTGAACCTATCATAGATGTATGTTTCACAAGTTTGGATAGCACAGTACAATGAATAGAGCACAGTAGAGTACAGCACAATACAATACAGTAGTACAGTACAGTAAAGAAATGTTGAGTATAGTACAGTAGAGTAGAGTACAGTATATTGTACTGTACTCTACTGAACTATACTCTACTGTACTTAACTCTACTCTGCTGTGCTGTATTGCACTGTGTATTGCACAAACCATAATAATGCATTTCTGTGTAGTACAGATCATGATGTAATTCGTTATCGTAATTCTGTTACCGGGTGTAAATCCACTTCACTTACTGGAGTTCAATAAACAAAATGTATTTTTTCAAACTCAAGGTGTCATGTCATTGCTGACACCCCAGTCTTTCTGTAGACATCACTGAATCTTAATTTGTTTTTGTCAAACGTGGTCACATGAAGACCTGAGGAGAAGTTTAGATCTACTGTACACAGCTCTTCAACTAAATTGGTTTTGGTACATTTTTCAGGGTCAATTGCTAAAAGTAGTTGTGTATAGAGTTGTATGGTTTGTTAAACTTTGAAATCAATGTTTTTGTTTGGCATAAATTTGTAAGTGAAAAAGCTGAGTCAAAGCGCAATTCCATTACTGTGGAATTTGCCCAGGACTCACTCGGGTCTCTGAGCTTGTACTCAAATGTTTAACATTAGATAATGGTGCCAATACAGAAATTAAAGATGCATTTGCATTATGTCAATCAATATTAAATAAGTAATCTACTTTTGAAAGAGCATGCCAAGATAGTGTTGTGGTAATGACTGGCTTTTGTTGAATTCTGAAAATGGCAAGGTAATATGTGACAGACAGACAGTCTGCGCTAAACAATGAAAAACTATTTCTGTAAATACACAAAGGTTAGCTGCTGACTCATTGCTAATACTGAAAGTATTACAATATACAATTAATATTATTGAGTGACCGGAGTGGTGAAGAAAGAATTTTGTTGATCGAATGGTTTATAAAACCCTAGGACATTTCAAGGCAACAGTACTATTTCAGACCTATTCAAAGTAAAGCAGCAACCAGAAAGATACAGTAAGTTAAAAACCTTCTCCCGCCGCACAGCAGAAAAGCATGTTTGAATCAATATGCAGTTATTTCATTTCATTACAATATAGTTTTTTTGTTCAGTGCATGAATACAAAAGTGCTTTTAGCATTTCTTACAGTAAAAGAAGAATGTTTTTAACGTAGGTCAAAACTAGGTTAGACTGAATAGAGAATGTGCTAAACCTACTGCTTTTAAATGACAAAGCACATTTGAAAACTATTGTGGTGGCATCTACAATGCATTGAGAGAATGTGGTGGGTACTTTTCTGGAGATTTTATTTCAAGGACGCTAGTTTAGAGTGATGGGCGATGACTGTGTGATGTGATATTATCTGTCTTCTTTTCTTCATAATGCACCTTTGCCTTCTTCGCCATCGATTGCGGCCAAAGGAGGTTGTCATTAAATCAATTCTTCCCAGAAGATAAATTATTTGTGTATGAACGGTCCTTGCCCCTACTATCAATGGCAGCAGTACCAATTAATTGAATAAGGGGGAACCAACAGAGTCGAAAATACATTCTAATACGAATTATTTTATTTGTATTTTTCATTGTTATTTTTTTCACCTTTATTTAACCAGGTAGGCTAGTTGAGAACAAGTTCTCATTTACAACTGTGACCTGGCCAAGATAAAGCAAAGCAGTGCGACACAAACAACACAGAGTTACACATGGAATAAACAAGCATACAGTCAATAACACAATAGAGAAAAAAAAGAAAGTCTATATACAGTGTGTGCAAATGGCGTGAGGAGGTAAGGCAATAAATAGGCCATAGTAGCGAAGTAATTAACACTGGAGTGATAGATGAGCAAGTAGAAATACTGGTGTGCAAAAGATCCGAAAAGTAAATAAAAACAATATGAGGATGATGTAGGTAGATTGGGTGGGCTATTTGCAGATGGGCTATGTACAACTGCAGCGATCGGTCTTCATAATTGTTACAACCAAGTCCTGTACTGGGAAAAACTGCTATTTGTCACTGAAGAAGAGAATATCAAGAGCACTGGTGATATTCCAACTCTGAACTCTGTGTGTGAGATGGTGGGGATGTGACAGAATCTTAATCGCAAGCGCCTTTCATTTGATTTCCTTTTATATGGTCACTAGAGATGAGGCGTCTGGGTGAGTGACGGAGACAGTGTCGCCAAGCCTCTCAACCTGTCTATTCCTGGTGGCTTCGAGTGGGTGCCACCCAGTGATCATATGCTTTTAACAGATGACACATGGAATATAATTTATCATGGCTGGCAAAGGAGAGATTGAAAGATGAATTTAACCCCGATCAATGTCTCTCTACTTTTCCATCTAGCTGTAAGTCTCTCTTCTGTCATCTGTTCATCATTTGTGTGCACATAACAGGCAATTTGAGAGTGAATAAAATATAACAACTATAATTATATCCTGGACAATACTTCTAGTATGGAAATAGTTGAGGTGGTTAAGAAAAAAGTGTTTGTGTGACTCATTTAAGGAAACGCATGCAAATGCATTTTTTTATTTAGTTGTCGTGCAAAGGTGTCAATATCCCACCTTTCAATATTTCAATTATCTGTTACACTTCACTATATCATGAACATGAAGATGTTTTAAGACCTATCGATGCGTCATCATAGAAATGGAATCATCATTGAATTAATGGACTGCACGTTGCGTCACAATACTGTTTTGAACGTTCATTTTAGGACTGATGCCCAACCGAGCACTCTACTCAATGCATTCTTAGTGGGCACTGATGAAGATTTTGTCCGAAGTGCATTACTATGGCACAATGACATTTCAAAAGGAGGCAAATAATTAGCAGGAAAACATTTAGTCATCATTTTGATGCTGCCAGATTTACTTTAGTTGCAGTATTGCATTAGATTGAGGGGAGACCTCCAGATCTTTCCAGTACATTTGACAACAAAGTTGTTTCCTACTAAATATGTGCCTACTTTAGCAATGTCATCGTATCCCAAAGCCCCTATAGTGTAATTTCAGATGAAATAGTCCTTAGCCCCCGTTCTACTTCTGAGCATCAATATGGCTGCGGCGTCTGTCGAACGCTGATAACAATGGCAACGATGTGACCGTGTGACAGAGGTGCGACCTATGAACAGTCAGTGATTGACCGTGTGACGGAGGTGCAACCTATGAACAGTCAGTGATTGACCGTGTGACGGAGGTGCAACCTATGAACAGTCAGTGATTGACCGTGTGACGGAGGTGCAACCTATGAACAGTCAGTGATTCTATTTCTATGGGATTCATGTTCATTCATGACTGTTGTCATGACAGAGGTAGCGGTTTGCATTATGACTGTGCTGACATAACAAAGCTGGATAGCAACCTCAAATATAACAATGGCATAACAATGAACTCCACCAACTCCAGCTCAGTACCATCAAATCAAAAATGGTTATTGAGTTCAGCGCCTGTTTGACACATTTAAATTAAACATAAATCTAAATTGAACTGCATCAACCCTGCAATGATCAAATGTTGATAGGTTGCGACTGACTTGTGTGCTCCTGAATCATCTCATAAGGTGTTTTTGGAGCAACGGGGTGATGACGATGAAGAACCAGCTTCATTCAGTAGAACTCTTCTGCCACCAAGTGGGGGAAGACACACATACCGACAGACAGAGACGCTCACAGTCACACTACGCAGACCTGCACACAATGCTATTAAAGTACACTGATGGGAGAGAAAAATTATAACATTTTGTGGAGTCATTGTACCAATTCAACCTTTTCAACTTTTAATACTGCCAGTGTTAAGCAACAGCTATGCCCGTGTTAAGCTACAGCTATGTCTGGGGTCACTCCGCCTCACGGTGGGTAAAACAATAAAAGACAATGTGAGTGTATAGCACCTTTTGTCTCGCACATAAGTTCAGCTGGTACAGCCGAGGTACAATTCACCCCCTGACATTCCAACTTTTTAATTAGCACATCCCGGGGGCCCCCTTATCAGTGATGGACTATTCTCTTAATGAGCTGTTATTAAGCTGTTTCACTCCGGGCTGATAGTCTCCCAGCCACCTATGGCACAGGCTGATTAGAACCAACCTCAACTAATTCCTATTCCCTTTTCCCCCGGTGAACTCGAGCTCCTTCCCAACCATTATTTGACATTTAACTCAGGCTGAAAAACTGTGCCGAGGATGTCATAACAACAAAATAGAGGAAAAAAGGAAGTAAAAAGTGTAAAGGTTTTTTGTGTGTGTCGTGGTAAAAGTTACTGCTCTTCTAATGAGGGGAGGGGGAATTTATCTCTATCAGTCCCTTAGCTCGTCAAAGGGAGTGGAAATGAAAAAAATCTAACAAATGTGTTTTTGGTCAGAGAAGGTAATCTAAAAGGTAGAATCAACTTGAGTTGCACAGTAGGCCTAGACAGTAGTAGGACACTGAACGGCCAACACAGACATATGCCCCCTCTAGTTAACCTTATTCCAAATAAAGTGGTGCCTTTTCAACGAATGTAGCATCAACATGGAATATTAGGACACAAAAATGAACGCACAACACCCCCCCTTTGAGAGAAACCGAAAAAAATAGAGATCAAAAGTGAAAACCGCAAACCATCAATGCTATTTTGTCCCATTCCATATGACACTGACCCGATTGATCGTGAGCATTAGACTGAGCTGAACAACATTTTACAGAGTAGAAATAAAGGGAGACTTTGAATTTATGCAATCTGTCAGCAAGCCTCATAGATGCTAATAGTTCCCCAATCCATTGAACTCCATTAACTGAGCAGCAAATAGTTTTTCCATTAGTAAAGAAGGTGTCTAAGAGGTCTACCTGTCACGATCTTCAAAGACGGACCAAGGCGCAGTGTGCAGGGTTGAGTAAAACATAATTTATTAGTTGAACTCACCAAAACAAAAAGGAAGAACACAACATGTGGCACACAACATGGCACACAACATGTGGCACACAACATGTGGCACACAACATGTAGCACACAACATGTAGCACACAACATGTAGCACACAACATGTAGCACACAACATGTAGCACACAACATGTAGCACACAACATGTAGCACACAACATGTAGCACACAACATGTAGCACACAACATGTAGCACACAACATGTAGCACACAACAGCAACTAACACACTGAACATAAACAATATCCCACACACAGGTGGGGGACTAAACAACTTAAATAGGATTCCCAATTAGAGACAACGACTAACAGCTGCCTCTAATTGGGAACCCAAACCAACCAACATAGAAAATATAACATAGAACAAACACACACCCCTGCTCACGTCCTGACCAAAACCACCATAGAGCAGCCAAAAGGGCTAGATGAGTCCTGGACTTTCTGACGGGCCGCCCCCAGGTGGTGAAGGTAGGAAACAACATCTCCACTTTGCTGACCCTCAACCCTGGGGACCCACAAGGGTGTGTGCTCAGCCTTCTCTTTTACTCCCTTTTTACCCACGACTGCGTGGCCATGCACGCTTCCAACTCAATCATCAAGTTTGCAGACGACACAACAGTAGTAGGCTTGATCACCAACAATGACGAGACAGCCTACAGGGAGGTGGTGAGGGCACTCGGAGTGAGGTGTCAGGAAAACAACCTCTCACTCAACATCAACAAAACAAAGGAGATGATCGTGGATTTCACGAAACAGCAGAGGGATCACCCACCTATCCACATTGATGGGATAGCAGTGGAGAAGGTGGAAAGTTTTAAGTTCCTGCGCGTACACATCACAGACAAACTGAAATGGTCCACTCACACAGACAGTGTGGTGAAGAAAGGGCAACAGCGCCTCTTCAACCTCAGGAGGCTGAAGAAATGTGGCTTGTCACCCAAAACCCTGAGAAACTTTTACAGATGCACAATCAAGAGCATCACAGCCTGGTACGACAACTGCACCGCCCTCAACCGCAAGGCTCTCCAGAGGGTGGTGCGGTCTGCACAACACATCACCGGGGGCAAACTACCTGCCCTCCATGACATCTACAGCACCCAATGTCACAGGAAGGCCAAAAAGATAATCAAGGACAACAACCACCCAAGCCACTGCCTGTTCACACTGCTATCATCAAGAAGGCGAGGTCAGTACAGGTGCATCAAAGACGGGACCGAGAGATTGAGACACAGCTTCTATCTCAAGGTCATCAGACTGCTAAACAGCAATCACTAACTCAGAGAGGCTGCTGCCTGCATTGAGACCCAATCACTGGACACTTTAATAAATGGATCACGAGTCACTAAACAATGCCACTTTAATAATGTTTACATATCTTACATTACTCATATCACATGTATATACTGTATTTTATACCATCTATTGCACCTTGCCTATGCCGCTCGGCCATCGCTCATCCAAATACTTATATGTACATATTCTCATTCACCCTTCAGATTTGTGTGTATTAGGTAGTTGTTGGGGAATTGTTAGATTACTTGTTAGATATTTCTGCACTGTCGGAACTAGAAGCACAAGCATTTCGCTACACTCGCATTAACATCTGCTAACCATGTGTATGTGACCGTAAAATCTGATTTGATTTGATTTATAAACCAGATAATAAGTACAGTACCTCAATAGAAAATGACTTAAGTAAAAGTAATCCTAAAAAATACTACTTGAGTAAAAGTTAAGTATTTGGTTTAAAATATACTTAAGTATCAAAAGCATAAATCATTTCAAATTCCTTAGCAAACCAGAGGCACTATTTTTATTTTGTAAAAAAAAAAATACGGATAGCCAGGGGCAAACAACAAAACGCTAACATAATTTACAAATGGAGCATGTGTGTTTAGTGAGTCAGACAGATCAGAGGCAGTAGGGACGACCAGGGATGTTCTCTTGATAAGTGCGTGAATTGGACAATTTTCCTGTCCTACTAAGCATTCAAATGTAACTGCTGGGAATCAGGGAAGGTGTATGGAGTAAAAAGTACATTATTATCTTTAGGAGTGTAGTGAAAAAAATAGTAGTACTTCAAAGTATTTTTACTTAAGTACTTTACACCACTAATCATGCCCAGCATATGGCATAGAGCAGTGGTTTCCAAACTTTTTATAGTCCCGTACCCCTTCAAACATTCAACCTCCAGCTGCGTAACCTCTCTAGCACCAGGGTCAGCGCAATCTCAAATGTTGTTTTTTTGCAATCATTGTAAGCCTACCACACACACTATACAATACATTTATTAAACATAAGAATGAGTTTGAGTTTTAGTCCCAACCAGGCTCGTGTCTCAGTCTTAAATAATTTTCCACACACAGTCTGTGCCTGTATTTCATTTTCATGCTAGTGAGGGCCGAGAATCCACTCTCACATAAGTACGTGGTTGAAAAGGGCATCAGTGTCTTAATAGAGCGATTTGCTAAGGCAGGATACTCTGAGCGCAGCCCAATCCAGAAATCTGGCAGTGGCTTCTGATTAAATAAAATTTTCACAGAACCGCTTGTTGCAATTTTGATGAGGCTCTCTTGTTCAGATATTGGTAAGTGGTCTGAGGCAGGGCATGAAAGGGATAACGAATACTGTTGTTTGTGTGATCCATTTCGAGAAAGTACCTGAGTAATTGCGCACACAACTCACTCAGGTGCTTCGTTATATCACATTTGACATTGTCCGTAAGCTTGAGTTCATTTGCACACACAAAATCATACATTGATGGAAAGACCTGTGTGTTGTCCCCGCACATTGAATATAGTTGCGGAGAGTCCCTGTAATCCTAGATTCAGATCATTCAGGCGAGAAAAAACATCACCCAGACAGGCCAGTCGTGTGAGAAACCCGTCATCATGCAAGTGGTCAGACAAGTGAAAATAAATAAAGAAAACTTTAAGCTCGTCTCTCAATAAATAAAAAATGTGTCAAAGCGCATTTCTGTATGTTGTAAAAAGCGTTACATGGTCGCTGCCCATATCATTGCACAGTGCAGAAAATACACAAGAGTTCAGGGGCCTTGCTTTAACAAAGTTAACCATTTTCACTGTAGAGTCCAAAACATCTTTCAAGCTGTCAGGCATTCCCTTGGCAGCAAGATCCTCTCGGTGGATGCCGCAGTGTACCCAAGTGGCGTCGGGAGCAACTGCTTGCACACGTGTTACCACTCCACTATGTCTCCCTGTCATGGCTTTTGCACCATCAGTACAGATACCAACACATCTTGACCACCAAAGTCCATTTGATGTCACAAAGCTGTCCAGTACTTAAAAAATATCCTCTCCTGTTGTCCTGTGGTTTGCAGAAGGGGATGTCTTCCTTAATTGACCCCCCATAAATGTAACAGACATATACCAGGAGCTGTGCCAGGCCCGTCACGTCTGCTGACTCATCTAGCTGTAGCGCATAGAATTCACTGGCTTGTATGCAAAGCAGTAATTGTTTCAAAACATTTCTGCCATGTCACTGATGCGTTGTGAAACAGTGTTGTTTAATGAAGACATTGTCTGTATAGTTTTTTGGGGCCTTTCCCCCCACCAGCATTGTCCCAGCCATATCCGCGGCAGCAGGAAGAATTAAGTCCTCGACAATAGTATGGGGCTTGCCTGTCCAAGCCACTCGGTTGCTCACCATATAAGACACTTCTAGCCCCTTCTTATTAATGGTATCTGTTGCTTTTATACATGTCTTACTACTCGAATGTTGTCTTAATTCTCGCTCAAAAAACTCCTATGGCTGATTTTTCAAATTGGCATGTTTTGTTTCTAAATGTCTGCACAAGAGTGAAGGTTTCATCAAGTTGTACTTTTGCACATATAACACACTGTGGCTGAGGAAAGGCACTACTCCCAATATAAGTGAACTCCAAATCAATGTAGTTCTCATCGTATTTGCGCCTCTTTAATGGTCCAACGTCCCTGTCTGTTGTTCGGTGCTTTCCCAGGTAAGGGGGCAGTAGCTGTTCGGCTGCATCAGATTCACAACTGTCAGTGTCCATGCTAGCTGGGCTAAAAACAAACATAGAATGACTGATGCTAGCATTGGATGTTCTCGTGGAAGCAGAACAAATTGTGTCGTTGACAGGTGCAGGTAGGGTACTGCTGGTAGTACCTGGTATGTGTCTCTATGGACGTGGGCCTAACTAAATGGATTGAATTGTTTTTTTATATATATAATTTTTTTAAATGTGAATCACATTTTTATTTGGTGTACCCCTGACGGCATTGCCTGTACCCCTTGGGGACCTCGAAGCCAGTTCCACTTATTTTTCCCCATTCTTCCCCGCAAATCAGGGACTGATTTAGACCTGGAACACCAGGTGGGTGCAATTCATTTTCAGGTAGAACAAAAAAACATCAGTAATCCGGACATTGTTGGGTAATATTTGAATACCCCTGTCATAGACTATTGAGAAGCTACCAAAATACTGTACCAGGTTAATATTTTCAGAAGTGCACCCGTGGACAAATATAATAGCCGTAGCTAATTCAATCACAACATTTCTGAAGCGCAGCATTTAGCTTATCCAAACACTTACAGCAACTTACATGACTCAGTTAGTAGCAATATGATCCGCATCCACCTCTGATGTTATTCACAATGACTGTTTTAACATATAACCAATACAGAGGTTATAATTCTGAACATGCAGTAGTGATGAGTCCACTGCTGACTATGGAATTTGCAGTGAACACATGCATACATCTGCATGGCTGAATACATGAATACTGAATGATACTGGGTCTTTGCATATTTCAAGTAAAAGAGAATGAGTTTTTTTTCATACAACTGAGAGAGAACTGACTGTGTTATCATGATAATGACAGTTTTCTTTTTCAAACATAGTCTGAAGATGGAGCTGATGCACTATGAGAAAATGTGTGTGTGTCTGTGTCTGTGTCTGTGTCTGTGCACGTGCGTGCATGTATCCATCTTTTCCCCCTCTTTATCCCACTTTGTGAAAGCCGTGGAGGATCCAATAGCTGTAGTCCCACCAGGGTTGGCTGGAGAAATAGGTATTTCTCAGAGTAGTTGTGACTTTTCAAATGGTCTAAATGGGTTTACCACGCCATTGAGCAGAGTGAATGGCGGTGACGGCCAGACGGCAGTGCCTTCAAAATGCTCCCATCTCGCAGCCCCAGCACTCCAGTCGCTCACTGTGGTCAATGCAGGGCCTTTTCACCACAACGAGTCTGTCAAAACAGCCTTATTCTCCGGGCCATTTGGACGCCTCGGCCTCCGTGGCATCCGTCAAGTTGGATTGAGGCGGTGCGGCGCTCGATACCACCAATCGATTGCCATGGACAGCCGAAACAGGCCATCCAGGGGATTGAGCTCAGTGTTCAGTGTTGTCTTTCCCTTCTCAGAATGGAGCCACATGAAAGGGTAGTGTGGTCTCCGTAGCCTTGCAAACTCCAGTGAGCTTGGATTTCTGCGGTGGTGGGAATGAGTGGAGATTTCGAGTACACTGTATTTGAATGGGAAAATTGTTTTTCAGAGGTTCAAGAGTGGGGGGGCTCTTGGAATAGAGGAATAAGGGGATATTGTGTAGGAGGGAGCGCAGGTCTCCAGATGCACTCTCCCGCAAACATTGAAAACATGTGGGATGTGGTGTGTGTGCCTTGTAGTGTGAACATGTGTGTGTTGCTGTGTTGCTCTACTTGACACGCCAGATTGCTACATACAAGGGCCGTGAAAGATGTTTCGCAAGAGCGACATGTACACAAAGAATAAAGTACATGAAAGGGTTTTTGTGCACTCAGTTCACAAGCCATTCATTCAGATAGTTCAAGGCCGCATTTGCCTCCGTTCTCGAGAAATGTGGTCTGCGTCATCTCCTTATCTATTTATTTCTATGGAACAAAGACAGACAATTAAGAAAGTGTTGAAGTGACAAAATTGGGTTTCAGTACAGGCCCCATTCAAATATGAGTAGCTAAAATGTCTCAAGTTCCCTCAAATGCCCAGCGTCTTTCCTTCCTAAACTGAAGAGATCTGATCTGACAATTAGGCCTGGTGAAAGCAACGCATTGTAAACCTCGCTTTAACCTACCCAACATATCTGATCACTGATCTCTTGTAACCTATCCAACATAACCTATACAAAATATCCGATCACCGATCTCCTAAAGGAAGGAAGGACTTTTGCCTTTGCTCATGTTCCAAATCACTCCACAGTAGCTGCTTTAAGTTTCTCATATAAGCGAGCTACCGCTGCAGCGCCAAAGGCCATGTCCATATTTACATCTGCTGAGTGACAGGATGATGAATATGTCATTAGGACAGAGGGAGCGGTGAATATCCCCCATTAAACGGGGTGATTCCACCAGGCTTATAGTGATCAGGGATGATAATGTCAAACACGTGGGGATGAGTCTTCATATCGCTCCATTAACCCTCCACTTAACCTTAAACTCTCTATACCGCATAACAATGCTGGTTGCTAAGCTACCAAAGGTAGGATGGATTTGTTTACACTATTCTTTATGTTATATTTCTCTAAATGTTGTTATTTACATTCCCCGCACAGTACTCTCTCTTCTTGACAATGAACTTGCATTCTAGAGAATAAAGAGTCTCAGCTTGTAAGTTGACGCCAACAGGAGAGCGGGGTTACTGAGGCAGTATGGGATTTAGAATAGTAGGATTTGAAACAATCATTTACTTGCCTCTGTTTTCCTTGCATAAAAAAGTTCCATAAAATGTGAAAGTGTTAAATAGTAGCAGCCAAGTATTAGAAGTACTAGCAGCCAAGTGGTAGTAGTATTAGTAGTAGCAGTAATAGTAGTAGCAGTAATAGTAGTAGTAGCAGTAATAGTAGTAGCAGTAGTAGTTGTAGTAGCACTAATAGTAGTAGTAGGAATAGCAGTAATAGTAGTAGTAGTACTAGTAGCAGTAATGGTAGTAGTAGTAGCAGCAGGAATACTCATAGCAATAGCAGTAATAGTAGTAGTAGCAATTGCAGTAATAGTAGTAGTAGCAGTAGCAGTAATATTAGTAGCAGTAGTAGTAGTAGCTGTAACAGTAGCAGCCATATTAGTAGAAGCAGCAATAGTAGTTGTAAAACCACATGAGCTAGTCACACATCCAGACAAAATGCCTAATCACTGAAGCAGCGTAATCATTCAAGGCCTGAGTTCGATTTCCATATTTTTCTCACTGCACTATTGCAGCCCACAATATGTTGTTGACCTATAATTGATGTGATGTCCTTTTCCAACCCACAAAGATCAAAGCATTTAACACATTACTGAGTACAACCATTTCTGCAACAACAAGTGACGTGGAAAGAACAGGTCTTCTTAACACATGGAATTGTTAATGGAATTATCAATATGCTCAACATATCAGTATGTAGTATAGTAGAGGTAAAATGTATTTTTCTGTTTCTAAATACTTTCCCCATGGAAAGTTCAATAGAATTATATTTACGTTTCCATATTATGAAGCTATTAACATTTAGATGATAGGGCTAACACACAGCTCATTCTTCTACAGCAATCTAGGCCCAATACTTTACTATTATCTGTGTTTTCAAAGCCCCTTGGGGAACAATTTTCTTTACATGCAATTCAGATTGAAAAAGTTATTGTGTTGTGTTGAGTTATGCTATGCAAACCCTGTTTCAAATAGTCTCTGAAATCTTTGAAACCTCTTGAACGTTTGGTTGAGCTTGCCTGGAGTGCCAGATGGACGGGGGGTTAACTTTTTTGGGACAATTCCATTAGTTCCATAGTGATAAGAAAGCAAATCAATCGAGCAAAGCTCAAGTTTTTGAAATCTTTCAAGTGCTATACCCAGGTTTGATGTTATGTTATACTCACATTCAATCCCCTCTTAGCTTAAAAATAAAATGGTCAGGGGTAGAGGCACTACGCAACATGAGTGACATGAAATTCAATGACAGACCATGTAATGTACTTGGTCTTGTCAATAGTACAAAGGTTTTACAGCAATGAAAGGAATTCATAAAAGCATTGAACTAAAGGATGTTTGCAGACATTTCTACAAAGTACAGAACTTGCATAAACAAATCTAAAATATATAATGTGTCAATGCTTTCCCCTGCCAGGCAAGTCAGTGGGAGCCAACAACACCACTCTGGGTCTGCCTGCAGGTGGCGATAGAACCACATTTTCCAGGAAATCCAACCACTTCTGAGAATACTAGATGTGCCAACCAACCCTATGCACTAATAATTGCAATATTCAGAGGCTCTATGTAAAATTATGTGTTTTAGCTGTCATTTGGGAATTGCATTGTACATTGTAGGCTATATTGTTCCCTAAAACCTCAGATTATAGTCTGTTAAAATGTCTTATTCCCAAGTAGGCCCACATATTTCTTGAGGATCTCCAAAATGTAGTTTGTCCCTTTTGTATTGCTGGCCACCCACACAGCTCATTCTAAATCAACAAATGATCCACTGACTGAATGTAGCTGTAGAACAATGCATTGTATGAACTGGGAAAAAATTCGTCTTCCCAACCTTAAAGAGAGGCGACCGTCAAGACATTTCTAGTTCACGGAGAAGCTCTTTATAATAGTGTTCGCTAATGCCCTGATACTTCTACTCATTAATCCATCAGATAATAACAGAGGAAGGGATCACCCTCTCTTTCCATCTCTTTTGGTATCACAGCCTACAGGACAACAGGAGGATTCAAAGACATTAACCCAGCTATAGGAAGAAGCAGAAGTGAAGACTTGGCACAGGTCTTCGATTTACATACTCAGAAAGCAAGCAGGAATGAGTAGAGACTAGAGAATAGTAAGGGCTTAATGTTACCCCTCAAAAGTCACCCAAATAGGCAACTTCAAAGGGCTGTGTTTACTCACAGAGCGAGAAGTGCGATGTCTTAAATGGCACCCTATTCCCTATATAGTGCACTACTTTTGACTGGCGTCTGTAGGGCTCTGGTCAAAAGTAGTGCACTCTATAGAGATTAGGGTGTCATTTGGGGATGCAGACAAGGAGAGAAAAGGAGACACGGCCTGGGGGATCCATTTTCTCCTCAGAGGGCCTGATTGCTATTCCACTGTAAATGTGGTGAATTAATATAGAGGCTATGGGTGAAAGGCTGCATTTTACCCTCTAAACACAGTAGAAAGAAAGGGACATAGGCAGCTTAAAACTGAATTGCTGGATTTACCCCCTCTAAAGGCAGAGTGAAACGAAGCATAAGGCAGGAATCAGAATCTATCCCACTGCAGACAAGTGAATGTGGCTAAATTGTTTTATTTTGTTTTGGTTTTAGGTCCAGCCAAGCGGTAGGCAAGTTAGTTTTAGCTCGGGCCAAGCGGTAGGCAAGTTGGTTTTAGTTCCAGCCAAGCGATAGGCAAGTTGGTTTTAGTTCGGGCCAAGCGGTAGGCAAGTTGGTTTTAGTTCCAGCCAAGCGGTAGGCAAGTTGGTTTTAGTTCCAGCCAAGCGGTAGGGAAGTTGGTTTTAGTTCCAGCCAAGTGGTAGGCAAGTTGGTTTTAGTTCCAGCCAAGCAGTAGGCAAGTCGGTTTTAGTTCCATCCAAGCGGTAGGCAACTTGGTTTTAGTTCCAGCCAAGCGGTAGGCACGTTGGTTTTAGTTCCAGCCAAGTGGTAGGCAAGTTGGTTTTAGTTCCAGCCAAGCGGTAGGCAAGTTGGTTTTAGTTCCAGCCAAGCGGTAGGCAAGTTGGTTTTAGTTCCAGCCAAGCGGTAGGCAAGTTGGTTTTAGTTCTAGCCAAGCGGTAGACAAGTTGGTTTTAGTTCTAGCCAAGCGGTTGCATTCTACTAATCAACTGGCCATACTCTTCAAACAAGACTTAAGAGAGTCAGGTGTGATGGTCTACTGCTTGGCTGGAACAAAAGACTGCACCCACAATGTCCCTCGCAGGGTAAGATTGCCCATCCCTGCAATCTCCAATCAAGACTTTGATTAGGAGAGTCAGGTGTCACAGAACTCCAAGATGGCGTAGCAGTGGGACGTTTGTTTTTGTCTTGTCCAGTCCTGTCCCGTCTATACATCGTTTTCCTTGTTTTTTTCGTGTATATTTTTTCATATATATTTTGATATCACTTTCCACCTACGGACTGAATATACTCTCCTGCAACCTGACTCACCCAATGCGGTACGGATCGGCTATTTTATACTTTAGATCTGAAACCCCATCAAAAGCTAACTGGCTACTAGCTAGCCGTGGGCCGATAGCCATCTAGAGCACATCGGACTGTTAGCTTAAGACAATTTCTTTGGCCACTATACCTATTCTGCCAATTGGCCTGGTTTACCACACAGAACCATGCTGATTCGTCTTCTGGGCCGGAACAGAAATTAGCCAGCTAACTAGCTACTAGCTAGTAGTCAGCTAGCCACTGCTAGCGGTCTTCAGCTACCTCTAGCACGGACAACTCTCGCCAGTCTACACAGCACGACTCAAACCAAAACAAATCTGACCTATTTTTCTCCATATCTCCAGATTCCTACCGCAAGCCCTGAACCTTTTTTCACCTGGGTCATCGCAGCTGGCTAGCTGATACCCGGGTGGCCACTCCTGGCTAACGTCTTTGTCCTGAAGCTAGAACCAATTAGCCTGAAGCCAGCCTGCTAGGCCCATCTGCTAGGCCCATCTCCCGGCTAGCCGTAGAGGTCTATCAGCCACTCCTTGGGTTTCAATACCTATTTTGCCAACTGGCCTGGACCCCCGCCGACCCATCACGACTGGACTACCGACGTGATTCGCCCAAGGGGTTCTTTCTCAACTGGCTCCGCCTTCGCAACGTCCCCCAAATGCCCATCTGCTAGCTATTAGCCCCGGCCCGCTAGCTGCCTGAAGCCACTCACTATTGCCATATTTCACTGTAGAGCCTTTAGCCCTCTTCAATACGCCTTAGTTAACACTTTAGTTCCACCTCCCACACATGCGGAAACATCACCTGATTTAAACAATATTTCTAGAGACAATTGTCACTCTATGCACAGGTTTACCCCCACTGTATTCACGTCCTACCATACCTTTGTCTGTACATTTTGCCTTAAATCTATTATTCCGTACCCAGAAATCTGCTCCTTTTACTCTCTGTTCTGAATGTGCTAGACGACCAGTCCTTTTAGCCTTTAGCCGTACCGTTATCCTACTCCTCCTCTGTTCCAATGGTGATGTGGAGGTTAATCCAGGCACGGCAGTGCCTAGCCCCACTCCCATTCCCCAGGCGCTATCATTTGTTGACTTCTGTAACCGTAAAAGCCTTGGTTTCATGAATGTTAACATTAGATGCCTCCTCCCTAAGTTTGTTTTATTCACTGCCCTAGCACACTCTGCCAACCCGGATGTCCTAGCCGTGTCTGAATCCTGGCTTAGGAAGACCACCAAAAACCCTGAAATTTCCATCCCTTACTATAACATTTTCCGACAAGATAGAACAGCCAAAGAGGGCGGTGTTTCAATCTACTGCAACAATTCGAGCTTCTACTCATAAAAATCCACCTTTCCAGAAACAAGTCTCTCACCGTTGCCGCTTGCTATAGACCACCCTCTGCCCCCAGCACCATATGTGAACTGATCGCCCCCCATCTATCTTCAGAGCTTGTGCTGCTAGGTGACCTAAACTGGGACATTCATAACAGTCCGGCCATCCTACAATCTAAGCTTGATGCCCTCAATCTCACAGAAATTATAAATGAACCCACCAGGTACAACCCCAAATCAGTAAACACAGGCACCCTCATAGATCTCATCCTAACCAACTTGCCCTCTAAATACACCTCTGCTGTTTGCAACCAAGATCTCAGCGATCACTGCCTCATTGCCTGCATCCGTAATGGGTCTGCGGTCAAAAGACCCCCCCTCATTACTGTCAAATGCTCCCTAAAACACTTCAGCGAGCAGGCCTTTCTAATCGACCTGGCCCGGGTATCCTGGAAGGATATTGACCTCATCCCGTCAGTAGAGGATGCCTGGTCATTCTTTAAGAGTGCCTTCCTCACCATCTTAAATAAGCATGCCCCTTTCAAAAAATGTAGAACCAGGAACAGATCTAGCCCTTGGTTCACTCCAGACTTGACTGCCCTTGACCAGCACAAAAACATCCCCCGCACTCCCCACAGCATCTCGCCCAAGTCTCCCCCATTTCTCATTCACCCAAATCCAGATAACTGGTGTTCTAAAAGAGCTGCAAAATCTGGACCCCTACAAATCAGCCGGGCTAGACCACGGCGAACAGCACAGCTAGGGATGGGAAACAGATTGAGTCGCACAAAATGGAATATAGCATTGCAGATAACGTCTGGAATGACACAATTTCATGTCCACAACATCGAAAGACCTACATCACTATAAGGAGAGTATTTGGGTGTTTTTGGAGCTTTTGTTAATGTTTTTTGGATGCCCCCACTAAGCACAACAAGCAATTAGGAAGTCTATCTTGGCTGAGGTAAGTTTCACAAAAATAATCGCAAATAAAGTGTCTGCACACATCTATAACATGCAGTTCACATAAAATATAGAGATTTATTTCAGAAATAGTGAACTACTCTTTTAAAGGTGCCATATGTAGAAATATCTCAGCCATTTCCTGGTTACTAAAATTATAAAATGTTGGCCTGATTTTAGTTTATCTGACACAACAAGCAATGTATAGCATAGAGAATCATTCAACCATCGATACCGCTGTGAAATATATTTTCAATAACTACAAATATCTGACCGGCATTTGCAAGTTAGTGGGCGCCGCTCCTTCACTGGCGGAGAGGTATGCGGCGGTGGAGATGGCCACCCAGGGACAGGTGTAAACATCACCTGACTACGTTGTTCGCCATTACACGGGCCACCGTCGTTAGGGAGGCCAAGCTGAAACATGCCGATACAAAGACCCAGCTATTAGTAATACTGAACAACGAATGAAAGAGCTCACTGGAATGCATAAATCAGCATAGGGATGGTAAAGGTACATAAATGCTTACCTAGTCTTTCCTGCACTCCGGTCTCTCTCATACTCTTCGAATTCGAATTCCTAGAATGTGACTATATACTAGCAAGACTATAATTTAATGGTTTTTAGTGCTAAATATTTAGCCATTGTATATGATAATATACATTTGGAGGTACTGGGCTGATGCTCATGGTCCTATTCGATACAGTGCCAAGAGGGATCCAAAGATCTACAATGTTCCATCTCCATTCCTCAGCTGCTGGAGATTGGCTTCTTGCCTCCTTCTTGCCTCCATTCCAATATATTGATTATATTAGTTTCCAGGTTGGCCTCTGATATTCACCTAGAGAACACTCTGACTTCTGTACCAGAAGTGTGTGTAGGTAGCCATGTTCCATCCAGGCTCACAGTTAATCAAGCTCTGCACTGACAAGGTGTCCCATGTCCATAAAGCATCTCAAAGTAAGAGTGGTGATCTAGGATCAGCACTCCTATTTTGAGACTCCTATTCAGAGAATAAATCCCCCACACTAGATCCTACTGTGCCCCCTGCTAGGCTGGAACAGGCCGGGTCAACAGCCAACAGTCAAAAGTGTACTGGAATAGTGGTTAGGCAAGTAGACAATATGTGCTCTGTGATAAGTTTGGTTACCTAAAATAGATTAGTACTCTCAAAAAGTATTTTTAGGGTAGAAAAGTATCAGCTTGTGGATAGATACTCCTCGTTTTAGGTTGAATACCCTCCTCATCCATTCTAATGTACCAGTTACAGAAAGTATAAGTACTTTTATGGGATAGGACACAACCAAGTCTGAAACTATGAATGAAGCACCAGTAATGATCATAATAGTTACCTAAGTAGAGACAATAACAACATGGTATCTGTTTGCACATCACCTGTAAGGACTTGACAACTATGAACTACAAGCAAAACAAGTAACTCTGGGTCTTCCTTTCCTGTGGCGGTCCTCATGAGAGCCAGTTTCATCATAGCGTGGCTACTTTGAAGAATCTCAAATAAAAAACAGATTTTGATTTGTTTAACACTTTTTTGTTTACTACATGATTCCATACATGTTATTTCATAGTGTTGATGTCTTCACTATTATTCTAGTATTATTCTAGTTTTTGTTTTTTTACTTGAATGAGTAGGTGTGTCCAAACTTTTGACTGGTGCTGTATATACATTCATGGTCAAAAGTTTTGAGAATGACACAAATATAAATTTTCACAAAGTCTGCTGCCTCAGTTTGTATGATGGCAATTTGCATATACTCCAGAATGTCATGAAGAGTGATCAGATGAATTGCAATTAATTGCAAAGTCCCTCTTTGCCATGCAAATGAACTGAATCCCCCAAAAACATTGCCACTGCATTTCAGCCCTGCCGCAAAAGGACCAGCTGACATCATGTCAGTGATTCTCTCGTTAACACGTGTGAGTGTTGACGAGGACAACACAGGAGATCACTCTGTCATGCTGATTGAGTTCGAATAACAGACTGGAAGCTTCAAAAGGAGGGTGGTGCTTGGAATCATTGTTCTTCCTCTGTCAACCGTGGTTACCTTTAAGGAAACAAGTGCCGTCATCATTGATTTGCACAAAAAGGGCTTCAAAGGCAAGGATATTGCTGCCAGTAAGACTGCACCTAAATGAACCATTTATTGGATCATCAAGAACTTCAAGGAGAACGGTTCAATTGTTGCTTCAGGGCGCCCAAGAAAGTCCAGCAAGCGCCAGGACCGTCTCCTAAAGTTGATTCAGCTGCGGGATCTGGGCACCACCAGTATAGAGCTTGCTCAGAAATGGCAGCAGGCAGGTGTGAGTGCATCTGCATGCACAGTGAGGCGAAGACTTTTGGAGGATGGCCTGGTGTCAAGAAGGGCAGCAAAGAAGCCACTTCTCTCCAGGAAAAACATCAGGGGCAGACTGATATTTTGCAAAAGGTACAGGGATTGGACTGCTGTGGACTGGGGTAAAGTCATTTCATCTGATGAATCCCCTTTCCGATTGTTTGGGGCATCCGGAAAAAAGCTTGGTGACAAGGTGAGCGCTCCATCAGTCCTGTGTCATGCCAACAGTAAAGCATCCTGAGACCATTCATGTGTGGGGTTGCTTCTCAGCCAGGGAGTGGGCTCACTCACAATTTTGCCTAAGAACACAGCCATGAATAAAGAATGGTACCAACACATCCTCAGAGAGCAACTTCTCCCAACCATCCAGGAACAGTTTGGTGACGAACAATGCTTTTTCCAGCATGATGGAGCACCTTGCCAAAAGCCAAAAGTGATAACTAAGTGGCTCTGGGAACAAAACATCGATATTTTGGGTCCATGGCCAGGAAACTCCCCAGACCTTAATCCCATTGAGAACTTGTGGTCAATCCTCAAGAGGCGGGTGGACAAACAAATACCCATAAATTCTGACAAACTCCAAGCATAGATTATGCAAGAATGGGCTGCCATTAGTCAGGATGTGGCCCAGAAGTTAATTGACAGCATGCCAGGGCGGATTGCAGAGGATTTGAAAAAGAAGGGTCAACACTGCAAATATTGACTCTTTGCATCAACTTCATGTAATTGTCAATACAATGCTTGTAATTATACTTCAGTATTCCATAGTAACATCTGACAAAAATATCTTAAGACACTGAAGCAGCAAACGTTGTGGAAATTAATATTTGTGTCATTCTCAAAACTTTTGGCCACGACTGTATACACTATATATACAAAGGTATGTGGACACCCCTTCAAAATAGTGGATTCGGCTACTTCATATTAATGCCGATGATCGTTGAATGAGATGTTCGACGAGTAGGTGGCAACATACTTTTGATCATGTAGTGTATACATATTCCCACACTATGAGGTCAAAATAATACTGAAATTGTGAAAATTATAATCCCCTTTCAGTGTAAGAGCAAAACAATATGTTCTAACTGTCAGGTTGGATGGACTTTTAGGCACAGCGCATAACATCACAATCTGATGTAATTATTCTGACCAATGACCAGGAATCTTTTATTTGCATATGTATCCTCCTACTTTGAAGGAGTAAATTGGGTAGGCTCTAGACTTGAGTCTAGATTACCCTATCCACCAATCAGGGCTGTGTATGTAAATATATTTAAATATCTATTAACCCGCCCACATGATCAGACAGAACATTTCAATGGAAAAACAAGGCTCAGGGAAATAAATGCTAAAAAATATATTTGGAGTTATTTTCATGAAATTTACACACAGTGATTTATTAGATGATTTTAATATACTATTTAAAAAGACTGCATGGATTAGGGGTAGGAACCCTGTTCCTGGAGTGCCACAGCTGTATTACCCCCTCTTGACAAGTAACGTGGCACAGGTATGTATCAATTCACAGACGAAGGATAGTCAGGAAAGAGGTTCAACAAGGCCATAGCAACCTATCTCTACGACAACTAGAGCCAAACATGGCAATTGGCTGTATCTATTTAAGGAATATGGTCAGTCTAGATAGAGGTTTGACAAAGAATATGGCTTTATATCAACCCTTCTAAACAACTGGACATGGCACAGGGTCATACTACCCATCTCAAGAAGTAGAGGGTAACAACACAGCACAGAGACCTGTATAGATCCACGAGGCATCGGACAAGAAATCAGTCAGCAGGCACAGTGGGCTGCGCCGACACCTCAGCCCAGACCAAGCGTGCTACGTGATCTCCACAGGAGACGAATGGAAAATCTATTTATTTGTTTTTCGCCAGCGTGGGCCCCCAGTCACCTTCCACCACAGAGCTGATGTATTGAGAACAGGAGCAAGGCAAAGTCAGCGCTCCTCTCCTCTCAGCCAGCCAATCAGGGCCAATCTAGAGTGACAGGTGGGGAACTGCACTCTCAATCAATTTCTACAGCTCAAGAAGGTCTATGGAGATAGAGAAGAGTATTGGCTTAATTTAGTTTAGTTTATTAATTCAACCATTTAAAAAAAACAAGCACACATAAAACTTGAAAAAGCCATACATGCACATGAGTAAAATCATTGAGGATAACACACAATAAAGTCTGGGACTTTTGAGACAAGATGGCTAGATGGCTAGACAAGATCGAACACAGTTAAACACGTGTATTGCTGTCTTTAAATGCTTAGGTGGCAAGGGAGAGAAACAGAGAGGAAAGAAAGAGAAAAAGTTAGAGAGAGAGAGAGAGAGAGAGAGAGAGAGAGAGAGAGAGAGAGAGAGAGAGAGGTTGGTGTAGTTTGTCTTTAAACGCTAAGGTTGGGCCCATGAGCATATGGGATGACAGACAACCAGAAAGAGCAAGATAGTATTTGCATTGTATTTAATGTTTTTCAGTGTTGAATTGTTCAACATTGTTACTTTGTCATCATAAGTATTTTTTGTATCAATAAAGCAGAGATTGAGAATGGGGGAGAAAACGAGAGAGAGAGAGAGAGAGAGTGGGGGTGGGGGGAGGGGGGATATGGCGGCACAGACAAACATTAAGGATTTAGTTAATCTTACGGCTTTTAGTTAATCTGACTCAAAACCATTCTCCTTACACTTCTACTTCGGAATACTCTGTATTGAAAAAATATATTTATTATTTATTTAAAAGACTATTCATCATCAACATGTGTTGCTAGGACACATCAGTAGACCAATATGGTACAGTATATTGTATATTTAACTTTACTCCAATAGCCAATGTTTCCCTCCCCGTACAGAATCAGCAAACCAGATCCTCTGAGACACAATCTTTTATCATTATTTCCCAGTTGTGTTAACTATCAACAGGCATTTACTCATCACTCCTCATGAATCCTAATTTGTTCCAAATCAAACTTCATTGGAAAAGAGGTGTACCCATAAAGGTGTTCCATTTCCTCTCCAGCTGACATGAAAGAGAAATCATGCATTTAAAAGAAACTTAGTTAATAGCATTTATTTGTGGATATCAGCAGGGAGAGTCATTGCATGCATGCACATGCACACACATTTTTATTTGACCTTTATTTAACTAGGCAAGTCAGATAAGAACAAATTCTTATTTACAATGACGGCCTACCCCGGCAAAACCCGGACGACGCTGGCCCAATTGTGCGCCACCCTATGGGACTCCCAATCACGGCCGGATGTGATACACACACACACTCACACACACAGAGACACACACACACATACATACACACATACTGTGTATGTACAGTGCCTTCAGAAAATATTCACACCCCTTGACTTTTTCCACATTTTAATATGGATTAAATTGAGAGTTTTTGTCACTGGCCTACACACAATACCCCGTAATGTCAAAGTGGAATTATGCATTTAGACATTTTTACAAATTAATTATAAATGAAAAGCTGAAATGTCTTGAGTCAATACCATTCAACCCCTTTGTTATGGCAAGCCTAAATAAGTTCAGGAGTAAAAATTTGCTTAACAAGTCACATAATAAGTTGAAGGGACTCAACTTACAATGCAATAATGGTGTTTAACATGATTTTTGAAAGACTAGCTCATTCATCTCTGTACCGCACACATACAATTATCTGTAAGGTTCCAATGTCGAGCAGTGAATTTCAAAGACAGATTCAATCAAAAAGACCAGGGAGGTTTTACAATGCCTCACAAAGAAGGGCACCTATTGGTAAAAAGCAGACATTGAATATCCCTTTGAGCATGGTGAAGTTATTAATTACACTTTGGATAGTGTATAAATTCCTCCAGTCACTACAACGGCACAGGCGTCTTTCCTAACTCAGTTGCCGGAGAAGAAGGAAACCGTTCATGGATTTCACCAATGGTCTCTTTAAAACAATTACAGAGTTGAATGTCTGTGATAGGAGAAAACTGAGGATGGATCAACAACATTATAGTTACTCCACAATACTAAGCTAATTGACAGAGTGAAAAGAAGAAAGTCTGTACAGAATAAAAATGCAACAAGACACTAAAAGGTAATACTGCAAGAAATGTGGCAAAGCAATTCACTTTATTATGTTTGGGGAAAATCCAATACAACACATTACTGAGCACCACTCGCCAAGTATAGTGGTGTCTGCATCATGTTATTAGTATGCTTGTAATCGTTAAGGGCTGGGGAGTTTTTCAGGATAGAAAATAAACTGAATGAAGCTAGGGACAGGCAAAATCCTAGAGGAAAACCTGATTCAGTCTGCCTTCCACCAGACATTGGGAGACAAATTCACTTCCAGCAGGACAATACCCTAAACTACAAGGCCAAATCTACACTGGAGTTGCTAATCAAAAAGACAGTGATTGTTCCTGAGTGGCCGAGTTACTGTTTTGACTTAAATATACTTGAAAATGTATGGCAAGATCTGAAAATGGTTGTCTAGCAATGATCAAAAACCAATTTGACAGAACTTGAAGAATTCTGAAAATAATAATGGGCAAGTGTTGCACAATCCAGGTGGAAAGCTCTTAGAAATTTACCAAGAAAGTCTCATAACTGTAATCCCTGGCAAAGGTGCTTCTACAAAGTATGTAAATTAGATAAACTCAGCAAAAAAAGAAACGTCTTCTCACTGTCAACTGCATTTATTTTCATCAAACTTAACATGTGTAAATATTTGTATGAACATAACAAGATTCAACAACTGAAACATGAACTGAACAAGTTCCACAGACATGTGACTAACTGAAATTGAATAATGCGTCCCAGAACAAAGGGGGGTCAAAAGTAACATTCAGTATCTGGTGTGGCCACCAGCTGCATTAAGTACTGCAGTGCATCTCCTCTTCATGGACTGCACCAGATTTGCCAGTTCTTGCTGTGAGATGTTACCCCACTCTTTCATCAAGGCACCTGCAAGTTCCCAGACATTTCTGGGGTCCAACAGGTCCCAGACGTGCTCAATGGGATTGAGATCCGGGCTCTTTGCTGGCCATGGCAGAACACTGACATTCCTGTCTTGCAGGAAATCACGCACAGAACGAGCAGTATGGCTGGTGGCATTGTCATGCTGGAGGGTCATGTCAGGATGAGCCTGCAAGAAGGGTACCACATGAGGGAGGAGGATGTCTTCCCTGTAACGCATAGCGTTGAGATTGCCTGCAATGACAACAAGCTCACCGATCCTGTGCAGGTGTTGTTACACGTGGTCTGCCACTGCGAGGACGATCAGCTGTCCGTCCTGTCTCCCTGTAGCGCTGTCTTAGGCGTCTCACAGTACGGACATTGCAATTTATTTCCCTGGCCACATCTGCAGTCCTCATGCCTCCTTGCAGCATGCCTAAGGCACGTTCACGCAGATGAGCAGGGACCCTGGGCATCTTTCTTTTGGTGTTTTTCCAGAGACAGTACAAAGGCCTCTATAGTGTCCTAAGTTCTCATAACTGTGACCTTAATTGCCTACCGTATGTAAGCTGTTAGTGTCTTAATGACCGTTCCACAGGTGCATGTTCATTCATTGTTTATGGTTCATTGAACATGCATGTGAAACAGTTTTTAAACCCTTTAAAATGAAGATCTGTGAAGTTATTTTGATTTTTACAAATTATCTTTGAAAGACATGGTCCTGAAAAAGTGACATTCTTTTTTTGCTAAGTTTATATCAGTGTTTCATTTCCTATATATTTGTGAAAATGTCTAAAAACATGTTTTCACTTTGTCATTATGGGGTGTAGATGGGTGGGAGCATATATTTTTTTTAATCCATTTTGAATTCAGTCTGTAACAACATAATGTGGAATAATCAAGGGGTATGCATGCAGGCACTGTATACATTGGGGTCCCGAAATTATTGACACCCTTGATA
The DNA here is from genome assembly GCA_030435695.1 of Brachymystax lenok tsinlingensis. NCBI lineage: Eukaryota > Metazoa > Chordata > Actinopteri > Salmoniformes > Salmonidae > Brachymystax > Brachymystax lenok. The sequence continues at coordinate 33,381,641 of CM059792.1, forward strand.
AAGATGAGCAAAAATGACTTTATATTATAAATTATTCAAATACTGAGCTTTATTGTATGGTCAAAAAGGAGAAATTATATTATTTTATACAAATACATGCAATTCTTTCATACTAATATAATTTCTCAGAGAAATATGTTTTGTTAAACAAAAAAAGGTAGGGGTCAAAATTCATCTAAAATACTTTCGGAGTTGGAGAAAACATTGGGAGGGGTCTTTCTTCCTCCACACAGAATCTTGATATCCTTCATCTGCGCTTATGGAATGCCTTCTTCAATTCAAACCACAGTGCTAGCCTCTCTACACTGGCTTCCTGTTAAGGCAAGGGCTGATTTCAAGGTTTTACTGCTAACCTACAAAGCATTACATGGGCTTGCTCCTACCTATCTTTCTGATTTGGTCCTGCCGTACATACCTACACGTACGCTACGGTCACAAGACGCAGGCCTCCTTACTGTCCCTAAAATTTCTAAGCAAACAGCTGGAGGCAGGGCTTTTTCCTATAGAGCTCCATTTTTATGGAATAGTCTGCCTATCCATGTGAGAGACGCAGACTCGGTCTCAACCTTTAAGTCTTTATTGAAGACTCATCTCTTCAGTAGGTCTTATGACTGAGTGTAGTCTGGCCCAGGAGTGTGAAGGTGAACGGAAAGGCACTGGAGCAACGAACCACCCTTGCTGTCTTTTGCCTGGCCGGTTCCCCTCCACTGGGATTCTCTGCCTCTAACCCTATTACAGGGCTGAGTCACTGGCTTCTGGTGCCGTGGCGGAGATCTTGTGGGCTATACTCGGCCTTGTCTCAGGATGGTAAGTTGGTGGTTGAAGATATCCCTCTAGTGGTGTGGGGGCTGTGCTTCGGCAGAGTGGGTGGGGTTATATCCTGCCTGTTTGGCCCTGTCCGGGGGTTTCGTCGGACGGGGCCACAGTGTCTCCCGACCCCTCCTGTCTCAGCCCCCAGTATTTATGCTGCAGTAGTTTATGTGTCGGGGGTGCTAGGGTCCGCCTGTTATATCTGGAGTATTTCTTCTCTTATCTGGTGTCCTGTGCGAAATTAAGTATGCTCGCTCTAATTATCTCTCTTTCTTTCTTCTTCTCTCTCTCTCTCTCTTGGAGGACCTGAGCATTAGGACCATTCCTCAAGGCCTACCCGGATGTCCCGAGTCCACCTGGCCGTGCTGCTTCTCCAGTTTCAACTGTTCTGCCTGTTTTATGAACATTTTAAAATCTTGTCCATGTTCTGTTATAATCTGCACCCGGCACAGCCAGAAGAGGACTGGCCACCCCTCACAGCCTGGTTCCTCTCTAGGTTTCTTCCTAGGTTTTGGCCTTCTAGGGGAGTTTTTCCTAGCCACCGTGCTTTTACACCTGCATTGCTTGCTGTTTGGGGTTTTAGGCTGGGTTTCTGTACAGCACTCTGTGACATCAGCTGATGTAAGGGGGGCTTTATAAATAAATTTGATTTGATTTGATTTGGAGACAGATGGCCATTGCAAAATGTTGATTTTGTGGCCAACTAACTATTTCTTTGTGGCTTTAGTTTTTTTATTTGCACTAATCCAGAGTGATTTACATTAGTGGGTGCAAACATTTTCATACTGGTCCCCTGTGGGAATCGTACCCATAACCCTGGCTCTGCAAGTGCCATGCACTACCCACTGAGCTACACAGGACTTATTAGCTACACAGGGGTTATTACTTGGGGTTATTGGTGGAAGATCCACTCGCGGCCAGGGGTGTAAAGTTCTTTAGAAAAAATACTTTTAAGTACTACTTAAGTCGATTTTAGGGTATCTGTACTTTACTATTTGTATTTTTGACAACTTTTACTTTTACTTCATTACATTCATAAAGAAAATAATGTACTTTTTACTCACTAAACACAAACACTTAGTTTGTAAATTATGTCTGAGTGTTTGTGTGTGCCCCTGGCTATTCATAAATTAAAAAAACAAGACAATTATGTCATCTGGTTTGCTTAATATAAGGAATTTGAAATTATTTATAATTTTACTTTTGACACTTAAGTATATTTTAGTAATTACTTTTACTTAAAAAAAAACAGTATGTAAATAGTATATTTAAAACCATATACTTGTACACTTTTACTCAAGTAATATTTTACTGGATGACTTTCACTTTAACAGTATCTTTACTCTTACTCATGTATGACAATTGGGTACTTTTTCCACCACTGCTTGCGGCCAAGTATCAGCCCCCTGGCAGAAGAAACCAGGTATTTTGCTAAAATGTCCTGGTCCCTGGTAAGTTCATGATTCCGTTGAACTTAAAAAGGGCACCATGACCAGCGCAAGCAAAATAGCCCCTATAGCACCAAAGATCCACTATCATATTTTCCCATTGAGAAAGCATTGGAAATCATGGCTACGGATAAAATCAACGTGCCAGTTTGGAGGCGCCCTTACACACACACTCACACCTCTCAACTCACCAGTACAGACCATAGCTGTGCCAGGAAGACTTATATCACTCTGATGGGGTTCGTTTCTGATCATGCATTCTCATTTCGACGCCAAACCCACCACTGGTGTGCGTGGCCAAAAATATCTATTTTCATGTCATCCAACAAATGTGAACGCCTGGAGTTTTCTAAACGGCATAGGCACTTGGATTGGAACCGGTGCTTTGGTCAGCTGACACGTACACCAGTTATGGATTTGGCGTCGAAATGAGAATGTGTCTCATGTGCTGGTATCAAAAGCAAATCAGCCTTTCCTCATTTTGCAACATTGACTTTGTTGGTATAGCTGGAAGCCTGGTACAACTTATGGCAAAATCTATTTTGCACCAGCATTAGTGAGAAAATAAGTAAAAACACATCCACAGGGCCCCGTGAGATTACGTTCACTTAATCTTTTAACGAAGGCCTTTAACAGTACATGACTGGATAAGATTTCCACTAGCTTGGCCCCTCATGTTTTATTCATGGAAAGAAGTATAACACTGGAATAAACCACTTTCATGCGTGAATCCGCCTTCTAGATAAAACAGAGGACCTAATGGGGTATAACATCCAAGTGGAAACCCTGATGCCGTTTCTACCATTAGAATGAAGCAAGGTTACTATAGTAAACTAAAATGAAAAAAAATATTATAATAATTAACAAACCCGTTTGAAAAACTAAAACTATACTGAAACTATTATCTTTGATTCCAAAACTAACTAAACTCAAATAACCATCATGAATTACATTCAGTTTCATAACATTTTTTTTGTGTTTTTCAAGCTGTAAATGGCTCCTAGCCTGCCACACATACTTTCTGTCACTAACACTAAAACTAAAACTGAAACGTAATAATATAAATAAACAAAATACAAATGTTTTTTTAAAAATTCATAAAAACTAGTAAATCAGAATTGAAAACTGACAGAAAATAAAAATAAACTGAATTTCAAATACAAATGTTAAAACGAATAGAAATAAAAACGAATTTAAAAACATAAAACTATAATAACCTTGTAATGAAGCAATCGGTGTATAACGGACCATGAAGCATTAGCAGGAATACACCGATTCCTATCCGTGACAGTGTTCATATAGGAATCGATGATCTATTTATGCAAGTGTCCTCCTTGGCTACCATCACTCTTTTCAACTTTCTCTTTATGGTCTATTTACCTCAATGTCCCTTTAATTCCTAGAAGTATTTGAAGTGGGCCCTCATTGAGTACCAAGATAAACATAACATTGAGGGAGAGAGGGGTTTGAAGAGCAAGGACTGGAGTGTGTACAGTCATTATTGTCCATTGGCTTTAGAGCAGCTAGTAACTTGCACTTTAATGAAAAATCTATTGGATGTTTCAAATATGACTGTTGAAGGTTTCTGTAAGCGTGTTGCAAAATATGACCACATGACATGCTATGGCCCATGTTGACTCCAGTGCTTCCCACAGTTCTGTCAAGATGGCTGGATGTCCTTTGGTTGCTGGACCATTCTTGAACCACACGGGAAAAACCCAGCAGCGCTGCAGTTCTTGTCACACTCAAACCAGTGATCCTGACACCTACAACCATAACCCTGTCAAAGGCACTTAAATCTTTTGTCTTGCTCATTCACCCTCCAAATGGCTCACATACACAATCCATGTCTCAGTTATCTCAAGGCTTAAAAATCTGTCTTTAACCTGTCTCTTCCCCTTCAAACTACACTGATTGAAGTAGATTTAACAAGTCACATCAATAAAGGATCATAGCTTTCACCTGGATTCAGTCTATGTCATGGAAATGTTTTGTACACTCAGTGTCTATGGTCCTTCCTTCTTCTTAATTGTGGTTAGACCGAGTTTCAGTTCACCAGGACGCCGGTTGCCTTGTTTCCCGCCAAGCTGTCTCCACCCCTCATGAGCTTCTCTTTCCTTAAACTTCCCATTTTCTCAACCCCCCCCCACACTATTCTACTGGCTCCATCGCGCCAGGCAAGCTCAATCAAGTGTGGCTAACAAATGCTATTTAAACCCCACAAAGGTGATATCTCCCCACAAAGGATAGTCATAAAAGATGGAAAATTCAAATTGTCATATAGCAACAACCATCAGTTCTAGCCATATCAGTTCTAGATGATTTGCTGAATGTGAAAGTTGAGCCCTTAATTTGCCTCTAATTAATTTTCTGCAAAAAAAAATATTAATACTACATTTTGTCTGGAGCCAAATGGCGAGTCAAATTAGTTTGATTTATTCAAATTAGAGGGGACTATGGAGAGGGAAGAGCCTGTACCACGGTGCTGTGGAGCGTTATACACGGTCTGCAGCATGACATTGGTACGCGCAGCTGTCTAGGTGAGGTGAGGGGAATGACGGGGCAGGCACAACTGCATCCCAAAGTGGGATTTAGCAGTTCCACAGCTGTACGGAACAACATGGGGATGCTCCACTTACAAACACATATCAGTATGTGCGCGTACGCATGGTATATTTCTGATTATGTGAGGAGCATTCCTAAAGGCTTTTATATTCCTCATCCAATCTGAAAGGTTTTAAATGGTGTACAAATGCTTGCAGTAGTCTGCTAGTCATTTGACTTCCATGAGGTTAAGGCCCTGGATGTGTGGGGATGTGGTCATTTGGAACTCACTCAAAGCCATTTTCAATGATGGTGTAAAGTATCATCATCAGTCAAAAACTGTTTGCACAGCTTTTCTTCTGTTTGTTATTTTGCTTCTGTTTGTTCTATCTGTCTGTCCCCATGTCTGTCAGTCTGTCTGTCAGTCTTTTCGCATGCCTGCCTGTTTGTCCGCATGCCTGTCTTCCTGTCCGTCCGTCCGTCTAACTATCTAGCCATTATACCATTCACCTTCTGAACTATGATAATGGCCTTGAAACTAGCAATCAATTGAAAGGGCAATAGGCTGCCCAATAGTAGGCCACAGCAGTCCAATGCAGTTTGTGGAGCTGTGTAGTGGGAAAGAAAATCTTATTAGGCATTAAATGGTTCATGTGATTATATAATGTACTATGTTAAACCTCTATTGAACACTGGTTGCCCACTCAACACTGTCACAGGACATTTCACATTTCATAACAAATCACGAACGACCTCGTTGGGACTGACTTTCAACCCGCAAACTTTGTATAATTACAGAAACGTCCTAGCTACACAGCAATACATTCCGATTTTATGCCTGAATCAAACGGTCATGCTGTCATCAGTTTCCCCAGGAACGGACAGTGTGAAATTCACCCGCTTTAATCAGTTTCCCCTTCGTTACCAACAGCCATAATAAGGAAATTACAATCGTTCCTCAAATTTCAATTAGTGTTCCTTAAATTACAACACAATATATTTTTGAACAGCACAGTTATTTCCCATGCTTAATGTTAACTCAGCAAACAACTGCTTATGAATAAATAATAAGAATCCGTTGTGGTACTATCCATTTAAGCCAAAAACATTGAAAATCTCAATGATCTGAAGTTGACCTGATGTTTTTTGGCGTTGTCCTCTGTTAAAATACCTTTTAGGACAGTAGAAAAAAATAAGGGAAGCCCACAGCTCATCAATTTGAGGTGAACAAATATTTATTCCATTTCACAGTGATGTAATCCCTATTTTTCTGCTGCCATGGTTTTATGTCCAGAGGCATGGCAGCTCATAAATTGACACATTGTGAAAAATACTTTTTCCCTTAGTTCATTTCAACAGCCCTAGCCATGATTTTTAAGTGGCTCCACTTTTGTCTTTGACCTTGACAAACCTTATTTCCGACATGGCTCTCTGCATTTATGGACTTTACATTCAAACTCGAACTTATCTCCACTCACATGTGTAACTGTGCTTTTTTTCTCATGCACTAAAGGACAAGGGCTATTCTGAGTACAGAAGAAAAGAGCCCACACCCATTTCCTGCTTTTTGTTGTTAGCTGCAGTAGGGAACCGTTAGGGCCTTCTACGCCTTCAGAGAAGACCAAAGGATTTATTAAATAATTGTAGTTTTAAAATATACATTTGTTTTTAACTTCTATTTGATCTTTTTAATAATATTTCAATAATAATATAATTGAAAAGCATAATATAATTAGACTATGAATTCATCTTTTCAGTTTTTGTTGGAAAGGAAAGGTTTAACACTGAAGAGGAAAAAAAGATCAAATCAGGATTTTACTTTGGTGGTCTGGGGAGATAAATCTAGCTAGCTAAATCAGCCATTGGCTATGCCTTAAGAAACTAAATAGCAGGCATTCAAACTGTATAGGGCTCCGACGGGCCGCACCCCTCTTTTCGTGAGTGTGGCTCTGGAACATAACGTTTCAACAACATGCTAGTATCATGGTTCCAAACATTGAACAGGTCGAAAAATCTCTGTGGTGAACCATTAATTCAAAAGATTATAAATCACCTTTAAAAAACGGTGATATATATAAAAAAAAACACAACGGTACAAGACTGTGTACATACCAGAGTTAGAAGGCAAACAAACTACTAAGCCCATACAGCTTTGAGGTCTGTGTAGTCCAGTCACAGAGCAGATGCAAATCATGTGATCTGTTGGTGAGCACATAATGTTTTTTTTTACCTTTATTTTACTAGGCAAGTCAGTTAAGAACAAATTCTTATTTTCAATGACGGCCTAGGAACAGTGGGTTAACTGCCTGTTCAGGGGCAGAACGACAGATTTGTACCTCACCAGCTCGGGGATTTGAACTTGCAACCTTTCGGTTACTGCTCTAACCACTAGGCTACCCTGCCGCCTGATACTGAGTGATAGCTGCTGTATCGTCCAATCACGGGGCAGAGGCAAGTGACGTGTTCGATGTGATCTGTTGGCGAACACGCGTATTCATCACTCGTTGATTACGTGACTTGTATCTACTCTGTGATTGGACAATACAGACCGTAAGGCTCATGGTTAGTGTAGTTTTTGGCACTCTTTGCACCAGAAACTACGGTAAAAACACAACTTCTCGACACAGCGGTTGAAACATTCATAATCGATGGGCACTACAACATACGAAAATAGAATGTCTATGTTGCACAGTAATATCTCTATCATTAATATTTATTATCCCCACGGGTGATTGTATTGAGAATTCACTTCCTGGAACTGCTCGTCGGTGCCCTATTAGGGCAGAATTTTGGAGTGACAGTGGAATCAACCAATCACATTTTGACTTGTAATGGGTGGGACTGTATTTACAAAAATGTATGGAAACTTTTGCCTTCTCTTAGCTCGTTTCAAGATTAACTTACAACAAGAAGTTACGTTTCAAAAGATCATCATCTGGTGAGTGGAAGTGTGTTTCTGTAATTTTTCTTGATTTTGAGTTTGGTACAACATGTTGGAAGATTTTTATTCCCCCACTGAAGGCCTAGGTCCAATAGCCACGATTCACCACTGGTTATCTGTGATTGGAATAGAGAAACTCGTCGTATGAGGCCGAAGACGATTGATAGTTCCGATGGAGTCGCAGAGGCAGTCACGGTGGTTGTTTAAAGGGCCATTCGGATGCAATCTGGGAGATTTCAGCCGCAATTTATGCCTCCCCTATTGCCTCCAATCCTCACTCGGAGGCAGATGGTAAACGCCGCTGAGTTATTGTGTCAGGGACCAGACCCCCCTTCCTTCTCCAAGTCGATGAGGCTCAGAGCTGAACAGTCTGGCCCCATGCTGTGAATTTAATTAGCTCTGCCCTCTCAGCTAGTAGCTAGCACTTCACCTAAGCTAGGCTGCCATGAAGCTAGCTAGCTAACACTGTCATAAGAATGATGCATCGCTTGTTATAAGGCATCGTGGCAGCTAATGGCAACCCTATGTCACTATTAGGACAAGTGGCATAAGATGGTGATGGATCCAATTGGAAAACTGTGTTAGTCACTTTTAAGAGGAAGAAGGGAGCATATAGCTGTAATGATTTGTTATGGTGAGTGTTATCTTGTTATGTTCAAAACTCTCCTAGACGTTGGGTTTAGGAGTCTGGGTGTCCTGCCAGGATCGACAGGAAGCAAAAAAGGGGAGCTCATTCCGGACTAACCACGGTCTACATTTCAAATCTCTCCTTCTGTAAGTATCTGGATTAAATAGGGAGTAGCTCCCCTAAAACTCTCCTAGATGTTGGGTTCAGGAGTCTGGGTGTCCTGCCAGGATCGACGGGTTACAAAAAAGGGGAGCTGGATTAGATAGGGAGTAGCTCCCCTGGTATGTTCACTGCCCCGATAACAATCGGCCTGTACAATAACAAGAAATCAATCATGCCTTAACAAAATAATAAATGCACCTCTGTTCACCTGCCTGCGTCTTCCACAATGTTTGTGTCTTGTCCTCACGACACTTCAACTACTTTTTTGTTATGAGGTAAAACATGGTTTGCTCTCAATTGCCAATATTCCCCCAACTTCAACCTATTGTCTTTGTGGCTTCATTAAAGCACTGTAGGTTGAGGGTTTGAATACAAATTTTGGTCACACTTTATTTGGATAATCCGGATAGTCATTCTGTACTATCAACAAACTATCTGTTAATAAGAAACTGCTTGCTAAGGTTAAGGTTAGGGTTAGTAGAATGTTAGTTGAAATGTTACTGATAGTCCATCTGTAGATGCTCTACAAACTATCCAAATATAGTGTTTTACCTATTTTTCCCCATGAGCTGAGACTGAGAAGTAGAACATCTGCCAACACACATAAAAAAACTAAGCCTGATTTTCTACCTTCTCAGTTCTTCACATCCGGACAATCCGATCTGGGACAGTGCTAACCAGATTAGAGTGATCCACTTTACATCTTTACCTTTGAAAAAGTTGCATAATGTGGAAAATGTGATATTGTGAGCATTATGCATCAATACATACAGAGACTCCATTTCCAGACAATAACGCTCCATCTAGGCCTAATAGTCCTATCAATGCAACTTTCCATCTTTAAGAGTGTTGGATATCAAAGAAAAAGCGATGAAACTGGCCTAATTAACCATGAGAACTGTCATCAACTTTGAATGCCATATTAAAAAGACACTGGAAACGCTTACATTTCTTTTTAATATAGGCACTCTGTGCTTCAGCAGCTGATAGCCGAAAGCTCTTTATCACTCTGACTCTTTCTCTCTGGGAACAACCTCTGACAACCATATTGTCAATGGACCAAGTGGTGTTAGCATTAAATGGAGAGTTGCTGGGAGGCCATCTACAGTACCACTAAAGGAGACTTCATACCATTTAAATTTGCAATCAACTGCACACAGGAAGGTTGATTATGAAAAGAAAGGTTCCATATATTATGTTGAAAAGACACAGTATTACACAAAGGCAAAATTATACTTACAGTATGAACATGTATCAATGCAATTTCCCAAAACCGTTATACAATTTTTTTAAGTAATGTACACACTTTCCTGGAAAGCCATTTCAGTAGTGTAAGCAAGCTGTCAATAAGTCAATATGAAAATAAAACATACCAATAGGTTATTTTCTAGAGTTATAGAGTCAATATCTGACTTTACTGCCAAATATTTCAAGAATAATGGAGTCTTCCAGGGCATTTCTAAATTGGTAGAGGTGGGAATTGGAGTTTGAGGACACAATAATGAGCTAAAAGGACTGAGAAGTCAAACACTTAAGGCCTATGCCATGAGCATCCATAAACTCTGCCAGACAACTAGACCTAAGCTATTATCTCTCATTCCTCCCAAAGTTTGCAGTTGTTCACTTCCCTTCAATTATTTGAAAGGCAATTACTGTATAAAATATTGTGGAAACCCCTACTAGCCCATGCCTTCACCAATCCAATGTTGTGGGAAGTACTGTAATGAAAAAGTGCACACTTCAGGAGAAAGGAGATAATATTGGGACGTACCCCCCTAATTTCCCTTGTAGAAAATGAGCCCTTCAGTCCAAAGCTACTTTGCCCCTTAGGGCCACCATACTACCAGTAATCAGTAATCAACACTGGACTACAACTAAACAAGACTCGAGACTCCACATTATACATTAACTAGCACAGCAACCTTTAAATGTTTCATGTATTTCTTTCTCAATCTCATTCCCCCTCGGCGGCCCCAGTAATATTTTTCCTGGAGCCGTGTGATTGATAACGGGGAAGAGAGTAGACAGAATCTATTGACGTTGATGGATGCAAAGCAGTCCACCTCTCCATCTGTGCACGACTTCACAAACACACAACCAAGGGTGTATGCTTCAGCATCAACAACCTCACTTTTCAATCTCCATTATTCGGATTTTAAATGTATAATAAGCACTTAGAATATTCCAGACACATTTAAGTCAGAGAAACAGAAAGGTAACATTTTAATCTTGCAGATGTGAAGAATCAAACATAGTTAGAAGCAAATCTAAGCCCAGCTTAGAGTTTTTGTTTACAAGGACAGGAAGAGAATGCAGCGTTAAAACAACACTTTCTCAGTCCAGTCAATCATGTGTCATTTTATTTAAGAGAATCAGTGACAGCAATTGACAAGCAATAGATTTTAACTCTCCTTATACAGTGCATTCGGAAAGTATTCAGACCCGTTATGTCCTCCAGACGTGACGCTTGGCATTCAGGCCAAATAGTTCAATCTTGGTTTCATCAGACCAGAGAATCTTGTTTCTCATGGTCTGAGAGTCCTTTAGGTGCCTTTCGGCAAACTCCAAGCGGGCTGTCATGTGCCTTTTACTGAGGAGTGGCTTCCGTCTGGCCACTCTACCATAAAGGCCTGATTAGTGGAGTGCTGCAGAGATGGTTGTCCTTCTGGAAGGTTCTCCCGTCTCCACAGAGGAACTCTGGAGATCTGTCAGAGTGACCATGAGGTTCTTGGTCACCTCTCCGACCTAGGCCCTTCTCCCCCGATTGCTAGGAAGAGTCTTGGTGGTTCCAAACTTCTTCCATTTAAGAATGTTGGAGGACACTGTGTTCTTGGGGACCTTCAAAGCTGCAGTAATTTGTTGGTACACTTCCCCAGATCTGTGCCTCGACAGAATCCTGTCTTGGGGCTCTACAGACAATTCCATTCAACCTCATGGCTTGGTTTTTGCTTTGACATACACGGTCAACTGTGCGACCTTATATAGACAGGTGTGTGCATTTCCAAATCATGTCCAGTCAATTGAATTTACCACAGGTGGACTCCAATCAAGTTGTAGAAACATCTCAAGGATGAGCAATGGAAACAGGACGCACCTGAACTCAATTTCGAGTCTCATAGCAAAGGGTCTGAATACTTATGTAAATGTATTCTTTTTTTTTCTCACAAATTTCTAAAAACCTGTTTTTGCTTTGTCATTATTGGGTATTGTGTGTACTGTAGATTGATGAGGGAAAACGTTTTTTAAATCCATTTTAGAATAACGCTGTATTGTAAACAAAATGTGTAAAAAAGGAAGCGGTCTGAATAATTTCCGAATGCACTGTGGGTTGCCTGCAATGTCAACACAGAGCTTTAGCTAAGAGCACACCTGTAGTGTGTGAGTTTGTGTGGACACACACTGTCCCCTTTATTAATTTTTTAAGCGCCGCTCCAAGGATGACCTCGTTTTTATGTCACATATATTTGGGTACATTTTACGAGCCTGCCCTTCAGCCCCCCGCTCGGCGACAGTTAATGACTTGTCGTAGATGGCTATAAACTCCTAACGTCCCTTCTCACCTAATATTTAGCCTCTCTTCTCACCGTGACGGAATCTTTTCCCGCCTGTTACCGCTGCTGCATTGTTCGATTTCTCTATTTCCATACAGTATATTTCTCTATTTCCATACAGTATATTTAAAAATGTTGGATGAGTGCATGGAGGAGGTTGGGGGGTGGTGGGGAAAGGAATTATCTGAACACTACTGGCAATAAAATGTGATAAATATTCCTGTAGATGAGATTATCAAACACCTTCCAACACTGCATGTATAATTAGAGGGGTGTCATTAATCATGTATTGCCGGAGCTGTTTGGAGTAATGAGATTCCAACATTTTAATTTATTAAGCCGGGTTGGCACTAAGCAGTCTGTTTATTACCCAAGATTCTTGACATCATTCAGGAGCCATTGACTGGGCCCCGCCGCCGGGTATTGTGGGATAAATTGGCCCAAAACTCCCAAAATTGTTTTATTTCTTACTCTCCTACTCAAAATCTCCTGTCACATATCATCTTACACTTTGGTTTATCATGACACGCCCACACATTCTTGGGGATTCTTGCTTGCTGCAAGAGTTTTCCTGGCGCTATGCCGAGTCATCATTATGCAATGTTAATTATGCCCCAGCTGATTAAACAATGTGGTAATATCGTGGCCACTCATCAAATGGCTTATGCTAATTATGTTTTCCCAGATTGCATTTTAATCGTTGCTACAATAATACTAATCAAACTCATCATCGTCCGCAATTTACACGCCTACTGATTCGTTGGCGGGGCCTGACTGGGGGGCACAGCATAATCACATCATAAACCGCAAAGTATCATCACAAATGGCGCAGACAATCAACGGTGCAGACTCCTTTCGCATGTGTTTGATCCTGGACTATTTAAGGGTATGAATGAATCATCTCTATCTAGTCAGGAACAGCCGTGTTGTTGCAGATGGACAGATGTCTAATGAGAGAGCGCAAGCCTCATACTAAATCACTATTCTGTCTGTGATGGTCTGACTGCTATGAAGAGCATAGAGAACCACACAGGGTCATCAATAACATAAAATCATTAAACAAATGTGGTTGGCGTGATGACTTCTGAGGGAAAGATGCATATTTAGGAAATGTTTATGTTAATAATCTACTGTAGAGAGTGAGAAACATGTTTTGGCTGACAGCAAACAGAATAAAAAAACGTGTTTTCCCCTCTGTGTAAACGTGGAAGAGCATTGATGTATGCATAACATACTGCATGGCAGTTAACCAATTAAAACACTACCTCAGCCTGTAGCCAGATCGTTCCTGCTCAACAACTCATGCAGTGGCACTTTCTCAGTGCAGTACACTTCTCTATCCAGAGAGAAGTAAAGGTCCCGTAGCTTGACTGATGGTGGATCCGTAGGTGTTAGTATAGTTAGTAAACTTGCTCACACTTAGAAATATACAAATGAGCTCTTCATGATATGTAGGACAGTAAGAGGCAATTTCGTCATGTTAGGTTAATTAGATACTTTGCCTTCTCACACAGCTAAATTATTTATGTACACAATGAGCCATTAGAAATTACTGACCGCACTTCATAAGGCAAATCATTGATGATGGATAGAATGTCTGAAATAGAAATAATATAGTGGAAGTAGGAAGGATATGAAGGAGCAAAATAATAATAATAATAATAATAATAATGTCTAGTAGAGCAGTTGTGTCCATTGGACAGTGTAAGATGGCAGAGCTCTTAAACTGGTCAAGAAAAGTAACATTTACTTCAATAATTGAACTTAATTTTTTTATGTTGAACAAAAATATATTTTTAAAGGCCCAGTGCGTTTAATATCATATTGTACAACAGCTGATGAAACTAAAACTGTAAAAGCGTTTTTTTTTAACGTTTTTTTCCTTGTCCCCGCTATTTCATTATCTGTCATTGATTTGTGCTGACGCGGCACAGTTTATATACCTAGTGTCTCCGTGTAATTCTACCATGTTTCTGTGAAGTATTGGAAATGGAGAAGGCATGCATTTAAATTAATCTCGCATTTAAGTACCTTTCACCCCAAAAAATGACAATCCCAATTATTCATTTTGTTTTCTAAAAATTGTCTGGGGTATATGCAAGGCTAATAAAAAAATAAGTGATATTAAATCACTTCCTTTAGCAGAAGTCAAGCATCCATGCCAGTTTTCTTGTGCCCCTTGGATTAGGTGTCTTATTAAAAACATATTTAATGGATTGCTGATAATATATCAACGTCTCCCTGCACACAATTTTGAGAAAAAAAAATACTGATTTAAATGAGAAATCAGTATTGCAATTTGTTTCTCCTGGCATATTGTATTTGTTATGAAAATTGAGTTTAGATGAAATAAATTATACTCAGCCTGGGAGAGTACTTAGGTGCCCCAAACTGTCAAAGCAAAAAGATGCTGGGCTAATATTTTATATATATATAAATAAATAAAAGTGAATTGCTAAACAGCATGGAAAGGGTTAAAAAAAAAAATTATTCACTTGAAGTAAACTATATTGAACAAAAATATAAACTCAACATGCAAATTGTTGGTCCCTCCAACGTCGTTTGACAGAATTTTGCAGTACGTCCAACCGGCCTCACAACCGCAGACCACATGTAGCCATGCCAGCCCAGGACCTCTACATTCGACTTCCTCACCTCCACAATCACCTGTCGGGTTGTATCACCGCCTGCAACCGCCCACAACCGTAAGGCTCTCCAGAGGATAGGGGGTCTGCACAACATATCACCGGGGGCAAACTACCTGCACTCCTGGACACCTACACCACCCGATGTCACAGGAAGGCCAAAAAGATCATCAAGGACAACAACCACCCGAGCCACTACCTGTTCACCCCACTATCATCCAGAAGGAGAGGTCAGGACAGGTGCATCAAAGCTGGGACCGAGAGACTGAAAAACAGCTTCTATCTCAAGGCCATCAAACTGTTAAACAGCCATCACTAACATTGAGTGGCTGCTGCCAACATACCGACTCAATCTCTAGCCACTTTAATAATTAATAATTGGATGTAATAAATGTATCACTAGTCACTTAACAATGCCACTTTATATAATGTTTACATTACTCATCTCATATGTATATATTGTACCCTATACCATCTACTGCATCTTGCTTATGCCGTCCGGCCATCGCTCATCCATATATTTATATGTACATATTCTTAATCATTCCTTTACACTTGTGTGTATAAGGTAGTTGTTGTGAAATTGTTAGTTTACTTGTTAGATATTACTGCACGGTCGGAACTAGAAGCACAAGCATTTCGCTACACTCGCATTAACATCTTCTAACCATGTGTATGTGACCAATAAAATTTGATTTGATTTTATCTGAGACCAGCCACACGATAGCTGATGAAACTGTGGGTTTGCACAAACAAAAACTTCCGCACAAATTCTCAGGGAAGCTCATGTGCATCTTCAACAGCCTAATCAACTCTATCCGAAGGAGATGTCATGCTGCATGAGGCAAATGGTGCCTGTGACCAGCATATCTGTATTCCCAGTCATGTGAAATCCCTAGATTAGGGCCTAATGAATTTATTTCAATTGACTGATTTCCTGATTTCTTTATATGAACTGTAACTCAGTAAAATCATATTTCTTTTCACTGTAGTTCAATTGGCATTGGAGATATTGTTACCGAGTGCTTTATGTATTCACATGCAGGTCAACACAACCAAAAATACATGGCATAGTTCATATATTCAGGGGCACATTACAGACACAAACCCACCTGTGTCATCTGAGACAGAACATAGGTATTAAAATACTTTAAAAATAGGTCCAAATGTTGACATTTAGCCATAGTAGTTACTGTATAGTTACTGTATATGTCACCTGACATATTAGTTCAATTATATTCAATTTTCGCACTTATCCAAAGTGACAGTATGTGTGAATAAATTTTTTGTATGGGTGACCCCAGTGGGAATCAAACCCAAAATCATGTTGCAAGCTTCATGTGCTACCAATTGATCCACACAGGCTTGGGTATTATACTGTATACTGAAAGTAATAATTGCGCCGGAGAGGATGGCTGACGTTTTATGGGCTCCTAACCAACTGTGCTATTTTGTTTGTTTTTCCACATTGTTTGTAACTCATTTTGTACATAAGGTTGCTGCTACCGTCTCTTATGACCAAAAAGAGCTTCTGGACATCAGAATAGTGATTACTCACCTCGAACTGGACAAAGATTTTTCTTTAATGAGTCCTACGCGGAGGATATACTGCCTTGTCAAGACAAGGCCCAAATCCCCATCATCAGTGTGAAGAAAAGACGGAGAAAAAGGCAGAGGAGGGCGGGGTGCCTTGTAAGAATTTGCTGAGTAGGTAAACCACCACTATCCTCTGTATTAAGTAAAAGTACTGGTGTAAAAACTACTCAAGTAAAAGTAAAAAGTAGCACATTTAAAAAGTACTCAGAGTAAAAGTGATTAAGTTACTTCTAAAATAATTTGCCATTTCAATTTTGATGGTTATTTTTATTCTCCTTTTACAAGAATGGAAGTTCATGTGAAAAGTGTGTGGCAATTGAATGCAAGCTTCACAAACAAATGAATATTAAAAATATATATATTTTCTATATACTACTGTATATGTAATATTGTTTACATGTAATGCTTGACAGGCTAAATATTCCTTAAAACACCAGAAAATAACCAACAAGATAAGATCCAGCACAGCAGCTGGTTTTAATATTAAATCTTCAACTTCACATATACAAATGTTCAAAGGAATGTTCAAAAGGCATATTCTACCTATCGAACCCTTAACTCACTTCATTTCTCTCTGAATTTGCCATTCAGTTTCAGTAGGAGCTGATTTTCTAAGATAATTGAGTCTATCCTGGCTCACTGTGCAGTGAAGAGTAGTCCAGCACAGCTAAAAAGACTCTCACAGGCGGCAGATGCAGGCAGGCCTGTGTTGAGTTTGAGGGACAACTTCTTTATGTACGGAAACAAATTAAGTAAATGTATTTTGTTACGATTGTCACGATCTCCAGAACGGACAGATCAAGGCACATGCATTTATTAAACGTAACTGGGACAAAAGTAACAAAACGAACGTAACAAAGATCATCACTTAAACATAGACTTACATAAAAGAACAACGCTATGCATAAACAATAACCCACAAACCCCAAGTGAAAACTACAAACATATATATGGTTCCCAATTAGCGACAACGACACTCAGCTGCCTCTAATTGGGAACCATTACCCCAACATAGAAATATATAACCTAGAACAGAAAAAACCCTACACCAAAAACAAAACAAAACACTCCAGCCTGTCTTCTCAGGCCTGGACGTGACAACGATGGTCTAGCAAGATACCTATCCATCTCCCCTGTACCTTCTGACCGTTTGGTTGTCAGTGATGAGAAGAAATCCTCTTCATCAGATGAATGCTGCCTTAGATGCTCAGTCTCGTCCTGTGTGATTGTGTCAAGATGATTCTTCAGGTACGCCAAACATGTACATTGGAAACAACACAACATTCTCATATTAAGTGTTTCAGCAAACTCTGTTTTATGTGGCTGGCAAGACAATCAATCATATTATTGGCATTGCAATAGCTCTAACACAGACTCCCACACTTGTTACTCTCAGATAATAAGATTGATTTGAGTTGTTCAAATACATTCAGAGCTAACAAATTCTCTAATGTTGAGGTGAGTCCATGTCTGGCTGTACTCAAACATAGTTATATGCAAAGGTTATTGTACAGCACCTGTAATGCAACTTAAATAATGAAAAAATTACAAAAAAACAATTCAAGAAAAGACTCAAAGACCAAAATATATCATCATATGGACAATGAGGTTAAAAAAAATCATACCGGCTGTGATGACATCAGCTTTGTCAGTCCAAGACGTCTTGAATTTTGGCAGAAGGATTGCAGCAGCAATAAGCTGTGGCTCCTCCATTATTTCTCCAAAGCGCTTTTGGTAACCGTTCTGAATGGCTCTGATAGTGGTAGGCACATTTGGCAAGATGCTTCCAGGCTTTGAAGTTTAGTTTTTAGTAAGAAGATCACTGGCAGCAGCCACCCCATATGCGTGTTGGTCTCAGACTGTAGAATGTTCAAAGCTTAGACCAAAGGCTTCATCACCTTGCAGTACTCATTTAAGAACAACATTTCTGCCGGGCTCAGCCTGAAAGATGTAGGTAAATGTAATACCTCTTAGAATTCTAACATTTCATGAACAATAAATATTACTGTAATAGGAAAACATTACATTGATTCAAAGAATTGCTACTCACATTTTCACTTCTAATTGTTCACACACATTTCTTATGGCATCCTCCCCCTTCTCTTGTATGATACGTGTGATTCTCTCCACAGCCAGGTAAGTTGAGTTCCAACGTGTTTAATTTGGACGAATCAACTGCAGTTTGTACTCATTCTCTACAACTTCAGCAGCTAAGGTTGACCGCCCCGTTATATTCCACATGGCTTGGCATTTGGCAAAAGACGACCTGGACAACCTTTTGAAGCTATCACTATTTGTTTCTGCCAACGCATAATCTGTTGTTGAAATGAGGTTCAGCAGGTGACATGCACACTGTTGATGTTGAGGGAGTTGATATTCTAGGCCACTGTCATTTTCCAGGATGGAATAGGTGTCTTGGTACTCAACCTGCTCTGCTGGCTCTTCAGCATCTGAGTCTCGGTCTGCTGACTCGACTGCCTGGCTCTGCTCACCGAAAACATTGAATGCTTTGATAAAGTTTGATCCACTGTCTGTTGTGGTTCTTACCACTTTCCCCCTAATCCTGTATGCACTATGGATGTCATCGGGGGCACCTGCAAGCACATCAAATGTGTGGGAACCTCTCAATCTCTTGCAAGCGAGTGCAGCAGAACGTCTCACCAGACTTTCTTCATCCATCCAGTGACATGTGACCCTGATGTAACTCCTTTGATGAGCTGTCCAACAATCGGTTGTGGTGGCAACATAATTTACCCTGCCAAGGTGTGCCATAACTGTCTTCTTCATGTGATTGGCAGCTTCATGTATTCTTGAACGAACAGTAGGTCTGAAGATTACTTTGCGTTGAGGATGCAGGGTGGTTACCAACTCTTACCAAAGCCCCCACAGATCAAATTAATGACAAGCTTGTCAACGGTTGCCTGTGAGATGCACCTGTCTCTTCCAACTGCCATCATTTCAGACATCTTTGCTTGTTTGCAAGTTGGAGAGGTGTTTGATAGTTCCTTGGTTCGTTTGTTTGTGGTTTCAGAGGTGAGCATATTGTAGTTTGTCATCTTTAATGGATGTTTCCTCTGTGGACAAAATTATTGCATCAATCTGGGCAAAATATATATATAGCCTGACCAGTTTGGTTCTATACAAATGAACTTAAACCAGCAAAAAGTGCAATCTGTAAGTATTTGGGCAATGACAACATTTTTGTTAACCCTTTTAGTCCAGTACATTGGACTTTAAAAGATACAATGACAATGGGGTTAAAGTGCAGAATATCAGCTGTACGGTGTTTTTACTCATATCAAATGAACCATTTAGAAATTACAGCATGTTTTGAATAATAATGTCACTGTCCAAATACATACGGATGTTGGGGAATATTGTTCTTTCTTTTCCCCAGTTATAAGAACTATAGTATAACCAAACATGATTTTTGGCTATTATTGGAAACTCAGTGATCCAACCAGATATAGCTAGGTAATAACAAGCAAAAAAAGATAGTGCACATACTTAAAAATCCCAGGTCTCAAAATTATGTATTTATTTTATCTTCACAAGTTCATTCATTTCACTTTTAGCTATCCCCAACTTACATTATGGGGATGGCTAGCTACTAACCACCATAATGTAAATGCGGTAGTAGCCCGCACTATAGCGTATAACGTTAGTTCCTTCCGCTATGTAAAGATGTTGGTCAGGGTTAGCTTTTATCTAGCTAGCAACAGGATGAGCTAGCTAACTTTAGCATTATTCTGCAGATTGAATGCAACTGGCTAGTAGCAACACTTTGTTAGCTACATTACATAGCCTACACAACAAACGCCATTCATGGCGATAAAATATATTTATAACTTTACTTTTCGTACCAATACATGTTTCCTCAAGTTTGACGCAGTTTTTGTAGGCAGCCACCTCCACCATCTTTGGTAAGCAGAGCTTACGTTCTATAATTACACTGTCTCCTCTTCTCTGCTTGAAGTGTTCTTTGAGATGCGGCCAGGGATTTCCTTCCTCATGGTCTTCAGAAGACCCGGCCACTGGCTATGTCTCTGTGTATGTCTGTATTGTCTCCTGAACCTGCTCAATCTCGTTAGGCTCCATTTATTTTTCAAGTTGATTAGGAAACCTTTTTTGTCATGGCATGTAGCTACCTTTAAAAAAAATGTTTTTACAGAAAATCCTGCTACCGATTATCATTTGGTTTGCATACACAGCTGTGATTGGGCCGTTTTGGCGCGATGCATGAAATTGAATTGTATTGGTCCATCTGGTCATGTTACTTGTCACTGACAAACAAGTGAACAGTTCTCGCTGCCACAAAAGGCGCAAACTGTATGTGCTTGCCATGATGATGTGTATCTGTAAGGGCTCTCCGTGATGCCGGTATGGCAGAGTCAGGCGCAGGACAACAAAGATGAGTGTTCATAAGTTTTACTCATAAAAACATAAGAGTGGGAAAACAACCACTCGCAACACGGAAACAAATACAACAAACAATCACGCACAAAAACATGAGGGGACCATAGGGTTAAATAAGGAACATGTAATTATGGGACAGAAACCAAGTGTGTATAATGAAGACAAAAAAAACATAGAAAATGAATAGTAGATCGCGGTAGCTAGAATACCAGTGACGTCGACCGCCGAAAGCCACCCGAGTAAAGAGAGGGACCCCCCTTGATGCGCGGCTCCAGCAGCGCGCCGACACCGGCCTGGGGGACGACCCGGAGGACGAGGCGCAGGGTGATCCGGGTGGAGACGGTAAAACTCCCGCAGCAACGAAGGGTCTTGGATGTCTCTCACCGGCACCCAGCATCTCTCCTCCGGACCGTACCCCTCCCACTCCACGAGGTACTGGAGGCCCTCCATAATGGCTCGAACAGTATACGCCGGGGCCCCCTCGATGTCCAGAGGAGGCAGAGGAACCTCCCGTACCTCAGACTCCTGGAGTGGACCAGCCACCACCGGCCTGAGGAGAGACATATGGAACGAGGAGTTAATACGGTAATCTGGGGGAAGCTGTAACTTATAACATACCTCGTTCAATCTCCTCAGGACTTTAGAGGGCCCCACATACCGCGGACCCAGCTTCCGGCAGGGCAGGCGGATGGGCAGGTTTCGGGTCGAGAGCCAGACCCTGTCCCCCGGTGTGAACACCGGGGCCTCACTGCGGTGGCAGTCGGCGCTCGCCTTCTGCCGCCTCATGGCTCGTTGTAGTTGCGCATGGGCAGCCTCCCAGGTCTCCTCCGAGCGCCTAAACCATTCATCCACCGCAGGAGCCTCGATCTGGCTCTGGTGCCACGGTGCCAGAACTGGCTGGTATCCCAGTACGCACTGGAAAGGGGAGAGACCAATGGAGGAGTGGCGGAGTGAATTTTGGGCAATTTCTGCACAGGGGATG
Source organism: Brachymystax lenok tsinlingensis (assembly GCA_030435695.1). Lineage (NCBI taxonomy): Eukaryota > Metazoa > Chordata > Actinopteri > Salmoniformes > Salmonidae > Brachymystax > Brachymystax lenok. The sequence continues at coordinate 33,403,364 of CM059792.1, forward strand.
AAAACTGCCCACTCCCCCGGCCGGTCCTGGCAATAGGACCGCAGAAACCTACCCACATCCTGGTTGACTCTTTGCACCTGCCCATTACTCTCGGTATGAAAACCTGAGATCAGGCAGACCGAGACCCCCAGACGTTCCATAAACGCCCTCCAAACCTTGGACGTGAACTGGGGACCCCGATCTGAAACTATATCCTCAGGCACCCCGTAATGCCGATTAACATGGGTGAACAGGGCTTCCGCAGTCTGTAGGGCCGTAGGGAGACCGGGCAAAGGAAGGAGGCGGCATGACTTAGAAAACCGATCCACAACGACCAGGATCGTGGTGTTACCCTGTGACGGTGGAAAATCCGTCAAAAAGTCCACCGACAGGTGTGACCATGGCCGCTGTGGAACAGGTAGGGGTTGTAACTTCCCTCTGGGCAGGTGCCTAGGCGCCTTGCACTGAGCACACACCGAACAGGAGGAAACACCAGTACTTCCCACTAAGACAACGCACTGTCTGACCGATGCCAGGATGACCAAAAGAGGGTGATGTGTGGGCCCAATAGATCAGACGGCCGTGGACAGCAGACGGAACGTACATATGCCCAGCTGGACACTGAGGTGGAGTGTTCATAAGTTTTTCTAATAAAAATATAAGAGTGGGAAAACAACCACTCGCAACACGGAAACAAATACAACAAACAATCACGCACAAAAACATGAGGGGAACAGAGGGTTAAATAAGGAACATGTAATTATGGGATAGAAACCAGGTGTGTATAATGAAGACAAAAAAAAAACAGAAAATGAATAGTAGATCGGCGGTAGCTAGAAGACCGGTGACGTCGACCGCCGAAAGCCACCCGAGCAAAGAGAGGGATCAACTTCGGCTGAAGTCGTGACAGTATCCTTTTTCTAGATTGTACTCTAACGGATGGTTTTGAAAATGTATTTAAGTAAAAGTACAGCCTTTGAAAGAACTCAAAGTACAAGTAAATAGAAAAGCTACTCAATTACAGGAACGTGAGTAGTTGTAATTCGTTACTTCCACCCCTGCCAATGGGACATTAAAAACTGTAATATCTTATGTTTCATGTTTCACATTCGCAAAGCCACGGGGCCAGATGGATTACCAGGACGTTTACTCAAAGCATGCGCGGACCAACTGGCAAGTGTCTTCACTGACATTTTCAACCTCTCCCTGACTGAGTCTGTAATACCTACATGTTTCAAACAGATCACTATAGTCCCTGTGCCCAAGAAAGCGGAGAAACCTGTGCCTAAACGATTACCGCCCCGTAGCACTCACGTCGGTAGCCATGAAGTGCATTGAAAGGCTGGTCATGGCTGACATCAACAGCATCATGCCGGAATCCCTAGAACCACTCCAATCCGCATACCACCCCAAAAGATCCACAGATGACACAATCTCAATCGCACTCCACACTGCCCTTTCCAACCTGGAAAAAAGGAAGACATGTGAGACTGCTGTTCATTGACTACAGCTCAGCATTCAACACCATAGTTTCCACAAAGATAATCACTAAGCTAAAGACCCTGGGACTGAACACCTCCCTCTGCAACTGGACTTCCTGACGGGCCGCCCCCAGGTGGTAAGGGTAGGCAACAACACATCTGCTATGCTGATCCTCAAAACTTGGGCCCATCAGGGGTGCGTGCTTAGTACCTTCCTGTACTCCCTATTCACCCATGACTGCGTGGCCAAGCACGACTCCATCGTTAAGTTTGCTGAAGACACAACTGTGGTAGGCCTGATCACCAACAACAATGAGACAGCCTATAGGGAGGTCAGAGACCTGCCACTGCCAGGACAACAACCTCTCCCGCAATGTGAGCAAGACAAAGGAACTGGATGTGGACTATAGGGAAAGGAGGGAGCGGGCCGATAGTTTCAAGTTCCTTGGTGTCCACATCACCAATGAACTATCATGGTCCAAACACACCAAGACAGTTGTGAAGAGGGCACGACAACACATGTTCACCCTCAGGAGACTGAAAAGATTTGGCATTGGTCCCCAGAGCGTCATATAGTTCTACAGCTGCACCATCGAGAGCATCCTGACCAGTTGCATCACTGTCTGGTATGGCAACTGCTCGGCCTCCGACCGTAAGGCGCTACAGAGGCTAGTGCGTATGGCCCAGTACATCACTGGGCACAAGCTTCCTGACATCCATGACCTATATACAAGGCAGTGTCAGAAGAAGGCCAAACGAATTGTCAAAGGCTCCAGTCACCCAAGTCATAGACTGTTCTCTCTGCTACCGCACGGCAAGTGGTACCAGAGCTCCAAGTCTAGGACCAAAAGGCCAAAGACTGCTAAACCGTATACTGGGGTATTTGACTATATCCACGGGATGGTTTTCAATATCGTCAAAATTATTATTATAATTGTTTTTTATTTTATAAATTTGAATATTTGCAGCTACTTTTTAAGTAAATACCTAAAGTCAACTTGCAATACATTAGGCGATGATCACGTTCTTAATTTCAAATGTCACATTATTTCTCATTATAAAGCTTCCCATAGTCTCCAGTCACAAAATTGTCAGACCCCAGCCACCCAAGCCACAGAATGTTCTCTCTGCTACCGCATGGCAAGCAGTACCAATGCACCAAGTCTGGAAACAACAGGACCCTGAACAGCTTCAACCCCCAAGCTAAAGTATAAGACTAAACAAGACTCTTAATAGCTAATCAAATGGTTACTCAGACTACCTGCATTGACCCTTTTTTGCACAAACTCTCTTGCACTGACTCTATGCACACACACTGGACTCTCCCCATACACTCACTCATACTTACACTGACACCCCAACACACACAACATTCGCCGACATACACATAACATGCACACTAGGCGTGTAACGGATCGTAGTTGATCCGTGATCCGTACGGATCACCCCTCAAGGTTTGGCACGCATGTGAACCGCGGATCAATTGCAAAGTTTAACCATCGTTGTGTGAAATACAGTTTTACTGCCGCTGTTAATTTTTTAAGTAATAATTCTCAAAATGTCGATGCAGAGTTGCAGTGAAAAGATAAAGACAAGACCGATGCATGCTGTGTTTTACTCTGAAGCCTGAAGGTTGATTTGATTATTTTTTTTTTAAAGCAGTTGTGTGTACTGTTCACGTGAACGGGGCATGTTGAATCCCAACGAATCAATCCTGGATGCTCGTTTTGCAAAAAAACAAAGAAGAGAAAAGAGCAGTGACAGCCATGGCTGGCGGAGGAGCTGAAGAACTGGAAAAGCTTCCCGCCATACTCTGTTGTGGAAAACAAAGGGTTTAAAAATATGAAATTGCTCGAGCCACGCTAAGAAATCCCCTCACGCACCCACTTCAGTATGAAGATCGTGACAGATCTTTATGAACAGGAAAATATCAAAATTGTCGACAAATTATCCAAGGCATCCTCTATTGCCCTCACCCTAGACGGGTGGACCTCCAGGGCAATGGAAAGCTATGTGACTGTGACTGCTCACTACACCACAGAGGAGTGGGAGATGCGAAGTCCGGTGCTACAGACACGCCCCCTCTATGAGAGTCACACAGACACAAATCTAGCGCAGGTACTGCTAGGAGCAGTAGCAGAGTGGAAGCTAGAGAGGCCCAATAGCAATATCCCAATCACCACAGATAATGCCAAGAACCAAGTAAATGCAGTGATATACACTGGACTGGGGCCACAGTTAGCTTGCTTTGCACATGTGATCAATATAGCATCCCAAAGGGTAATCTCTGTGAACCAGATGGACCGCCTCCTTGGGAGGATCAGGAAGATGGTTTCATTTTTCCACCGACGCACAACAGCTGCTCATGTGCTTAAGACCAAGAAAGAAATGCTACAGCTACCAACCCACAAGCTCATACACAATGTCACAACAAGATGGAACTCCACTTATGAGATGTTGGAGCGCTATCTTGAGCAGCAGGCAGCTGTACACTCTGCATGGACAGACAAGACCCAGAAAAAAAATAAAGACACCGTCACCTTGTCTGATGATGTCGTGAAAGTGGCAGAGGAGGTCCTCCAGGTGCTCAAACCCCTCAAAACGGTTACAACCCGATTGAGCACTGAAACTGCACTGTATGTGTCCATAATTCTACCTCTGAAAACAAGGATTGTACAATCAATGAGGAAGACTGCACCATCACTAGAGATGTCAAGGCTGCCATTAGAGAGGACCTGAACCCCAGATACCCCCCTAATGTACAGAACAACTTCATAGATCTACTGCACTGGATCCAAGGTTCAAGTCCCTGTCTCACCTAGACCCTGCCCTACGCCGGAGGACATACAATGATCTCACCACTGAGATTGTGGCCACTGAAGAGGTAACAAAACAAATAAGAGTGAATTACTTAAAAATATGAAATATACTGCAGTCTAATCTTAGTCTATGCTATTTCTATTAGAATCATCCATTTTTGATTTGGAATAATAATGGCTTTTATTAAATGTTATTGTCACAATTATAGTTCTATGAAATATGAAGATAAAGAATTTGTTAGTTTAATAGATCAAGTAATTTTTTCTTCAGGGTCAAGCCACAGAGCCGACAGAAGCGGACTCAGAGGCATCTCCTCCACAAAATAATTTGGCCATGAAGGAGCCTTTGTGGACACAGGCTATTTTTTCATTCGCTATTGTTCAAAGAAAGAAGGTATCATGCCTCATATGTCACGTGTGCTCCCTCTCTGGCCTCTAGGTTACCAGGCTGCTTGTTCTGGTGCACACCTGTCATCATCGTTACGCTCACCTGGACTCTATCACTTCCCTGATTACCTTCCCTATATATGTCACTCCTTTTGGTTCCTTCCCCAAGCGTTATTGTTTCTGTTCTGACTTTGTTTAATGTCGGTGTGCTGTTTGTGTTTATTGTTTTGTTCATTTATTAATTAAATGTATTCACTCCCTGAACTTTTTTTAATTTTTTTATTTCCCCTTTATTTAACCAGGTAGGCAAGTTGAGTACAAGTTCAAATTTACAACTGCGATCTGGCCAAGATAAAGCAAAGCAGTTCGACACATACAACAACACAGAGTTACACATGGAATAAACAAACATACAGTCAATAATAGAGTAGGGGGAAAAAATACAAATCTATATACAATGTGTGCAAATGAGGTAGGATAAGGAACATAAGGCAATAGATAGGCCATGGTGGCAAAGTAATTACAGTATAGCAATTTAACACTGGAATGGTACATGTGCAGTAGATGAATGTGCAAAGGAGCAAGATAAATAAATGACTACGGTAAGGGATGAGGTAGTTGGTTGGGCTATGTACAGGTGCAGTGATCTGTAAGCTGCTCTGACAGCTGGTGCTTAAAACTAGTGAGGGAAATAAGTGTCTCCAGTTTCAATGATTTTTGTAGTTCGTTCCAGTCATTGGCAGCGGAGAACTGGAAGGAAAGGCGGCCAAAAGAGGAATTGGCTTTGGGGGTGACCAACTTGCTTCCCGACTCTCAGCGCATATCGTTACATCATATTGCACTTTAATTTAACAATTGAGTATTGAATATTTTATTTAAACATTGAAAAGATCCTTGCTTTAAGTGTTCTTTAAGTAATAAATGGAAAGCAAAGTTATTTATCCGATCTGTGAATCAAAAACCGTGATCCGGTCTGAACCGTGAGTTTTGTGATCCGTTGCACCACTAATTCACACAGATGCATACTGACGCCACACACACACACACTTTCTCACTCACCTAGAGCTGTGGCGGTCACAATATTTAGTCAGTCGGTGATTGTCAAGCAAATAACTGACGGTTTTATGATTATTGGCAGTTAACAAAAACACATTTAGCATCTCCTGGCTTCCACACATAGCCTACAAGCCATTTTAAAAAGTTGAATAAATCCATGTAATATAGCCTACACCTTCACAATAAATCCATTATTTATTTTACAGGTCGAAAGAAGCATGATATGAAGAAAATGTAGTATTTTTCAGAAGAAAAGAATAGCATACTCTTGAGTTGTCCTTATGTTAGGTCCTGATGTGGTTACGCCAGACAAGATTTGCTTATAATCCCGTGGCATTATTTTATATTATTTTATAGTATGAAGAATACAATTGAACAAAGCTGAATAAAATATAAATATTTTCTCCAAACGATTTAAGGGAGTGTGCACATCTGGCTCTTCTGTGTTGAGCGGTTAACAAAGAAATAGGTACTCCTACAGTATATGCTTAATTTAGAGTTATCAATGTAACTTTAGTTGTTCTACAAATGTTGGGCTATATGTTTTGATTTTTAATACCTTGTAAGACTGCATGATGAGACTCAGCCTGCTGAAGACAGACACATCGGGGACGCAACTACGTCCTTATCCAATTCCGAGGTGCATATTGAAGATATTGGAAGAACTGTCCACATTTACTTTTCGTCAGCCAACAAGGTGAGTAGGCTTACCGAACAGCAAAAGCGCTAGCCTATGTCAATCTACTATACCCCATAGTACAAAAGTCGACCTATTCTGTGCAAGAAATAAATATTCCAAACATAGTCTGGGACAGTTGTGAGATGCAATAGATCCCAAAGTAATAAAACCATTAGAATCAAAATAGCTTTTTTATGCAATGTGGCTGATGCAACAGATCAGAACATTTAGCTTAAAATGTTGATAAACAATTAGGCTATTTCTTCACATTATTGCGCAGTAATGCGCACATGATAGTAGGCTATAAGCACGAATGTTCCATTAGCGGAACACACCATTATCAAAAATGACCGCAAATGCAATTACGCATGTAATGCTTTGATTATAAAGGTGCATTTTTATGGTGAAAATTATCTTCCCCAAACTTGAAACCCCTTGTAAAGCGGATTAATGTGCTATTTGGCCACTTTAGTTATTTGGCCACTTTAGTTGTGATACAAACCTTATTAAAACATTTAGGCCTTTGGGCTAGGCTACATGAGGTGTGCGACTATGATTAGAAAAAGTCGCAAAAAAAAAAGGCATTGTTTCTTATGCTGGGTATCATTCACACATGATAATATATAATTCACAAGTGGTAGGCTAATATTGTCACCCATCAGACTATTCTTGAATTAATCTTGTCTTTACATATACTAAATAATATATGTGTGACATTTGTTTTGATTTAGAATGGACCATTATGACGCACCTGCATCGAAACAGGAGCAGAGGGAAAAAATCACCTATATACTTAAACAGTGAATGGAGGACACTTTTCCCCGTTGTTTATTTTCATGCCAGCCAGGTAGGCTATACTCCTGTTGTAAATATAAGCAATGTGCTTGATTAATATTAGGAATATTGAGAAATAAATATAGTAGGCCTAGCCAATAGAAAGCTGATGGGATCCTCGTCTTTTTATTAACGGCCATCACTCTGTTTTCTCCCGCAATTGCATAGCCTATAGAAATGTTGTGCAACATGAGCTCATGGGCTCTCATGAAGTATTTGATTAGATTTTAAAATACATTTGCATTGATGTCAGAGTGATTAGAGGGACAATTGAGTGCTGAGTACCAGGCAGTTAGCAAGTTTGGTAGGCTACTAACGACCATCAGCAGCATAAGAGCATGGAGAGAAGCCTAATTACCGTGACTAAATGGTCATGTGGAATTTGACTGCCTTCATGACTTGTGACCGCCGGTGTAGTGGTAATAGGGTCAACGCAACAGCCATACACTCACCACATACGCTGCTGCTACTGTCTATAATCTATCCTGTTGCCTAGTCACTTTACCCCTACCTATATGTACAGCACATAGCTGGCTAAATTACCTCGTACCCCTGCACATTGACTCAGTAGATACTTCCTGTATACTATATAACCATGTTATTTTCTACTCCCTATATATAGCCATGTTATTTTTACTCTTTATTTGTATTCGTTATTTACTGTGTATTTATTCCCTCATGTCACTATTTCATTTGTTATTTATTTTTTTATCAAATTTTTAACTGCATTGTTGGAAATGGACCTGTAAGTAAGTGTGTCACTGTTAGTCTACACCTGTTTTCTATGATGCATGTGACAAATAACATCTGATTTGATTTAAATAGATTTAGTTTACAAGCACACATTGACGAGAGACCTCACTCACTGTTGTGCAGCATGCGCCGGAAATCCAGCTACAGTATGGAATTGAAACTAAATGTTTGCCAGCTAGATATCTTATAAATATTAAGTTAACTGTCTAAAACGTGCTAAATACTCAGCAGTTGTGCATTTGGTTTGCTAACTTAGTAGCTAGTCATCTAGCTAAGTAGTTAGCTTCTTGCAAAATCCAGCTTCTCTTGGTAAGAGCAGATAATTGCTTCCTGGATCAATATTGGTTTTGTGCGTGTAGCAATCTCTGAGTAGCATTTTTTTGTTACTTTTAAAACATTATGAGCTGGGATGTCTGTCCTGCAAATAGTTTATGTCAGAGACTGTATAAAATTTTTGCATCCGCTCATTAGCATTTATATAGCATTCGCTATGGGATTTTACTTGTACTTGTTAGCATTTCTTTTCTTTGGATTACAGAGGCTCAGTGGGATTTGAAAATAGTGCCCATTGTCTTCATTGCCGGTATTACCCGATATCCCGGGATAGCACAAGGTTGGTATGAAGGCATGTCAATCTGGATACTGCCCAAGCCTACACAGGACCATGGCATTGTTATGGCTTGAAGAATAACAGGACAAGTCATACGTTTTCAATGAGTGCTGTTTTCTACATTTTGTGTTTTAACCTGTCCCTAGCCTAGCCATAGCCCTAACCATTGAACCCGTCCTTAACTCTAGCCATACTAAGTGACATATAGTCTAGCCTAATTAATATGTAATTGTAGTGACATACTGTATAAGCAACATGTCACTAATATGTCAGCTTCAATGACATACAACAAATGGTTAAATGTCATTATCTGGGTGTTGAGGTAAACAGAATAACTATTTTTAATCCTTCACCTCTAATCTAATAAGAGTATTCTTGTTTTACAATGCAATGTGGGCACTTTCTTGTTGTGTCTTAGTCTAACCAAAACTTTCAAATATGACACAAAACAAGTCAGTTTGATTGACAACTCCCATTAGCGCAGACACAAGACATACCAAGAGTGTATAGACTAGAGGGACAGACTGCACATAGACATGCGGTTGGTCGACGGCATCAAAATTATCATCCAGTAATGAAAGTGACTTTAGAGCCATGCCAAATACCCCCTACAGCCATATTACTACATATTCCAAACACAAAAGGTCCACAATACAGTATTTTCCCACACAGCCTCATACCTAGAGTCTGTGGAAGACCATAATTAACTTCTGTGAATATTGATATGTGGCTACAAGTCTGTAACACTGGAACAGTCCAATGCCACAGAGTTAGCATTGTAACAAATAAACGTGCTATCAATTTGTCTAGTATCAAGATCATGCATTATATTACGAATAGCACGGAACGCACTGGAATTCATTGTGAGACCTCAAGAATATCTCTGTTGATGAGTTTGATTTGTTGAAACTCTTCTTTTCAATTGACTGCCAATTGTAAGCCACCTGTGTTCACTCAGTACTTTATGGGGGCCAGATGAGAAAAAGCACGATAATACAGTACATACAGTGTCTTCAGAAAGTATTCACAACCCTTGACTTTTTCCACATTTTGTTGTTAAGTATTCAAACCTTTTGTTATGGCAAGCCTAAACTAAGTTCTGAAGTTAAAATGTGCTTAACAAATCGCATAATAAGTTGCATGGACTCATTCCATGTTCAATAATAGTGGTTAACATGATTTTTGAATGATACCCCATAGCTGTATCCCACACAATCAGTACAATTATCTGCAAGGTCCCTCAATCGAGTAGTGTCAGGCTAAGTGTGACTGGTGAAAGGAGTCAGGCGCAGGAGAGCAGAAATGTGTGTACAAGGTATTTTAATAGAGACACACCAGTACCAAAAATCACAATCTATCAGGTGCGGGAAAAATACCTGTCACAAAAACACTACGGGCGTAAATATAACAAAACCCGAATACAAACCCAGCCGTCAGAAATGCCAGAACATAAACAATCACGCACACAAACATGTGGGAAACAGATGTTTAAATAATGAACATGTAATTGGGGAATTGAAACCAGGTGTGAAAAAAACAAAGACAAAACAAATGGAAATTGAAAATTGGATCGGCAATAGCTAGTAGACCGGTGACGTCGCCTGTCGAATGCGGTCCGAACAAGGAGAGGCAAGTAGTGAATTTCAAGCAGATTTAACCACAACGACCAGAGAGATGTTTCAATGCCTCGCAAAGAAGGGCACCGATTGGTAGATGTGTAAAAAAAACCAAAAACAGACCCTGAATATCCCTTTGAGTGTGGTGAAGTTATTCATTAGGCTTTGGATAGTGTATCAATACACCCAGTCACTATAAATATACAGATGTCCTTCCTAACTCAGTTGCCGGAGAGGAAGGAAACTGCTCAGGGATTTTACCATGAGGCCAATGGTGATTTTAATGGAAACTGAGGATGGATCAACAACATTATAGTTACTCCACAATACTAACCTAAATGACAGAGTGAAAAGAAGGAAGCCTGTACAGAATAAAAACATTCCAAAACAAGGCAAATATAGGAACTTTTTGTCCTGAATTTAAAGTGTTATGTTAGGGGCAAATCCAACACAACATAGCACTGAGTACCACTCTTCATATTTTAAAGTATGGTGGCTGCATCATTTTATGGGTACTGTATGCTTGTCATCAGCAAGCATGCAGTAAAATAAACAGAATACACCTATAAACACAGGCCAAATCCTAGAGGAAAACCTGGTCTAGTCTGCTTTCCAACAGACACTGGGAGATTAATTAACCTTTCAGCAGAACAATAACCTAAAGCACAAGGCCAAATCTACACTGGAGTTGCTTACCAAGGCAACATTGAATGTTCCTGAGTGGCCTAATTACAGTTTTGACTTAAATCGTCTTGAAAATCTATGGCAAGATTTGAAAATGTCTGTCTATCAATGATCAACAATCAACTTCACAGATCTTGAAGAATTTTAAAAAGAAAAATGGGCAAATATTGTATAATCCAGCTGTGTAAAGCTCTTAGAAGACTCACAGCTGTAATCGCTGCTAAAGATGCTTCTACAAATGATTGGCTCAGGTGTGAATACTAATGCAAATGAGATGTTTGATTATTTCATTTTCAATACATTTGCAAAAATGTCTAAAAACATGTTTTCACTTTATTACTTTGGGGTATTGTGTTTAGATGGGTGAGATTTTTATTTATTTATTCAGTTTTGAATTCAGGCTGTAACACAACAAAATGTGGAATAAGTCAAGGGGTATGAATATTTTCTGAAGGCACTGTTTTTCATTCAAGCTAAGAGGCAACACCACTGAACCAAATGAACACAGGCCAACCCATGGATGATGACAAAATTGGAATGTGTTGGCTAGCCAATGACATTTCAAATTGGCGTCCCGATCATTACAGGGCAAAATCAATTCAATAAGAAACGTAGGTGATCTCTAGAATATCAGATGGCACATGATGAATATGTGGGAAACACAGAATGACTCATTTTGTGTACATGGGTTACATCAATGAATGGACTTCCTACAGTCCGACATGTGTTTGTGTAAGCCCCAGAAACGGGGTACAATGGCCTATTCAGGACATGGTTGGTAAAGCTGGACAGGCCAAAAGTATATGGATCGACTGGAATAAGATCTACTGTGCCAGCAAAGATATGTGAGTAGAACAGAATACATGCATATTGATGGCTATAAATGGGGGGTTTGGATTAACAAAGGGTCGATTTAGGGTTTGGCGGTTAGTGGTGATGGTGGGTTTGACATTAACATGTAGGACATTCCATAAGATGACCACTGTCTAGAGTTGTATATCCCTACAGTATGCTACGTGAATAGATTACATACATGTCCCTTAGCATCGGTCAAAAAACTGATTTACCCACATCTTATTGTGCATCAACCACGGAGTCTCGTAAACCACAGAACACAATGGCTGCGAATGACTTTGATGTACAGTTTACTCCTCCCACTAGCTTAGGCACAAAACATACCACAGATGTACAGACCAGAGGGACTGACTACACACAGACATGCAGTTGGTTGACAGCTTCAAAATGATTTTCCAATAATTAAGTACATTTCAAAAGACTGCCAAATACTTGCCCGACTGCCAAGTTGCTAGCCTACATATTCCAACCCCAAAAGATATTTGCCCAAATACTTGCCCACACAGCCTACAGTTCCATTATTTTGACATATTAACATTCAAAAGCCTTTGTGCAATATAGTGTACTGTATATCATAAAGGTAAGCTCACAGCCCTAGAGATCATATTTCGCATAAACTGGTATTCATCCTTTGTTAATCCACACACACGTACAGACATACCCAGGAACACACATACAGTGGGGAAAAAAAGTATTTAGTCAGCCACCAATTGTGCAAGTTCTCTCACTTAAAAAGATGAGAGAGGCCTGTAATTTTCATCATAGGTACACTTCAACTATGACAGACAAAATGAGGGAAAAAAATCCAGAAAATCACATTGTAGGATTTTTTATGAATTTATTTGCAAATTATGGTGGAAAATAAGTATTTGGTCAATAACAAAAGTTTATCTCAATACTTTGTTATATACCCTTTGTTGGCAATGACAGAGGTCAAACGTTTTCTGTAAGTCTTCACAAGGTTTTCACACACTGTTGCTGGTATTTTGGCCCATTCCTCCATGCAGATCTCCTCTAGAGCAGTGATGTTTTGGGGCTGTCGCTGGGCAACACAGACTTTCAACTCCCTCCAAAGATTTTCTATGGGGTTGAGATCTGGAGACTGGCTAGGCCACTCCAGGACCTTGAAATGCTTCTTCTGAAGCCACTCCTTCGATTGCCCGGGCGGTGTGTTTGGGATCATTGTCATGCTGAAAGACCCAGCCACGTTTCATCTTCAATGCCCTTGCTGATGGAAGGAGGTTTTCACTCAAAATCTCACGATACATGGCCCCATTCATTCTTTCCTTTACACGGATCAGTCGTCCTGGTCCCTTTGCAGAAAAACAGCCCCAAAGCATGATGTTTCCACCCCCATGCTTCACAGTAGGTATGGTGTTCTTTGGATGCAACTCAGCATTCTTTGTCCTCCAAATACGACGAGTTGAGTTTTTACCAAAAAGTTCTATTTTGGTTTCATCTGACATTCTCCCAATCCTCATCTGGATCATCCAAATGCTCTCTAGCAAACTTTAGACTTGCCTGAACATGTACTGGCTTAAGCAGGGGGACACGTCTGGCACTGCAGGATTTGAGTCCCTGGCGGCGTAGTGTGTTACTGATGGTAGGCTTTGTTACTTTGGTCCCAGCTCTCTGCAGGTCATTCACTAGGTCCCCCCGTGTGGTTCTGGGATTTTTGCTCACCGTTCTTGTGATCATTTTGACCCCACGGGGTGAGATCTTGCGTGGAGCCCCAGATCAAGGAAGATTATCAGTGGTCTTGTATGTCTTCCATTTCCTAATAATTGCTCCCACAGTTGATTTCTTCAAACCAAGCTGCTTACCTATTGCAGATTCAGTCTTCCCAACCTGGTGCAGGTCTACAATTTTGTTTCTGGTGTCCTTTGACAGCTCTTTGGTCTTGGCCATAGTGACGTTTGGAGTGTGACTGTTTGAGGTTGTGGACAGGTGTCTTTTATACTGATAACAAGTTCAAACAGGTGCCATTAATACAGGTAATGAGTGGAGGACAGAGGAGCCTCTTAAAGAAGAAGTTACAGGTCTGTGAGAGCCAGAAATCTTGCTTGTTTGTATGTGACCAAATACTTATTTTCCACCATAATTTGCAAATAAATTCATTAAAAATCCTACAATGTGATTTTCTGGATTTTTTTCCTCATTTTGTCTGTCATAGTTGAAGTGTACCTATGATGAAAATTACAGGCCTCTCTCATCTTTTTAAGTGAGAGAACTTGCACAATTGGTGGCTGACTAAATACTTTTTTCCCCCACTGTACATGCATGAATGCACACACACACACACAGACAGTAACACACACACAGATTAAAAACAATTGGCAAACCTGTCCCTTTGGCTGCGTTTACACAGGTAGCCAGCCCAATTATGATCTTTGTTTTACTAATTTGTCTTTCGACCAATTATATCAGCTCTGAAAAATATCTAATGTGAAAAGATCTGATGTGATTGGTCAAAAGACCAATTAGTCAAAAAAAGATCCGAATTGGGCTGCCTGTGTAAACACAGCCTTTGCGTGTTACAGTACATCAGATATGGGTTAATGATGACAAGGAAGAGATACTGGGGGGAGTTGGTTAACTCAATGGGCCTGTCTCCACACAGTGTGGAATGAGAGGATATATGCTATCTCTCCAGATCACTGTAGTCTTTCAATTTGCAATCCCACCACAAATATGGAGAGAAATAAAATTATTATTAGGCATCATTCATATTAAATAAATTAAATAATGTATCTTTCTTGACTCTCCGTGTTTCATAATTTTCCTTCAATTCGCAAGTGGCTGAATCTGGGGAGTACAATAGAATCTATCTCACCGGAGAAAGCACTTCAGCGAACAAAACAGCAGCAGTGCACAGTGCACTGTTTGGATGCTAGAATTATTTTGGAGTGGACGAACGTGCGCAGGTAGCCTACTTTTTGAAGTGATTTGTTTGACAATCAGATGAAAACATCATGACTGGTTTCCTTGTCACGTATACTCCCTCTCCGGCCTCTAGGTCATCAGGCTGCTGATTATCCCGCACACCTGTCACCATTGGCAAGTGCACCAGAACCTCACCTGGACTCCATCACCTCCTTGATTATCTTCCCTATATCTGTCACTTCCCTTGGTGCTTTCCTCAGGTGTTATTGACTCTGTTTCATGTCGGTGCGTTGTTTGTGTTTATTGTTTTGTTTATTTATTAAAACACGCACTCCCTCTCAGCGCACTCGTTATGTTTCTTCATGCCGTATTAAAATGTAATACATTTTTACCATTAAATGACCTATCTTTACTATTAGGCCCATTAAACATTTTCCCAATAGAGGCCCCCTTGAATGACCCGGTATAATTTGCACTCTTGTGTCAGGTCAGATTTGCTCAGGTTTTCATGTGATTGTGCTACACAACAGGCCTTGACTTGTGTTTAGAAAGCTGCTCAGGATTCAGATGGACTTTCCTCACTTCTGTTCTCACATTGTGTCTGTCTGTTTACTGTAAGTAGGCTACCTCGCTGTGCTACAACCCAAAGTGAGTGACTGGGGTAGCCACAAGTAGAATCAACTCCATTTAGACTGTATTGTGTGTGTGTGCCTGAATGCGTGTGTGTGTGTGTGGCCATATCTGACAGAGTGGTTGTGGCAAGTGATTTACCACTACCGGTAATCTGGTATGGAATTTGCCCAATTAGCTTCCCGCCATTATGTTAACGAATCATTTCAACAGCATCGCCTTAGACATTAGCACAATGGAGCTGCCAATGGACCGTACTGTATTAAAATGGAAAGGTTGTCTCGGTGGCACTACGCTACCTGCATGACATTTCACTACTCACATGGGACTGTGGTCTTCATATTATTTATTCCTGTTTCATTTCAGAGGCTGGGCAAAGTGGGAGGAATTCTCAACAATAAACCTCAGACATAGGCCAAGACTAATTGGGGAGTACAATAGCATCACCTTTTTTTCTATACTGCTGAGTAAAGGAGCATGAAACTATGTGATATATCAGTTAGGCTGTTGTAACTCTCTAACAATGAACAAGCCCTAGACGAAGAGACAACACAAGCCTTTCAGGGACGATATCAGCCAAAAGGACAAAGCTGGGTTGTGCTGCTGAAAAAGTGATGGGAATTGAAAGTGGAGACTGGAGAGACTTCTAATGCGGTGGAGATTCCACTTTGTGGAGGGATGAAAGTCTTAAACGCAGCAGCATTGTGGCTTTGCTTGTCTGCTGTCTTCTTGTCTCTCTCATTCTGGATCTTTCGGTCTCTACTTCTGGTTCTCTCTCTGTTTCTCGTTCTGGCTGGTCGCTTCGCTCTAATGCTGCTGCTTTCTGGACCGCTACAAACGAGCCTTTGCTCCCTGGTTCCCTTTGCAACCAATATTAATCCTAGATTGTTTCAGTTTGTCCTGGGCCTAAAAGTTTAATCTGAAAGGCCTCAACTAGGTCTTCTTCTAAAATCCAATCCGACCACTGAGAATGTGATTGAGTTATGTTACACTGCCAACTCAATCCAAGACAATTGATAAGCATAAGGGCTGACAGAAGGCCCCGGACTAATGACCTTTTAGCCCCCCCGTCTGAATATGACCTTGAATGCGGGCAAGTAATTATTGCCAGCCACTGGGCTTCTCCCTCTGTCTGCCCTCTTTTTGAAGCTGCTGTTGTCTAATAGTGGGGGCAAGAAGATACTCGATATTCCGGCTGCATGGCAACACCTCAAACCACCTTCGCCCAAGGGGACAACAATCAAAAGTTTTGCGAGGAGGTATAATGATAGAGAAGGGAGGTATAAGACAGGGCCACTCTGTTTCCTGTCAACGCAGCACTTTCCATGACGCCTGTTTAATGTTGCTATTTATTTAGTAAGGGCATACCTGTTTGACAGATAAGGGAGCAGGGGATTTGACGGGTTTAGTTCAAAGTAGTGTAGAGTCAAAGGTCTGGATCATTCCGTAGCCATATTGCCATAGAGCCATAGTAAACAGAATTCTAGTGGTGGAAAAGTTGGGTGTTTTAAACATTTATTTTGAGAGTAGAGGCAGAGGTTGGAAGGAGGTTGATTTATTTGTTAAGAGCACATTTAGATTTGCCTTCCGGCCTCAATCAATGTCCCCTTTCGCCTCGCCTGGTGGGTGTTTTATCAACGTGGTGCATATTAATTTGCTTACGGCAATACCAAAATGGAACATCAGAAAACACCAAATTAGCAACACAATGGCACGACTGGAGCTTGTCGATACATGTTAGAGCACAATGGGAAATTATAAAATAGCAGAAGTATGATGTTGAAAACCTATTTCAAAAGAGCATCAAAAAGAGAGACCTAATACGACTGTATATGCCTGGGATTGTACATCGCCCGTGGCAATCAATTTCCCTTTTTCTCCCATGTTATGTTATTATTTGATACAATCTTTTCAAAAATGTAAAAAGTTATCATTCATAATGCTGCCCCCACTGCGCTTGCCCAGGATTGAACACGTCCTGTTTGTAATAAGCACTGTGCATCAATAACATGGCTCTCCGTCCCGAAAACCAAACACAGATAAGGCAGAGGAGTGATTCATCAAAGGACCCGTTGAACTACAGTAACATTTATCAGGAAAAGCAATGAATGATTACATATGTTTCTGTTATTCATCGAACTGCATTGTCATACCTAAGACTACTAGACAAACCAATGCTATCAGTCCCCTACACTAGCATATAATCTTAAAATGAATCTGTCCTTTCTTTCTTCCTTTCCATCAAGGGTCATGTGGTAACCACTGATCTGAAATGATGACACCTGGCAAAAGCAATATGAAGGATAGAATGCATTTTAAGAGTATTCAGGGCCTGTGTTTGGTTCAACCTGCCAATTATCTTTTCAGTTGTCAAAATGGAGTGCCTGTAATGCTACTGTCTCAGTGCCCATGCGGAAGATACCATCTGATCCCGGGGTACATTTGTCCACCCCATGCCCCGCGAAACAAAATTAACAATGATGGGGGCTGATATGCAATTTGCACTCATTTACGCCACATGAAACAGACGTGAGATTGGGACATCAGCGCACTGCAAAAGCACTATCTTCCCCTTAAATGTAATTTACTACCACATCTTTAAAAAGTACTTGGAGTGAGACCTGCAATTACTGACAATGGTACAGTTGAAAGCTTTGTGTAATGCTTTTAGTTTTTCACTGCCTTGTGGTGCTGAATTAATAGAGAGACTAAGCCCACATCAACATGCACAATCTTTGCTTGCTCTTTAGTTTGTTAGCTTGCCTAAAAATATTTCACATTTACAGAGGACTATTTTGAACACATACGCCTTGTCGTAAATGAGTGCAAATGCATAATGATGCACAACATTGGACCTAGTACTTTTTTTTATTTTGTTTGCCATTAACTAGCAAGAAATACAGGCTTCAGAGTGAAGTGTGGGTACTCTACCAGCGGCGCAGTGCAGTTGAATAAGATCGCCTGAGGTGGTCTGCTTGCAATCAGTTGGAGCAATTTGTTTCACTTACCTAAAAAAGAGAAGAAAATCACATGCATTACATTAGGAATTCAAAAATGTTACCGCATGGACAGGAATGATAAAAGGAATTCAGATTCTTCTAAAGCATAAATAAACACTAACATTTAAAATGACATATGGCATACGCTAAGTCAGACATTTTATTAGCATTTCAATTCAAATTGTTGTGAATCTCATCAGCTGCAATCGTTTCAGCTTTACAATGAACATCTATACAGTAGACACTCCCCCCAAAATGACCCATCGCTGTCACAGTGATCAGTACTTAGTGCCAGTGACCATAGATCACATTTGCCATGGTTTCCCTTCCCATTAGGCAGTAGCGATGAGACACACGTCAACGTGATTTGTATGCAGGTCTTGTGTTCAGCCAGTTGTGGCGTAAACATTATCTAAAATACTGTGCTGAATTGGTGTCAACTTCAAATGTTAACAGGATAATGAAGAATAATGCCACTATGGAGGCTGGGACATTGAAATCAGTAGTTCAGTAGTAGGGAGCACAGCAGGTCTACAGCAAAGCCAATGGTAGAAACTCAGTATCCGCCTCTGCATGGACGTTTGGAGTCAGATCCAACTTCAGCGTCAGTTGAAGTCTCCTGAGATTGTCAGATTCCGCTCGGACTCAGCTGCAGCTTGTCAGTTTTGTCAAATGCGTCAGGGAAAACCTCTCTCAAGCATTTTTCTCACATGTCAGTGGGGAGTGGGATCTGATGAGGGAAAAGCATTTTTATGCAAAACAACCCTTTCCACATTTTGTTGTTGTGTTACAGCATGAATTTAAAATAGATTAAATTGAGATTTATATAAAATACGCCACAATGTAAAAAGAAAATTATGTTTTTTGAATTTTTGACATATTTATGAAAAATGTAAAGCTGAAATGCTTGAGTCAAGCCTAAATAAGTTCAGGAGTAAAAATGTGCTTAACAAGTCACATACTGTAATAACTTTCATGGACTTACTCTGTGTGAAATAATAGTGTTTAACATGATTTTTGAATGACTACCTTATCTCTGTACTCCACACATACAATTATATGTAAGGTTCCTCAGTCGCGTAGTTCATTTCAAACACAGATTCAATCACAAAGACCAGTGAGGTTTTCCAATGCCTCACAAAGAAGGGCACCTATTGGTACAGTGCCATCGGAAAGTATTCAGACCCCGCCACTTTTTCCACATTTTGTTAGGTTACAGCCTTATTCTAAAATTGTTTCAATTGTTTTTTTCCCCTCATCAATCTACACACATTACCCCATAATGACAAAGCAAAAACAGCAATTTATTAAAAACGTAAATGTCAGATTTACATAATTATTCAGACCATTTACTCAGTACTTTGTTGAAGTACCTTTGACAGTGATTACAGCATCTTCTTGGGTATGACACTACAAGTTTGGCACATCTGTATTTGGGGAGTTTCTCCAATTCTTCTCAGCACATCCTCTCAAGCTTTGTCAGGTTGGATGGGGAGTGTTGCTGCACAGCTATTTTCAGGTCTCTTCAGAGATTGGGTTCAAGTCCAGGCTCTGGCTGGGCCACTCAAGGACATTCAGAGACTTGTCCCGAAACCACTCCTGCGTTGTCTTGGCTGTGTGCTTAGGGTCGCTGTCCTGTTGGGAGGTGAAGCTTCGCCCCAGTCTGAGGTCCTGAGCGCTCTGGAGCAGGATTTCATTAAGGATCTCTCTGTACTTTGCTTCATTCATATTTGTCTCGATCCATCCCCACAGCATGATGCTGCCACCACCATGCTTCACCGTAGGGATGGTGCCAGGCCAAAGAGTTCAATCTTGGTTTCATCAGACCAGAGAATCTTGTTTCTCATGGTCTGAAAGGCTTTAGGTGCCTGTTGGCAAACTCCAAGTGGGCTGTCATGTGTGTTTTACTGAGGAGTGGCTTCCGTCTGGCCACTCTACCATAAAGGTCTGAATACTTACGTAAATAAGGTATTTCTTTTTCCTTTTTCTTTTTTCTTTGTCATTATGGGGTATTGTGTGTATATTGCTGATGATTTGTATCTATTTAATACATTTTAGAATAAGGCTGTAACGTAACAAAATGTGGAAAAAGTGAAAGGGTCTGAATACTTACCAAAAGCACTGTAGATGCGTAAAAAAGGCTGACATTGAATATCCCTTTGACCATGGTGAAGTTTTAATTACACCTTGGATGGCGTATCAATACACCCTGTCACTACAAAGATACAGGTGTCCTTCCTAACTCAGTTGCCGGACAGGAAGGAAATCACTCAGGGATTTCACCATGAGGCCAATGTTGACTTTAACACAGTTTAAAAGCTGTGGTATGAGAAAACTGAGGATTGATCAACAACATTGTAGTTAATCCACAATACTAACCTAAATGACTGAGTGAAAAGAAGGAAGTCTGTACAGAATAAAACTATTCTAAAACATGCATCCTGTTTGCAATAAAAAATTGGCCAAGAAGTTAACTTTATGTCCTGAATACAAAGTGTTATGTTTAGGGCAAATCCAACACATCACTAAGTATCACTCTTATGGGTATGCTTGTCATCAGCAAGACTAGGTATTTTTTGGGGCTAAAAATAAATTGAATAGAGCTAAGGACAGGCAAAATCCTAGAAGAAAATCTGGTTCACTCTGCTTTCCAACAGACAATGGGAGACAAATTCACCTTTCAGCAGAACAATAAACAAAAACACAAGGCCAAATATACACTGAAGTTGCTTACCAAGACAACATTGAATGTCCTGAATGGCCTAGTTACAGTTTTGTCTAGTAATGGTGAACAACCAACTTGACAGAACTTGAAGAATTGTAAAAAGAATAATGTGCACATTTTGGACAATCCAGGTGTACAAAGCTCTTAAAAACTTGCCCAGAAATACTCACAGCTGTAATCGCTGCCAATCGTGATTCTACAAAGTATTGACTCAAGGGTGTGAATACTTATGTAAATTAGATATCTGTATTTCATTTTCAATGCATTTGCAGACATTTCTAAAAACATGTTTTCACTTTGTCATTATGGTGTATTGTGTGTAGATTAC
The DNA here is from genome assembly GCA_030435695.1 of Brachymystax lenok tsinlingensis. Taxonomy (NCBI): domain Eukaryota; kingdom Metazoa; phylum Chordata; class Actinopteri; order Salmoniformes; family Salmonidae; genus Brachymystax; species Brachymystax lenok. The sequence goes on from CM059792.1 coordinate 33,424,682, forward strand.
AAGTTAAACGTTTGGACACACCTACTCATTCCAGGGTTTTCTTTATTTTTACTATTTTCTACACTGTAGAAACATCAAAACTATGAAATAACACATATAGAATCATGTAGTCACCCAAAAAGTGTTAAACATATCAAAATAGATTTTATATTTGAGATTCTTCAAAGTACCCACCCTTTTAACAAGGCACACCTGTTAATTGAAATGCATTCCAGGTGACTACCTCATGAAGCCGGTTGAGAGAATGCCAAGAGTGTGCAAAGCTGTCATCAAGGCAAAGGGTGGCTACTTTGAAGAATCTCAAATATAAAATATATTTTGATTTGTTTAACACTTTCTTGGTTACTACATGATTCCATATGTGTTATTTCATAGTGTTGATGTCTTCACTGTTATTCTACAAGGTAGAAAATAGTACAAATAAAGAAAAGCCCTTGAATAAGTAGGTGTGTCCAAACTTTTGACTGGTACTGTGTATTTCATCCATTTTGAATTCAGGCTCTAACACAACAAAATGTGGAATAAGTCAAGGGGTCTGAATACTTTCTGATGCGTAGACAGAGAAAAATGGGATGTGTTTTTGTAGGAGTTTTTGGGTGGATGCAATGTCATTGTGTATTTGATCATTATGCATGTTGGATGAAAGTAAGGAAACTATGTGATCTTACATTTAAACTGACCTCCAACCAGGTACACCTCTTAACTCCCCTTGGTGTATGCTACAGTACGCAAAATGAATTGATGGGGCTTTTAGAAAATTCTTTCCCATCTGCTCATTTGAATAGCTGAAGTGAGTAATGTTTATACTAAATACATCTTGACCATATGGCGGCATGCAGGTTTCAAGCCATGGTGTAATTACCTTACAGGATTTACATACTGCCACAACAAAGACCTTATCAGAGTTTAGGTCTATCAGAATACATGCTGCAATTCCATAATGTTTCAAAGAATAAATAACATGAAGGATTATCCTCTCTCAGAGTATCAAGACAACAATATCATCAATGATCTAAGGAGCCATTGTAATGGATGTGGGCCTACTTATCTGCCATGGGTGTGAGAGTGAAACAGCAACAAATCATCTCACGAATAAAAGGACAATTGCAGTAGAATGATCACACCAGGACAGAGCCCATTCTGTTACTTGGCTTGGAGCCAAAGAGAAGCACGCCTGAGAGTATGACACTGATTACACATGATGTGCAGCGAACTACAGTTACTTGCCGAGCAGCTGTGAGAAGAGTGGAACGATAGAGAGGAGAGAGAGAGAAAGAAAGAGCGAGATACTGTAGTGTGTGTGTGAGAGACAGAGACTGAAAAAATCGGAGAAGCTAGCGAAAGGCTGTTGCGATGGACACCATGACAGCCACATGATAAATTCCAAGCGAGCCAAAGCTAAGTGCCAGATCACAACAAAGTGTCATAATGTAGCATTCACGCAGATGCCAAAAGGCAACACCCTAGCACAATACAGTCCTGCAACAACTGTCCAGTCTGTGCCTGCACACACATACACACAAAGTCAAAGTCAACTTTTCTCTCTTTTTGCCTCTGATGTTTGGATCAAAAGCAATCGGTGGTTCCAAGGGCGGACCTTTGTGACAGAGATGTACAACACCTGATTGTAAAAGACTACCATTGCCACCGCCAGCCGTCAGATCCAAACTACAATGCATATTGATCTCATTACATCGGCTTGTGTAGAAAGGGAGTTTGAAAATTAATTTCATGCCTGATTTAAAACATCCCGGCGCTTGAGTGCACCTATGGCTGATATTATAAACATTCACCACTTAATCTTGTTCCCCGGTTTCCGAGTTCCGAAGGAGAGAGGGGGGGAAATAACTATTTTTAAGATGACATAAAGTCAGTTGGCTTAGCCGACTGGGAGGTTTATCCTGATGAGCTTCCTTCCACGGTGATTTATCATGCCAGGTCACAGTTATGGGCGCACAACTGGCCCCCGCCTCATCTTAGGGGCACCTTCGAATAGACAGGCCCCGCCATCTCATATTTGCTGAGGGAGAATATTAAACAACTGCAATGCAGTCCTGCCTTCCACGGAGAGAGAGAGAGAGATGTGATGATGTCCTAAAAAAACGGGAAGTATTTAATGCTTAGCATTCCTTTATTAGGGTTCAGAGCAGCTATTTACTCAACGTGCCAACCAAGTCAGGCTAAGCACTTGTGCCGTTTTCTTGGCAGATGGAGATCCATACGGAAGGTGGGCAGGAAAAGCCTTGAAGCTATTGACTTTTGGAGGTGCCCAGCGTTACAAGCGAGCGGAGACATCCTACTAGCCAAACAACAAAGTTTGGAAGCAATGTTTTGTGGCACCAACTTCAGTTCGGTGCTATTCCGTCTGTTTGATGCTCCCAAGTTCATTTGCACCTCACCTCTGTTGTGGAAAGCAGCAGGGAGTACAATTAAATAAGAGTTCATAAACATGGCAAATCTGTCCCTGAACGCTATTAATGCATAAAAGAGGACAGTTACCTTTTAGTTTAAGGCAAGAACATAAAAGGAGGTTTTAGTTTAGTATGAAAGCTTAAACAAATATTTATGTGCTTTCGCTGACCTAAAAACCTTGTAAGATGCTTCTTGGAACACTTTCAACAATTGGTGTGTGTGAAGTGTTAATGTTGCTGTGCTAGCCTTTTATGTTATTAACTTTATCGTCATCTCACTTCAAACACCGTGTTTTTATGTGAAAATGCATGCTGGTGGCGTTCGAATCACAAGTCAAAATGCCAAGCACACACAGATTGTTTCAGACAGTGTAGAGCTTTGATGCAGTATAGGGTTTTCAAAAGGTTAGGCTACCCTGGGGTCTATTAAGTCAACAGTATGTATTTAAGGCAAAGTAAAGGACCATGAGAGACAAGGTAGTGGAAAGGTGGGGCTCAGAAGTTCCAACTCAAACCGTTATTGGTTTACCTTTAAAAAAAAAAAAAAAATATCCAAATGTTGAAGACCTGACATGTTCATTTTTTTATGTGTTTCAGTATCTGAGTATGCATGCCCAGCACAGTATGGCCCAGCACAGTGCGTTGGATTTATTCTGGCTATAGGTAAGTTAGCAGAAACAGTGATTTATCCAAACTTCAGTATAGCCATTCATATGTAGGCCTCATCAATCACACATTAAGTTCTAGAGTAACTATCCTTTTGAGTGCATCAAAGTACAGAGCAAAGCACTGCTCTAGCCTTCCTTTGTCTTAAACTTCAAAAACTGACTGCCTTTTACGGAACGCTAGTTTGACAAATGCCTTATAAATGTCATGCTAAAATATTAGCCACATAAGATAAAGTTTTAGCATGAATTATGGCTTGATTCAGGCAATGACTCACATTAATGGGTCCCCCCTAGGCCTCAGATCCCCACTTAGCTACTTAAACAAGATTCATTTGGAGAGATTACGTTTTAAGATATGTGGTCTACCTAATGGACCACAGGCTCCCTCTGAGGAGAAATTAGACTGAATAAATTCCTTTATGTTTTGACTGTCAAAACTTACTCATTCAATATACTGTAAGTGCATGTAACCTCTGGGATATGATTGTCTATGTTTTCTGATTTTACAAAATAAATCAATGTAATGTAATTGTGAACATTGATTTGTGATATATGTATATCTGCATTTTTTATCCCATTACTGTACCCTTTTTCTGTATTTGAAGTGTGCATGCGTTTCCTTTTTCATTCATCAATTCATGGTCAATTCATGTAGATAATCAAATAAACTGTGACTTGATCTGGCAATTAACCTCGTTAGACTGCCCTGTTTGTTTAGCCCCATTTCCAGTTTAATTTGACCCAACATGACTATTGGATCCTAGAGATTTATCTTCAAATGTGTTAACTGTGGGTGGTACAAAATAACATTACAGATAGCAAAAAGTTCAGAGTGCACTGAGCTGCTCATTCTAGTGGAAGATTATATCATACAATTATATATTTTTAAATTATTCATATCATCGATGCTGCTTGATGTTGAATTCCCTCGAGGGAGCCAAATTAACTTCAATTAGAGACTATTAGGCTCTAATGTGCAATTGCTCATTACAAATTAAAATACAATTTCACCAAAGGGAAACCAGCGTGCCCACAATCTGTGATTTAATATGTTTCTATGTTGCATGCTTTGAATGTTTATTTGCTGTACTTTCTATCAGAATCAGCCAAACATGAGCGTTTACTGTCAGTCCAAACATGAAAAAGGGTCCTTGTCTTTCCTGTTGGATGATCATATCAACAAGGTCATATGAGAGGCATTTTGTTCGTCTTATTGATGGAGGGTTTGTAGGACTGTTCTAATTTGTAGGCTACCGCTCTTGCTTACCTTTAATCAAGGCGATGTCAAGGTGAAATCATCCAGGTGAAAATTGCAATAAGAACAAATCAACTATAATTACTCTACTTGAGATTTCGCCAACACTTGAATGAATTGACTAAGAGGACTTACAAGAGGTGGCCTGCCTTGTTACCATCGCAACTGAAGGGGAGATAGGATCTAAGGATCCCTCACGACTGCACCTCAACACCAGGCGAATCGGTGCTTTGTGGCCATCTGCAAAAGACGTTTCAAGTACAGGTTTAGGTGGACTTTGAGGACAGGATAGTTAAGCCAATCAGATGATAATTTGCTTCCTCTCAGAGAGGTCCATGGGGAATGAGTGCCATCATCTCTCAAATCGCAGAGAAGACACTAAGATTTTGTTTGACGCCTCATCTGAAAGTTTCTCTGACTATTTGGTGTAAAAGATATTTCATCTTCGAGGCAATATTCTGTGTGTGTGTGTGTGTGTGTGTGTGTGTGTGTGTGTGCGTGTAGCCACATGAGCAAAGAGTCTACCATGGGAAGGATACTTCTGAGCCAAAGACTCCTTGCACAAAGATCAGCGAGAAATAACACTGCCCATTGCTGGGTTGCTAAATCCATGTCTAGCAGCTTACCTACTATCCAGAGGAGGGTCTAACTTCCCGGCCTCCTGCTTGACAGCCCAGCAATGTTTAGCCACTGCAATCTGACAACAAGGCAGAAAGGTGTCATAGCCTCTGGCAACTATGTCCTGACTATCTTACAGTATAGTCTGCACCGCGCCGTAATCGCTCTTTCCCAGGATGCACGGCAAAACAAGGCCTCAGGGAGAAGTGGAGGGGGCAGGTGCAGGTCCCAAATGATGTCATTACCAACAGGACAGATATCATCAGCCAATCATCCCCCCTCCCCCAATCATTGTTCCATCTGCCAGCCAAGAAGAAGTGGTCTACATGCCCTGTTATGTTTTGCCTAGTTTCTGCTTTGTCATGGTACAATTAGAAGTAAATTGTTCACCACTTAGTTTTTTTTTTTTTTACAAAATACACTTAAAACTTCTCCATCCAGCAATGTATGTGATTGTTCTAGCTACAGTGCTGAAGAATAACATATACTGTATGGGACATGGGGATAAAGTCATGGAATCTAACTGATATAAATGAATTTCTCTTCCAATAAGCAAGCTTACATACTATTTCCCAAAATTAAACATGAAGACCCACATTCCTGGGAGAGAAGTGTGACAAATCAAAAGTGAAGGAGTAATTTTGTCAAGTGAGAATGTGCACAAGAATATATTAGGTAGGTACAGGAGTAGCTATATTACTGAAGTTGCATTTTAATTTTCAAGCACTGTTTGAGCACACATAATTAGCTACAGTATATATCTAATTTGTAATGTCACAAAAGCTAATATAATTGAGCAGTCAACAGTGCTTTGGAAGGTCAACTATTATTAGCAAGGATGGGGTGGCAAAACAACTTAATATTTATCGGAATTGGATGAATTCGCTACTCCTACTCTTAAATGATCCCTTTTTAGTATGCTGTTGTGTTTTGCTCTCTGGTAGGTTTCCCTGACTTTGCCCTTGTCACAACAATAAATTAAGTTTTTGAACCCATAAAAAAGTACTGGGAGAACAATGAGGAAAAGGCTTGATCTCAGTCCAAAGACAGTTGAGAGATTTATAATCTCCGGCTACAAGATTAGCTAAATTAAATGTTTGAACATGAGAAAGAATGCATGAATTGTGGTTCTGAACATACTGTAAAGAAGGCTTGCTTGAAATCCAATTGTTTAATCTAACATATTGTATTTGTGAACAAGAACATGACCAAACAGAACAAACATACACTATGGATAGAAACGTCACGACACAACGTCAATACATACATTTTCCATGATTATCAAAACATAGCTACAATAATCACATGTTTTTCATTCTGAAAACAAACACTGGGGGGGATTCTACTAAGCATTATGGAATTGTTTTAAGGTCATACCAAGGATAATTTAGCTATTTGATTGAATTTTAAGACCCCTTGGAGTATAAAAATAAAATAAAACAATTCCTTAATGATAAATTATTTTGGGCCTTACTGCTATTAGGCCACACAAATGCATTGAATAACAGACTCACTACATGGAACAACAGATAGTCCCTAAACATTCTAAAGGAAGTTTGTCCTGAAGTGTCTGTCCTACAGTGAGGGAAAAAAGTATTTGATCCCCTGCTGATTTTGTACGTTTGCCCACTGACAAAGAAATGATCAGTCTATAATTTTAATGGTTGGTTTATTTGAACAGTGAGAGACAAAATAACAACAAAAAAATCCAGAAAAACGTATGTGACAAATGTTATAAATTCATTTGCATTTTAATGAGGGAAATAAGTATTTGAACCCCTCTCAATCAGAAAGATTTCTGGCTCCCAGGTGTCTTTTATACAGGCAACGAGCTGAGATTAGGAGCACACTCTTAAAGGGAGTGCTCCTAATCTCAGTTTGTTACCTGTAAAAAAGACACCTGTCCACAGAAGCAATCAATCAATCAGATTCCAAACTCTCCACCATGGCCAAGACCAAAGAGCTCTCCAAGGATGTCAGGGACAAGATTGTAGACCTACTCAAGGCTGGAATGGGCTACAAGACCATCGCCAAGCAGCTTGGTGAGAACGTGACAACAGTTGGTGCGATTATTCGCAAATAGAAGAAACACAAAAGAACTGTCAATCTCCCTCTGCCTGGGGCTCCATGCAAGATCTCACCTCGTGGAGTTGCAATGATCATGAGAACGGTGAGGAATCAGCCCAGAACTACACGGAGGATTTTGTCAATGATCTCATGGCAGCTGGGACCATAGTCACCAAGAAAGAAGAAGCACATTAAGGTCCTGGAGTGGCCTTCGAGTTGCCAAATGTCAGCCTCAAAACCTTAATGACTTGCAAAGATCTGCAAAGAGGAGTGGGACAAAATCCCTCCTGAGATGTGTGCAAACCTGGTGGCCAACTACAAGAAACGTCTGACCTCTGTGATTGCCAACAAGGGTTTTGCCACCAAGTACTAAGTCATGTTTTGCAGAGGGGTCAAATACTTATTTCCCTCATTAAAATGCAAATCAATTTATAACATTTTTCACATGTTTTTCTGGATTTTTTTGTTATTTTGTCTCTCACTGTTCAAATAAACCAACCATTAAAATTATAGACTGTTCATTTCTTTGTCAGTGGGCAAACGTACAAAATCAGCAGGGGATCAAATACTTTTTTCCCTCACTGTATATCTGAGAGATAGGGTATATATATATATATATATATATATATATATATAAATTATATATATATTTTTACATATATGTAACCCCTCATTTTTGGCACTAAACAGTCTAAGCCTTGTCTAAGCCAGGGGACGGGTTCTACTAAGCTGCAGTTGAAGTCGGAAGTTTACGTACACCTTAGCTAAATACATTTAAACTCAGTTTTTCTCAATTCCTGACATTTAATCCTAGTAAAAAATCCCTGTCTTAGGCCAGTTAGGATCACCACTTTATTTTAGGTATGTGAAATGTCAGAATAATAGTAGAGAGAATGACTTATTTCAACTTTTATTTCTTTCATCACATTCCCAGTGGGTCAGAAGTTTACATGCACTCAATTAGTATTTGGTAGCATTACTTTTAAATTGTTTAACTTGGGTCAAACGTTTCGGGTAGCCTTCCACAAGCGTCCCACAATAAGTTGGGTGAATTTTGGCCCATTCCTCCTGACAGAGCTGGCGTAACTGAGTCAGGTTTGTAGGCCTCCTTGCTCACACACACTTTTTCAGTTCTGCCCACAAATGTTCTATAGGATTGAGGTCAGGTCTTTGTGAAGGCCACTCCAATACCTTGACTTTGTTGTCCTTAAGCTATTTTGCCACAACTTTGGAAGTATGCTTGGGGTCATTGTCCATTTGAAAGACCCATTTGTGACCAAGCTTTAACTTCCTGACTTATGTCTTGAGATGTTGCTTCAATATATCCACATAATCTTCCTCCTCATGATGCCATCTATTTTGTGAAGTGCACCAGTCCCTCCTGCAGCAAAGCACCACCACAACATGATGCTGCCACCCCCGTGCTTCACGGTTGGGATGGTGTCCTTCGGCTTGCAAGCCTCTTCCTTTTTCCTCCAAACGTAACGATGGTCATTATAGCCAAACAGTTCTATTATTGTTTCATCAGACAAGAGGACATTTCTCCAAAAAGTACGATCTTTGTCCCCATGTGCAGTTGCAAACTGTAGTCTGGGTTTTTTTATGGTGGTTTTGGAGCAGTGGCTTCTTTCTTGCTGAGCGGCCTCTCAGGTCTCGTAGGACTCATTTTACTGTGGATATAGACACTTTTGCACATGTTTCGTCCAGCATCATCACTAGGTCCTTTGCTGTTGGTCTGGGATTGATTTGCACTTTTCTCTAGGAGAGAGAACGCGTCTCCTTCCTGAGCGGTATGACGGCTGAATGGTCCCATGGTATTTATACTTGCGTACTATTGTTTGTACAGATGAACGTGGTACCTTCAGGCTTTTGGAAATTGCTCCCAATGATGAACCTGACTTGTGGAGGTCTACAATTTTTTTTCTGAGGTCTTGGCTGATTTTATTTTTATTTTCCCATGATGTCAAGCAAAGAGGCACTGAGTTTGAAGGTAGGCCTTGAAATACATTTACAGGTAAACGTCCAATTGACTCAAATGATGTCAATTAGCCTATCAGAAGCTTCTAAAGCCATGACATCATTTTCCAAGCTGTATAAAGGCATTTGTGATGCTGTGGAATTGGAATTGTGATGCTGTGAATTGTAAGTGAAATAATCTGTCTGTAAACAATTGTTGGAAAAAATGTCCTAACCGACTTGCCAAAACTAAAGTTTGTTAACAAGCAATTTGTGGAGTGGTTGAAAAAGGAGTTTTAATGACTCCGACCTAAGTGTATGTAAACTTCCGACTTCAGCTGTATATAGAATTGTTTTAAGAAAGTCTATTTTATAGATTAGCTATTTTATTTAGAATTGTAAGACCCCTTGAAGTATCAAAAAAAGCTAATAAAAAAACATTTCATGAAAAAGTATTTTGGGCCTTACTGCTATTAGCCCACACAAACACATTGAATAACAGATTCACTACATGGAACAACAGTCCCCCAAAAATTATCTAAAATAAGTTTGTTCTGAAGTGTCTGTCCTATATGTGAGAGATAAAAGAAAGATTAGGATATTTTTTTTTTTAAATCACACCCCTTACTTTTGGCCAAGATGTACGTGTTTGTGAGAGCCTCACTTTTGTACAGAGGCGTCATATTAGTGTGTAGCCCAAACTGTTTGGACGCTACAGATAGAAGTTGGAAGATCAGCTGTACCGACTTTAGAAGAGTCTCAAGGCGCTTGTTGGGGTTGTAGAGCAAAACAGAGAACACCATCGTGTTCGTAAGAGTCTCATATTTTCATAGAGGAGTCGTAATATGCCAAACCATTCAGACACTATAGGCAATTTTGTGAGATTTTTGGGATGTTTCATGGTCTGACAAACACCGCTCTAGCTCTGTCACCTTCACCGTAGCTGCGAAAGTGCGACATAGGTGGTGGATGCGGTGGATTGAGAAGCATCCAATGCAAAAAACAGATACTGTATCTCTAGCTTAAATTTAAGGAATTTTGTTGGGGACTTTTTTATTATGCTAATTAGATTTCCGAGGGGGTGCGGACATCGACCTTAAGGGTTTTAATGTACAAAGCGAGGAAAATATTTTCCTTGGCCCTCACCATCGTTCTGTTTTTATAGATCTCATTTGGGCCTGTAATTTCCCAGATTGAAAGAGTTTGTTTTGTCAATTACATTGTTTACTTCACTACTATAATAAGCAGCATATTGAAACAGCCTTTACTATGTAATTGAGGCAAAATATTGCTTTTTCAATATCAGCTTCAAACCCCAGTACATTAAACACGCTTCCAGCAAATGATCTGCTTGCTACATGTACTCTTTTTTCATACAGAGTGCACTTAGCTGTGTTTTTAAAACATTTCCCACTCACCCAATTAAAATTCCCTCTCTTTGGTGCTTGCAGTCGTGGGGAAAATTCGATTGCAGTTGGAGTTTTGGGAATACTCTTATTATAGTAATTAATTATGGTCATAATGATTCCCATTACATTCTTCATAAATAGTGTAGTCCAATTGTAAGGAAAACAGTATAAGGAATAGCATGTCAAACAGAGTGAAATCGAAATTAATTCTGTACCCTCCCAACTCTAATTCCGCTGAGAATCAGTCTATGTTGTTAGGGCCCCACTTTAGTTTGTTATCTCCATGACATGGTCAAGCTCAATGACATCCGTGCACTGTTTTGGGGTCATTAAAACTGATAGAAAGTCGGTCTTACTACTGCTCAAAGAAAAGCAATCAAAGTTAGCAGTGCAATAAGACCCTCTTGAAAAGCATCGCAGGAAGCTTCCGAGCCAGGACCCTTGACTTTAAAAGGGTTTTCAGAGACTGGGGGCAATTTATTTTCAATCTTCAGGCGTCTTCCACGAAGATAACAAAGAAACTGATTATGAGCAACAGTTCACAAGGAGAGTCACACCCCCCTTCTTTCTCTGTGCATCTCCACACCCCATATTTAACTTCTGAACAAACTGAGGCAAGGTGAAAATCTGCATTAAATCTAATCAATCCCAAGAATATTACAGCTCATAATAATAACCACCTTGACCAAAATTTGTTTTTGTAGAAAGCCCTCCCTCTTTTCTAATTTCTTACTTGGTATTCTTCTTCTCTGGTCTCACTTCGTTGGAGGCAAACTAAATTAAAATGCTGATGATTTAATTAAAAGCATTGAGATTAGCGGGTGCCCTGACCAATTCAAGTACATTTTTAGGAGGTTCCGCTCTCGACGATGATGTTTGGCCATCTGAATTTTTTTTTAATATGTAGCTCCGATCCCGACTCTGAAGAGTGATCAATAATTAAACCGTGTTAAATTCCAATACTAATTACTTTTTATCGATCAAATTTGGGCAGTGTAATTATCTTATAAGATTTTCGACGACAGACAACTGACGATTCATATTAAAATGAGGGGGATAGAAGGGAAGTAAACAGAGGGTAAAAACTCTTCCCCTTCAAAGTGTGGGAAGGTGACAGGCTAACAAATCCTCACCATAACATATGGATGTCATGTCACCAACCAGACAAACATATTCATCCACTACAGGTTGTGGAATAGAGCAGTGATTCGCAACTGGTGGGTCACGACTAAAACCAGGTAGAAAGTGGTAGAACTTTAGTTGTGAAACAAATATTGGGCTATATGTTTTGATTTTTAATACATTCTAATGCTGCATGATACGACTCTATGTTTTTTGCACAAGCTGTATTTACACACTTCATCAGTCTCTCGTCTCACAATTTTACAAGCACTTGACAATGCCTCGAATTTCCTGGCTGCATTCCCTTGGTGTGGATGTAATGCCCCCTAAAATAATCCATGCCTTTTGCAGCCAGTGGCCGTCTTTGGGCTTATAATTCTCTTCTCCCGTCTGCGTGCCGAAGCACCTCTCACTCACATGGCTCTCAGTCACATGATTGGGTCTTTCTCACAGGCTACAAGTGAAGACAGGCACATCGGGACGCAACTCTGCACATTCTTATCCAATTCCGATGTGCATCTTGAAGATATTGGAAGAACATTTATTTTTCGTCAGCCGATGAGTAGGCCTAACGAACCCAAATTAATACAGCCACTAGCATCAAAAAACCTGTTTTAAGCAATGAGCCTGATGCAACAGATGACAACGTTTAGCTTCAAATGTTGATAAACTATTAGGCTATTTCTTAACATTATAAGCACAGCAATACGCACACAGCTATAAGCGCGAATGTTCCAGGCTATTTCTTCAAATTATAAGCACAGCAATGAGCTGCCCACTCTCGAAACAGGGGCAGTGGAAAAAAAATACATGTCATCGATGCACTTGAATGGAGAACGCTTTTCCCGGTTCATTTTCATGCCAGCCAGGTAGGCTACACTCCTGTTTTAAAGAGAAGCAATGTGCTTAATATTAGGAAAGTTGAGAAATAAATATAGTAGGCCTAGCCTAGGTCTCAACAGATCCGGTCTAGGTTTTAGTCTGGTTCTTGAGGGCGAACTCCATCCCAGCTGTGCATGACTGTTATACAGTATCAAGTCAATAATAAGAGAACCCAGCTGATAGATGACATCCACCATCCTTTTGATGACATCCACCATCCGTTGTGAGCTAAGGAACCTGGGCCAAAATCTCAATCATTGCTCTCCATGGTCATCGATCACTTCTTCAATTTACGTTTTAACAAAATGTTCCCTTCGACGGCATATGTGCCCAAAAGGAAGTGACCTTCAAATGATGAATTTTTCAAAAACCTCTTCAATTATTCATGACACTTTATTCTGAAATATTTAATTTACATAAATTCTACCAGGTAAGTTGGCTGAGAACACATTCTCATTTACAGCAATGATCTGGGGAATAGGTACAGGGGAGAAGAGGGGGGATGAATGAACCAATTGGAAGCTGGGGATGACTACAGTGAGGGAAAGAAGTATTTGATCCCCTTGCCCACTGACAAAAAAATTATCAGTCTATAATTTTAATGGTAGGTTTATTTGAACAGTGAGAGACAGAATAACAACAAAACATTTCAGAAAAACACATGTGAAAAATGTTATAAATGGAATTGCATTTTAATGAGGGAAATAAGTATTTGACCCCCTCTCAATCAGAAAGATTTCTGGCTCCCAGGTGTCTTTTATACAGGCAACGAGCTGAGATTAGGAGCACACTCTTAAAGTGAACCTCATGTATAAAAGACACCTGTCCACAGAAGCAATCAATCAATCAGATTCCAAACTCTCCACCATGGCCAAGACCAAAGAGCTCTCCAAGGATGTCAGGGACAAGATTGTAGACATACACAAGGCTGAAATGGGCTACAAGACCATCGCCAAGCAGCTTGGTGAGAAGGTGACAACAGTTGGTGCGATTATTCGCAAATGGAAGAAACACAAAAGAACTGTCAATCTCCCTCGGCCTGGGGCTCCATGCAAGATCTCACCTCGTGGAGTTGCAATGATCATGAGAACGGTGAGAAATCAGCCCAGAACTACACGGGAGGATCTTGTCAATGATCTCAAGGCAGCTGGGACCATAGTCACCAAGAAAACAATTGGTAACACACTACGCCGTGAAGGGCTGAAATCCTGTGCAGCGCCCGCAAGGTCCCCCTGCTCAAGCAGGCACATATACATGCCCGTCTGAAGTTTGCCAATGAACATCTGAATGATTCAGAGGACAACTGGGTGAAATTGTTGTGGTCAGATGAGACCAAAATGGAGCTTGTTGGCATCAACTCAACTCGCCGTGTCTGAAGGTGGAGGAATGCTGCCTATGACACCAATAACACCATCCCCACCATCAAACATGGAGGTGGAAACATTATGCTTTGGGGGTGTTTTTCTGCTAAGGGGACAGGACAACTTCACCGCATCAAAGGGACGATGGACAGGGCCATGTACCGTCAAATCCTGGGTGAGAACCTCCTTCCCTCAGCCAGGGCATTGAAAATGGGTCGTGGATGGGTATTCCAGCATGACAATGACCCAAAACACACGGTCAAGGCAACAAAGGAGTGGCTCAAGAAGAAGCACATTAAGGTCCTGGAGTGGCCTAGCCAGTCTCCAGACCTTAATCCCATAGAAAATCTGTGGAGGGAGCTGAAGGTTCGAGTTGCCAAACGTCAGCCTCGAAACCTTAATGACTTGGAGAAGATCTGCAAAGAGGAGTGGGACAAAATCCCTCCTGAGATGTGTGCTAACCTGGTGGCCAACTACAAGAAACGTCTGACCTCTGTGTTTGCCAACAAGGGTTTTGCCACCAAGTACTAAGTCATGTTTTGCAGAGGGGTCAAATACTTATTTCCCTCATTAAAATGCAATTCCATTTATAACATTTTTCACGTGTGTTTTTCAGGTTTTTTTTGTTGTTATTCTGTCTCTCACTGTTCAAATAAACCAATCATAAAAATTATAGACTGATCATTTCTTTGTCAGTGGGCAAACGTACAAAATCAGCAGGGGATCAAATACTTATTTCCCTCACTGTAGGTGGCCATGATGGTATGAGGGCCAGATTTGGAATTTAGCCAGGACACCAGGGTTAACAACCGTACTCTTACGATAGTGGCCACAGAGAGTCAGGACACCTGTATAACATTCCATCCAAAAGACAGCACCCTACACACGGCAATGACCCCAAGCACTGCCCTGGGATATATTTTTTTTTTGACCAGAGGAGAGACTACCGCTTACTGGCCCTCCAACACCACTTCCAGCAGCATCTGGTCTCCCATCCAGGAACCAACCCTGCTTAATTTCAGAGGTAAGCCAGCAGTGGGATGCAGGGTGTTATGCTGCTGGCTTAAGTAGTCACACCCCCTGAGACATTACATGTTAGAATCTATACTGGTCCTGTGTGGCTCAGTTGGTAGAGCATGGCACTTGCAACACTAGGGTTGTGGGTTTGATTCCCACGGGGAGCCAGTTCAGGGAAAAATGCAAGGGAGAACTTGGCTCTATGTGTGGAGTAAAGGTGGTCTAGAGTTTTTTCCCCTCTGGTTATACATTTAACATGCTGATAGAGATTAGGTAAAACTTGTTTGAGTTTCCCTGCATTAAAGTCCCCGGCCACTAGGAGCGCCGTCTCTGGATGAGCGTTATCCTGTTTGCTTATGGCAATATACAGCTCACTGAGTGCGGTCTTAGTGTCAGCGTCGGTCTGCAGTGGTATATAGACTGCTATGAAAAATATAGATGTAAACTCTCTTGGTAAATAGTGTGGTCTACAGCTTATCATGAGATACTCTACCTCAGGCGAGCGAGACTTCCTTAGATTTTGTGCACCAGTTGTTGTTTACAAATATACATAAGCCGCCGCCCCCTTGTCTTACCAGAGGCCGTTGTTCTATACTGCCGAAAAAGCTTAAAACCCGCCAGCTGAATGTTAATTATGTCGTCGTTCAGCAACGACTTGGTGAAACATACAATTTTTTTTTTTAATGTCCCATTGGTAGGATATACGTGCTCGTAGCTCATCTATTTTATTAGCGATTGATTGTACGTTGGCTAATAGGACAGATGGTAAAGGTAGATTACCCTCTCGGCGACGGATCCTTACAAGGCACCCGGACCGTCGTCCACAATATCTCCGTCTTTTCCTCCTGCGAATGGCGGGGATGAGTAAATCCTTCCCGTCCGACTCGTTGAAGAAGAAGAATTCCTCCAGTACAGGTTGAGTAATCGCTGCCCTGATATCAAGAAGCTGTTTTCGGTCATAAGACACGGTGGCAGAAACATTATGTACAAAATAAGTTACAAATAACGCGAAATAACATACACAATAGCACAATTGGTTACGGGATTGTAAAATGGCAACCATCTCCTTCAGCACCATTATCCCTTTGAGCATGGTGAAGGTATTAAATTATACTTTGGATTGTGTACTAATACACCCAGTCACTGCAAAGATACAGGCGTCCTTCCTAACTCAGTTACCAAAGAGCAAGGAAGCTGCTCAGGGATTTCACCATCAGGCCAATGTGAAAGGAGAAAACTGAGGATGGATCAGCAACATTGTATTTACATTGTAGGACTCCTAAGTGGCGCAGCAGTCTAAGGCACTGCATCTCAGTGCAAGAAGCGTCGCTACTGTTCCTGGTTCAAATCCAGGCTGTATCACATCCGGCTGTGATTGGGAGTCCCACAGGGTGGCCTGCCCTGGGTTTGGCTGTCATTTTAAATAAGAATTTGTTCTTAACTGACTTGCCTAGTTAAATAAAAGAACAAAGGGGTTGAATACATTTCAGCTTTTAATTTTGTATTAATTTAGAAAAACATAATTCCACATTATAGGGTACTGTGTATAGGCCAGTGACAAAAATCTAAATTTAATCAATTTTAAATTCAGGTGGTAAAATAACAAAATGAGGAAAAAGTAAAGAGGTGCAAATTCTATCTGAAGGCACTGTACATATACATGTATGCACACACACATAGACAGTAACAGATTTCTTGAGAAGTTCAAAACGGATTATTCACTAGATAGATCACACACAGACATGCATGCACACACACACACACACACACACAGCTGCATTTCTCAAATGGGAAATACCACTTTAGACTGTTCAGACCATTCAGCTTGTTTTTCCCCTGCAGTACATTTAGCCTAAATAGGTACATATCAATGAAAGGATTACACTTGGATAAATGCTTTGACTGACACCTGCTTCTCATCTACTAACTTCTGTTACTAACATGTTTAGTAGTACAGTAGGCTGAGATACGTTAATTATTACTGTTTAACTTAGTGCCCAATTCAATCAATTGCAGGTAACAGAAAGTGCTCTTAGAGTTCACTCAGAATGTTTACACCATATTTTACACTGCATAAAATGGGCTGTTTATGAGTGTGTACATGTAAGTCAGAATTTCTTTAATGATAAGAAGTAGAAGCTCATTATTGAGAACTCCAAACAAAAACCAAGCTTGACCAGTCTTGGTTAGTTGGCTCTGGAAGGTCATGGATCTTTACACATTCTTAGCCCCTAACACCTTGTCTATTGTCCTCATATCATGCCCCAAACATGTATTTACTGAGCCTATAACCTAGTTCATACATTTTAAAACGTCTTAATAAGAATGATAGAAGTTAATTGAGTCTATATTCATACAATCATCAATTAAAGATCCAATATCAAATCAAACTTCAATTCAAACTTGATTTGAAGTGCATTTAAAATAGCAACACACTTAAAACAATAAAATGAAAAACAAGCACAGCAATAAAAGAGATCAAATGTTATCAAAGAACATAAAACAAAGGTGTCATTGATCACAGGCCAAGCTAAAAAGGCTTGTTGACAAATGGGATTTTAACGCCTCAAACAGTTTCACAGTACAATGCAAAGTTCCATATAAAAAAATGGATAATAAAATGTAGAAAAAGTACAAAATAAAGACAAACAATTCTGAATAATCAACATTTTTTACCCCTACAATTTAACAAATAAACAGTAGCTGTGCTCTCAAATTTCCAATGCTAGGCCATTTGATTTCTCATAGTTTCACCTCCAATAAGCCTATTGCCTAAAAAGCAGCCCTGCTTAAAACTGGTTCTAACACAATTTCTGTCTCTGCAGTGCTGGCAAACTGCACCTTACAGTGCTTCATAATTTTCTGAACTAGAATAAACTGTGCCTCTGATACAGATTCTAATGCTTTGCTCCAAACCTCAACAGGGGGCTTGAAATTATATAGATTCAGATATTTCAGGAACCAATTTACACAAGCTTTAACATTAGACATTTTTATGTTTTCATGTGCTGGACCAATAAGCACATCACAAGAGAGCAACTGTGACTGTCAGTGGCAAACCACTTTGCAAGTACACATGATGAGCGAAAACTTTTACTTTAATCAGTGCTTATAACCTCTCCCAGCATGTCTACCTTATCATGTTGTTCTGTCAGCTGTACAATGGTGAGATCATTGTTTGGATAAATTAATGTCAAGACACTTTACAGATCATTCCTATATTCACTTTCTATGACAAACAGCTGTTTAAGGGGCATGCAAATAATGTCTGAGCTCACTGCAAATGTAACACTGTTCAGATCCTTATTCTCACTCTGATCAATGGCATGTATGTACTTGGTACCATCAGAACCTACTATACACGTATGTCATCGCTCATGACCGCCTGCTAACAAGTTTCTAATATCATCAGCCAGTTGGCCAAACCATGCTATTAGGCAGTTAAAACATTTCTCTTTAACTGAACTGAGATGCTGTGATTGTTGGTCTTCTGCTTACCTACTCGCTCAAATGGAAATTACCAGAAACCATATGCTCGACCATAGTCCAAAAAGCATTTCTTCAAGTGGCTACGGAGGTGCATATTTGGTGTGCAATACTGTTTTCCATACAACCTTGCAAAGCTCTCACTGAACTGCTGCAAGTGGCGGTGAGCCTCTCCAACTCCTTCTGCTGTTATTCATCTTGTACATAAGATGTACAGGCTTTGACAAAATGGGTCCAGCAATCATAATGGACAGCCTCCACAAGCCCCTTAAAAGCAAATAAGGAGTAAACGCATGTCCAATTTTCCCATTCTTGTGCATTGAAACCCTGATGGGATTTTAGCTTGTAGTTGGCCCATGTCTGCCAGTGCTTTCAGTGCATCAACTTTAAGCTGAATGTTTCGTAGTATTGCATCATCCAGCACACCAATATTCTTCCAAACAGTAAAAACGTGTTTTGCTGTCCCCAGTAAAAGACAATGCCTAGGGTCCACTACAGCCATGTCTATGGGAATGACATATGGCTATTTAAATAGCTTAGAGAATCTTGCCCCAGTTTCAGTCTCTATTGTTTTCCTCTCTGCCTTGGTCTTCGCCTGTGTCCAAATACTCCCTTGCATTTTGTGAACTTCATTCTGACGTTGCAGTACGTGGTTGTTCATCCAGTGAATGATGGAGTATTCTACTTTTTCCAAGGAAATGTCTGTAGTAATTTGTAGCAACCTGTGTGAGCTTGACCTGAATCTGTTTTGTTGAATAGATAAAAAGCTGGTGGTGAAATCTCAAGTAGCCTACATGAAAGTTAAAAACATCACACTAACAATTTTTAAACATTTTGGCAATAAAGTATCCAACTTTATAAATTGTTATGATATGATATCAATGTACACTAGCATTAGCAAAGTCTTGTGGATCGGTTCACCTAGAGTCAAAGATTGTGGATAAATGAAGATTACTCCATTTACCATTGAAGAAATGGTCACAGTTCCGGTATACCTAAAGGGGTTGCTCTTCCATAGATACAGTGAGGGAAAAAAGTATTTGATCCCCTGGTGATTTTGTACGTTTGCCCACTGACAAAGAAATGATCAGTCTATAATTTTAACGGTAGGTTTATTTGAACAGTGAGAAACAGAATAACAACAAAAAAATCCAGTAAAACGCATGTGAAAAATGTTATAAATGGAATTGCATTTTAATGAGAGAAATAAGTATTTGACCCCCTCTCAATCAGAAAGATTTCTGGCTCCCAGGTGTCTTTTATACAGGTAATGAGCTGAGATTAGGAGCACACTCTTAAAGGGAGTGCTCCTAATCTCAGCTTGTTACCTGTATAAAAGACACCTGTCCACAGAAGCAATCAATCAATCAGATTCCACTCTCCACCATGGCCAAGACCAAAGAGCTCTCCAAGGATGTCAGGGACAAGATTGTAGACCTACACAAGGCTGGAATGGGCTACAAGACCATCGCCAAGCAGCTTGGTGAGAAGGTGACAACAGTTGGTGCGATTATTTGGAAATGGAAGAAACACAAAAGAACTGTCAATCTCCCTCGGCCTGGGGCTCCATGCAAGATCTCACCTCGTGGAGTTGCAATGATCATGAGAACGGTGAGGAATCAGCCCAGAACTACACGAGAGGATCTTGGCAATGATCTCAAGGCAGCTGGGACCATAGTCACCAAGAAAACAATTGGTAACACACTACGCCGTCAAGGACTGAAATCCTGCAGCGCCCGCAAGGTCCCCCTGCTCAAGAAAGCACATATACATGCCCGTCTGAAGTTTGCCAATGAACATCTGAATGATTCGGAGGACAACTGGGTGAAAGTTTTGTGGTCAGATGAGACCAAAATGGAGCTCTTTGGCATCAACTCAACTCGCTGTGTTTGGAGGAGGAGGAATGCTGCCTATGACCCCAAGAATACCATCCCCACCGTCAAACATGGAGGTGGAAAAAATCCTGGATCACTGTTATTCCAACTTCCGTGATGCATACAAGGCTATTCTCCGCCCTCCTTTCGGCAAGTCTGACCATGACTCCATTTTGTTGCTCCCAGCCTACAAACAGAAACTAAAACAGGAAACGCCCGTTCTCAGGTCTGTTCAACGCTGGTCTGACCAATCTGATTCCATGCTGCAAGATTGCTTCGAGCACGTGGACTGGGATATGTTCCGAATAGCATCTGACAACAACATTGATGTATACGCTGATTCGGTGACCGAGTTTATTAGCAAGTGCATTGGTGATGTTGTACCCATAGCAAATATTAAAACCTTCCCCAACCAGAAACCATGGATGGTGGCAGCATTCTGTAAAACTGAAAGCGCAAACCACTGCTTTTAACCAGGGTAAGGCTACCGGAAACATGACTGAATACAAACAGTGCAGCTATTCCCTCCGCAAGGCAATCAAACAAGCTAAGCGTCAATATAGAGACAAAGTAGAGTCACAATTCAACGGCTCAGACACAAGAGGAATGTGGCAGGGTCTACAGTCAATCACGGACTACAAAAAGAAAACCAGCCCGTCAAGCGGACCATGACGCCCTGCTCCCAGACAAACTAAACAACTTCTTTGCTCGCTTTGAGGACAATACAGTGCCACCGACACGCCCGCTACCAAAACCTGCGGGCTCACCTTCACCGCAGCCAATGTGAGAAAACATTTAAATGTGTCAACCTCGCAAGGCTGCCGGCCCAGATGGCATCCCTGGCCGTGTCCTCAGAGCATGCAGACCAGCTGGCTGGTGTGTTTACGGACATATTCAATCAGTCCCTATCCCAGTCTGCTGTTCCCACATGCTTCAAGAGGGCCACCATTGTTCCTGTTCCCAAGAAAGCTAAGGTGACTGAGCTAAATGACTATCGCCCCCTGGCACTCACTTCCGTCATCATGAAGTGCTTTGAGAGATTAGTCAAGGATCATATCACCTCCATCCTGCCAGACACCCTGGCCCCACTCCAATTTGCTTACCGTCCCAATAGGTCCACAGACGACGCAATCACAATCACACTGCATACTGCCCTAACCCATCTGGACAAGAGGAATACTTATGTAAGAATGCTGTTCATCGACTACAGCTCAGCATTTAACACCATAGTTCCCTCCAAGCTCGTCATTAAGCTTGAGACCCTGGGTCTCGACCCAGCCCTGTGCAACTGGGTCCTGGACTTCCTGACGGGCCGGTCCCAGGTGGTGAGGATAGGAAACAACATCTCCACCCCGCTGATCCTCAACACTGGGGCCCCACAAGGGTGCGTTCTCAGCCCTCTCCTGTACTCCCTGTTTACCCATGACTGCGTGGCCAAGCACGCATCCAACTCAATCATCAAGTTTGCTGACGACACTACAGTGGTAGTGTTTACCCATGACTGCGTGGCCAAGCACGCATCCAACTCAATCATCAAGTTTGCTGACGACACTACAGTGGTAGGCTTGATTACCAACAACGACGAGACGGCCTACAGAGAGGAGGTGAGGGCCCTCGGAGTGTGGTGTCAGGAAAATAACCTCTCACTCAATGTCAGCAAAACAAAGGAGATGATCGTGGACTTCAGGAAACAGGAGAGGGAGCACCCCCCTATCCACATCGAGGGGACAATAGTGGAGAAGGTGGAAAGTTTTACAAACTGAATTGGTCCACCCACACAGACAGCGTGGTGAAGAAGGCGCAACAGCGCCTCTTCAACCTCAGGAGGCTGAAGAAATTCGGCTTGTCACCAAAATCACTCACAAACTTTTACAGATGCACAATCAAAGAGCATCCTGTCGGGCTGTATCACCGCCTGGTACGGCAACTGCTCCGCCCACAACCGTAAGGCTCTCCAGAGGGTAGTGAGGACTGCACAGCGCATCACCGGGGGTAAACTACCTGCCCTCCAGGACACCTACACCACCCGATGTCACAGGAAGGCCAAAAAGATCATCAAGGACAACAACCACCCGAGCCACTGCCTGTTCACCCCGCTATCATCCAGAAGGCGAGGTCAGTACAGGTGCATCAAAGCTGGGACCGAGAGACTAAAAACAGCTTCTACCTCAAGGCCATCAGACTGTTAAACAGCCATCACTAACATTGAGTGGCTGCGGCCAACATACTGACTTAAATCTCTAGCCACTTTAAACATAGGAATTGGATGTAACAAATGTATCACTAGCCACTTTAAACAATTTTGTATATAATGTTTACGATCCGACATACTCATATCAAATGTATACACTGTACTCTAAACCATCTACTGTATCTTGCCTATGCCGCTCGCCATCGACCCAAATCTCTAGCCACTTTAATAATTATAATTGGATGGAATAAGGTATCACTAGCCACTTTAAACAATGCCATTTATATAATGTTTACATATCCTACATTACTCATCTCATATATATGTGTATATACTGTACTCCATACCATCTACTGCATCTTGCCTATGCCGGTCAGCCATCGCTCATCCATATATTTATATGTACATACTCGTATTCATTCCTTTACTCTTGTGTGTATAAGGTAGTTGTTGTGAATTTGTTAGATTACTTGTTAGATACTACTGCATGGTTGGAACTAGAAGCACAAGCATTTCGCTACACTCGCATTAACATCTGCTAACCATGTGTATGTGACAAATAAAATTTGATTTGATTTGATTTGGAAACATTATGCTTTGGGGGTGTTTTTCTGCTAAGGGGACAGGACAACTTCACCGCATCAAAGGGACGATGGACATTGCCATGTACCGTCAAATCTTGGGTGAGAACCTCCTTCCCTCCTTCCCGCAAACGTACAAAATCAGCAGGGGATCAAATACTTTTTTCCCTCACTGTACCAATGCGATAGCAGCTGGGTCTGGTGTACTTGTATACAAACCAGAAAAAAATTGCCAGTGAGATGTCTTGCTTCCTCTTCCATCTCTACTGGAGCGAACATATACTTGTATCACAAAGTTTCTGTTTTGATGGGACAACACCGGTTTTGATCATGAAACACTGGCACAAACTCATAAACCAATCAAATGCATGGGAATAGAACGGAGGGCGTAGTGATTGAAAGGTAAATAATACAATCAAACGAACAAAACCAGTGAGGGCGTGGCGGTTGAAAATTATTGATTTGAAAAGCTTGATTTGAAAACCATTCCACTTCAAAGCACAACAATTCATTGGGTGGTGTTGGTTCTACTGGTGGTCATTCAAAAAAAAAATCTCACACAGGTTGCAAAAAATGAACAACTCTCCCGGAATTACTACTCGTTGCACCAAGCCATGGAAATGGTCACGGATACCATTTATAAAGGTACTCAGAGTCCGCAATACTCTATACCCTATGGCCACAACCGCAGCAAGGTAAGAAGCAATCCTATTATTTGTCAATAAAGCAATCTAGCTAGCTGTCATGCCTACTCCTGCTCCCTCTCTCCGGTGCTCAACGTCACCGGTGTACTAACCACCGGCCCTGGCAACTCTATTACGCACACCTGTTCCCCACCTGGTCATCATTTTTATAAATATTTATTCCTCGGTTGACACCAGTCATTAGCGAGTTTTGTTTTCTCTCACATTCAGTACGCTTTTTATGTTTGTTCTTCTGTATTGGTTCATTATTAAACTCACCTTCTGCACCTGCTTCTTGACTCTCAGCGTATGTTACACTAGCATAGCTATCTCTGCTTGCTAGCACTATAGCAGCTGTAACTCTAGCAGAGGTAGCTAGTTAGCTAAGTAAAATTACTACAGCCAATATAGTCAATAACTAATGTTACTAGCTAGCTAGTTAACACATGTTGTAGTTAACATGATCCTGTTACATGGATTTTAGTTGTAGGAGTAAGAAATTGCACATTGCTGTTTTGACTAAAACAAGCTAATGTTAGCTGGCAAGCAAAGTTAGCTAGCTAGCTACCAAAGCATAGTTGGCTAACATTAGCTACCCAACGTTGGTAGAATAATGGATAGTCTGGTAGCTATCTAAAGTTAGCTATCTAACAAAGCCACGTAAAATATAGCAAAGGAGATAAACGGCTATTGACTGTTTATTTTTTAAATTGATACAATTTGTTTGTGGGACCCGCCGGCCCACCTGGAGTCTCTTCGTGCGAGGGAACGATCCATCACCAAATGAGGGCATGGATTTCCAACAACTCGTGTCATGGCCAGACTGAATCAGATAATGGACTACTACATGATGGCTGATATATAGGTCTGATGACACAAGTAGGTCAAGTAGCTATTCCTACAACAAAAACAGCAGCAGCAGCTACAGCAGTGCACTTCTCTAGCGAATGCTTTGGAAAAGACGACGGGCATTCATCGAACAAGAGGGAATGAGCTATCTATAAGTTCAACGTTTACTTTTACAACTTGCACATTGGTGGTACTGTTGAAAATTTCTATCCTATAAATTTTCTAATAATGGCCTTTTCTGTTTTACTAGTGGGCAATAAAGGATCTACACATGAATGCTGGTTAGGACATATAACACACTGACTCATCAGATGCAGCTGCAAATCGGTATTGAACTGAAAGAGAGAGGCATAAGTAGTCGGACACCCCAGACAGAGCAAAGGAACAAGACAAACAAAACGAAGGCGGCGTAGCCAGAGACAGGTTAATTTATAAATGTAAACAAATCCATACATTATAAATTCAGTACTGAGTTTTGAAAAGTTGAGACTTGTTCCAAAGATTTTAGCTTTGAGATTCCAGTGTTCAAGACTGTTTGTTTATTGGGCAGAATAACATATTGTCTTCGGCCAGTCGGTCAAAAGAACTCTCCGATGAAGAGAAGCAGCAACTTGTGGGGGTAACTGAAGACATGATGTCTGATGTGGAGACAGACCCAGAGGACCCTGATGCTTTTTTATAACCTCCCCACCCTGGCATTCCCCTGATTGCGTCAACAGACTGGAGAAGAAGGGCTAAGCACTCTTATGAGCAGAAAAAGCAACATCAGAACAACAACCGGACCAACTAACATTCACCGCAGCCCTACCCAGCCCTAACATCTGATTGTGAAATAGACCACAGACAATCACCTGCGCCTTATAGACTATTTTCACTGACTCCCACCCACCATTACATACACACACACACAGAACATTACCCTCTTCTTTTTACTACTCTTTGTTACTTATTGTTTTTTGATAAATGCCTTGAAATTGTGTATTTTTTTTATAAATGCCTTGATATTGTGTCTTTTTTGATAAATGCCTCGAAATTGTGTCTTTTTTGATAAATGTGTATTGCACTGTTGAGGAGAGCTTGCATTGATTATTTGTTATGTAAATTCTTCTGACTGGAATGGAAGTGACTAGAGCCTGGATAATTAGAAGTCTGAAATGAGGGTATTTGGTACAGTGTCAAGGACTGTTGTGATTGCACGTTTACTATTAAATACATAAGAGCATCAATATCCAATGACAATGTCCACAAGAGGAAGAAAGGCTTGTGTGGTGTGACGGTTTTAATGCAATAAAGTTTTTTAACACTTCAGATATAGCCTCTAGATGTGTGAGTGCATTTCACTTTCAAAACTTAACATCCAATGATGTGGGTTTATTTTTATTTACACATTCTACTGATGTTACACTTTGAGCATTATTGCAGAACCGGAGCAAATATCTCCTGCACTGCAGTGTTAAGCCATTGTGGACTCGACTGAATTCCTGCTCCAGTGAATTTCCACACACACACACAATGCAGATAAAAAACAAAAATGCCGCCTCTTGACTGTCACCAAGTTTGGACATAAGCTTAATCTTTAGTATCATTACTCTGATTATTACAATAATAATAACACCAGTAATATAGTTTTATGATCCACTCATCCTCCCATCTGCTCAGCCCTCCTCGGGTCCTGGCTGCCGATGACTCCATCTGAACTCCCTCCCTCCGCCATCTGGCCTCGTGTCCACTAATCCCATCAGTCTCTGTCTCGCTCCCTCTCTCTCTTCACAACAATGCCGCCACGTGCCGTAATTGGCTTTGTCATGTGTTTATTTGCTAGTTTGTTTGTTTCATTCTCTGAGTTTGTTTCGGGGTGGGTTTGTATGTGGGCGTGTGTGTGCCACAATGACGGTGTGTTTGTGTGTGTCAGTGTGTGTGTGTGTGTGTGTATGTCTGTGTGCATCACACTGATGACTCTTCCTTTGATCAAATAATGCTACTGAGTTACTAGACTACCATAATGAGTGGAGGGGTAGAGTATAAAGTGATTTATATTACTGTTATGGAATTTAAACTGGGTTGGATTGTCACACTGCTTACCTTATGACTGCATAGTTGTTTCAAATGTTGATATGAAATGGTGTATTCAATCCAACCTAGTTTTGGTTTAGTGCGCATCATTCTCGTACTGTATCTAAACAGAAACAGGGTTGTCCTATTTACGCTTCTGTTTTACATGCAGTAGCTTTAATATGAAGGTGTTTTACAAAGCTCTGGCTTCAAGTCAAGACTGAGATTTACTCACTTCGGCAAAGAAACAACTGAACTGAGACAGTGGGGCTTTAATGAGCGAATTGCTGAGGGGGCAAGATTCTGAAATAACCGATGAAATGGATTCATTAACAGGCTGCGCCACAGACGTCCCAAATTAGCTAATGTCGCTAATGAGAGTAGAAGCTCCCGTCCAAAATTATTGACAAGAGGAACGATGTGTGCTCCTGTGCTGTGGTGGATGCTGGATAGGAAGTTGATTGAGCATCCAGAGCTAACAGGAAACGTTCCTTGGAAGGGGGGAAATTATGTCCTGTTTGCAAGATGACAGTTTTCCAAAACATTATTAGAATGAAATAGATGCAGTGCTATAGTCCCCCTGGATGGTTCCTACAACAAGAAAACTGACATAAAACACATATACACTTGCACTATTCCTAACCTAGCAGAAACCTATTAGGAACCAAAAGTTAAGTCGATCAGGTGCGAGGGGAGGAGTTGGATGTCCCTAAAGGACGCACACACAGGCGCAGTGCTGCACTGTAGCAGACGTGTCACACTCCCCCTCTGCTGCTGGGCTGCAAGGTGAATCTAGATGACAGAGAAAGTTATTTTCCTTTATTCACAAGGCACACGGCTGTCACAGGGGAGCATGGGCTAGCTTTCAAGGCAAAGGTTTACAAAGGCAAAGAACAACACAGAGGAAAGGGGGTTTGGCAACTAGTAAGCATTTTTTAAACCTTTCGCTTTGGGCTGAATGTGTCAGTGTGTAGTTCATACATTCATAATCTATGAGCAGAATTACTATATTACCTCAATTAACCAAGAAATCTCTAGTTTGAAAGAGACTGTTTTCTGGAAGCTGTGCTGTGCCATTTCCCTACATTTACCCCCATATGGGCCAGGCCCCTAGCAATTTGAGTTTCAGCCAATGAGCTTTAGTCATTTGAGTGACAGCTAGCAAGACGCAAACATAAAGTGAGAGAGACAGTGATGATATGGTGCACATATCTGCACATTTGTGACAGAGTACGCAATCTTCAGGGAACACTTTTGGCTCATGGGTGCTACTTTCAGAACTACTGGCAAAAAAAGTACACAGAAGTACCAGAGAATATCTTTAATAATTCCCATTCCAAACACAGTACAAAGATGACTAAGAGAAAGAACAAGTGCTACTGTTAAATGAGGTAACTCTTTGCGAGAACTTTTCCTCACAATTTCCTGAATGTAAGTTCCTCTTTTGAATTGCCACAGGGCAGCAATACTGCAATCATTTTTCCTTCAAAAGCATTCTCGATTTACGTTTGTCTGTGACCTACTTTTCTGACCGTCCCCAAAAATGATTCACAGTGCGAGCTCTCACAGTCGCTCTGTGTCTCATGAATTTTTCCTCTCATGCAATTTATCTGCCATTATATATATTCAACTTGGCTTTGGACGCTTTTGCTTTAAAGAGAGGCCGTATAGCCAACCATTGAGAAGCCTTTGACAGATACAGTGCATTCGGAAAGTATACAGACCCCTTCACTTTTCAAAAATGGATGAAATAAAAACAAATCCTCATCATTCTACATCTTGATTGGATCCACCTGTGGTCAATTCAACTGATTAGACATGATTTGAAAAGGCACACACCTGTCTATATAAGGTCCCACAGTTGACAGTGCATGTCAGAGCAAAAACCAAGCCATGAGGTCGAAGAAATTGTCCATAGCTCCGAGACAGGATTGTGTCGAGGCACATATCCAGGGAAGGGTATCAAAACATTTCTGCAGCATTGAAGGTCCCCAAGAACACAGTGGCCTCCATCATTCTTAAATGGAAGATTGGCCAAACCGTGCCATCGGGGGAGAAGGGCCTTGGTCAGGGAGGTGACCAAGAACCCATGGTCACTCTGACAGAGCTCCAGAGTTCATCTGTGGAAATGGGAGAACCTTCCATAAGAACAACCATCTCTGCAGCACTCCACCAATCAGGCCTTTATGGTAGAGTGGCCAGACAGAAGCCACTCCTCAGTAAAACGCACATTATAGCCCACTTGAAGTTTGCCAAAAGGCCCCCTAAAGGATTCGCTGGTCTGATGGAACCAATATTGAACTCTTTGGCCTGAATGCCACGCATCACGTCTCGAGGAAACCAGGCACCGCTCATCACCTGGCCAATACCATCCCTATGGTGAAGCGTGGTGGTGGCAGCATCATGCTATGGGAATCATTTTCAGCGTCAGGAACTGGGAGACTAGTCATGATCAAGGGAAAGATGAACAAAGCAAATACAGAGAGATCCTTGATGACAACCTGCTCTAGAGCGCTCAGGACCTCCGACTGGGAGAAGGTTCACCTTCCAACAGGACCACGACCCTAAGCACACAGCCAAGACAATGCAGGAATGGC
This sequence comes from Brachymystax lenok tsinlingensis, assembly GCA_030435695.1. NCBI lineage: Eukaryota > Metazoa > Chordata > Actinopteri > Salmoniformes > Salmonidae > Brachymystax > Brachymystax lenok. The sequence continues at coordinate 33,453,761 of CM059792.1, forward strand.
TTCAGGACAAGTCTCTGAATGTCCTTGAGTGGCCCAGCCAGAACCCGGAATTGAACCTGATCGAACATCTCTGAAGAGACCTGAAAATAGCTGTGCGGCGATTCTCCCCATCCAACCTGACAGAGCTTGATAGGATCTGCAGAGAAGAATGGGAGAAACTCCACAAATACAGGTGGGCCAAGCTTGTGAAGTCATACTCAAGAAGACTCAAGACTGTAACTGCTGCCAAAGGTGCTTCGTAATCGCTGCCAAAGGTGCTTCAACAAAGTACTAAGTAAAGGGTCTCAATACTTACGTAAATGTGATATTTCTAAAAACCTGTTTTCGCTTTGACATTAAGGGGTATTGTGTATAGTTTGTTGAGGAAAAAAAATATTTAATACATTTTAGAATAAGACTTTAACGTAACAAAATGTGAAAAAGTGAAGGGGTCTGAATAGTTTCTGAATGCACAGTATCTGTTGAAGAACCTGTGAGGTGCCGTCCTGCACAGGTCAGTTTTTTGGAGCCTAACCCGCCCGACCAGCATAGTATTGTTCTGAGAGACGATCCGTGACATGCCTAATAACATACATTTATTTAATTGTTTTTATGACTCCAGAGTAGTAGGCTATTAGGCTATTCTGCTTCCCTGCCTAGATAAATTGGAAACATTTGGATAAAAATAAATCATGCAATGAATTAAAAACGATAGGCCTATCTTCTTATTTTCACAATGTGGCACATTGACAACTAAAATTGCTTTGAAAAAAAAGCAGTCTAATTAACCGTCTTCTTACCTAATGAAAGCCTATAGCCGACATAACAAAACAATACCTTTACATTCAATATTGTTTAGATAATCAAACAGTTTAATTGAAACTTAAAGAATTCACAGAATCTAATAGGCTAGCTATAGGCTGCAAAAATAGATTACATTTACTTAGTAGGCTATTGGCTACTCACATTGGCTATTGGCTACTTTTAGCAGCCACACAGGTTTAAACTTTATATGGCCTGTGTATGGTCTAAATAAACGAAAGCCTGAATTAATGTCGCATGGACCTGCCCCTCGCATGGACTTGCTCTTGCATGGATCTGCCTCGCATGGCACATTTGGCCATTCTCACCTTGGTTATAAGCGTGAATCTAACATGCCCTGGCCTGAACTAATGCACCTGTGACACTAAAGTCAAGCCCGCCATTTTGGGGGCAATCCCTTTCACTGCAGCAAATCCCATTTCCAATAATGAAACTGGGGCACCTAAATGACACACATTTAAGTGCCCCAGTCAGACAGTTTGAGGAATAGGGCTGACAGCCCTGAGAGATGAGGATCATGGTGAATGTATTCAATCAATATATGGAAACCACTTCAAAGGACAAATGGAATATAATATGATTTATGTAAAAGATGTTCAAAAAAAACAACATAGACCTGAGAATACTAGAAAGGAATGTGACGCAATTAATGCATCTCCCCTTTTTTCTTTTGGGTGAGGGTTTAAATTGGTACCCAGTTGTGAAAAGCCCAAATCATGGCCCAAGGTCTGATGCTATCACTACTGAATTAAGCACAATTGAGAGGGAGGGTAACTGCATGGAGAAAGATACAAGATCTAGTGCAGACAAAATGCATATACACTTGTTTTCCAACACTTTGTTTCTAAACATTTAACATTTTAGTAATTAAGAGGGCAGACGCTCTTGTCCAGAGTGACTTACAGTTAGAGCACTCATCTTTAAGTAGCAATCAGCGAAGTCAGTGCTAGTAAAAAAAATGCTATGAGTTTGAAGGGAGATAAGTGTATTAGTGCCTGCAGCTGTAGTAAGCAGTGTGTCAGAATAGACAGATAAGATGAGAACCAGCACATTACCCTCGAGTATATCTTCTGTCCACGGGGGTACGCAAAACATCACAACATCTCACTGCTTTTTCTTGATGGTGCTCTTCAGTATGCCGTTATGCTTATCTAAGAACATCTCAATGTGCAATACTGCACTATACAGAAAAATCTACTAATTGGCTCATTGCTAGATCTAATATTAGATTGAGAAAAGAGAGAAGAAAAATGGGATTTCTCTCTTCCGTCTTTTGTTTCACAGTTTTAATTTCACAGTGGATTGTCCTATTCTGTGTGGCATAAGTACACTTTGCTTATTCCTCCTAAAGCCTGGCTCAAACAATTGACTCGAGCAATACGAGCAAAGCCCAAACATGCCATTGGCTGTAATCATAGCTGTTTGTGGAGGCTTTCTAAATGCTTGGCCACAAATTGCTATGACTACAGTGCTTTATGCCAGCTTTGGAAGGCAAACCACTAAAACACAAAAACGGACTCCTCACAATTCTCATCTCTCACTTTGAACATGTCAACAACGGACTGACAAGACACCAACATGGGTTTCCTTGGGGTTTTGTATGCAAGAGATCCGTGATGGGCACAAGTCGTGCCAAAAAATTTACAGCTGAAAAGCTTTTTGGTGAATATCGAGGGACAGAGGGATAGCTGTAGAGCTTTTTAATTCAGGCTTTGCTGAGGCTTTCAGGGAAAGAGCCTCCTGCTTAGGCGGTCACTTGAAGGCCCCTCTCTTTTGAGCAGGATGTTGACAGTGACACCTCTTGGCAGGCCCAGTAAACCAGGGCTAAACCCAAAACAGGACTGGGGCTCAATAGATGTTTCACTTGACCCGGTCACAGAAGTTTTCTTCAACAATTTATGTGGCAAAACACAGTGACATACTTTGAGACAGTGACATTCTTTGTAGCGTTGAATCATAGCCTCACAACACCAAATAGATCCCTGTTTAGATGTTACAAGCATTCAGTTAGAAGACATTCCATCGCAGTATTATTTTGTAAGAATGCCTTGCCGTGAATTAAGGAAATATGTCCCTGAGAGGAATGTTTAGTCCAAAAGAAACGTGCCATCAACCATGAGGCTACTTTAACCCTTGTGTGATGTTTTTGTTTTTCACCCAATGTGGGTCTGATGGACCCACAACATGGACCCATAACAAACAATACAGCTATAACAATTTACATAAAAATACTTAATACTTAGATGTTAACATAACAATTACAAGTAATATATGCAGCATACATGGTTAATATGTGCCATTTACCTATGCTTGATCACATGTATCAATAAAAGCGCTATTTGTTTTTTAAAATAAAATTAGATTTTTGTGAACAGAAATTAATTATAATCAAGACATGGGTAGAATAAATCATGTTTATTTTGAACAAATATAAATGAAACAAGGTTTTCATCACTATTGATGTTTATTGCTTTGAAGCGAACAAATTGGAAGGACACATTTTACATACAGTATTTTATGGAAATGATACATGAGCCCCATTGAACACAAATTAAAGCCGGTCTACACACCACATGAGGAACAGAGTTTTACTGTGTGTGTTGCAAATGTACTTCTTGCATTTGATACATGTGTACTGTGTCTTCCTGTCTTTCTTGGGTCCACACACATCACAACACTTCTTCTTGTTGCTATTGTGGGTTCTGTTGGTTGGGCGGATGGGGCACCAGCATCCTCCTCCTGAATCCTCCTCACGATGGCTGCAGAAGCTGGGGTTTGAGGTCTTACCAATGCCTTGCCCAGCTCTGTGAGAAAGAGCCGTCTCCTCTGGAGCTTCCCTCTATTCCAATCTGGGTTCAATGCCATCCAGATGACAAATCTGTTGTACACCGAGATGTCCAAAATGTTGAAGATTATCACAAGTGGCCAGCGTAGGGTTCTTCTTCTGCAGCTGTAGCCATTGTAATCCATTATGATTTCTGTTTTTTGATGTTCCTGGCCACAGATTCTCCCATCCCTATGCAGCGTACTCATGAGTAACAAATTTTTGCCTTTCACCACGAACTGGCAGAAATCTTTTTTTCCTTTAACGAGTCCGACAAGCCCGATGTGAATGATATTGCTTTCCTGGGAACAGGCCCAGATCCCGAGGGGGCGGGCTGCCTTCTGAGAATTCGTAGGCGATCGAATAAACCCCCACTGCCTTCCATTCTGCTAGCAAACGTCCAATCTTTGAAAAATAAATCGATGACCTACGCAGAAGATTAAACTACCAACGGGACATTCAAAACTGTAATATATTATGCTTTACGGAGTCGTGGCTGAATGACGACATTATCAACATAGAGCTGGCTGGTTATACGCTGTATCGGCAGGACAGAACAGCGCCGTCTGGTAAGACTAGGGGCAGCGGACTATGTGTTTTGTAAATAACAGCTGATGCACGATATCTAAGGAAGTCTCGAGGTTTTGCTCCAATGGCATTGAGGAGTACACCACATCAGTCATTGGCTTCATCAATAAGCGCATCAATGATGTCGTCCCCACAGTGACCGTACGTACAAACCCCAACCAGAAGCCATGGATTACAGGCAACATCCGCACTGAGCTAAAGGCTAGAGCTGCCGCTTTCAAAGAGTGGGACTTTAACCTGGAAGCTTATAAGAACCATCAAACAGGCAAAGCATCAATACAGGACTAAGATCGAGTCGTACTACACCGGCTCTGACGTTCATTGGATGTGGCAAACCATTACAGACTACAAAGGGAAGTACAGCTGAAATCTGGCCAGTGACACAAGCCTACGAGATGAGCTAAGCTACTTCTATGCACGCTTCGAGGCAAATAACACTAAAACATGCATGAGAGCACCAGCTGTTCTGGAAAACTGTGTGTTATGCTGCAATAGTTTATGTGTCGGGGGGATAGGATCAGTCTGTTATATCTGCAGTATTTCTCCTGTCTTATCTGGTGTCCTGTGTGAATTTAAGTATGCTCCCTCTAACTCTCTCTCTTTTTCCCTTTCTCTCTTTTCTCTTTCTCTCTTCTCTCAGAAGACCTAGGGCCATGTCTTAGGACTACCTGGCATGATGAATCCTTGCTGTCCCCAGTCCACCCGGTCATGCTGCTGCTCCAGTTTCAACTGTTCTGCCTGTGGCTATGGAACATTCACCTGTTCACCGGACATGCCATCTTGTCCCGGACCTGCTGTTTTCGACTCTCTCTCTCTCTACCGCACCTGCTGTCTCTAACGCTGAATGATCGGCTATGAAAAGCCAACTGATATTTGCTCCTGAGGTGCTGACCTGTTGCACCCTCTACTACCACTGTGATTATTATTATTTGACCTTGCTGGTCATCTATGAACGTTTGAACATCAAGGCTATTTGATTGATTGATTGATCACGCTCTCCGCAGCCGATGAGTAAGACCTTTAACAGGTCAACATTCACAAGGCCGCAGGGCCAGACAGATTACCAGGAAGTGTACAGCGAGCATGAGCTGACCAACTGGCAAGTGTCTTCACTGACATGTTCAACCTTTCCCTGTCTGAGTCTGTAATACCAACATGTTTTAAGCAGACCACCATAGTCCCTGTGCCCAAGAACACTAAGGTAACCTGCCTAAATGACTACCGACCCATAGCACTCACGCCTGTAGCCATGAAGTGCTTTTAAAGGCTTGTCATGGCTCACATCAACACCATTATCCCAGAAACCCTAGACCCACTCCAATTTGCATACCGCCCTAACAGATCCACAGATGACACAATCTCAATCACTCCACACTGCCCTTTCCCACCTGGACAAAAGGAACACCTATGTGAGAATGCTATTCATTCACCACAGCTCAGCGTTCAACACCATTGTGTCCTCAAAGTACATCAATAAGCTAAGGACCCTGGGACTAAACACCTCCCTCTGCAACTGGATCCTGGACTTCCTGACGTAACAACACATCTACCATGCTGATCCTCAACACAGGGGCCCCTCAGGGGTGCGTGCTCAGTCCCCTCCTGTATTCCCTGTTCACTCATGACTGCACGGCCAGGCACGACTCCAACACCATCATTAAGTTTGCCGATGACACAACAGTGGTAGGCCTGATCACCGACAATGACAAGACAGCCTATAGGAAGGAGATCAGAGACCTGGACGTGTGGTGCCAGGACAACAACCTCTCCCTCAACGTGATCAAGACAAATGAGATGATTGTGGACGACAGGAAAAAGAGGACCAAGCACGCCCCCATTCTCATCGACGAGGCTGTAGTGGAGCAGGTTGAGAGATTCAAGTTCCTTGGTGTTCACATCACCAACAAACTAACATGGTCCAAACACACCAAGACAGTTAGGAAGAGGGCATGACAAAACCTATTCCCCCTCAGGACACTGAAAAGATTTGGCATGGGTCCTCAGATCCTCAAAAGGTTCTACAGCTGCACCATCGAGAGCATCCTGACTGGTTGCATCACTGCCTGGTATGGCAATTGCTCGGCCTCCGACCGCAAGGCAGTACAGAGGGTAGTGCGTATGGCCCAGTACATCACTGGGGCCAGGCTTCCTGCCATTCAGGACCTCTATACCAGGCGGTGTCAGAGGAAGGCCTTAAAAATGGTCAAAGACTCCAGCCACCCTAGTCATACTGTTCTCTGTGCTACCGCACATCAAGCGGTACCAGAGAACCAAGTCAAGGTCCAAGAGGATCTAAACAGCTTCTACCCCCAAGCCATATGACTCCTGAACATCTAATCAAATGGCTACCCAGACTATTTGCATTGCTCTTTAATTACTTGTTACTTTTATTTCTTATTCTTATTTTTTTTAAACTGCATTGTTGGTTAGGGGCTCGTAAGCATTTCACTGTAAGGTTTTTGTTCGGCGCATATGACTAATACAATTTGATTTGATTTGAAATTTTCTTTTAGTAAACATTGAAAATGGGTCCCACAGATCTGAACACCGCACAAGGGTTAAAGATGATGGTATTATGGTAAATAGCCACCAGCAGATATTGTACTCCATGGACTCTGGTGTATTTGACACGTTTTCCAGACGCAATGTTTCACATACTTATGTTATGATTTATGTTTACTGAAAAGCATGAGCTGGTGAACACCCCAAAAAGTTTGTAGAGTTGCTGACTAACGCCGAGTAAACTGTAGGCTACAAAAAATAGAGTTGCACATGCTATAAGCTCCAAGTCATTGAATGGATAAACCACCAATGTTTCAGCCTATGGTTGAAGTTTACTGAAATGCTTTCCAAATATGCACCATAACTTGTGGAATGACACTTCCATTTAACTAAAAATGAGATTTTTGAAAAAGTTTTTCAGATTTTGCTCTGCTATTTTCTGGTACATTTATTTTACAAATGGAATGTTTTTCTGTTATTTATAAGGTGCTTCGTTGTTCGTGAACACAGATACCAGTGGCTATCGATTGACGGTCAAGTTTTGTGCGTGTAGGGAAAAGCAATCAATAGCAATGCAGAAGATGGTTATTTGTTGTGGTCGTTCCAGTGGCAGAGAGAAAAATAAAAACGACTATTATTCAATCTGAGACAACGCAAGAAAACACTCAATACCCCACTCAGTAACTGGCAATAAACCTGGGTCTACCACAGGCCCCAAACATAAATAACCCTTGAACATCGGCACTCTCTAAGGAAGACATACCTCTTTGTTAACCTAAACCCCCCTGATCTGTTTTGCCATTCTGGAGGTATTTCGAATTGGATTGAAGAGAACATGACAGAAAAAAACTAAATACGAAATTAAGATCTTTATAATATATGGCAACAAAAGGCCAGAGGACAACTACATCATTCTAATCATTGACCCAAAACAATCCCTTGATCCTTCTCAAATGCGAGTCTACCAACCCACACGTTAAGATACTTCATTCAATGTATAATGGGTGAAGGATTTTTCTAATACATACAACTTTTGCTAACACTTTATTTTAAGGTACACATATTAGCTACAATATTTGTATATATGTAGCTTATAATGCCTTTAATTAGACCTTAATTAAGTGATTTTTAGTAATGTATTACAGGCCAATCCTTAATAACCTCATTGTTAGCTATAATAAAGGCATATTTATAGTTAATAAAGAGAAAGTTACACAAGGAACAGACTCTTAGGAAGCTGTCTCAATGGGGGACTAATATGGGCAAACTACCTCAGTGTGTGGTCCCTATTCTAAAGTGTAATTTTTACAATTGTCCAGAAATGACCTCATTTGACAAAAATGGGCACACCTCCCTTCATGTATGCCATGCAGCCAACAACACAAGCCGGGTTGCCTGGCACCTACTACTATACCTCGTTCAAAGGATCTAAAATATTTGATCTTGCCCATTCACCCTTTGAGTGGCACACATACTTAATCCATGCCTCAATTGTTGGAAGGCTTACACATCCTTCTTTAACCTGTCCTACCCTACATCTAATCTGATTGAAGAGGATTTAACAAGTGACATCAATAAGGAATCATACCTTTAATCTGGATTTACCTGATCAGTCTATGTCATGGAAAGAGCAGGTTATCTTAATGTTTTGTACAGTCAGTGTACATGGAGTTTTTATGATTACATAACATTTTGACGTGAATGTTGGCTGTATGGCATATATGAGGGGAGGTCATTTACGTAAAAAAAATCTGCAAGTAAAAATATGGTCATACTTTAGAATAGGGGTACATAGAGGTACTTTGCTATTATTAGTCCCATATTGAGACAGCTTCCTGTTCCTTGTGTAACTTGTAACTTATTAGTCCCATATTGAGTCTGTTCCTTGTGTAACTTGTAACTTATTAGTCCCATATTGAGTCTGTTCCTTGTGTAACTTGCTCTTCATTAATCTTCATATGCCTTTATTTATTTTATTTTGTTATTCTTTATTAGCCAAAATGTATTATGGCTAACAATGAGGTTATTAAGGATTGGCCAGTAAAACACTACTTATAATGTTTGAATTACAAAATGCTAACATATGGCTAATAAGACATAATAAAGGCCTTATAAGCTACTTATATACACACTTAGAAACAATAAATTAGCAGCTACATTAAAATAAAATGTTACCCAACTGTTTTATAACATGCTTCTGGCAAATGCCCAGAGAGAAAATCACAGATGATTACATCACTCATCAATCCCAGAAGTGGTAGACTGGTAGGTTAAAGAAACAGCATACAAACACTTGCATCAGAGAACCCTCTCAGGTGGGAGGGGGGGTTGGGGTGTGCAGTGATGTGGTCTATTCAAAATTGGCAATACATTTTCACCTCTTGCCTCCGAGGCCCAACCCTGCATACCAGCTGGCAGGGGGATAATACTTATGCCGCTTGAAGTGTAATTGTCTAGGGAGCAGTGCTCAGTCATATTGGGTCATTCGTTAAAACGCAGCAGCCGGGTGTAATTTGAAATACATGGCTCTAATTTTAATCCATTTCCAGACGAGGGCCAGGCTTTGACCTCATTTACAGAAGGGGTTTTGAGGAGGGAGAGCACCGATCTAAGGCAAATGGAAAATGTAAGGTGTCCAGCAAGATTGATTCAGGTCAACGCATAATAACATTGCCTGCCTTAGGGACGTAGACAAGAGGCAGAGTGCTGTGCTATCAGCTGTTGAAAGACCAATAATTATACGTTCATTATACCTCTGCCTCGCCAAACCGGTAAACAGGCAATTCTGGTGGCCGTGGTCCCACCAAAATATGTTCCTCACCGTCTCCAAATGCTACTGGAAATATATTCTGTTAGAATGGCGCCGGAGGGGATGGCTGACGTCTTACGTGCTTCTAACCAACTGTGCTATTTTGTTCGTTTTTTTGCGTTGTTTTTAACTTAGTTTTAAACTTATTTTGTACTTAATGTTGCTGCTACAGTCTCTTATGACCGAAAATAACTTTCCTGGAACTGGAAGAATAATTTTTATTTAATGAGTCCGACGCGAGGGATATTCTGCTTACTCAGGAACGGGCCAAAATCCCAGTAATTTGCGTGAAGAAAAGACAGAGAAAAAGGGGGCGGTGGTCGGGCTGCTTTCTGAGAATTCGTAGGCGAGTGAGTAAACTCCCACCGCCATCCGTTCTATTGGCCAAAGTGCAATCATTGGAAAATAAAATGGATGACCTACGATCAAGATTATACTACCAACGGGGCATTAAAAACTGTAATATCTTATGTTTCGCCCAGTCGTGGCTGAACGACGACACAGATAATATAGAGCTGGCAGGATTTTCCAGGCACCGGCAGGGCAGAGAAGCTACGTCTGGTAAGACGAGGGGCCGGGGTGTGTGTCTATTTGTCAATAACAGCTGGTGCGCGATGTCTAAAATTAAAGAAGTCTCGATAAGCTGGTAGACCACACTATATACCAAGAGAGTTCTCATCTATATTATTCGTAGCCATCTATTTATCACCACAAACCGATGCTTGCAAGAAGACCGCACTCAACCAGCTGTATAAGGCCATAAGCAAACAAGAATATGCTCATCCAGAAGTGGCGCACCTAGTGGTTAGGGAATTTAATGCAGGCAAACTTAAATCGGTTTTACCTAATTTCTATCAGCATGTCACATGTGCAACCAGAGGGAAAAAAACTCTAGACCACCTTTACTCCACACACAGAGATGCATACAAAGCTCTCCCCTGCACTCCATTTGGCAAATCTCCTGATTCCTACTTACAAGCAAAAACTAAAGCAGGAAGTACCAGTGACTCGCTCAATATGGAAGTGGTCAGATGACGTGGATGCTATGCTATAGGACTGTTTTGCTAGCACAGACTGGAATATGTTCCGGGATTCATCAAATGGCAGTGAGGAGTATACCACCTCAGTCATTGGCTTTATCAACAAGTGCATCGATGACGTCATCCCCACAGTGACCATACGTACATATCCCAACCAGAAGCCATTGATTACCGGCAACATCCGCATCGAGGTAAAGGCTAGAGGTGCCGCTTTCAAAAGAGCGGGACACTAATCCGGATGCTTATAAGAAATCCCGCTATGCCCTCAGACGAACCATCAAACAAGCAAAGCGTCAATACAGGATTAATATTGAATCCTACTGCACCGGCTCTGACGCTCGTCGGATGTGGCAGGGCTTGAAAACTGTCACGATCTTCATGCGGGACAGACCAAGACGCAGCGATGCTTCCAGTATACATTTTATTAAAGGACGTAACTGGAAAAAATAACAAACGGAAAACGAAGATCGTAACGTTGACACATAACAAACAAAGCTATGCTCAAACAATAACCCACAAAATACTAGTGAAACCCCAAACATATATATGGTTCCCAATTAGAGGCAACGACACACAGCTGCCTCTAATTGGGAACCATTAACACAACACCTAGAACAGAAAAAACCTGACACCAAAACAAAACTAAACACGCCAGCCTGTCAAAATCAGGCCTGAACATGACAGTACCCCCCCCCAAAGGCGCGGACTCCGACCACGCCAAAAGTCCATTGGGGGGGTCTTCGGGTGGGCCTTCCTGTCCCAGGTGGCGGCTCCGGTGCCGGCCGTGCTGGCTCGGGGTCCCACACCGGAGGCCCTGGGCTATTTGCCGGAACAGTTAGTTTAGGACTGGGGACCTTCTCTGGAGGTTCGGGACTGGGGACCTTCTCTGGAGGTTCGGGACTGGGGACCTTCTCTGGAGGTTCCGGAATGGGGACCTTCTCCGGAGGCTCCGGACTGGGAACCTTCTCTGGAGGCTCCGGACTGGGAACCTTCTCTGGAGGCTCCGGACTGGGAACCTTCTCTGGAGGTTCCGGACTGGGGACCTTCTCTGGAGGCTCCGGACTGTCGACGCGCACTGGGACTCTGGTGCGGGGAGCAGGAACGGGCCGTGCTGGATCCATGACGGGCACAGGAATCCTGGAGCGTGGAACAGGGACAGGACGTGCTGGATCCACGACGGGCACAGGAATCCTGGAGCGTGGAGCAGGGACAGGACGTGCTGGGTCCACGACGGGCACAGGGATCCTGGAGCGTGGAGCAGGGACAGGACGTGCTGGGTCCACGACGGGCACAGAAATCCTGGAGCGTGGAACAGGGACAGGACGTGCTGGGTCCACGACGGGCACAGGGATCCTGAAGCGTGGAGCAGGGACAGGACGTGCTGGACTCTCTAAGCGCACAGGGGGCCTGGTGCGCGGAGCCGGAACAGGACGTGCTGGACTCTCTGGCGCACAGGGGCCTGGTGCGCCGGAGCCGAACAGGACGTGCTGGGCTATCTAAGCCTACAGGGGACCTGATGCGTGGAGCCGGTACTTCTCTCCCCGGCTGTTCACTCACCCTTGCCTCATGGATGATGGGAGCTGGAATGTCACGCACTGGGCTGTGGATGCGAACCGGAGACCCCACACGCAGAACCGGTGCAGGATATCTCGGTCCCAGAAGGTGTACTGGAGACCTCGCTCGCAGAGCCGGCACCAGTCCTCCAGGTTGCACACTCACCCTAGCCCGACAGATGAGTGGCGCTGGAATTTCGCGCACCGGCCTATGCATGCGCACTGGAGACACCGTGCGCAAAACTGCATAGCACGGTGTCTGCTCCGTGCGACGCTCTCCCCAACGCTTCCTCCAGAGAGTACGAGGAGTTGGCTCAGGAGTCCATCCTGAACCAGCCAAACTCCCCGTGTGCCCCTCCCCAAAAGTTTTTTGGGGCTGCCTTTCGGGCTTCCTAGCCAGGCAAGTTCCAACAAACTTTTCTCTCTCCGGATCCCATGCTCCATATAAATCCTCATAGTATCGCCGCTCCGCCGCCGCTGCTTCCAGCTCCTCTCTAGGATGGCGATACTCTCCAGGCTGGGCCCAGGGTCCCCCTCTAAACAATTCCTCCTCCCAGGTTCTGTACTCCCGGTTCTCTCGCTGCTTGGTCCTTTTGTGGTGGGTTATTCTGTCACAATCTTCATGCGGGACAGACCAAGACGTAGCGATGCTTCCAGTATACATTTTATTAAAGGACGAAACTGGGAAAAATAGATCGTAACGAAGATCGTAACGTTGACACATAACAAACAAAGCTATGCTCAAACAATAACCCACAAAATACTAGTGAAACCCCAAACATATGGTTCCCAATTAGAGGCAACGACACACAGCTGCCTCTAATTGGGAACCATTACCCCAACATAGAAACACAACACCTAGAACAGAAAAACCCTACACCAAAACAAAACTAAACACGCCAGCCTGTCAAAATCAGGCCTGAACGTGACAGAAAACTATTACGGACTACAAAGGGAAAATCAGACGTGAGCTGTCCAGTGACGCGAGCCTACCAGACGAGCTAAATGCCTTTTATGCTCGCTTAGAGGCAAGCAACACTGAAGCATGCATGAGAGCACCGGCTGTTCTGGACGACTGTGTGATAACGCTCTCGGTAACCGATGTGAGCAAGACCTTTAAACAGGTCAACATTCGCAAAGCTGCGGGTCCAGGCGGATTACCAGGACGGTTACTCAAAGCATGCGCGGACCAACTGGCAAGTGTCTTCAATTACATTTTAAACCTCTCCCTGACCGAGTCTGTAATACCAACATGTTTCAAGCAGACCACCATAATCCCAAGGAAGCGAAGGTAACTTGCCTAAATAATTACCGCCCTGTAGCACTCACGTCGGTAGCCATGAAGTGCTTTGAAAGGCTGGTCATGGCTCAGATTAACAGCATCCTCCCAGATACCCAAGACCCACTCCAATTTGCATACCACCCCAACAGATCCACAGATGACGCAATCTCAATCGCACTCCACACTGTCCTTTCACACGTATGTGAGAATTCTGTTCATTGACTACAGCTCAGCGTTCAACACCATCATGCCCACAAAGCTCATCACTAAGCTAAGGACCCTGGGACTTAACACCTCCCTCTGCAACTGGATCCTGGACTTCCTGATGGGCCGCCCCCAGGTGGTAAGGGTAGGCAACAACACGTCTGCTACGCTGATCCTCAACACTGGGGCCCCTCACGTGTGCGTGCTTAGTCCCCTCCTGTACTCCCTTGTCACCCACGACAGCGTGGCCGAACACGACGCAAACACCATCATTAAGTTTCCTGATGACACAACAGTGGTAGGCCTGATCACCGACAACAATGAGACAGCCTATAGGGAGGAGGTCAGAGACCTGGCAGTGTGGTGGCAGGACAACCTCTCCCTCAATGTGAGCAAGACAAAGGAGCTGATCATGGACGACAAAAAGGCGCCTCGAACAGGCCCCCATTAACATTGACGGGGCTGTCCTTTTTTTTACTTTAGTTTATTTGATAAATGTTGAACTGCACTGTTGGTTAAGGGCTTGTAAGTAAGCATTTCATGGAAAGGTCTACACATGTTGTATTCGGAGCATGTGACAAATACAGTTTGATTTGACTTGATTCTGCAAAGTTTGGAAAAATAGCTAATACATTCCATTAAACAATTTTATAGAGAGAAGTCCTGCGGAAGTTTGCTTTGCTGGATTTCTCCCTATTAGCATATGACTTTCCAACTGTGAGGTACACAGGTACAATTCAAGAGCATCCTAAAGGGGAAACATTATTGGTTGTACCCACGACATCCATTCTGAGTGAGTCATCATGTCCCAAATACAAATTACTCTCAAACTAATCAAAGCAAGACATTTGCTGTGGTTAAGTCTGTAGTAGTCCATGCATCATTTGGTGGAATTATTCACAAATCACATCAGCCCAGTGACCAGTTTCCTTAAATGGACTGACATGAGGATTCTGAAGACGTATGACTCTTTAAGAATGATAGAATGTCTGCCATAATGGCTCATTCACAGTTCATTTTAAAAAGGCACAATCTGTCCCTTTTAATCCCAGTCCAAAGTGCTGAACATGCACTTGTTTGTTAACTGTAGGGATGAACCACCTCAAGCTTTAATACAGTTAATTGTCTGTTTTCAAAAGAGAGCCTGATGTTGTATGTATTATCGTCATGATCCCTTAAGATACATTACGTAGGCTTTATATACTACCGGTCAAAAGTTTTAGAACACCTACTCATTCAAGGGGTTTTCTTTAGTTTTACTATTTTCTACATTGTAAAATAATAGTGAAGACATCAAAACTATGAAATAACACATATGGAATCATGTAGTAACCAAGAAAGTGTTAAACAAATCAAAATATATTTTATATTTTAGATTCTTCAAAGTAGCCACCCTTTGCCTTGATGACAGCTTTGCACACTCTTGGCATTCTACTAACCAGCTTCACCTGGAATGCTTTTCCAACAGTCTAGAAGGAGTTCCCACATATGGGGAGCACTTGTTGGCTGCTTTTCCTTCACTTGTTGGCTGCTTTTCCTTCACTCTGTCTGATTAATCCCAAACCATCTCAATTTGGTTGAGCTCGGGGGATTGTGGAGGCCAGGTCATCTAATGCAGCACTCAATCACTCTCCTTATTGGTCAAATATCCCTTACACAGCCTGGAGGTGTGTTGGGTTATTGTCCTGTTGAAAGGCAAATGATAGTCCCACTAAACCCAAACCAGATAGGATTGTGTATTCCTGCAGAATGCTCTGGCAGTCATGCTGGTTAAGTGTGCCTTGAATTCTAAATTAATCACAGACAGTGTTACCAGCAAAGCACCCCCACACCATAACACCTACTCCTCCATGCTTTACGGTGGGAAATACACATGCGGAGATCATCCGTTCACCCACACCGCGTCTCACAAAGACATGGAGGTTGGAACCAAAAATCTCCAAGTTGGACTCTAGACCAAAGGTCACATTTCCACCGGTCCATTGCTCGTGTTTCTTGGCCCAAGCAAGTCTCTTATTATTATTGGTTTCTTTTAGTAGTGGTTTCTTTGCAATTTGGCAATGAAGGCCTGATTCACACAGTCTCATCTGAACAGTTGATGTTGAGATAATGTGTCTGTTACGTGAACTCTGTGAAGCATTTATTTGGGCTGCAATTTCTGAGGCTGGTAACTCTAATGAACTTATCCTCTGCAGCAGAGGTAACTCTGGGTCTTCTGTTCCTGTGGCGGTCCTCACAAAAGCCAGTTTCATTATAGCGCTTGATGGTTTTTGCAACTGCACTTGAAGAAACTTTCAAAGTTCTTGAAATGTTCCGTATTGACTGATCTTCATGTCTTAAAGTATTGATGGACTGTCATTTCTCTTTGCTTATTTGAACTGTTTTTGCCATAATATGGACTTGGCCTTTTACCAATTTTGATGTCTTCACTATTATTCTACAATGTAGAAAATAGTAAAAATAAAGAAAAATGAATGAGTAGGTGTTCTAAAACTTTTGACCGGTAGTGTAATTCCACAACCACAGTGTTGCCACATACCCAAATACTGTAGATAAACAACAGTGGGTGGTTGCGTTTTTTTTTTCAATATATATTTTGGTGTTCCCTTTCAGGTACAAATACACCCTGTTCTGCTTCAGAACACAAATTGCACTTCAATGAGTGTTAATTATGAAACAGGAGGGATATATGTGTGTTTGTTTGTTTATTGTTCATTTGGATCCACATTCGCTTTTACAGAAGCAGTAGCAACTCTTCCTGGGGTCCACAAAAAAAGTAATAAAACACTGATACACTGTTAGACAAGGACAGTCACGCAAATGTAAAATTCAACAACTAAAAAATTACAAAAAAAGTATGTGTGTGTTAGAGCAGTGGTTCCCAACCTTTTGCAGTTACTGTACCTTTTGCTCCTGTACCCCCTCATGTGCATTTTATCAGTAAGCCTATGGTCTTCTCAAGTGCCCCCTGTGGATAGGCCACGTACTCCTGGGGGTCCTAGTACCCCTGGGTGGGAACCACTGTGTTAGAGTTTGTCTGTGTGTGAGTGTGTTTGTCCCCTCACAGTCCCAGCCGTTCCATGTGTGTTAGGCTGGGCACCGTGGTTAGGACCATAGAGGTAATGCTAAAGACAACAAACAATGTACTCTGTGAGTAAAAAGCTGGCCTTGCTTCAAGTATTCCTTTTGTGTGTTCTTCCCCCACACAGACAAAGGTAAATTAAGCGTAGTGAATTGATGATGATAGTGCTTTCAGATATGCATTTCAAGAAGCCTCATGAACATAGTGCACCACCAAAGGGTGAAGTCGCATCTTCTTTTGACGATTCGCTTTAGAACGAATTCGATCAATGGAACCCACACTGTACTCCGTTCCAATGTTACATTACAGTGCATGTGCGAGGTGATGTTCCAGTGTTGTCTGAGGTACGTGCAGTATAAGAGCCAATACCAGTAGCCTTGTACCAGTGTTCCTTAGGCCAGGGTTCCCCCCCACTACACACACTGATTGTTTTAGAATCTGCTGCGTAGTGCTAGAGCAATAAAGTAAATGTGCACCCGGAGGGGCCTTAGGCAACAGGCTTAATGAAAGATTCATCTTTGATATTGACCATGCCGTGTGATGAAACAGCAGGGATTAAATAATCTAATTAGAGGAACGAGCGTTGGATCTGACATCTAGAAACTCACAGCAACATGACACTGGAGGAGAAACCTCTGTCAAATACACTACATCCCCAAAAGTATGTGGACACCCCTTAAAATGTGTGGATTCGGCTATTTAAGCCACACCCCTTGCTGACAGGTTTATAAAATCAAGCAAACAGCTATGCAATCTCCATAGACAAACATTGGCAATAGAATGGACTTACTGAAAGCTCAGTGACTTTAAACATGGCACTGTCATAGGATGCCAAATGTTCAACAAGTCAGTTCGTCAAATTTTTAGAGTTGCCCCGGTCAACTGTAAGTGCTGTTATTGTGAAGTGGAAACGTCTAGGAGCAACAACGGCTCAGCCGCAAAGTGGTAGGCCACACAAGCTCATAGAACAGGTCGTAAAAATCGTCTGTCATCGTTTGCAACACTCACTACCGAGTTCCAAACTGCCTCTGGAGCAACGTCAGCACAAGAACTGTCTATCGGGAGCTTCATGAAATGGGTTTCCATGACAGAGCAGCCTCACACAAGCCTATGATCCCCATGTGCAATGCCAAGCGTCAGCTGTAGTGGTGTAAAGCTCGCCACCATTGGACTGGAGCAGTGGAAACACGTTCTCTGGAGTGATGAATCCCGCTTCACCATCTGGCAGTCCGACGGATTAATCTGGGTTTGGAAGATGCCAGAAGAACGCTACCTGCCCGAATGCATAGTACCAACTGTAAAGTTTGGTGGAGGAGGAATAATAGTCTGGGGCTGTTTTTCATGGTTCAGGCTAGGCCCCTTAGTTCCAGTGAAGGGGCCAATGACATTCTAGACCATTCTGTGCTTCCAACTTTGTGGCAACAGTTTGGGGAAGACCCGTACCTGTTTCAGCATGACAATGCCCCCGTGTACAAAGCGAGGTCCATACAGAAATGGTTTGGCAGAAATGGTCCCCGCAGCAATGTTCCAACATCTAGTGGAAAGCCTTCCCAGAAGAGTGGATGGTATTATAGCATCAAAGGGGGATCAACTCCATGTTAATGCCCAAGATTTTGGAATGAGATGTTCGACAAGCATTTATGTCTGGGTGCTTCCTAGTGACACCGATATAACTGTGCCGGGAGGCTACGCCAAATAACACTCAACCTAGTTATTTTCCCATCATAAGAAAAAACACTGTCTGTCTGCTACTTGTATGATACTTTCAGAAGGATAATTTTCTCCGCCAGTGGTGGAAGACATGCAGATTTATAGTTACTGTTGTGTATCCCATGTTTGATTCTTAGCAACAGGACTGAAAGCCTTGCTTTGGCATCTCAGCCATTGTTTCCTTATCACATGTAAATTACTCAAAGTAGCGGTGGGATCTTTCATCACCGCCTTATTTATTTGTTTACCCAGAGCACGCCTTTTACGACTATCATATTGTGATCTTGACGCATCCTTTCTCTACTAAGGCCCGTTGATTGAGACAGAGCAGGTGAAATATTTTGAAGGAACGAGCTGCTTTTCAGACACAGCAGGGCGACGATGAATAACAAGTGTGTTGTTCACAGACATAATATGTTTGCTGACAGCAAAATCATCTGAGGTGCTTGAAGAGCGGCGAGGAAAAAAGAGAGAAAGTGAATGTAATCAGAGCCTTAGAATTACAATGCTTATTTAGATTTCGCAGGGTATCATACTCTATTCAGATGAAACAGTCCCAGGGAGGCTAGCATCGATTGTCATGCCCTACAGTACCCCAGCAGACCCCGCACAATGCATATTAAGGCTAGTTTCAAAAGGAATGACAGAGTAGGAAAGTTGAAAGTCCACAGAAGGTAGTCTGGCTGGATATTACTAAAAACAAAAAAATATGTTTTAAGTGAGAGGTACGCATTGGTCAGAAGCTGAAAAATTACCAAAATTCACATGAGCACCACAATGCGTACTTCACCCACGCTTTACCAAGGTTTTCCAGTTGACCTGTCACAGTAGCTATGTTGGTCTACTGTGCTTCCAACAATGTGTAGGCAGGTTGCTTAGGATTCAAACCTTCTGGATTCAAACCTTCAATGGTTTTTACACCGGAAGGTGATTAGGCAACATTATTACACAAAATGACAAATGGCAACAGAAATAATGCAGTTATTAGTATTTATTTAATATTAACAGCTGATTTTTCAGAGGGAGGCGGAAAACCATAATCCCATTTGAGCCAATATGGAGAAGACTGGAAAACATTTCTGAGATCTTTTAACAAGAAAACCGAGCAAGCTCCTGGAAAATACACAAATAATGTAGCCTACCCATTTACTATTTACATACCCTGCCTTCAGAAATTATGCATACCCCTTATTCCACATTTTGTTGTGTGAAGCCTGAATTTAAAATTATTAAATAGATGTTTTGAATACAGAAATATCAAATTTACATAAGTATTCACACTTTTGAGTCAATACTTTGTTGAAGCACCAACCGGCGCAACTATAATACAAAAGGTCTGGGTTGTTTCCTATGATATTTAAACTTAAAGTCACAACAAATGCTTACATTTTCTGAATTACAAAAGGCTCTAACAGACATATCTTTCAATTGTAAAATAACCAACATTTACAGTACATGCAAATTGATGAATGCTAGGGAGTTAGCGAGGGGTTATGGTTGGGGGTTAGGGTTCAGTTTAGGCATGGAAGAAAGTGATCAGGGTAAGGAGTTTGCCAAAAGCAAAAAGACACCTAGATTCAAACACCTCAGTGGGGTATTCCAGACAGCAGGATAATTAGGTTACACCCATATGACTCTTAGGTTAGCCCATATGAAAGCTACATTTGTATATTGGTTGTTGTTGTCAAGTCAATTGTACCTTGTCAATTTGAAGTCTATATTCCTAAAAAACATAAGGGTTAGTTTATACAATTTTGGATAGTAAGCTGGCTAACTCATTGATCCAGCTTTCTGGAACAGCCCCATGATGAAATAACACGATGGATACTCATCTTCACACACCAAATAACCCCAAAGTCCTAAATGTTTATTTGTATTTATTTAACTAGGCAAGTCAGTTAAGAACAAATTCTTATTTACAATGATGGGCTACCCCGGCCAAACCCTAAACCCAGACACGCTGGGGCAATTGTGCATCGCCCTGTGGGACTCCCAATCACCGACGGTTGTGATATAGCCCAGGATTGAACCAGGGTCTGTAGTGACGCCTCTAGCATTGAGATGTAGTGCATTAGACCGCTGCGCCACTCAGTAGCCCAAATGTAATGCTATAACTTTAAATGTGTCCCCACCTTATAGGGTTTCAAGAGTGCATTCTCAGTTGGATATCGCACAGGTAGATGTAAGGGAAAATTGCTTTTCTAAAATATTAACGGCATTTCAAGCAAATAAAATGTCTTTATTTAAGGCCACTTATTTCTCATTTTTGTATGGGTGTTTT
This sequence comes from Brachymystax lenok tsinlingensis, assembly GCA_030435695.1. Lineage (NCBI taxonomy): Eukaryota > Metazoa > Chordata > Actinopteri > Salmoniformes > Salmonidae > Brachymystax > Brachymystax lenok. The sequence goes on from CM059792.1 coordinate 33,474,437, forward strand.
GTAGCCTTTTGTGTTAGATTTCTGGGCCCGCGTCGCCCAGGTGTTGTGACAGTAGATTAGAATGAGCTGTTTTGGCCTGGTAATGAAAGGGAAGTTAGATTTGTATGGGTACCTGATGTTAATGCCTCCTTTGAAACTCCAGATCTTTAAAAACGCATTGTAAAAAATGACCAATGCTTCTACCCAGTCAGTAGTGCCTTCTCCCTGCAGTTCACCATATTGTGCTGTTGTTAAACATGAAGAGCTGTTGCTCATTGAACATCTGGACTCATTTGCATATTAATGAATCATTATGTTAATTCTATTGCAATAGATTTTTATTTTAAAACATTTCCTTTCACATACATTTGCTCTCATTGAATATCCTTCATTATGCATTTGTGGAATGATGGAAAACAATTAGATGGCTGTGATGTATAGAGAGGATTATTGGAATGACAGCCTTCAGAACAAGGGCCAATATCTGAATATAACCAGACCATTTGAAAATTTCTGCTGAAGTGCCTGTACAATCTGATTAGAGATATTGTGAAGGGTACCATTTTCAATACCATAAGAGTAACTCTCTCAACAATAACATGATGTCAAAGATCCCCATGTAATGTATACAGATTGATTGTTTCTGGATCAACACCATGATGATGATGATGATATTGAAAAGAGCACTGACCATACCAACACTAAACCTCTGGGCTAGATCTTTTATGCCCAGTGCTTGCCTACGTACTTGTTTATCCCCCCAACACCATGATGAGTGCCCCAGTGCACAATGTCAATGCCAGAATAGCCCTTTTAGAGATACAAGACTAGAATCTCTTACCTTTAGATGTTCACGAAACCCATCAGAAAGGCCAGGCAGAGCACCAAGAAAAAGAGAAACAATAAGTTAGTGCAATCTTAAAGATAACAACTAAACATTTTTTGAGGGAATTGGTCTATTTTTGTCAATTTACTATTTTTGTATTCCTAGAACATTCTATTTTTTCCTTGTATTGTATACCCAAACATGTGAGAAATGTTGTCCATTGTACACTATATTTTCGAATGCATACACCAAGATTCCACTAAAGAATTGCAGCCCCGCTATCCATACACAGCCACGTTTCTGAAGGCCATATGTGTTGAGGATGTAAAATACACTTTACTGTCTACAAGAGGCATCTAAAGAGGATTACTGAATACGATGAAGAATAAACTATAATCTGGGAAAACTACACAAGGTCATAGCATTGGTGTGAATATCAACACAAAAGTATTATTGTTTGAAACATTTTTTTCGCTTTGATTTCTAGTTCTTTATCAACACTGGTGGGGGAGTCGTAAAAAAACCACCTTGACAGCCGTGCTTGGATATCTTTACAAAGGGTATCTTTACTGATTCAATTGAGCACGTAGTGCAAGCGTTCAGAGCGTTTTTATTCCTAAAATGTTGAATCCTACATCAGTGACCACTGGGGCATTGTTAGCTTGGCTAACCTGGCTGATTGTGAAACAGGAAAACGTAAAGTAGGATATTGGCACAATCTTTCATGGGTATTGTACTATCTCAAAGAATCTATATTATGACTAGGAAGCCTTATGCCAGGATGACAGGGAAGGAGGTATTAAATATGAATGACCAAGTAGGTATTGTCACGTCCTGGCCATAGATAGGCCTTTTGGCTGCTCTGTGGTGGTTTTGGTCAGGACGTGAGCAGGGGTGTTTTTTGTTCTATGTTTTATTTTCTAGGTTTGGTTTGTTGATGGTTCCCAATTAGAGGCAGCTGAGGTTACCTCTAATTGGGGACCATATATATGTTTGTTCTTTTCTCCACTTGCGGTGTTGGTCATTGTTTGTGTGTGAGTACCTGTGTGCGCGCGCGACACCTGCGTTACGGTTGGTTGGTTGGTTGGTTGGTTGGTTGGAATATGTTTTGTGGTGTGTGCACGTTTTAGCCACACCGGAGTTACGATCTTCATTTGTTTGTTTATATTTTCCCAGTTACGTGTTAAATAAAATATGTATACTGGAATCATCGCTGCGTCTTGGTCCATCACTCAGGAAGATCGTGACAGGTATTGTGTAAGACATATAGCAAAGTTTATTCTGTGCCCAGCAAATATGCCCACATTGGCACAATGGATTATTTACAGATGGACTATGTACAGCTGCAGCGATCGATTAAATGCTCAGATTGCTGATGTTTAAATTTTATTGAGGGAAATATAAGTCTCCAGCTTTAGCGATTATTGCAATTCGTTCCAGTCACTGGCAGCAGAGAACTGGAGGGAAAGGCGGCCAAAGGAGGTGTTGGCTTTGGGGATGACCAGTGAGATATACCTGCTGGAGCGCGTGCTGCGGGTGGGTGTTATTGTGACCAGTGAGCTGAGATAAGGCGGAGCTTTACCTAGCATAGACTTATAGATGACCTGGAGCCAGTGGGTCTGGCAACGAATATGTAGCAAGGGCCAGCCGACTAGAGCATACAGGTCACAGTTGTGGGTGGTATAAGGGGCTTTGGTAACAAAACGGATGGCACTGTGATAGACTGCATCCAGTTTGCTGAGTAGAGTATTGAAAGATGTTTTGTAGATGACATCGCCGAAGTCGAGGATCTGTAGGATAGTCAGTTTTACTAGGGCAAGTTTGGCGGCGTGAGTGAAGGAGGCTTTGTTGCAAAATAGAAAGCCGATTCTAGATTTGATTTTGGATTGGAGATATGAGTCTGGAAGGAGAGTTTACAGTCTAGCTAGACACCTAGGTATTTGTAGTTGTCCACATATTCTAGGTCAGAGCCGTCCAGGGTAGTAATGCTAGTCGGGCAGGCAGGCGGGTGCAGGCAGCGAACGGTTGAAAAGTATGCATTTGGTTTTACTAGTGTTTAAGAGCAGTTGGAGGCCTTGGAAGGAGTGTTGTATGGCATTGAAGCTCGTTTGGAGGTTAGTTAACACAGTGTCCAAAGAAGAGCCAGAAGTATACAGAATGGTGTCGTCTGCATAGAGGTGGATCAGGGAATCACCCGCAGCAAGAGCGACATCATTGATATATACAGAGAAAAGAGTCGGCCCGAGAATTGAACCCTGTGGAACCCCCATAGAAACTGCCAGAGGTCCGATTTGACACACTGAACTCTATCAGAGAAGTAGTTGGTGAACCAGGCGAGGCAATGATTTGAGAAACCAAGGCTGTTGAGTCTGCCAATTAGAATGTGGTGATTGACAGAGTCGAAAGCCTTGGCCAGGTCAATGAATACGGCTGCACAGTAATGTCTCTTATTGATAGCGGTTATCATATCGTTTAGGACCTTGAGTGTGGCTGAGGTGCACCCATGACCAGCTCTGAAACGAGATTGCATAGCGTAGAAGATTTTATTTTTTTATCTTTATTTTAACAGGGAAAACAGACTGAGACCTGGATCTCTTTTACGGCTGTGCCCTGTGTAAACATGTTGACATGTACAGTTCTAGGCATACAGACAAGAACATTTCAAAACATACAAAACAAAGACACAATTCAACAGAAACAATCACAGACAACATCATATTGATCCTCCATAATATTTTTGAAATGGGCAAGGGACACCAGAGTGTCTAACTTAAGTTGGATCTGCAGTTTGTTCCATAAATAAGGTGCAAAGGAACTGAAAGCAGTCCTTCCCAACTCTGTGGAGACCGCAGGAGTCTCTAATGTAATCCACATCTGTGATCAATTAGTATATCTAGTTGAAATTAATGATGATATATATGGAGGTAGTTTTAAAAGAAGTGCTTTATAAATAAACAAAAAGAGCATGTTGCTCTCGCCTCACAGATAGAGAGGCCCAACCCACATGTTGATATAGGATACAGTGATGAGTTTTGTAACTATCACCTGTGATAAACCTGAGTGCACAATGGTAAATAGAATCCAGTGGTTTTAATGTGTTTGCCAATGCATGCATATAAATAATATCACCATAATCTAAAACGGACATAAAAGTAGCCTGCACAATTTGTTTTCTATTTACGGAGGTCAGACAAGTCCTGTTTCTGTAAAGGAACCCTATCTTGAATTTGAGCTTTTTTTCCCAATTCAGTAACATGTTTTTTAAAAGAGAGCCTATCATCTAACCATACCCCTAAATATTTATATGCAGAGACCTGTTTGATTTGAGTACCATCCAAGCTAGTGATTACAAAAGTGTTTCTAACTGAGAGTTTAGACCTAGAAAAAAACATGACATTTGTTTTCTTAGCGTTTAAAACAAGTTTAAGCTGTAAAAGAGACTCCTGTAATATCCTAAAATCAGACTCCAACTGCATTAAAGCTTGGTCCGCTGTTGGAGCAATAGAGTACATCACTGTGTCATCTGCATATAAATGGAAATTACAATATCTGACATTATCACCAATGTTGTTTATATAAAGTGAGAACAATAGTGGGCCAATTATTGAACCCTGAGGGACCCCTTTAACCTCTTAGCGCGCCGATCCCTTTAGCGGGATCGTTTTCAGAGCAAACATAACGCGCCAAATTCAAAATACATATTAAGTAATACATATTCGTAATATTTAACCCGATATACAAGTGTTGCATAGTGTTGCATAGCCATCAAAAGCTCTGCTTCTTGGCAATATCACTGCGTTGTCAGATTTTAAAAAGGCTTTACGGCGAAAGCACTACATTTGATTGTTTGAGGCTAGTACCTCACATATTTTCCACATTAGCATAAATTCATATCCAGCTCGGTTCTCAAAATATCCATATCACAGCTAATATAAATCGCTTACCTTTCAAATAACTTCTTCTGAGGTCTTCCCAAGTGTCCAAACAAGATAATCCATGGTTCTTTTGTTAGAAAAAGTAAATAATTATATCCATAAATATCCGTTGTTTTTGGCACGTTCGTTCAGCTACTCCACCAAGCATTGTCAGTCTACTCGCCCGTTTTACAGTGAAGGGATCGCGTTCAAATTATACCTCTCATCTTTTCACAAACAAATCAAATATCATTAATAATGCATCCTTATGTATTCTTTTATGAATAATAGCGATCATATTTTACAAGAACGGTAAGTGAAAGCGTTAAAAGACGAAAAGAAAGTTGGTCGCTGGGCGCGTTCACGTTCGTGAAGCGTGCACGTCTGTTTACCTTTTTCCCTACCCGTAGTAATTCTCTCTCTAAGGATCTGGTCAGAGCTTTTTCCTCCATACCCTTTCCAGAGACTGTTGACATCTAGTGGAAGCCATAAGTACTGCAACCTCGGTCCTATTCCCCATAGAAAAATATTACATGGGCTTCAAAATGAGAGGAGAGCAACAGAAAAATAAATTCCGGACAGAAATCTCTCTGGTTTTTGCCTGCTAAATCTGTTCTGGAATAGCCACAGACTATATCTTAATGGTTTTATAAACTTCAGAGTGTTTCCTATCCAATAGTACTAAATATGTAAATATCCTAGTTTCTGGCCATGAGTGGTAGGCATTTAACTTTGGGCACGTCAGACAGGCGAAAATTTGGAAAATGGGACCCTAGCTGGAAGAGGTTAAGTAACTGTAAGGGGTCAGACTTGACCCCGTCGACCATGACGGCCTGAGTTCTATCTTTAAGATAGTCATAAAACCATCAGCAGGCATCAGTGCCCAGTCCTATAGATGACAGCTTACTCAAAAGGATAGCATGGTCTACAGTGTCAAAAGCTTTTGACAAATCCACAAACAACGCAGCACAATGCTTTCTATCATCTAAGGCATTTGCAATATCATTTACAACAAGCGTAGTGGCCGATGTGGTACTGTGTTTAGATCTAAAACCAGATTGATTGGTGCTAAGAATACTGTTAGCAGAAAGAAAAAGATTGTAACTGTTTGTTAACTAAAGATTCTAGGATCTTTGCCAGACAAGGAGCCTAGAGATGGGTCGATAGTTATCCAAGTCACTACCGTCACCTCCCTTATGTAATGGCAGAACAAAAGCTGCTTTCCACACCTTAGGGATATTTCCTGTGCTTAATGTTAGATAAAAAATGTGTGTCACTGAACCAGCAATGATAGGTGCAGCACACTTAAGTAAGTACGGGTCTAAATTGTCCACGCCTAAAGATTTCTTAGTATCAATGGCACACAGGGCAGCTAGAACCTCTGCTTCAGTTATTTTCTGGAAACTAAAAACAGGGTTACCATTTTTCAGAGTAACGGTTGAAAAGCAAGACGAGAAATCAACTAACTGGCCAGTACCACAATGGCCACTTTTCCTTTCAAATAAAAAACCAGCAGAGATGAAATGCTTATTAAAAGCATCACAAATATCATTTTTACCACTTAGAATACAGGAGTCTGAGATAATTTGCTAAGGAAGAGAAACAGCAGAATTTCCCCGTTTCAGTGAATTAACGGTTTTCCAGAATTTTGCAGGATCTCCTGCAGAATCTGTCATAGCATTAAGGAAGTAATTAGATTTTGCCTTTTTGACAGCTGCAGTACATTTATTTCTCAATTGCCTAAAAAACAGCCAATCAGCTGGAGTACCTGTTTTCCTCGCCAAGGCCCAGACCCGATTCTTTTGCAGGAAAAGACCTGACAATTCAGGAGAGAACCAAGAACTGGTTCGGTTTCTTACTCTGTGATTCTTAAGCGGGGTATGTTTATCAGACATAGAGGTAACAATAGAAGAGAAAAAAGCAAGGGCTAAAACCGGGTCCAGAATGCAGCAAGTGGAAAAAAACTCAGAGTGATATAAGTCAAGGATAAAAGCTTGCTGTGAGAAATGTTTATAATTTCTCTTAGAGATTATACAGGGATCAGAGTGTTTCAGCCTGGTATCTCTAATACAAGCAATAGGGCAGTGGTCACTGATATCATTTTCAAAAACCCCACTGGCTGTGTATTTATGGGGGGTATTTGTTAGTTTGTCTAGTAGAGTAGATTTCACTGGGTTCTTAAAGTTGGGACGGGTTGGTTTAGTTATCAGCTGAGTTAGATTTAGTTCAGTACAAATGTCTTTTAATTTATCGGATACTGGTGAGAGCCAAAACAGGTTAAAATCTCCCAAAATCAGTAATTCAGAGTTTGCATAATTAGACAGTATATCAGATAATTTGCATAGAGTACAAGGAGGAGCTGAGGGGGGGGTGGTATACCCCTGCTAGAGTTAGCTGAGCGTTACTACCAAATACCACATTTAAAACTAGACATTCATATTGCTTTGGGACAGAGGTTGATATGGACACAGAAACATTTAAGTAGCATTTTACATAAATCGCGATACCACCACCTCTACCAACTCTATCAGCTCTATAAATATTGTACCCAATCAACTGAACATCTGAATCAGGCACAGAATCACACAGCCACGATTCAGATACAATCAGTATGTCAACATTTGATTGTGAGACCAACATGTCAATAAAGTCCAACTTTTGGATCAGGCTTCTAGCGTTCAAATGAATTATTCCAATGCCATTGCCATGGGAATTCATATCAGATGTATCCAAGGTAGCACCTGAAGCTGCAGTGGATGAGCAATAAACCCTGACAGAGCTCAATTTTATGGGGACAAGATTACTACTAACAATACCTCTCTGCATGTGAGTAGTATTCGCAATACGGTGATTGGACAATAATCTAGGAATTGCAAAAAGGTTGTTAACTGTAGTTTGTTCCATATTTGCAATTGGGGGACTAATTAATGAAACTGGGAGAGGAGCGTTGAACATAGTCTGATAGGGGAGCGTACAATCCCAAAAGTCAACCCCCGAAGATACACAACGTCAGGTATCAAAGGCTCTACATGAAGCAAGAGTAAGAGACATGTTGGTGGAGAGGATGCTGGAGCCATACCTGTTAAGATGTAAATTGTCCCGAAGAAATAGGCCTGGTCGTTCTGTAAAGCTGCAAAGTTATCCACAAAAGAATTCCCATCGTGCAGCAGTATCCCTTTAGCCAGGTGTGTAATTGGCGATATCGACTAAAAACCATATCCGTGTAGCGTGGGGATGGAAATGGACCGGAAATAACGCACTGCTTCCCAGATTCCAGCAGCGTATTTATCAATGTTTTAAAATCGTCTCTCAATTTCTCTGACTGATGGAGTTTAATGTCATTTGACCCAGCATGGACAATGACAGTTGAAGCGGCGGAGTTCTTGCTAATAAGTAGCGGTAGCATGGAGTTTAGGTCAGGGATCCTAGCTCCAGGGTAACAGAAGGTCTCAGCTTTCCGGATTGAAACATTTCGGACCATGGATGAACCCACCACGATAACGGAAGGACTACAGATGGGTTTATTGGGTAAATGGCGGGGCCTCTCCCGGGTAATCTGTCTTCTAGCAGGTTGAGGGGGGCTAGCAGCTAAAATTGACGACCTAGTGGCGGGCAAGGAGCGCAGATGAATGTGCTTGGGCACTTCCACCTGAGAGTGAGATGGCAGCAGTAGAGATGTAGCGGAGGGACCCTGTACAGTATGATTGGAATGCACTTCCAGGTCTTCCAGGACCCTGAATCTCCTCCCCAGTTGTAGCACCTCCGAAGCGTTTGATGGATTCCGTTTCCTGATACGGTGGGATTCGAAATGGTCGGTAATCTGTTTTTTAACTTGGCTTTCGAAGACCTTTGAACCCACATAGAGACTGCCAGAGGTCCGGACAACAGGCCCTCCGACTTAACACACTGAACTTTGTCTGCAAAGTAGTTAGTGAACCAGGCGAGGCAGTCATCTGAGAAACCAAACATGCCCACATTGGCACAATGTGGGCCCGATGCGGGATATTTAAAATATGGGCACCATGTAGACTGTCCACACGGGCCGATGTGCCTTTGCTATTTGGTGGGAATTTAAAATAAAACAATGTCATTCAATGCATAACTTGCATAATATTCTAGCTTTAAATGTGTTTAGCGAACATGTTACAGTTTGTATCAGCAACCAAGTTTTTAAATGTCAAATTAACTTAATATTATTATTTATTTATTTTTGCATTTTACCCTATTTTTCTCCCCAATTTCGTGATATCCAATTGCGATCTAATTATAATCTTGTCTCATCGCTGCAACTCCCTAACAGGCTCGGGAGAGGCGTCCTCCGAAACATGACCCGCCAAACTGCGCTTCTTAACACCCGCAAAACCCGGAAGCCAACTGCACCAATGCGTTGGAGGCACTGTTCAACTGACAACCGAGGTCAGCCTGCACACGCCTAGCCCACCACTAGAGCACGATGAGCCAAGTAAAGCCCCCCTGGCCAAACCCTCCCTTAACCCGGACGACACTGGGCCAATTGTGCGTCGCCCTATGGGACTACCGGTCACCGCCGGTTGTGACACAGCCTGGGATCGAGCCCGGGTCTGTAGTGACGCCTCAAGCACTGCGATGCAGTGCCATAGACCACTGCGCCACTCGGGAAGCCATTAACTTATTTTTTTTAAGACGTTATCATTGGCAGTGTTCAAGATCAGAAACATTTGAGGATCACACAACAGAACACTTACATTAGAACGACACTCTCAGCAACAGTTGCCCAAAAACAACTATGTGCAAACATTTACTCTAATGAGCCCCCAACCTCTAGCTGGCTAGCCCATGTTGGGCTGGTGTGGGCTAGCCTTTGCTGGGCTTGGTGGAGGCTGTCCCGTGTTGTGCTGGTGTGTGTTAGCTTGTTTTGGTCTGGTGTGGGCTAGCCTGTGTTGGTCTGGTGTGGGCTAGCCTGTGTTGGTCTGGTGTGGGCTAGCTTGTGTTGATCTGGTGTGGGCTAGCTTGTGTCGGTCTGGTGTGAGCTAGCCTGTGTTGGTCTGGTGTGGGCTAGCTTGTGTTGGTCTGGTGTGGGCTAGCTTGTGTTGGTCTGGTGTGGGCTAGCCTGTGTTGGTCTGGTGTGGGCTAGCCTGTGTTGGGCTGTTTTGGGATTGCTGTGGGCCAGCCCGTGCCTATCTTGCCCAACGAATACCCGCATGGAGCCAATGGGTCATGTTTCTGGCTGGTCTCTATGGTGTTGCAATGGCCTGTATGATTCTGCTGTAGATTATGTTCCCTGGATGAGTTTTCTTTCTCTCCGTCTCTCTTCTTCTGACTGGTTCAATTGAACACTTCCCCCTCCTTTAAGCCATGTTATAGTATATGAACTGCAGTATATGAACATGAATGTCTTACATTATCGATGTATACGTGTAAATGTGCGTACGTGTACATGCATGTGTGTGTTTTTGCGTATGCCTGCACCTACATTTGCGCAAGCAAGCGCAGAGGGACATCACTGAACCAAACAGTTCTTGCTTTGATCCTGTGCACTAAGGACTTACATATCTCCATTGTTTACAGACAGAATATCAAAGCATCTCTGCAAACCATAGTTTTTTTTATAAAAGCAGTCACAGTGGAATACAGAAATAGCATTGAGCCAAAAAGAAATAGATCACTGTAAACAAAAAACGAAACAAAAAAAGTACCAGATAAATGTGGTTTGCTCTGCATGGTCGTGTTACTCCCAAGTAATTCCGCATTTCATCATGATTACCAACCGCACGTGTTTATCAAACTAGGAATACGGTGAGATAATTTCTTGACTTGTCAACGAACCTCTCTGCTACGAAAGTTGATGCAATAACATCTGTAGACCTGTACTTAAGCAACTCGTTGCTGTGACTACTACAGTAATTTACATCTGTGACATGGCAACAAGCTGCTTTGTTCTTTCTAAGCCCAGGAGGTATGTTACGCTGAATTTGCCGGGAAAAACACGACCAGAAAATGATGGGAAGAAAGCAATTGTCATAACCACAAAGATGGTAATAAAATTTACCGGAGGGACCAGAGTCTTTTCAGTCAGAATTTCACACGGGATCACATCAATCGCAAGCAAATCCCCAAACCAGTTTCTCCCTCTCGGCTCCTCTGTCACCCAGTTGATATTGCCATGTTCTCTTCAAACCCATTGACAAGAGAGACAGAAAACATGGGGTTTCACTCCACCCTTCTCTCCCTCCAACCCCCACTCAAACCAGAGGCTGTTCTGTCCCTGAGCCCGGTCTAAGCTTTTTCTTCTGTTGCCTACATTGTGTTTCACTCGGGTCCCTGTCACGTTTCCGTGATGCGCGCTGCGCTAATCCCCCTTCTTAACACTGCGGCTAAAACATGGCATTTCCCCCTTAAACCCAGATAAGTATATCAGACACAACCAGAGGATGAACCCCCAGCCTGCCCAGAACACAGCTTGCCTTTCTCATCAATCAATATGACAAGGCCCAGCCACAGAGGAAAGCCTCCCCCTCCTCACCACCATCATCCTGCTACATTTCTAATATGAAGCCACTGTACCACGATAGCAACCAGAGAGAAGCAGAGAGTAGAGGGTGTGTGTGTGTGCATGTGTGTGTGTGGTTGTGTATTTGTGTGCGTGTCTGGACATCTGCAGAAATCTACATGGGCCCAGAGGACACTGATGTCCTACAGTAAAGGTCTAGGTTTGAGTTTGAGGGCACAGACCATGCAGGGAGGTGAGAGACAGGGCAAAAGAAGCTGGAGTAATGAAACATGCTGTGGCAGGATGCAGGTTTCGGCGTGGTCGGCCGAGAGAGGCATGCACTGTGCCCAGCGGCCATGGCGTTAGAAAAGCCCAAACGGAGAGAGAGAGATAAGGAGACTATGTTGACTATGCTGTGACATGCTGGGCTGGAGCATAGTCCCCCTATCAGATCGTTGGTGTTCTGTGGAGAGCGATAGTGGCTTTGGGTCTTCTCATTTCCTGTATTTACTGAAGTAAGACATCCACGAATAAATATAAACTCAGCAAAAAAAAAGAAACGTCCTCTCACTGTCAACTGCGTTTATTTTCAGCAAACTTAACATGTGTAAATATTTGTATGAACATAATAAGATTCAACAACTGAGACATAAACTGAAGAAGTTCCACAGACATGACTAACAGAAATTGAATAATGTGTCCCTGAACAAAGGGGGGGTCAAAATCATAAGTAACAGTCAGTATCTGGTGTGGCCACCAGCTGCATTAAGTACTGCAGTGCATCTCCTCCTCATGGACTGCACAATGACTTGCCAGTTCTTGCTGTGAGATGTCACCCAACTCTTCCACCAAGGCACCTGCAAGTTCCCGGACATTTCTGGGGGGAATGGCCCTAGCCCTCACCCTCTGATCCAACAGGTCCCAGATGTTCTCAATAGGATTGAGATCCGGGCTCTTCGCTGGCCATGGCAGAACACTGACATTCCTGTCTTGCAGGAAATCACACACAGAACGAGCAGTATGGCTTGTGGCATTGTCATTCTGGAGGGTCATGTCAGAATGAGCCTGCAGGAGGAGGATGTCTTCCCTGTAACACACAGCGTTGAGATCGCCTGCAATGACAACAAACTCAGTCCGATGATGCTGTGACACAACGCCCCAGAACTTGACGGACCCTCCACCTCCAAATCAATCCCGCTCCAGAGTACAGGCCTCGGTGTAACGCTCATTCCTTCGACGAGAAACGCGAATCCGACCATCACCCCTGGTGGGACAAACCCACAACTCGTCAGTGAAGAGCATATTTTGCCAGTCCTGTCTGGTCCAGCGACGGTGGGTTTGTGCCCATAGGCAACGTTGTTGCCGGTGATGTCTGGTGAGGACCTGCCTTACAACAGGCCTACAAGTCTCAGTCCAGCCTCTCTCCACCTATTGCGGACAGTCTGAGCACTGATGGAGGGATTGTGCGTTTCTGGTGTAACTCGGGCAGTTGTTGTTGCCATCCTGTACCCGTCTCACAGTACAGACATTGCAATTTATTGCCCTGGCCACATCTGCAGTCCTCATGCCTCCTTGCAGCATGCCTAAGGCATGTTTATGCAGATAAGCAGGGACCCTGGGCATCTTTCTTTTGGTGTTTTTCAGAGTCAGTAGAAAGGCCTCTTTAGTGTCCTAAGTTTTCATAACTGTGACCTTAATTGCCTACCGTCTGTAAGCTGTTAGTGTCTTAACGACCGTTCCACAGGTGCATGTTCATTAATTGTTTATGGTTCATTGAACAAGCATGGGAAACAGTCTATAAACACTTTACAATGAAGATCTGTGAAGTTATTTGGACTTTTACGAATTATCTTTGAAAGACAGGGTCCTGAAAAAGGGACGTTTATATAGGCTCATAATAACCATGAATGAAAGTCGTCTCGATATTGAACTGGGGTGCATCAATATTAGCCCACCAAGAAATAGCGATTCAAATACAAATATGAGGATAAATACAAGCACACACAACCTCTAGAGTGAATGCATGAAATTAAGGGCTGTGCTGACTGCAGTACAATATGTGTCCTGGTGTCCCGTCACTACCATTGACTGCAGTATGTCTCCTGGTGTCCCGTCGCTACCATAGACTACAGTATGTGTCCTGGTGTCCCCTGTTGCTACTATAGACTGCAGTATGTGTCCTGGTGTCCCCTGTCGCTACCATAGACTCAAGTATGTCTCTTGGTGTCCCCTGTCGCTACTATAGACTGCAGTATGTGTCCTGGTGTCCCCTGTCGCTACTATAGACTGCAGTATGTGTCCTGGTGTCCCCTGTCGCTACTATAGACTGCAGTGTGTGTCCTGGTGTCTCCTGTCGCTACTATAGACTGCAGTATGTGTCCTGGTGTCCCCTGTCACTACTATAGACTACAGTGTGTGTCCTGGTGTCCCCTGTTGCTACTATAGACTGCAGTATGTGTCCTGGTGTCCCCTGTCACTACTATAGACTACAGTATGTGTCCTGGTGTCCCCTGTCGCTACTATAGACTGCAGTGTGTGTCCTGGTGTCTCCTGTCACTACCATAGACTGCAGTATGTCTCTTGGTGTCCCCTGTCATTACTATAGACTGCAGTATGTGTCCTGGTGTCCCCTGTCGCTACTATAGACTACAGCATGTGCCCTGGTGGCCCCTGTCGCTACTATAGACGGCAGTATGTGTTCTGAGTCCCCTGTCGCTACTATAGACTGCAGTGTGTGTCCTGGTGTCTCCTGTCGCTACCATAGACTGCAGTATGTCTCTTGGTGTCCCCTGTCATTACTATAGACTGCAGTATGTGTCCTGGTGTCCCCTGTCGCTACTATAGACTACAGCATGTGCCCTGGTGTCCCCTGTCGCTACTATAGACTGCAGTGTGTGTCCTGGTGTCTCCTATCGCTACCATAGACTGCAGTATGTCTCCTGGTGTCCCCTGTCGCTACCATAGACTGCAGTATGTCTCCTGGTGTCTCTTGTCGCTACCATAGACTGCAATATGGGAGGAGAGCTAGTTACCTGAGAATGTGACAAAGGTTAGGGACGCTTAGCGCCAGCAAAATGGCACACACACACACACATTAACCTATACACATACAAACGTACACACATAGAAATATAGAAACATAGAAAACACTGAAAAGACACACACAAATACACAGACACACGTGTGTGCGCCAAAGCTCACCTGTGCTGTTGCCAAGCACAACAGCCATTGTCTAGGACACAGCTAATGCTATAATCCCTACCCAGGCAAATGGGCACTAATCTAACAAAGTTACAGTTGGTTGAGAATACAATGCTTAGCTAATAATCCATTTTGTTTGCTGTTAAATTATTCATTGTAATTCTGGGAAGCGCTGTGTAATCGCTGCTGCTAAGCTGATGTCGGAGGACCAGGAGCAGTTATTTTGAGAACAGCAAATTATTCCCTTAATTTTAGACAATACTATGAAACTATCAATCGAGAGTTTCCCGCCAGGGTATGGAAAAATAAATATTGTTTTAGTCTACATACAGTGTACTGGTATCGATATGTGGCTGTGTTACATTTGTTTTCAGACATCAGATATTATCCATATTGATTATGTGTATCCAAAAGTGCAGCCATTCACCCAGCTAGCAGAATTGAAATGTGTCTTTCTTATACCCCAGACACACGGTTTTGGCCCTTAGTGTATTTTGTGATTTAGGAAAGTTCGTTTTTTGTTGTTGGAATTTTTGCCTGCAGGGTTAGCTAACTTTGAATAAACACAGTTAAAGACTGGCTGGTGGCATAGGCTACATATCGGTTCCTAATCAGACCTGGGTTCAAATAGTTAAATCAATGGAACCAATAGAATAGTCCCAAAAGTGCAAACCCTGCCTGTCTCACACTACAGGCAGGCTCAATCAAATGCTCAAAGTATTTGATCAAAAAGCAAATAGGCCTACTATATTTGAACGCATGTCTGTACCTAATAACGTTTTAAAATGCATCACCATACTGAATAACTTATAGTTAGCCAACTGAACTATGCCCTTTAGTGGGAGGGCAGCAGAATGTAAGACATTCTTCACCACGATAGTTGCCCCTTTCAATGACTCCTCCCTGCCTTTTGTGCACTGGGATAACACATAAAACATATTAATTCTTGTACAGTTCCCTAGCAGAGGCAGAGGGAGAGAATGGAGGGTGAAGGACACACACTGTACAAATGTGTTCACAACGAATATCGATTAAGGGTTGGACAAAAGCCTTGTTTGCCTTGTATTGAACTCATCTAACAGTTTGTGAAAAATTTTACGGAATCAACAATCAGACTCAGTTCATTCTCATTGCCAGTGAACAGGTAACACAGACTAAACCGCTAGCCTTGCCACTGACACATTTTTAAATCAAACAATATGTTCAGAGTAGAAAGGGTGCTCGTGCCAATGTCTTCAATCAACTTCTTCTTTTTCAGTTAATGAATGCTTGGAAGAAAGACTGAAGACCAAAATAAGGTCAGTATCAAGAACAGTATTTCACTCATCTTTTCAGTAGTTTCTCTTATCTATAAGTAATGAAACCTATTTCATACAGGATAGCTATCTGTTAAATATTTGGGTCCAGTTTCCTGGACACAGATTAAGCCTTGCCCTGGAGTAAAAGCATGATCAATGGATATTCTCCATTAAAAGTGCTTTTTAGTCCAGGACTAATCAGGATCAAAACCCGGTGTCCAGGGGCACCACCACCATCAGACCAACCTCAGACATCTGTCATCCAATACAGATGCTTTACAAAAGTATGTTTTTTCCCATTGTTTTAGCATTACTGTAAGCATTCCTTTGGTGAGACATGTGAGACAAAGAAAAATGTATATTACCAGCAGTCAGCCATAGGTGCAGTGTAATACACCAACTGAATCCGTGCCTCTGGAGAAATGCCTCATATCCCAACACTTTCACAAAATGACATATTGCAAAAATATAAGAGTCATGCGGTGTGACTTGACAAAATGGCCACTGTCTGGATTGTTCAATGGCAGCATTGACTGAAAACATTGGGAGAATGTGTGTCTGAGAGTCCATCTCGGTCAGTAACAATATTTAGTGTTGGATGACTGCTTAAATGCCTGTTGAACCCGCAGCGAATACATTGACATTGATTTGGCTTGTCGCCTTGGGAATGCCCTTGGCAAGGCATTTGTGAATATTCAGCAAACCATTCTATGACAAGGTGAAGGTACCAGACAACCGTGTTGGGGTTCCAGTAATGATAACGAGTAATATAACGGAGTACTGTTCCAATTTGAATAATAATATTACAGTTACTGATCAAAGATAGGTGGTCGTTACTTCGTTACTTCTGTTATCATTCCTTTCCTTTTACAGTTATTGATCCAAATAAATATGCAATGATTGTTATTCCCTCTCCGTTGGCCTGAGGGAGATGAAAAATGGAGTCTAAAGAATTGAGTTTCTCAGCGTGGACGTACTCCTATTACTTTGATTTGATAGGATCACAAAATGACAAGAATATAGAATTCTAGGCTTCCAGGAAATTAAGAATAAACTGTATGAGGAAGTTGAGGCTTAATTTACAGATTTGATACAGCAGGTGTGCAATAGTTTCAGGTATTGATGACTACACATGTTTTATGTCGGTATTTATTGATATTGATTTTTATGTTTTTGCTGTCTATGCACTGTACTTGGTAAATGATCTGTGTTTATTATTGAGTTGCCCTTCTTGGCCAGGTCTCCCTTGTCAAATAGGTCTTCTGACCCCAATGGGACTTCCTTTTAATTATTGAGGAGATGCTTTTTTAACTCAAAGTCAATTACGCTTTTTTATAAGTGCCTCAGTAACTCAGTTGATGCGCTCAATTAAATTTTTGTGGGAATTACAAAAACTTCAAAAACATTCTCAAAGATAGATGTCATAAGGGTAAAAAGGCAGTCCACACACATCAAAACAGTCTGAGTAACAGACTGTTTAGCTAATCCACTCCCTGTACCCCATGTCATGTGCCAATGACAAGGAGTGGCATGTTAGCTAAAGAGACTGTTACTCAGACTAAGTTTTGATGTGTGTGGACCGCCTTTTTACCCCTCTGCCATTTGAAAGAGAGAAATTCATCTTAAGACGAAAACTGTTGTCAACCTGTCTCATATATCTCCAGTGGGTACTTCCAGAGTTTAATTAGGGCCCAGAACAAAACCGACGAAAATAAAAATGAACACACAAAGAAATGAAAAAATCTAAATCAAAGACGGTTCCAATTTTTCTGTCCTTGAGCTTTTGTAGAGAGTTGGGCAACTGCAGAGTTAATTTGTAACACCCAAGGGATCCTTCAATGGATTTCCTGAACCCCTGGAGAAGCGAGTTGGCACCCAGTAGTGTCTGCAAGGGGGTGGAAAATAAGTAGACATCATACAAACACTGCTTTATTTAGGGTTATGCCATTTTACTCCCTGGAAACAATGACAGATTAATATTGTGCTCTAACAAACACTGATACCCAGTTATGTTTGAAGTCAGAGAGATCTTAGCAGAGATCGTAGGGTTGTGGAGCTCATCTTTGAGAGGTATAAATAGAGGTGTGAAGAGTGGTATTCTTCAAGGTATAGATGCTCCCACCACCAGCACCACTCCCACCACCAGCATCAGCGCTACATAGGCTGTCATTGTTGCCGTGTACCCAATTAAGACTAATTCAACAAAACAGAGGCAATAGTCAATGTTCACCATTAATTGCTTTGTTTTTGCTCATGTTCATGTTCACTCCATGACTGAAAATAGCCAGAGACTATAAAGCCTACGTGATGACGTTTGTTGTTGTTTTAAAGAAATCTCAGTCTACACATATGAACAGTTTGTGCCATAACACTGGCTGTTGTGTTTTCCCATATATTCTCATCCACACTCCAGCCCTTTTCCCCTCCTTCCATCCTTCGCGCTGTAGTTCTTGGAGAGCGCTCTCCAGTTAATCGACTGTGGTGGGCCACACCATCTCACACATCATCTCGCTAGCTCTCTAGCACATAATCTGCAGCACACTGATAATACAGCCTTTGAGACTTTTGACAACATGAACCCATAACCCCCCCTTTCCCATCAACTCCCCTCCGTAAACCCAAAGCCCTGTCTCTATCCCTCTCCTCTCTGAGATGAATACAGTAGAGATCTCTCCTCCTAGTACCACCATTCCCCCTACTTGAGGAGCAGCGGAGCAATTTCCACCCTCCTGGCAGAACAGCAGGGACCCATGATTGATGTGGCTCTCCAGGAGTCAAGATTTTTGATGAGTTCCAGGAACTTGCACAAAAAATAAACTTTTGGGAAAAAAAGTTGTGAAAAATGAGTCCCACCACAACTACAAACAAGAGAAGATAAATGACAAAAAGTGTGCCAGTGAGAGAGCTCTGCATCCTCAGGGACAATATAAGTCCCCTTGTCTTTATCATTGGACTGGATGAGGAGTATTAAGGAGGGGGCTGAAGGGATTATTTCTTAGGTACTGTAGAGTTATGTATGGGATATACTATAGTGTTCTGTGTGATGCATACATTTATGCAGCACATGCGGCCCTGCTAAATTGATGGGCTAAATAGTAGTTTATGGAAGATTATCTTGACTCGTTGAACTGTGATGTTTTCATTCAAGGGCTTGTGAAAAATTGGCTGCGATGAAGTGCTAATCGCGGGTAAAGGTTCCCTCGTCTACACAGCTAAAAGACTAAGCAGACCACCAAAATGACAGATATTTTCAGAGTTGATTTTTCACCTTCATCCTTTTCCTACATAAAAATACACTTATATTCAACACCTACGTAGCTACATGCATAGTCTACCTGATTGCGATGCGTAAAGGAATGATCTTGATCAAGAGAAGACAGACTACTGCTGTGATTGATGTATGCCGGGACAGAAACAATATTGTTACGGTTACCCGAGACGGTTTGATCACTAACTACACTTTAAGTACCCCCAACCACACACTGCCACGAATGCGAACGCACACACACCATCATAGGTGGGCTGTGATCGGCACCTATTTAAATATAAAGCTGTGGATGTGAAATGTTATTAGGCTACTAACTGTCCTGTAATAGAATGTTAGGTGAAAGTGGTATATTTTAATATCATAGTATAACAGAGGTATTAAAATGGAAAATACCAAGAAAGGGCATATTCAAATCTAATTTCCTTACCGCAAATGCACACACACGGCACTTTTGACTGTGAAATGTCAATGTTTAAGTGATGCATACATAGATTAGTCTTTAGAATTGAAAATAGAACATTATCTGAGTCAGTGAGCTACAGAAATGACGAAAGCAGTCCTTTAATATGAAGGAAAAGAAAGATCACACTTTGACAATGTTATTTATTCTGAGTGATTACTGTATGTTCAGTATGATTTAACTCCTTGATTCCTTAACAACGGACCTATTAATATCTTGTTATCCGACATTGTCAGTGTAAACCTCTTTGTAACAATATTTCAATGGTTCATTTCTTAGACTTTCCATATGGATGAATGTGAAATGTCATGGACAGCTATATATTCAATCTCCAGGGGAGACTTGTCTTCATTTACCGGCAAAGTGCAACTGCTGGAGCCCTGAAACAATAAGAATTGATACTCGTGTTTTGAGAAATTCATATTTTCACTCCGAAGATACAGTAGGCTAGGGAGAGAGAACAGAGAGCAGTGCTGGTCTTATCAGTGATAACACAGGAATGAGTTCTCCTGTGCAGTTTCCACGTTGTTCCCATTGTTTGGGAAAACACTCATATATCATTTCACTGCACGTCCTTTTCAAAGGAAGGATGTGAATCAGCATGCTTTGGCCCAATTACTACGTTTGATTTCATTGATGCAGGCAAGCTTCTAGAACTTATCAGCCTCAAATTGAATCAAGACCCATTTGTTGTAAGCATAGCCAATTTTTCTTATATTGATTAGATCTTTAAATTGTAGAATTTGATTCTGCCTGTTGCAGATAGTAAGTTACATAACATAATGGACTTAGTTTTGTTGGTGGTAGATGGATGGACATGGCTCCGCCAACTAAATCTTCACTTTGCCTGGGAGACAGATTCCACTGGATCCTCTTCGCCACTCATTTTATAATTTCATTATTTTCAAAAGGTTCCAATTAATTGTTCCGGACTTTTGATGCAATACTTTTCTCCAGTCTCCATGTTTACTAAATGGAAATTTCAAGTTGTGTAAATGGATTGTGTGTGTGATGGTGAATAACTTCTGGAAGTTGTGTCACGTCCAGGCCTGAGAAGACAGGCTGGTGTGTTTTGTTTTGGTGTAGGGTTTTTTCTGTTCTAGGTTCTCTATTTCTATGTTGGGGTAATGGTTCCCAATTAGAGGCAGATGAGTGTCGTTACCTCTAATTGGGAACCATATATATGTTTGTAGTTTTCACTAGGGGTTTGTGGGTTATTGTTTGTGCATAGCTTTGTTTTGTGTGACATGTTATGGTCAACATTACGATTGTTGTTTTTGCTGTTGTTTTTGCCCAGTTATGTGGATAAATAAAGCATGTATACTGGATACCTCGCTGCGCCTTGGTCTGTCCCTCACGGAGATCGTGACAAGTTGCTTGAATACGTGGGGACAGTCCTCAAATAACTACTAAGCCTCTTATTTTTTGGTGGCACATTTCCTGGACCTGAATAGAGCAGAATTTTAGTTTGCCTACCTGTATGCTGACTCATTTTTCTTGCACCACTTCCTCCATGACTTGAGTTTACAATGCGTTACATCACGCTGAGTGTGGTGGAACACATGGGCACCGTCCCAGTCTGGTTACATCAGCCTTAAACTGAAATAGTTCAGTCTCTGGCACACTCAATATGAAATGCTGGAGAATATCAAATGCAACAAAATTGGGACTTGTAAAGTGAACTGAGTCAAAATGCAATCAATGTAAATCAATGCCTCTTTACTTGCCCTTCCGTCCTTCATAATATATCTCTCTAGCATAACAAGTCAAAGATGAGAAATGAATCAGAGTACTCAAAACAAAGACTTATCTACATAATAATGACATAACTCCTATAATTAATGCTACATTTCTCTTGACATGTCATTTCTAGGCTTCAATTGAAAACCATTATATTGCTCCAGTAGCTTATGTTGCATAGTTGACATTATTTGTTGTGTACAGACTTTCTGTATGCCTTTACTTTCAATTGAGTTGTAAAACTTCCCACCACATTGTGGTTCTCATGAGGGCAGTGCAGGTTACCTTGTCCATCAAAACCCACAGTGCTATGTCTCTGATGTTACTGGTGGGAGGTTGTCCCAGCTGGCGTAGTCTCTGTGTTACGCTGTTGTTTTCTGTAAGATCTCACACCGCTCTTCATCTCACAGTCCATTGCTGTGAATGATAGTGCATGAGGAGTTGCCCCTGGCGTTCTGACAGTCATCCATCTCCAATGTTTCCTACCTGTCCCCAAGGGGAATTGTGTGCTGAAAGCCCCCTCCCCCCCAAAAAAAAGGCACCTTAGTTTTATCTCAGCACCAGCAAGCTGTGAATCGTTAGGCACATCTTATATTGGGGCCTCTCGCATTCAAGTCAACAGAGAATACTGACACCTACGATCTGGGGAAATCTACAGAAAACATGTCTGGTAATGATGAATTTAAATCCAAACAGCAAGTTGATGCGGTAAACAAATTACGCCCCTCACTTGGCTAAATTGCTCTAAATTGAAGACGATTCCCCAAACTTGAGAATATTGCATCACTGATTTATGAAAAAATAGAATATGGAAAACAAGGTAATGGCTAATTTCTCCCCCTAGCCCAGTTCACCATGGTAGTGGGAAGATACAGGCATCCAGTTGATGGATGATTACATCATCAATCTAAAAGATTTGGTGGGTTAGGAATACATGCTGTATTGTCCATTCCCTGATAGAAATGTAAGCGTTAGGTTTGCTATTTTAAGCCTGATTCAGTGATTATGAACCCTTGATCAAGAGAAGACAGACTATTTTGTTACCTTCAGTCTCCAACTGCTGTGATTGATGTATGCCGGGACATCCATTATGGCTAATCAGGATATTCACAGCCCTTATTCAGTTTTCTATAGGAAATGTCTCTATCTGCTTGTATACTAATGCAACTTTGATGATTATTCCTGCTCGTCAGCAATATAGTAATCGTCCACATAGAAACGTGATTTGTATACTATCACCACCCTAAACGATTGGTCTTTGATTAAGGATTTTTGGTAACATCTTTCCAGACCAAGCAGTTTTACCCCTCTGAACCAGCAGAACAATACAGTCAAAACTAGCACCTATGGATCTCTGCCGACACTGCTTGGATTCGGTGTAAAACACCCCATTAAAGTGACTGGACAGAGTAATGGGAAATCATGCTCACTTGTTTAAAGCGATTTCTTTCTTCTGTGGGGCCAGATTAAGAATGCGACGGGTGTAGCGTTGGGATTGAACAGGCACCTCCCGGTTGTCTAATAGATTGACTGCATGACGCGAGGCTGACCTTTCTCTTCATCCCATTTGAGCTCTCTTCAATATATTTTCTACACATCCCACTAGATGTGGCAGTCCATTCAAGAGCACTAACATGGAGGAATATTGTTTTCTTTTTGCCCCATTTAACTGAGGAGGAGGATCTAAAACACACACACAATACCCCCAGACACCCCAGGTAATATTACGTTGGAGATCCTTGGAGATCAGCGGGGGATGCTGGCTCTGAAAAAATTACAGCAGCCGGGAGTTTACTGGTTCCCAGCCTATTTACCATACCTAATTGACCTCTAGCTCAATGCCTCTGTCTTCCCCTCCCTTAATATAATTTTTTGACTCGTATTTGTGATGTGTGTGCTTAATCACGGTTCAAGTCAGCGTTCCTGTTTTGCTATAGACATCTTCACAACAAATGCAACACTGTGGCCTTCAGTATTGTGTGTGTTCTGTTCTTTTCATCCTCTGTCAGCTGTAGAGAACGGGAGCCAAGTTCACTCAGGCTTGAACGGAGGCAGTGTAATTTAATTTGCCTTGCACAGTTCAAGGCTACAGTTTGAAAAGTGCCAAAGCAGAAATAACTGATTAATACAGTAAGTTGCAGTGATTGGTATTATTTATTTACAACACATACCCCACATTGGTGTCCGCGCACATTGACTCTGTACCGGTACCCCCTGTATATAGCCCCACTATTGTTATTTACTGCTGCTCTTTAATAATTTGTTATTCTTAACTCTTACTTTTTTTGTCTTTTTTTTAAGGTATTTTCTTAAAACTACATTGTTGGTTAAGGGCTTGTAAGTAAGCATTTCACTAAACAAACAACAGAACACACCACATGTAAACATATGACACATTGTTCACTCATCCTGGTCTAAAAAAAAGTTTTTACTCATAAAGGAACATTTTTATACTTTTTTTTCTTTGCATATTACAATTTCATCCTATCAAAAAATCTAAACAACACTGTTGCATGTATGGGGGGGCTGCAACGAAATTTCTAAAATAAGAAAGTAAGTTGCAGTTTAACTAATGCTGTGTTTGGCCATTATAACCTTGGGTACAATAGCATGAATTCATATCCCTATTCCAGATAAACGTCAAACAATGAATAACACAGCTTCATTACACCTAATAGGTTTTGTTATTTTGAAGAAGGCACAGTGATGCCAAAATGTTTGGGGATTTACCCACAATTACCCAATTTACCCAATCTCTTTATTTTTATAGTTCAAGGAATAAGACAGAGGGCGAGACTGGATACATTTGCATCCTTTAGCAGAATGATGGGCTTATACTATTCCTTTCTTGTCTGATTCTTGGAATCACCCATCAGATATTGGACACTGTCACATTGGACTATTTAGCACATGGATAGCGGCCTCAAATAGCCAGTCTTTCACAATGGGATATCGCCGGTGAGACTAAGCACGCTAAAAATATGCAGTGATTAACAGCTTACATCATCCTAAAGGGGATTATTAACCTGAAAACACAGAGACATCTTATTTTAAACCTGGCGAGGAAAATGACAGGATAGAGGTTTGGTCTGCCCAGTAGTCATGAAGAAAAGGCAGATTTTCTTTTATATGACCTTTTCAAAGATTCTGTTAAAGTTCACTTCGAACTGCCATTCTGTTACTCATGGTGTAATGTCACCAATAGTCATGAGAGGCACAGTCAAACATACCTGTATCTCTTTGTTGAGATTGCTTTTATGCATTTGACAAAGGCTGCTAATATATTCATGCTGCCTGCTAATATGTTTAACTGTTAGTCAATGAAAAGCCTGAAGGTCAGCCTTTAACAAAGGGTACTGTAATGG
Organism: Brachymystax lenok tsinlingensis; assembly: GCA_030435695.1. Taxonomy (NCBI): domain Eukaryota; kingdom Metazoa; phylum Chordata; class Actinopteri; order Salmoniformes; family Salmonidae; genus Brachymystax; species Brachymystax lenok. The sequence goes on from CM059792.1 coordinate 33,498,957, forward strand.
GGATCTGATTGCCTCCGAGTCAGCTACATTTACCACCCTCGTTGTGGTTTAATTGATTTGGATTGCTGAAAAATACAAAGGCCGGCTGACACGGTAGTAAATGTTCAGCCCCACAGTTGTTTGTCATCCAACTAAGCCTCCCCAGGCCAATGCTGCTTTGGATGGTTGAGACACAACCTCACATACTAGGCCCATTTGGCATTTATAGACTGTGGCCACCGCTGGTTCAATATTTAGCAGACTGAGAAATTCGTTGAGAGAAGACTCGCTCTCTGGCCCGCGACAAACATCCTTCCCCAGAAAGCCATGAACGTGCGAGGGTGCACAAGTATCGTGGCGACAAACTGTGGGCGAGATGGGCATAGGCTGCTACTGCTGCTTCCGCTGCTTCATTAGACCCAGGTTGTAAATTTCCCAGTCTTTATCCTTAGGCCCTTACACCTCCACCGAGGTGTCACAGGTAGTAGTAACTACAGCTCTAAATTGGCTGTTGCGGTACCAATTTAGGCTACACAGAGCGGAGGCTGAGGATTGGAACAGATGATATGACTCGTGGGTCTGCACGGCAAGCCAGATGTATCACTCGAGTGGCTCCATAACCATCCCATTATCCGCTGATTTAAGCTTCTCAGGGCTAATCTCTCATAACAAGCAGGCCGTCCCAGCTGTCCCCAGAGGGACCTTGTAGAGCCATTCACTAGATGTTTAGTACCCCACACCTCCTCCCTTCACTAGATGTTTAGTACCCCACACCTCCTCCCTCCCACCACTTCCCTCCACTAGATGTTTAGTACCCCAAACCTCCTCCCTGCCTCCAACTCCCACCATTCATAAGATGTTTAGTACCCCACACCTCCTCCCTCCACTTCCCACCATTCACTAGATGTCTAGTACCCCACATCTCCTCCCTCCACTTCCCACCATTCACTAGATGTTTAGTACCCCACACCTCCTCCCTCCCTCTCCCTCTTACACCCATCATCACTCAGATAGCAGATCAATCAATCTCTGCATTGTGATTAGTATACCATCAGTTAGTGATACACTGTCAACATGCAGTTCCTGGTGCCAGGGAGGGCGAGCGTTAGATAAATGAGGAGAAGGGCTAGCATAAGGAGATGCACATCTACAGAGGGGACAACAAGCAAAGGGCTAGAAGGGGCACCTATCAATCAACGGCGATGCGGGATGGGACAAGCTCATGGTGTCACGTAACGCAATATAAAAAGAGGGGTCCGATGGGCTTTGTGGCGAGGTGCGCCACGCTGTCACCGCCAAGATGGATGGCATCATAATCCACATGTGAAAGATCACCCTCCATTGCTCAACGCCAGGGGTCCAGCCTGAAAACAAGCAACACACGATGACAACAAAAATATAAACCTCAAGCCTCTCTCTGACGCTCGCCATGTTACAATGCTATGTATTTATGGAATTTTAACAAGCTTCCCATACCCCTCCCCCCACACACTGCCTCAGTTCTAAAAAGAGGTAATCAAAATCAAAAGGTACAACATGCAAACCACACTGCGACTTCTACTCCCCCCCACCTCCCTACCGTTCTCCCCTCCCCCTCTTTTGTATGGAAATCTAATCTCACAGTTTGATCTTAAAACACATCTGAGCAGTGATCACACTGACAACTTGGTGCCAGCCTGTGTTTCACAGCGTGTTGTCTGTGGCATATGAAATGAATGTACAGGAGTGAGTTATTGGAGCCGAGGCAGAGACTTGCTGCTGCGCACGTGCGGCTCCACGGGCTGCAGGTACATTCCCTCTTTTGCATACACTCCCACGTACGCACACACACACACTTACAGTGCATTCAAAAAGCTTTCCCCTTGACTTTTTCCAAAAAATTGTGTTACAGCCTGAATTTAAAATATAATAAATTAAGGTTTGTTGTCACTGATCTACACACAATATCCAATAATGTTAAAGTGGAATTGTGTTTGTCGAAATAAAACATGATCATCTGAAATGTCTTCAGTCAATAAGTATTCAAACCCTTTGGTATGGCAAGCCTAATTAACTTCAGGAGTATAAATGTGCTTAACAAGTCACATAATACGTTGCAAGGTTTTTCAATGCCTTGCAAAGAAGGGAACCTATTGGCAGATACACTTTGAATGGTGTATCAATGCACCCAGTCACTACAAAGATACAGGCGTCCTTCCTAACTTCGTTGCCGGAGAGGAAGGAAACCACTCAGGGATTTCACCATGAGACCAATGGTGACTTTAAAACAGTTACAGAGTTTAATGGTTGTTTTAGGAGAAAATTCAGGATGGATCAACAACATTGTAGTTACTCCACAATACTAACCTAAATGACAAGAGTGAAAAGGAGGAAGCCTGTACAGAATACAAATATTCCAAAACATGCATCCTGTTTGCAACAAGGCACTAAAGTACTTCTGCAAAAAATGTGGCAAAGCAATTAACCTTTTGTCCTGAATACAACGTGTTATGTTTGGGGAAAATCCAATACAACACATTACTGAGTACCACTCTATATTTTCAAGTATACAGTAGTAGTGGCTGCATCATGTTATGGGTATGCTTGTATTATTTAAGGACTGGGGGAGTTTTTCAGGATAGAAAAGAAATGTAATGGAGCAAAGCACAGGCAAAAGGGGTGTGAATACTTATGTAAATGAGATATTTCTGTATTTAATTTTCAATACATTTGCAAACATTTCTAAAAACATGTTTTCACTTTGTCATTATGGGGTATTGTGTGTAGATGGGTGAGATAAAAAAATAATCTATTTTGAATTCAGGCTGTAACAACAAAATGTGGAATAAGGGGTATGAATACTTTCTGAAGGCACTGTAGATACACACACACACACACACACACAAATACATTATCTCTCTCTCCCTCCCCTCTGTGCACTGACTCTGCCGCATTTCATTTGTCATAGCCAAAGTTATCTGAGGAACTTGCTGAAAGCACAGCCGGCCGCCAACTGATAACCCTGCCAAATCTGGAGCCCCCCCAGCTGGCAGCTCTCAGAGGGACGCTGATCCAGAGTTAATAAAGACTGACTCCAGCTCGGCTTCAAGTGAGCCCTAATGTGCGTCAGAAACAGGATACTGGTTTACACTTGAGAGATGTGTGAATATGAGAAGTAATCACCACCACCTGTAATCTGCAGTACCACAAGTAAACATGTCCTCCTCGACCACTGATTTTTTAAATCTTGCTGTCATTGATGAACTGTCTATTTGGGCTATGCAAATCGGTGATAAATATATGGATGGATAGATTTATTGGTTGGTTGTTAGGTTGATTGAGATTGAACGATTGAAATAGATTGAGATGAACTGAGATAAATGTACATTTGAGTCATTTAGCAGATGCTCTTATCCAGAATGACTTACAGTTAGTGCATTCATCTTAAGATAGCTCCTGTAGATGGGACAACCACATATCTCAGTCAAAGTACATTTTTCCTCAATAAAGTAGTTATCAGCGAAGTCAGTGTTAGTAGGGAAAAACGAGTGTACGAGTGTTAGTTCACGAAACACAACGGTGTTTTGTTTTTTTACATAAAAAAATGTTTTGGGGGCTGGGGGGGTAAATTGACAGACAGGCACAGAGACAGGCAGATAGACAGACTGATGGGCGGATAGCATGTTTCTTATCATAGAAGGTTAAGGAGGGTCGAATCCTTGTTTTGGGCTTTTATAGCTCCCAAAATCAAATCTAATTTTATTTGTCACATACACATGGTTAGCAGATGTTAATGCGAATGTAGCGAAATGCTTGTGCTTCTAGTTCCAACCATGCAGTAGTATCTAACAAGTAATCTAACGATTTCACGACAACTACCTTATACACACAAGTGTAAAGGAATGCATACGAGTATGTACATATAAATATATGGATGAGCAATGGCCGAACGGCATAGGCAAGATGCAGTAGATTGTATAGAGTACAGTATATACATATGAGATGAGTAATGTAGGATATGTAAACATTATATAAAGTGGCATTGTAAAGTGGCTAGTGATACATTTATTACATGCAAAGTGGCTAGAGATTTGAGTCAGTATGTTGGAAGCAGCCACTCAATGTTTGTGATGGCTGTTTAACAGTCTGATGGCCTTGAGATAGAAGCTGTTTTTCAGTCTCTCAGTCCCAGCTTTGATGCACCTGTACTGACCTCGCCTTCTGGATGATAGCGGGGTGAACAGGCAGTGGCTCTGGTGGTTCTTGTCCTTGATGATCTTTTTGACCATCCTGTGACATCGGGTGCTGTAGGTGTCCTGGAGGGCAGGACCTCACTACCCTCTGGAGAGCCTTACGGTTGTGGGTGGAGCAGTTGCCGTACCAGGCGGTGATACAGCCCGACAGGATGCCCTCAATTGTGCATCTGTAGAAGTTTGTGAGTGTTTGCCGAATTTCTTCAGCCTCCTGAGGTTGAAGAGGCGCTGTTGCGCCTTCTTCACCACGCTGTCTGTGTGGGTTGACCATTTCAGTTTGTCCATGATGTGTACACCGAGGAACTTAAAACTTTCCACCTTCTCCACTACTGTCCCGTCGATGTAGATAGGGGGGTGCTCCCTCTGCTGTTTCCTGAAGTCCATGATCATCTCCTTTGTTTTGTTGACGTTGAGTGAGCGGTTATTTTCCTGACACCACACTCCGAGGGCCCTCACCTCTTCCCTGTAGGCCGTCTCGTCATTGTTGGTAATCAAGCCCACCACTGTAGTGTCGTCTGCAAACTTGATGATTGAGTTGGAAGCGTGCTTGGCCACGGAGTCATGGGTGAACAGAGAGTACAGGAGAGGGCTGAGAACGCACCCTTGTGGGGCCCCAGTGTTGAGGATCAGCGGGGTGGAGATGTTGTTTCCTACCCTCACCACCTGGGGGTGGCCCGTAAGAAAGTCCAGGGCCCAGATGCACAGGGCGGGGTCGAGACCTAGGGTCTCAAGCTAATGACGAGTTTGGAGGGTACTATTGTGTTAAATGCTGAGCTGTAGTCAACGAACAGCGTTCTTACATAGGTATTCCTCTTGTCCAGATGGGTTAGGGCAGTGTGCAGTGTGATTGCGATTGCGTCATCTGTGGACCTATTGGGACCACAGCAAATTGGAGTGGGTCTAGGGTGTCAGGTAGGATGGAGGTGATATGATCCTTGACTAGTCTCTCAAAGCACTTCATGATGACGGAAGTGAGTGCTACGGGGCAATAGTCATTTAGCTCAGTTACCTTAGCTTTCTTGGGAACAGGAACAATGGTGGCCCTCTTGAAGCATGTGGGAACAGCAGACTGGGATAAGGATTGATTGAATATGTCCGTAAACACACCAGCCAGCTGGTCTGCGCATGCTCTGAGGACGTAGCCAGGGATGCCATCTGGGCCGGCAGCCTTGCGACGGTTAACACATTTAAATGTTTTACTCACGTTGGCTGCGGTGAAGGTGAGCCCGCAGGTTTTGGTAGCGGGCCGTGTCGGTGGCACTGTATTGTCCTCAAAGCGAGCAAAGAAGTTGTTTAGTTTGTCTGGGAGCAGGACATCGTGGTCCGCGACGGGTCTGGTTTTCTTTTTGTAGTCCGTGATTGACTGTAGACCCTGCCACATACCTCTCGTGTCTGAGCCATTGAATTGCGACTCTACTTTGTCTCTATACAGACGCTTAGCTGTTTGATTGCCTTGCGGAGGGAATAGCTACACTGTTTGTATTCAGTCATGTTTCCGGTCGCCTTACCTTGATTGAAAGCAGTGGATCGCGCTTTCAGTTTTGCACGAATGCTGCCATCAATCCACGGTTTCTGGTTGGGGAAGGTTTTAATAGTCACTGTGGGTACAACATCACCGATGCCAGGCTCCTTGGCTCCTTTGTCCAACTGGGCCCTTTGATTTCTAACCCATTTATGAATCTTCCATGTAGAGGGAGGTGGGTTGGATGCACTGCCATCCTCTGTTGATTATTTAGTCATTTACACATTTAGACAGAAAGTCATTATTGTAGAAAAATGCTGGCTAGAGGAACGACTGCATAGATCATCTTTCTTATTTTGTTGATCAGAGAAATTACACCATTAACAGTCCCTTCCACAAAACAAAAAGATGGGAGATTACGCGTGTGTGTGTGTATGTGTTGGCGAGGTGAGGTGAGGGTGAGGTCTGAAGAGTAGCCTGTCATCTGATCAGATGCGAGGATTGAAAAGGCATGCGTTTTACGGCAATATTGAATGTGGTAACGTGCTATTAAGGAGAACTCCCCTCAAGGTACCGGCTACATTAGGTTTCTACCTCCAAGCCCACACCATCACTCTTCTTTAACCAACTATATTAAATAGATTAAACAATTTTACCAAGTGCTGCATGTCCCTTACCATGGCAGTTTGGCACCCCTGGCTGTTGTAAGTGATCGGCGAGGTGTTTTTTATGGCACGACACAGAAAGACAGTGGGGTATATGACAGTAATGATTCAGCGAGCCTGCTGCTGTTGGCAAGAACCAACGAGAGACGTTTTACCCGTGCTGTACCCTTCAAAGTGACCTCTACTTTGTCAATGACTCATATCTGTTTAAAACCTCACGAAATGGAGCTCAATTGATCAGTCTGAAAGCTACAAGGCTCCATAGAGAGTTTAGTCTAGATGAGTGTTCCTTGTCCCTGGTCCAGGTGGGCAGCAAATGTGTGTGGGCAAATGTCTGTGTGGGCGTTTGTCCCAATTCAGCACTAACACTGAACAACCTGTTACAGGTCAATCAAGGTCTTGATGATTAATTGATTAGGTTGAACCAAGTGTTGAAGTGTGAGACTGGGACAGACGCCCACACACACTCCAGACCTCCAGCAGGAGAACACTGGTTGGAACATCAATGGCCCTGTCTAGCCAATGCATTGTCAATGAAACAGTGAATTCAGCAATTTTTCTAAATGAAGTAGGCAAATATCTTAAGAGATTTGACTACCCTCTTGACTCTCGATGCGGTGGGTTTTCAGGAAACATGGCTGATTCTAATCGCTGATTGACAGGGAAGATCCACAGAGTGATAATGCCAGCACGTGGGACCAAGGACATGACATGACTTGACTAGAATAATACGTAAGCGATGATACGGCTGCACTGAGCTAAGACACAGGGCTGCTGCCTCTGGTCATGCGGTGTGTGTGTGTGTGTGCCATTGCGTGCGTGCATTTCGTTTCTGTGTGTGTGTGTGTGTGTGTGTGTGTGTGTGTGTGTGTGTGTGTGTGCGCTCGTACACAGATTTCTGTTTTATTTTGCCAATGTGTCTTGTATAATTATGTGTCATACTTAAATTGAACGAGAGAGACAGATCATGCTCTCCTGGCTGGGCCTCAAATGAAAAAGAGTGTTGTCCTTCCAACAGTACTCCCTGGTTTTAGTCATGTTGAAACCGATCTGTTCAATAGTCAAATGTTTAATTTATAAGCCAATAATGTTTTTGCTGTTGCTTGTCAAGCTATGACTCTGATTTCACATGCATTCAAGCCTTTTAAATCCCTTTTAGTTTCCACCCCAAGCTCTTTATTGAAGCACAGCTTCAACAGATATGTGAGCTTAGTTTGAAAAATGTGTTCATTAGACAAATAAATGACAGGTAGACTGCTGTTGTGTATCTAAGAACTTCTACCGATGGGATACGCACAGCAGTATCTGGAGTCAATCTGTGTGGTGATTGTCTCACTGAACTGTAGCAAAGCTTTCATCCTGCTGATATTCACAAGCATCATAACGATTGACTTAAATGAAAAAGAAGGCTGGAGCTTCTCTCACCATTTGTAAATTGGGTCTAAAGTGGAACTGTCAAAGGAACTGTCAGGGACTGTTTGGGAAAAATGTAATGCTGGGAGTGAATCACACACAGAAAGTTATTACAGGTGCGAGCAGTCTTCTCTCCTGTTTTTTCATCAGTGTGAATGTTTGGGTGTAGATGTTTTTTGGATTTGATATCAGACATATCAAAGTGCAATGAGGAACTTTTTTTTTGTGAAACCTATTGACAGAACAGATCAACATGTTCTACATTGAGAGATCTCTCCTTCCTTATAAGCCTACATCTGGTTGTGAGTTTCTTTGTATCTAGTGGCTCTTAAATCTCTGTGCCTCTCTCCCAATCACTGGCTTGGGCAGTAACAAAAGAGACAATGTCACAGCCAGAGCCCTGGCGAGTCCTGTCACCTGTCATGTGTGAGCGAGCCTCCAGGACTCCTTAATTTGCTCTGTGATGTGCGTGCGATGGTGTGTGTGTCTGTGTGCACCGGTGAGTGTGTATGTGCGCATCAGTGTGTGTGTTTTTGACCTCTCTACCCGCCGTGCTCCCAGGGGTACTCTCTTGGGGTCTGGCCAGTGCCTCTGCAATAAGAGCCCCACTGGGTGGAATAACAGAGGACAGCGACTGAGAAAGCGAGGGGCTGCAGCAGCCACTTTCCTCCCTCACACACTCTCACTTTGTTTCCCTCCTCTATCGTTTTGGTCCCATTATTATTATGTAGACTTGTGAAGGCTCCACAGAAGTCAATGAGTCATCCATACCATATGTCCCCTATCGAAACTTCAATCCCCTCACAACCACTTTACCTCCCTTTTCCTTCCTGCATTTTGGAATTCTTATCTCCCCAGCCCATAAGACTGATGGCTTCGCTTCCATTTGCATTGATTTCCTCTTGGTGGGAAGTTCATCAGAGGTGCAGGCTCATGATAACATTAATGAAGATGACAACAATGCGCCAGCTCATATTGATCTCTCTCAGTCTCTCTCTCTACCCCTCTCCTCTCTCTCTCTACCCTTCCTCTCTCTCTCTACCCTTTCTCTCTCTCTACCCTCTCTCTCTCTACCCTCTCTCTCTCTCTTTCATTCTCTGCACTCTCATTCTCTCTCTGAACTCTCATTCTCTATATATATATATTTTTTTTTCTGTTTCTCTCTCTCTACCCTTTCTCTCTCTCTGTCCATTCATTGAGTTGGGATGTCTGATTACCGAGCGTGTTTTAACGTTCCCCCACTTCGTTAAGCGTGTCGAGGAGAATATCTCTGGAGATCTGTGCATGCTTTTTGATTTCCTTTTCCTTCTGACAGGCAGATTGTAGGCCACCAGATATTTTTTACTGTATAGTGGGCAGACTGTATTTTTTAATGACACGTTTTTCTTTGAGTGCCGGTGCCAAAAGTCTCAGTTGTTGCATTTGTAACTGGTCTGTGAGGACGAATTTAGACTCTTTGTGACATTGTGAGAACCTTTCAATTAGTGTGTGCAATCTGAAGAATATTTCCTTTAACTGTACAAGCTAAAATATATTATATTGATCTCATCCAATAGTGAACCCTGAAGAAGGCTTAAAGGGAAGTTACACTCCAAAATCAAGTTAGTCAGATGTTTTCAGACCTCTGAAGTGGTCCTACTGTCTGTTGAGAGAACTTTGACTTTGTTGTAACAAGCCATAATTCAGCCTTCATTTCTTATGTACATTAGTACTTTTTATTTATTAGAAGCGAGGCAACCAGTCAAAATGTCAACCCTCAGCTCCACTTTCAAACACATGATATTGAGAACAAGGAATCCATTTAACTTAATAACAATAATTCCCTCTCCACGGATAACAATGTGTCACCCTGTCTCTGATAAGACACTGTAACGCTGTTCAATCTGAAAGCGCAATCATCTTTGTCTAACTTTAATCCAATATACAATGATTATCTGATATTTTCAGAGCATCCATATCATTGAGTCTCTCATTCTAGGACTGACTGAACATCTATTCAACACAACAAATGACACCTCAAAGTGTTGGCTAGATTATGGTTGTCATACACCCATCTATGATTTACAGTCTACAATATTCCATTCACATATTTCTACCAAATGAGTTACTGATGATGATTAATACAAATCTTGAATCTGTAATTTGGACAACAACACTAAATATTATCATTTTAGTTGAGTGGTATATGCTAAATAACAAGAAACCTACAAGAAACCAGCTCAGCAAGGTATTGCTGAGCTAAACAGTAGAACATTCACTTTCCATCACCCTAGCCCCTCTTCCAGACAACAGCCCCCCCAACAGTGGAAAAACATTGCCACTTGAATCTCTCAGGCTATTTCATGCACTGCCACTATCAAAGCAAACAAAGAGAGAATTGAGAATCTGCTGGAAGAATCAATGGTAATCAGGCTATACAGCGCTTAGCAATATCATGAAAGAGGAGCGAACTGGACTGTCTAATAAACATCTGTTGGCATTGACGGAATCACGAATGCCGGGAACTCACCCTGGAATAAACTCGACGAAGAATTTCTCCTCATAGCTCATTAAGTGACATGCTTTTATCCTACGGAGCGCCGTCGTTCAAGCCAATTAGCCTCAAATCATATCAGTGCTGCCTATAAAGCTCTCTTTCTACTATTTTCTTTGTTGCCACGTCGTTCCGTTGCTACCAGACTGAAGGGCTTCTGTGGTAAATGTGTCTCACTTCTTTTACTTCAGAACATACATTTATGGGACGAGAAACCTATTCAGACGTGTCACTGGAGTATAATTGATGTCTCTGTTGCGTTGAATGCGTTGATGATCCCAGACAGTAGTGCTGCCCCATATCCTTTGCAAATGCTAACACCTCAGTTCAGTACAGCTCTCAGCAATTCATCTTGCCTCCTGTACATTCTCCTACTGATTCACAGCCAGCGATTTGATATCCACCTTGGAGCACTTTAGATCCAGTGAAAAGTTTTAGCTGAACTGAAAAAGTAACGCCTCAAATAAAGTCAGAAAGATAATGTTTATATCATGAAGATTGATGTGTCATCATAAATGCCTTTTTATTTTCTGATCATTCTTTAATTATACTCTAGGCCTTTCCTTTAAAACAGAATTTGCCGATTTCCCTTCAAATGGTTGCTATGGTACAATATGAATTGAGTACATGCAAGAAATGACACTCAAAAGAGAGCCTCAATGAGATATTCTGTAAGAAAAATAAGCAGACCATTGTATAGAAGACAGACGTTCTTAATCTTAATCTTTCCAAAGTGAAATGGCATTTGGAGGCACGTCTGAAAGCAATGGCACAAAGCAATGGTCTTGTAAGCAGCTGCTTGGCTTAATGCAACATCTCTTCATAAATACCAAAGATGTCTATGGGGAGCCCTGCCTACTTTCAAGGTTTCTAAAAACCAGGCCTCATTTCTTTGAGAAATATGCATGCTCTTCCTTTGACAGATTAATGGAAAAGACCAAAGAAAGTGTAGTGAAACTGAAATGGACTTTCTTTCTAATTCAACCCCCAACATAAGATCTTTACCATTCCACAGTTAATGGTTGGGCTCAGATCTATTTTAATTCTGTTTGAAAGTAAGGCAATGGTGCCACAGAATGTTTGATGATTAGAAGTGAGGACCCTCTCAGGATGAATAAGTAAGACCTTGGCATAGTCGCCGACCATGTAAATTAAAACGCTAAGCCGAGAGACTAAGCGTTGACATTTCCATTCAGATAAACACCTGTCAAAACTCGGCATACTTCTTCACATCATATGCATGCATTTCTCTATCTAGAGCAGAGCGCAACCTCATCAATATATTCATTGTTTGTTTATTAATCCATATGAGCTTCAACATCAATAATCAGTATTTTAAGAAGCTTAACTTTTTCAGAGATTAGAGAGAGATTGTTAGGAACTGAAACAATAGCAAAGGGGGGAAAATAATACATACATTTTCAAAAGCCATTTCTCTTCTCACCAATATTTTGTTTTCCTTCAATAGACTTCTACTCTGTCTGACCTACCTTTGTACCCTGAACCTGGCTGGTTTCATACTCTGCAAACAAATGAGGGAAAGGCGCAAATATTGCTAATCAACTTGAAATCTACATAAGCAGAGAGGCAGGTCTGTATAAATTTGACAAGCCCCACTGACCCGGAGAATTAACTGTAATTGGTGTTGTGCGAGAGCATTCAGAGAACTAGCTACGCATCCTAAAATGATTTCACATCTTACCCAGTCAGATAGACCTCTCGACTTTTCTGGGAAAATGTCTTGTTCCATGTTGTGTCCATCTGATAAAAGTCAAATATTCCAAAGGCTTGTGTGGAGTTTTCTGCGGATGTACTTGACTTTTACTGCTCGTCCGTATACAACAGTAGACTATTTCAATTTATATCAAAAACAGAGTTTGTGAGCAGAGTTGAGCAATCGGAAATCCCACTTACCACTCTGGAGCTCAACGTCCTTTCCCCTGCTTCGCTAAAAATCACAGGAAATAAAACTGCTGCTCCAAATTCACTCCATAATTTTTTTGGTTTAAAAAGATTGTTCAACAAACACCCCATTTACTTTTGTGACTGTGTGCCATTAGGTTTTGAAGTAGGCCATCCTAAGAAGCTTAAACATTTAAACAACATGTCATATTAAATAAGGACATATTTGATATGCAGCCTTTTGTTTTAAAAAACAAATGTATTTTTCTCTAATCTATTGATGATCAGATGCTTCATTTGTAGCTGTCTCTGTTGCGTCACATTTTACAGTTGATAGACAACTTTAGCACTATTACAATCTCAAGACTCCTCTTATTTTTAACAATAGCCTATATAGAAATACAAACGGCTCTGGTGCTGCTGCAGGCTGTGTGACCCATTTCTTGGTAGACTACCAAAATCTCTGTACATTAGTGTTGGGGTAGGCTAAATAAAAGCAACAGAATAGGCCTAATTAAAAAAGCAGTGATGAAGGAAATAAAAATGCTGGTCAGAGCATGCCCAAAGCTCGTGACTGAGTGGTACTGGAGCGAAATTGGAGCAGCAGAAAAGGCCAACACTCCCCCCCAAAAAAGATCACATCCTCTGATCAAAACGCATAATAGCTATACAAAATTATAATTTTGGGGTATTTTACCCCCTTTTTCTCCCCAATTTCCATCTTGTCTCATCGCTGCAACTCCCCAACGGGCTCGGGAGGCAAAGGTCGAGTCATGCGTTCTCCAAAACATGACCCCCCAAACCGTGCTTCCTAACCCGGAAGCCAGCCACACCAATGTGCCGAAGGAAACACCATTCAACTGACTACCGAGGTCAGCCTGCAGGCGCCCGCCACAAAGAGTCGCTAGAGAACGATGAGCCAAATAAAGCCCCCCCCGGCCAAACCCTCCCCTAACACGGACAACGCTGGGCCAATTGTGCGCCGCCCTATGGGACTCCCGATCACGGGATCGAACCCGGGTTTGTAGTGACGCCTTAGACCGATGCACCACTCAGGAAGTCATTATACAAAACTATTCTAATAAAACCCAATAGCAGTTAAGCAACAGTTTAGCAACAGTTAAGTCCACAAACAAGGTCTCAAGAGTTTCTGAAATAATAAACGATAATGCAGCATAATAAAATAAGTAGTTCATCGAATCCATAGTTCTTTGGAATAAGCATATTAATGATGCGTTCAACCCTCAAGCTTGATATGATGTATGATTTTAATATGCCAAAATATTTCCCTTAGCCAAGACCATAGGAGAGGACAATAGAGAATACAGTTGAAGTCGGAAGTTTACATACACTTAGGTTGGAGTCATTAAAACTCCTTTTTCAACCACTCCACAAATTTCTTGTTAACAAACTACAGTTTTGGCAAGTCGGTTAGGACATCTACGTTGTGCATGACACAAGTCAACAATTGTTTACAGACAGATTATTTCACTTATAATCACAATTAATTTTTACTAGGATTAAGTGTCAGGAATTGTGAAAAACGGAGTTTAAATGGATTTGTGTCACGACTTCCGCCGAAGTCGGTTCCCCTTCTTGTTTCGGGCGGCGTTCCGCGGTCGACGTCACCGGTCTTCTAGCCATCGCCGATCCACTTTTCATTTTCGATTTGTTTTGTCTTGTTTTCCATCACACCTGGTTTTAATTTGCCCGTATTACTGTTGTTTATTTAACCCTCTGTTTCCCCCATGTCTATATGGGGAATTGTTTGTAGGCATGCTGGTTTACGCCGGGTTTGTATAGTTTTCACCTGTGCTTTGTGGCAGCTGGTATTTGTATGTGTATTTTGTACTGCTTTACTTGGTTTTGGGCATTTGTTTTGTGACGCGCTTACGTTCTGTATTTAACATTGCCTGAGTAAAGTACTTAGTCCACTCATCTCTGCTCTCCTGCGCCTAACTTACCTACACCAGCTACAGGTGTATGTAAACTTTTGACTTCAACTGTATATCGACATGTATTTGTTAACTGAAGTGCTACTCCTGGTAGCAACAAACTCCAGCAGACAGATGTTTTTACGTTTAACCTTTATTAACTAGGCAAGTCAGCTAAGAACAAAATGACAGCCTACCGGGGAACAGTTGGTTAACTGTCTTGTTCAGGGGCAGAATGACAGATTTTTACCTTGTCAGCTCGGGGATTTGATCCAGCAACCTTTCGGTTACTGGCCCAACGCTCTAACCGCTAGGCTACCTGCCGCCCCCAAAAGGACATTAGCCCTGTAATAACACGATAACATCAGTGTTGTTGTGAGACTTTTGTGCTCCATATCACAGATAGCTGTAACCCTTCCAGAGAAAAACATTGTCAGATTCAAGGAATATAATTTTTTATTCAGTACAGCGTTTATTCACAGCTTGATATACATGAACAGATAAACATTGTGGAGATCTCTTTGAGGCATCAAATTTATTTTATCTTATTTAACAGTTCATGATTCCTCCCCTTTACGCTTGGCTGATTCTTTTATTTCAAGCTGAAAAACAAAGTTCTATACAAAACAAAATCTAATTTGAAATACGTATTTACGACGTAAATAATATCCGGTTGAAATAGAAAAGCTGGGGAAAGTAAATTATGAATATAATATGCAACAAACATTAGGACTTAAAACCTCCCCGAAGGAAGCATCATTACACCAAAGAACAGTACAATAAGTAATATGGAATATAGCCTAGTTCTGCGCTTTCATGCACTGAGAGTTAATGTACAGAATCCTATTCTGTTATGTATAGTGTTTGCTGTGTTTGTATTTAGCACCTAGCCCAAAATCATCATCTTGTTGAGGTTACATGGTCACATCTCAATGTTCGAACAGGTAAAGCATACGCTAAGTGTCAGTATTGCAATAGTTACAGTAGGTACTTGTTCAACAAAACAAACATATGTACAACACAAGAGAAACATTATTTATCATTTGGTAACTGTTGAGATACGCTTCTCATAATAAACTTGATCATCAGGCCTGTTTTCCATTTTAAAACTACGCAGTTTTGATCATCAATGTTTGATCACCACCAAAATAATGAGTAGTTACAGTGTCTGTTGTTATTATGGGGAGCGTTATATCCTTAATGGAAAAGAGGCACAGGCCTAACTGGACAAACAAATGGTGAAAAAGACCACAGCCAATACAAACACACATACACATGCACACACACACACACAGAGATGTTTCCCACGACCAGGAAAAGGATACCAAAATAAAACCAAGGGAAAGTGACCCTAATTTACTGACCAAAGTGTATCATCAACAGAGTATGGCACAACCACCTGATTCTGTCTGGAGCTCCACTAAAAACAATGCACAAGTATACTGTACAGTTAGGTGTTATACAAGTTATATTAACACAGGGCAGAAAGGGTGTAGTTTGACAGCTGCAGAAAAAAAGAACACCTCCCTAACACATCTGAGTAAATGGGGGCACAGATGGTAGTTTTCAATTTCCAGCATCTGATAAAGTTAACATCTGGGAGGTGTCAAGGACATGTCTGGAATATCAACACGATAGGCCTACAGCACACATAGCTCAGCCACTAACAGAGGCTCCTATATGCAGTATAAAAGTTTAAAAAATTCTGTAATCCTACAATAATCCTAAACTACATTTTCAAGCACTATATGACCTGCCCAGAATTATAATATACTTTGAGGATCTACAGGGATAATCAACTAGATTCAGCTGTAGGCCGATTTTTTTCTTGAGTGGATGGTCAGGGGGCCTGAACTTAATTGCAAATAATTTGTAGACTGCAAATTGACCTCAAGAAACAGATATAATATCTGACTAGAAAATAACCATTTCGAGCCTTGCTTACTTTTGTATATGAACACATTTATCTCTCTATCATGTGTGGGAATACTTTCTAACAGATTTCCAAAATTAAAATCACTTGGAGCTGATTTGCTGGTGTTTTTACATTCAACAATGGATATTCAAAAAAAATTTTTTTTGCTCAGAAAACGTGCGGCCAAATAAAACCACCTGCGGGCTACCAGCTGGGGAACCCTAATCTAAAGGGTACAAAACATGATTCCAACCGATTCCTGATGAAAGTACTGTAATTGGTAGATAGATGAAAGTACCGTAGTTGGTAGGTCTGGCCAGTCTACAGAACACCATAAGCAAACAAAGGCCATCTACACTCAACAACTAAACCATTATGAACCCCATGGAGGAACGCCATACACGGCTCCATCTGTGTAATGCAGTGCACCCTACAACTCTATTCTACAGTTTCATCGTATAGAGGCCTCCTCATTTGTAGACATTACTTCGAAGGAACATGAAGAATAATTTTACTTTGCTGGAATCTGTCGCCATGTAACATAAAAGAACAGGCACAGTCACAAGTCCGAATAGGACAAAATTAAGCCCTTAGAACTTGTGTCATTCATGGGATATGTGTAATAAGAAATACCATCTTTGGATGTATGAATAGATAACAGTCAGCATCAATGTTGGTGCCGCCTCAGCGTATTGTGCGCTCAGCACAGCACTTCAGACTGAAAAACACCCATCAAAATAACAACATACACCAAAGACATCTTTAGAGTCTGCAATCTCGAAAAATGTGTCTGATTACAATGGTTTCCCCATATGGCACACCGGTCTCACCGTCCCAATTTGCTTCCTGGGTATTTGAAAGGTAGAGGCAGATTCCGAAGGCCTGCTGCTATGCTAGCAAGATTAGATTTCTCTCTGGGATTCTCCTCCCGTAGATAATACTTTTTTCTAGGGCACTGATGTATCAATTTTGCACCAGGAAGTACTGCAACTTTTCTCCAAGAAAAGCCAGAGGTATGACTTGTTGTTTTGTAATTCTCATAGAAATATTTCAGATGGTTTTATGTATTGGATGGTTCTCTCATCAAGCAGGTTCCCGCCTATTATATCTGGGCTTTGGGATTGACAAAAATGTGACGTTTAAAAAACATACGGATGAGCTTGTTAAGAAGCTGAGATTTAAAGTAGGCTTCTTTTATAGTAATAGATCATGCCTCTGCGTAAACAGCAGGAAGCAGGTTGTACAGGCAAGCTTCATGCCAGCTTTTGATTATGGTGACATGTAGCAGAATGTAGCAGCTACTACTCTAAAACCCTTGGATGCAGGGCACCATAGTGCACTTCCCTTTATCACAGGTGACAGGTTTAATACTCATCACTGCATCCTGTATCAGAAGGTTGGCTGGACCTCTCTAAATTCCTGGTGATCACTTCATTTCTACCTTTTTGTTTACAACGCTCTGCTGCACAAGTTTCCATCATATCTCACTTCTCAGTTAAAGTAGAAAGGGTTGTTTAACTGTTGAGGTCCCGTCATGTCTCTACCAACCTACAGTGCCTTCAGAAAGTATTCACATCCCTTTACTTTTTCCACATGTTGTTCCGTTACAGCCTGAATTTAACATTGATTACATTTTAATACCCCATAATGTCCAAGTGGAATTTATGGTTTTAGACATTTTTACAAATTAATAAAAACGAAAAGCTGAAATATCTTGAGTCAATAAGTATTTAACTCTTTGTTATGGCAAGCCTAAATAAGTTCAGAAGTAAAAATGTGCTTAAAAAGTCACATAATAAGTTGCATGGACTCACTGTCTACAATAATAACGTTTACCATGATTTTTGAATGACTACCTCATCTCTGTACCCCACACATACAATTAATAATCTGTAAGGTCCCTCAGTCGAGCAGGGAATTTCAAACACAGATTCAACCACAAAGACCCCAGGTTTTCTAGTGCCTCACAAAGAACTATGTAAAAAAAAAAGACATTGAATGTCCCTTTGAGCATAGTAAAGTTATTACACTTTGATTTGTGTAACAATACACCTAGGGCTCTATTTTAACAAACCTAACGCAACGGTAAATCTAAGCACAGGCAGTATCACTATAGGTTCATGGGTCAGAAAATATTTTTGAGAGAATGCCAAGAGTGTGCAAAGCTGTCATCAAGGCAAAGGGTGGCTACTTTGAAGAATCTAAAATCTAAAATTGATTTTGATTTGTTTAACACTTTTTTGGTTACTACATGATTCCATATGTGTTATTTCATAGTGTCTTCAACATTATTCTACAATGTAAAAAATCTTAAAAATAAAGAAAAACCCTGGAATGAGTAGGTGTGTCCAAACTTTTGACTGGTACTGTATATTTGTTACAAATATTAGCATTTTTCTTCCACTTTGACAATAAAGTATTTTGTGTAAATCATTGACAGAAAAGGACAATTAAATACATTTTTATACCACTTCGTAACACAACTAAATATGGAAAGTCAAGGGGTGTGAATACTTTTTGAAGGCACTGTAGGTGAATCAGCCTTTAGTTTTAACGCGTTTGGAATCATTGTTCTCAGGGCACGATTGAGAATGAGACCGTGATCTCAATTGGGTTCCCTAGAATAAATAAAATTTCATTTTTTATCTTTTTTATTTTTTATCATTTTTTATTATATAACGAGGCAACGTAAGGTTAGTCTCTCAGAATGTACCCATTATTTCAATACAATCACACATGGTAATATGGAACAAGGAAATTAATGTGCCGTATGTCATAAGAGGAAATTCGACAATCAATGTGATGTATTGGAGAGAATCTAAGCTGTCATGCCCATTGAAATGAATTTTATCCATATTTAGGATCGAAATAACAAGTTGTACACCATTTTACGCAGCATTAATTCAAAGATATGAAATTAGGCCATGAGTCCCATCTGTGCCCCCTGAATTTGGCATATAGTTCCCCCTAACCCTCTCCAGACACCCCTTGCAGAGGGTTAAGAACCATTAACTGCTTTTCAAACCAGGCATTTTCTACTCCCACAGCAGAGACTGGGGGGAATACACTAAACTAAGCAGAAATTGTATTTTTTCATGTTCCACACATGGTGCAAAAATATCAATACATCATTCTGATGTGACATTACGAAAACTGCCTGTAATATGCCACAATGCTTTTAACCTTCTAGTCTTGGAATGAAAAGGACATGATGATGCATATTGGCAAAAACATCACCTGCAGTCTGCACAACGTAATGGCTTGTTAAAAGAAACACATTCACATGGGAATTTCTTTGCATTTTAACTTGAGGCAGTGTGCTTCTAACCAACGATTTTGTTGATTCTAACCTCAATGTCCGAAAAAGTCTTAATGTTCTGTGTGAGACACAAACTGGCGTACTCCCTGCAATGAGAAGCTGTTCACTTGTAACATGTGCAGTTTGTATTCCTATTTGTTGATAATCAGTCTTGTTTAAGGCATCAGTGTCACAGGGCATCTGATAGCCCGTAGGCAACAGATTCCACTAAGTGCTGGTAAGGCCCCAACATGGCTCCCTCTGGTGATTGTTTTTTATAGTCTCACAAGCAGTTAGTATGCACAGCAAAAGCAGCCAGCATGTTATTTAATATCGGTATTGGACATTACCGCCCAATATATAAAAACAGCGACGAGATGGAATTACTTCCAGTGCTTGGAAAGAGAGAGCCTAAGAGGAATGCCATTTGATTTTCTTGGCAGAGAAAAGTAAATAAAACTGGCACTATAGTGGTAATGGCAGCTATGTCTAGCCCCTGGCTTCCTCCTGCTGTGAGATATGCTGTATTCAGGCAGAAACGGGGTCTTTCAATTACCTTGAGGTGATACAATGGCATCAAAGAATAGTTTTCATTTCATTAGGAGTAAATATACTAAACTGTATACAAATAGTTATTTTAGTCAGTACAATCAGTTGGAAACAAATAAAATAAAATTGTATTTGTCACATGCGCGAATACAACAGGTGTAGACCTTACCGTGAAATGCTTACTTACAAGCCCTTAACCAACAATGCAGTTCAAGAAATATAGTTTATATTTACTAAATATAACTAAAGTATAAAATAAAATAAAAAGTAACACAATAAAATAACAATAATATTAACGAGGCTATATACAGGGGGTACCGGAACCAAGTCAATGTGCAGGTTAGTCGAGGTAATTTGTACATGTAGGTAGGGGTAAAGTGACTGCATAGATAATAAACAGCGAGTAGCAGCGAGGGGGGGGTTGGGGGTCAATGTTAATAGTCCGAATGGCCATTTGATTATTTGTTCAGCAGTCTTATGTCTTGGGGGGTAGAAGCTGTTAAGGAACCTTTTGGTCCTAGACTTGGCGCTCTGGTACTGCTTACAGACACAGGTTCAGAGCTAGGAGTCCCTTCCCAAAGGATTTTTAAACATCTATGTTTTGTTTGAGGGCTAAATACCTCTCACATCTGTTCTTGGAAAGCCTTTATAGAGCTGTAGCAGCAAGATCATGAACAGCAGCACCCTGTTAGCACCGGGTGACTGATACATTTTTAATACCACTCTAGGCAACCATTAATGTAGTGCCTGCCTGACTGGGAACAATAAGACGTGTTTAACACACTTCTTCACGTCTCCAGTACCTTGGGCCTCTGAGAGGAGGTGTTGCATACAGGCATTACTGAGATGCTCCACACATGCCTTTACATTGGTCCAAAGTCAAATTGAAGTTCACTGGCTCCCAGTGATCAATTTATTTTCCTTTAAGGTGCCATCTGTAATGTCTCATTGTGGCTATATACTCAAGCACACACAAGCACGTACACGTGCACGCATACACCCCTAGTTCCATGAAATACAATCAGTACACAGTACTCTCTCAAAGACCCTCCCCCTTAATTCTAATGGGTCAAAAACATTTATTTGTTTTACCAAAACTAACAGTGCAGATTGCACCTTTAAACAAATGCTATGGGGGACCCTCGTCAGTTCCCAAAGCCTACAACAGAAAAACAAAAAGTGTGAGCTGCACTGTAGAGCCTCACCATCTCTCCTCTACCTGCCCCTGATGGTATCTCCTGTTCTAATTATGACAGGAGAGAATAAAAGCCCGAGAGAGATTGCCACTGTCATAACATTTATATCTATCGCGCCTCGTGCCTCAAGGTCGCTTTCCGCCATCTTTAAGGCTCCCCTCAGACAAGCCTATTCATAACACAGGTGATCACAATCTTACATTCTGACACCCGAGTTTCCCTCAGTTCTATCATTTCCCAGACTCTCTTCCATTAAAATCTCCATCAGGGTAGAGCCAGGACACAGACAGGTTAGAATCCAGGAGATTATATTCAGAAAAACCCTCTAAATCTTAGCTGTAAAGTCTACGTTCTCAAAGAGAGTAAAAGACGGATGGCTCGTTAAACCGGAGAGTCGTTGCACATTCCATAGCTTTAGCTACAGCTACAAAACGGTATTCCTATTCACTACGGTGCCAGTGAGGATTTCTTGTGGAGGACAACTTGTTAGAACTGTTTATAAATCATTGCTAAAAATTTGCCAATTTTTTTCATATTAAACATGAAAGGGGGGAAAATGTTTATTTTAACGTTATTTAACCAGGTAGGCTAGTTGAGAACAAGTTCTCATTTAAAACTGCGACCTGGCCAAGATAAAGCACAGCAGTTTGATACATACAACAACAAAGAGTTACACATGGAATACACAGACATACAGCCAATAATACAGTAAAAAAAGGAAAAAGAATTAAAAAAAAAAAAGTCTATATACAGTGAGTGCAAATGAGGTAAGATAGGGGAGGTAGGGCAACAAATAGGCCATGGTGGCGAGGTAATTACAATATAGCAATTAAACACTGGGAAGGTAGATGTGCAGAAGATAAATGTGCAAGTTACTGGGGTGCAAAGGAGCAAGATAAATAAATAAATAAATACAGTATGGGGATAAAGTAGTAGGATGGGCTGTTTACAGATGGGCTATGTGCAGGTGCAGAGATCTGCGAGCTGCACTGACAGCTGGTGCTTAAAGCTAGTGAGGGAGATATGAGTCTCCAGCTTCAGTGATTTTTGTAGTTCGTTCCAGTCATTGGCAGCAGAGAACTCGAAGGAAAGGCGGCCAAAGGAGGAATTGGCTTTTGGGGTGACCAGTGAGATATACCGGCTGGAGCGGGTGCTGCGGGTGGGTGCTGCTATGGTGGCCAGTGAGCTGAGATAAGGCAGGGCTTTATCTATCAGAGACTTGTAGATGACCTGGAGCCAGCGGATTGGCGACGAGTATGAAGCGAGGGCCAGCAAACAAGAGCGTACAGGTCGCAGTGATGGGTAGTATATGGGGAATTGGTGATAAAACAGATGGCACTGTGATAGACTGCATCCAATTTGTTGAGTAGAGTGTTGGAGGCTATTTTATAAATGACATCGCCGAAGTCGAGGATCGGTAGGATGGTCAGTTTTACGAGGGTATGTTTGGCAGCATGAGTGAAGGATGCTTTGTTGCGAAATAGGAAGCCGATTCTGGATTTAATTTTGGATTGGAGAAATTTAATGTGAGTCTGGAAGGAGAGTTTACAGCCAGACACCTAGGTATTTGTAGTTGTTCACATATTCTAAGTCAGAGCCGTCCAGAGTCGTGATGCTGGACAGGCGGGCAGTTGCGGGCAGTGATCAGTTGAAGAGCATGCATTTAGTTTTACTTGCATTTAAGAGCAGTTGGAGGCCACGGAAGGAGAGTTGTATGGCATTGAAGCTCATCTGGAGGTTAGTTAACACAGTGTCCAAAGAAGGGCCAGAAGTATACAGAATGGTTTTGTCTGCGTAGAGGTGGATCAGAGAATCACCGGTAGCAAGAGCGACATCATTGATGTATACAGAGAAGAGAGTCGGCCCGAGAATTGAACCCTGAGGCACCCCCATAGAGACTGCCAGAGGTCCGGACAACAGGCCCTCCGATTTGACACACTGAACTCTATCAGAGAAGTAGTTGGTGAACCAGGCGAGGCAATAATTTGAGAAACCAAGGCTGTTGAGTCTGCCAATTAGAATGTGGTGATTGACAGAGTCAAAAGCCTTGGCCAGGTCAATGAATACGGCTGCACAGTAATGTCTCTTATTGATAGCGGTTATGATATCGTTTAGGACCTTGAGTGTGGCTGAGCTGCACCCATGACCAGCTCTGAAACGAGATTGCATAGCGTAGAAGATACGGTGGGATTCGAAATGGTCAGTAATCTGTTTGTTAACTTGGCTTTCGAAGACCTTTGAAAGGCAGGGTAGGATAGATATGGGTCTGTAACAGTTTGGGTTTAGAGTGTCACCCCCTTTGAAGAGGAGGATGACCGCTGCAGCTTTCCAATCTTTGGGAATCTCAGACGATACGAAAGAGAGGTTGAACAGGCCAGTAATAGGGGTTGCAACTATTTAGGCAGATAATTTTAGAAAGAGAGGGGCCAGATGGTCTAGCCCGGCTGATTTGTAGGGGTCCAGATTTTGCAGCTCTTTCAGAACACCAGTTATCTGGATTTGGGTGAATGAGAAATGGGGGAGACTTGGGCGAGATGCTGTGGGGAGTGCGGGGGATGTTTTTGTGCTGGTCAAGGGCAGTCAAGTCTGGAGTGAACCAAGGGCTAGATCTGTTCCTGGTTCTACATTTTTTGAAAGGGGCATGCTTATTTAAGATGGTGAGGAAGGCACTCTTAAAGAATGACCAGGCATCCTCTACTGACGGGATGAGGTCAATATCCTTCCAGGATACCCGGGCCATGTCGATTAGAAAGGCCTGCTCGCTGAAGTGATTTAGGGAGCGTTTGACAGTGATGAGGGGTGGTCGTTTGACCGCAGACCCATTACGGATGCAGGCAATGAGCACAACGCATCACCGAGGGTAAACTACCTGCCCTTCAGGACACCTACACCACCCGATGTCACAGGAAGGCCAAAAAGATCATCAAGGACAACAACCACCCGAGCCACTGCCTGTTCACCCCGCTATCATCCAGAAGGCGAGGTCAGTACAGGTGCATCAAAGCTGGGACTGAGAGACTGAAAAACAGCTTCTACCTCAAGGTCATCAGACTGTTAAACAGCCATCACTAACATTGAGTGGCTGCTGCCAACATACTGACTTAAATCTCTAGCCACTTTAAAAATAGGAATTGGATGTAATAAATGTATCACTAGCCACTTTAAACGATGCATTTATATAATGTTTACATATCCTACATTACTCATCTAATATGTATATGCTGTACTCCGTACCATCTACTGCATCTTGCCTACGCCGATCAGCCATCGCTCATCCATATATTTATATGTACATACTCGTATTCATTCCTTTACTCTTGTGTGTATAAGTTAGTTGTTGTGAATTTGTTAGATTACTTGTTAGATACTACTGCATGGCCGGAACTAGAAGCACAAGCATTTCGCTACACTCGCATTAACATCTGCTAACCATGTGTATGTGACTGATTTGATTTGATTTGAAAGGAGCAGATTTATGGGTACGGTAGAATAGATTCAAGGCGAAACGTACAGACAAAGGTATGGTAGGACGTGAATACAGTGGGGGTAAACCTGTGCATGGAGTGACGATGAAAGAGTCTCTAGAAATATTGTTTGAACCAGTTGACGTCACTGCATGTATGGGAGGTGGGACTAAAGTGTTAACTACGGCGTATTGAGCAGGGCTTGAGGCTCTATAGTGAAATAAGGCAATAATTACTAAACAAAACTGCAATGGACAAGGCATATTGACATTATCGAGAGGCATGCGTAGCCAAATGGTCATAGGAGTCCAGTGTGTGTTTTCAGGCAGCTAGCAGGCCGGGGCTAATAGCTAGCAGAAGGGCCTTGGAGAGACGTCTTGACGGGAGAAAGTCTGTATTGGCCCCCTCGTGTTGTTCCGTCGGCATACGGAGAGCGGGGCCGTATGGTAAACCAGGCCAATTGGCAAAATAGGTATAGTGGCCAAAGAATTTGTCAGATGGGCCTCTTAAACTAACAGTCCGTTGTGCTCTGGACAGCTAGCAGGCCGCGGCTAGCATGCTAGCAGCTGGGCATATGGGGGACGTTGCGACGGCGGAACCAGTTGAGAAAGAACCCCTCGGGCGAATCACGTCGATGGTCCAGTCGTGATGGGTCGGCGGGGGTCCGGGCCAGTTGGAAAAATAGGTATTGAAGCCCAAGGAGTGGCTGATGGACCTCTACGGCTAGCCGGGAGATGAGCCTAGCAGATGGGTCTAGCAGGCTGGTTCCAGGCTAATTGGTTCTTGCTTCGGGACATAGACGTTAGCCAGGAGTGGCCACCCGGGTAGCAGCTAGCTAGCTGTGATGACCCAGGTGAAAAAAGGTTCAGGGCGTGCGGTAGGAATCTGGAGACGTGGAGAAAAATAGGTCCGATTTGCTTTGGTTTGAGTCGCGCTGTGTAAACTGGCGAGAGTTCGTGCTAGAGTTCGTGCTAGAGGTAGCTAGAGGTAGCTGGTGTCCGCTAGCAGTGGCTAGCTGACTAGTAGCTAGTTAGCTGGCTAGCTTCTGTTCCGGCTCAGAAGACAAATCAGCAGGGTTCTGTGTGGTAAACCAGGCCAATTGGCAGACTAGATATAGTGGCCAAAGAAATTGTCCAATGGGCCTCTTATGCTAGCAGTCCTATACGCTCTAGATAGCTATCTAGCTATCAGGCTGCAGTTAGCTATTAGCCAGTTAGCTGGTATTCAGTTAGCTTTTGATGGGGTTTCAGATCTTAAGTATAAAATATCAGATCCGTACCGAATTGGGTGAGGCGGGTTACAGGAGAGTATATTCAGTCCATAGATGAAAAGTGATATTAAAATATATATGAAAAATATACATGGATATCTATCAGTCCTATCTCTTTAGTAAGAGACTTCAACATCTTTGCAGATCTAGGATTTGTGGTGGGGACTTGAGATGATTTGTCTAGGGTTGGGTTGAGGGTACAATTAAAATCTCCAGCCAGCGCTCCAAAGGAAACACAATGCTCATTGAACAGGGTTACCATTTTTGACATGAAGGCAGGAGTGTCTGTGTTAGGGCATATATGCATCTTGGATTTTTAACATATACAGTACGTCACGACTTCCGCCGAAGTCGGTCCCTCTCCTTGTTCGGGCGGTATCGGTGGTCGACGTCACCGGCCTTCTAGCCATCGCCAATCCACTTTTCATTTTCCATTGGTTTTGTCTTTGTTTTATACACACCTGGTTTCAATTCCCCAATTACATGTTCATTATTTAACCCTTTACCCATTATTTTCCCCATGTTTGTGTGCGTTATTATTCATATATATGTCAGTCCATTTGTTGGACTTGGTATACATTTTTGTTATTTCTTGAGTAAACTACGTTGTGTTGCTCACTTTTTCCACCAATTACACCACGCATTCTGACAGAATAACGCACCCAAAGAATGGAGTCAGCAGGAGCAGACACCCCAGTGTTGGCGGTCGAGGAGCGCATCCAGCAGCATGCGACTATGTTGCAATGTCTCAGCACCGCCATGGATCGCGTCCTGCAAACGATGGAACGTTGAGAGAGAGGAGGAGTTCCTCCAGCGCCTCTACCAGCACCACCAACAAATGACCGATCATTTGCCCATAGTTTAGGGATCCTTATTGTTCCAGTGGACATGCCCTTCCCAGTTCACACCCTAAAAGTCAACCATTAGGGTCAGGGCTAATTAGGGAGGTCACCGCTCCACTGGGCATGGTGACGCAGGAGGGTCACAAGGAGATAATTAGTCTCTTCCTTATTAATTATCCTGCGTCTCTCTCCACCTTTTATTTTATTTATTTTACCTTTATTTAACCAGGTAGGCAAGTTGAGAATAAGTTCTCATTTACAACTGCGACCTGGCCAAGATAAAGCAAAGCATTTTGACACAACACAGAGTTACACATGGAGTAAAAACAAACATACAGTCAATAATACAGTAGAAAAAAACTAATATATATACAAAGAGTGCAAATGAGGTAGGATAAGGAAGGTAAGGCAATAAATAGGCCATGGTGGCAAAGTAATTACAATATAGCATTTAAAAACTGGAATGGTAGATGTGCAGTAGATGAATGTGCAATGTAGAAAAACTGGGGTGCAAAGGAACAAGATAAATAAATAAATATGGTAGGGGATGAGGTAGTTGGTTGTGATATTTACAGATGGGCTATAAACAGGTGCAGGGGTCTGTGAAACCCTGAGGTGAGGCTGACCGAGACCCCCAGACATTCCATGAACGCCCTCCAGACTCTTGACGTGAACTGGGGACCTCGATCAGATACTATGTCCTCAGGCACCCTATAGTGCCGGAAGACGTGTGTAAACAGGGCCTCCGCAGTTTGTAGGGCCGTAGGGAGACCGGCAAAGGGAGAAGACGGCAGGACTTAGAGAACCGATCCACGACCAGAATCGTGGTGTTACCCTGTGAGGGAGGAAGATCCGTGAGGAAGTCTACCAACACGTGCGACCACGCCCGTTGTGGAACGGGTAAGGGCTGTAACCTCCCTCTGGGCAGGTGCCTAGGGGCCTTGCACTGAGCGCACACCAAGCAGGAGGAAACATAAACCCTCACGTCCTTAGTCAAAGTGGACCACCGGTACTTCCCAGCGCACTGTCCGACCGATGCCAGGATGACCAGAGGAGGGTGACGTATGGGCCCAATAGATCAAACGGTCGCGGACAGCAGACGGAACGTACAGGCGCCCAGCTGGACACTGTGGGGGAGTGGGCTCTGTACGTAACGCCCGCTCGATGTCCGCGTCCAGCTCCCACACTACCGGTGCCACCAGGCAAGAGGCCGGGAGTATGGGAGTGGGATCCATGGACCGCTCCTCTGTGTCATACATCCGGGACAGTGCATCTGCCTTCGTATTCTGGGAACCTGGTCTGTAGGACAGGGTGAAAACAAAACGGGTAAAGAACATGGCCCACCTTGCCTGGCGAGGGTTCAGTCTCCTCGCCGCCCGGATGTACTCCATATTGTGGTGGTCAGTACAGATGAGAAAAGGGTGTTTTGCCCCCTCAAGCCAATGTCTCCACGCCTTCAAGGTCTTCACAACAGCCATCAGCTCCCGGTCCCCCACGTCATAGTTTTGCTGCGCCAGGCTGAGCTTATCCCAGCCTTGGACGCGTCCACCTCCACTATGAACCCCAAAGAGGTATCCGGATGAGCCAGCACGGGAGCCGAGGTAAACAGAGCCTTCAAGTGACCAAAAGCCCTGTCCGCCTCAGCCGACCACTGCAAACACACCGGTCCCCCCGTCAGCAGTGAGGTAATGGGAGCGAAAGGAAAGAAATTCAACAAATTAACTTTTAACAAGACACACCTGTTGATTGAAATGCATTCCAGGTGACTACCTCATGAAGCTGGTTGAGAGAATGCCTAGAGTGTGCAAAGCTGTCATCAAGGCAAAGGGTGGCCACTTTGAAGAATCCCTCAAATATAAAATATATTTTGATTTGTATAACACTTTGGGTACTACATGATTCCATGTGCGTTATTTCATAGTTTTGATGTCTTCACTATTATTCTACAATGTAGAAAATAGTACAAATAAAGAAAAACCCTTGAATGAGTAGGTGTGTCCAAACTTTTGACTGGTACTGTATACATAAAATGTACGAGTTGATTTAAAACCTTTTGAAATTCTTTCCCATGGTTAGTGTCTTGATGTCTTCTTTTTATGCAGATGGAAATCTCTACATTACTTTTCCTGTTTTCTTATGTCACGCTGTGAAATCCCACATAATTTGAGTTGCACAATCGAATGCTTCTAACCGAAAGAGTCACATTAACTTGCTCATAATGTGTGCCTTTTGGATGGGCTGTTGCGCAACACCCAACGCAATTGTATTTTCCATTATTCAGGATATTTGGAATGACAAAAATGTAAGAGTAGCCTAGTGGGCTTATTCAGAAAATGATCTGGTGATCAGGTTATGAAATGGCAAAAACCTTAAATATTAAATTATATATAGTCCTAGATCTATGTGTTATTTTCAGCTGGAGTCATCAAATAAAATATTATTTGTCACATACACATGTTTAGCAGATGTTATTGCGGGTGTAGCCGTCTTGGCATATATTCACTTTTATTCCTGTAAGTACACATGTGGAACTGCATATAAATTGTTCAAACCATTTTGAAATGTTGATCCCAATGTCACACATTGTCCTATAGAAAGACCCAAAAGCATTACCTGAATACCTACCGGGGTGGAGTAATATTTTTAAGAACATCTGAACTGCTAATAACACATGAAACTCTGTTGTGCTCATTCTTCTCTGATGTGTAAAAATTGACATTGCCATCTACTTTGCTCGATGGATAGTAATATATTGTAGTGATCACTTTGGTCCTGGCAGTGAGAGATCTGTTCAGTACTAGCTACTGTACTGACTGAATTTCACACAGCCGAGCTGAGAGGAGGCTTTCCCGCAGGATGAGATGCAGTCTGCTGTGACCTGGAACAGGAGGGGCCCAGGGAGCAACCACCAATTTCTACAAGGTCAACAGTTGAGGAAATAACTAGGGCCTCAAAAACAGAGGAGAAACCATGACGACTGTTCTCAAACACTCAGCTAGCTGTCGTGTTCCCAGCGCACTTTTCCCCACTGGTTTCAGTCGGTTGTAGGGTGTCTAGCTCCCTTTTCAGAGGGGGCCTGGTCCTTGGGACAAAAGGACAGATGACTCATAACATAGAACAGTGACAGTAAAGTCAAGTGTTTAGCACTTTAGCCTATAGGATGACTTTCAAAAGACAGTGGGACTTTTATACTGAGTTTGAAAACTCTGCTTGTCACTTGGCCCTGACTTTTCCCCCATTTCATAATAGTCTTGCAGATGGCACATCTAATGGTCAGATACTTCCACCATTGCAGGCTTCTTCTACTCTTGTGTTCCCATTCAAAATGTGCCAGAACAGTCTCTGAGCTGACACGGACCCTTTACTCTGACAAATATCAATTAAAGGCTCAGCTAGGCCAATTGTTTGGGCTCTGACTTAGTCCGGAGGGATCTCATTGTAAATTGGATTGGCCATTTGCATACCGATGGATCAGGATCTATAGCCTTGACACATTCCTCCCTGTAGTTTGACCCTGATTGACACTGCCTGGTCCGACTTAATATACGCTGAATGAGCTTGTTAAATTTGACTTATTTAATGAATAATTGATTGGGCCAAGCATTAAAAAAGGTTATTTTATAACTTGCCATTGTTTCAGCAGAGCAGCAACACGTTACTAGTGATGGGACAAGACGGGGAAGTAGGACTATCTGTATTGTTGGGGAAGGGCATTTTATTTTGTGCTGATCTTGCAGTGGGCCATTAGAGAAAGGTCGACATGCTCTCAATGGGATTGCTGTTCAGATGTCTTTATCCTTCAGGCAGTTAAATGACAGCTTGCTAGTCATAAAGCATGCTCACAGCATCATACAAGACATTAAAAAAATGATGTTTTATTGTCACATACACATACATAAAATGTGTTGTAACTTTAGAGTATTGAGTAGAACCTTACATCCATCAAGTTCCCCCAGGTTATTTGGCTCTTCGGTGTACTGAAAAGCAAATTCCACCAAGAAACAAGGCCAGTCCATGATTCCCTGTGGCCCCTCTCTCAAACACACTTTCTTAGCAAAGAAAGGAGGAAGAGCTAAGCAGCTGATATTCTGTATGATGAATGAACATTGCAACCAGCCGCAAGGGTGTGGAACTGCCTGTTCTTAAGGTGAAGAAACATTACCTCGGCCGCTTTTATGATCCTTGCCTCGGTTGGCACCACAATTTCAAATTCTCCTAATGCAGTGGCTTGTGTAGTGCACCTTGTGAGATGCGCCGCCAATCCTCCAACTGCAGCTGCCTCCATTCTTTGCAACAGCACCAAAGGGGCACCTTGCATGACAATTAACCATTCATTATTTGGTTAACATGTTTACTTGGCAATTGTCTGCCAGAGGACCATTCTTATGGTTGAAATTAAAATTGCTAACGTACATTGACAGCTGCGGCAGTTTGCTTCCTTAGCCTATTTCCATTGTTCATTCCCCTCATTGATACCTGCAGTCCAACGTAGGTGTAAACATTCAAAGGGGGTAAAAGATGAATGAGTATAGTGCATCTATGATAGTCCCTTATTGATGCACATTTAGATAACACAATGCACTATACACACACGTACAGATGGATTTTGTTCTGTAAATATGTGGTAGTGGTGGAGTAGGGGCCTGAGGGCACACAGTCTGTGAATGTATTATAATGTTTTTAAAATTGTATAAACTGCCTTACCCCTGCCTTGGCAGCAGCTAATGGTGATCCATATTAAATACAAATACAAATAGAAACAATTGGCGTATTCCGTGGGCTTCAAGGATTGGAAATGAATATGGATAGTTAGCAACTGCTCAAGCTTACACAGGACAAAAAAAAACAGTTCTAACAAATGACCATTGTCTGTACATACCTATGTCCAAGAGAGGTCATCTATCAACTCAAAGTTCAATATTATAGTATTTTTTTTTTAAAAGAAAGAGACATTTCTAATATCCACATCCTGCTCTTTACAAGCATTGAGGTTAGTGCTGAGTCCGCGCTGAGATTGGAAGGTTGGGAGTTCGATCCCTGGGACCCGATGCGTCTCTGCTTGACACTCAGCATTAAGGAGATAGATTGGACTAGTGTCCTATCCAGGGGATGTACTTGTACATCAAGCTGCCCCACGCTACAGAAACAGGAGATAGATTGGACTAGCGTCCTGTCGAGGGGATCATTTCAGTGGGTGTCTGGCTGTACTTGGCACAGGGTTCTCTGTACTGCTGTTGTGTGCAGCTCCCTCTAACATGCTTGTCTCATTGGCTCAGTCCCTAAGCAGGAAAAAAAGATACTAACTGAGATATCAAATGAGCTGCTGATCATCTGGAACCAACAGTGTAGAAAGTATGCCTAGTGCATTATAAGACTTTCTACACAACTTCATGTTATCAGCATTAATAATAATAGCTCATGGCTCCTCCTCATGAAATACCTGGTGATTCCCAGCCCTAATGGATATTAGATGAATGAGGGATGTGGGCATATATTGCAACGCAATAAAAACAGTTGGGTTTCCATCAAAAGGTAGCTCAAATCCACATGCACGACCCTAAGAACTTCGCCCAGTGTGACACATCCATCAGTGCTATACAGTCCAAGCGTGATTTATGATTTAATAAACTCAGCACCTTCTATATGGTTCCCTTTTTGTCTCTATTACGAGGTTGCATGGGGGGCCCTTTCCCATGCTCATGCCATCATCCATAAAAGTGGCACTGTACAACTGCACATACTATATGGAACAAGCGTGTTGTTTACAGTTTGGTCACAGTCTGTGGCAGAAAGTGCCGGAAAGCGGTTCTGTACTGTATGTCAACATCACTAGGCTTATCTGTCCAGCAGTAGCCTGCCTGCCCCCAGCAAGCTTTGTGGAATCAGTTTTGCTTTCCCTGAGTGGAACGAATTCACAACTGGAACACCTGATTTGAGGGGTTCTGAGAGCTGCCGGCTGTTGCTAATAATCTTCATGAAGCAGCAACATACGCGGCAAATGGGGAGTAACCACAAATAAATTAATATTTTATTCAACATGAATGTAAACACGCACTTGAATAAGTATGTTTAATTAATTATTGTCTCTTTGAAAGATCAACTTGACCCAATTACATAATTTAAAGCATAAAAGTATTTAAAATGCAGAGGTGGAGGGGGTTGTTTACTTCAAAGTTTGAGTTAAAGATTACAATATCATGAAAACGTTATGCATTCATGCCGAGATATAATCTGCATCCCTAATATGATTACCAATGTACAGGCATAAAGAGAGCAATTTGTTGATCATTTCGTAAAGACACAGCAGAGAGCTTTTACCACCAATGAGGCATATTTTGGACCGTTTTATTTCAGCATAGGCCTATGGCTTTGAAATG
Organism: Brachymystax lenok tsinlingensis; assembly: GCA_030435695.1. NCBI lineage: Eukaryota > Metazoa > Chordata > Actinopteri > Salmoniformes > Salmonidae > Brachymystax > Brachymystax lenok. The sequence continues at coordinate 33,531,988 of CM059792.1, forward strand.
AAAAATATTTTGAATGCACTCGTTTGTATATTTCAAAATGTCCAAAAAAATGTCTCAAGAATTCAATGAACTTGGTATTCCTTGAGTGACTTGTGACTAAAGTACCTTGACACTAAAAGCTAAGAACCTGGCATCATGCTGTCATCAACTGTGTCATGCTTTCAACATACATTATAGCTGAACCCTTGAGATCAAATAGGGCCTTTTAATATGCAAGGGATAATCAAGGAGGGGCTATGCGGTCTTTATGGAAAATAATGAACGACGTGGAAGGTGTGTTCACCGACGCGCTAACAGAGTGGAACTAACCTTCCACGGAGTTGCATTATTTTACAGAGAACACATAGAGCCCGGAGTTGATTATCCCTTTTATATCATGGCTATAATTTAACACATTTGCCGCTTACATTCTTTTCATTTGCAGGTAGAAATGTGTTCAACATCTACTAAATAGCTACAGTAGTTGCCTTGGTAACCAAGCTAGCTAGCTAGCTAGCTAGCTTGCTAATAGGATTGGAATAATGCAGCAACACCAGTGGACTGTGGTATGAGGAGATGCAGAGACTCGCATCGTAGGGGGCTTTTCAGGACTAATGCTGACAGAGGTGTGGTAGTCTTACTGGTGCTTTTACAGTTGCCAAAGCATCACCCAGGTGGGTGCTACATTTCAGTAGTGGACGATCCAGCCTGATCTACAGAGGAGGAGCTGTAACATCAAAGACAACGAGGCGCCCAAAGAAGAGCTGTCAGATGTCTCTACCTCCCTGCCTTGCTGTACTATCTTTGCTCCCTCTTATATTACCTCTCTGAAATGCCTATCATCTAAAGATGTGGAAGACCATTGCCCAAGAACAGCCAGAACCATAGTTTGTTTATTTTGTTTTAAAAGCGACTTTCAGATTCTACTTGTAATGAAAAGAGCTATATAAAATACATATACATATACACGATGGAAAAGTTCTTAAAATCAAGATTTCCTGCCCATTTGACTTTTCAGATGCAAATATGTTGGAGACCAATTAACGGGTTTGACCCAGAACATACACACCAAGGTGTGAAAAAGGAGGATGCAGGAAGTTTAGGAGGAAGGGATGAAGAAAGGAAGGAAGACAGAAGCAAACAAGGATAAACGTCCCAAGAAACAAGAAGTTGTAAGATGTTGTGGCGATAGATAAAGGGAGTCCAAGTATAAAACTGAGATAAAACTGTCCAGCGAACTGAAAAGACGAGCGACCCAGGGATGTGTGTGCTTTGGGGACTTTTAACAGAATGTGACTGGAAAAACGGGTGTTGTATGTGGAGTATGAGGACTGCAGTAAATATCTCAGATAGGGGGGAGTGAGGCCTAAAAAGGTTTTATAAATAAGCATCAACCAGTGAGTCTTACGACAGGTATACAGAGATGACCAGTTTACAGAGGAGTATAGAGTGCAGTGATGTGTCCTATAAGCAGCATTGGTGGCAAATCTGATGGCCGAATGGTAGAACCGCTCAAGAGCACCCTTACCTGCCGATATATAAATTACGTCTCCGTAATCTAGCATGGTAGGATGGTCATTTGAATCAAGGTTAGTTTGGCAGTTGGGGTGAAAGAGGAGCGATTACAATAGAGGAAACCAAGTCTAGATTTAACTTTATCCTGCAGCTTTGATATGTGCTGAGAGAAGGGCAGTGTACTGTCTAGCCATACTCCCAAGTACTTGTATGAAGTGACTACCTCAAGCTCTAAACCCTCAGAGTTAGTAATCACACCTGTGGAGAGAGGGGCATTCTTCTTACCAAACCCCATGACCTTTGCTTTGGAGGTGTTCAGAACAAGGTTAAGGGCAGAGAAAGCGTGTTGGACACTAAGAAAGCTTTGTTGTAGAGCATGTAACACAAAATCCGGGGAGGGGCCAGCTGAGTATATGACTGTATTATCTGCATATAAATGGATGAGAGCTACCTACTGCCTGAACTATGTTGTTGATGTAAATTGAGAAGAGTGTGGGGCCTAGGATCGACCCTTGGGGTACTCCCTTGGTGACAGGCAATGGCTGAGACAGCAAATGTTCTGACTTTATACACTGCACTCTTTGAGAGAAGTAGTTAGCAAACCAGGCCAAACACCCCCCTCAGAGACACCAATACTACTTAGCCGGCCCAGAAGAATGTAATGGTATACAGTATCAAAAGCTTTGGCCAAGTCAATAAAAATAGCAGCACAACATTGCTTAGAATCTAGGGCAATGGTGACTTCATTGAGGACCTGTAAGGTTGCAGTGACACATCCATAACCTGAGCAGAAACCAGATTGCATACCAGAGAGAATACTATAGATATAAAAAAATAAAATAAAAAAATAGTCCATTTTCATGACAATTAATCATTACCCCAAATTCCATAATTGTCACAGCCCTACTCTATATGTTAGTAGATACCTCATCAATGGGACTGGATCTTTTGGTCTATATAGAATTTACAAAACAGTTATAAAAGTTACATCAGAAGACTTTCCTTGACTTCTTGTAATTATACAAATCGACTAAGTTGTTTGAAACAAATTAGGAAAAGATAAAGGACCACATATAATAACCCCTACACACTTAAAATAACCCCTACAACAAAATGACTTGAAGAGGTCCTTGTCCTATCTTTCTGTGGTATAATTGCTGACATCAGTAGTTCAAATATTGGAGCAAATAAAAGTGATAAGGGCTGGGGATTTCATTGTCTTGTGTTTTTCCGGCTTTTGCCAAATTAAACAGACCAGAGATCTGCCCATTCATTTCCATTAGTTCCCTAGAGAATAGTCTGATATTCAAATCCAAGAACTAATTAGTAGCCTTACAACTGACTTTAATAGGGATGGATAATAGTTTAAAATACGCAAACGGATTGGTCTGTGTTGGGAGTTTGAGACGTTTGAGGGATGTTAATATCTCAATCTTGCTGCACAGTGGCAAAAAAAGGACAGAAGATGTCCACTCCAGTGAGTTATGATTACAATTAGAAGGATATGGACAAAATCCTTCCGACATGTCTGGAATTACAATTTAAAGGCAGATGCAAAAGAAAACCATTCAGACGTGTGAGTTAAGTGAGCTTCTTCTGTAATACCTCCATGAGCTTAGTCCTTAGTTTCTCACTTTACTTGGCAGTGTGGGGCGTTAAGGAGAGAGAGCTGGCAGTATCTGCATGCCACTATCAAACCCCCCCACCTGCTTTGACCTTTCCATTAATAACAGCCTTTCAGTGCAGGCTCGGAATGTACAATCTGGAAAGCTCTCAGATTCAGCGTACAGCAGCTTGAGCTGTTGCTCTAGTCTAGTGAGAGGAGGGATGAGTGAGAGAAGTAGCCATTCCCCAAAGATCTCCCCCAAGCCCAGTAATCCTCGCCAGACACATGAAAGGTACGACAAATAAGGGATACTACAGAGGAAGAAATAGGGATTAAAAATAGATGCAGGTGCTGAGAATAGAGGTTTTACTGTTAATGCGTTCACTGATGAATGACATTCTGAGACAAATTTATCAGATTTGTCATCTAATTCAGTTTGTTGCAAAGCAAGCATTAATTAATTAATTGTGTGTCTAGTTGTGTAACCTGCAGGCAGCTTCTTGTACTAGTAGAAAAACACTTCCATGGTTTTCCATGAACGACTTAAAGGGGCAATCTGCAGTTCAAACAAAACCAAATCTTCACCCGCCACTGTTTGGTAAACAACTGAGGTTTGGGACAGGAGAAATAAAAGTTTTTTGACCAAGTTACCCTAGGCAACCCTTAACTGGGCATTTAAAAGTCCAAAAATTGTTTTACCATTAGCAGATTTCCCCTTATATAACAAGTTACTTGCACCATTTTGAATTAGTTCAGATTTAAGTGATAATGCCAGAGGCCTTGTGTTTGGAGGATATATGGGCATGGGTGTTGTTTGTCGAAGGTCGGCAAACCGTGCCAATATATACTCCAAACACCGGCTTCGAGGGCATTATCACTTTATACAATGTTTTACCAACATACTCAAATAATTATTGACATATTTTTATTAAAAATGTTGTTTTGATGAATTTATTCATACTCCTTCATCCTTACACGAAAACATAGTCCCAACAAAAATCTTGGGTTGCTACCCAAGCCGTCTGGTCATTCATTCTATCGGTTCGGTTGCCAGAGACGTGACCTGGTCATTAAGTATTTTATTTCTAAATCTATGGACGCAACCTAGTCATTCGTTCTGAATGTTCTGCTGCCATGATGGCTGGCAACGTTCTTATCCTTTGATTGCTAGCTATCCAACTTTGGCTAAGACAGTCAAATCACACGATACTGCTAGAATATCAGCAAAGTCGCTACATTGCATTTGTTTAAGCTGTTTTCTAGGGATTTTGTTTTGGGTACATACATAACAATGAGCTAATGATGTGAGAATTTGTCTGGCATAGAACATTTACTTTCTTGCCAGGCCAATGTTCAGAAGAGATTACACACCAATTACACAGCAAACACAATCACAATCACAATCACAGCATTGAATGGCAGGAAACTATCTGCATTTTGTGTTTTTCTATTGACCTTCCTTTGTATATAGCCATAAAAATGATGCTGATTCGTGATTTCGACTGTTGGTGAAAAGCTGCCTCATCCCGACTCCCAACCTATTCATTACCATAGGACAGCTGGAGATCGAATTTAAATATTGAAACAGTGTTGCAAATGTTGGACAGACAGACAGCAAGGTTTATACAAATCTCCGCTGTTGAAAACAAAATGCTAGTCTAAAAGAAAAGGTAGATAATGTCTAGATGCTTTTTACAGTGTGGATCTAGTACAAGTATTCCCAAACTGGGGTACACGCGCAATGCCGTCGGGGGAACAACAAATAAAAATGTGATTCACGTAAAAAAAAATATATATATATATATATATATAATACATTTTCAAACAGTCCATTTATATTTTCCAACGGGGCTATATATTTGGGTGAGGTTTTTTTCTTGCCTGAGTAGCTTAGTTTCACTGCCAAAAATAAAATTAAACCATCTAGTGTTCAGCAAACGATACCATTAATAAGAAGGGGCTAGAAGCGTCTTATATGGTGATGTTGTGTCTTTGGCATCATTAAAGGTGAAGACTGTTATTTTATCAAATCAATTTTCTGTAATTATTATTACGTGATTAAACTAATCATGTATATTTAATTAACTAAGAAGTCAGGGCACCAAGGAAAATCTTCAGATCACAAAGTAATAATTTTCTTCAGATATTTTAATATCTGATCAATTAGTCTTCTATTAATGAACTATTCTTTACCTTACGTCAGTCTCATTTCAAACGTCGTAGAATTCCTGGTTATCTGTACGAACCCAGTCTAAACTATGAATCCTCCATACACCAATTGGCTTAATCATGTATTTATTGACTAACAAAATTATCACAGAAATGCATAACAAACAAACAGTAGATATTGGTTACTTTTTTTATATATTTTTTATTTAACCAGGTAGGCCAGTTGAGAACAAGTTCTCATTTACAACTGCGACCTGGCCAAGACAAAGCAAAGCAGTGCGACACAAGCAACAACACAGAGTTACACATGGAATAAACAAACGTACAGTTAATAACGCAATAGAAAAGTCTATATACAGTGAGTGCAAATGAGGTAAGATTAGGGAGGTAAGGCAATAAATAGGCCGTAGTGGCGAAGTAATTACAATTTAGCAATTAAATACTGGAGTGATAGATGTGTAGAAGATGAATGTGCAACTAGAGATACTGGGGTGCAAAGGAGCAAAATAAATAAAAATATGGGGATGAGGTAGTTGGATGGGCTATTTACAGGTTGGCTATGTACAGGTGCAATGATCTGTAAGCTGCTTTGACAGCTAATGCTTAAAGCTAGTGAGGGAGATATGAGTCTCCAGCTTCAGTGATTTTTTGCAATTCGTTCCAGTCATTGGCAGCAGAGAACTGGAAGGAAAGGCAGCCAAAGGAGGAATTGGCTTTGGGGGTGACCAGTGAAATATACCTGCTGGAGCGCGTGCTACGGGTGGGTGCTGCTATGATGGCCAGTGAGCTGAGATAAGGCGGGGCTTTACCTAGCAAAGACTTATAGATGACCTGGAGCCAGCGGGTTTGGCGACAAATATGAAGCGAGGGCCAGCCAACGAGAGCATACAGGTCGCAGTGGTGGGTAGTATATGGGGCTTTGGTGACAAAACGGATGGCATTGTGATAGACTACATCCAATTTGCTGAGTAGAGTGTTGGAGGCTATTTTGTAAATGACATCGTTGAAGTCAAGGACTGTAGGATAGTCAGTTTTATGATGCATTTAGTTTTACTAGCATTTAAGAGCAGTTGGAGGCCACGGAAGGAGAGTTGTATGGCATTGAAGCTCGTCTGGAGGTTAGTTAACACAGTGTCCAAAGAAGGGCCAGAAGTATACAGAATGGTGTCGTCTGCGTAGAGGTGGATCAGAAAATCACCAGCAGCAAGAGCGACATCATTGATGTATACAGAGAAAAGAATTGGGCCGTGAATTGAACCCTGTGGCACCCTTATAGACACTGCCAGAGGTCCGGACAACAGGCCCTCCGATTTGACACACTGAACTCTGTCTGAGAAGTAGTTGGTGAACCAGGCGAGGCAGTCATTTGAAAAACAAAGGCTGTTGAGTCTGCCGATAAGAATGTGGTGATTGACAGAGTCGAAAGCCTTGGCCAGGTCGATGAATACGGCTGCACAGTATTGTCTTTTATCGATGGCGGTTATGATATCGTTTAGGACCTTTCAGAACATCAGCTATCTGGATTTGGGTGAAGGAGAAATGGGGAAGGCTTAGGCAAGTTGCCTAAGGGGGGTGCAGAGCTGTTGACCGGGGTAGGTGTAGCCAGGTGGAAAGCATGACCAGCCGTAGAAAAATGGTTATTGAAATTCTCAATTATCGTGGATTTATCGGTGGTGACAGTGTTTCCTAGCCTCAGTGCAGTGGGCAGCTGGGAGGAGGTGCTCTTATTCTCCATGGACTTCACAGTGTCCCAGAACGTTTTGGAGTTTGTGCTACAGGATGCAAATTTCTGTTTGAAAAAGCTAGCCTTTGCTTTCCTAACTGCCTGTGTATATTGGTTCCTAACTTCCCTGAAAAGTTGCATATCGCGGGGGCTATTCGATGCTAATGCAGTCCGCCACAGGATGTTTTTGTGCTGGTCAAGGGCAGTCAGGTCTGGAGTGAACGAAGGGCTATATCTGTTCCTGGTTCTACATTTTTTGAATGGGGCATGCTTATTTAAGATGGTGAGGAAAGCACTTTTAAAGAATAACCAGGCATCCTCTACTGACGGAATGAGGTCAATATCCTTCCAGGATACCCGGGCCAGGTCGATTAGAAAGGCCTGCTCGATGAAGTGTTTTAGGGAGCGTTTGACATTGATGAGGGGTTGTCGTTTGACCACAGACCCATTACGGACGCAGGCAATGAGGCAGTGATCGCTGAGATCCTGGTTGAAGACAGCAGAGGTGTATTTAGAGGGCAGGTTGGTCAGGATGATATCTATGAGGGTGCCCGTGTTTATGGATTTGGGGTTGTACCTGGTAGGTTCATTGATAATTTATGTGAGATTGAGGGCATCTATCTTAGATTGTAGGGTGGCCAGGGTGCTAAGCATGTCCCAGTTTAGGTCACCTAACAGTTCGAGGTCTGAAGATAGATGGAGAGCAATCAATTCACATATGGTGTCCAGGGCACAGCTGGGGGCTGAAGATGGTCTATAACAATCGGCAACGGTGAGAGACATGGATTTTTAAAAGTAGAAGCTTGAATTGTTTGGGCGCAGACCTGGATAGTATGACAGAACTCTGCGCAGGCAGTCTCTGCAGTAGATTGCAACTCCGCCCCCTTTGGACATTTCAGGAATTTTGGTGGGCTTCCTAAGCCAGGATTCTGACACGGCTAGGACATCCGGGTTGGCAGAGTGTGCTAAAGCAGTGAATAAAACAAACTTAGGGAGGAGGCTTCTAATGTTAACATGCATGAAACCAAGGCTTTTACGTTTACAGAAATCAACAAATGAGAGCGCCTGGGGAATGGGAGTGGAGATAGACACTGCAGGGCCTGGATTAACCTCTACATCACCAGAGGAACAGAGGAGGAGTAGGATAAGGGTACGGCTAAAGGCTATAGTCGTCTAGTGGGTTCGGAACAGGGAGTAAAAGGAGCAAGTTTCTGGGCGCGGAAGAATAGATTCAAGGCATAATGTACAAACAAGGGTAGGATAGGATGTGAATACAGTGGAAGTAAACCTAGGCATTGAGTGACGATGACAGAGGTTTTGTCTCTAGAGACACCATTTAAACCAGGTGAGGTCACCGCATGTGTGGGAGGTGGAACAAAAGGGCTAGCTGAGGCATATTGAGCAGGGCTGGAGGCTCTACAGTGTAGGCAGTAAAGGGGTCCAGGCCAATTGGCAAAATAGGTATTGTAGCCCAATAAATTGGCTGATGGACCTCTTCAGCTAGCCAGGAGGTGGACCTAGCTCGGGGCTAGCTCCAGGCTAACTGGTGCTTGGTTCAGGACAGAGATGTTAGCCAGGAGTAGCCACTCGGATAGCAGCTAGCTAGCTGCGATGATCTGGTGTAAAGGTTCAGAGCTTGCGGTAAGAATCCGGAGATGTTGTAGAGAAAAAGAAGTCCGATATTCTCTGGGTTGAATCGCGCTGTTCAGACTGGCAGGAGTTGTCCGGGCTGAGGTTAGCTGATGACCGCTAGCAGTGTCTAACTGACTACTAGTTAGTAGCTAGTTAGCTGGCTAGCTTCTGTTGGGGGTTCCGGTTGTAAGGTATAGAAAATAGCAGATCCATACCTCATTGGGTGAGGTGTGTTGCAGTAGAGTATGTTGAAATTGAGGTTAAAAATACAAAAAAATATATACGAAATATATATGAATAAAAAATTATATGTAAACGGGACACGACAAGACAAAGACGTCTGACTGCTACGCCATCCTGGAAGTATACTAACAATGATAGGGAAGATCCCCTAGTGGGCTAAACCGATATGACGGCTTGGCATACAAAGAAAAGGGGGTGTGGACCGATAAGGAGCGGGAAAGACAAAATGGATCACTACAAACAGTGGATAATTATATTAATTGAAATGCTAATCCTTTGCACATGAACGCTCGCTCATTTGGGAATAATTGCAATCAATATATTTATGCCCATACGTCGTTGTGGTCTTCTCTGTTGGAATCGTCGGTCCGTCTCCTGGAGAGTCAGTTCATCAGAAAGTCTCTGGTTACTCATGGTCGTTGCTCTATCGGCGGCTCCCGATAGTGTCTGTTGTAATGGATACGTCAGGCGTCCATTTTTCTTAGAGTAGATATTTCGGCGGTTGTCGGTATTCGCATCCCAGGCTCACAGAATTTCTAGCTGCAGACTAGTAATTAGTATCTAAGATTTGCTCTTATTCTGTATGGATCGAGAGTCTCAGAGTTTAACCATTTCCAGCTGTGTAGCCAATGCTCCACGTGGTATGGTTTTCTAGTCTTGGTACTCTACTATTTGCAATCACAGCTCCCGCTGTGGGCTTGCTTAGTTTTGGTACTCAAACCTGTGCCACCTCAGCTTACACCACGGTATGTGTAGTCTGAAGAGGATTTCCTCAGGAGGGGTTTTTATTCATAACAATAGAAAAGGGCGGTTCCATGACGCCAGATCATGTCTGTGCTCACGGGGGCGTGGCCGTTGACTAGTAAAACTTCACAGGGAATACAATTCTCTCAAAATTAAAGGTTAACATCACATTACATCATTTCACAAATAGTTTCATCTTTACTCATTCATTTTATACAATAATTAGATGCAAACACCATAATTGAGAAATGTACACATTCAGAGATACAGTCGTGGCCAAAAGTTTTGAGAATGACACAAATATACATTTTCACAAAGTCTGCTGCCTCAATTTGTATGATGGCAATTTGCATATACTCCAGAATGTCATGAAGAGTGATCAGATGAATTGCAATTAATTGCAAAGTCCCTCTTTGCCATGCAAATGAACTGAATCCCCCAAAAACATTGCCACTGCATTTCAGCCCTGCCACAAAAGGACCAGCTGACATCATGTCAGTGATTCTCTCGTTAACACAGGTGTGAGTGTTGACGAGGACAAGGCTGAAGATCATTCTGTCATGCTGATTGAGTTTCAATAACAGACTGGAAGCTTCTAAAGTTGATTCAGCTGCGGGATCGGGGCACCACCAGTACAGAGCTTGCTCAGGAATGGCAGCAGGCAGGTGTGAGTGCATCTGCACGCACATTGAGGTGAAGACTTTTGGAGGATAGCCTGGTGTCAAGAAGGGCAGCAAAGAAGCCACTTCTCTCCAGGAAAAACATCAGGGACAGACTGATATTCTGCAAAAGGTACAGGGATTGGACTGCTGAGGACTGGGGTAAAGTCATTTTATCTGATGAATCCCCTTTCCGATTGTTTGGGGCATTTGGGGATTTAGGAGTTCGGCCACGTGAAATCCTTTGTTCTCTCTCTGTATTCTCTCTTTCTGCATGGCCAGGGGGAGAGAGTCTCCACCAGGAATTTACGACCTGAGATAACAGGACCTGGGTGTAGGAGAGAGTGAGAGAGGGGGAAGCTACGATCTATACCCAGAAAGGGCCACGTCATGACAGTGAGCTACCGAGTGTCTAGGACAGGCAAGCCCCATACTATTGTGGAGGACTTCATTCTTCCTGCTGCCGCGGATATTGCTGTGACAATGCTGGGGGAAAATACCCAAAAAACTATACAGACAATGCCTTCATCAAACAACAATTTTTCACAACGCATCATTGACACGGCAGGAGATGTTTTGAAATAATTACTGCTTCGCATTCAAGCCAGTGAATTCTATGCATTACAGCTGGATGAGTCAACAGACGTGGCGGGCCTGGCACAGCTCCTGGTATATATTACAATATATATATATATTTCACCTTTATTTAATTAACTAGGTAGGCAAGTTAAGAACAAGTTCTCATTTACAACTGCGACCTGGCCAAGATAAAGCAAAGCAGTTCGACACATACAACAACACAGAGTTACACATTGGAGTAAACAAACATACAGTCAATAATACAGTAGAAAAAACAAATCTATATACAATGTGTGCAAATGAGGTAAGATAAGGAACCTAAGGCAATAAATAGGCCATGGTGGCGAACTAATTACAATATAGCAATTTAACACTGGAATGGTAGATGTGCAGTAGATGAATGTGCAATGTAAAAATACTGGGGTGCAAAGGAGCAAGATAAATAAATGAATACAGTAGGGGATGAGGTAGTTGGTTGGGCTATTAACAGATGGGCTATGTACAGGTGCAGTGATCTGTGAGCTGCTCTGACAGCTGGTGCTTAAAGCTAGTGAGGGAGATAAGTGTCTCCAGTTTCAGTGATTTTTGTAGTTCGTTCCAGTCATTGGCAGCAGAGAACTGGAAGGAAAGGTTGCCAAAGGAGGAATTGGCTTTGGGGGTGACCAGTGAGATATACCTGCTGGAGCGCGTGCTGCGGGTGGGTGCTGCTATGGTTACCAGCGAGCTGAGATAAGGCGGGGCTTTACCTAGCAGGGACTTGTAGATGACCTGGAGCCAGTGGGTCTGGCGACGAGTATGTAGCGAGGGCCAGCCGACTAGAGCATACAGGTCGCAGTGGTGGGTGGTATAAGGGGCTTTGGTGTTACGTTTATGGGGGGTCAATTAAGAAAGACACCCTCTTCTGCAAACCAATGGAAACCAGGACAACAGGAGAGGATATTTTTAAAATACTGGACAGCTTTGTGACATCAAATGGACTTTGGTGGTCAAGATGTGTTGGTATCTGTACCGATGGAGCAAAATCCATGGCAGGGAGACATAGTGGAGTGGTAATGCGCGTGCAGTATCTCCCGACGCCACATCTTTACCACCAAAGTCCATTTGATGTCACAAAGCTGTCCAGTACATTTTGGACAATACAGTGAAAATGGTTAACTTTGTTAAAACAATGCCTCTGAACTCTTGTGTATTTTCTGCACTATGCAATGATATGGGCAGCGACCATGTTACGCTTTTACAACATACAGAAGTGCGCTGGTTATAAAGGGGAAAAGTATTGCCACGTTTTTTTAATTGAGAGACAATCTTAAAGTTTTCTTTACTGACCATAATTTTCACTTGTCTGACCGCTTGCATGATGACGAGTTTCTCACACGACTGACCTATCTGGGTGATGTTTTTTCTCACCTGAATGATCTGAATCTAGGATTACAGGGACTCTCCGCAACTATATTCAATGTGCGGGACATAATTGAGGCTATGATTCAGAAGTTGGAGCTCTTCTCTGTCTGCATTAACAAGGACAACACAAAGGTCTTTCCATCATTGTATGATTTTTTTAGTGTGCAAATGGACTCAAGCTTACAGACAATGTCAAATGTGATATAGCGAAGCACCTGAGTGATTTGGGTGCGCAATTACGCAGGTACTTTCCCGAAACGGATGACACAAACAACTGGATTCGCTATCCCTTTCATGCCCTGCCTCCAGTCCACTTACCGATATCTGAACAAGAGAGCCTCATCGAAATTGCAACAAGCGGTTCTGTGAAAATTTTATCAGAAGCCACTGCCAGATTTCTGGATTAGGCTGCGCTCAGAGTGTCCTGCCTTGGAAAATCGCGCTGTTAATACTCTGATGCCCTTGCAACCATGTACCTATGTGAGAGTGGATTCTCGGCACTCACTAGCATGAAAACTAAATACAGGCACAGACTGTGTGTGGAAAAAGACAAAGACTCTCTCCAATACAACCCAAAATTGCAGAGTTATGTGCATCCTTTCAAGCACACCCTTCTCATTAACCTGTGGTGAGTTATTCACAATTTTCGATGAACAAATAAGGTTTTTTATGTAAGATTTCTAAGTAAAGAGCGAAATTATTTATTATTATTAGATTATTATTTGTGCCCTGGTCCTATAAGAGCTCTTTGTCACTTTCCACGAGCCGGGTTGTGACAAACTCACACTCATTCTTATGTTTAATAAATGTATCGTATAGTGTGTGTGTGGCAAGCTTACAATGATGGCAAAAAACAACATTTGAGAGTGCGCTGACCCTGGTGCTAGAGTGGTTACGCAGCTGGAGGTTGAATGTTTGAAGGGGTACTTTAAAAAGTTTGGGACCACTGATCTAGTATATAAATTGCCTGGCTGGGTTGACGAGACAGTGGATTGATCAGTCAGATGGAATTGGGCCAACTCTTTTCTCTGTATAGGCATTTGTGGAACTTGTGGAATAGACACCGGCTGAAATGCGGATTTAACCAATTAGCATCCAGGATTAGACCCACCTGTTGAATATATATTATGTAGACAGGGTTTTACTGTAGAATCACCTGAATACATTCACTGCATGCATTGTACACTAAGGTCATGATGCCAAACATCAATTGAACTGTGATATGCACCAAGGCAGCAAAAACCGGCAATCGTGTTTGTTTATCTTTTGAGACCTCTGCTCGGGCAGTGGCATGCCAATATCTAACCTACTCCTGTTGGCCAATGTAATCCAATTTTCTCGCTGACATGACATTCAACACCTGCCATGTCCCCAATATCCTGACAGCACTGAAAATGAGCAGCCAGTCCCTCCAAAAATCATCAGAATGGACAGAAGAAATGTCACTGCATGTAAAAACATTGTTCCCGCCGGGAGTCTTTCAAAGGACGTCCATTTGTGGATGAAATGTAGATTTCCTCTCCACTTTGCGTGCATGAAATTAACCTTCACATATTACTAACCCTTGTACTTGCTGACGAGGCGTGTCGTTTTTGTCCTGAACACCGCTGCGATGAAAATCATTCCATACAAGCCTATATCTCTTCATTACATTAGGGTCCAGCTTCAGCTTTTTGCAGTCTAATTGACCGCAAGGTGTTTTGCTGGCGTGCCATACATTTACATATCACAAGAGATTATTCATACACATTTTCAATTATACAGACCACTGCTGTCTGTATAATCATGTAGGTAATTATACAGGTGGTATGGCATAAGCTTAAAGGGATAGTTCAGGATTTTGGCAATGAGGCCCCCCCAGAGTCAGATGAACTTGTGGATACCATTTTTATGTCTCTGTGTGCAGTTAGTTGCCATATAGCATTTGCACAATAGTTAACTAGTGTTAGCGCAATGACTGGAAGTCTATGGGAACACCTATCATGTTAGCTGCTCCTGTAGACTTCCAGTCATTGGGATAACGCTAGTTAGCATTGGCTCGCAAAACTACCTCTTATGGCGCATTTCCATACAATGTTTAACCCAAAAGGCTCAGACAAAAGGCTGGTATTCGTGTCTCACTGGGTCAAGGCTCCGGCAGACCTGCCCTCCCTTGGGGCCATGGCAAAGTTCAGTGTGTTAAATCGGAGGGCCTGTTGTCCGGACCTCTGGCAGTCTCTATGGGGGTGCCACAGGGTTCAATTCTCGGGCCAACTCTTTTCTCTGTATATATCAATGATGTCGCTCTTGCTGCTGGTTATTTTCTGATCCACCACTACGCAGACGACACCATTCTGTATACTTCTGTCCCTTCTTTGGACACTGTGTTAACAAACTTCCAAACGAGCTTCAACGCCATACAACACTCTTTCCGTGGCCTCCAACTGCTCTTAAATGCTAGTAAAACTAAGTGCATGGTCTTCAACCGATTGCTGCCCGCACCCTCCCTCTCGACTAGCATCACTACTCTGGACGGTTCTGACCTAGAATATACCTAGGTGTCTGGTTAGACTGTAAACTCTCCTTTCAGACTTACATTATCTTCTCAGGGAGTGCCGGGGCGCTAGCGCCCCACTCCCGACACTACCAGGTGAAATGCAAGACAAAATTCCAAAATTGAATTATTAAAAATGCACCAATATACAAGTGTTTCATACTCATCAAAAGCTCTGCTTCTTGGCAATATCACAGCGTTGTCGGATTTCAAAAAGGCTTTACGGCGAAAGCACTACATTTGATTGTTTGAGGCTAGCACCTCACATATTTTCCATAACCATGAAATCTTTAGCCAGCGCGGTCGATAGAAAATGCATTTCACAGGGAAAACCTGTGCCTTACCTTTTGTAGAACTTCTGCAGAGGGCTTCCTAAGTGTCCAACGAAGACAATCCATGGGTATTTGGTTAGAAAAAGTAATTTATTATATCCTTAAATCTCCGTTTGGTTGGCACCTTGTGTTCAGAAAATCCAATGTGACGAGAACGCGTTCAACTATACCTATAAACTTTCCCTCAACAAAACAAAAACCAATTAAAATGCTTCCTTAGCTTATCTTTTATGAATAAAAGTGATAATCTTTCACTTGGATGGTCACCTAAACGTTATATAAGTCAAATAAAGTGGACCGCTCAGCCAAACGTGCGCCCAAAAACGTGCAACTGAAAAAGAGCTCCCTCGACTAAAACTTCTCCCAATAGAACACATTAGTTCCGATTTCCATTAAACGTTACCTATACACTGCTGACATCCAGTGGAAGCAATAGATACTACATTCAGTGTCCTGGTATAAAGACTTTTCTAAAGGCACTGTCTCAAAGTGAGCTATAAGCCACAAGGAATGAGATTTCCGGATGGAAATGTTTTTGCCTGCCAAATGACTTCTGTTACACTCACAGACAAAATGATAACACTTTTGGAAACCTCAGAGTGTTTCCTATCCAATAGTAATTATGTGCATGTCCCATTTTCTGAGCCTGAGTGGCAAGCATTTTACTTTGGGCACGCCAGACTCTCCAAAACCGACCCCTCAGCTTCCACTCCCTAACAAGTTTAAGCATCTCCAATCCAAAATTAAATCTAGAATTGGCTTCCTATTTCGCAACAAAGCCTCCTTCACTCATGCTGCCAAACATACCCTCGTAAAACTGACTATCCTACCGATCCTTGACTTCGGTGATGTCATTTACAAAATAGCCCCCAAAACACTATACAGCAAACTGGATGTAGTCTATCACAGTGCCATCCGTTTTGTCACCAAAGCCCCATATTCTACCCACCACTGCAACCTGTATGCTCTCGTTGGCTGGCCCTCACTACATATCCGTCGCCAAACCCACTGGCTCCAGGTCATCTATAAGTCTTTGCTAGGTAAAGCCCCGCCTTAGCTCAGCTCACTGGTCACCATAGCAACACCCACCCGTAGCACGCGCTTCAGCAGGGATATTGCACTGGTCATCCCCAAAGCCAACACTTCCTTTTTTCCAGTTCTCTACTGCCAATGACTGGAACAAATTACAAAAATCTCTGAAGCTTGAGTCTTATTTCACCCTCTCTAACTTTAAGCATCAGCTGTCAAAGCAGCTTACCGATCACTGTACCTGTGCACAGCCAATCTGTAAATAGCACACCCAACTACCTCATCCCCACCCCAGTATCTCTACTTGCACATCATCATCAGCACATCTATCACTCCAGTATTAATGCTAAATTGTAATTATTTTCGCCTCCATGGCCTATTTATTGCCTACCGCCATACTCTTCTACATTTTCACACACTGTACATAGATTTTGTATTTTTATTTTCTTTTGTGTTATTGACTGTACGTTTGTTTATGTGTAACTCTGTGTTGTTGTTTCTGCTTTGCTTTATCTTGGCCAGGTCACAGTCGTAAATGAGAACTTGTTCTCAACTGGCCTACCTGTGAAATAAAATAAAATAAATAAATTCTATGCTTCCCGTTCTCAAGTTTCGTTTTTGCGTACACCAGCTTCAAACAGCTGAAAATACATGGCTGATAGAATGGATTCACTTGGCAGAAGCCCATCTTTAACATTAGAAAAAAGTAATTTTCTTCAACCATTACCATGCTAATACTGGATGCCAACAAACGCCTACAACTGAGTCTCAAATTCTTCCACTAAGAATCCAATAGAGCATGTGTACAGTGCATTCGGAAAGCTTAGTTTGTTTTCCTCATCAATCTAAACACAATACCCCATAATGACAAAGCAAAAACAATGTATTAAAAAACAATGTATTAAAAATAAAAACTGAAATATAACAGTTCATCTTTCCCTCGATCCTGACTAGTCTCCCAGTCCCTGCCGCTGAAAAACATCCCTATAACATGCTGTTGCCACCACCATACTTCACAGGGATGGTGCCAGGTTTCCTTGAGATGTGACGCTTGGCATTCAGGCCATTTTCTCTGATAAATCCCCTTTCCGATTGTTTGGGGCATCCGGAAAAAAGCAACACATCCTCCGAGAGCAACTTCTTCCAACCATCCAGGAACAGTTTGGTGACGAACAATGCCTTTTCCAGCATGATGGAGCACCTTGCCATAAGGCAAAAGTGATAACTAAGTAACTCGGGGAACAAAGCATCAATATTTTGGGTCCATGGCCAGGAAACTCCCCAGACCTTAATCCCATTGAGAACTTGCGGTCAATCCTCAATAGGTGGGTGGACAAATAAAAAACCTACAAATTCTGACAAACTCCAAGCATTGATTATGCAAGAATGGGCTGCAATCAGTCAGGATGTGGCCCAGAAGTTAATTGACAGCATGCCAGGGCGGATTGCAGAGGTCTTGAAAAAGAAGGGTCAACACTGCAAATATTGACTCTTTGCATCAACTTCATGAAAATTGTCAATAAAATCCTTTGACACTTATGAAATGCTTGTAATTATACTTCAGTATTCCATAGTAACATCTGACAAAAATATCTAAAGACACTGAAGCAGCAAACTTTGTGGAAATTTATATTTGTGTCATTCTCAAAACTTTTGGCCACGACTGTATATATACACATCACGCCAATGATTCACTTTCACACTGTAACACACACCTATGTAGACATCTCTCCAGAGTATTCCAATTTTACGCCTAAAAACGTTGTTCTCTCCTGGCTAATCATCATAGACCAATGTTTTCTCTCCATGTAATTAGAATGAAAAAAACAAATCCTCCAGTCAGCATGATTACCTCCTGTCACTCCAAGCACCTCTTTACCATAATTTAATGTATTGCTCAATGATCACTCCACAGTCATAAAGGCAAGAGGCTCCCTCCCCCACCCCCACTTGAAGTCCATTTCCTAGTCATCAGCCATCGTCTGATAAATGCCAGCTCTGGGAGGGCACTCTTTGTTTTGAAGATGTGCTATTACTGCACCCACTCTCCGACACTAGTGATTAATGCCCAGGCCCTTTGCTTTCCAGCTTGGCAGTGTAACAAATGATATAGGATTAATAAGCCCCTGTCCTCACCAAGAGCAACAAAGAGCCGCCCCAACTACAGTTTGGGCACTACACTACATGTGAGGAGTTCTGTATATACAGTGTTATGTAAGTACTGGTGTTCAGTCACAACTAGTACTAGATTAGGCGTTCCTATTAAACATACAGTGCATTCAGGAAATGATTCAGATCCCTTGAATTTTTTCACATTTTGTTACATTACAGCCTTATTCAATATTGATTAAATATTATTATTTTTTCATCATTCTACACACATAATGACAAAGCGAAAACAGTTTTTTTATATTGTAGCTAATTTATAAAAAATAAAAACATAAATACAGTATATTATTTACATAAGTATTCAGACCCTTTGCTATGAGACAAAAAATTGAGCTGAGGTGTATCCTCTTTCCACTGATCATCCTTGGGATGTTTCTACAACTTGATTGGAGTCCACCAGTGGTAAATTCAATTGATTGGACATGATTTGGAAAGATACACAGCTGTCTATATAAGGTCCCATGACATCGAAGGAATTGTCCCTCGAACTCTGAGACAGGATTGTGTTGATGCACAGATCTGGGGAAGGGTACCAAAACATTTCCGCAGCATTAAAGGTCCCAAAGAACACAGTGCCCATCATTCTTAAATGGAAAAAGTTTAGAACCACCAAGACTATTCCTAGAGTCCGGCCAAAATGAGCAATTGGGGGAGAAGGGCCTTGGTCAGGGAGGTGACCAATAACCCGATGGCCACTTTGACAGAGCTCTAGAGTTCCTTTGTGGAGATGGGAGAACATTCCAGACGGACAACCATCTCTGCAGCATTCCACCAATCAGCCTTTTTGGTAGAGTGGCCAGACGGAAGCCACTCCTCAGTAAAAGGCACATGACAGCCCGCTTGCAGTTTGTCAAAAGGCACCTAAAGGACTCTCAGCCAATTAGAAATAAGATTCCCCAGATACAGGTTTGCCAAGCGCGTAGCGTCATACCCAAGAAGACTGCCAAAGGTGCTTCAACAAAGTACTGAGTAAAGGGTCTGAATACATACGGAAATGAGATATTTCAGTTTTTGCAAAAATGTCTAAAAAACGTTTTTTTGCTTCATCATTATGGGGTATTGTGTGTAAATTGATGAGAAAATGTGTTTTTGTCCATTTTAGAATAAGGCTGTGAAGTAGCAAAATGTGGAAAAAGTCAAGGGGTCTGAATACTTTCTGAATGCACATTTGTGCAAATGTATTGAAAATGAATCTCATTTATATAAGTATTCACACCCCTGTGTCAGCTTTTACAACAGTGAGTCTTTCTGGGTAAGTCTTTAAGAGCTTTGCACACCTGAATTGTACAATATTTGCACATTAGTCTTTTTAAAATTCTTCAAGCTCTGTCAAGCCATTTTCAAGTCTTGGCATAGATTTTCAAGACAATTTAACTAAAAACTTTGAATGTTCCTGAGTGGCCTAGTTAATGTCGTCTTGGTAAGCAACTCCAGTGTATATTTGGCCTGTTTTAGGTTATTGTTCTCCTGAACGGTGAATTCGTCTCCAAGTGTCTGTTGAACAGCAGACTGAACCAGGTTTTCCTCTAGGATTTTGCCAGTGCTTAGCTCTCTTCTGTTTCTTTTTATCCTAACTCCCTAGTCCTTGCCGATGACACGCATACCCATAACATGATGCAGCCACCACCATGCTTGAAAATATGAAGAGTGGTATTCAGTAATGTGTTGTGTTCGCCCCAAACATAACACTTTGTATTCAGGACATAAAGTTCACTTCTTTGCTACATTTTTTGCAGTTTTACTTTGTTATTGCAAACAGGATGCATGTTTTGGATTTTTTTAAATTCTTTACAGACTTCCTTCTTTTCACTCTGTCAATTAGGTTAGTATTGTGGAATAACAAAAATGTTGTTGATCAATCAGTTTTCTCCTATCACAGCCATTAAACTCTGTAACTGTTTTAACATCACCATTGGCCTCATGGTAATGTCCCTGGGCAGTTTCTTTCCTCTCTGGCAACTGAGTTAGGAAGGAAGCCTGTATCTTTGTAGTGACTGGGTGTATTGATACACCATCCAAAGTGTAATTAATAACTTCACTATGCTCAAAGGGATATTCAATGTCTGCTTTTTTTAATTTTTTTATTCATTTGTAAAAATGTGAAAAACATAATTCCACTTTGACATTATGGGGTATTTTGTACAGGCTAGTGACAAAACATCTACATTTTATCCATTTGAAATTGATGTTGTAACACAACAAAATGTGGAAAAGTCAAGTGGTGTGAATATTTCTGAAGGCACTTTAAACATATGACTTGACTTGGCTAAATAACAGAGAGTTTAATATCACGGATGTTTATGCAGACTGTGCAGAGGATGATTAATATGGGCTTGAATTTTGTATCCGTGCTATCCTCCTCCATGCTGTTGAATGCTATTTGGGGGAGCCTCATGCATAATTGCAAATTGTTAGTTCAAGCCTCCCATAACGATGGAACCTTCCCTATGCAAAATGTATGTTTCCTGAGAATTTGCAGTACAGCAATTAGTGGCTTTGCTTTGGGCACCTGCATGGGTCTGGGCAAGCTTGCTGCCCATATTAACTCGCAATCAGCAGCTGGTCCTAAGTCTGACTAAAACAGAAAATGCTACAATTCTGTTCATTACAACCCCATGATATTTTCTTTAGCTCCCAGGGGTTGTCATGCTAACTATAAATGTATATTACTGATACTATAGGATAATGGAAATGTATTTGGATTTCAATTGGTTTGAGCATTGGATTGGATGTTGCTCCTATTCTTGAAGAAAAATTATTCACACAACCAAATGAGTTTCCTGTGTGAACGACATCAGAGTTGGAGGGGAAGAAAGGCGGAAACGCCTCAAAGGAATACTGATTTCCACCTTTGGCTGGTTGGCAGCCCGAGTGAAAGCCAGCCTGCTACGGGCTATTGGTGAGAGGAGCCATGTGCAACACCATGGAGCACCATAATCAGAACACCCCGCATGCCTCTCTCTCCATCTTCCCTCACTTCCAAGTCCAAAACAGCTAAATAAAAAATGGCTTTATTTTCTTTATGAATAAGAGGTTTGCTTTCCTGTGTGTGAGATGCCGCATGGAGAAAAGAATGATCACGTCAGATACGAAGGGACACAATTTAATGTGAAGAAATATTACAGGGGGGATTTTGACGAGGGAAATTCTCCTATTTTCCAAACCTCTATATTAAATTGCAAATATAAATTGTACTCATGACTTTATCTCTTTTGCACACAAAAATGTAATGCTGTATGGAATGCAAGAGTTATTTCTTTTGGGAGGAGGTAATATTGTAGTAATAAAAGTATCCTTTGGGGAACGAAATGCCATCATATAACCTGTTAATTACTTCGCAAAGTCATGCAGCGCCAGAGATCAATAATGTTTAGCGTTTCAGAGGCATTAAGAAACAAATGGCAGCTCCGCCAGGATATTACTTTTGACCTTTCAGTCATTACTCCTTATTTTATGGGGCCAATTCTATATCAAAGCAGAGAGATGACTTTGGGGCTTTGCTAGCGAGGCATTAGGCTTCAGTAGAAGAGACCACTTACACCTGTGTCTTCATTAGCGATTTTTAATGTGACCGGATCTTAAGTATAAGACATGGTTTTGTATATTAACACGATCTAACCTGAAAAGCAGGCACTGCTATGAAGCATTTTCAGTACCAACAGAAACTGTAATTGAATTAAATATTTTATAATTTGTATTTTTGCATTTTTTTATGCACAATTTTAGTCATTGAATTCATAAATTGAACATTTCATGATTTGAAACTGAATTGACTGAATATTGCAATCAGTTTTAACATTTCATTTCAATTTAATTGAATATTCAATATTTAAATATTCAGTTTCAATATGGTAGATATTGCATTCATTGTCTGTGTATCAAGTTTACAAACTATAATTTCAAGTTTATCAAAGTCTCATATATTCAACTTCTCAGATCACATTCAGATTCATTTTTCAAATTCAGTTCTCTAAATTCAGATTCAAAACCACAGACAACATCCTGGGACTTTACCAGCAAAGAATGGAAGAAGAGAACAGATTAAACAATCTCTGTGTTAAACAGGTTTCTGGCAGTTTCTGAAGCCAATGTTTTTTTCCTATGAATTTGGCTCTAGCGTTTGAAACGTCTGGGCTATAAGCTATTATGACCCCGTTCCTAAATTAAAGCTAAGACTCTCTGGAAGATGGTTGTGACTTCTGTTCCGCTCTATGATGCTCACAGGACAGGTTAGAAGGGAGCGTGACAAAAAAAGAACATTTGGCCCCCATGAGAATATAGTTGAATAGCTTCTAAGGATATCTTTTCCACTCCCTATTTAATCTTGCTCTTGTGACTGACTGGGTTTGAACCAGGTCTTCTGCATGTCACAAGACTGTGTTAGCCTACTTAGCTAAAGCCCATTGGGATGAGTTCAGAAATACAAGTCTTCAAGTCTCTAGCAAGGTTACTAATCAAAGAGTGTGGACCTTGGTTACATTTCACCCCTCCCCCCCTTTGACCTCATACTCAGAGATCACGGCACCAATATAACTGACTGGGTTCGAACTCAGGCCTACTGCACAACAACAACCCTTTCTGTAGGAAACAGAAGCAGAAGGATCAGTGCACCCTTTTGAATGAGTGCAACAGAGGTGGTTTGGTGATCCACGCATGTGATGAGCCACCTTGCCTGAGACCTGAAGACCTGTGTTAATTTTACTGATGGGGTTCTAACCCAAGTCTCTTGTGTGCCAGACAATGGAACTTTTCATGGTTACTCATCAGGCAAGTGTGGTCCCCGAACCACCTGTGTTACACTGAATGCATCTGAGAAGTTTAATATATGAAACTTTGGTAAACTTGAAAATATAGTTTGTAAAGTTGATACATAGACAATGAATGCAATATCTATCATATTGAAACTGAATATATACAGTTGAAGTTGGAAGTTTACATACACCTTACCCAAACACATTTAAACTCAGTTTTTCACAATTTCTGACAATTTCACCACTTTATTTTAAGAATGTGAAATGTCAGAATAATAGTAGAGAGAATGATTTATTTCAGCTTTTATTTCTTTCATCACATTCCCAGTGGGTCAGAAGTTTACATACACTCAATTAGTATTTGGTAGCACTGCCTTTAAATTGTTTTATAAGCTTCCCACAATAAGTTGGGTGAATTTTGTCTCATTCCTCCTGACAGAGCTGGTGTAACGGAGTCAGGTTTGTAGGCCTCCTTGCTCGCACACGCTTTTTCAGTTCTGCCCACACATTTTCTATGGGAATGAGGTCAGGGATTTGTGATGGCCACTCCAATACCTTGACTTTGTTGTCCTGAAGCCATTTTGCCACATCTTTGGAAGTATGCTTGGGGTCATTGTCCATTTGGAAGACCCATTTTCCGACCAAGCTTTAACTTCCTGACTGATGTCTTGAGATGTTGCTTCAATATATCCACATAATTTTCCATCCTCATGATGCCATCTATTTTGTGAAGTGCACCAGTCCCTCCTGCAGCAAAGCACCCCCACAACATGATGCTGCCACCCCTGTGCTTCATGGTTGGGATGGTGTTCTTTGGCTTGCAAGCCCCACACCCCCTTTTCCTCCAATAATAACGACGGTCATTATGGCCAAACAGTTCTATTTTTGTTTCATCAGACCAGAGGACATTTCTCCAAAAAGTCCCCATGTGCAGTTGCAAACCGTAGTCTGGCTTTTTTATGGCGGTTTTGGAGCAGTGGCTTCTTCCTTGCTGAGCGGCTTTTCAGGTTATGTCGATATAGGACTCGTTTTAATGTGGATATAGATACTTTTGTACCACTTTCTGCCAGCATCTTCACAAGGTCCTTTGCTGTTGTTCTGGGATTGATTTGCACTTTTTGCACCAAAGTACGTTAATCTCCAGGAGACACTTTATACTTGCGTACTATTGTTTGTACATGTGAACGTGGTACCTTCAGGCGCTTGGAAATTGCTCCCAAGGATGAACCAGACTTGTGGCTGATTTCTTTTTCCCATGATGTCAAGCAAAGAGGCACTGAGTTTGAAGGTAGGCCTTGAAATAGATCCACAGGTACACCTCCAATTGACTCAAATTATGTCAATTAGACTATCAGAAGATTCTAAAGCCATGACATAATTTTCTGGAATTTTCCAAGCTGTATAAAGGCACAGTCAACTTAGTGTATATAAGCTTCTGACCCACTGGAATTGTGAAACAGTGAATTATAAGTGAAATAATCTGTCTGTAAAAAATTGTTGGAAAAATGATGCACAAAGTAGATGTCCTAACCGACTTGCCAAAACTATAGTTTGTTAACAAGAAATTTGTGGAGTGGTTGAAAAACGAGTTTTAATGACTCCAACCTAAATGTATGTAAACTTCCGACTTCCGACTGTAAATATTGAATTTAAAAATGTAATGCAATATTCATTCAATTCAGTTTCAAATCATGAAATGCAAGTTCAATTTATGAATTAAATTATTAATTAATTTATTGAATTCAAAGTTGGTGTGAGTTCTAGCCATTTAATCATGTCTAAATGTCAGTCTTCTTAACTGTCATCTCATATCTACAGCATGACCCAGATGATATCAGTGCAGGTTGCAAGATATCCATCCACAGATCATGTCCAGCCATAATATAACACGTATTTCACTCTTTCTACCTGCCCATTACCTGACTACACACATCACTGAGATGTGACAGAAATGGATGCCTCTTCTCCATCAGTCCCAAGGTTAAAATGGAAGCCCTGATCCACCACTCTCACCTCTCCCCTGGGAAACATGGCACCACGGCAGAGCTCTTGCAGCCATGATAGCTTGCCAAGTGCATGGCGATTGCTATTTACCAGTTTATCAAGTGTTTAGCGGGTGATCCGGTCCATCTGTACACTCAAAGTGAATTAGCTTGGCGTGTGCAGGTCTCTGTGGAAGGCAAACTGTCTACAGGAAGCCATTTTCCCTCACACATATTCACTGTGCACACACACACAAACACCACTAACTGGATTGACTGGTTTAGTATGAGAACTAAAATCCTTTTTGAAAATCAGATTTATATACACAATAAAATAAAGTGTAAGTTTGTTTTAGACTCGAAGAATGGTTCATGAGCTCACAGTCAATTACACTGAAATCATAAAAACTATATTCATCAAATGTTTTCCACTGCTGTTGTATAGCATTGTGTTATTGTTGTTGTTTATTCATCATAGAAACGCAGGTCCAAATCCAGCTAGGACATCTCCTGTTGTTAGATATCCACTGTTTTACAAATTACAAACAGGTGCTTTCTGAGTATACACTTGAATCATAGTATGAATCATTTAGCATGAGCTGTGCTTCTGATTGAGGCTAATCCATTTCATTTTAATTTGTAATTTGCAGGCAAAATAGTACAAATGAAGCAATAAACAGAATCAGATGAAGGCTCTGGGAAATTTGAATCAAATTAAAGATCAGGTAAATTCAAATCAATGCAGCCAAGGTCACATCAACTGCACTGGGAGACAAATACGGTTGACATAGTTTTACAGAAATGCACAGATAGAAAATGCTATATAATGCTTCTGGACATGGCAGGAAATGTAGTTTACTCGTCCAGATAAGAGAACTGTGTCTTTTCTAGGTTGTCCGCTTCTATCTTGAGCGTTCTGTAAGGTTGAGTACAGCTTCTGAATATGCCGCAGACATCCCGTCTCTTCACTCATCATTCAGTAGGGAGTGCTCCACGGTCATGTTTTCTAGCCCCTCCAGGAGAATGCAGGTCCCAGAAAATGTCATAAGCACCGAGAGGCTTAAGCTCTTCCGCCACCCTTCACGGGCCACACAAATCAGGTTCCACTTGCCTAACACTCTCCATGAATGTACCATCTCCCCTCGCCTCCCCCCTGCACTCCCTACAAATGTGTCTTGAATGTGTCATTCCTGAGAGAGAGAGCGAGAGAGAAAGTCAAAAATCCCCCCATCGCCATTAGAAACCCCACAATATTAAAAATGTCGGAGTGCGGGGAAATTTGCCTCTCCCATCAGCGTGGCGCCCCATTATCGTCGAGTCGCCACAGTGTCCCGTGCACGGTTTTAATATTACATTTGCTGACAGGCACTCCGAGCCCGTTGGCCTGTAACTATGACTTCCCGTGGATTCAGATGTGGTGGGAAGTGGTTGGGAGATTTAAGAACAGGTTGATAAACTCTGCATTGCGATGCAAGGCTGCAAAAGTGTGTTTGCCATTTTGGCAGGAATCTGTTGCCTCAGACTAACACTGGTGATCCATTATCATCAAACCAGAGGGAAGGAGAAAAAGAGAGAGACAGCATGTTCTATTCATTAGGCTTTCCAAATGGCTTCTACGCATTCCAAATGTACTGACAATTTTATTTATTTATTTTATTTTATTTCACCTTTATTTAACCAGGTAGGCAAGTTGAGAACAAGTTCTCATTTACAACAATGAAATGTCAACATCCAAAATGTCCCCCTCTCTTGCAGGTAGGAGAGAGCAAATGTCCCCTCTACATTTACACAACTAATCCACCATAATTATGTTTTCCCAAACGGTGAGTCGATAGTCAGCATGCAGACAAGTCATGTATTAAGATATTTTTCCAGATAATGACAAGAGATCCACATTTGGATAAAAGGGGGTATATGATTGACTTCTATGCAGTTTTCTCTTTAAGAGTTGGTGTATAGACATTGCCTATTGCAGAAAGATACACAGTGCATGCTAATGCATGCTTACATTTTGAACACTTAATTCGGCAAAGCGAAGAAGGATTTCAATAGCATTAAGAAATATGCAGTACACAAATCCCATCGCCAGACCTGGGGCACCAGTAGTCCTTGAGCTCCCAACATTATAAAGCAATGTGCAATCCACAGGCATAGTTCACCACTAATCCATTTTGAATTTTAAAGCTACTTAGTGTGTAATCCATTTGACATCCCCGTGTCCAGTGGGACTGTGTATCAGGCTTCAGGTATCTCACCCTAGTCTAATCAGTCTGTCCTACTGAAGGAAATCTTTCAAGGGGCTATCCGACCGCCCTGAATCGAAGTGCTGTTGACAGAGCATATACAGCAGACAAAGCTTTTCAGGGAGGAAATCTGGCCCTGCTTTTGCCATTGCGGGTCACTTAAAAAAACACCAGCACGCAGCATAAGCAGCAGAGAAAAAAGGAAATCGAAAACAAGATTGAACTAATTTGTATGATCTTTCTCTACGGAGGAGAGAAAGAAAATGCTGTCGACATTCACCTAAATGCTCCTTCGAGCTAAAGATTGCTCAGGGGAAAAGTGCTTACACTGGGAGCTGAACCAGATTAGATTTGTGCAGGCAGAAGTCTGCTCATCTATGTGTCCTGTAATAGGATTAGGCTGCTACCTACCGCCACAGACAGATGCTCTATTGGTTTGCGAGGCTAATTTTAATGCTAACACAAGGAATGGGTGAGGGAAGGTATTTGTTTTTCTACTGCTTTTAGGACGGAGGCGTTTCAAACTCCGCCATCAGCAGTTTTCCCAATGTGTCGGTGGTGAAGGAAGCGTCCCAACGAAGTCAGGAGGTGTCTCTGCGTGGGTGTAGGCTCCACACGTCCACTGCGGGCACTGAGCATTAAATAAATCATTTCTCCCAGGCTCTGCTATGGGTTTACTGGTCACAAGTTGA
Organism: Brachymystax lenok tsinlingensis; assembly: GCA_030435695.1. Lineage (NCBI taxonomy): Eukaryota > Metazoa > Chordata > Actinopteri > Salmoniformes > Salmonidae > Brachymystax > Brachymystax lenok. The sequence goes on from CM059792.1 coordinate 33,559,969, forward strand.
TGGGGCATAGCTAAACTCTCATGCATCTTTAATGGGCAGTAGACCACTGTTTTGCCACTTCTTTATAGGAGGCATAATGCATGTTAAACATGAACACCTTCACGAGAGCTGTCTAGTTTGAGTGCACCAGACAAAGCATCAACTTACACCTCAGGACACAATACTGACAGGTGCTCTTTAAAGATGTATGTTTACTTTGGAGAAGGTGTTTACGTTAATTAATCAGTGGAGCTCAAATCTAGTAGCAGATATTACAAATCAAGTGCTTTGTTCGGGTGGCTAGAAAAAAATTATGTGTGGGTAGCCTATATATGGCAAGCACAATCTCATTTGCCAACCTTTTCCATTACAAACACAGAGGGAGTGACTTAGCCATGTATTACACGCTCTTAAGCTGTTGTCTGACCTCAGGGAAAGGGGGATGGGTGTGTGTGTGGGGGGCAAAGTTAACACTCAGCATTTCAAAAGGCACCACAAACACGCTAAAGTACTCTGTTATACACTCTGGCCCCTCCAGCTCTTCAAGTGCACAAAAGGGAGGGCAAAGCCTGCTGCCAATCTATATGCAGGTTACGGAGGAGATGGAGAAATCAAGCTGATAGCTCTCTTCCATCAAAGGCATGGTGTTTATGTTGACATGTAGACTATTGAGATGAACGGATGCAATACTTCAGTCATACAGAGTATCTGCACATGTGCACGGCTTTGCTTCACACTATTACAACGTGGTAGCTATGGGACCAAATCGGCAGAGAAGTTTAGCCTCACGCTTCAATGCTTTTAGTTCTTGTGGAAATTGACCCACTACTGTTTTTACTTTGTGCATGCAACGTCATCTTGCTGAGTGGAACTTAAACAATCATCTTTGCCTTGTCTCACTTCATTTCCCCCCTCCCTGTTTCTCCACAATGAGCTCTGCTTTCACCGTGGTTCAAAGAGAATATATGTTTCTGTAGCTTCTTTTATCACCTCTCTGTCTCTCCTTTTCTGGGAGATTCAGAGAGAGAAGTTGAAGGGTTGTCTGAATATTGAATTCAGGTGTGCTCATTTTCTCAAGAAATGTTAGCCTTGGGGTGATTTTGTGTCTCATAATCGAACAGTTTGGCGTAATAACGTTACCTTGTGAATGTTCTTTAATAATATTGTAATCTAATCACATAACAAAACAAACGTTCTGTAGTGCCTGGACCTTCTAACCAGCTTTGCAGCATGAGTGTGAAAGCTTTTTAAAAAACCCTTTCAGAACATTGAGGGTACCAAGGTCGATCTGATGCTGAGATTGTAATTAGAAAATAGAACAACCTTCCTTTCTCTCATTCTCCCTCCAAACTATCTCACGGTCTCGACTACCTCCCTCACTCCCTCCCTTTCCTGTTTATCTACCTCTAAACAAGATAATCTCTCTTCTCCGCCCATTGTTTTCACTTGACCTGTCTATAGCAGCCTCTGATCCTCCCACACCACTTAAGACTTTTAAAACAAACCACCCAAGAAGACCACCCGGGGCTTCCAAGAAAGAGCCTCGCCCTGCCCATCTCCCAGCAGGCGAAAGTGGTCGAAATGACATCATGACAGCCCAGTTCGGGTTGTAAACTGGTTGTAATGACGTCATATAAACCCGCTTTTACTTGCTGGGCCCTCCTCCCCTGCCGCCCATTGAGATAAGATCCAGGAGGGCCCTTCGTCACTCAATCCTCCTTCCCTGTTTATTCAATAAAGCCAGTCCAGTCATCCAGCCAAGGCTGAAATGAGCAAGTGTGGAAAGAAAGAGAGTGGTGGAGTATAAGGAGGAGTGCCCACTCCCTTGCTTGCCCATGCAAAGAAGTCCTGGGTAAACTAATTGAATATCGACGGCCCGACTGACTGCTACCTGTGACTTTGGCTGGGAACAAACAAGCGTCAGACTGACTGCCAATGCACTTGGACAGGCCCTGGGTTTTATCCTCTTGATGGAGGTCGGAAATAACTTTACAAATTCGCCACAAACGGCCCTGGCTTGTCCAATAACATTCCTCAACAGAGGAAGTGTTGAAAAAACCTAGCGGGAGGATTTACTTTAAGCTTTTGCTTAAAATGTGTTCCTCTTATAAAGACTTAACCTCCCCTGCAAAGCTTGTCCCTGATGATGGGGGCGAGTGAAAGCAAAATTATGAATTGATTCATGAGGACATGCAGGTGGTGAGCCACTTAACAGATATCGCAAAGTACATGCCTTCCCTCTGGCTAGCTGTGGGATGTTGGGAGGATTTGTAGTCGCTCCCCCACCCCACAGTTCTCACTAATGAACCTCACAACCAAGTGCATATTGTCTGATTAACCACCATACCAAAAATAAGAGAACCTCATCTCATTTTCAACAGTCCTACTGACAGCCAAAACATGAAATAGGTTTCTTCACTCAATTGCTTAAGTAAAACAAATGATTACACCTGCACACACTGCAGCTCTCCAGGACCCTCCAGCATTATGGGGATATGGAGAAAGACAGAAGACGTCAGCATACAAATACAAATACACAAACACAACACAATGTATTACATGCAGTTAGGAAAACTGGAAAGTCACACGTTTACATTTCCACATATTCAAAGTCTCTGCGTCCTACTGTCCGACCATGTATTGAGCCTACATCTGTCCCACTGTTCAGTCCAATTGCTCAGTGACAGTCTGGACTAATTGCCCTCCTAGTCTAGGGTCTCATTGTACTGCGCTTCAACAGGAAATCGTCTGCGAGCTATTAAAGCTTGAAGGTCAGAACATCTGGCGAATATCAAAATTAAACTTTTTAAAAAATCACCAAACTTTTCAGTTCAGACATTTTTATCTGCTCTACCAAGCACCTGTCTGGTAAGGTTGAATGACTCCTCTCCTACTCAGCCTCCTGAAAAAAAAGCATCTCCCAAGTGTATGTGATACCTTCTCCTGTTAACTTCTGCACTGCTGCTTGGCTCCCACCCGGCAATCTGCAACTCGTCTGCCCTGTCTCCCCATGTCTGGAACAGGTACCCCCGACACACTCCCCCCTCTCTCCCGAGCTTTCGCTCGCCTCCAGGTCCTAAATTATGTCACCATTGCCCTAAGCAATGGTGACACCATTGATTCTAAGCCATGTTGACTTAGCCAAAGCTTTTGATACGGGAGACCATTACATTCTTGTGGGTCGGCTAAGGAGTATTTATGGCTCTGATGGGTCTTTGATCTGGTTTGATAACTACCACTCTCAAAGAGTGCAGTGTATAAAGTCAGAATATCTGCTGTCTCAGCCACTGCCTGTCACCAAGGGAGTACCCCAAGGCTCAATCCTAGGCCTTTTGTGCAGTAGGCTGTGCCCAACAATGTTTGTACCATGTTTTGTGCCGCTACCATGTTGTGCTGCTGCCATGTTGTGTTGCTGCCATGTTGTCTTAGGTCTCTCTTCATGTAGTGTTGGGGTGTTTCTCTTGTCGTGATGTGTGTTTTGTCCTTCATTCGTTTTTTTTATCCCACAGGAGGCCTTTTGCCTCATGGTAGGCCATCATTGTAAGTAAGAATTTGTTGTTAACTGACTTGCCTAGTTAAATAAAGGTTAAATAAAATAAATAAAAAACAAGAGCTCAGATCATTTCTCTGAGAGTCAGTCGGTTCTCTGCAGCCCTGTGGACAAAGAGAAAATGACCTTTCAGCTCAAAGTGTCTCTCCCTCAGAGTTGTCTGGTGCTGGTTGGAGCATAACCACTCACAGTGGAAATGTGCGGGAGGACAACACAACTAATTCAAACGGAAATTCTATGTGCCACTGCATTATACCAAAAGTTGATATATGTGAGGGCATTGCTTGGTTGATACTTTTAGTTTTTTGCCACATAACATTGAACAGTATGAGCCAATGTCATAATACAGATAGCGTGCACTACTACTAATACATTAGGTTGGCTGTGCCCATTTGTTTTGCAAATGGATATGAGATAAATGGGAAAATGGGACATGAATCTGTTTCAAAGAAATGTCCAGCATGTCTGTAAAACCAATGCTATTTGTACAGTGGCTTGCTCCGCATGCATTCCTCATTTTGCTCTGTCATTATGCGATTGTTGCGCAATTCAATGTATACATGTTGTGCCAACCAACCTGCCACTATGGTAACTGCATTATAATGGGAGACTCAACTGTACAATGTTAGCTCCTGAAGAGTGGGGCGACAGCTCACTAGAGATGGTCTAAAGTCAACTTCTGAACTTTTATCACAATGGAGCGCATGCGTGGACGTGGAACAAGTGCCCACAGTTTTTGTGTGTTAAACTTCTCTGCCGCAAGTTGCGGTTTCATTTCTGATTATCCCTTCAAGGGAAAGTACAGAAATGGACATTACAGATTAGATGTGTAAATTCTATGATGACACATTTCTGAAGTAGGATAAGCCTATTCAATGTGACATGAGGTTGAGTATGTGTCGAAGTCTGATATGATATCTAAGCCATGTGTGTGTTTATTTCTCATTTGTTAGATGGAAACAACAGAGAAAACAGATGGTGATGATCCTCTCTACCCTGGTGCGCCACTGACCAAAGGACAGAGCCTTCTCTTAATGATGTCCTTCATCCTCAGACACAATCAAACAGAAATCGCTCTAGAACATCTTAAGTTGTTCAGTGAACATTCCCCAGAACTGGTGCCAATGACAACGTATCTTGGTGGAGAGTTTTGCCATTATGAACCTCATTTATACTGTTCCTCAAAGATGGCATCAAATTGACATTTTCGAGAGTCCATGCACTGATACAGTATGTAGTTCTGATTCAGTTGCACGTCCTCTACTGAGGAACATAAAACAGTTCAATGGGTTTTATGGATGGGATTTCTGTTGTCATAGAGGTGGAGGGCCATATCCCTACTCCAGACCAGAGCCTGCTCCAAGAACTGAGGAAGACCATTGCAAACAAGCCATGGGAGGAACTCCTCAAGAGCCTGTCATGGGATTCAAAGGGCTGTCGCTATTAATGAATCTACTGTAGAAAAGTTTCAAATGATGAACGGATTCGTTCCAGAGTACCAGCATAGTTCTCTGTTCTGTGGTTTGATTCATCAAACCATGAACATGAACAGTACATTTGGAATAAAACTGATATTGTTGACAAAGAGCTGACTACTATCCAGCCCCCTGTAGATGACAGGAGAACACCACGACCAGTGCAGGAAAGAAAGTTCTGGAAAGGCAGAGTATAGGGCCTTCCTTTTGTTTTACGCACTACCTGTGTTGAATGTGGTTCTTCTGAAGAAATACTGGAATCCTCTTTTTCTGTTAGTGTTTGGTATCTACACTACTTGATCAAAAGTATGTGGACATACTGCTCATCGAACATCTCATTCCAAAATGATAGGCATTAATATGGAGTTGGTCCCCCGTTTGCTGCTATAACAGCCTCCACTCTTCTGGGAAGGCTTTCCACATTGCTGTGGGAACTTGCTTCCATTCAGCCACAAGAGCATTAGTGAGGTCGGGCACTGATGTTGGGCGAAACGCCTGGTTCGGAGTCAGCGTTCGAATCATCTCAAATGTGTTCGATGGGGTTGTGGTCAGGACTGTGCAGGCCAGTCAAGTTCTTCCACACCGATCTCGACAAACTATTTCTGTATGGACCTCGCTTTTTGCACGGGGGCATTGTCAAGTTGAAACAGGAAAGGTCCTTCCCAAAACTTTTGCCATCAAGTTGGAAGCACAGAATCATCTACAATGTAATTGTATGCTGTAGCGTTATGATTTCCCTTCACTGGAACTAAGGGGCCTAGCCTGAACCATGAAAAACAGCCCCAGACCATTATTCCTCTTTCACCAAACATTACAGTTGGCACTATGCATTCGGGCAGGTAGAATTCTTTTGGCATCCGCCAAACCCAGATTTGTCCGTGGGACTGCCAGATGGTGAAGCATGATTCATCACTCCAGCGAACGCGTTTCCACTACTCCAGAGTCCAACGGCGGCAAGCTTTACACCACTCCAGCCGACGCTTGGCATTGCGCATGGTGATCTTAGGCTTGTGTGTGGCTGCTCGGCCATGAAAACCCATTTCATGAAGCTCCCGAAAAACACTTATTGTGCTGATGTTGCTTCCAGAGTCAGTTTTGAACTCAGTAGTGAGTATTGCAATCGGGGACCGACGATTTGTGTGCGCTATCCACTTGGCGGTCCCATTCTGTGAACTTGTGTGGCCTACCACTTCGCGGCTGAGCCATGGTTACTCCTAGACTTTTCCACTTCATAATAACAGCCCTTACAGTTGACCAGGGCAGCTCTAGCAGGGTAGAAATTTGTCGAACTGACTTGTTGTAAAGGTGGCATCCTATGAAAGTTACTGAGCTCTTCAGTAAGGCCATTCTACTGCCAATGTTTGTCTATGGAGATTGCATGGCTGTGTGCTCGATTTCATACATCTGTCAGCAACGGGTGTGACTGAAATAGCTAAATCCACTAATTTGAAGGGGTGTCCACATACGTTTGCATTTATAGTGTATGTTCTCCTCAAAGAAAAGGTCAATCTCAGAGAGGTTGGCAGAACAGGCACTGAAGAAGTTTGTGATCGATTTCCAAAGGCTATATGGCACTGCCAATGTATCACTCAATGTGCACTTGTTAACACACCTTACAGATATGAAAGTGTATGAAACTGTGGGCCCCTTTGGGCAACCTCCACATACTCATTTGAGTCTTTCAATGGGACACTTCTTAAGTACTTTAATGGAACTACTTATGTCTCTGTGCAAATAGTAGAGGAATTTAAAGTGGATGAGTCTATCACAAAGGGCTGCAACTTGCATGAAAGATGCTAATGAAGGTGTACAAGAGTTGTTCTCCCAACTACAAAATAGCAATAGATCAACTGATAACAACTGACGCCTAACTGAAAATGTAAGGGTTTTTGGCAATCTGTTCAGCATATGCTTGCAATTGAAGAATTACTATGTCTAAGAGTAAGTAAATGCAGTTATTACAATCGGTTCATTGTTATAGGCATATTATGTAATTCAGAAGTAAACTACCTACAAAAAAAGAAACAACTCAATTGTGGAGTTTAGAAATGGAATGCTGTATAAAATCTGTAGCCTTGTAGCTTTCAAACCACACAATGTTCACATGACAATTCACCTACATGTTCATGTATTGTTATGTTCTGTGTGTTGGTTAGTGAACTTGTCAATACAAGAAGGGTATTGTGACTCTCAGTTTAATATATCCTCCACATTTGTACATGAAATTTCAGAGTCAGACAACATAATTGCAGTCCATGCACATCATTTCAAAAGAAAGTGTGTTGTCGTTAAGTTAAAGAAACAAATAGTTTGTTATTCCTATTCCAAACAGTTTGGACAGAGACTAAGGTGTGTTAAAGTGTTAAATGTACCTGGCTGGCCTAATTACCCAAAGTTGTAGTCTACAGTGAGAAAGAAAATACATTAAATGACGTGGCATAAAGTTGAACTGTGCATGTTCCTTAGATGTGGAATAAACAATCATTATCATTGTCAACTTTGTCTTTGCACTCTTCTGAAGAGGATTTTTTTAAGTATTTTAAACTCACATTTAATGGCATAGGTTGAAGCTATACTTATTGTGTACTTGATCATTTATGAGCAGAGTTTCAAAAAGTGTATTTTGAATGAATATGGTATATTAAAGTGTAATGACAGTGAATGTATAGCATACTAAAAGACTGAAAAACAATGAATTTAAAGTACAACTTAAATAAGTGTATTGAAGTATAATGATAGCATATTTATAATATACTTAAGATATACAAAAAAGGTACATCTCGTATTTAAAGTATATTATTTGAAAGGGTAGCATATTTAAGTATATTAAAATAAACTTTTTTTCGCTTGGTTATCAACCTTGATGCCTTAATGACTTATTTTTATCTGAGAGAAATGAGGGAGAAATGGGTCATGGCGTGTCAGACCAAGTCTATTCCTATAATCAGAGGGTCTTGAATGCCAAGTAATCACAAAACTGAAGGTCAGTTCCTATTCAATTCTGAAGGAAAACTAGCAGACATTATCAATCTTTTTAAATTACAGTTCAAGTACTGCTGAGCTATTGTTCATGCTCCACAAGATGGATATGATGCTTTATTAAGTCGTAAATCAGTAACAAAGGTCCCACACATTTTAACAGTGTCCAAAAATGTCATTGAAAGCCATTGAATGTGAGGTAGGCAGGGGAAGGAAATTTGTTGGGGTTATGTCAGTTTAGTCCAGACCTCTGTCCATTATGACCTCTGTCCATTGTGAAAAAAATGAGTTCTTAGAAAGAAAACTTTTGTTACCGAGGAAACACATTGTGACAAGGATACCGGAAGCCGTTTAAAACTATCATGTTGATCTCAGTTCCATTTCTTCAGCATCGTCTCTCAAACAAACAAAGCAGCAGGGTCATACCGTTGAGATGACAAATTGTGCCTTTAATAATCCACTCCTTTGCAGGTACTTCTCTCGAGCTCCCATTAGATATTTCCTTCTCCATTATTCTAGAAATGGCTTCATTCTCTACCTCCTTTCAGTTAAGGGAGTGTTGGAGACACCCAGGGGGAGCTCATTTTGTTTCCCGGTTCCGCCAAACAAACACATTCATTGCCGCTACTTTCACCCTAATGTTTTACCATTCATCTTCTGAGACAGAGCCGGGACACAATTACACTGTTCTCACACACTGGAACTTACGTTTTCGACCAAAAGCAACAGTCTTCTGGGACTTAACTATAACATTGACAAAGAAATACAGTGGCATATAAGCCCAAATTCACAAGCCTGGAAAGCTATACAGCCTGGATTGGAAACTAGCATGTTTACTTTCAACTTACACAAGCAATGTATAAAACATCAGTGCAATTTCTAGGTTCCCCCAAAGGGAGACTCCTTTTCTCGTTGCACCCATTAGTCTTGGTTTGATATCTCGCTGAATGCTCAGAGTGATTGGGAAGGAAAAAAGCCTAGAGCATCAGCAACATGAGATTAGAGTGAGCAAGGCCAGCAGTGTTAGCTAGGCTAGCTAGAGCACATTGTTTGTTGTTAAGCCTAGAGGGCCTAGCTGTGCCCTAACTTGCCATCCCCCGTAAAGCTCTGCCTAACACTGGGGACTCTGATGCATTTCTTAATTAAATCGGGGTGATCAGACCATGAATCATGCGACGTGGCAAATAAATCCAGGAATTTGACAGAGAATCCCTCTCTCAGTGATAATCACACCCCCGTGCCAGGAGCAGACTGTAAAAATCAATCAGGTTTTATGCAGAGAAATGCATCTCTCAAAGCGATTGCACAAATTGCTTTACACAACGGCTCATCATTTTTTGTGTAGAAGGGGACGCAGGTGGGGGGCACTGGTCAACAATCCTATTATGGGCCTGTGCAATGAAAGAAGGGGTACTTTCATCTGAAATAATCTGCAAAAAGTTAAACATGAGGAAAAATCCATTTAAAGACTGAGTTTCAATGCAAAGTCATGCATTTAAATGTGTATGTTTTGAATTGCATCCTACGCAACCTACCTAGGCCCCCAATCCCTGTTATTTTGTACACACTGGTTGTCATCCATCAGCAACTTTTGAATTTAATTGAATCTCTGGGGTATTTTACCCCCACGTAAACACTAGCGACACAATAACAGCCACATATTGCTGTTATAATACAATATTGATTTAAATATAACATTTCTGCTCAATACCAAGATCTCATTTGAATTACACATTTTGTTTGAGCAAAATCCAACAATGAGTTACAAAGTAAATAGGCCCAAATTATAGAGAGAAAAATGGCTAAACATCCTTTTGCATACTAATAGCCATATTATTTCTTCCATGCGCACACACAGTACCAAGTGGCAAAGCAAAAAACTTATATGAGGCGCACCATCTGGAGAGAGAGATACAGTGTGTTGGGGTTTCAAAGAAGAGTGCATTAAAATATGCTAAGAGAGAGGAGTGATTCATTTCAGTCTCAAATCCCCGGATTTCCTGATTTAGATATTGTTTTAACCCCAGTGCCCCACCACCACCACAACAAGGTTCCAGACTATTGATGATCCAGTGTGGGCTTGACTTTAGTGCAACTCCGTGTACATATCAATGAACTATACCCGGTGTATCTGCTCCGCGTGGGAGTGGATACACAAAACATACCGTCCTGAGAAATCGTTTCACACATTTATGATAAGACTGCGTGTCTGGTCTCAATGGGGTTTTGGCTAACTGTGGTGATATGGAGACATGGGACTACTTATTGAAGGAAAGCAGCAGATGCTATGATAGCTACTAGCCAATAAACTAAATAAACTCCCCTTAGCAGCAATCTCCACAGCTGTTATCCCCAAGCAAACAGGTCACTGTCATTCTCCAATATTGAGCTAGATGGGCAGACAAAAAGAATACTGTGTATCCTCTTCCCACTTCCTTGGAGCCAGAGAACCATAAAAATAGGAAGGAAGAACCCAACAGTGAAAGACTCTCTCCCCCAGAAGTCATTACCAATGCATGCCCTTCAGCATGGCTGCTGGCTTGCCTTCAGGATATAACCATCCCAATATGTCCAAAGTTCAAATATAATTACACTGCCGTGTTTCACTTAAAAAGTCACCAACCTCTTTCCCCTAAACCTATGGTTGAATATAAGTTCCCTTTACTTTCTGAACGTCTTAAAGAGTCTGCTAAGAGTCTTAGAGAAGTCGGCTCCTCATATGTATTGGGAGAGGTGGTTCTCTTATCAAAGCTAGGCTCTGGGACTGGCAGCGTAACAAAAGACGAGCGGCAAGAAAGTGATGTGAAAACAGGAAGGGAGGATTTATTGCTGATGGCGGCACTTTACCTGCCAAGATCTGCAGTCTGAAGTTGGATGTGAAAGTCTGCTTCGACAGTCCTTCATGTTTCCAACCTCAGCTTCCTTTAAACCCCAGCACATCTCAGCACACAGGTTCATAAATGATACTTTTATTAGCGAGGTGTTAGCTCATTGAAATTATACAGTGAACCTAAAGCTGGGTTCTTTATTACATCTCAATTCATCTTGTTCTACACAGACCTCATTGTGCACTGGTAAAGAGATATTAAAATCTAGGAAAGCAGTAGATGAAGAAGTGAGATTTATTATCAAAAGTGCTTTGACATGTTCGGCAGCAGAGCGCCTAACGTCGTATTATCTTATTGGCGCCGTTTGCATCATAGCACCAGAGTAGGCCTATTCTATTTCAATTCTACGCATAACATACAGTACAGATGAGATGAAAGATAAGACTGTCCACAAAGCCTGCTTATTTAGAAATCCAGATGGCTTATGGGTCAGCTAAACATGTATGCCGACAGGTTTGACGTTTTGAGGTTGGATGCTGACATTTGAGGATGGAAGTTCAATAGTGTTTATATTGACAAACCAACTCAAGACAACTTACATTCTTCCGGTTATCATCGTATTCAAGTATTCTATATAGACTGCATGTTTGATGTCTCTCGGATGAAAGACATTCAACTCACTTACACCCTGGTCACAAAAAATTGTCACAGAATAGAATCAGCCTTTCCAGAAACACCTGCAGAGAAAAGGATCCATTTTCTTATGATTGTGGTAAAAACACAGACCATATTTCCCCTTACTCTCTTAGTGCTCTCAAGCCCTTATATACAATTTATACATCCATGTATAAAAAACCCAACAAAGACAAAAAACACAAATTTTCTATGTATTGCCATCCTCTCTCCTGGACAGTGAAAAGCTGACATCCGTTTTCAATCCAATTTAAAATGTTCAACCACCACTGCAGAATCCATTGGGGACATGGAAATGAGTGCGTTTCAAACATCTGTCACTTACGTGTCAACTTTTAATGAGATTAGTTAGTAGGCCAAGTGCAATCTGCTGTGATTAAGAGGAATGGGGGAATATATTACATATTTAGCATACCGAGGGTCTCAGGGAAACGTTATACATATGAATTATAGACTCAAATTATACTTTTTTTGTCACATGGTTCATAAACAACAGGTGTAGACTAACAGTGAAATACTTACTTACGGGTCCATTTCAACAATGCAGAGTTAAAGATGAAGTTTAAATAAAAATAGAAATAGTGACCCCAGGAATAAATACACACTGAATAACAAATATAAATAACGAGTAAAAATAACATGGCTATATACAGGGAGTACAAGTACCTAGTCGATGTACAGGGGTACGAGGTAATTGAGGTAGCTATGTACATATACTGTAGGTAGGGGTAAAGGGACTAGGCAGGATAGATAATAGACACTAACAGCAGTGTACTGTATGTGGTGAGTGTGAAAGTGTGTGTGTTTGTGGCCTCAGTATGCATGTGTGCGCATGTTATGTGTTATGTGTGGGCGTATGTAGCTATGAGGGAAAATAATCGATTACATATCGGGATATTATTTTTGACGCTTTTTCGTATTGTTTTGACAATATCGCAATATTATTATTGTGTTAGTTGGTTGTACCTGCACCAAAACTCCAATATTTTTTCTTCATAGCTTGTTCTACATGGTATTTTTAAATAGGAAGCCAACTTGTTTTCAGCACTTTTATTTTCATGACTCTTATTGTCATGGCTCTCTCTTGTCCCGCTGCAGCAGACATATATATGGTGAACAATATGTTAGTAACATCGAATCACAATAACATCACATTATAGAATATCAATGCTATAGAATCGTGAGAATCGCAATACATATCATATAGGCACCTAAGTATTGTGATAATTTTGTATCACGAGGTCCCTGGCAATTCCCAGCCCTAGGTGTATGTAGTGTTTGTGTCACGTCCTGGCCATAGAGAGCCCTCAGGGTTCTCTATGTTTTGGTCAGGACGTGACTAGTTGGGTAATTCTATTATTTGTTTTCTATGTTTTGGTTTGTATGGTTCCCAGTTAGAGGCAGCTGATTGTCGTTACCTCTAATTGATGACCATACTTAGTGTGTTCCTTTTCCCACCTGTGTTGTGGATTATTGTTGAGAATTAGTGCACAACGTTATTGTCAGATCTGTATTCTTGCGTTCTTGTTTGTAAGTTTCACTTTTGGAATTAAAAGATGTGGAACTCCACTCACGCTGCGCTTTGGTCCGTCATTCATGATGATCCTGACTGAAAGCCCTTTGGTGTATGAGTAGCCTACAGAATGACCAACTGCAATTGCTTAACTTGACTGATAACTACTTATCCTACCACTGACTGTGTTTGAAGGCCAGAGAAACATGTCAAGTCCATTCAAATCCATCCCTTTGTATTGTGAACTGATTCACTGATTGGCAAATCTTCTCCAATTACCTTGGATAATCAAGTGTAAAAACCCACAGAGAGGGACCTTTAACAGCCCTCATCTTCAGTTGTCGTTCACGTTGTGTTTTTCAGACTGTTGTCGTAGAAGAATGAGCATTTTGCTCATAAAACCTCCAGAATTACGGTCAGGACTACTGTAGTATCATCACTATAATGGCTGACATCCCTGCGGCTTCAGTCGGCAAAACTGCAACGTGTTGCCAGCCCTTTTGGTGAGTGCTGATCATTAAAATACATTTGCATATGAAAATCAACCTAAGCCTTTTAATAAAAACAATTATTTTTCTAATTGTCTTTCACTTTCTCAAAATGAGACCGGTTAAAAAAACAACAAAGCTATGTACATTTCAGATTGCACAATGCGCAGTGATTTCTTTGTGTCCTATTTGAATGATGTGTTTAACTTACCTAAGAAAACGATTTTGGAGAAAGCACAACAATGGGATTGTGATTAATGAGAAACATTCATTTTTATATTGACCTCAAAAGGCCATTAAGATTGCCACTCAAGCGTTGAACATTAATTACGAGGGCCCTCATAAGCTTCCATGAAATTCAATGAGCATTTCAAAGTCTGAAGTCACTCAAAGAGATGTAAATGAGGTGCTGAGTCAACATCCACATTAAACTTTAATTGTTAGTTTGTTTTCAATATACACACTTACAAATGATATATATATATATATAAGAAGACATTTGTAGAGTGGTTGAAAAACAAGTTTTAATGACTCCGACCTAAGTGTATGTAAACTTCCAACTTCAGCTGTATATGTTTCAGAATTAGGCCTACCATTTCTATAGAGATACAGTATTACAATATTACAAATGAAACAGAAGATGATTGAGAAAGACTTCCAAGGAATTAATATAGATTAGTTCAATCTCACTAATAGACAACAAGCCAATCTACATTAACTGAGCACCCACAATGACCCTTTTACTACAAGAGGCCCACCATTAAATTGAGCTGATTATTGAGTGTGGCCACCTTTGACAATTGCCTATTCATATCAAGAGATCACGCAACCACCTTATTAAATTTACATAATTTAGCAGACTCTCTTATCCAGAGTGATTTAGAGGAGCAATTAGGGTTACATGCCTTGCTCAAGGGCACACCGACAGATTTTTCACCTAGTCAGCTCAGGGATTCCAACCAGTGACCTTTTGGTTACTGGCCCAATGCTCTTAAACGCTAGGCTACCTACCATTAAACCTGTCACTTGAATTGCTAAAGCCATTCATTCACAGGACATACTATACCAATATTGGGACAATGTCCCCCTTCCAGTGAACCTAAAACCCATTTCATTCAAAAAATAGCCATCAGCTGACAACATAAGATCACAGTGTTAGCTTAAGGATAGCTCAGAGATGTCTGCTGAGGCAAACAATACAGATCAACAGCACATTCATATAAGGCTCCCCACATACAGCCTAATCATGTTTCTAAATGTTATTGGGGATCATCTATGAAAGATGTTGATATGATATAGCGATAAAAAATTATATTACTTCTAAATGTGTTACACATAGATGATTTTCTAATTTTTGGATTCTAATTTCAAAAAATGGCCATAACATATCTGGAGCAATTTGTGTAATGATAATGTTTCACAGTGTTGTGATTGGCTGTGATATTCACCTATTGATTGTGCTGCATCTATTGTCAAAAGCTGTTCTGACTTTGTCTAGTGGAAATCGCTCTGTCATTTCTTGGTTGCTAAAATTCTGTACTGTTTGCTATACTATACTGTTTGCTGAATTTCAGTTTAACAGATGCTGCTCTGGAGGGAGAAATAATCAATAGGCAAATATCACAAGACTGGTGGGTAATTAATACTGTGAAACACTATCATTCCACTATTACTGCAGATATATAATGGGCATTTTCTGAAATTACAATGCTAAAATTCTTTAAAGAATCATATGTGTAGCACCTTTACAGGCCCAGTGCAGTCAAAAACGTGATTTCCCTGTGTTTTATATATATATTTCCACACTATGACGCTGGAATAATACTGTGAAATTGTGAAAATGATAATAATGCCCTTTTAGTGTAAGAGCTGTTTTGAAAGACTGCCTGAAATTTGGTGGGATTTGGTGGGATGGAGTTTTGGCCTGCCTGGTGACATCAGTAGCATTTCATGATGCCAGCCCCCTCACACACACATGCACACATAAACTAAGTCTCAAGGTTGCAAAACAATATGTTGATTGTCCTGACAGGTCAGAAATACATTACCAAGACTAACATAACTGGACACATACTTTTACAAAAATTGTTCTGTCAGCTTCAGGTTTATTTGGACCTGAAATATCAATGTGTAAACCAAACTGCCATAGTTGCAGTGGCGACCCGTCAATCACATTTTTAGCATCTATAAAATATATATAAAAACATTTTTTGGGGGGGGCTTGCCTATTTTGCAGGAGCATTGCGCCGTGATGGGCTCAGTGTTCTGTCACTCATGGGGACACTACGTCACAGGCCAAGTCCAAGTCCTCAGTAAGAGCAGACATCGAACATTTAAGCCCCTTGGGTTCTGCCATAGTTACATTAGAAGAGCCCTTCCAAGAAGGCTCAAAGTCATTGGCCACTGATAAAATTACATCAAATCACATTATATGTACAGTAGCTTTGAATGGACTGATAATGTCAACATCTTACTTTCAAAATCTTAGCTAGCAGTCATTGTCATGAATCAAGTCGACAATCTACTGGCAAATCCTTTTAAATCCTTGTCCTATGAAGAGAAATAATGAAGAGAAATTATAGATAAAACTCATCGGTGCTCATCGGCCATTGGACATAAACATTACACAACAAGTTGGCAATCGCAAATTCAACAATGAGTGGTTTGGAAGGAATCAGTGGCTAACTGCAAGCATTGCAAAGCAACCACTGGCATGCTATTCAGTGGAGTGGCTGTGATGTTTTTTTTCCAAGTTCCCACGATAAATCCAGAGAATGCCAGACTTTGACGACAAAGTTTGATGTCAAAATTTGCCCACAAAAGACCGTTGCGCCACCTTCCTGTTTAAGTGAGCACATCACAAGGTGATTCCAAAAATTTCTTGTAACGTTATACTGCTGCATAAATTATGTAATATGCAAGGGAGATATGTATACTGTAGCTACGAAAGTAATACTAAGTGTATGTTGTGTAGTAAGCTGTTAGTAGCCCAAGTGCCTCACCCAATACTTTGGTCTATTTTCACCAACGCGGTATTGTAAACACATCGTTTGTGGCCGGTGTGTGCTTCTTTGTAGACTTTTTTTGTACAGCTTTGACAGTGCTACTGATAGCAGTGGTGGCGCTTGGCTTGCACGTGCAAATTCAGCACACACAACATTCTATAATAGAATTGTGTTATTTGATGTGTCAAATTAAAAGCTTATTTAACATGTCAAATAGTGTTATTTGACCTGTATCTTTTTTGACACGCAAAGACCCAAACGGCATTCAATGTGCCTCACCCTAATAATCCCCTCTTGATTTCGCCTACTGTTCTGACTAGATGGTGCATATGTAGCCTATAACCTGTTACAGAGAAA
The DNA here is from genome assembly GCA_030435695.1 of Brachymystax lenok tsinlingensis. Taxonomy (NCBI): domain Eukaryota; kingdom Metazoa; phylum Chordata; class Actinopteri; order Salmoniformes; family Salmonidae; genus Brachymystax; species Brachymystax lenok. Next base: position 33,576,836 of record CM059792.1, read on the forward strand.
TGTAATCATTGAATATTGTAAGAGCTTTCATTGTCTGCTTATACGTCCCCTTTATTTATCGTACGGTTCTGACTTGGTGTACAGAGAGAATACTGTAAGAACGGCCCATGTTCTGAATTCTGTTGCTGTACAGTTCAAAAGTGCTGAACAAATAGTTATATTGACTATGTCCTTCGTCGCTCGCTCATTAATGTCTTAATCTTATGCCATAGCGTGTACATCTCAATTGTCAGTAGAAACCACATTTGTTTAAGCAAGTCAGTCATATCAGCTATGTTTTTTAAAAGGCAGTAAATGAGGCTGAATGAACTGTTTCGCTGCCATACAAGGCTCCACTGATAGCCTGGTGTAGCAGTGGTAAGGTGTTGGGACTCATGTATTGTTTAGTGTTGTGGCTTTTCTGGCATGCATCCCACAATAAAATGTTCTGCCCCACCAAGATTTACATGCTAAAATCGCCACTGCATAGATGGCAATGATGATCGCCAAAAAGGACACATTCTCAAGTTTTGCATCAGTGTCATCATTTCACAACTTTGAAAACACCACTTTTCCAAGGTGGTTGAAGTAAATGGCCAAATATTTCTTAAAAGCCTCCTAGTGACACTTGCAGATTGCCAAGAGGTTTCAAGCACAATAAGTGATAGCACTAAATTAAAAGTCGGCGCTATCCCAATTCCCTGCACCTAACCTCAAACGGACCAGCGCTGGGAAGGCCCCCAGTAAACACAGACATAGGGATTAACTGCACTGACCATGAGGTAGCAAACGGCTAACTCCGCCATCTGGTCCACAACACTGGCCACCGCCACAGTTACGCTTCACTTGGCCAGATCCAAATGCAGAGGCACTTTTCCCACAGTTAGGGCTGTTCGGCTGACAGAGCAAAGTATTGAGTGAAGACACCCAACTGTCAAGGTGAATGAGGACCGAGGAGACATATGGGAGCATCCTCCCCTCATCTCCTCCCTTTCATCTAAACTGAGCTGAAAGACCTGGACAGATTAAAACAAATGCTCAATATGGGCATCCACCGTATTGCTTTGACCTATGCCCTGATTTCAGATCAGTGCAGATGAAGGACAGGGGATAAGAAGAAGAAGCCATTTTTGACTATTCCAATGCACCCCAAAAATGGGTCATCATGCTATGCAGTGCAGGGTTGGGCCAATATATGATTAAGTTGAATATTGTGATATTTAACATTGATGATTTTTTTTTCACCTTTATTTAACCAGGTAGGGCAGTTGAGAACAAGTTCTCATTTACAACTGCGACCTGGCCAAGATAGAGCAAAGCAGTGCGACACAAACAACACAGAGTTACACATGGGATAAACAAACGTACAGTCAATAACACAATAGAAACGTCTATATACAGTGTGTGCAAATGTAGTAAGATTAGGGAGGTAAGGTAATTAATAGGCCATAGTGGTGAAATAATTACAATTTAGCAATTAAACACTGGAGTGATCGATGTGCAGAAGATGAACGTGCAAGTAGGGATACTGGGGTGCAAAGGAGCAAAAAAATGTAATAACAATATGGGGATGAGGTAGTTGGGTTGGCTATTTACAGATTGGCTGTGTACAGGTACAGTGATCGGTAAGCTGCTCTGACAGCTGATGCTTAAAGTTAGTGAGGGAGATATAAGTCTCGATTTTTGCAATTCGTTCCAGTCATTGGCACTGGAAGGAAAGGCGGCCAAAGTAGGTGTTGGCTTCGGGGATAACCAGTGAAATATACATGCTGGAGTGCGTGCTACGGGTGGGTGTTGCTATGGTGGCCAGTGAGCTGAGATAAGGCGGGGCTTTACCTAGCAAAGACTTATAGATGACCTGGAGCCAGTGGGTTTGGCGACGAATATGTAGCGAGGACCAAACAACGAGAGCATACAGGTCGCAGTGGTGGGTAGTATATGGGGCTTCGGTGACAAAACGGATGGCACTGTGATAGACTACATCCAATTTGCTCAGTAGAGTGTTGGAGGCTATTTTGTAAATTACATCGCCGAAGTCAAGGATCGTAGGATAGTCAGTTTTACGAGGGTATGTTTGGCAGCATGAGTGAAGGATGCTTTGTTGTGAAATAGGAAGCCGATTCGAGATTTAATTTTGGATTGGAGATGTTTAATGTGAGCCTGGAAGGAGAGTTTACAGTCTAACCAGACACCTTGGTATTTGTAGTTGTCCACATATTCTAAGTCAGAACCGTCCAGAGTAGTGATGCTAGACGGGCGGGAGGGTGCGGGCAGCGATTGCTATACTGTGAAGTGCAAGATGATATATCATGCAAGACTTTACTCTATTTGAACTTTACAAATCAAAACTGTGCAATTTTATCAGTTCATTAAGTTTAAAATGAAGTCTAAATGTATTAACTAAGCCATATTTGTTCACCACACAAAAATAATGGATTGAAAATGTGAATATATCATAAATAAGCACAAGAATTGGAATGATTTAGTCATTAACGGCACGAAACGATTATATCAGATATCGTGATATTTGGAGTAGCATATCATAGAAGAGCTGTTCCCAAAAATTGCCCAACATTAGTGCAGTGCATACTATATAATAACACAGACTATTGGCTTGCAGATCATTTAGAGAAAAATTATAATTCTAGAATAGCAGTCACCCCTGAAATGGCATCCTCACCTAACATTGGCATTTATCCTGTATGGTAGACTCAACTTCATTCAATGTTTGAATTGATAACAAGCTAGGAAGATGAGACTGCGGCGGCACGACAAATTAGAAAAAAATCTGGGGAGGACTGTCTAAAATCCATTATTTTGACTGTCAGTTTCATGAAACATGACTAGAAATAATGAGGACACCAAACACAATTAACATCTTGGATCAAAGTGTATCGACATTTCCTTCCAAGCTTGAATCCTCAACCTTATTGAAAGAGATGCTGTCTTTGTGACAAAAGTCAGAAATGTGGCCGACTTTTGGGCTTTTGATTCTGTGCCACCCTGTAAACAGCTTCTGGCAGACTCTCCCAAAGGAACATGTATACAGAAGTATTTCCAATGTCTCTGTTTGCAATGCTGCTTACATAGAGACAATTCTATGGTAGAGCGCTAGCAGCGAGCGATGAGGGCAGCAGCATTCCTTTGACATGACAACCCATGAATGGCCTGCTCTGAAGTCGGCCTCTGCACGGATTATTAATCACTCTTCCTGCTTTACTAAACCGTACCACATGCCACGTGACCACTCCACTGGAACTTGGCTAAGTTTGTGAGGAAAAGAAAGCCTCTTCTGTTAGAGCCAACTACAACGAGGATATTGTTATTATTCCCGGGAAGACACATTCAAAGGCCTTAGAATGCAATTTGCGCACACTATAAATGAATATGGATTTGAGGCGAAAGGGTTTATGTTAATAAAGTAATTGTCTTTATTTTGGAAGAGCTGCAAGAAGCAAATATTTTGAATCTTTACACATTGTATTTCTGAGCTATTTACTGATCAAATACCTACATCTCATTTGAATAGTGGGTATATTTAGGGTTATATTGCTGAGGAAATAGTATCTTCTCAATCCCTTGGGTATGGCAGTCAATAGCATTGTCAATGTCATGCCAAAGGGTAGACCTAAGCATTATGAATAATTTTTCTGAGAATGATCCGATTCTATATGTGACCAATCAGGGTTTGTCTCCTGAGTGCCACAAGACTGTGTTAGTCCCCTGAGCTAAAGCATTAGTTCGGGGAGCTAACACAAGTCATGTCTCAGACAATGTTACTCATCACACAAACAGGGTTCACAAACCACCTCTGTTAAATACCTGATGGTGTTTCAATAGACACTCAGTCTTACATACACTGAGTGTACAAAACATTAGGAATACATGATCTTAGACTGACCAGGTGAATCCATGTGAAAGCTATATTCCCTTATTGATGTCAGTTGTTAAATGCACTTTAATCAGTGTAGACGAAGGTGAGGAGACAGGTTAATGTAGGATTTTTAATGCTTGAGACAATTGAGATATGGATTGTGTATGTGTGCCATTCAGAGGGTGAATGGGCAAGACAAACAATTTAAGTGCCTTTGAATTAGGTATGGTAGTAGGTGCCAAGTGCACAGGTTTGTGTCAAGAACTGCAACGCTGCTGAGTTTTTTATGCTCAACTGGACCGGTGGAACGCTTTTAACACCTTGTCCATGCCCAATGAATTGAGGCTGTTCTGAGGGCAAAAGGCGGTGCAACCCAATATTAGGATGGTTTTCCTAATGTTTTGTAACCTCAGTGTATGATTGGAAGCACCGTCCAAGAGCTGCCCGGTGACACAAGCCTACCAGACGAGGTAAATAACTTATATTCTCGCTTCGAGGCAAGTAACACTAAAACATGCATGAGAGCATCAGCTGTTCCAGACAACTGTGTGATCACTCTTTCCACAGCCAATGTGAGTAAGACCTTTAAACAGGTCAACATTCACAAGGCCGCTGGGCTTCACGGATTACCAGGACGTGTACTCCAAGCATGCACAAACCAACTGGCAAGTGTCTTCACTGACATTTTCAACCTCTCCCTGTCTGAGTCTGTAATACCAACATGTTTCAAGCAGACCAATATAGTCCCTGTGCGCAAGAACACTAAGGTAACCTGCCTAAATGACTACCGACCCGTAGCACTCACGTCTATAGCCATGAAATGCTTTGAAAGGCTGGTCATGGCTCACATCAACACCATTATCCCAGAAACCCTAGGCCCACTCCAATTTGCATACCGCACCAACAGATCCTCAGATGATGCAATCTCTATTGCACTCCACACTGCCCATTCCCACCTGGACAAAAGGAGCACCTAAGTGAGAATGCTATTAATTAATTAAAGCTCAGCGTTCAACAACATAGTGCCCTCAAAGCTCATCACTAAGCTAAGGACCCCAGGACTAAACACCTCCCTCTGCAACTGGATCCTGGCTGCCCCCAGGTGGTAAGGGTAGGTAACAACACATCCGCCACGCTGATCCTCAGGTGTGCGTGCTCAGTCCCCTCCTGTACTCCTTGCACGGACAAGCACTGCACGGACAAGCACGACACCATCCTTAAGGTTGCGGATGACACAACAGTGGTAGGCCTGATCACCGACAACGATGAGACAGCCTATAGGGAGGTCATAGACCTGACCATGTGGTGCAAGGACAACAACCTCTCCCTCAATGTGATCAAGACAAAGGAGATGATCATGGACTACAGGAAAAGGAGGACCGAGCACGCCCCCATTCTCATCAACGGGACTGTAATGGAGCAGGTTGAGAGCTTCAAGTTCCTTGGCATCCACATCACCAACAAACTAACATGGTCCAAGCACACCAAGACAGTCGTGAAGAGGGCACGACAAAACCTATTCCCCCTCAGGAGACTGAAAAGATTTGGCATGGGTCCTCAGATCCTCAAAAGGTTCTACAGCTGCACCATCAAGAGCATCCTGACTGGTTGCATCACTGCCTGGTACGGCAACTGCTCGGCTTCCGACCGCAAGGCACTACAGCGGGTAGTGCATACGGCCCAGTACATCACAGGGGTCATGCTTCCTGCCACCCAGGACCTCTATACCAGGTGTAGTCAGAGGAAGGCCCTGAAAATTGTCAAAGACTCCAGCCACCCTAGTCATAGACTGTTCTCTCTGCGCAGTACCGGAGTGGCAAGTCTAGGTCCAAGAGGCTTCTGAACAGCTTCTACCAGAAAGCCATAAGACTCCTGAACAGCTAATCTATTTGCATTATTCCCGCCCCCACCCTCTTCTACACTGCTGCTACTCTCTGTTATTATCTATACATAGTCACTTTAATAACTCTACCTACATGTACATATTACATCAATACAGGTGCCCACGCACATTGACTCTGTACCGTTACCCCTGTATATAGCCATGCTATTGTTATTTACTGTTGCTCTTTAATTATTTGCTATTCTTATCTCTTACTTTTTGGGGGGGTATTTTCTTAAAACGGGATTGTTGGTTAAGGGCTTGTAAGTAAGCATTTCACTGTAAGGTCTACACCTGTTGTATTCGACGCATGTGACAAATAACATTTGATTTGATTTGATTTAAATCACAATAGTGTGTCTACAGAGCACAAATATATCAACAAGTTACAAGCATGTATGAGTGTTGAAATACTGTGCTGTAATGCTGTAATACTGTAATGCTGCGACAAATTGTTCCAAACAACAGTGACAAATGAGCCAATATGATAACAATGACCTCTAAACATCCTCTCATTTATAATTTGCTCCTTCAGGAAATGAGCAAGCCCTCTTGTTATTTTGATAAAATGGGCAAAGTGGCAATTTCACATCTGGGTGGTAACCGATGTCAATTATTCACGGTCATCATCTGCACCTAATTTGCCTAATAACATATCGTGCTGAAAAGCACAGGGGAAGTGTCACTTTGGAAAAATAAGGCCGCACCCAATGAGAGTGTACCTTCTTGCATCGAAATCGCACAACTTAAGGGATATTTCAGGATTTTGGCAATTCGGCCCTTTATCTGCTTCCCCAAAGTCAGATGAACTTGTCGATACCATGGATACCATGTTAAAAAAAAGGGCTTTTTGGTTAAACATTTTCTAATCTTAAATTAGCCTAACCCTAATAGTTCAACTTGGAAGAGGCGAAGCGAGAGAGGTACAGTGAGGGAAAAAAGTATTTGATCCCCTGCTGATTTTGTACATTTGCCCACTGACAAAGAAATTATCAGTCTATAATTTTAATGGTAGGTTTATTTGAACAGTGAGAAACAGTGAAAAATTTTATAAATTGATTTGCATTTTAATGAGGGAAATAAGTATTTGACCCCCTCTCAATCAGAAAGATTTCTGGCTCCCAGGTGTCTTTTATACAGGTAACGAGCTGAGATTAGGAGCACACTCTTAAAGGGAGTGCTCCTAATCTCAGCTTGTTACCTGTATAAAAGACACCTGTCCACAGAAGCAATCAATCAATCAGATTCCAAACTCTCCACCATGGCCAAGACCAAAGAGCTCTCCAAGGATGTCAGGGACAAGATTGTAGACCTACACAAGGATGGAATGGGCTACAAGACCATCGCCAAGCAGCTTGGTGAGAACGTGACAACAGTTGGTGCGATTATTCGCAAATGGAAGAAACACAAAAGAACTGTCAATCTCCCTCGGCCTGGGGCTCCATGCAAGATCTCACCTCGTTGAGTTGCAATGATCATGAGAACGGTGAGGAATCAGCCCAGAACTACACGGGAGGATCTCAAGGCAGCTGGGACCATAGTCACCAAAAAAACAATTGGTAACACACTACGCCATGAAGGACTGAAATCCTGCAGCGCCCGCAAGGTCCCCATGCTCAAGAAAGCACATATACATGCCCGTCTGAAGTTTGCCAGAGGACAACTGGGTGAAAGTGTTGTGGTCAGATGAGACCAAAATTGAGCTCTTTGGCATCAACTCAACTCGCCGTGTTTGAAGGAGGAGGAATGCTGCCTATGACCCCAAGAACACCATCCCCACCGTCAAACATGGAGGTGGAAACATTATGCTTTGGGGGTGTTTTTCTGCTAAGGGGACAGGACAACTTCACCGCATCAAAGGGACGATGGACGGGGCCATGTACTGTCAAATCTTGGGTGAGAACCTCCTTCCCTCTGCCAGGGCATTGAAAATGGGTCGTGGATGGGTATTCCAGCATGAAAATGACCCAAAACACACGGCCAAGGCAACAAAGGAGTGGCTCAAAAAGAAGCACATTAAGGTCCTGGAGTGGCCTAGCCAGTCTCCAGACCTTAATCCCATAGAAAATCTGTGGAGGGAGCTGAAGGTTCGGGTTGCCAAACGTCAGCCTCGAAACCTTAATGACTTGGAGAAGATCTGCAAAGAGGAGTGGGACAAAATCCCTCCTGAGATGTGTGCAAACCTGGTGGCCAACTACAAGAAACGTCTGACCTCTGTGATTGCCAACAAGGGTTTTGCCACCAGGTACTAAGTCATGTTTTGCAGAGGGGTCAAATACTTATTTCCCTCATTAAAATGCAAATCAATTTATACAAATGTTCACATGCGTTTTTCTGGATTTTTTTGTTGTAATTCTGTGTCTCACTGTTCAAATAAACCTGCCATTAAAATGATAGACTGGTAATTTCTTTGTCAGTGGGCAAACGTACAAAATCAACAGGGGATCAAATACTTTTTTCCCTCACTGTAGCTGGGCCCAAAATCTGTCATCTCCAGCAGGTGTTGTTTTTTCCCCGCTCAACAAGCAAGGAGTTTTTTGTATGGAGAGTTTCGAATTTGGTTGACAAAAATGGAATGGCTTATTCGCTACATGTGGCTTATTTGTTCAAATAGAAGTTTCGTAATGATTATGTTGTTATGAGTGTACAGATATATGTAGGACTAGTGACATCCTGGCAACTTTATATCGGAGTTGCCCTCATATTGGCTACAATGGTCCCACCTGATCTTGCCTCCTCCCGACTGTCTTTCATTTTTGAAGAAATCTATTTTCATTGATAAAGCAGCCACTAGAGTATCTGGTCAATATGGATAATGGATAATCTGTGATGCTATGTACTCATTGTTGCATACTATACTGAACAAAAACATAAACGCAACATGCAACAATTTCAACAAATTTACCAGGTTACAGTTCATATCAGGAAATCAGTCAATTTAAATAAATGAATTAGGCCCAATTCTATGGATTTCACATGACAGGGGCAGGGGCGCAGCCATGGGTGGGCCTGGGAGGGCATAGTCCCACCCACTTGAGAGACTGGTCCACCCACTGTGGAGCAAGGCCCAGCCAATCAGAAACTCAGAATGAGTTTTTCCCCACAAAATAGCTCTATTACAGACAGAAATACTCCTCAGTTTCTTCAGCTGTCCGGGTAGCTGGTCTCAGACAATCCCGTAGGTGAAGAATCCAGATGTGGAGGTCCTGGGCTGGTGTGGTTACACGTGGTCTGTGGATGTATGGCCGGGTGGACGCACTGCCAAATTCTCTAAAACGATGTTGGATGCAGCTTTTGATAAAGAAATGAACATTAACTTATCTTGCAACAGCTCTGATGTTCGTTAATGCAGTCAGCATGCCAATTGCACGCTCCCTCAAAACTTGAGACATCTATAACATTGTGTTGTTTGACAAAACTGCACATTTTATAGTGGCCTTTTATTGTCCCCAGCACAAGTTGCACCTGTGTAATGATCATGCTGTTTAGTCAGCTTCTTGATATGCCACACTTGTCAGGTGGATGGATTATTAAGACGTTTTCGTCTTTTGAGCTTCTAGTCATGAAATCTATGCAGCCTACTCAATCACTTTTTATAGCTACTGTTTACAGGCCTCCTGGGCCATATACAACATTCCTCACTGAGTTCCCTGAATTCCTATCGGACCTTGTAGTCATGGCAGACAATATTCTAATTTTTGGTGACTTTAATATTCACATGGAAAAGTCCACAGACCCACTCCAAAAGGCTTTTGGAGCCATCATCGACTCTGTCGGTTTTGTCCAACATGTCTCCGGACCTACTCACTGCCACAGTCATACTCTGGACCTAGTTTTGTCCCGTGGAATAAATGTTGTGGATCTTAATGTTTTTCCTCATAATCCTGGACTATCAGACCACCATTTTATTACGTTTGAAATCGCAACAGATAATCTGCTCAGACCCCAACCATCAAAAGTCGTGCTATAAATTCTCAGACATCCCAAAGATTCCTAGATGCCCTTCCAGAATCCTTCCACCTACCCAAGGACGTCAGAGTACAAAAATCAGTTAACCACCTAACTGAGGAACTCAATGTAACCTTGCGCAATACCCTAGATGCAGTTGCACCCTAAAAACAAAAACATTTGCCATAAAAACTAGCTCCCTGGTATACAGAAAATACCCGAGCTCTGAAGCAAGCTTCCAGAAAATTGGAACGGAAATGGCGCCACACCAAACTGGAAGTCTTCCGACTAGCTTGGAAAGACAGTACCGTGCAGTATCGAAGAGCCCTCACTGCTGCTCGATCATCCTATTTTTCAAAGTTAATTGAGGAAAATAAGGATAATCCAAAGTTTCTTTTTGATACTGTCACAAAGCTAACAAAAAAGCAGCATTCCCCAAGAGAAGATGGCTTTCACTTCAGCAGTGATTCATTCATGAACTTCTTTGAGGAAAAGATCATGATCATTAGAAAGCAAATTACGGACTCCTCTTTAAATCTGCGTATTCCTCCAAAGCTCAGTTGTCCTGAGTCCACACAACTTTGCCAGGACATAAAATCAAGAGAGACACTCAAGTTTTTTAGTACCATATCTCTTGACACATTGATGAAAATAATCATGGCCTCTAAACCTTCAAGCTGCATACTGGACCCTATTCCAACTAAACTACTGAAAGAGCTGCTTCCTGTGCTTGGCCCTCCTATGTTGAACATAATAAACAGCTCTCTATCTACCGGATGTGTACCAAACTCACTAAAAGTGGCAGTAATAAAGCCTCTCTTAAAAAGCCAAACCTTGACCCAGAAAATATAAAAACTATCGGCCTATATCGAATCTTCCATTCCTCTCAAAGATTTTAGAAAAAGCTGTTGCGCAGCAACTTACTGCCTTCCTGAAGACAAACAATGTATACGAAACGCTTCAGTCTGGTTTTAGACCCCATCATAGCACTGAGACTGCACTTGTGAAGGTGGTAAATGACCTTTTAATGGCGTCAGACCGAGGCTCTGCAACTGTACTCATGCTCCTAGACCTTAGTGCTGCTTTTGATACCATCGATCACCACATTCTTTTGGAGAGATTGGAAACCCAAATTGGTCTACATGGACAAGTTCTGGCCTGGTTTAGATCTTATCTGTCGGAAAGATATCAGTTTGTCTCTGTGGATGGTTTGTCCTCTGACAAATCAACTGTAAATTTCAGTGTTCCTCAAGGCTCTGTTTTGGGACCACTATTGTTTTCACTATATATTTTACCACTTGGTGATGTCATTCGGAAACATAATGTTAACTTTCACTGCTATGCGGATGACACACAGCTGTACATTTCGATGAAACATGGTGAAGCCCCAAAATTGCCCTCCCTGGAAGCCTGTGTTTCAGACATAAGGAAGTGGATGGCGGAAAATGTTCTACTTTTAAACTCTGACAAAACAGAGATGCTAGTCCTAGGTCCCAAGAAACAAAGAGATCTTCTGTTGAATCTGACAATTAATCTTGATGGTTGTACAGTCGTCTCAAATAAAACTGTGAAGGACCTCGGCGTTACTCTGGACCCTGATCTCTCTTTTGACGAACATATCAAGACTGTTTCAAGGACAGCTTTTTTCCATTTACGTAACATTGTAAAAATCAGAAACTTTCTGTCCAAAAATGATGCAGAAAAAGTTAATCCATGCATTTGTAACTTCTAGGTTAGACTACTGCAATGCTCTATTTTCCGGCTATCCGGATAAAGCACTAAATAAACTTCAGTTAGTGCTTAACACGGCTGCTAGAATCTTGACTAGAACCCCAAAATTTGATCATATTACTCCAGTACTAGCCTCTCTACACTGGCTTCCTGTTAAGGCTAGGGCTGATTTCAAGGTTTTACTGCTAACCTACAAAGCATTACATGGGCTTGCTCCTACCTATCTTTCTGATTTGGTCCTGCCGTACATACCTACACGTACTCTACGGTCACAAGACGCAGAGCCTCCTTACTGTCCCTAGAATTTCTAAGCAAACAGCTGGAGGCAGGGCTTTTTCCTATAGAGCTCCATTTTTATGGAATAGTCTGCCTATCCATGTGAGAGACGCAGACTCGGTCTCAACCTTTAAGTCTTTATTGAAGACTCATCTCTTCAGTAGGTCCTATGACTGAGTGTAGTCTGGCCCAGGAGTGTGAAGGTGAACGGAAAGGCACTGGAGCAACGAACCACCCTTGCTGTCTTTGCCTGGCCGGTTCCTCCACTGGGATTCTCTGCCTCTAACCCTATTACAGGGGCTGAGTCACTGGCTTCTGGTGCCGTGGCGGAGATCTTGTGGGCTATACTCGGCCTTGTCTCAGGATGGTAAGTTGGTGGTTGAAGATATCCCTCTAGTGGTGTGGGGGCTGTGCTTGGCAGAGTGGGTGGGGTTATATCCTGCCTGTTTGGCCCTGTCCGGGGGTTTCGTCGGACAGGGCCACAGTGTCTCCCGACCCCTCCTGTCTCAGCCCCCAGTATTTATGCTGCAGTAGTTTGTGTCGGGGGGCTAGGGTCCGTCTGTTATATCTGGAGTATTTCTTCTCTTATCTGGTGTCCTGTGCGAATTTAAGTATGCTCTCTCTAATTATCTCTCTCTTTCTTTTTTCTCTCTCTCTCTCTCTCTCTCTCTCTCTCTCTCTCTCTCTCTCTCTCTCTCTCTCTCTCTCTCTCTCTCTCTCTCTCTCTCTCTCGGAGGACCTGAGCATTAGGACCATTCCTCAAGGCCTACCTGGATGTCCCGAGTCCACCTGGCCGTGCTGCTTCTCCAGTTTCAACTGTTCTGCCTGTTTTATGAACATTTTAAAATCTTGTCCATGTTCTGTTATAATCTGCACCCGGCACAGCCAGAAGAGGACTGGCCACCCCTCACAGCCTGGTTCCTCTCTAGGTTTCTTCCTAGGTTTTGGCCTTCTAGGGAGTTTTTCCTAGCCACTGTGCTTTTACACCTGCATTGCTTGCTGTTTGGGGTTTTAGGCTGGGTTTCTGTACAGCACTCTGTGACATCAGCTGATGTAAGGGGGGCTTTATAAATAAATTTGATTTGATTTGATTATATTGGCAAATGAGAAATGCTCAATAACAGAGATGTAAAGAAATGTGTGCTCAAAATTTGAGAGAAATAAGCTTTTTGTGCCTGGGATCTTTTATTTCAGCTCATGAAACATGGGACAAACACTTCACATGTTGTGATTATATTTTTGTTCAGTATATTTAGCAGATACCATAGTAAAATGAAGGCCTATGAGTAGGTGGGGCGGGCCGAGTGTGGTTGGATTTTTCCAAATTCAACAAACATGCACTGCATTAACTAGCCTGATAATAGATTATTTCCAATTCAATTAATTTCTCTAAATTCTGAACAGAATAGGTATGGAGTTATAGGCCTACTCAGACTGGTTTATAGGCAGACAATCATATTAGACCTATATCGTAGTAGAACATACATTTATCCTATTTAAAAAGGACTGAAGACAAAAACATTATATTTTTCGCATACTGAGAATGCATCATGCTCGATTGCGTTGTTTCCCGCTATTCGTTGATTTCGGTAATGCATTCCCATATGTAATTAATCCGTTTTTGTCAAAGCCAAAATGAGTATGACATCTGGGCATTAAAAATTAAGTTTAAACATATGCAACATTTTGAAATGTCGCATACTATTAAACTACATTTATTCACATATTCAACTGGCCTACTATTTTGGAGGAAAGCAGGCTATGGGTATTCGGACAAGGCAAGCAGGCTATGGGTATTCGGACAAGGCAAGCAGGCTATGGGTATTCGGACAAAGCAAGCAGGCTATGGGTATTCGGACAAGGCAAGCAGGCCATGGGTATTCGGACAAGGCAAGCAGGCCATGGGTATTCGGACAAGACAAGCAGGCTATGGGTATTCGGACAAGGCAAGCAGGCTATGGGTATTCGGACAAGGCAAGCAGGCTATGGGTATTCGGACAAGGCAAGCAGGCTATGGGTATTCGGACAAAGCAAGCAGGCTATGGGTATTCGGACAAGGCAAGCAGGCTATGGGTATTTGGACAAGGCAAGCAGGCTATGGGTATTCACGCCCTCACATTTTAATGTGAATTGGTCATGTTCCTCTTCCTCATCATATTTACCTATCACTTTTCAATGCAGATTAGTTGTATTTAGCCAGTCATATTGTTCTAGTTGTGTGTTATGCTTATTGACTAATTTTTCAAAAGCTCTAAGGTATTATGTGCATTGTGTACAAAGAGAGGAGCACAGTGTGTCACTTTCAAAAGGACGGCTCTCTAAAATACCATATTTGGCCTGGGGATCCTTATTGAGTAACTGTAGCCTTGCTGTCCTAAGGAAAGGACACTCTACCCATCAGCAATGATCTTCATGTCTTTTCACAGGGGCAGCTTACAACCCTCACAATGTTTTCACCTCCTGCTTACCCCTTGCATCCCTTGCAGCCCTTGCACTTTTGGTTGGAAGTCGAACAACAGCTGCTGCTCCAAATTTCTATTTAACCACCAATAATTCTCGCCTTTGGCTGAGACAGGCTGGTGGAAGGAAGGAAGGACTGGAGGGCACAATAGACAGGGCCTGCGAGGGTCTTGGCCGGATCGCCACAGGAATATGTGTTGCATCCTGGCAACGCTTGGCCAGAGCTGCCTCGGAGCCAGACAGAGAGGCTCAGGGGGGAGGAGGAGCGAAGAGGGAGGGGAGGAGGAGCGAAGAGGGAGGGGAGGGGAAGGGAAATTGCCACTTGCCACTCAACATACAGAGCCAAGTGGTTGGAGGGGGACATTGTCATAGGGCTGTTTTCCATGAAGGACATGACCCTGTCCTCTACACATCTTACGTGCCCCCTTATGTGCCATAGTGAGAATGCCAAGTCAAGTGAGAATGGGCTACAATATGCAATGTAATGCAGGCTAGTGGATGAGCAGTGTGGTAATATGTTTTTTCTGCACGTCACAGTGACATATCCATAATACATTAGAAGACAGGAAATGTAATTAGATTGATAAGAACACAGTGTATTTACTCAAATATTTAAACATAAAAAAGCTATGAAATATGTGACGAAGAAACTTGTTGGCGAATAGAAAAACGTTCAGTGAAGCTGCCCACAACAGCAAAGCCTACAGAGGAAACATTAGAAACATGCCACATGTCACTAATCAAGTAAGCTAGGATACTCTCTCAAAAGCAAATGTTGCATTTCCAATCAATTTAGTTACCTGTGAGGGTTAACATGGCTTAACTTCGATGACCTGAACACGTTGTCGATGCGGATTAACCAGTAATTCTTAATCAACTTTACTCAAAAACCTCCTGTCCGGAGTGACATTTTACAATGCGTCAAAAAGCTCCGCGAGGAAAAGCCATAACGTGCATCAAGAGCCAGAGAGACACGCGAATTGCTCCATCGGAGAAGCAATGCTAGCCTACATGATAATCTACCATAAAGCTAAAAATAATAATAATAAACATACAAATGTACAATTTGGAATTACTGGTGTATAAATAAAGGCAAAAGTTAAGAGGGGGACATGTTCATAGCGAAGCCTTAAGTTTGGGTTTACAATCACTTGGAACAAGTAGCCTACTTGTGAGGCAAACCTCGAAATCCCTTGACAACCACCACCATCATGACAGTCGAGTCTCACAGTAATCGCCTGGTTTAAACTGACACTTTGTTGGCATGTGATGTCAAATCTCGGAGTCACGCAATAGGGAATCTACAATACCTATATAGAAAGCGTGCGCATATGTAGAGTAAGTGCGCACTCACCTAATGTATATGATAATGCAATAGCTATAACACTTATGTCACCTGCCATTTCTAACCCGCAAATTTGTTTTGCCCACCTTGTTGAATCAGAAGAATGGCCATCCCGGTCAGCAACACCCAGAACATAGGATTCATCATGGTGGTTTGACTGGTCGATCGCTTCTCTGTGTAGTTGTAGAAGAGTATGTTGGCGCTCAGATATAGGCTACTACAAACACAAATCCTCGGAAAAGTGTAGCAAGCAGACTGCAGTTCCCGCTACGTCCCGGGTCCCTATCTGACTGTAAAGCAGCCACCAACGCAAGCAGCACCAAGTCCCTCCTTTACCAAGGTATTGGTCGTAATTTGTATGAGGCTGCTTGGATAGGCTTCCAGTGGCTTACAAAGACACTTCTGTCCAGGAACCCGCTGTGATTCCCACTAACCAAGTGTGTATCTGTGCGCCTTTCCCGCGTATTGCTTTCTGCGTGCGTGCGTAGGTCGATATCGACCGTGTTCAAAACGTTATCCTATTCCAAAAACAAGCAATCAATTTGAAATGTAGGCCTATCTGATGTTTAGATTGGCGGACTTGTATTTTATTCAAAACGTGTTAAGCATATGATAGCCTAGCTAGTATTCGGTCTTAGACTTAATTGTCATTTTGCTAGTTTAATGTCCGTAAAGGGGGATATAATGCACTAAAAGTAACTACATAGCGTACTTTAGCCTCGTTTTAATGTCCGTAAAAGGGGAATTAATGCAGTAAAAGTAACTACATAGCCTACTTTAGCCTCGTTTAGAAAGAGATACAGATACAGTTCTCTTTCTAAACGAGGCAAAAATAGGCTTCATTCTATTAGTGTACAGTATACTTTACTGCGGCCCATGTAGGCTAATTCCGGTTATAAACAACCATCACATCTTCCACAAAAACACTGGTCACATAGGTCGCCAAGCGTAGGCTATTAATCAATGTTGAAGGGCCCTGTCACTTTAGCAGTCTCTGCGATGCCAGAATGCAGAACAAGACGAAATAAATTGGTGTAACTGCCCTCAGTTCAGCAGCTGGACAGCTCCCATGGTTTCCCTTACGCTGCATTCTACTGCTCTACTGCTCTACGGGTAAATGAATTGCATGAGAGGAGACGTTTGACACATGCATTATATATAGTCAGCATTATGGACCTACTTATAACCCTACAGTTTTTCCTGAATTTACTTGTGTTAGTGGAAAACAAGATGTAAATGGATGACTGATGCTGCAATCTTTTCTTTTTGCAATCATAAACAGACATCCAAAGTGACCAATGAAAAATCACAGCCCTGCACTAATGAACTACTGATTTTTTTAAGCTCTTCAGGATCGGACCATTTTTCAATTTTTGCCCAAAGTAACATACCCAAGTCTAACTGCTTGTAACTCATTCTCTGACGAAAGGATATGCATATTCTTGGTACCATTTGAAAGGAAACACTTTGAAGTTTGTAGAAATGTGAAAGGAATGTAGGAGAATATAACAGAGTAGATCTAGTAAAAGATAATACAAAGAAAAAAACAACCGTTTTTTTTTGTATTTATTTTGTACCATCATATTTGAAATGCAAGAGAAAGGCCATTATGTATTATTCCAGCTCAGCTGCAATTTAGATGTTGGCCACTAGCTGGCAGCAGTGTATGTGCAAAGTTTTAGATTGATCCAATGAACCATTTCATTTCAACATTTTGTATCAAGACTGCCCAAATGTGCCTAATTGGTTTATTAATAACTTTACATGTTCAAAACTGTGCACTCTCCTCAAAACAATAGCATGGTATTATTTCACTGTAATAGCTACTGGAAATTGGACAGTGCAGTTAGATTAACAAGAATTTAAGCTTTCTGCCAATATCAGATATGTCTAGGTCCTGGGAAATGTTCTTGTTTCTTACAACCTCATGCTAATCGCATTAGCCTACGTTAGCTCAACATCCCGCAGGGGACCCACCGATCCTGAATATGTTTTTAATAGTGTTTCACAGTGCATCAATGACAAGGTATGACAATCAAACAATTGTACATTAATGATTTTATTTCTTTGGAACAAGCACCAGTAGGCACCATTTCGTAGTGTCCAATTGAGTTGAATTAGTAGCAAACAAAGTAAGCTTCTACCCATCAGTGGAGGCTGCTGAGGGGAAGATGGCTCATAATAATGGCTGGAATGGAGTGAATGGATTGTTATGAAACACATGGAAACCACGTGTTTAATACAATTCTATGTATTCTGTTCCAGCCATTACAATGAGCTGTCCTTCCCTCAGCAGCCTCCACTGCTAACCATTTATATAATTTGCTATCAAAGACAGGTAATACCATTGGGAAGAGTATTGCAAAATAAAGTGCTACTGCATTGATTTCCTCAAGCACATTTAGTGTCAACATACACATGCTTACTTTACACTTGTATATCATGCACCAAGTGTGGGGACCACTGGGACCACTTTGCAATCATTGGTTTTTGTTTGACATACATTTTAAAGTGAAACATCTGAGTCTTCTGTTATCGTGGAATTGCCCCATTGCATTAAGTATAGTTCCTTTGCCATGGATCAAACATTTGCCCAATCAAGAGATGTGCAATCCCATCAACACCCGTGTGTGTGGAATGTGTGTAAGACTAACGTAACAAAACATTACGTAACACATTAAATCTGCACTACTCAACAGATCCGACTCAGAACACAGAATTGTCCTAAATGAGCCCATTTGCTGTGAAAAGCCATGAAAATAATTCCATGTTCACAACTTGCCAGTCCATTTCCCCCACTCTGATGACCAAACAGCTGGCTCAAGAGGTCATCAAC